>CM076572.1:683212849-684676204 GCA_034641835.2 Pinus albicaulis | reverse complement strand
AATCTCAAGTTTATTAGTTTCGTATGAACATGATGAGTCGACTCATGATGAGATATCTTAACTTTAAAGTTTTTTTATATTTTTGAATTACACTTTGAAGATAAATCTAATATATAAATGAATGGGGAGGTTGTCATTTTTCTCTTTATGAGCTTTTGGATGACCATTGGAGTAAATGATGCTAATACTTCAATAAAAGTTCCTAGTTTGTAAAAGTAACTTTTTGAACATGATCCACGTCAAAATAATTTTTCAAATCACATCAGTTAGAGATATTCTTCTTTCTAATCAGTTATTTAAATCAAAATTTTCGAAAGAAATAGAGAACTCTATTTATGGTTCATTTCATTTATTTTATATCTCTAAGGATTAATATTTCCATGTTTAAGAAAAATAAAAAAAGTGTTTCACCTTTTGCATAATATTGCAATAACTTGGTTTATTTTTAAATTAAATTTATCTAAATATTTTTACAAAAGAACAATTTTTCTTTTAAGAAAAATATTTTTTAAGGACAAGTCCATTAACAGGAAGAGTTTTTTTCTTCCCTTCCAAATCTTGCAACATAAAAGTTGATGGAGGTATTTTTTCAATTATTTGAAAAGGGCCAAACGAGAGTTTTTGAAATTTTGTATGTTTTCCTTTATCCTCATGAAATTTATCCCATTTTAATATGAAATATCCAATCTCAAATTTTTTAGTATTGAATGCATTTGAATCAAACGAAGTTTTGATCAAATGTTGACGATGACTTTGTACCATTTTTTCTTTCTCTCTTTCTTCTTCCAGTTTAATCATTTCATACATTCTTAAATGTAATGAAGATAAAGGTTGTTCATTAATTAATTGAACTAGGGATTTTGATGGGATAGGTATATTCAAAGGTAAAATTTCCTCCTTTCCATATACCAATTGAAAAGGATAATTTCCTATTGAAGCTTTTCTAGTTATCATATCTGCTCATACCGCAAAGGTTAAGGATTTATGCCAGTTTTTCTAGTTTTGATCAATAGTTCACTTAATTATCCTTATTAGTTTTTTTTTTTTCAATTCTGCTAGACCATTTCCTTGAGGATAATAATTTGCCGAATATTTTAATTTAAAACCTCTTTTCAGAGAAAATTTAGTCATAACATTACCTGAAAAATAAGAAGCATTGTCAAATATCGGAGCGTTAGGAACAACAAACCTTGTAATGATGAATTGATCAATAAACTCAATAATGTTTTCTGAATTGGCTATCTTGAGAGGTTTTGCTTCTACCCACTTCATAAAATAATATGTAGTAGTAAATATATACTTCTGTTGTTTAGAAGCATGGGGAACGATCTCAACTATTATGTTAGGTCCCCATTGTTCAAAAGGTTGTTCCATATTGACTGGTTGAAGTGGAATTGAAGATTTTCTTTGTCTACCTGTCGTGGTTTGACAAATATCATAATTTCTGACATAACTATGTGCATCTTTGAATAATGTTGGCCAATAATACCCTGCATGTAAAATTTTGTGTGCTGTGGTGTTTCCACCAAAGTGTCCACCTTCTGGTCCATCATGGAGTTCCTGGAGTACATTAGGCATTTTAGTTTTCTCTAAGCATCCGAGTAAGATAGTCATAATTTTTTCTGAATAACACATCATTGACTGTTTGATACTGATTAGATTTCAATCTTAATGCTCATTTTCTTTTAAAATCCAAATTTTGCAGAGCATGACCTTTTTTTTTAATAAAAGATTAAATCAAAATATTGAGATTGAGGGTTAAAATTGAGTACCTATGTAAAATTTTCAATACTAGTCATTACCTCATCTGGTGATGTATCATTCATCCCTATAACCAATCTATAATATCCTTGAACTCTTGAAATTTTAGCGGGTTTTATCTCTAAATCGTATTTGTAATATTCCCAAATTTTCACATGATATCTGAAATATTAGAGTTCTTAATAAACTTAATTAATTAAGTAAATAAAATGGTGGTGGGACCCATAATCCTCAAATAAAATCCACTTGCTATGTTTGTATGTGGATATTCTAGATCTAGGTCTAAAATCATGGAGTAGTGGAGAAACTCCATTAATGGAGATCATGTCTCATTTATGAGATAGATTATGGAGGATGAAATAGTCAAATAAGATCATAGATATTAAATGCAAAATCATGAGGATCTTTGATAAGTTCATCTGAGATCATAGTGCATTCAAAGAAGATCATAAAGCACTTATGATAAGATAGTGGAGGAAGTGATGCATTTAATGCACACATGATGGACAAGGTGATCACCCCATATGAACATGATGGAGGACATGGAGAAACAACGCAGTCAACCATGGAGACTTATATCCACATGTACAGTGCATTTTTGGAGTGGGCATAGGCTATGGAAGGCTAATATCTATAAAATGAAGGTGAAGGCACATGGAAGGCATGATTTGGATTATTCATTTCTTGATATGTTTAGATCTAGATTTGTCTTAGGAAATTTCTATGCATTCTAGAGATGTTTAGCTAAGATTGCAATTTTGTTTAGCACAGGGTGTTCCCGAGTGGGAATCCCTCCTCTTTCATTGAGTAGCTCTTGGAAGAGGGTTGTACTACATTCCTTATCAGGCATTGGTGCCATCTTCAGGAGGCTGTTTCTAGCATTCAACTAGGAAACCGATGGAGGATTCATCCTACCACTTTGTTCTTCACATTCAGCCTTTCAGAAGTAGCAGATCTACATCTGGTATTCAGGCCATTGGGTTTTACCTCCATGCAGTAGCATTCTTTTCAAGGATTTCACAGTCCAGTCCTGTAGATCTATTAGAGGAAGGAAGTTTCCAGTATTTCAGATAGAAATCCTATGAGGGATCATCTGCTCACATTGGATCTGTTTTTTCCATCACTCAGGAGTTGATTTGGCACATCTAGTAGTAGGATATTGAGCCTCTCTCTCTTACAGTGCAGTTTTCTGAAGTTGTTGTTTAGCCAACAACTATTTTCAATGGAGGATATTGGAGGAGCTAGATCTTTAGATTTTAGCCCAAGGATATAGTGAAGGGATTAGCCCTTCTTTCATAGATATTATGGTGCATCATTGCATCCATCATATCATTAGATCTATCTTCATATCTGCATTCCCAACAGCATATATGTGAAGCCCTAAGAGGGTGGTTCTCTTATATTGACAGATCTGAGAAACCCTTTCTGGGTTATCTTGGGAATCCATCATTGAGCCCTGATCTATATTTTCAGCATCATCAGAGCTCCCATTCTACCTAGGTCCAACTTTATATATTTCAGGAAGTTGCAGTCCGAACAGTTGCAGCAAGGACAACATAGTTTACATTCCAGTAGTTCAGTAGTTACGTAGTCCCTCTTGTGGGATCATTGCAGGGTCATTCCAAGCCATCCCTTTGGCTTGAGTTTCTCATATTTTGAGCACTGTTGTACTTTATTTTTCACCTTCTATATAATAAAATGGCTTAGCTATTTTGTGCATTCTAATGTGTATTTATATTTATTGTTTACTTTGCTGCAGTTCTTATATTGTATTTCAGTATTACTACATTTTCCCTTTTCGGATATTACAGTGGTATCAGAGCATGATCTTTGGCTCAACTTGTGGACACTTCATATTTTGCATCAAATTAAGAAGCAGATAGATGAGATCTATCATGAAGGAGGATCTAAGAAAAATATTTGATGAGGAAGTTCCAAGCACTTCCTATCAGCAACAAAAAAGACTAGAGAATCATAGATCTCATCATAGATATACTATGCCCACTTTCTTTTAAGAAGGTGAATGGAATAGAAATGAAGAAAGAATAAAAATTGAGACTCATGAGACTCTCGGTCTAAATCTTGAAGAGTACAAAGCACAGTCGAGAGAATTCAAGGAGAAACTAACTCTCCAACAATTCTTCCAAATCAAAGAAGAAAGAGGATCCTATAAGAGAAATAGAAGAAACAGGCACAATAGATTATATTTGCCTACATTTGATGGATCTTCCTCAAGCACTGTTAAGTCTTGGAGGAAAGAGTCAGATACATTTTTCATGCTACATCCTGTGGCTAAAAAAGAGGTTTTCCAACTTGCAGCACTTCATCTTTATGGTGAGGCCAATGATTGGTGGTTTGGTCACATGGAGCATGAAAAATTGACTAAATATTCATATTTCTTTCACAAGTTGAGGAAGAAATTCGATGTGAGAAAACCATATATGTGTCACAAAGAGACATTTCCTAAGGGAAAAAAGGAGGATGTCAATCTTGTCACTCTTGACAAGAAGTCACTACATTCACCACCATCTACAGAAGTACTTGCATTTGGAGAAGAGACACTTGCAACTTTGCAAGATAGTCTTGAGCTCTTGAAATATAGATTCCCATGCATGATTCAGGAGATGCATGAGGAATAGGAGGAAGATTCCAGCGCTAGTACATTGATAGAAGAGGATCCATCACTCTTACCAGTAGTTGGAGACACCATTGACCCAATTGGAGGAACTCTTGTGTTCTTGCAAGAGGTTCCCACACATCAGCTGATCCAAGGTATGCATACATTTTCATCACATATTGTTTCAATAGATCTTATGGAAAATTATGAGGGCATTCCATCTGGGTCAATGGATAACCAAGGGTTAGAAAAAAATGCTGATTTAAAGCAGCAACATATCACAGTGCAGAGGACTGCTGATCTAATCAAGGAGGAGAAGAAAAGCTATCCCAGTTCATCAATTTTGAGTTGCATTGAACCCTTTGAGTTGAAGTGTATAGTTTTAGAAAATGGGCTAAGCATGATCCTATGTACAATAACTAGTTATGAGATCAGTATTGTGCCTTGTTTTGAGACAACACATGTATTACCATGCAGATCTATAGCACTGTCACTTATTAGTAGTGATAAAGAAGGAGCCCCGTTATTATTGGAGCATTATGAAAGTAGCTTCACTCATGAGGCAATGGAGGTTAAGATGAGAAGTAGTAGACACCTTGCGATGAGGAAAATTTTCTCCTTTCTAGATGACACTTTCTCAATGAACATCTCACATCTCAAAGAGAAACTTCTACTTGAAGCAGATCTAGAAACTCACTAGTTTTGGAGGGCCATTGATGAGAAGAAGGTCTCATTAAGATATCTCATTGGAGGTACGCTTCAACATTTCATGGAGTTCAAATTTCTTCATCAGTTTGAGGAGGATGGTATTCTACAAAGGGAGGATACCATGTTTATGCAATACATCATTCAACATCCACATTGCGATGAGTGGGTGAGGATGATAAGCAAGGGGTTGCATGACCACTTGCATATGTATGATATGGGCTAGCAAGAAGCTTGGTTATGTTGGTTGCTCTTGGGTGAGTTTGGTTACCACCCAAAGGCTCCTATTTCTTTGATCCATGCCTTGAAAAAGACTCATGAAATGAAGAAGGAGGCATGGTTGAGCTGGCTACTCTTGTGTGAGTATGGTTACCACTCAATATCTCATGTTTTCGAATTCATGCCTTGTGTATCAATGATATAATGCAACATAATAAGGCATGTTCATTTTGGTTGAGAGATTTTTGCCATCACATGACATCTCCCATGTTTATATGTTTGATATTGTTTGTAATATGGCATAATACTCTCACAATGTGTGATAATGGAGTTTGTTTTTATTGAGTTGATATGACATTCCACATGTCCTTTAGTATGTTGTTGTTGCTCCATGATTGACATGATGATGTGAAGAGGAAACAAGAGATCTTGTTGCTGTGGCTTTTATTGGGGGAATTTTGTCCTACATACTCTCCTACTTTTCATGATAGTGTTGTAGGATGGCAACAAGAGGCACTCCTCTAATGGCTTTTACTTGGAGAGTATGGACACCATAATTGGTATCTTGATGGTGTGGTGTGGCAGAAGGGAGCATTGCTACGTTGGCTGCTATCGGGAGAATATGGTTTGACATCTTTGTCTACCCACACATATCTACTTCTTCTTTTGTACAATGTTGGGATGATGCTTAGATACAACAAGGCCAATAGGGCTAACGATGGAGGCATGAAAAGCCTCTCTTTACTTCATGTAGCATGGGATGGAGGTATACTTTGTGAGTTCGAGCTTTCCTCTTGTGGAAGGAACCATCTATCTTTAAGTATCTCATGTATTGTGGAGGATGTTGGACAACTTGTGGTTGTCACTTGGAGCTTCATGATTGATGAGGGGTATCTAGCTACACAGTTAGAGATCACTCTAGACATTATAGAGAGGAAAATTTGGTGCTGGGAATACATAACTCATTGCAGAAAATGGGGAGACATTCCTTGTGTGGATGCCATATGGAGGGGGACAGATTTATCTAGCGTCTACTTTTGCAGTTGCTTGAGGACAAGCAATATTTTTTTGGGGAGGACTGTAATATTCTCAAATTTTCACACGATATTTGGAATATTATAATTCTTAATAAAATTTATTAATTAAGTAAATAAAAGGGTGGAGGGACCCCTAATCCTCAAAGATGAATAAAATCCACTTTTTGTGTGTGTATGTGGATATTCTAGATCTAGGTCTAAAATCATGGAGTAGTGGAGAAAATCCATTAATGGAGATCATGTCTCATTTATGAGATAGATTATGGAGGATGAAATAGTCAAATCAGATCATGGATATTAAATGAAAAATCATGAGGATCTTTGATAAGGTAAACTGAGATCATATTGCATTCAAAGAAGATCGTAAAGCACTTATGATAAGATAGTGGAGGAAGTGATGCATTTAATGCACACATGATGGACAGGGTTATCACCCCATATGAACATGATGGAGGACATGGAGAAACAACATAGTCAACCATGGAGACTTATATCCACATTTACAGTGCATTTTTGGAGTGGGCATAGGCTATGGAAGGCTCATATCTATAAAATTAAGGTGAAGGCACAATGGAAGGCATGATTTGGATTATTCATTTCTTGATATGTTTATATCTAGATTTTTCTTAGGAAATTTCTATGCATTCTAGAGATGTTTAGCTAAGATTGCAATTTTGTTTAGCACAGGGTGTTCCTGAGTGGGAATCCCTCCTCTTTCATTCAGTAGCTCTTGGAAGAGGGTTGTACTACATTCCTTATCAGGAATTGGTGCCATCTTCAAGAGGTTGTTTCTAGCATTCAACTAGGAAACTGATGGAGGATTCATATTACCACTTTTTTATTCACATTCAGCCTTTCAATAGCAACATATCTACATTTGGTATTCAGACCATTGATTTTTACCTCCATGCAACAATAGTCCTTTCAAGGATTGGGCATTCCAATCCTGTAGATCTATTGGAGGAAGTAATTTTCCAGTATTTCAGTTGGAAATCCTGTGAGGGATCATCTCCTCACATTAGATCTATTGTTTCTATCACTTAGGAGCTGATTTGACACATGTAGCAGTAGGCTATTGAGCCTCCCTCTCTTACATCATAGTTTTATGAAGTTGTTGTTCATCCAACAACTATTTTTAGTGGAGGAGATTGGAGGAGCTAGATCTTGAGCTTTTAGCCCAAGGATCTAGTGAAGGGATCAACCCTTCTTGCATAGATATGATTGTGCATCATTTCAACCATCATATCATCATATATATCTTTAGATCTGAATTCCCAGCAGCATATATGTGAAGCCCTAAGAGGGTGGTTCTCTTAGATTGATAGATCTGAGAAACCCTTTCTGGGTTATCTTGGGAATCCATCATTGAGCCATGATCTACATTTTTAGCACCATTAGAGCTCCCATTATGCCTAGATCTGATTTTATATATTTCAGGCAGTTGTAGTCCCAACAGTTGTAGCAGGGATGGTGCAATTTACCTTCCAACAATTTAGCAGTTGCGTAGTCCCTCTTGTGGGATAATTGGAGACTCATTCTAGGTCATCCCTTTGGCTTGAGTGTCTCATATTTTGAGCACTGTTGTACTTGCTTTTTCACCTCCTATATAATAAAATGGCTCAGCTATTTTGTGCATTCTGATGTGTATTTAGATTTATTGTTTACTTTGTTGTAGTTCTTATATTGTGTTTCAGTATTACTGCATTTTCCATTTTGGGATGTTACAGTATTCTTGCATTGTTGTTACCCAATTGGCCCTTTCTTCTCTTAGTTCATTTTTTATCAGTATTTTCTTGACTGATGAGAAAGGAACAATTACCTTGACATGGGCTTTCAAGAAAAATGGTCGAAAATATTTGATCTCTTTATAAACTACAAATGCATGTTTTTTAGCTTCTGAATAATTCAATTCTACTCCTTGAAAAATATAATTGAAAAAATAAATTGGGCTTTCGAGTTTTTTATCATCTCGTTGAGTTAAGACCACTGCATATGATAGTCTTGAGGCAAAGGTATATAAAATGAAATCGTTGAAAATAATAGGAGTTGAAAGAGAGGGAGCATCAACGATGGCTTGTTTGATGATTTGAAAAGCTTCCTTTTCTTCCTCTCCCCATTTAAACAATGTATTGATCATTTTTTGTAATGCAAGAGGTACTTGTGAAAAATATGGAATGAATCATTTGAAAAAATTTATTTGTCCTAAAATGTATTGCATTGGTTTCTTATTATGTGGTAGTGGGATTTCTGAAATTGTTTTAATCTTATTTGGATCAATACAGATTCCATTCTTTGAGACAATAAAACCTAGAAGCTTACCTTCATTTAAAGCAAAAATTGACTTGTTTGGATTAAGAGAGATCCCAAATCTCCTGCATCTTTCAAAGATATTATTTAAGTCATGTAAGTGATTGTTTCTATCCTTTGAATATATGGTTATATCCTCAAGGTATAATAAAACTATTTTATTTATCAATAATTTGAATGCAATATCCATGTCTCTCTAGAATGTGGCTCCTGCATTCATTAGTCTGAAGGGAATCTTTTTTATGCATAAGTTCCCCATTTGGTTCGAAATGTTGTTTTCAAGTGATCTTCAAGATGAACTAAAATATGGTTGTACCCTGAATATACATCTAAAAAATACATTAATTCAGAACCTGCTACTGATTTTAAAACTTGTTCCATTGATGGTAAAGGAAAATTATCCTTTTGAGATGCTTTTTTCAAATTCCTGAAATCAATACAAATCCAAATATCTCCGTTATGTTTCCTAATATGTAATAAATTAGAAACCCATTTTGAATGTCTAACAGGAAAAATGATCTTAGATTTCAATAATTTTTTTAATTCATTTTTTATTTGAGTTTCCAAGTTCGAATGAATTTTCCTGATCTTTTTTTGAATAGGTTTAACATTAGGTACCATAGGAATAGTATGTTGAATTATTGATGGGTCATAGTTTTTAAGCCCTTGGTAATTCGATGCAAAAATATCTTTGTATTTTTTCAATAATGAAATGAATGCATTTCCTTATTCCAATGAAAGGTTAAGCTCTAGATTTATATCTTGATCTAAATCAGTAGATCCTAAGTTAACTAATCCATGCCTTAGAGTTGAAATCTCTAGCTTAGAATTTTTGACTTTCTTGAATCTATCTTTTAAATCATATAAATATTCAAGCTTGACCATGGATTTTGGCAAAATATTTTTATCAGTTTGTTGCTTGAGTTGATTATCATGCTCAAATTCGTCCATAATTTGATCATCATATGTTTTTTTAGAAGTAATAAAACTTAAAATATCACTATCATCATTAAAAACCTGCCGAATAGTAACATTATCTGGTATAGATGGTTGGAAAATTAATTCAATAGAGAATCTGTTAGGACTAAAATCTTCAGGTGGAATAATATTGGAGGCAACATTAGCCAAAATTTCAACGCTGGCATTATGTAATCTAGGAATAGGAGAGATATTGAATGCAATAAAATGAAATGTAAGGTCCTGAACCAAATATGGTAATGTTTTAAGTGAATTGAGAGACAATGAATGGTATTTCACACTTGTCTTATCACAATATCTAAATATCAAAACACCCTAATTATACTGTATATCAAGACTAATTTCTTTTCAGAGACCTTGAACCAATACCTCGTATTCAAAAATATTATTAGTGAATTCAAATTCTAGCGTTCAAGATAGCATGGTTTTCTTTCCTTTTGGGAAAATATGTACACATCCTGCTCCTGCTCCGTCATTCGATCTTGATCCATTGAAATAAAGTTTCCAAAATGGAGATTGCACTATAGTTTCTTTTTCGAAATTGAAGCATATAATGAAATCATTCTAAGAAAAAAATTTAACTTTTGATTTAACATATTTGACTGAAAAACATGATCTTTGCACATTGAAATTTCCTAAGAATGAATCTATAGAATAATTTCCCAAAATTTTATTGTTAAATGCTATGGGCTCATTTTCTTCTCCAAGATCTGTGACTGCGTACTTCACATGTTTTTCACGATCAACTCTGATTTGGTTTGGATTTCCATTATATGAGAGCCACATATGAGACCAATCTATTGCAAAATATCCATGTAATGCTTCAGACCAATCTCGACTAAGAACTAAATCGTAAAATTCAGGGATGTCTGGAATCAGTATATCATTATTCTGAGTGACTTTTCAATTTGATGAAAATCTAATACTTACTGAGTTAATATCTCCTAAGACTTTAAATTTCGTTTTATCCAATTGAACTATACTAACTGTTGACTTCTATGGTGCGATATTTAATTTTTCACAAATTGAATATGGCATTATATTGGATGAAGCCCCTGAATCGATCAAACAATTATAAACATTTATATTATATATTTCGAAAGTAAAAAAAAAGGAGTATGATAATTATATCTCTCACCAATCAAAATTGAGTTTGAAGCATTATCCTTTTTTAATTGTCAATCAGAGGTTTCCCTATTCCATTAGCAGCTTTAGCAACAACAGTTGGAGGAAGAGGGGATGTTGTTACTGCATTCAATTCTTTCAATAAAATTTTATGTTGTTGTTTTAATTTTCTTACTTTATAAATAGAGATATTGGCTTTAATATTCTTCATATCCTTGATTATATTATACTCGATAGTATGAGATACTACCAAAGTTTTAGATTGAGGATTGGGTGTATATTTAACTAGCCGGGAATCAGTACTAACCTATTGAGATGGTTTAACTAGAGGTTTCTCATTGATAGGTTTTTATTTAGAAATAGAAGTGGGGATTTTATGTTTTTGAGTTAAATAAGTTGGTTCTATATAATTCTGACTTCTAGTGCTAACAGGCATGGCTTTGGCTTCTGTCTCTTCATGAGAGGAAGGTAAAACAAAATCCCATAATCCATGTGATTCAACAATTTCTTCATTTTGGGATTCATCGGTAGAAACTGACTTTTCTTGTTATTCTTCTTCTTGATCATATTAAACATTATAAATAACATTGGGAGGTTGAGAAACATAACATTTATTTTTTCTAAATGATCTAAAGGGTTTTTTGGTAGAGGTCTCAACAAACCGTTTTTTTATTTCAACCATATCATTGGACATGGTTTTAATAATTTTTTGTAATTCATTGAGATCAAAAGGATCTTTAGGAGTTTTATTCTTTAACTCATCTTTGAATGTTACCTTTTTAAATCTTTTATCTTCAAGCTCAATTTTCTTCTCTACAGCAACAGTTCTTTTCTCAATAGAAAAATCTTCTTTCATGTTTTCTACAAGAGTGACTTTATTAGCTCTATCTACAAAAATTTCTATATTAGAAGGAAGAGAAGATATGTACCATTCTATTAATACATCCAATCCAAGTTTAGAGGCAGCTAGGATTTTATTTAATAAATTTTAAAATCTGAAGTTGAAGTCTTTGATATTTTCATCTGTATTAGCTTATAAATTAGAAATATCATTGATTAATGACGTAATTTTCCTATCATTGCCAAATTTAGCACGAAATAGTTCTTGAAAAGTATTCCAATTGCCTATAGAACCTGAAGGGAGGGAAAAATACCAAGATATAGTAGATCCTCAGAAATTATATGGAAACAATCTAACTACAACATCTTCATGTTCAACATTGTTAAGATTCATGACTAACATAAAATTATTTAGATGTTATTATGCATGAATACCATCATTAGGATTATACTTTGGTAACAATTTTTCTGGATGATATGGGATAGGATGTAAATTTACCATTTGAAGGGAACTTGGATTGACCCATGGTAATTTGGCCATTTCTTGACTTGTTGGTTGAGAATATGAGATGGTAGGTCCAAAAGCAGATGTGGATGGTGAATAACTAACTATTGGACTAGTACTACTTACAACAACACTAATTGTTTGAGCAGAAATGGGTTGATTAGAGGAGAAGGTAGGAGTAAATGGAGATGAAGATGATGTGATATCACTGATAAATTATTTAGATGTTGATGTAGTATCTTTCTTACGTTGAGATAAAATAGGAAACTCGAAAGGAGTTATCCCAAGTTTTTCAATTTGTGATAAGGTTAACACACTAGTACCTCGAAACTTGGATGTAATACTTTCTTCAGAAATTTCTGGATTAAGTGTCTTATTTGGATATATATATATATACACTCTAACCTCTCAATCAAAGATTGAACTTTGGAAGACTCGGGAATATGATTTGAAGAAGGTCTACGAGGTAATGTTTTAGGAGATGTAAGAAATGGCTCTACAACTTTAAACTTATGATATGGAGATAGTGAACAAGATCTAGAAGCTGTAGAAGCTTTGGTTTGAGATTTACTCTTACGTTGTCTTTTTAATTGAGATTCATCTTTATATTCCATACATAGTCAGATTCCCTCCTTCTAGCACCAAAAATGTTGAAGTTTGGAAAGTGATTTCCTCAACATTAGGGATTCCACCTGGTCACGAGATTAAAACAACTCCTTTTCCATTTAAAATGGTGGGTCTGATTGGGGATAAAGGGACCAGTTTCCCATATAAAAAGAGTTTATATAACAAGATAAATGAAATCAACACTAATTGGGTGATTTATTCTAATGATAACATAAATTAAAACTAATCTAACTATTTCCCAGGATTCTCATATATGATTAAAGCATATTATTTCACAAGAATGAAGTAATATAGATCATTACATACTTAATGAATATAAGCACATTTAAGAAATTAAATCAATTTAATTGATTTAGTTGATGAAAAACATTAATCAAATAAAAGATATCTAAGTCTCACATCTAACAACATATTGTTCAATACATTATATCAATAGTAATAAGAACATATATCACTTCAATGATTTATCAGAATGAAACTAATAAAAATAATAAGTTTTCTATAATCTCAGAAACATAAAATAATCAATACAAAGATAGTATTACCCATTGCATCATACATTTAGATCTCAAAAGATAGCTTCAAAGGTTCAGATTTTCAATTAGATAAATTTTTTTCAAACAATAGTGTGAGTTCCAAAAGCAATCTTCTCAAAATTCTGAATCCCTTTCTAAATGCATGAAAGGGGTTTAAATACTAATTAATATTACAAAAATAGAAGACTTGTAAAAGAAGTCTTCTAATATTACTCTAAAATATAAAACTATAAACTAGGAAAATTAAATTCATAAGTTATAATAGTCTATGACTGTTTCTTGGATTCATTGTCTAGCTAGTCCTTGAGCTGGCATGCTTTGATCATGTTTTTGAGCTTGGGGGGATGAACTGGTAGCATTCTCATCTGGCTTGTGAATACTGCATCTTTGAGTTTTGAGAGAAACTAAGCTACTGCATTGGAGAGGCACCTCAATATTATTAATTGGTTAACAGGCTTTATCAACAAGTACCAGTAAATCTTTATATTTAACCTTGTCAGATTTTCTATGTCAAGAGCTTTTCTATTTAATGTCTCTTGCCAGGATTGTTTTAGCAAACTGATTTCTGGAAAAGTTTCTTTTGATGCTTTATGAATCAAATTGGTTCGTATGAGAGAATATTTTATATATTCGGAGATGTTGGAAGATAAATTCTTAGCTCTGATAATAGATAATTCAACACTCTTCATTTTGATATCCCAACATCCAAATATTATATCTTTGATTGATTCTTCAAGATGGAGAAGATCACTCATTCTACCCTATGCAATATCTAATTAACAATTAATGTATTTTGACACTTTGTCATCAAATTATTCATAATAAGTTCTCATATTGGAAATCTAAGTAACTAATTGATCATTGGTCTTGACTTGCTCCTGAATCTGATTATACTTCTGATAGAAAACTGCATGTTGAGTTTCTAGTAATGCTTCCAACTCAGTTGCTTCCTTATTTAATTCGTTGATTTCAGGATTCTCTTGGAGCTTTTCAATCTTCTGCTGCATTTGATGAATTACCTGATCTTTTTCTTTAATTTCGTTTTCCAGTTTGGGTTTGAGACCTTTAAAATTTTGTTGCAAATCATTAATGATTGTCTGAAGCTCCTGTTCGATTCTTTGTTTTTCATCGAAGAAAATTGGCTCCAGTTGAGAAATTTTCTAGTCCTATTCCAAAATCAATGATTCAACCTCGACTGCCTTGTCAATTGTTGTATTTTCATAAGCACCTGCAAATTGAGATAATCTATTGAGCTCTTTCCTTGGATATGATTGAGTTCATTTCCAAAGGACTCTCATTAACGTAGAATCCATAGGCAGTTTAGGAGATACTTATATCTTTCACTTCTTCTTTGACTTGGTCATGACAAATTTGTGCTTCGGGCTATAAAACATGTCCAGCAGTGGTATTTCTTCAACTTTCAAGACTATTTCAGTAGTCAAAAATACAAGAATAATTTCCATATATTGGGTTGGTGTTTCCTTTGGTTTTTCCTCTATATCATTGCTTCCTTGAATCTGGATCTGTTTAGGAATAATTTTGGAAAGCTCTGCAGTGAATGAGGTTTCTCTAATTTCTTCTTGATTCTTGGAGTTATCTATATCAGCAGAGACATGATGCATACTTGATTATCCTATATGATTCATGGAACTTGTAGCACCTACTATAGGCATGGTTTCTAACTGAATGACATTTTGAATGACAGGGGTATCAGTTTCTGATAGTTCTTTCTCAAATTCTTCCCAATTTTGGATGAACATATCATCCTATTGAACATTAAAATTTTCTTCTTCTTGAACTGATACTGATACTTGAGTAAAAATTGCAACTATAACCTGTTCTACCTTTGGCTCTGGTTTGTGAGATAAATAATCTGGTAAATGAGAATTTCTCTATTCCCGATACATTTTGAATATTTTTTAATCTTCTGGACTGAGAATTTCATTTGATTTATGCTAAACTGTTGAAAAGTCATGAATTTATTCAAACATATCATCAAATATGTCAGGCTCATTTGAGAATGCTGTCAGCTTGACTGAATTCATTATATCTCTAGCAATACCATAGGGATCATAGCTTCTATTAGGAAACAATGGAAAGTTAGAAGGTTTTAATCGATCAATTTCAAGACAGGCATGATTGAAATTGTCTAGGGCATACGAACCACAGGAGAAAGGAAAAGTTGTCCAAACAGTCTTCTTGGCATCTTTCATGGTTTTGGTTAAACCATGACCAATTGTTTGATAAGAGATTTCTTTGGCTAACAATATATAAGGTATATACAAGGGTAGGACATGAGGATTGGCATAACTTCCAAAAATACGGATGTATGTAAAATTATCTTCACTACACAGCTTACCTACAGACTTGAGACACTTATTGGCTTCGGGAGTGACTATAGTGATTTTTCTTTCGAAAATGACTTGGAATACTGGGAGCATTATATCATTGCATATTTTAAACATGTGAGAATGATATTTTGACTCCCATAAGAAATCTAACTGTACAAAAATAGGGTTTTTGACTTCTCTAGTCCATTTCCATCCTAATGATGAAAATTCAAAGGAAAAACAGAGTGCATCTAAGATATAGGAGCTCATATAAAAATAAGAGACTCCATGGGGTGGGGAATTTCTATCTTCTCTATAGGCCGTAATAAATCTGATCAAATTATCATAAAGAATGGTAGCCCAATCAAGAATATATATCAAAGGTTTCTTCTATCAAGGGTGTCTAATTTTCTTTAAATGTTTTCATATTTACAAATCCAAAGAGACGACAATTAATTTCAGTTATTTGAGAGAATGGGATTTTGAGAGGGGTGACTGAATACATACCCTTATCATCGGGCTTATGCCGGTTAGGATCATTTCTCCATTCTTTAATTACAGTCACAGGATGGTCGTTCTCGCACATGAACTCTTGAACGAATTCAATGTCGTATCTCTTCTGGGGTTCTAGTAGTTTATGCATTTTCTTGAAATCTGACGGCCTAAGTGAACCAATGACAGTTCTACTTCAAGTAACATATTTTCTATCTCGGATATCCAGATTTTCCAACACCCATTTCCCTAAGTCAGTGCATGGTAGCATTTTAGGAAGAGTAACAATTCTGTGGAGAAAAAAATTTCTTGTGTATGTCCATGATTCAGAATCATTGGAAAAAGTATTGGACCAGCGGCAATTTTTTTGTCGAGAATTACTTGTAGCTTCTCATTCTCGAACAACTGATAGATCCCTTCCCAGATCAAAGAACCAATTTCTGCATTGCATATAGTATCTGAGATCAGGGGAGCCATTTCGTTGTTTTCCACTTGTTGTATGACTGAGAGTGATGGGGTGGCATATTTCCTTCGCGCTTTAATCAAACTTGACATCCTCTTATGCCTAAGTGTTTGGACTTACCCTGTTGAAAAGAAAACTATAGAGCATAAGTTGAAATCACTTCGAACGATATTAACTGCTCTGTCAACTTAACTCATGCACATGGGATAACTATGGTATTAATATTTGAAATAATTACAAATCAATTACACACCTCAAGATCATAAAACACCTAAATTAACATTTAATTGACAATAATAGGTTTGTGTGATTGTGGTAGATGTCATTATATTGGGATTGATTGATCGTTGGCGACTTATGATGCTTGAAGAAATCTCCGAAATGCGAAGTGCGACATTGTGATTTTTAAGACGGGTTGCGATATCGGCGTCTGTAAGATGATGGTTTGCAAGGTCAGCGTCTTTCAAGTGACAGTTTCGCTGTTTCGCATTTTAGCATTTCACAAGTGTTTTTTTGATATTTCATATTTCGACAATATGTTATTTCGGAGATTCATTGTTTCACGATTTCGCTGATGTTTTGCCCCGCTTATGTGCCTTTTCAGTTTAAGGGTTATTTTTAGGTGTTTTCCTTATTTTATAAAGCTTAATCTAATAGAAAAAATAATATTATGTTTTATTTCTAAAACAAATATTAACCTATAATTTTTTAAAAGGGTCCCCATTATCCTTTCTAACCTATTTTACTTAGATAATGGGGAGTTATTGTAATACTACAATGGAACACAATTTCTCAAATAAGGCTGAAACAATTGAAGAAAAGGCTAAAAGAAGCACAAATGAAACTAAAAGAGAAGGATAGCTTGGACTTGTTGGTTGAATATTCTTTGGCTATTTATCCCTTCAATTACTAGTTCCATAGAACCAATTTTGAGAAGTTTTGAACAATTTTAGAATTTTTTGTGATTTATTTACATGGATGGATGTATTTTGATGACTAAATCATAGACCAAGAACCCCCATGGCATAAAACACTGTAATTTTGGAGAAAAATCTCAAAAACCACTCATTTTTCATGTTTTTTCCACCTTTTTGGACCCTCTGTTATGATTTTGGAGTAACCTTGGGAGAATGGATGTTTGAAGGTCTTCCTATGGGTCATTTTAAAAAATAAAAAATGTTCTGGAAACTAAACACACAGGGCTATTTTTTCATTCTTTCAGAAGTGGACATGGACTCCTAAACGTGCCTCAAAAGTGCCTCCAAGGTTCTGTTATGCTTCTGAAAATTTTTGTTACCCTTCTGTAAAAAATGTCACAAATCAACATTGGACTCCTCAGGACACTTGTCAAGCTTAGAAATTGTTCCAAATTCAAGGTTTGTTGTCCTATGAGTTGGAATTAGAGTTATTGAGTTGTTTGTTTCCTCCTATCATTAGGGAATGTGAAATTAATGTAAGAGACAAACACTCCTAGTTCATAGTTAAAATTCAGGGAATGGTTTCTAACCTCCCTAGAATCTAGGAAATTACTCATCTTGTGTATTTATGATCCATTTTGGATGGGATTTCGACTTGATGAGGTTTCATAGTCCATATTTTCTATAAGTATACTCTCTTTAGTATTTTTTGGGGTTGGATTGTCTCATATTGCACTGGGGCTTTTGTAATCAGCAATTTGGAATGAAATCATAGACATATTTGCAGAAAGTGTGTTGAGATTCTTGTGGTATGCATTGGAGAATTTGTTCTTCTTATGTATGTTTATCAATTCATGATTAATACCATATATTATTCTTTCATATATGTTTATATTGTATGTTTATGAGCATAAATTATGTTTGTTCATGCTCTGTTTTAGACAAGATTTACATTCTTATGTTTATTTGCTTCTAAATGAATGAATTCACCTTAGTTCTTATTCAAACTCTTTTTTATTTAACCCTATACTCAATTACATATTAAAATGATTTAAAAATACCTATCTAGAATCACATATTATCTGCAAATTCACCTTGTAGTTCAGACCTAAAAATCCTTATACGCGGTCTACTCATTGACTTTTCTATCCAACACTAAAACATCAAACAAATCCTATTTGTTGAGCTTAAATATCCTTTGACTGCAAAAGTGGCAACGAGAGAGCGATCTCTGGTCTTAGTATGGCTAGATCCATGACCTAAACCCTAGTCTATGGTTACCTTCCTTCAGCTCCATTCACAACCTTAGGAAGCAGGGGAGAGTGATGACATTCTTGGCGTCGTTTCCAGGGAGCAAAGGATAAATATTTCCCGGGAGAGAATGGAAAATATTTGATCTCATTGCTGATGGTGAATAGTGGCCAGACACAAAAAGGCTATGCATTTTTCACCTGGCAACTCCAGTGGCGAAGAATCCAAAGGTTCATAGTTTTTATGGCGAATCCACTGTTCAAAAATATGTAGCTTCAAGAACATTTTTGTGACTTCATTATTTTCAAGATGGATTCAAATGCAATAAAGAATGAAAGGTATGCTCCTATGTTCTAGGCTTTCCAAATCGTATTCATTAGGTAGATTAGAAAACATACTTGCCAAAATTCAGAGATGGAAAAGGTGATGATGCTACACTTCATTTAATAAGATTTAATATGAATGTGTGTAAGTGGAAGATTAATTTTCACGAATATTGTTTAATGAAGATGTTCATGATCACATTAGAAGAAAAAACATAGTTTTGGTATAAAATATTGCCTCCTACTTGTATTTATTCTCTCAATAATTTTCACTCAGTATTTTTTGAGAAGTATAGAGAAACCTATTCTTCTTTTCTTTTGATTGAGGATTTTTGTGATCACTTTGATAATTTTATTCAAGAGCTATAAAGTTCTTATGGCGATGAAGAGTCTATGGATGATGAAATTTTGGATGCTTTGAATGAAAATCCTTTTCACCGCCATGAGAAGATCATGGATTCTTCGATGGATGACAATAAACTTGGGCACAATTCTTAAAAGGATGACATTGATCTTCCATATTTTGAAGTTGACAATAAATTGCAGCAGTCTTTCCAATATTCAAGTGATCAAGTTATATATGAAATTGTTATGTCCAACTACCCTTCATCCCTATCCTCTTCTATGTTTTTAATTCAAGAAGAAATATGTGCAGATCATAATTTTGAGTTTTCCTGTAAAGAAACTCTAAAGAGTCATGATTTATTGGTTGAGATCGAAAACAATGTACAACAGGTTTGTTGTCTTGAGTTTGATGAACATGTTCAACAACCTTCAAATGATCAAGATATAGAATTTTTTCAGAGCCAAGACAACTCTCTTTCTGATATACATGAAAATCCACTTGTAGTATTTTTGTTGATGATGATTTGGCTACATCAATTGAATATCTGAAAGAACATACAAACACTATTTTTGAAAGCATTTCCCTTCTTTTTTTTTATCAATAAGAAGTAATGTTTCATGGTTTTAAAGACCCCTTGGGTAGTATTTTGGAAGCATCAGAAAATATGGAGTTTGTTTTCTTAGCCAACACAGAGATTGGGTTCAGTTTTAAGATTGGGTTGACATTTTCACAATGCTTTTCATTTGAGGAAAGTAGGAGGATCAAGAAATCAAATATCCATTTTCTTTCAGCATTGCACTGGATCTTTGAATTCACTTGATCAAGTGATTTATGGATTATTTAGATTATATAAGGTGTAATGAATAAGCTCAAAATTTTGAGTATATTTTTCAGTGTCATTTTCCAATAGATTTTTCAGCCAATGATCTACAGTTCAGCTTTCATTTTGATTTGAGTCATTTTGAGGATTGTAGCTGCAGTGACTCCATTGCCCAATGGATGAGGCTACTTGGTCTATGATGTTCTTGACACCTCCTGAAGGAGCTACCATCCCCAGTTGGAGCCAACGTTAGCTTCCAAATGTTTAGTGATCAAGTGTACTCTTTCAGGTTTACTTAGTAGTGGTCCTAGGTCAAAATTTCATGTTTCAAGTCAGTTTTAAAATAAAATTTTGTTCACTGAATATGTATAGGTTTAAAATGCTACTCCGTTCACTCCATTCATGGTCATCATCATTTAAGAGGTCATGACATCCATCAATTATCTAGGGTAGGAGGTCATTCACCACACCTTCATTTAAGCCAGAGTCTAGCTCTCATTTGTTTCACCACCATAAGAGTTAACTATGTGATAAAAGAAACCAAACAAAATCTCATTTTCACCATACAAGTCATTTTCATAGGGAGTTAGAAAAGATAGGGAAATAATTAAATATCTCCTCTATTCTCACCATCATACTCCATAGTTTCCATGGGGTGAAGAAAAATAATCAAATTTGTGCCAACACTACTTGTGCTATGATTCTGGGTGTGCTGCACAGGCACTGTGCAGGTGCTGTGCTTTTGGTGTTTGAACTCCAAATCAGTTATCCAAGGTTAAAAACAATGAAAAAAGGTTCATACACTTCCTAAACAGTAATTGGACACCCTTCATACCTCTCTCAAGTCAAAATTAATTATCAAATGAGTGGTTTCCTTCATTAGGTTACCTCCACTACGTGTTGTGTAGGCACTGCGCTTTTTGTTTTTTCATCTTTTGTTGGTTTAAGATGATAAAACCTAATAAAACCATCTAAAACCTTCATATAAATTTCATACACCATACCATAAACATCTATTATCATTCATAGCCCTCTTTTCCATCAATTTCATTAAAACCCGATTTTTCACTACATTTTGGTAGAAAAACTAGTGAAACCCCATGTTTTTAACTTTTGGGCACCTTTCACATGCCCATTCCCAAACATTCCACTTACATCATGTATCCAAATCATAACCCTACATCCCCAAATTTTTTGGGATTTTTCCCTAACTTCCTTTCACTTAATTTTTTTCCCTAGAACCACTCTACCACTATTCCCTATTTTCCTAATATTCCACCTTCTGTACCCACTCCATCTTGCTAGGGTTTCATATTTTTTCACAAGTAGCATGGAGGGTGAAAATAAATTTCACAAGAGAGGTCAACATTCCAAGTTTGAGCTATCCAACTTGCAGGTGATCAATTCCTCACAATCCAGCAAAGGTCATTTTGTAGGGTTTACATTGCACACAGGGAAAATTTAGCTTCAAAATCATTTTTTGAATAAATGGAGATGAATTTACAAAAAGTGAAAGAGGTTTTTGTCAACCATAGGTCAAAAAATAAAAACCGCCTTCAATTTATTCACAGGTGTTATGGTTAGAGAGAAATTCTCAAAATATAGTTGCTCCAAGTCATTTTCTGCACTTTTGTATAGGTTGTCTTCAAATGAATTTTTCAGGGGTTTGGAGAAGGGGTTTGTAGTTCTTGATGACTCCATTATAGAGTATACATCCTAATATTTTGAGCCATACCACTTGTTTCCCCAAAATCATCTAGGAAGGCCTTCAAACTCCCTCTCAATTTAGGTGCTACGCTTCTGCTCGAAGTGCGCTACGCTTCTGCCTAGAGTGCACTATGCTTCTGCTCATAGTGCACTACACTTCTGATCATAGTGCACTGTGCTTCTAAAAAATTTGAGTGGTAAAATTATAATTTGGATTTTGAGTTAATAGGAAAGCATTTGGGAAACCTGGAGGAGTTTATTGTTCATAACATTCCAAAGAACAAAATCTTCTCTCAGTTGTGCAACCAACTTTATGGTTCGAGAGATATTGATCCATCTTGAAGCCATATTTTTTCATATTTTTGGTAATTCCTTTGTTACGTTTATGTGATCCCCTTGTTATGCATCTTCCTCCCTTGTTACACTTCTGTACATGCTTTTTATGCTTCTGGAGGAGAGGAATTTTTTACTTTTTGGATTTGAAAACCTCCAAACCAGCTCAGTGCTTGGCATCATTACCTTATGAACACCTCATAAAAGGTAAATTACTTATATTATGCTCTCGTTTGGTCAAATTTTGAGTGTTTAAAACATTTTATTGCTCACTTTGTTTTTCTCCATAATTTCACTCATCCATGGTATAAAAAAGTTTCATTTGGAAAACCCTAACCTACCACACCTACATAAACCCTAACCCTAGTATATAAACCCTAACTCACACCTCTAATATACCTTATCCCCACAATTACCATCATCCACACCACCCCTAACATCCCATTTCACCCAAACCCTAGTCTTTAGTTGTTTTCACAGTGAAAAAATTGGAAATTTCCTGTGTTTGCTAGATTTCACCACCCTCCACACATCCATTTCTCCTCATTCCACTTACAGTATGGAGATAAAATGCTACCCTATGCACTCAATGTTTCCTATAATTTTTTCTTAGATTCATGATCCTCCATTTCACATTCAAAACTTACCCCACCTCTAGAATAGTTATTTCCACATTGTGAAATTGGAAATTCCTTGTGTTTGCATCATTTAGCTACCTTCCTCACACTCATTTTCCCTAATTCCATCCAAAAATTAAAGCTAACATACAATACAATCCACTCAATTTTTTCCATAATTTTTCTTAGCTCCATGATCCTTCATTTCATCCTCTAAACTTACACTTTCCTACACATTGTTTTTCCAGATTTCCATACATTTACTCATCCCATCAACACACTAGGGTTTTCATAATTCCAGTGAAAAAAAAAATGGAAATTGAGAAGAATATCCTCAAGGGAGGGTGCCACCTTAGGCTAGAATCCTTCACAATGCATGAACTTAATGCCTCACCATTGGCTAGAAGATGTTTTGAGAGAGCTCAGTATTTGAGATTTTGTGAAAGGCTCATGGAAGAGGGGTATCATATTCAACTGAAATTATTATTTTCCGCAATATTTAGCATGGGAAAGATCAAATGCAGGACATGGAGGCTGAAACAAAAGCAAGAATTCCAAAAACAAGAGGCCTCAAAAGGGCACTGGAGCTAGAGAGATAGTCAACTCATCCACCTGAAGAGCTAAAATTTGATGAGTTATAGCCATGGAGATTAATGAAGACATACAGATTTGGTTCTCAAGTGTAAATGAGAATTTGGAGAATCTCTTGAAGAGTTATAAGAGAGAAAATAAGCTACAAAGACACATGGCAAACCATTATCACACCATGAACACAATTTATCAAATAAGGTTGAAACAATTGAAGAAAAGGCTAAAAGAAACAAAAATGAAGCTAAAAGAGAAGGATAGATTAGACTTGTTGGTTAAAGATTATTTTGATATTTATACCATTACTCATAGGTGCCATAGAACCAATTTTGAGAAGTTTTGAACAATTCTGGAATTTTTTGTGATTTTTGCAAAATTCTGGAAATTCGTCATTCAAGAAGGGTAACAAAATTTTGTTACACTTATTTTTGGGGCATCCAAATGATGATTCATTTACATGGATGGATGTATTTTGATGAGTACATCATAGATTAGGAATCCAAATGGCATGAAAAGTTGTAATTTTGGATAAAAGGATAAAAAACTACTCATTTTTCATGTTTCTGCCACCTTTTTGGACCCTCTGTTACGCTTTTGGAGTAACCATGGGAGAATCGATTTTTGAAGGCCTTCTCATGGGTCGTTTTACAAAATTCAAGATGTTGTGGAAACTAGACACACAGGACTAGTTAATTTTTCTTTCAAACGTAGATTTTGACTCCTAAAAGTGCCTCAAAATTTCCTCCAAATTTCTATTACATTTCTACAATTTTTTGTTACCCTTCTGTCAGAAATGTCACGAATCAGCATTGGATTCCTTTGGACACTTTTCAAGCTCAGAAATTGTCACAAATTCGAGGTTTTTCTTTCCTATCATTTGGCATTATATTTATTGCGTTTTTTTTTGCATCCTATCATGGGGGAATATGTAAATAGTGTAAGAGATAAACACTCGTAGTTCATAGCTAAGATTTAGGGAATGGTTTGTAACCTCCCTAGAATCTAGGAAATGAATCACATTATGTATTCATGATCCATTTTGGAGGGGATTTGACTTGATGAGGTGTCATAGTCCATATTTTATATAAGTAGACTCTGTTTAGTCTTTTTTGGGTTGGATATACTCATATTGCAGTGGAGCTTTTTTAATTAGCAATTTGGAATGAAATCAGAGACAGATCTGTAGAAATTGTGTTGATATACTTGTGCTATGCATTGGAGCATCTATTATTCTTACGTATTCTTATCAATTCATGCTTAATACCATATATTCTACTTTCATATATGTTTATATTTTAATTTTATGAGAATAAATCATGTTTGTCCATGCTCTTTTTTAGACAAGATTTACATTGATATGCCTATTTGCTTCTAAATGAATGAATTCACCTAAATTCTCATTAAAACTCTTTTTCATTTCACCCTATACTAAATTTCCTATTAAAATTATTTCAAACTACCTATCTCACCTCACATATTCTGTGCAAATTCACCTTGAAGTTCAGATCTAAAAAACTTATACATAGTCTAATCTTAAACTTTTTTATCTAGCACTAAAAAAATCAAACAAATCCTATTTACGGAGCTTAAATATCTGGCCTATGTTCATTAGATACTCATTCATTCCTTTGACTGCAAAAGTGACAACGAGAGAGCCCAATCTGGTCTTAGTAAGGCTAGGTACTTGACCTAAAGCTTGGTTTATGGTTACCTTCCTTCAGCTCCATTCACAGCCTTGGGAAGCAGGGGGAGTGATAACAAGAATTATGAGGAAATATCAGAGATGAGGAGGATCTTCTACATTACTAATTCTCAAATCGCTTTCCTACAATAGGAGAATTTTCAATGGAAGATAAAGCAATTGTTACAAAGCAAACCCAAGCCAGACCTAGAGGTAGATAAAGGTAAAGGTAAGTACGTCATAGATGTTAAACAAATACAGGACATGGATACTGAAACACAACCAAGAAGGATAAATATAAGAGGCCTCGAAAGGGCGATGGAAATAGAAAGACAAACATCTCATCCACCTGAAAAGTTGACCTTTGAGGAGCTAATAGGAATGGAGAATAATCAAGACATATAAATTTGGATGGAAAGGGTAAATGAACATTTGGATAAGTCCTTTAAGAGGGATAATAGGGATAATAACCTCTAAAGTCACATGGAAAATCACTATCGCACCAAGAACAAAATTTAACAAATAAGGCTAAAACAACTGAAGAAAAGGCTAAAAGAAACTCAAATGAAGCTTAAACAAAAGGATAGCTTAGATTTGTTCGTTGAGATTCCTTTTCTGTTTATCCCATCACTCACATGTGCTACAGAACCATTTTTGAGAAATTTAGAATAATTTTGGTATTTTTTTGTGATTTTTGCACAATTCTGGAAATTCCTCCTCAGGGAAGCATAGCAAACTTTTGCTACACTTATTTTAGGGGCATCCAAATTATGATTTATTTACATGGTTGGATGCATTTTGATGAGTACATCATAGATCAAGAACCATCCTTTCATGGCAGACTTCAATTTTTGAGAAAAGGCTAAGAAACCACTCATTTTCTATGCTTTTGCCACCTTTTTGGAGGCTTTTCTATGCTTCTGGAGAAACCTTAAGAGAATTAATTTTTGGAGTCCTTTCCATTAGTAATTTTGAAAAATTAAAGATTTTCTGAAACTAGACATGCATGGCTAGTTGAACATTCTTTTAGGATTGGATTTGGACTCCTAAAAGTGCCTCAAAAGTGGCTAAAAACTTTTGCTACACTTCTGCAAAATTTTGCTACGCTTCTGTCAGAAATGTCACATATCTACATTGGATTCCTCACAACACTTGTCAAGCTCAGAAAATGTCAAAAATTAGAGGTTTTTTTTATCCTATGAGTTTGCATTAGAGTAATTTAGTTCGTTTTTTCTTCCTATCATGAGGGAACATGTAATTTAATGTAAGAGACAAGCACTCCTAGTTCATAACTCAATTTTTGGGAATGGTTTCTAACCTTCCTGTAATCTATGAAATGACTCATATTGTGTATTATGATGAATTTTGGATGGGATTTCAACCTGATGAGGTTTCATGGTACATATTTTCTATAAGTAGACTCTCTTTAGTCTTTCGTGGGGTTGGATAGTTTTATTTTGCAATGGAGCTATTGAAGCAACACTTTGGAATGAAATCAATTACATATTGTAGAACTTGTGCTGAGAATATTTTGGTTTTAATTGGATCATTTGTTTTTCTTATGTATGTTTATTTATTCATGATAAATGATATATCTTCCTCTTTTAGATACATATTTCCATGTGTTTATCTTGTATGTTTATAAGCATAAATCATGTGTGTTCATGCTCTATTTTAGACAAGGTCTACATGATATTTCTATTTACTTCTAAATGAATGAATTCACCGCAGTGCTCATTCAAAATCTCTATAAATTCATCCTATACTCAATGACCATTTAAGCATGCTTTCAAACTACCTATCTAGCCTCACACATTCTCTGCAAATA
Organism: Pinus albicaulis; assembly: GCA_034641835.2. Classification (NCBI taxonomy): domain Eukaryota; kingdom Viridiplantae; phylum Streptophyta; class Pinopsida; order Pinales; family Pinaceae; genus Pinus; species Pinus albicaulis. Next base: position 684,649,251 of record CM076572.1, on the reverse strand, counting down.
AACCTTGAAATTCATACCTAAAAACCCTAGACCTATCCTTCTCACTGACCTTTCTATCCAACACTTAAAACATCAAACAAAAATCCTATTGACTAATCTTACATGCCTAGAATAAGATCATTAGATATTCAGTCAATTTATTTATTGCAAAGTGACAATGAGAGAGCCCTCTCTGGTCCTGGCAGGGCTAACTACCTTACCTAAAGCCTGGTCTATGGCTACCTTCCTTCAATCCCACTTGATGTCTTGGGAAGTTAGTGGGAGTGATAGCCTTTTCAGCAGTGTTTCTAGGGAGCAATTGCAAAATTTTTCCTAGGATTATTTCTTTGAGTCCTATGAAGGTTAGACTTGTAGCTGACAAGCTCTAGCATTGAAAATAGGTTGAACTCTTAAATTTAAGCCAAAGTCCAAAATTCCTATCTTAATCTGGCTCCTAAAAGACATCCTAGGTCAAATCCAGACCCAAGTCCGTCACCAAGTGTGAATGACCCTGAGAGTATTTTAAGAAAGCATAAAACCAAGTCTTGGAAGGATGGAAGAGCTATTCCTTCACTTGTCAAATAAAATTCCTTTCCTACGAGATTTTCTTCAAATGATTTGTTATATAATTCAGAATCTTGAAATATATTTGTTTATGACTAAGTCTGAAACCATTATTTTAGGAGTTTTTATTGATCCTTTTGATTTGGATACCTTTGCACCATTTTCTGAGTCCTTTTATTCCGAAGTTGATATTGAAGTATGGTCTAATTTGTACAAAATTAAAGGCTTGGTGGATAAGTTTCAAGAAACTTTAGAAAGAGCTTATTTTCAATATCAGCAACAGGATTTTTCTTCACCACCTATCATTACACCTTCTCATACTACTACATCATCAACCATTCCTTTCATTCCATCATTACCTCTGCAATTTTTCACTCCATTAGCACCTCCAAAACCTCCTCCACTTGTCATGCCTATTTTTCTCTGTTGATCCTACCTCAACAAATGACTACACTACCTCAGAACTATGCTCAAAAAATTTCCCTTTTTTATGGAACATCAGAGGTTACTTCTTATCAACACATTGCCAAGCTGGTAGATTTCATATATCTTGAAGAGATTGAAAATGATGATGTGAAGATGCAGATCATTAAACAGAGTTTCTCAGGAGAGGTTAAGAAATGGTTTTGCTCTCTCACAATTGGTTCTATAGGTACTTCATAGCAAATTATTGACTTGTTTATGGAGAAATGGGAATAGAAGAAGAATAAATTGCATATCCTAGTTGAGTATAACACCTTGAAAAAGGAATCCCAATGAGTCTGTCAAGGACTTTACATCTATATTCAATAAAATATATGATAAAATTCATGAGAATATTAAGCCTCCTCCAGGCCTTTCTTTAATTCATTATCTTGATGGTTTTGTTCTTGACATGGCCTATCATCTGAGGGAAATAAAACCTCAACTCTTGAAGAAATGGGGAGAAACACAGTGAGAGTGGAAGCTAATTCGATCATCAAGAAGTCTAAAATCAATAAATAGCAAAGGGTCACTATCAAAGAGGAAAAATATACTTCATTAGAGGAAAAATTATACACCTTGATCAAGACCATGGAGAAGATGATGGATAAAATGTTCATTGTTGATAGACAAGCTAAAACCTCCATTAGAAATCCAAATTTCAGGGGCCAAAATCAACAGACTCAGTACAGGATCAGGCAAAGGGAATAGAGGGGTCAGGATCCACAAAGTCAACAAAAAATTCACACTCCATTTCAACAGAGGTACATTGAAGGCCTTTATGAAGAATACGAAGAAGAAATTTCTGGCGAGAACAATTTATTTGAGGAAAATCATTAGCCTATTTTTGTTACTGAAGAATATAATTTTTTTGTAGAAATTTGTCCACCAGATGATCAGCAATATGTCTTGTCAAATGATGACATGTTATCAGTGCGGATAGAAGATTATCAGAGGGGATATCAGAATGTTATTTCTCAAGTGCAAAGACAAAATGGTTTGAGGAGTAGGAATGTTCCTATAATATCCTATCAGAAAAAACAGAACACTCAATTAGATGCTCATGATAAAGAAATTGATGTTCCTAATTAGGCTAAAGCCATTGAAGCTTCCTCCAACAGACAGAGAAATGATAAAGAAGTCCAATATGCAGGACAAAATAAGGAGAATTCACACAAAGATCAACCTGAAAGGAAAGATGCATCATTGAAAGAGATAAAAAAACATTTTTCTCTTTTTAGTCTTAAAAATGAAATTTCTAAATTTAAAGTCTCCATTCCTCTGACTGAAATCATCAAGAATGATCAGTAAAAATTTCAAGTAGCTAATTTTCTTAGAGTGGATCAAATGTATGACATGGTTAATGTGAGTGATGATCGCCCGAATCTTCTATTTGGTCCTGTTGTTGATGGTGATATAGAAGATAGTGAGGTTCCTCCATTTTATCTAAGCCTTAAAATCCATGATTTTATCCTCCATAATTCCATGCTTGATTCCATATTTTCTCACAACCTCATGACGAAGGCCATTATGGAAATATTAGGATTGGGTATCACAATACCTTATCATGATATTTATTCATTTGATTCATGGAGGGTAAAATGTCTTGGCCTCATTAAGGACCTAGTGATGTCATTAGAGAAAATCCCAACCAAGAATGTTCTCATGGATGTTGTTGTGGTTGATATCCCTCTCATATATGGAATTTTTCTCTCCTGATCATGGGGAACGAAGCTTAAAATTACCTTACAACTTGAATTTTCATATGCTACTATTCCCGTCTTTGGCCAACTCAGGAAACTATACCAGGAAAGTAAAAAGAAGTACATGGTCAATATCTAAGAAAAGAAAAATAATCATCCCATACATGATGTCCACACATGTTTAGAGTCCTTTATATCATTCAATGATGAATGTTCAGCATCTTCCGAAGTTTTGATTGAAGCGAAAGTATAAAATTATAAGCCTTTTCAAATTCTGTTTTTGAAATGGAAAATGAAGAAATTCATGAAAAGATGCCAATTGGTTTGGAACCAATCACATTAGAACTCTCTCAAGTAGCAAGTAAATTTTAGTCATCCGATTTGTAGCTTCCTAATGAAGAAATTAGTTTGTGTACCATGGAATTCAATGGAGCTTTGGGTAAATAATGGGTTGGCATTGGAGTGTGGATTCACATCCCTATAAATCAGTCACTAAACATTCCTTCCAATTTCAAATGTCCTCTTCTAAGCTAACTTTATATTGTTCAAACAATGAAGCTGATTATGAAGCTTTGATAGCCGGTTTGAAAATTCTCAAGAAGTTAGGTGCAAAGAAGATTTCTGTGTATGGTGATTCTGAGCTACTAATAAAACAATTCAAAGTGGAATACCAAGCCAAGCATCCAAGGATGCGAGCTTACCGAAATGCAGTGTTATATACCCTCAAGACCTTCACCGAGTATACTTTGTCCTTGATCTCAAGGGACAACAATGTTATTGCTGATTTTCTTGCTACTTCAGCTAGCATGTTCAAAATTCCATTGTATCCTAATAAGAAGTATGAAATAAACATCAAATTCTACCCTGTTGTTTCCAGATAACATTCAGTAATGGTAGGTGTTTCAAGATGATAAAAAAATCAAAAACTTCTTACAAACAGAAGAGTAATTTGTGAATTCACAAATTGATAACCAATGCTATGAATATGATTAAAAATTCTATGTAGAAGAGATGCAAGTGCTTTAGCTGAAAGAAAACTCCATTCCAAGAGGTTTAGTACCTTTGGAGGATATTTTTGATTAATATGATGTTGCACGCAGAACGATCATGCTACCAAAATAAGTGGCAGTGGAAGATCTTAATCTTGGCACTCTATAAAAGTCAAAGATGGTCAAAATTTCAAAATCCTTGAGTCCAGAAATGAAAGTTAAATATGCAACAGTTATCTTTCAGTTTTCTGATGTATTTTCTTGTGAATATTCTAATTTGAAAGTGTATGATAAGAGTATAATCCAGCATACAATTTCCTTAAAGCCATATTAGAAACCTTTCTGCCAAATTTTAAGGAGAATTAATCCCAAGTTGTTGCCCTCCTTTCATAAGGAGGTAAATAGGTTATTTACTGTTGGTATTATAGTTCCTCTTCACTTTTCAAATTGGATGTCTAATCTAGTTCTAGTGAGAAAGAAGACATGAGAGATCTGCTTGTGTATAGATTTTAGAAATCTAAATAAAGTGTCATTGAAAGACAATTACCCACTACCAAAGATGGACCATATTATGAAGAGGGTAGTTCGATCTTCTATAATTTCATTCTTGGAAGGATACTCCAGGTATAATCAAATTTTATTTCATCTAAATGATCAAGAAAAGATAGCCTTCACAAGACCATGGGGCACCTTCATGTATGCTAAAATGCCTTTCGGATTGAAGAATGCAAGGGAAAATTTTCAATGAGAAATGGATATTTATTTCAGCAATGAAAAGGATGTATTTTTGGTCATCTATCTTGATTACATCACTATTTTTTCCAAGACAGATGAGAAACACTCACAACACTTGAGAACAATTTTTCATAGATGTAGAAAGTTTCGCATATCGTCGAACCCAAAGAAGAGCATTTTCGCTATGGATGAAGGTAAATTGTTGGGCCATATCATATCAAAAAATGGAATTAGGATAGATCCTTCAAGGATTGAATAAAGTCAAACCTTGGACTATCCTAGGAGAAAAAAGAAAATTCAGTCATTCAATGGAAAAATCAATTTTTCGAGAAGGTTTGTCCCCAATCTTGTTGAACACTTAAGGAAAATTACTGACATGCTGAAGATAGATAGTGAAGTAAAATGGTCTAAAGTGGCAAAGAAATCATTCAATAAAGTTAAATTTTCCTTATCTCATGCTTCTATTCTTACTATTCCATATTACACACTTGATTTCATCATTTTTTCATTTGCTTCGAAGCACACTCTAGCTGGTGTCCTTATCCAAAAGAAAAATTAGAACATAGAGAAACACATCACCTTCTTCAGTAGAACCATAATAAATACATCCTTGAAGTACAAAATCATTTAGAAACAGGCCTTGGAATTAGTCAAAGCATTGAAGGACTTGCGGGTCTATATTCTCTACTCTCATGTCATTGCATATGTCCCAAACACTGCTGTCAAATATGTGCTACATAGAATGATCCTGAAGGGAAGCGCGGTAAATAGATCGCAGTTATGTTAGAGTATGACTTGGAGATCAAGCCTACAAATATAATCAAGGGATAAGGTTAAAAAATATTATGGATGATTCAAATCTGTATGCTTTAGACATTAATTTTATTATTTCATTATCTAAGTAAGAGGTTGAAACATTTCCTGAGGTATTTGAAATTTTTTCTTCATCTCATTAGTATGCTGATATAGTTCATGTTTTGCAAAACTTGAATCCTCCTCCTAGACTGTCAAGTATTAAGGATATATATTTGAATTTTAGGTCTCTTAAGTACTGCATCCTTAATAGTGTCTTGTACTAGAAAGATCCAGGTGGAGTGTTGTTGAATTGTTTGGTTGAAGGAGAAGTTGAAATGGTGTTGACTGAAGTTCATAAAGGTGACTGTGGTGGTCATATTTATTAGAAGACTACATGTAACAAGATCTTGAGGGTGGGTTTCTATTGGCCAAGTATATTTCTTGATTTTTATAAAATAGTTATGAGCTGTCATGAATGCCAAATGTTTCAGGGAAAAATGAAGCTCTTTCCTTTTGCCTTAAAACCAATTGAAGTGAAAGCACCATTCCAACAATGGGGGCTTGAATTCATTGGTGAGATCCATCATCAATCATAATATTAGCATAAATGGATACTCACTGCCAAAAATTACTTCATTAAATGGATTTATGTTATCCCCACGAGGCAAGCAGCTACTAACACTGTCTTTATTCAGTTTTTAGAGAACAATATTATGTCTTTTTTTGGCTATCCATACAAAATAATTACTAACAATGCAACCGGCTTTAAGTCCAAGAAAATTATTGACTTTTGTCATAAGTATCACATTAGGCTTGGTCGTTCTACAACATACTATCCTCAAGGCAATGTGCTGGTTGAATCATAAAATAAATATTTAGTTAACATAAGCAAGAAGATGTTGCAAGCAAACAAGATAAATTGGCACAAAAATCTCATCAATTCTCTATGGGCGAATAGAGTTAGCACAAAGAGATCAATTAGCATGTCACCTTTCCAGCTTTTGTATGGTGTTTACACGGTATTCCATACTTCTTTAGTTGTAGCAGTGATGAAAAATCTGCAAGAGATTGACAATGAACCAAATTATATCCAACAAAGAATCAACCAAATGATCCATCTACAATAGCCAAGAGATGAAGTCTCCAGTCACACTTCAAAGCTTCATGAGAAAATAAAAAATATTTATGATAAGAAGACCAAAGCTAATGATTTTAAGCTTGGAGATGTTTTTATTTGCTGGGATGCCCAAAATGAAGACAAAGGTAAGCAAAAAAAGTTTAATAATCTATGGAAATATCATTACAAGATCACTACATTCAGAGGTAATAAAAAATTTTTAATAGAGGATCTTAAAGGGCAAGAAGCATTGGGAGGACCAATCAATGGTAGGTTCCTCAAACATTACCTTACTTGATCATTGAATATGAAGTCCACTTTCATTGTACATATCATTTCAATTTGATGTCCATGCAATAAGGAAGTTGCTGTAGAAGTTTGAAGCTCGATGAGAAGGCCCTAAGACTTCTACACTCAGCTCATGTTTTCTTTTCAAAAGTTCAAAAAGTTTCAATTAGTTTTCAAGTCAGAGTCAAGTCAGTTTTTCTAGTCAAATTCATTTCCAGATTTAGTTCATCATTTCAAGTTTGTCAAATTTTTTTCAATTTCAAGTTTTGATTCCATTATCCAATGGTAAGGCTACCTGATATACAGTGTTCTTGACACCTCCTGAAGGAGTTTCCATCCCCAACTGGAGCCAATTTTAGTGTCAATATGTCAATGATCAAACATACTATTTCAGTCAATTTTCTATTGTCATAGGTCAAAATCTTTAGATTTTCAAACAAGTTTTCAAAATAATTTTGGTCACGGAAGGAGTCTAGGTCAAAATTGTTGCTCCCTCATCTCATCCATGGCCATCATCACTTTAAAGGTCATCTCATTCATTATCATTTAAAATTTTTAGGTCATTTCACTTCATCTAATCTAGGTATACTCTCTAGGTGTCATCATCTACCTTTGAAAACAGTCTAATTTGTCATAAAAACAAGGAAAATCATCCTTCATTTCAGTGATAATACTTTAAAAGGTGGCTAGCATACTTTGGAGGTTAAGTAAGATAAGTTGTCTTATTTAAACATGTGTTTAAATGTTGAAAAAATTCAAAAGGAAAAATTGTCATATTGTTTCACTACAGGACGAAAATCTCACTTTAAGGCAATAAAAGACAAAAGCAAGCTTATCCAAACTCATTGTTCTCCTTTTTTTTGTGGTAGATCTCCTCTCTTACTACATTTTCACTCCTTAGGTGGTCAAAGGTTCGAAACCAAGGAGAAGAACTACTCCAAGAATATTTTTCTACACTTCTGGCTGCCTTTGTTATGCTTTTGTAGCCTTTGGCTATGCTTTTAGAGCTATTTGTTACATTTCCGGGTCCTTTGTTACATTTTTGTAGCCTCTTGCTACGCTTCTGTGAATGTTGTTATGTTTATGTTGGGCAGTTGTTACGTTTCTAAGCAGTTGTTATGCTTCTGTTGATTGGCGTTACACTTCTGGAAGGAGGGAAGAACATAGGTTTTTGGGCTCCCAAGTAATTTAAGCAAGCTAAAGGCTTGTGGGAATCATTCCTTTGACCTCTCACAAAATTGAGTTATAACTTCCCATGGTCAAATTATCAACTTTATTATATATTTTTATGCTCACTCCGTACTACACTATATCATCACTTCTTCATGTTATTGAAAGAATCCAGTTGAATAAAACCTAACCCTCCTGTCTAAGACTATCCTACACCTCCAAAATACCTTATACTCTCATTCCCCATCATCCATATCCTCCCTAATAGCCATTTTCATAAAACCATAATTTCTAGATAATTTTCACAGTGTCAAAATTGGGAATTTCCTGTGTTTCAATATTTTTACCATCTTCCTTACATCCATTTCACTTTATTTCACTCACAACATAGAGCTAACATGAAACCTTATTTCTTGAGTTTTTTGTAGAATTTTACCTAGATTCATAATCATTCATATCACCCTCTAAACCTACTCCATCCCTACAGTCATTTTTTTTCCAGATTACACTACACACACCCATCCCATAAACACACTAGTGTTTCATCCTTTCAGTGATAAACAAGATGGAGAGAGAGAAGAAGAACTTCAAGGGAGGGCACCACATCAAGTTAAAACCCTTCACCATTCCTGAAATTAATGCTTCACCCTTGGCCAAAATATGTTTTGAGAGGACCAGATGTTTGAGGTTCTGTGAGAAGCTCATGGAGGAAGGATATCATATTCAACTTACATGCCTATTTTCCTCTAATATCAACATGGGAAAGGCCATCATTGCAGTTTTAGAGTTTAAACTATCAACAAAATTGATTGTTTCAGCAACACGTATTCCTTTTCATGGAGAGAAGTGGTTCAAGGGCATAGAATTAGACATTGAATATTACAAACAATTTCTCAAACCTCATGCTAGAGAGGAACTAGATTACATCTTCCCTTTCAGACACCTCTGTAACAAATTTTATCCTTTGATGATGATAATAATGAATTATTTCACATGTGAAGGAATATTTTTCAGGTTGTAGAAGTACAATATCAGGTTGTTGATGCATTTCACCTCTATGAAAACACTTGATTTTCCACATTACTTGTATAGGAGTCTGATTAAGATGACTGAGAAGGTTCAAAGAATAAAACAAGATCATTACCCAAGTATTTTTCATCATGGTCTGGTAAAACTCATTGTGTTGCATAACCTTTCATCCATAAACATGACTTGGGAAACCTTCACGGAAAGAGTAGCAGCAACACCTACCACTAGCCCTCCTATCATGCATAGCATATAATCACCATCACTATCAATACAACCAATGTAGGTTAGATCTTCTAGCATCCAAACTCATATTTCAGAGGCTCCTAGGGTTGTTGAGTTTAATAATACGTACGATAAGGGAAAGAGATAGGTATTTGTTCCCAAATCTATCAAAGGTGTTCTTACACTTGACACCATTGTTGAAAAAAGTGAAATGGAGGAGAAACCTCTCATGCATCAAGATGAAACTCCTTTTCACCAACACAGTGAAAAAACACCATTGGAGGTTGAGGTAGTAGAGCAGGTTGAGATAAAATCAGCTAAGTAGATCATTAGAGAGAAGCATGAGGAAATATCAGAGTTGAGGAGGATCTTCTCCATTGCTAATTCTCAAATCAATTTCCTACAACAAGAAAATTTTCAATTGAAGGTAAAGGAGATGTTACAAAGAAAACCCATGCCATACCTAGAGGAATATAAAGGTAAAGGAAAATAGGTCATATATGTTGATCAAATTCAGGACATGGAGACTGAAACACGACCAAGTATGCCAAATACAAGATGCCTCAAAAGGGTGCGGGAGCTAGAAAGACAATAAACTCATCCACCTGAAGAGTTGAACTTTGATGAGCTAATAGCCATGGAGATTAATCAAGACAGATAACTTTGGTTGGAAAGGGTAAATGAAGATTTGGAGAATCTCTTTAAGAGGGATAAGAGGGACAATAACCTCCAAAGGCACATGGAAAATCACTATCGCACCAGGAATAGAATTTTACAAATAAGGCTAAAACCACTGAAGAAAAGGATAAAAGAAACTAAAATGAAGATTAAAGAGAAGGATAGCTTATATTTTTTGGCCAAAACTTCCTTGGATATTTATACCATCACTCACAAGTTCTATAGAACAATTTTTGAGAAGTTTTCAAGAATTTTGGTATTTTTTGTGATTTTTGCACAATTCTAGAAATTCCTCCTCAAAAAAGCATAGCAAACTTTTTCTACACTTATTTTAGGGGCATCCAAATGATGATTTATTTAGATTGTTCTGTGCATTTTGACGAGTAAATCAAATATCAGGAACCTTGTTTGCATGAAAGGCTTTAATTTTGGAGAAAATGCCAAAAAACCACTCATTTTCTATGCCTCTTCCACCTTTTTCGAGGCATTGCTATGTTTATGGAGTAACCTTGGGAGAATGAATTTTTGGAGGCCTTCCCATGGGTCATTTTGAAACATTCAAGATGCTACGGAAACTATACATACAATGCTAGTTTATAATTATTTCATAATTGGATTTGGACTCCTAAAATTGCATCAAAAGTGGCTGCAAACTTATGCTACACTTATGCAAAATTTTGCTACGCTTATGTCAGAAATGTTACATATCTGCATTAGATTCCTCAAGGCACTTGTCAAGCTCAGAAAATGTAAAAAATTCAACGTTTTTTTGTCGTATGAGTTGGAATTATATTAATTGAGTTGGTTTTTTCCTCCTATCATGAGGGAAAATTAATTTAATGTAAGAGACATGCACTCCTAGTTCATAGTTGAAGTTTAGAGAATAGTTTCTGACCTCCCTAGAATCTAGGAAATGACTCATATTGTGTATTTATGATGAATTTTCGATGGGTATTTGACCTGATGAGGTGTCATGGTTCATATTTTCTATAAGTAGACTCTCTTTAGTCTTTTTTGGGGTGGGATAGTATTATTTTTCAATGGAGCTATTGTACCAACATTTTTGAATTAAATCAAAGACATATTTGCAGAACTTATGTTGAGATTCTTGTGGTATGCATTGGATAATTTGTTCTTATTATGCATGTTTATATATGCATGATAAATGATATATATTCCTCTTTCATATACATATTTCCATGTGTTTACCTTGTAAGTTTATAAGCAGAAACCATGTTTGTTCATACTATGTTTTATACAAGGTTTACATGATATGTCTTTTTACTTCTAAATGAATGAATTCACCTCAGTGCTCATTGTTATAGCATCATTTTTCACCTTCATATGATTCATGATTGCTTTTATGGCTTTGGGCACCCATTCCTACAAACTTGAACAAAATTCACTAAAAAAAAGTGTTAAAATTCCCATACGCGGTTATGCCCAGACTTTTCCGCGTGTATACGCGAGTCCATATGTACTTTTCCACGTATGTCATTAAAATCATTAAAAAATATATAAAAAATCCCTATTTTCAGGTTGGGTTGATGGTTAATCTAGTAGTTCAGCCACCCCAACATGTGGCCAACTGTTTCCAACTGATTGAAACTACTTTGAGGGAGTATAAAAGCCCCTCATGTGCATGGCCTAAGGGAGAGAGAAATTTTACAGACATTATACTCTGTTGGAATCCCAGTTCAAGTCTGAATCCCCGTGCCTCTTGCACTTTCCCAGATTTATAACAGGAAACCCTTGTTTCCTAGAGATGTTCATCCATTTATATGCCATCTCGAGTGCACAAGTCTAGAAAGGATCTTAGCGAGGCAAGGGGGAGACGAATCCGGATGACGGTCTGCTCGCAGATTGTGGAAGGATTCAGGTGATCTCTCCACTCTTTACTTATGTACGTGCTGTTTGTAATAATGAAGAACCATCTTGTTCCTGAACCTACATGTTGATATATATTTGTATATGTGAAAATATTATCATTTAAACATTTATTATGGTTTATATAATGTTTCACATGGATTACACTAACGTTTAGAAGAAGTATATGCTGTACAACTAGGTTTCCGTGCACGTTCTTTCTTGTTTTCCAGGTTGAAGGAGGAAGAACGGTTGCTGGGGGTTTGGACCCCGCGGGATCTACATCGAACGTAGGACTACGGGTGAGTTCTGCTATCGTTGTTATCTAGTTTTTTGCATTCAAGTATGGTTGTGTGTGAGTCCTTCTGAATAGCATGCCCTGATCTGTGGAGGTTTCGACCCAACAAACCTCTAGGGTGATTTTCCTTGAAACAGAACTGGCGACTCCACTGGGGACCACATTTTTGTGATTCCCCTGTTGGGTGGTTTTAGCTGTTTGATAGGTTTCCAACAGTTTTAACTTTTATTTCCAGTCCATTTAACTCTTTCTCAGTCAGACTGAAGTCCTGGTTCCTTATCCAGGCTTGATATTTTTTAATTTTCATTATTTACCTTTGTATACGCGGGTTTGTCTGCACACAGACGCGTATACATGCATTTTTGGTTAAAGTTAGTCGTGTATACGCGAGTTTCCTTTAACACAGTCGCGTATGCATGCTTGTTTCATAAGTCTCAAGTCGTGTATATTTGGGTCAATTTTGAAATTTTAGGTTTCTTGGCTTTTTGGTCTTGTCTTCCTATGGAGGCCTGTTCCTACAGTTTATTTGTATCCTTTGGATTGTGTAGAAAGTGGTCTTTGGTCTTTTCTCTCTCTTGTTTGGTTGAAAACTAGCTTATTTGGCAAATCTTGTTTATTGTGCTTGCATTTCTAGGTCGAGTACCAAGATCTCTTTCTGGGGATTCTTGGCTATTCTGCTTCATCAGAACAGAGAGCTTCTGCTCATTTACTCTTTCCTACCTTTGTGTCTTGCTTTGTACTTTGATTTTTGCCCATTTCTTGGTTGGTTTTCTTAAGTTCAGTTGACTAGGTCTTGTTGCAATTTTTGAAGAGTCTTTCTTGGTTCTTTGAAGTTTTTGTTTGCTGCAAGGTTGTACTATTCTTCTAGGCTGAGTGTTTGAGTTTCTTGTCTTCTTTTGCTCATATAAATCTTGCTACTAGCTAGCCCTATAAGGTTTAGAGCATTTTTGAAGTTTTTGCTGGAAATTCAGAGTTGTTTGGCTTGGGATTTGATAGTTTTTCTTGGTCTTTTCGAGCTCTTTCCTTTTTATAAAACTCAAAAGCTCAAAAAACATTTTGTTTTGTCATTTTCTTTTGTTTTGCATTTTTGTTTTTGTTATATCTGTTGAAGCTTTGTTGAGGTTTCTTGCTTTTGGTTTTTGACTTGATTTTGGAAAGGAATTGTTATTGGTTTCTTCCTCTTGTTTCAAGCGTTTTTGGTGTCTTTATATTAAGAGTTCCTGATTTTGGGAACTAGCTTTCTAGACAACCAAAAAGAGACAAAACTAAAGGATCTTTGGGAAATTTCTCTCTGCTTTAGTAGATTTTTCATCTTAGAATTTGCATGCTCTTAGTGATTTGCATCAGGTGCACTTAAGCATTTAGTCATTTTCATAATTTTTGTGAGTGTGAAGTTTGTTATCTGAAAAGAAAAATAAATTTTTTTAATCTCGTAGAACCTGTGTAGAAGTTGCTTTTCATCAAAAGACAATAACTACATTTTCATGTAGTTTGGTTTTTATTAATTTCTTTTCTGCGTCAAAACACCACAAGTTTCATTTCCGTATCCCTTTGACTTAACATAACGGCCAATTAAAATAAGCGATATAATTTAAAAGCAACTAGCAATTTTTTAAAGTGTCATACACCAACTAGCTAGGTTATAGGGCCTTGGATTAGGTGAGTGGAGAGTTAACTCTCCAAGGCCGCTCAAACAAAACATAGAAGTTGATTAATTGAGCGAAATCCAACTCTGTTAGGTGGACTGGGAAAGCTCTCCTCCAGAGAGTCAAGCGCGAGGGGAAGTGAAGGCTGAGAAGAGAGATACCCCCTCTCTAATTTGCTGGATCTGACCTCAAGACCGTTCCGCCCGGCTTCTGACACGGACTAGTGCCCATAGTTGCCACTCCTAGGTTCCACATAGGTGACTACGGGGGGTAATACCCGTGGTACCTGAGGGAGACGTCGTATCACTTTTAGCAGTACTTCTGGGGGGGTGCCCTTGCGAAGCTTGGGTACTTATGCCGGAAAAGGCTGTCATTAGGAGGTCGGTGTAACTGTTTCTGTTACCTTCGCTAGTAGGCCTGGGCCATTATTATCCCAGACTACTTTCGGGAGGTCCTATATTTCACTTTCCTGTATTTTGGTGTCCGGTTATAATCACTCGGAGCGGAAATACTTGAAGGCTGTTTGCTTGATTATATCTCAGGGATTTCTTTTTAGTGAGTGCTCTTTGCTCCTAGCTTGCCTAGCTTTATATTTTTTGAGTCTAATTAAATTTTTTTGAAGTGGCTGATCAAGCGCCTCGTCGATCGAGGAGAATCCGGGGGTTATCTCCCGAGAGTTCAGAGCCTTCTTCAAGAAGGCGTAGGAGTATTTTAGTAGGTGAGTATCACCTTGTGACGTCTGATGCAATGGAGAGAGATCCTCCACAAGGGTCTGAAGGTTTCGTAGCTGATTCTGGTGTTGGTTCCGAGAGGAGCGCTCCGCTCACCTCGCGAGTTTTATTTCTGCAGGAAGAAGAAGTTCAAATAGAGGAAGTACCAGAACCCTCTGTGTCACTTCCATCTCCTCTTCCTCCTGATTATCCGTTCGTTGTTGAATACATCGGACCTGAGTCAGAGAGACTGGAAGATCCTCGAGAACGCGGCTTTTGCTGTGAGTGCTGCAGGAATTCAGACTCCTGCTTCTGTTGAAGGAGGGGGCACTATTGCTATATCTTCAATTGCTTCTAGTGCTGCTGTGTTTGGCTCTGGTTTCACCCAAGCACATGCTTCTCAATCTGGTCCCTTCAGTTTTGGAATGCCCACTAGTGGGATTCCTTCTTTTTCCTTTTCCGTTGTTGCAGCTGGATCTACACCCATGTCTTCCATGGCTAGTGGATCAACTTATTTTCAGGGGTTCCCCTTTGAAACTAGGCACATTCCTAGTTCTAATCCTTCTTTAGGGTCCTTTCCGTTTACTTCTCAGACCCAAAGTTTCAACCCTTGGTCTGGAGGTCCTAATTCGACTACTTTTACAGGTTGGAACCCTGTATTCACTACAGCGGGGGCAGGGAATCAGTTTTACGCTGGTCACCAAGGGAATGCTTCTTTCCCTTCGTCGAGTGCTTATCAGACCTTTTCCCCTCTTTCTAATTCTTGGAACCCCTATCAGGGGCTTTCCTCTTCATTCCATACTTCAGCGGGGGGAACTGGTCTGGGATTTGGTAACTCTGTGTTGGGATGAGGTTCTTCTCCTTTTTCTATGAGTTCATTCTGGCAACCTGTTGCCTCATCAAATCCAGGGTATTCTTTTTAGAATGTTGGTAATTCATCCTATCAAGGATAGAATCCTCAGGCTCCACCTCGTTTACCTTTTCTGGCAACGTTAAACTTGCCAGATCTATCGAAATTGACTAATGATCCAATCCGTTATAGTCCAGGGTGGCCTCCGGTCCCGACCAAACTTCCTTCAGACATTCCAAAGTTTGAAGGCAAGAATGGCGAGGATCTAGCTGATCACATCACCACCTTCCATTTATGGTGTTCTTCGAACTCCCTGATCGATGATTCGATTAGGTTGAGATTGTCTCAACGCACCCTAACTGGAAACGCTGCCAAATAGTATATTGAGCTAACTGGGGGTAGTTTTGCTACATTTGGAGAATTGGTTGTTACATTTCTAAACCATTTCCAGTTGCCAGTCCGTTATGATGTTGGGACTGAACTCCTAGCTAATTTTAAACAGGACGACGCAACCCACATTTCTGACCATATTCAGGAATGGAGGAGAAGGAAGAGGCTTATTAAAGCTCATATTCCAGGAGAATTCCTTTTGGAATGGTTTCTGAAATCTCTGCAGTCAGATATTTCGAAAGATGTATCCCTCTCCGGGGTATTTTCCGAGGAGCAAGCCATTTTTAGGGCCCAGCAGTTGGAACTGATATATTCTCAGTCTGGGGTCCTTCATAAGTATTTGCCCAATGCTCCTCGCTCCAAATTAGATTTATCCAAAACTAAGCCTGGTTCTCATGGTGATGGACTGATTGGATCGATCAATAGTGGTGCAGCCAGCCTGCTTACTCAATTGCAGCAGTTGTCTTTACAATCTGCTCCTTCTGGTCAGGCTATGCCTGCTGAGTCATCGCCTTCCCAATATTTGTCGATAAATGTTGTCCAAACTTCCGATCCCAAAGGAAATAAACAATCCAAAGGGAAGAAGAAGGGACGAAATAATAAGAAAAAGGGCGAGAATGGGAAGGGTAATGCAAATAAAACCAATGAGCATGTTGGTGAGGGACCAAAGGATAAAAAGAAAGTGAAGTTGCCATGCAAGCTGTGTGCTGGAGACCATCTTACGCACCTTTTCCATAAAATTCAGGATGCACAGCGCTTGTTAGCTCAGCAGGGTTCTTCTAGTTCCCAGGCTGTGTTAACAAACCCTTTTCCCCAAGGGCAACAACTAGTTGTTGGCACGAACCAAAATCCTGGGGCTTCCTCTGGGGGCACCCAGGAAGGGGAAATTCCATCGAACATATTCATGATGAGTGCTCACGTGGATGTCGCTACGAGATCCCATGATTATGGCGGAGAAGAGTCTTCGAAAGCTAAGGATGCTCCTGATGCTACTGAGCCACTTCACATTACAAGGCCTACTGTTGAGCCTATGCCTCGGATGCCGAAAGCATCCACTAAGCATTTGACGATTAATCCAAACGCTAGGGCTACCCAGAACTACTCTATTGTGGAAGATCTGGCATAGATTCCTTGTGCTATGTCAGCTTTAGAGGTGCTCTAGTCTTGTCCGACTCAGTGCAGTGATTTTCTCACTCCCATTGGGGCTATTGATCCGAAAAATTCTCTTCTGATTACATTTGATATGACTAATTTTAAGAAGAGACTCCCCCATCATATGGATTTTCATATTAAATCATCGTACCGGAAGTGCAATATCTTTCGAACGGTTGTTGATGAGGGTGCTTCCACATGCATGATGTCTCTCACATGTTGGAAGATGATTGGATCTCCCAAAACTGTTCCATCTACCACTCTTCTGACTGCATTTGATGGTCAATCTCACAGATCACATGGTATTGTCCCAGCTTTGCCTATCTGTGTTGGGGGAAAAACTGTGAATATAGAGGTTGAGGTAGTTGATGCAAGCTTGGACTACAACCTTCTGTTGGGGAGAAACAGGATTTATGAGACGGATGCTATTGCATCCTCATTATTTTGAATTATTTGTTTCCCTCACGAAGGGAGGATTGTTATAGTGGACCAACTGGACTGTCCTCCTATGGACCCAAATGCATCTACTGACTCATCTGTTCCAAAGTTGGATAATAATAAGGCGCCTGTTGAGAATTTAGGAGTTGGAATGTATTCTTCCTTGATGGGTACTTTCGATATTCCTCCTCCTACAGTTCATATCAATGCAATTTCATCCTCCAAGGCTCCTCTTCTAAGAGAGTTCTTCAGAACTCATTAGTTTTCGGACCCTTGGACCTTACCTTCCCCTACTGCCACATTAGCGGAAGGTCAAGTGGGTGGAATGGCATTTCCAATGTCTGCAGCTAAGATTGTTTATCAGTCTATTGTTGACTCTACAGAATCCATCCCAGCTCCTCTCTCATCGGAAGAGTTGGATGGAGATGTGGCTCCGGCTTGGGCACTTAGTTCTTCTTCTGCCCAGGATTGCCTTGATACCACTCTTCCATCTGAAGAGGCCATCCTGGAAGCTATGACTAGTATAGATAGACCGTGGGATGATTTGCATCATCAGTCTTACTTTTTACCTGATTTGAGCGAAGTTGAAACAAGTTTTCCAAGTCCTCAGTCTCCTGGTCCTGTTCACCCAGTCCTGAACCCTTTAGCACCAACACAGGTTTATGCTGAAGGGAACATGGCTGTGATTTCGCCTACTATCCCGGTGAACATTTCCAGGGATCCCAATATTATTGAGAATGTCTTCATCGGAGCTGAATGTTCCCGTGAAGAGATTCAGATTTACACTGAGCTCTTTAAAGAGTATAGGGATGTATTCGCTTGGTCTTATGAGGAAATGCCTGGTATAGATCCATCTATTGTCCAGCATGAGATCAAGACTTACGAAAATGCTAAGCCTATAAGGCAAAAACTTCATCCGGTCAATCCTAGGAAGGCAGCATCTATCAAAGCTGAGGTTGAGAATCTGCTTAAGGCGGGATTCATTTTCCCTGTTCCTTTGACTGAATGGGTTTCAAACCCTGTTCCCGTAGATAGAAAACAAGGAACAATTCAAGTTTGCATTGATTTCGGAGACCTCAATAAAGCATGTCATAAAGATAATTACCCCACACCATTTATCGATCAGATCATTGACGAGTGTGCCGGTGATGAGATTTTCTCCTTCATGGATGGTTTCTCCGGATATAATCAGATTACTATCCATCCTGAAGATCAGCATAAGACTGCCTTTATTTGTCCCTGGGGTACTTTTGCATACAAGAAGATGCCTTTTGGTCTTAAAAATGTTGGGGCTACGTTTCAGCGGGCCATGTCATATGTCTTTCATGACATCAAAAATATTATCGAGGCGTATTTGGATGATTTAGCTGCTCATTCTCGAAAGAGGATGGATCATCCTCCTCACCTCCGTCAAATATTTTAACGATGTCATTTCTATAAGATTAGGTTGAATCCGAACAAGTGCGTTTTCGCGGTTACATCCAGTCAGTTATTGGGATTCATGGTGTCTAGAGAAGGGATTAGGATAGATCCCTTCAAGGTTGAGGCAATACTTCGGTTGCCTCCCCCGTCCTCTATCCGTCAAATTCAAAGTCTACAAGGAAAGTCTAATTTTCTTCGGAGATTTATCGTAAATTATGCTAAAGTTACCAAGGGATTTATGAGACTGTTGAAGAAGGGAGTTCCATTTCTTTGGGATGACTTCGCTCAACGCTCATTCGATGCTTTGAAAAAAGCATTGACCTCTGCTCCTTTATTGAGTCCACCTAATTATAGCAGGGATTTCCTTTTGTATCTTGCAGCAGCAGAATCTACTATTGGTATGGTTCTGGTTCAGGAAGATGATGCTCTTGCAGAGCATGTTATTTACTATGTTAGTCAAGGCTTGGTAGGACCTGAACTCCGATACACTCCGATAGAAAATTTAGCTTTGGCAGTTGTTCATGCTATGCAGCGACTCTGGCATTACATTATTCTATGAAAAACTTATGTTTTGGCAGCAGCCAATCCATTTCAGTTTGTCCTCAGTAGGCGAGTGATTGGGGGAAAATACAATAGATGGATTGTGATTTTGCAGGAATTTGATCTTGATTTTATGTCTGCCAAGTCCAAGAAATCATTGGTTTTCGCAGAATTGATCTCCGAGTTGCCCTGTGGGGAGGAGATGATCTATGATGAATCCTTTCCGGATGAACATTTGTTTCTTATCTCTTCACAGGATCCTTGGTATGGAGATATCATCATGTATCTTCAGACTGCGAAGTTTCCCTCTACTTTTTTGAAAGATGAGCGCCGTAAGTTGCGTCACTTGGCCAAGAATTATTTGATTATTGGTGATGCTTTATACCATCGAGGGTTTGATTCAATCCTGAGACGCTGCTTAACTCTCGAAGAAGCTGAGGCTGTGCTGAATGATTCCCACAGTGGAGCTTGTGGGGGTCATTTATCTGGGCTTGCTACAGCCCAAAAGATCTTGCGTGCTGGGTACTTTTGGCCTTCGATTTTCAAAGATTGTATGGAGTCGGTCAAAAAGTGTCATCCATGTCAAGTTTATACTCGAAAAATGCGCGCTCATCCAGCTCTGCTTTTTCCAGTCATTACTGTCGGTCCCTTTACAAAGTGGGGTATTGATTATACTACTTGTAACCCGCCTTTGGCTAAAGGTCACAAGTACATTATTGTAGCAGTAGACTACTTTACGAAGTGGGTCGAGGCTATGCCTACTTTTGGGAATGATGTTGAGACTGCAGCTCTTTTTCTTTTCAACCAGGTTATTGCTCGTTTTGGTATTCCTAGAGAGATTGTCACTGATCATGGCAGTCATTTTCAGAATAGCAAGATGGCTGAGTTGGCTCTAAAATTAGGTTTCCGGTGGGAGCATTCATCTCCGTATTATCCTCAAGCCAATGGGCAAGTGGAAGCCGTGAATAAATCCTTGAAGACAATTCTTCAAAGGACAATTGATAAAGATAGATCCAACTGGCATATTATGCTATATCCTGCACTTTGGGCATACAGGACGTCAGTGAAAACTGCAACTGGCTTTACTCCGTTTCAGCTAGTGCACAGGTTGCAATCTGTATTTCCCATTGAATGTGAGATTCCTTCTCTTAAATTAGCTGTTGAACTTCTTCCTGACACTTCTAGTATTGAAGAATGGATTCTTCATCTGGAACATCTTGATGAGCAGCGTCGGGATGCCGCCAGGATGAACGAAGCACATAAAAACCGAGTTAAAGTTCAGTACGATAAGGCGGTCAAGCCTAGGGTTTTTTCGGAAGGTGACCTTGTTTTGGTCTATGCCCAAGAAAAAGATGCCCTGGGGGCAGGAAAATTTAAATCTATGTGGTATGGCCCCTTTATCATTAAAAAAGTCCTTAAAAAAGGAGCACATACCTAGTTGACTTTGAAGGGAATGAGTTGTCGGAGCCCATATAGTTGTCTGAGCCCATAAATGGTATCATTTGAAAAGGCCACATGCCTGTGTGTCAACTGCATTTTGCTTTGTATATAGTAGTTTTCTTTAGTAAGACACTGGCTCTTTTTCATCTTTGATGGCTGGTGATGTTTTGACTGGCTTGCAGGCTAGGCTGATGTCATGAGTCATTTTGTTCCACCGATGGTGCTAGACACACCTTTAACCTAGCTCTGCTGCTGGGTGTTTCATTATCCATCCATCAAATTTATAGAATAAGAGGGCTCAGATATCCTGCCTAATAACATATGTACATGACTGCAGTTGTTTATCTACTCTCAGAGGCAATATCATTGGGTGTTGATTCATTGGTAGTTTTCTTGGACTCTCAGTTGGTGGTGTCACAATTGAACAATACTTATCGGGTTCGAGATCCATTTTTACTCCGGTTGTTCTTGAGGGTACGTTTGTTACAAAGATCATTTCAATTTTTAACTTTCATTCATATTCCTCGAGCTGACAATTGGCTGGCAGACTCATTAGCTAATCAAGCAATTGATTGGCACATTAATCATTCCATACAATAAAATTTAATCATAAAAAACATCATACATTTTGATACATTTGCTACATCACATCAAACATCACTGTATATATATCATCAGAATTTTCAAAACTATACAAAAATTTGGATCCATAAGTCATACAAAAATTTGGGCTTATGCCCGATCATGTTCAGTCTAAAAAAATATACAGTCATCTGATACATCATATCTATCTACTCCTGAGGTCCCTGCCCAGAATTTGTGTTCCTATAGAACACGATCGCAGTGGAGGTTTCGACCCAACAAACTTCTAGGGTGAATTTTAGAGAATAATTTCTGACCTCCCTAGAATCTAGGAAATGAATCATATTGTGTATTTATGATGAATTTTGGATGGGTATTTGACCTGATGAGGTGTCATGGTTCATATTTTCTATAAGTAGACTCTCTTTAATATTTTGTGGGGTGGGATATTATTATTTTGAAATAGAGCTATTGTACCAACATTTTTGAATTAAATCAAAGACATATTTGCAGAACTTATGTTGAGAATCTTGTGGTATGCATTGGATAATTTGTTCTTATTATGCATGTTTATATATGCATGATAAATGATATATATTCCTCCTTCATATACATATTTCTATGTGTTTACCTTGTAAGTTTATAAGCAGAAACCATGTTTTTTCATACTCTGTTTTATACAAGGTTTACATGATATGTCTTTTTACTTCTAAATGAATGAATTCACCTCAGTGCTCATTCAAAATATCTATCACTTAATCCTATATTCAATGACCAATTAATCATGCTTTTAAACTACCTATCTAGCCTCACACATTCTCTGTAAATTGACCTTGAAATTCAGACCTAAAAACCCTATACCTAGCCTTCTCACTGACCTTTATATCCAATAATTAAAACATCAAAATAAAATCCTATTTATTGAGCTTACATACCTAGCCTAAGATAAATAGATATTTAGTCAATCCATTGACTACAAAGTGATAACGAGAGAGCTCTCTCTGGTCCTGGTAGTGCTAGTTATTTGACCTAAAGCATGGTTTGTGGTTACCTTCCTTGAATCCCACTTTCAGCCTTGAGAAGTTGGGGGGAGTGATACCATTTTTGGTGCCACTGCAAGGGAGAGATTGCAAAAAGTTCCCTAGGAACATTTCTTTAGTCCTCTAAAGGTTAGACTTGTAGGTGATAAGCTCTAGCATTTGAAAGAGGACGAACTCTTAAATTTGAGCCAAAGTAAAAAATTCCTATCTTAAGCTAGCTCCTAAAAGACATATTAGGCCAAATATAGATTCGAATTCCTCACAAATTGTGAATAACCATGAGATTCTTTTAATAAATCACAAAACCAAGTCTTTGAAGGTGGGAAGAGTTATTCCTCCACTTGTGAAATAAAATTCCTTGCCTACGAGATTTGCTTCAAAATATTTGTTCTATAATTCAGAATTTGAAATATCTTTGTTTAGGAATAAGTATGAAACCTTTATTTCATAAAATATCTTTGATTCTTCTGATTTTGTGACCTCTCCACCATTTTCTCAGTCTTTTTATTCCAAAGTTGATAGTGAAGTCTGGTATAATTTATACAAACTTAAAGGCTTGGTGGATAAGTTTCAATAAACTTCAGAAATAGATTATTTTCAATATCAGTAGCAGGTTTTTGCTTCACCACATGTCATTACACCTTCTCATACTGCTACATCATCAATCCTTCCTTTCTTTCCATTATTACCCCTATAATTTTTCACTCCATTAGCACCTCCACCACCTCCTCCATTAGTCATGGCCATATTTTCTCCATTGATCCTACCTCAAAAACTCACTGCACTACCTCAGAGCTATGGTCAGAGACTTCCCTTTTTTTATGGAACATCAGAGGTTACTACTTATCAACACATTACCAAGCTAGTCGATTTCATATATCGTGAAGAGATTGAAAATGATGATGCCAAGATGCGCATCATTGCACAGAGTTTATCAGGAGAGGTTAAGAAATTGTTTCGGTTTCCCATAGCTAGCTCAATAGGTACTTCACAGTATATGATTGAATTTTTTATGGAGAAATGGGAAGAGAGGAAGAATCCATTGGAGATTCTAGCTGATTATAATGCCTTGAAAAGGAATCCCAATGAGCCTGTCCAAGACTTTACAACTAGATTCAGTAAAATCTATGATTAAATTCTTGATAATATCAAGCCTCATCCAGGCCTTTATTTACTTCATTATATTGAGGGTTTTGACCCTGACATGGCTTATTATATGAGGTAAATAAACCCATCAATTCGTGAAGGAATGAAGAGAAATCCAGTGGGCGTGGAAGCTAATTTGATCATCAAGAAGCCTAAAATCAAGACGGAGAAAAGGGTCACTATAAAAGAGGAAACATCTACTTCATCAGAGGGAAAATTAGACACCTTGATCAAGATCATGGAGAAGACGATAGATAAAATGTCCATCACTAATATAAAATTTGAACCCTCCATTAGGAATCCCAATTTCAGGGGTCAAAATCAGCAGCCTCGATACAAGATCAAGTAAAGGGAACAGAGGGGTCTAGGTCCACAAAGTCAGTGAAAATTCGCTCTCCATTTCAATAGAACTACATTAAAGGCCCTGATGAAGAAGGTGAAGAAGAAATTTCTCGCGAGAATCATTTATTTGATTAAAATCAGTAGCTTATATTTTTCCTAATTGAAGAAGATCAATTTTCTGCAGAAATTTGTGCACCGAATGATCAGAAATATGTCTTGTCAAATGAAAACATGTTATTAGTGTGGAAGGAATATTATCAGAGGGGATATCAGAATTCTCTTTCTCAATTGTAGAGACTTTATTCTTTGAGGAGTAGGAATGTTACTATAACCTCCAATAAAAAAAAAATGCTCAAGTAGATGCTCATCATAAATAAATTGCAGCTCTAAAAAAAATTAAAGACAAAGGACCTGTTGTTCCTAATCATGCTAAAGACAATGAAGCTTCCTCTAGAAGTGAGAGAAAACCTAAATAAGTCAAATATGTAGAACATAAGAAGGAGACTTTGCACAAATATCAGCTTGAAAGGAAATATGCACCATTGAAAGAGGTATAAAAAAATTCTGCTATTTTTAGTCTTGAAAATGAAATTTTGAAATTTAAATTCTGCATTCCTCTAACTAAAATCGTCAACAATTATTAGTACAAAGTTCAAGTATCTAAGTTTCTTAGAGTGAATCAAATTTCCAACATGGTTAATGTGAGTGATGATCACCCAGAGCTTCTATTTGGTCCTATTTTTTATGGTGATATAGAAGATACTGAGGTCCCTCCATTTTATCTAAGCCTCAAAATCCATGATTTTATCCTCCTGTTGTATTATTACAACAACTCCCCATTATCTAAGAAAAATAGGTTAGAAAGGATAATGGAGACCCTTTTAAAAAATTTAGGTTCATATTTGTTTTAGAAATAAATCTTAATGTTAATTTTTACTACTAGATTAAGCTTTATAAAATAAATAAAACATCTAAAATGAAACCTCAAACTGAAAAAGAAACATAAGCGGGGGGGAAAATCAGCAAAATCGTGAAACAACGAATCCCCGAACTTGCAAAATGGCAAAAAAGCACTTGTGAAATGCTGAAATAGTGAATTCCTCACTTGACAGAAGCCGATGTCACAAAATTTCATCTGACGGATGCCGATATCACACCCTGTCTTAAATATCGCAATATCACATTTTTCATTTCGGAGATTGCTTTGAGTATCGTAAGTCACCAATGATCAAAATCGCTAATCAATAAACCCTGATATAGTGACATCTATCACTATCACATGAACCTATGCTTGTCAATTAAATGTTAATTTATGTGTTTTATTATCTCTAGGTGTGTAATTTATTTGTAATTATTTCAAGTATCAATATCATAGATCTCCCATATGCATGAGTTAAGCTGACAGGACATTTAATATCATTCGAAGTTATTTTATCTTATCCTGTCTATTTTTTCTTTTAATAGGGTAATTCCAAACACTTAGGCATAAAAGGATGTCAGGGCTGATTAAAGCACGAAGGAAATCTGCCACCCCATCACTCCCAGTCATACAACAAGAGGAAAACGACGAAATGGCTCCCCTAATCTCGGATACTACATGCAACCCATAAATTGGTTCTATGAGTTGGGAAGAGATATATAACCTGTTTGAGAATAGGAAGCCACAACTAATTCTTGACAGAAAATATGTGGCAAACGATACATTTTCCAATGATTTTGAATCATGGATAGACACTGCCAATTCTTTTCTTCACATAATTGCGGCTCGCCCTAAAATGCTGCCATACATTGACTTAGTGAATGGGTGTTGGGAAATGTGGTTATCAGAGATAGATAATTTGTTACTTGAAGGATAACTGTCATTGGTTAACTCAGATCGTCAGATCTCTAGAAAATGTATAAACTATCAGAACCCGAGAAAAGATACGACGTGCATTTCATTCAAGAGTTCGTGCGCGAGAATGACCATCCTGCGACTATGATTAAAGGATGGAGAAATGATTCTAACTGGATCTTAAATAGCTTCAATGATGTGTTGTCTCTTTGGATCTGTAAATATGACCAAATTTAAAGAAAATTGGACACCCTTGATAGAAGCAGCCTCTGATGGCTATATTCTAGATTGGGATACCATTATTTTTGACAATCTGATCAGATTTATTACGACCTATAGAGAAAATAGAAATTCCCCACCCATGCAGTCTCTTATTTTTATATGGGCTACAATATCTTAGACGCAGTCTATTTTTCCTTTGAATTTTCATCACTAGGATGGAAATGGAACAGAGAAGGCGAAAAACCTATTTTTGTATAGTTAAGATTTATTATGGGAGTCAAAATATCATTCTCACATGTTTAAAATATATGACATAATTATTTTGATATTCAATGTAATTTTCAAAGAAAAATCACTAGAGTCACTCTTGAATCCAATAAGAGTCTCAAGTCTATAGGTAGGTGGTTCGGTGAAGACAGTTTTACATACATCTGTATTTTTGGAAGTTAGCCAATCCTTATGTAAACCCTTGTATATACCAGATAAATTTTTAGCCAAAGAAATCCCTTATCAAACAGTTGGCCATGGTTTAACCAAAACCCTGAAAGATGCCAAGAAGACCATTTGGCCAACTTTTCCTTTTTCTAGTTGTTCAAATGCCCTATACAATTTCAAGCATGCTTGTCTTGAAATTGATTGATTAAAACCTTTTAAATTTCCAGTGTTTCCTAATAGAAATTATGATCCCTATGGTATTGCTAGAGAGATAATAAATTCATTCAAGCTGAGAGAATTTTCAAGAGAGCTTGATAGCTTTGATGATATGTTTGAATAACTTCATGAATTTTCAACAGTTCAACTTAAAGAAGATGAAATTCTCAGTCTAGAAGATTTAACAATATTCAAAGTGTATCGGGAAAATAGAAATGCTCATTTACCATATTATTTGTATCACAGACCAAAGCCGAAGGAAGAACATATTATAATTTATACAACTACTCAAGTACCAATACCAGTTCAAGAAGATGAAAATGTTAATGTTCAACAGGATGATAGATTCATCCAAAATTGGGAATAATTTGAGAAATCATTGTCATAAACCGATACCCCTTCCATTCAAAAGGTCATTCAATCAGAAACCATGCCTATGGTGGGTGCTTCAAGTTCCATGAATCATATAGGAGAATAAAGTATGTAACATGTATCTACTAATATAGATAACTCCCAGAATTAAGAAGAAACTAGAGAAACCTCATTCAGTGCAGAGGTTTCCAAGATTATTCTTGAAAAGAGTCGGATTCAAGGAAGCAATGATACAGAGGAAAAACCAGAGGAGACACCAGCGCAAGAAATAGTGTTATCATTCTATAATTTTAAGATTGGCAAGAATAATTATATAGGACAACATCAAAACCACTTTGGAGCCTAGAACCTAGCACTCCTATACTCAGAGAGGGATCTCTCATTTAGATTTAGCTTTTTTTTATGAATATGATATTAGGCTAGTTATAATTATTGTAGTGATTTCTTTTTTATTGATTTTTTCGTTGGATTAGTAGATCTATTTAAACTAATTCCATTGGGCTAAGGAGTCATAAAAAGTTGGGTTGTTGCATCAAATTTTCAAGAGCATCCACAAGGCAAGCTAACTATTCTTAATGGATCTTTAAAACATAATGAATTATAAGATGAAAGAAATAGTGAATTTAGTAATGGTTAAAAATAAATTAAGAATTTCTTAACAAGACTTCAGAAGAAAAACATTTATATTGTAAATACAGCTAGAAATAAGGTGCTCTAACAACAAATCTTAATCTTTACATTTCTCCTTTACAATCATATTTAAATGATGCACTGAGAGAAAAAACAATGGAAAACATTAACACAGAAAAGAAATAACATCACCAGATAAACATAAAAATAGAAAAGGTCTTTTTTTATTGATGCTCCAGCTTAAATAAAAATATAATGCTCCAAATAGAAAAGTTTTACAATCCAGGGTCAAAACCATGATACTTAGAATGTATGCATTATTTAACCAAACTCTACAAGGATTGTCATATCTACTAGGAAATTTGTTATTAATTACAATAATAATAAAAAATTGACTAGTGTGACCACGAAGTGGACACGATGAAATAATTTGACATCTGGGCCTATTCTTTGAAGGTTGTTGCTACTTGATTTGATCTATTGTTGTGCTGGCAGATTTGGGTGATTTGGTGCTGTGTTGACCTGGCGAATATGTTGGCCTTCACCCTTCTTGGTATTCACATAGTTTTTCCCACTATTGATGATCTCGAATATTTATTCTAATCACCTTTCGATAAAAATTTTCTGTCTCTGTAAATCTAAATAAAGTAGTCCTCGACACAAAAATGTGTTTAATTTCATGTTGGATGAATATATCATTGCTTATTTCCTTAAGAAAATCTCTTCCTGTCATTGCTCCTTTAAGACCTACAAACTTGGCTGTGTCCTTAGCAATATATTTCAGTTCCTTCACATAGTCTTCCCTGGAAACTTATCATTTATCACAAAAAATGATGGTAACCCTCTTTTGGTCAGTGGTTCGATCCTGTTAAAGAATCTACTGACAAACATTCATAAATTGTGGCACTTTTCCTCAAACTGTGTGACCAAGCTTTTCTTAGTGAGCACCTTCTTGACCTCTACAATTGTTGATGTTCTATATTCAACTCCAATTTCATCCAATCCATACCTGCTCTTTGAATTTAAAAAACTTATGATATTATTTTTTGTCTCAGGCATGTCCCCAAGCTCCTTGATTTCTTTATCTATGGCATAATTTAGCTTTTCAATTAGTTATTTATGTTCAAATATGATTTGAATAGAAGGCCATATTATACTTGTCCATATGATCTCCTTTGCCTGACCAATGGTGTGACCAATCAAAGCTTCCTTCTATGCTTTATGCAATATTTCAATTTTATTTTAGGCTCTTTGTACTTCTATTTCATGTGCATTGTTAGATCTTACATTTTTATCCTTCAAGGTATTAATTTGTGATTCTAGATTTTTAATCTCCTCTGTTTGGATGGACATATTCTCCATGGCTTTAGCTAGCTATTATGTACCACCTGATGTACCTGTATTTGTTGATGTTGTTGAAGGTATGACTGCAATAGGAATAGCCTCCAAGGGAATGATGGCCATTTCTACTATTTTTTCCTTTTCGTTGACCAATTTCTCCATTTTTGTTTCCATCTGCTTTAGCTGTGCTGACTTTTCCATTATCAACTTCATCATATCTAATTTTTGTGCTTCATTTTCCTCTATGTTTTTTTTTTATAGGGTCTTCAGTAGCTAACATTTTAAGCTAATTTCTTAGGGCTTCTATGTCTACATTTTTATTTTTCAAGATCTCTTCTACTGCCTATACATTTGCTAGATCATACCCAATCTTTACAACTAAATCCTCCAAGGACTTAATTCTCGTATCCTTTGCAAGAGAAGAAATATTCTCCATCTTGAATTGTGACTGAATGTTGGCCAGCGATACCTGTAATTTTGACAGGCTCATTGCAGTGCTAGTTAGTGTGGATGAGATCATTTCTCCAGTCTTCTTGTGCATTTACATCTGATCTATTGGATGGATGTAATTTATATTAAATTCAAAATATGTATTCTTGAAATCGGTAGGTGATTTTGGCTGAGAAATTTGGGCTTCAAAGAAAACCATACGCATCTTTCCCTTCTCTGAATCGCAGGCTGATCCTACTTTTTGAACTAGTGGTATGCTTCCAAAATTGGTTGTAGGTGATCGTCTTCAATATTTCATTTTTCCTCTTGATCTCTCTGAAGGTGTCACATATTGTTTCCTCCTTTTCCAATGTAGTAGAAGTAGATGTAGGTGTTTGAAGGCTTTTATTTTGAAATGTAACTATAGTTGAAGTTGTCAGAGAAAATATAGTTTGGCCACCTACTGGAGAAGAACCAGAAGAGTGTCTGATATTTATCACTGTCTGTCAACCTGACTCCCGGCCTTGATCTATATCCATGTCAATTCTTTCTCTCTTCCTATATTTCATTTTAAACTCCCTTCTAGATGTATCAATATCCAAAGGTGACTGATCATCTTTTGGTATTTTTCGTGTTGCCTCTTTCTCTTGTTATTTTCCTCTATCTTTCTTATCCTCTATATTCTTCTTTTCTTGTGGAGTGGGGGTCTGTATACTTGAACATGAAAGTATCTGCTCTTCAGCCTCCTACAAGGTGTTTGTTGTCCACTCTATCTGGTTCATAAATTGTTCAATCTCAGGCCTGTGGGTGTGAATGTATGGATTTGATTTATTTTCTACCCTATTCTTCGAGATAATGCCCAATGAACCATAAGACCAAGTGAAACTATGTGTGAATTTTATCTCTTTCAATATCCTTTCAGCCGACTCTCCTGCTGCTCTACTGTTGCAAATGAAAGGACCAATTTGGGATTTGATACTGAATTGAGATTTATTTTTGGCTGATACAAAATGTACCTCATCTGCATTAGTCATCTGCCTAATGTACTCCAAGGAAAATATCATCATGGGGAGGAATTTTGGCAGCTTGTAAGGGGGAAACTCACACCCATATATTCTAAGTTCTATATAGTTCTAGTACAAGTACCAGTCTCCAATTTTGACTTGGTATGATAGCTGCATGATCTTTTTAATCTCTTCACTGATCCTTGGTTCCGCTGTGTTGTTGAGGATACTCATAGCTGGATGCACAAATAATTCAACAAATCTTTTGTAAGTGTAATCCTTTTGATCTTTCATCAACATTTTTGTCTAGAATATGATAGACTAATGTTGGGAATCTTCATTCACTTTTCTCATTGTAAACTGGAACCTCCTTGCCTGAAAGTATACAAACATATAAACCATGATTGAAGTTTATTTAAACACTTCCTCTATGTGAAACTTGACAAAATGGTCATGAATGACATATGCCAAGAATTGAATGAAATTGAACATAATGGAGGGTTTATACTTTGATGAAAGTATTGACATGAAGCTTAGTATCGCTTCATATAGCCATTGATCTAAATGATATCCTAGCAGGTAAGAAAGAACAGTGATTATATGGTGCAGAGAATGCAGAAGATGGGTATGGAGGATTCTTCTTGGGCAAGAGAGTGTCTGTAGCCATGAAAAATTCAAGTGTTTTGGCTCTACTAGAAAAATCTAACTTCTGGTACAATTCTCTAACGGTTTCATAGGAAAAAGGTGTGGTTTCTATAATAACAGGAGCTTGCATCATTTGCATGATAAACTGGGAACTAATGGTGAAAAGAACTTCTCTTGTGGGGGAAACAACAACTCTCTGATTTATATCATTGCATGCATGAAACCTTCTAATAAATTCAGGGAAATTGTTTTCATCTTTCTTTTGTAGGGTGCATTTAGGCTTGCAAACCCATATCTTTTTTTTTTCTTCTGAAATTCTAGCCTACTCTTTCCCTTACTCCTTCCATTAACTCAGATTAAATTTTTGATTCAATTTTATTTCTACCTAAATATTAATTTTCCAAGATTAAAATGTTTTTCAAATCCTTATTTTCTAATCTATCGAAAAAAAATTAAAATTGTTCAATCATACTTAGACTGTATGATTGAACAAAGTAATCTAACCAGCAGTGACATTTTGATTTGCAACACTTTTAGTATGATTCTTTTTTGTGGTTTTCTTTATTTTTATTTTCTATTTTATTTTTTAACATACCCTATTTTATTTTTCCTTTTTCATATATTTATATTTTTGAAATCATTTGAATATTGAAAATCATGCTCAATATGAAATTGCAACTATGAAATACTCAATGACCTTGAGATCCTATAATTTATAGGACCCTAATAGTGGCTCCAATTGGGGATGGAACTTATCCAAGTGAAGTGTCAAGAACATAGGATCAATAGCCTTGAGTACTCCATTTTCTGCAAATTCTTCGTCTGATTTTTTTTTTTTTTTTATGACAACTCATCAAACTAGGGTTAGGGCCTTCTCCACGGGCTTCAACCTTTTTTAATGAATGATTCAAATCACAAATTGGAAAACAATGGTATTTACAATGATGAAATATCAAACAATAATCTTAAGAGAAGTAATGCTTCAACATCCTACCTTTGACAGGACCTCCAGGTATCTGTGTTCCATCTAGCTCCTTAAGGAAATATGCATTGTTTCCTTTAAAAGCATCAATAATGTATGTCCCTTGCCAAATGTTGTCAAATTTTCCATCTTTACCTTTGTCTTATCTTTTGGAATCCCATTTCAAAACTTTGTCTCCTAGATTAAAATCATCAGCCTTTACTCTTTTATGAAAAATCTTCTTGACATTTTCTTGAATAACTTGGGTTCTACTATATACTTCTTCTCTCGACTGTTGTAACTGAATAGTTTGATTGATTCTTCTATGTACACAATTTTGTTTAGCTTGTATATCCTAAATGATCTTCATGATTGGAACTCCTAAAGAGGAAGGAAAAACTGCATCCATTCCATAGACCAATTGGTATGGAGACATGCCAATATATTTTTTGGTAAAAAGTCTATCAGCCCAAAGTGCATTGACCAACTTGTTATGCCATGATTTATTGTTGTCTTCCAAGAGATTTTTGATGATATTCACCAAAATTTGGTTTGAAGATCCATCCAATCCATTACCCTGAGGGTAATAGGCTATTGAATGTCCCAAATTTATGTGGTATTTATGACATAAATCAACCATTTTATTAGACTTGAAGGCTGTAGAATTATCAATGATGATTTTTCTAGGAAAACCAAAACTAGAAAGGATATTTGTTTCAATGAATTTAATAATGAAAGAATCAGTGGCATTTCTGGAAGGAGTAGCTTCTATCCATTTGGTAAAGTAGTCTGTGGCAGTAAGAATCCACTTATGCTGGGTAGAGGATGGGGAATGAATTTATCCAATAAAATATAATCCCCATTGTTGTAAATGGATTTCCATAGAAATAGGCTTTAAGGGCAAGGGAATTTTTTTTATCTTTCCTATATTAATAGAACATCTAGTTCAATGAAAAAACCCTAGCGGAGCTCTACACTAGGCTAACCTCCATGACCTAGGGTTTTTTGGTTCTGGTGACGGCTGCCCACGACAGTCCTTCCCCCCTAGTTAGATCTACAAAAAACTACTACAAGGACAGCTACAGGCTTCCCAATGACCGAATCTAGTGGGGGGGTTGCTGCTCCCCCCCCCTACTGGCCAGTCTCCAACAGGGACAACAGGAGGGGCTGAAAATGCCAATCAGCACAAATCTGGCCCGTCTCAAGAAAACACAGGGGTGACACCCACAACTCATAAGCAAAATACAAAAGCTGTTGTAGACGTGAACATGAAATCCACCACTTTCATCCCAAAGGAAACTAAGAAAACAATGATTGAAATCCCTACGTATCGCATCAATGGAAGATTCCAATTCATGAAATATCATCCATTGATAGGCAAGTTTATGGGCTTTTGGCCCACGGAAAAAGTGTTGAGAGGATGGATCGCCTCGAAATGGAAACAAAAAGGGAACATTAAACTGCAACTGTGCGCAAAAGGCTTCTTCAACATTCTCTTCACCTACTCTAAAGACAAGGACCGGATCATGGATGGAGGATCATACTTCTTCAACATGGCAGGTCTATACCTCAAACCATGGATGAAATGTTTCAAACCAGACAAACAGGATCTAACCTAGGCACTAGTTTGGATCCATCTCTACTCTCTCCCCCAAGGCTATTGGGATGAACTCACCCTCCACGATATAGCCAATGCCCTAGGGGAGTTCATCAAGATTGCAGAGGAGACCAAAATCAACTAGTATGCAGCTTACGCTTGCATCTGTGTCTATATGAATCTCATTGAATAGCTCCTAGGTGAGGTAAGTCTTTTGCATGAATAATTTGAATGGAATAAAACTGTTGATTATGAACATATTCCTTTTAGATGTAGGAAATGTCATCAACATGGGTATCTCTTTAAAAAATTCCCCCTAAACAGGAAAGAAACAACTGAAAAGGACACTGGTGAGCAGGAATTAGAAGGATTCACTAAGGTAGCAAGTAAAAAAAATACACAACAAGAGAGTTACCCTACAAGAGAACAAAAAAGGACCTACAACCAACAACAGTTTCGCAGCCCTTAATCAGCTAAGTGAAAATGAAACAGTACTAGTCAATGAGGTAGGAAGCAACTGCATAGCACAGGTCCCTCCCTCGGTGACTCAGAAACATAATATTCCATTGGAAACCTTCTTAAAATCCCCTAACACCAATATTGAAGAGGATAATAGTCAGATAAAGGGAAAAGAACCGATAATGGACATGATCCTAGAAGCGATGGAGGAAGAACCAAAAATCATAGATATGGAATGACTAGATTTTGTAGGGCTAGAAGAAGCCTGTAACAACAAATATTACACTTCAATCCTAGAGCAGAAAATCCAAGAAATGGAGGAAATCCTAGGCCGGGCATAAAAAATCCCCTTCCTGGGCATACAGGGAGGAATGTTAATTAATACCTATTACTTCGCGAAAGTGTCACGAAAAATAGGAAGGAAAACATCCTTGCAACGGACTATAGAAGTGGGGAAAGAAATGGTGGATTCTCGATGTTTCCCCAACATAATGGGATTCTATGCCATCACCTCCAAATATATCCCATGAAGCTCATCTCATGGAATATCAGAGGGCTCAACAGCCCCACAAAGGACAGGATCTTTAAAAAAATGATCTTGGAGGAACATCCAGCAACCGTTTACATGCAAGAAACAAAATATACCACCTCAACACTGGAAAACGTCTTCAAAAAAATATGGAAAGGTAGCAATACTATAGCGGTTGATGCAAACGGGGTAGCTAGAGGACTTGCCATCATCTGGAACCCCCAAATCATCACATTAGAGAATCTTCATGCCAAAAAAAACTTCATTCAGGGCAATTTTCACTTGATAGGTACAAACATCCATCGACTGATTACCAATGTCTACACACCTCAAAATGCGCAACAAAAACTGATGCTACTGAGCAATCTAGAGGAAATCAATCTACAACGATCCCATCCCCTCTGGCTTCTGGGAGGTGATTTGAACATGATAACCAACGTCCAGGAAAAGAAGGGTGGAAGGCAGCATTTGGAATCCAATAGTAATGGATTCAAAGAATTCATCCAGAGAAACAAACTCATCGATCTTCAGACCCCCAATGGAATCTTCACTTGGAACAACAAAATAGGAGGCACCCAACAGATAGCCTCTCGGCTAGATAGATTCCTCATCATCGATGAACTCATCCACCTTGGAGGAAATCTGGATACTACCATCATCCCTACAGTAGGATCTGATCACTGGCCGATACAACTCCAATGGCTCCAACCAGGTAAGCATGTTACCAAACCTTTCCGCTTTGAACACTATTTGTTCAGTCACCCAGGGTTCAAGGAATTAGTGTCCAACTGGTGGTCTTCCCTAGAACCCCCTTAATGCACTAAAATTATCCATTTCCAAACAAAACTAAAAATTCTCAAAAGACATTTGAAAGTCTGGAACAAAACTATCTTCGGAAACATATTCACAAAGTTGAAAGACCTAGAGGACAAAATGAAGAATTTGCAACAAATCATCATACTATTGGGACACACAGATGTGACAAATCACCAGGAGCAACGCCTGAGAACTCAGCTGGAGGAAAGAAGGAACCAAGAAGAACCCCTTTGGAGACAAAAATCCAGAATAAAATGGTTTAACGAGGGAGAAAGAAACACAAAATTCTTCCACTTCTCCACCATAAAACACTGGATGCACAACAGAATAACGATCATCAAGAACCAAACAGGGGATAGGATGGAAACACAAGAAGCCATTACATAGGAGCTACGCACTCACTTCAGGGATATCCTCCAGGAACCCAACCACCAGAGGCAGGAAGCCATTGGGGAAATTACCCAACATATCCCCAAGCTGATAACAGAAGATCACAACAAGATGTTGCTCACTGCGACCACCTTAGCGAAGGTGGAACAGGAAGTCTTCCAACTAAAAGTAGGAAAAGCTCCAGGGCCTGATGGATTCACCACAAAATTCTTCCACTTCTTCTTGGACATCATACAAAATGAAGTCTGGGAAGTTGTGGAGGAATCAAGGTCCACTCACTGGCTGCTACCAGTGCTAAATGCCACCTTCATCACTTTGGTTCCCAAAGATGAAAGTTTTGTCTCTCCCACTAAGTATAGACCTATCTCTCTCTGCAATGTCATCTATAAAATTATCTCTAAATTCATTGCTAACAGGCTAAAGAAGCTCCTACCCCTCATCATCTCCCCTAAACAAATTGGGTATGTGGAAGGAAGACAGATCCTGGATGGCATCATCTTAACTCATGAAGTCATCCACTCCTTTAAAACCACCAAAAAACCAGCCATGCTTCTCAAAATTAAACTTTTCAAAGCCTTTGACAAACTAAGCTGGGACTACATCAAAATCATTCTAGCAGCTTTTGGCTTCAGTCATACCTGGATAAGATGGATTATGAGCCTCATCACCTCTCCTTTTCACTCAATATTGGTCAATTTCATCCCCTCTGCTACCTTCAACCCCTCGAGAGGAATAAGATAAGGGGATCCTATTTCTCCCTTCATCTTCATCATCATGGCCAAAGGCTTGGGTCGCTTGATCAAAAGCTCTATCCAGACAAGCACACTGCTTGCTTTACCTCTCCACAACCTCCCTACACCCTCTCATCAGCAATTTGTGGATGAAAACTTGATCATGCGCAATGTCAAAAGATCCAAGGTCGACTGAGGGGCAACCGAGAGTGTCTGCAGGTCGAAGGTTAGGTGAATTATCTCTCAAGGATGACAATAGGTACAAAATGGTGATCGAAGGCATGGTTGGTTCGATAGCGGGAGGAGGAATGTGAATGGGAGTAGGAATATCCTTTGGCCCTATCGAAGTATAACTCGCAGACAAGTGAGAAGGTATCTTGTCATGCGTAGCCTTGAATTGGCGGTACGTGTCTAAGGAGGAATGATACTCATCAAGGCGGGGACAGAGGTGGGTGTAATGGCCATGGAAATCGCACAAAGCACAAGGGTGATTTGTGCGCAAGGTTTTGAGTTTCGGGATAGAATCCGGGATAGTGACGTAGACTTCAGGGATATCAGAGTCGGGAAACGTCTCGTTGACCAGGATCTTGAGGTGCGGCAATTCAGGACATGTGTGGGTGGCGTGACTGACAATATCACACAAAGTGCACTGGATAGCGGGCTTCGGTGGTCGAGGAGGGGTAGGGTTTGTCGGGGCAGCTTGGTCTTGATTGGTTGCCCCCTTACGAGCTTTGCCTTTCTTTCCTAGGAATGTCACCACGGGGGTAGGGTCCTGGGGAGGTGCGGGGGGCCTGGCGGTAATGGAGGAAGCGAGGGGGACCAGTTGAACCGGTGTCAAACAAGGTAGGGTTTTGGGTGACCGGGTGGGATAGCGGCTGGAGGGTCAAGGTACCAGACGAGTATGCCCAGGGTCAGGTTAGGGAGAGAGAGGGTGGCCATGATGGGGACCGTATAGACTCTGGGAGGGGGAGCCAGGAAAGGTATCTGACCAGCAGGATAATGACCAGGAGGGACGGCTCCGAGATGGTTAAGGCCTGGGGGAACCGATCCAGGGGGATAAAGGGGTTCAGGGATACCAACTGTAGGAGAAGGGCTAGAAGGAGGAGGTCCGGCTGGCAGAGATGAAGGGCTAGGAGCGGGTTGCGGTGGGCGAGGTTGCGTCTAAGGTTGCTGACTAGCCGAGGCGGGTTGCTTAAGGGCAGCCCGAGACGATTGCATCATGCAAACATTCAATAAGCTGGGATCAGAGATATGAGGAGGGGGAAGACCAGGAAAAGTTCCAAGCAGGGAGGAATCTTTGTAGACGTCGGGGGAGACACTGGTCAAGGAATCGACGGTTTGCTTATTGGCTATAGAAGAGATGGTCGTCTCCGAGGAGGTCTGAGATGGTGGCTCATGGTAAGTCAACTGGTCAATGGTGACTATCTTTCCATTGTGAGGAAAAGACATCTTGCGAAAAACCATGGATGGGACAGCAGACATGGCATAGGTGTAGCTTCGTCCCAATAGAATGTTGTAGTCTAGAGGGGCGTCAATGACTTCAACATCAACGCAAACGGTCTTACCGGCAAGGGTGATAGGACAATTACGGAAAAGGCCAATGGGCTGGGAGGCGTGGCCGTCCCACGCTCGAAGGGTGATCGTGGAAGGGGCCAACTCAGGAGATCCGAGTTGCTTCCAAACCGAAGTGAACATCACACAAGTGGATGCCCCCTCATCGATTATACACTGAGAAACGTTGGCATTCTGGATCTTGACTGGGATTTGGAAGGCGACGGAAGCAGGAAGAGGAGGATGCTCTGATTGATGGGCATCGAAAACAATCATTTGGTCATCAGCAGGATCTACAGCACCCACGGCAGATAGTAAAGCCTTATTTTTGGAAGGGCACGACTGGAGGAGTTCCAGTGTGGAAATGGCAGCAAGAGATTGCGCCAAATCATCTACTATGCTATACGAATGGGAATCTCGACCAGAAGTGGCATTTCGACGTAACGGTCCTCTAGGAATTTTGGTATGGACCTCAACTTTGGGTTGAGGGATGTGTAAGGGACCATTGGATGTCAAAAGAGGCTCTATAGAACCGGAATAAAGGGACTCGGGGGCAGACTGAGCGGGAGGCTTGGGGTACTGGCGAGACCGAGTTTTAAAGTGAAGGTTGACGGTTGGGGATGGATCAGAGTTCATCATGAGGATCTGGTAATCGGAGGAACCAGAAATAGAAGGTGGAGTGGTGACCTGTCCGTTTGGTGGTTGGGTAGCCACAAATCCTTGTTGAGGGAAAGGATCAGTAAACACAGCTGGTTGAGTAGTGGCCACATTAGGGGGAGCATTAGGGGAGGCATGTTGTCTGCACAATGTGGCTTTAGACTCCCACATTTTCCGCATCTGGGGTAAGAGGGGACAATCGTGGGTGTAATGACCATAAACACCGCAACACGAAAAAGGCTTATTTGTGCGAAGAGGCCTATTCGGCTTGGGCTGAGTGCCCTGTTGCTGGTTAGTGGTGTTAGGGTCAATACCTTGAGGATTGGGCCCATGAGTACCAGGGGCAGATTGGTTTGGATTGCCTCTCTTCCTTCTTTGAGAAGAAGGGGGATTAGTCGCGCCCTGCTCTGCAAATACTTGCCCTGGAGGGGGCTGTAGGTGATGTTGCTGGGGTTGAGGAGGCAAGGGAGATGGAAGCGCATATGCTGGAGGAGCTGGCACACTAGGCTGCGGATAAGGGTAATGGTTAGGTTGGGCAACATTGAGGTAAGCAGGACGTTGGGCAAAAGGATGAGGCATGTCGTATCCTGGATACATCCTACCTGGATGGGGAAAAGTGCTAGAGGTGCTGGCCCCTCCCGGAGGGAGACCATAGCCCATAGGAGGTTGAGCATACGGATGAGAAAGGGCTCCAACGATACCGTCGGTGGAATGAGATGCCCACGGGGCATTAGCACCTCTGGGCCTGGGGAGGTCAGGAAGGACGGTATAAACATAACCAGACTGAGCGTAGATCAGGTCATATTTCAAGGCTATTTGGAGGGCGACTTCTTCGGTTTGAGGGAAATGGGAGGCGACATCTTTGCCAATGGGGGCTAAGAGGGTGCGAAGGAACCAGTCCATATAAACTCGATCTTCGAAGGGGGGAGCTCGACATAAGCTTCATCTTCTTCGCCATTCCTGGACATGAGTGGAAAGGCGGGTTGAAGATGTTTGCTTGAAAGAGGTGAAAAGCTCTGTACCAGTATCGTATCGAAGAGGGAGCTGGAAATAAGACAAAAAGGCCTGGGCAATGGTCGCAAAGGTGGTATGGGAAGAGGTGGCTTGGTTGACATACCATTTAGAAGCTTTTCCGGTAAGCGTGCGTTGGAACAACCCAAGACGAATGGAATCATCGGTAATGGAATTGGAGGAACACCACATGTAGAAATATCGGACATGGTTGGTTGGATCTTCTCCAGCAAGGCCTTCGAACTTAGGGATGTTGGAGGGGAGCTTGGTTGGCATAGCAGGCCAACCAACATCGTGGCGGATAGGGTCATTGATCAACTTATTGAAATTGGGGAGGCTGAGGCCTGCGATGTACGGTAGCAAGGGTGCAGCCGAGGTAGTTCCTGTGTCGGTTCCGCTAGTAGTAGTTCCGGCATTAGGGCCGGGAGCACCGCTAGTGTTAGGCCCTGGACCAGACATAGTGAAGGTGACAGGGGGAGAACCAGAAGTAAAAGGAGAAACCAATGAATCAGAAGAGGATTCGGAGTGTGGACTCGGAGGAGGACTGGCTCGACAACGGTGGGACGGAGTAGGTCGATCGATCGGAAACTGAGGGTGAAGGCCAAGAAGTCTCCGGGAAGCGTGCCTTTGGGGCGCAATGATGGTAACACAAACATGGCATGAGGGGAAGAAGAGTGACCGACAAAGGCAGGGAGGTGCAGAATCAAGCGATTATAATGTCGAAACAAGGGCAAAAAGGTGCAGTTTCAATTGATTTTAAAGTCTTTTCCTGGCGGTGTAAACCAGTCTCTTCTTCGCTTTGGGTGAGTGTGTGGCGTGCGCTAATTTTAATTTTTAAACCCTTTTCGTTTTGAGAGCAAGAGAAAAAGTGTGCTGCGTAACTGAAAATAATGCTGCAAAAACAGTATATAATGCTGAAATAACAGAAAATTAACAGCTACTATTGCATCGATTCAACCCAAAAAGGTGGGTCTCTCAAAACTAATCTAAGAGAGGGAAAAAATCTAGTCAAAACACACTAAAAAGAGGCCAATAGATATAGGTTCAAAAAGGGACAGGGATCTAAAGGGAAAAGCTACTGAAAAGAGGTGCAGATCACAGCCAAGAGACAGAGGCAAGGTGGCTG
Organism: Pinus albicaulis; assembly: GCA_034641835.2. Lineage (NCBI taxonomy): Eukaryota > Viridiplantae > Streptophyta > Pinopsida > Pinales > Pinaceae > Pinus > Pinus albicaulis. The sequence continues at coordinate 684,608,702 of CM076572.1, read as the reverse complement.
GAAAGAAGGAGGAAATCAGAAAAAAGCAGAAGGGGCAAGGAGGAGGCCCTAAAATTAGATCCAAAAAAATCTTCAGGAGGTGATTTGAAAGGGAGAAGAGCTGATTAGAAGAGGTCTGAAAAGGAGGTATCAGATCTGGAAAAAAGTGGGCTGAAACTCTGAACAAACAGACCTGAAAGAGATAAAACTCTTCCACCAAAAGTGGAGGGTACTGAATCCCTAGGGGGCTATGTTCCCACTTAGATGAGAAAAAAAAATCAGAAACAGGTCGAAACGGGCTGAGACAGAGGCTGGAAAACCCTGACAGAAGCTTCAGAAAAACCCACAAAAATTGCAGAAAAATAGCAGAAAAATTGGCAGGTCGCAGGTTCTGACCTGTTTTCAGTGCAGGTCGCAGAAAATGGGCTAAAAAGTGCGACCTGGAGGTCTAGGTCACAGTTTATGGGTTGAAAAGTGCGACCTGAAGCTCCGGGTGTCCCGACGGCAGATTTCCAGAAAAGTTGCCATCTCAGTTGCGGCTGATGTCTGTCACCTGCGCAATAGGGCCGGAAACACGTGGAAGTTAGAAATTTTAATGTTTTAGGGTTTTATAGGGGAAAATCACCATGAAAATAGGAAAAAAAAAAAGCTGAAAAGAAACCCTAGGGTTTGAAGTAGCCGGATATGAAGGAATATAAAGAACGACAACGGTCGTAATTGAAAACCCGTGTGGAGTCGCCAGTTGTTAGTATGAATCCTTTGTCGATGTGTATGAAAAAATACCACTTTAGCTACGCATAACTAATAGCCCTAACATCAAAATTGGCTGCCAATATCTTCAGATCTGCAGTTAGTTGAGCAAGAAAAGAGCTGCAAAAAACCAGATCTATGCATAGAAAGACATTAAGCAGTAAAAAGAAGGGTTTGCTCCATATATCCAATAGACAAGACAAGAACAATTTTCGAAAGAATTTTTGTATTAAGGGCACCTGGGAGGAAAAAAAGAAGATGTTTCCAATTCTCCTTAATGGGATGGGTTCTTGGAAGTCCTCAGCACTTTAGATCTAGCATTTCTCTCTCCTGTTGGTGTAGAAAACCCAGACAAAGATAGAACTCAAAGGGAGCTCACACAACAAATAATGGAAAATATGACAATGACAATGGCTCAAAGTCAGACCAAGAGTTTAGATCCAGAGTGATCTAATAGGCAACAAAAGGTGAAGAATGGTAGGAAAAACCCTCCTATTTATAACGACATATGGGGTCATTCTAGATCTTGGTGTATGATTAAAATAATGTTAACCAAATCTAGATCCACCTTTTATGGAATATTTTATTATATTTGTTGGAGGGAAAAAATATTTGACTTGGGTCAAATCCCTTTATTTGTTAATAATAAATAAATAAATGATTAATTTATCTTTTTAAGGAAGTGGTTGAAGGATAATTAAATAAATAATGATTTATTTAATTATTTGTGGGTGATTTGGTCATATTTAACAAGGAATATTATCTAAATAAGATTCAAATAATTATTCCTAGAAAATAATAAGATAAATAAAGGTTTATCTAATTAATTTCTTTGTTTTGGGTTAAACATGATTAGGAATAATAATTAAATTATGGTTTAATTAATTATTCCATGAGGAAAATCAAACAAATATAGGTTTGTTTAATATTTCCTTTTGGGGTTTCCTGTTTAGACCATAAAAAACCTAATAAATGTGGTTTATTAAGTTATTTTACATAGTGAAAGCAATTTTACTTAGGGTAAAATTGGTCTTACATGGTGTACTTGGGTCCATCTAATGATAATAGGTTAGATGACCAAAAAATGGTGTAACACCTTTTTCTAGGAAGCCCACACCCTCAAAGTTGTTCTTGACTACTTCTCTGAAGCCTCTGGTACAGAGATCAACCAGGAAAAATCTCAGATTTTTGTATTCCACACCCCCCTCAAACCCAACACAATATCGCTTGCATCCTAGGCTTATCCATTGCCACCCTTCCCTCCAAATACCTAGGAGATCCATGAATTGACTGGAAAAGGGACCGACAGTAATGATTGGAAAAAGCGGAGCTGGATGAGCGCGCATTTTTTGAGTATAAACTTGACACAGATGACACTTTTTGACCGACTCCATACAATCCTTGAAAATCGAAGGCCAAAAGTACCCAGCACGCAAGATCTTTCGGGCTGTAGCAAGCCCAGATAAATGACCACCACAAGCTCCACTGTGGTAATCATTAAGCACAGTCTCAGCTTCTTCGAGAGTTCAGCAGCGTCTCAGGATTGAATCAACCCCTCGACGGTATAAAGCATCACCAATGATCAAGTAATTCTTAGCCAAGTGACACAACTTACGTCGCTCATCTTTTGAAAAAGTAGAGGGAAACTTCGCAGTCTGAAGATACATAATTATATCTCCATACCAAGGATCCTGTGGAGAGATAAGAAACAAATGTTCATCTCGGAAGGATTCATCATAGACTATCTCTTCCCCACAGGGCAACTCGGAGATCAACTCCACAAAAACCAATGATTTCTTGGACTTGGCAGACATAAACTCAAGATCAAATTCCTGCAAAATCAAAATCCATCTATTGTATTTTCCCCCAATCACTCACCTACTGAGAACAAACTGAAATGGATTGGCTGCTACCAAAACATAAGTTTTTCGTAAAAGAATGTAATGCCGGAGTCGCTGCACAGCATGAACAGCTGCTAAAGCTAACTTTTCTATCGGAGTATACTGGAGCTCAGGACCTACCAAACCTCGACTAAGATATTATATAACATGCTTTGTGAGAGCATCATCATCCTAAACTAGAACCACACCAATAGTAGATTCTGCTGCTGCTAGATAAAAAAGGAAATCCCTGCTATAATCAGGTGGACTCAATAAAGGAGCAGAGGTCAATGCTTTTTTCAAAGCATCGAATGAGCGTTGAGCGAAGTCATCCCAAAGAAATGTAACTCCCTTCTTCAACAATATCATAAATCCCTTGGTAACTTCAACATAATTTACGATAAATCTCCAAAGAAAATTAGCCTTTCCTTGTAGAATTTGAAGTTGACGAATAGAGGACGGGGGAGGCAACCGAAGTATTGCCTCAACCTTGAAGGGATCTACCCTTATCCCTTCCCTAGACACAATAAATCCCAATAACCGACCAGATGTAACCGCGAAAACGCACTTTTTCAGATTCAACCTAATCTTGTAGAAACAACATCGTTCAAATATTTGACGGAGGTGAGCAGGATGATCCATCCTCTTTCGAGAATGAGCAGCTAAATCATCCAAATACGCCTCTATAATCTATTTGATGTCATGGAAGGCATATGACATGGCCCGCTGAAAGGTAGCCCTAGCGTTTTTAATACCAAAAGGCATCTTCTTGTAAGCAAACATATCCCAGGGACAAATAATGGCAGTCTTATGCTGATCTTTAGGACGGATAGTAATCTGATTATATCCGAAGAGACCGTCCATGAAGGAGAAAATTTTATTACCGGCACACTCATCGATGATCTGATCTATAAATGGTGTGGGGTAATTATCTTTCAGACATGCTTTATTAAGGTCTCTGAAATCAATGCAAACTCGAATTTTTCCTTGTTTTTTATCTACGGGAACAGGGTTTGAAACCCATTCAGTCAAAGGAGCAGGGAAAATGAATCCCGCCTTAAGCAGCTTCTCCACCTCAGCTTTGATAGCTGCTGCCTTCCTAGGATTGACCGGACGAAGTTTTTTCCTCACAGGATTAGCGTTTTCGTAAGTCTTGATCTCATGCTGGACAATAGATGGATCTATACCAGGAATTTCCTCATAAGACCAAGTGAATACATCCCTATACTCTTTAAAGAGATCGGTATAAATCTGAATCTCTTTAGGGGAACATTCAGCTCCGATGAAGACATTCTCAATAACATTGGGATCCCTGGAGATGTTCATCGGGATAGTTGGAGAAATCACAGCCATGTTCCCTTCAACATATACATGTGTTGGTGCTAAAAGGTTAAGGACTGGGCGAACAGGACCAGGAGACTGAGTACTTGGAAAACTCATTTCAACTTCGCTTAACTCAGGTAAAAAGTAGGACCGATGATGCAAATCATCCCACGACCTATCTATACTAGTCATAGCTTCCAGGATGGCCTCTTCATATGGAAGAGTGGTATCAAGGTAATCCTGGGCAGAAGAAGAACTAAGTGTCCAAGCCGGAGCCACATCTCCATCCAACTCTTCTGGTGAAAGAGGAGCTGGGATGGACTTTGTAGAGTCAACAATAGAGTGATAAGCAATCTCAGCTGCAGATATTGGAAATGCCATTCCACCCACTTGACCTTTCACTAATGTGGCGGTAGGGGAAGGCAAGGTCCAAGGGTCCAAAAAATAATAAGTTCTAAAGAACTCTCTTCGAAGAGGAGCCCTGGAGGATGAAATTGCATTGATATGAACTGTAGGAGGTGGAATATCAAAAGTACCCATCAAGGAAGAATACATTCCAACCCCTAAATTCTCAACAGGCACCTTAGTATTATCCAATTTTGGAATAGTTGAGTGAGTAGATGCATTTGGGTCTACAGGAGGACAGTCCAGTTGGTCCACTGTAACAATCCTCCCTTCGTGAGGGAAACAAATAATCCGAAACAATGAAGATGCAATAGCATCCATCTCATAAATCCAGTTTCTCCCCAAGAGAAGGTTGTATTCAAAGCTTGCATCAACTATCTCAACCTCTATATTTATAGTTTTTCCCCCAACACAGATAGGCAAAGCTGGGACAATACCACGCGGTCTATGAGAATTACCATCAAACGTACTCAAAAGAGTAGTAGATGGAACAGCTGCGGGAGATCCAATTCCCTTCCAGCATGTGAGAGACATCACACATGTGGAAGCACCCTCATCAACGACCGTCCAGAAAATATTGCATTTCTGGTACGATGATTTAATATGAAAAGCCATATGATGGGGAAGTCTCTTTTTAAAATTAGTCATATTGAACTTAATCATAAGAGAGTTCTTTGGATCGACAACCCCAAGAGCAGTGAGCAGAGCATTGCGCTGAGCCAGACAAGACTGGAGCACCTCTAAAGCCGACATGGCACAAGGACTCTACGCTAGATCTTCCACAATAGAGTAGTTCTAGGCAGCCCTAGAATTTGGATTAATCGTCATACGCTTGGTAGATGCTTTGGGCATCCGATGTATAGGCTCAATAGTAGGCCTCGTAATATGAAGTGGCTCAGTAGCATCAGGAGCACCCTTAGCTTTCGAAGACTCTTCTTCGCCATAATCACGGGATCTCGTAGCGACATCCACGTGAGCACTCATCATGTATATGTTTGATGGAATTTCCCCTTCCTGGGTGCCCCCAGAGGAAACCCCAATATTTTGATTCGCGCCAACAACTAACTGTTGCCCTTGGGGAAAAGGGTTTGTCAACACAGCCTGGGAACTGGAAGAACCCTGCTGAGCTAACAAGCGCTATGCATCCTGAATTTTAGGGCAAAGGTGAGTAAGATGGTCTCCAGTACATAACTTGCATGGAAAATTCACTTTCTTTTTATCCTTTGGACCCTCACCAACATGCTTGTTGGTTTTATTCGCATTACCCTTCCCATTCTTTCCCTTTTTCTCATTATTCTGTCCCTTCTTCTTCCCTTCAGATTGTTGATTTCCTTTGGGGTCGGAAGTTTGGACGGCATTTACCGACAAAGATTGGGAAGGCGATGACTCAACACGCATAGCCTGACCAGAAGGAGCAGATTGAAAAGACAAATGCTGCAATTGAGTAAGTAGACTAGCCGCACCACTATTGATCAACCCAATAAGTCCATCACCATGAGGACCAGGCTTAGTTTTGGATAAATCTAATTTGGAGCGAGGAGCATTAGGCAAATATTTATGAAGGACCCCAGATTAAGAATATATCAATTCAAGCTGTTGGGCCCTAAAAATGGCTTGTTCCTCAGAAAATACCCCAGACAGGGATACATCCTTAGAAATGTCTGACTATAGAGATTTCAGAAACCATTCCAAAAGGAATTCTCCTGGAACATGAGCTTTAATAAGCCTCTTCCTTCTCCGCCATTCCTGAATATGGTCAGAAATGTGGGTTGTGTCATCCTGTTTAAAATTATATAGGAGTTCAGTCCCGGCATCATAATGGACGGGCAACTGGAAATGATTTAGAAATGTAACAGCCAGCTCTCCAAATGTAGCAAAACTGCCCCCAGTTAACTCAATATACCACTTGGCAGCATTTCCAGTTAAGGTGCGTTGAAACAATCTCAACCTAATTGAATCATCGATCAGTGAGTTAGAAGAACACCATAAATGGAAGGTGGTGATGTGGTCATCCGGGTCCTCTCCATTATTTCCTTCAAACTTTGGAATGTCTGAAGTAATTTTGGTGGGAACCGGAGGCCACCCCAGACTGTACCAGATCGGATCATTCGTCAATTTCGACAGATCTGGCAAGTTTGACGTTGCCAGAAAAGGTAAATGAGGCGGAGCCTGAGGATTCCATCCTTGATGGGATGGATTCCCAACATTCTGAGAAGAATACCCTGGATTTGATGAGGCACCAGGTTTCCAAAAATAACTCGTAGAAAAAGGAGAAGAACCTCTTCCCAACGCAGAGTTACCAAAGACTGGACCAGTTCCCCCTCCTAAAGTATTGAATGAAGCGGAAAGCCCCTGATAGGGGTTCCAGGCATTAGAAAGAGGGGAAAAGGTCTGATAAGCACTCGATGAAGGGAAAGAAGCATTCCCTTGGTGACCAGCGTAAAACTGATTCCCTGCCCCCGCTGTAGTGAATATAGGGTTCCATCCTGTAAAAGTAGTCGAATTCTGACCTCCAGACCAAGGGTTGAAACTCTGAGTTTGAGAAGTAAATGGAAAGGACCCTAAATAAGTATTCGAACTAGGAATATGCCCAATTCTAAAGGGGAACCCTTGAAAATAAGCTAATCCACTAGCCATGGAAGACATAGGTGTAGATGCAGCTGCAGCAGCAGAAAAGGAAAAAGAAGGAATCCCACTAGTGGGCATTCCAAAACAAAAGGGACCAAATTGAGAAGCATGTGCTTGAGTGAAACCAGAGCCAAACACAATAGTACTAGAAGTGATCGAAGATATAGAAATAGTGCCTCCTCCTTCAATAGAAGTAGGAGTCTGAATGCCTGCAGTACTCACAGCAGAAGCCGCGTTCCCATTCGTGGCCATCGAAAGGTATGAATAATACGGAGGATATTCTGGTCTCTCTAACTCAGGTCTAATGTATTCAAAAATGAACAGATAATCAAGAGGAAGAGGGGATGGAAGTGACTCAGAGGGTTGAGACACTTCCTCTACTTGTACTTCTTATTCCTGGGGAAATAAGACTCTCGAGGTGAGCGGAGCACTCCTCTTGAAACCAACACCAGAACCAGCTACGAAACTTTCAATCCCTTGTGGAGGATCTCTCTCCACTGTGTCAGACACCACAGGGTGATACTCACCTTCTAAATTACTCCTACGCTTTCTTGAAGAAGGCTCTAGAATCTCGGGAGATAACCCCCGGATTCTCCTCGATCGACGAGGCGCTTGATCAGCCACTTTAAAAAATTTTAATTAGACTCAAAAAAGTATAAAGCTAGGCAAGCTAGGATCAAAGAGCACTTAATACAAAAAAAAATCCCTGAGATACAATCAAGCAAACAGCCTTCAGGTATTTCCGCTCCGGGTGATTAGGACCGGACACCAAAATACAAGAAAGCGAAAAATAGGACCTCCCGAAAGTAGTCTGGGATAATTACGGCCCAGGCCTTCTAGTGAAGGTAACATAAATAGTTACACTGACCTCCTACAATAGCCTTTGCCGGCACAAGTACCCAAGCTTCGCAAGGGCACCCCCTAGAAGTACTGCTAGAAGTGATATGATGTCTGCCTCAGGTACCATAGGTATTCCCCCTGCAGTCACCTATGTGGAACCTAGGAATGGCAACTATGGGCACCAATCCGTGTCAGAAGCCGGGCGGAACGGTCTTGAGGTCAGATTCAACAAATCAGAGGGGGGGTATCTCTCTTCTCGGCCTTCACTTCCCCTCGCGCTTGACTCTCTGGAGGAGAGCTTTTGCTGGTCCACCTAACGGAGTTGGATTTCGCTCAATTAATCAACTTCTATGTTTTTGTTTGAGCGACCTTGGATATTTAACTCTCCACTCACCTAATCCAAGGCCCTACAACCTAGATAGTTGGTGTATGACACTTAATAAAAACTTTCTAGTTGTTTTTAAATTATAGCGCTTATTTTAATCGGCTGTTATATTAATTCAAAGGGATACGGAAATGAAACTCGTGGTGTTTTGTGATGCAGAAAAGAAATTAAGAAAAACCAAACTACATGCAAATGCAGTAATTTCCTTTCGATGAAAAGAAATTTCTACAAAGGTTCTACGAGACTAAATTTTTTTTTCCTTTCAGATAATAAACTTCACACTCACAAAAACTATGAAAAATACTAAATGCTTAAGTGCACCTGATGCAAATAACTAAGAGCATGAAAATTCTAAGATGCAAAATCTACTAAAGCAGAGAGAAATTTCCCAAAGATCCTTTAGTTTTATCACTTTTTGATTGTCCACAAAACTAGTTCCCAAAAGCAGAAAATCTCAATATAAAGACACCAAAATCGCTTGAAACAAGAGGAAGAAACCAATGACAATTCCTTTCCAAAATCAAGTCAAAAACCAAAGGCAAGAAATCTCAACAAAGCTTCAAAAGACGTAAGGAAACAAAAAAAAAATGCAAAACAAAAGCAAATAACAAAACAAAATGTTTTTTGAGCTTTTGAATTTTATAAAAAGAAGAGCTCGAAGAGACCAAGATGACTATCAAATCCCAAGCCAAACAACTTCTGAATTTCAAGAAAAACTTCAAAAAATGCTCCAAATCTTATAAGGCTACTTTAGTAGCAAGATTTATATGAGCAAAAGAAGACAGGAAACTCAGTAACTCAGCCTAGAAGAATAATACAACCTTGCAGCAAACAAAAACTTCAAAGAACCAAGAAAGACTCTTCAAAAATTGCGACAAGACCTAGTCAACTGAACTCAAGAAAACCAACCAAAAATATGGGAAAAAATCGAAGCGCAAAGCAAGACACAAAGGTAGGAAAGAGTAAATGAGCAGAGGCTCTCTGTCTTGATGAAGCATAACAGCCAAGAATCCCCAGGAAGAGATCTTGGTACTCAAACCAGAAATGCAAGCACTTAAAAAAAGATTTGCCTAATAAGCCAATTTTCAACCAAGAGAGAAAAAAGACCAATAACCACTACCAACCCAATCCAAAGACTCTAAAGACACTGCAATAATAGGTCACCACATGTAGACAAGACTAAAAAGCCAAGAAATCAAAAATTTCAAAATTTACCCAGGCATACGCTACTTTACAGTTTTGAAACAAGCGTGCATACACGACTGTGTCAAAGGAAACCTGCATATACGCGAAATCCTTTGAAGCAAACTGCATGTATACGTGTCTGTGTATAGAAAAACTCGCGTATAGAAAGGTAAATAATGAAAAACAAAAAATATCAAGCTTGGATAAAGAACCAGGTCTTTAGTCTGACTGAGAAAAAATTAACTGGACTGGAAATAATAGTTAAAACTATTGGAAACCTTTCAAACAACTGAAACCACCCAACAGGGGAATCACAAGAATGCAATCCCCAGCGGAGTCGTCAGTTCTGTTTCGGGGAAAAACACCCTAGAGGTTTGTTGGGTCAAAACCTCCATAGATCAGGGCATGCTATTCAGAAGGACTCACACACAACCACACTTAAATGCTAAAAACTAGATAACAACGATAGTAGAACTCACCCGTAGTCCTATGTTCGATGTAGATCCCATGGGGTCCAAACCCCCAGCAACCCTTCTTCCTCCTTAACCTGGAAAACAAGAAAGAACATGCACGGAAACCTAGTTGTACATCATATATTTCTCCTAAACGTTAGTGTAATCCATGTGAAACATTATATAAACCATAATAAATTCTTAATAATCAATCTTTTCACATATGCAAATAGATATTAACACATAAGTTCAGAAACAAGATGGTTCTTCATTATTGCAAATAGCATGTATAGAAATAAAAAGTGGAGAGATCACTTGAATCCTTCCACGATCTTCGAACAGACCGTCGTCCGGATCTTTCCCGCCCTTGCCTCGCTAAGATACTTTCAAGAATTGTGCACTCGAGATGGCATATAAATGGATGAACATCTCCAGGAAACAAGGGTTTCTTGTAAAAATCTGGGAAAGTGCAGGAGGCACGGGAATTCAGAATTGAATTGGGATTCCAACAGAGTATAATATCAATAAAATTTCTCTCTCCCTTAGGCCATACACATGAGGGGCTTTTATACTCCCTCAAAGTAGTTTCAATCAGTTGGAAACAGTTGGCCATGTACTGGGGTGGTTGAACTACTGGAGTAACCATCAACCCAGCCTGAAAATAGGGAATTTTTATATATTTTTTAATGATTTTAATGGCATATGCTGAAAAGTACATGTGGACTCGCGTATACACGCGGAAAAGTCTGGGCATACCCGCGTATGGGATTTTTAACACTTTTTTTTATGAATTTTTTTCAAGTCTGTGGGAATGGGTGCCCAAGGCCATAGAGACAATCATGAATCACATGAGGGTGAAAAATGATGTTATAACACTACCTTTATTCACTTCTCCTGAAGAGCAGTGCTTGACAAAATGGAAATCTGTCTCTCCAACTATACTCACCGCACCCTTAACATTGCTAGCCATCTGGTCCTCATCAATTCCATCTTACAATCACTTCCCATCTATCTATTCTCAATTATTTCTACCCCAAAATGGGTCCTTAAAACAATGCGCAACCTGAAACGGAGATTCATCTAGGTAGGTGCAAAATATAAGAACAAATGGGCTTTAGTCAATTGGAAGGAGGTCTGCACCCCAAAATATCAAGGAAGCCTGGGTCTTAGGGATCCTAAACACAGAAACTCCATAATGGGAGCCAAAATTTGGTGGATATGGGTCTCCAGCCCCAACACCCCTTGGGCCAACCTATGGGCAGCTAGGTATGCGCAGTATTGGCCCAAGGAAGATCTCATTAGATACAATTTGGACCTACCAAGATCCAAAATATGGAAGGCAACTAGTCACCAAAAATATATTATCCAAAACCATAGCTTCTGGGAGCTGTGAGATGGAAATCAAGCCAGATTATGGGAATATTCCTGGCAACAGATGCCAAGCCTCTCTTCCATCTTCCATAGAACTCTTTGGACTACTACACTCCAAAGCATAGAACTACAAAAGGTTCAAGACTTCTAGATGGAAGACACCCCACAAAGCTATAGGAAATGGATCCACACAAGTAGATGGCAAGCTAATTGGAAGAATGAAATCCATACTGAGATCTGGGAGGAGATACACATGAAAAGAAAAATCCAGATCAGAACTGGGCCTGATATCCTACCCTGGGGGCACATGCCCAACGGTACTTACTCAACCAGGGAAGTGTACAACATTCTCCATCAGCGTGATACAGGACCATTCAAAAACATTTCGAAAAAGATCTTGAAATTCAATTTATGGCCCAAAATAGCCACCTTCCTGTGGCTACTCAGTAAACGACGCATCCTCACATGGGACAATGTCTTGAAACGTGGGTTTGCAGGGCCTTCGAGATGCCCTCTTTGTTAGGAAACCTTGGAAACCATCAACCAGCTACTGGACCAATGCCCTCATGCCAACACTCTTTGGGACAAAATTTATGTCTTATACCGACGGTCCAACCATGATAGAGGCAACATCATTCAAACCATCAAAAATTGGCAGGACAATCCTTTCACCAGTAACTTACTGAATAGATTATGGAAAATCACTCCAGGAATCCTCATTTGGAATATATAAAAGGAGAGAAACAATCACATATTCAAGGATAAATCCTCCACACCTAATCAGCTTTGGGACATAATTCACAGCAAGCTAACTGAAACTTTGGCTTTAAGTGTGTGGAGTAAGGAGGACCCACCCATCGCTGTATTTGAATGTCATATATGGAACAACTGGAAAATGAGTCTCTATACTCCCATGGAAATCACTCCCAGAAGTAGGGGCAAATCTCCTAGCACAGAAACCTGGACGCCCCCCCCCCTCATGGGCTTCTTCAAATGCAATTTTGATGGGGCATCTAAAGCTAACCCAAGCACAACAGGTTTCGAAGGTATCATCAGGAACACTAGTGGAGATCCTCTATAAATCTATGATGGGAAAATTGGATGGGACAACAACAACTCTGCTAAGTTGGAAGGAATGATACAGGGTATCCAAATTTCCACATAATTCCATTACTTCCCCCTCGAAGTGGAAGGAGACTCACAAATAATTACTATGGCAGCCACCTATATTCTTCAAGGCATGACTTCCTCTAAAGTTTTTGATAGCTGGAGGCTTGCCCACAAGCTCAAGACTCTGGAACTTCTGCTTCACAATCACTGAGCCATCACTTTCGGGCATTTGCGCAGGAAATCCAATGTTGTTTCGAACCTACTCACTAACAAAAGGGTGGAAAGCAATTGTGTACTTCACCATTCCACTATTGAGCAGAATGAAGATGAGGTTATTAGAAAAAACTATCTCACCCTCATTCAAAAAGACCAACTCCCCCTGGATGCGGGTGACATGCTTGACACGAGGGAACATCAAATCTCAATTCATGTAAACTGTGGCTATCTCCAATGGAATTCCCCACCTGCAGTGGATCCAATTATTGTTAACTCCTCACACTCTCCTCATAGAACTAGTGATAACGCAAATCAGATAGGCATGGTGTCATATGACCCTAATCATCACCTCACCCATACTGCCATTAATGTCCATGATGGATAGTCAATATTGTAGCCACGCCTACCCCTCTACGCGTGCTCACTTTCCTGAGCTCCACACGCAACACTGTTTCAAGATAATTCATGGCCACACTTACAATACTCATCTTCTCACCTATTTATCCTCTATACCTTTGCTGCTTTTTTCCATCATCTGTTCTCATTTGCATTTAGATCTTCTCCATCTACTCTGGAATCCAACTGATTCCAATCAGGTGCGAAGTATCAATCCTAAAGTGAAGCTGTGTAGACTCCCTATGCCTTTTTCTTTGCATTCTGCACATCTGTACCATAGCCTTTGTAGCATCTCCAGCCCTAGTATATATCTCGCCCCCTTTCCCAAGCACGCAATGGCCCCCAGAATGCGCCAACGCACTATTTGGGGATGTCAGAGAGGAGCCCTCGCTGGATGTTACCATCGCAACAAGGATAATTGCCTTGAATGGATTGAAGGCTCCTCATCTACCACCCTTTCTAGCCATCAATCCACTCCCGAGCAACGAGTAGAATATTCTAAGAATTTTATGCACATGGGTAGTCAAGGTGCAAGGAGGTCCATCTCCTCTCCCAGAGCACCCCCTATGCTCAGCACGTCAGCTCCCCCAAACAGTCCTACGCAGGTTCATGAGGACATGGATATATGGGTTATGGACTCTGACAATGTTTGGACGAAGGTTCCTGAAGGCGTAGATCCAGACTCCCCCATCCTCTACACTCCTGCAAATATCCCCAAGCACCCTATTGCCGAAGTGGAAGCTACCATGGAAGTGGCCATTGCACAGGCCCCATCTTGTCCCATCGAAAAGGACAATCCCCACTGCAATGATGATGATGAGGAATAATGCCTATGCAGCTGTTCATTTTTACTCTATTTTTTGTCATATGTACTCGCAGGGATTTTTTGTAATTTTCTAATCTCTATCTTTTAGATGCATCTGTGCTGTTGCGCACAATGTAAGGCTCATTTTCAAGTTTTTTTTCAAGCTAGTCTCCACCCCCGCGGTGGCCCTGAAACATTGTTACAAAGGCAGGGATTGATTAAGCACAACTTACCAACCCTGCCTGTAGCATATTTATTTTTATGTTCTCAAAATTAATAGATTATCACAACTTACCAAGAAGAAAAAACAATTTTCTCTTTCCTTCAAAAATTTGGCATTTGTGGTAGGCAGTTACCATCTTGTGGATGTCAGGAAAAAGGGTAGGCCAGTAGAAATCAGCCCTCATGATCTTATTAGCAATGGTTTTCCAATAAATATGGCCACCACAATCACCTTCATGGAATTCCTACATAACTTTATCTGCATTATCTTCTAGCAAAAATTTGAGTAACACACCTCCAACATCTTTCCAGTATAAGACATTTTCTAGAATGTAGAATTTGACAGCTTTCAAATCTATAAATATTTCTTTATTTTTGGAAAAACCAGGAGGAGTAATTAAATTAAACAAAACATATAAGATATCTACATACCAGGGATAATTTTGGAATGCTTAATCGATTAGTGGAGTTGCCAGTTCCTCTTGATCATCTAATGAATAAACCATGTTGATATCTAGTGCATGACAATTTGATTTAGCCATCAATTTGGTGAATCCTTTCCCTTTGATCAATTTGGTAATTTTGATTTCCACATCATATTCTAGAATAAAAATAATCCATTTTCCTCTTTTTCCATCAGGACCATTCTGCGTTAAAATGTCTTTGACTACTACATTGGGCACATAAGAAATAATGTGTGAATGTAAAATGTAAACTCTGAAATATTTTAGTACTTTAACCAGAGCAAAAGCCTGCTTTTCCATGATGTTGTACTTTAAAGATGCATCTCTCAAGTATTTTCTAAATAATGCTATTGGTTTTTCATGTCCTCCACTACTTTTCTGAAATAATACAATAGAAATAGTATGTTCAGATGCAAAATAAAAAATTATGAAGTCTTTAGTAAAATATGGGCTGATTAGAACTGGAGATTTTGTTAATACTTGTTTGACTAGATCAAAAATATTGTTTAGCTTCTATGTTCCACTTAATTTCTGAATCTTTTTTAAGCATGTTGGTTATATTTCTCAAAAGTTTTGCAAGATTGGGTATGAATCTTCTCAGAAAATTGATTTTACCAATGAGAGATTGAAGTTCTTTGAAGTTTCTGGGATGACTGATTTTGAGTATACCATCAATCATGCTAGGGCCAATTCTAATTCCATCTTTAGAAATAATGTGACCAAGAAACATTCCTTCTTCAAGGCCAAACAATGTTTTCTTGGGATTTAGGGAAATTCCAAACCTTCTACATTTCTCAAAAACTCTTCTTAGATGTGCCAAGTGTTCTTCATTAGTTTTTGAATACATAGTAATGTCATCCATATAGATCACAATAAAATGGCTAATTTCATTTGCAAAAGCAATGTCCATGGCTCTTTTAAATGTAGCACCAACATTCATTAATCCAAAGGGAATTTTCACATACATGAAAGTCCCCCAAGGAGTAGTAAAGGTTGTTTTATCCTAATCATCAGGATGCACTAAAAATTAATTATATGCTCAAAAACCATATAACAAAGATATCCTACTCGAACCTACCACCTTCTGCAATATGTGGTCCATTTTTGGTAAGGGGTAGTTATCCTTAAGGGATACTTTGTTCAAATTCCTGAGGTAAATGCAAAGTCTGATTTCACCTGTTTTCTTTCTTGTCCGCACAATTTTGGATACCCATTTAGAATATCTAAGTTGAACTATTATTTCAGATTCATACATTTTCTTGATTTATTTCTCAACCAAGGACATTAAGACATGATTTATCCTATGCAGTTTTTGTTTAAAAGGCTTTTTATCCTCCTTGATTGGAATTTTGTGAAGTATAATGCTAGTATCATAAGATTTTAGGTCCTCATATCTCCAAGAAAATACATCTATGAATTCTTTAAACATAGCTATATACCATTGTTTTTTGACTATAGGAAATGATTTTGACAATTTTATTATTTTGGGGCTTTGTTCACTGCCTATGTTACACACTTCAATGCTTGTCGCTGTTGGTTCTATTTTTGGTTTTTTGGCCACATCATTAAAATCAAATAGTTCTTCTAATGGGACAAGTCCTCTAGGTAGGATATTATCCTTGAGTTGAAGTACTTCAAATTCCTCTTTTTCTCAGTATTTATGTATTTCTGTTTCATGTATAGTTTTATTTACTTAAATATTTACAGTCTTCTTTGTTGACCAAACATTGGTATTGTGGCATAAGTCATATCCATTTGAACAGTCCCTTGCAACCTTTCTCCCCATGAGCATGAAAAAATCATGCCATACTTAGGAGGTATGCCAGCTACTACTATATCCATGACTAGACTTTTTGATGGTATCTAAGCTAAAGTGACGTAAATATATTTGATAAGACCTAGAAATCTAACTTTGCTAGAATAAAACGAGTACAAATATTTGTAGGGTCTAGTGATTTCAAGGCCAATTTTCTCCATAATAGCCTTTGGCATAAGACTATGTGATGCACCTAAATTGAACATGGCATTATGGAGAATTTTTTCATGAACAGTAAGATGACATAAAAGGGAGGGACACCTCCTTCTTGAGGTTTACCATCAACTTCTAGCTCAAACAAGAGGTCAGGTTGATCATCATTTAAATTAACAGTATCGATAATTTCCCCTATGTTTAGTACCTTTAGGACCTAAGACCTATACACATTCTTATTTATCGATTCCGTGAGAGGAATAGATTTTCAGTTTCGCAAGTTTATTCTCAATTTTGAACGGTGTTTGAATTTGAGCAGATTTGAGAATTCAGTTCTTTTAGCCATTACTTTTTTGGTAAGTTTAGTTTGTTGAATTATACTAGGGATATCAGTTTGGGAAATTTTGGCAGGGGTGTCAATTGTTATCCTAGTAAAAATTTATGTGTTCTTCTTTCTTGAACTGTTTATACTTTTCTTTTAATTTTCTACTGTTTTTTTGAGATCAGATTCAGAGACCTTTTTGGCAGAGTTTTCGAAATTATTTTTATTGAAATTATAAGATCTTTTCTTAATTCTAAGGTTATACTGTCTATGAAATTCCATGATGGTGTTCTCGAATCCCTATCTATAGCCATCAGATTATTCAGATCCTAACTCTTTTTCAGTTAATGAAAATAATTCTTGTTCTTCTTGAGTGATAAAAATAGAGTCATCCTCATCAATTCCAATTAATTTTATCTCATTTTCTTCTACTTCGTCAACTACTCCTTCATCCTCACTGGCATAATTCTCTTGGAATGCAGGCCTAATTTGTTGATCATGTTATCACTCATAAAAATGAAGCATCATTTGAAAAAATCCTAGAGGTTCATGTGTCAAAGTTAGGGTCATAGAATTCACTTTTCATTACTTGGTCAAGGGAAATTCTAAATTTTTCTTGTTTAAGCTTACCCTAAGGTCTAAACCCACTCACTTTCAAATTCCCTCATGTTACATCACTCATAATTTTCTAACATATTTCAATTCCCAAGGTTTTTGCACCAAAAAGATCATTTTCGCCAAGAATCCCTACTTTCGTAGTGAATTTAGTGTAAAATAGGCAGAAAACACTACGAAACTAGCTAATAGTTTCGTAGCGAATATGAAGCATTTCTCTATTTTATGACTTTGAGCAGTCAACTTCAAGGGCGGTTTCTAAAAAAAAAAGATTTATTTGAAGAAATGGAGAGAGGTTATTTTCAAGCACATATCCAATAAAAATAACCTCTTTCACGTTCCTAAAAGGTGCTACATATCGAGAGATACAGGAATGTCTTTCAGCCCTATTTTTCAAAATGTAGAATTTTCCTATTTTACACATGTTTTTCAAATGCAGGTTTTGTACAGTTGGAGATGTTTTTTTTTTTTTTAAAGAGGTTTTTCTTCAATAAATAATGACATACAAAAACCCCCTTCAGTTTTTCAATATCTATTCAGGATAGGGAGGTAAGAGCTCAACTTTGAACCTTATGTTTGCAGAAAAAACAGAGTCATTTTAATAAAGGTACACAACCATGTATGAGGTCATCATTACCATTTTGGCATGTGTGTAAGCATGAGTTGTCATCCTATGCTACTATTTGTCACTCAAAATTCATTATTTCATGTGAAACATCTCATAGTCACTTTTTGAGAGCTTCTTCATCACACCAAGCAGCTTGCTGGCCAATTTGACTTTCCAAGTGTCACCTTTCTAAGAGCGAAACTTGGCTATAAAGGGAGATGGTCATGTACAATAAAGTACAAAAAGGAGGCTCTATGGATAAGATGTAAGCTCATGTACCTTAAGATATTCGTGGAGGACCCTAGGTTTGATGGAGCATGCATCAGTTCAAGTTGTTTTAATTTTTGCAATAAGGAAATGGTTGTGTTTTTGGACTATTTGAGCAAAACGTTCAAAGAGAATATTATGAATTAAAATAGATGAATTTGGAAATAATGAGAGAGGTTATTTTCCAAAACAGGGTATGAAAAAATAATCTCTCTCACTTTTCTCATAGGTGTTATCATTGGGAGACACAAGGATTTCTTTGAATACCTATTTTCAGAAAACAAAATTTTCATGTTTTACATATGTTTTTAAAATGAATATTATGGACAGCTGGAGATGGTTTTCTAAAAACCAAGAGAGGTTTTTCTTTAGAACATTCTTATTAACAAAAACCTCCTCCATGTTTTCAAACTACATCATGTATTTGGAGATATAAGCTCTATTCTAAAACCTATTGTTTAGAAAAAACAGGAAAAATCAGCAAGGATGTCTTAAGTATGAAAGGTGAGATTGACTCCTCAAAACTCTTTTTTTGAGTTTTTTTATGGTTGATTGAGGCTAATGACATGTTATATACAAGTTTTTGGCACTTACAAGTTTCATGTTTCAAAATTATACAAAAAAGTTTCATTTTTAGCACTTTTCAACAGTTTCGTAGCGCCTCTAGGCTTGAAGGGCAACAAAATGCTATGAAATTATTGTAGCTGTACTTTTGACTTTTTGACTAGTTTTGAATGCTATTAAGAGGTGAAATTGGTATTATGGATGTTTTTTATGATGATTAACCTTATTCAAAAGGAAAGAGTCAATAATATTGAGGTTAAAGGCATGTTTTGCAGTGCTATGAAAGCGTTACAAAACTGCCTTACTTTCGTAGTGCACTGTATTTCAGCCTTTTCAGAAGATTTTGGAGCATTTTTTTACATTTGGAGACTATATAAGGGTTAAATAACATTTCAAATATTTATTCAACACTCAAGCACCACTAATTGAAGATTAAATGGAATCTAAACTATATGAGGAAGAAGAAGACCATTTGCCTAAAAAACAAGGTCTTGTTTCCTAGTTATGAGGAGGTCAGTTAACTGGTCATAAAGGGATGAATCCCATCATCTCAATTTGACCTTGTGAATGTATACTTGTCAAATAATGTACTTATTTTATTAGATAAGGTTGTTAAAGATAATAATGAGTAGTTTGAGTCCTATCGGAAATAGGACTGTCAAGTAGGATAGGTGTCTATTTGTCACTAAAGTTGATGTTTTATGGTTATGCAAGGTGTTATTAGGAAAAAATTCGATGTATCTAGCCTGGATGTAGATCATATTATGATTTAACAACTCTATTAAAGGGAATTAAGTTGAATTTTTCAAGGGTTAGAGATTTTTGGTAAAATTGCAGCTTATTGTAAATTGACTGTTTCAGCAATACAGAGATTTGTTACTTGACCAACTTGAGATTCTGAAGGAGTTTATAGTGCTTACCTATTATATCTGTACCTTTTATGTATCTCACTTGCCGTGGTTTTCATTTATATTACTCAGAATTCATCCATGTGATGCTCTGACTTCCTTTGTAAGTGAATTGACTGTGTATTTTCATGTTTCATGTGTGTATGTCCTATTACTAAAAACTCCGACTTGCCTCAACTTCCATATCAAGTAAAATCAATGAACCACTGAAATTTTTGACTCCATAAGCACAATCTCTACATGCTAATATTATTTTCAACCTACATTCATCATAACCATTTTATTTCCTAAATAGAGTTAGCCATATATATCTTTATTCCATATCATCAACCCTTGAGAGAACCCTCTCAAATTGAGGAGGCTAAGCCTCAGTAAAAATATTAGTTTGAAACAGTTGCATGATATTTCCTGATTAGCAGCCTATCAGAATAAATTTTGTGATAAAATTTTGGTGCATCTTTCGGGAGCCTGAAGATTATACTTCCCTGAAATTTTGAAGCTAAACTCTTGAAGGTAGCAGGAGCTCAAAATTTGTTTGAGGCTATAGAACTACCTTGGTGACTCCATTTTTGAAGAATTAAAAATTTCATAGATTCAAGGTGACTCCACTACTTGCAGATCAGTAGCTTGATGAAGTTTCAAGATGAGTTCCATTGCGAGAATAAATTCCAGGTATGCCCCTATGAATCGGTCTCACATCCCTGGCTTTCAAAATCCTATGCCAAAGGTTGAATGTGTTATTTGCCTAAATCTACCTCAGGCTGAAGAAAGGTAGGGTTCAGGGTAACATCAAACCACACTCAGTCTGGTAGCTAGCCCTACCAGATTAGGAGAGGGCTCTGTCCGGGTCAATCTCAACAAAGATAATCAATAGGGCTTGAGATGAATTGAAATAAAAGCTGATTTTAGGCTAGGTATATAGGTGAAAGGGTTTGATTTGATTTTGGGGGTTTTTGTTGGAATCAAAGGGAAAAGAAAATTTTGGGTCTGGGGATGAGGCCTAGCTTTTGCAGAGTTCTGAATGGGGCAAGGAAGGAAATTTTTTTGATGCTTTAGGTTGAATGATTGGATAGTTTAGACCGGTGAGGAGCTAAAGAGGGAAAGAATATTTCAAGAATCCTCTTCAAATAGATGAAAACGTGGAAAATTAAACAAAACTCAAGGTAGAGCAAAGCAATCTAATGAATTCCACCTTTATAACTTATTTGTTTAATTTGAGAAGAAAGGAGAAGTAAAATGATACACATGAAACATCAGTAAATGTACAATCATAGAGAGAAACACACCATCAAAACAGAGAGCCACATGGATCCCAAAGAGTGCTGCAAACCCTGGTCTATTCCTTTGCCAAAATGCAGAGATGAAATGTACAATGAAGTGCCAAGCAATCCCAAGTGTCCAACCCTGAAAATGACTGAAGAACTACAAGATATAGATAGGCCTAACTCATCCCCATGCCTCTAGGGGTCGAGATCACCATTCTAGGAGCTGTCTCAACAAGATCTAAACTAAGAACTAGAAAATAGGCAAGGAAACATCTTGCCTCTATAAGATAGGAAACTGATTCATTCAGTTACATTTCACTTTTTGGTGAATGAATCTACTTGAATGAGTAAAAATGTGCCAAAATTACATAAAATTCATGAAATTACATCAATTTACATCAAGAGCTGTACATATGAGGATAAAAAATTCAAACTGGCCAAAACTAGGCGAAAATCTGAACTGCTGAATGAAAATTAGGCCAAATTTCCCAATGCGCCGCACCTGAAATCTCTATGCGCAGCGCCACTTTGAGGCTGATTTTGAGGGCCTTCCTGAAGTCCAAATTCAGCAAAAGATAGCTCCTTGGAAAGCTCTGCCTGTCTAATTTCCAAAAAAATTGGAATTTATGAGTTTGGTTGTCATTTTTCCCTCCAAAAATCAAATCACCCAACACTGCTTCCTGTGTGTCCAAAAAGTGGCAGAAAGGCCATTTTTAAGGTGTTTTTGACCCTTCAGGCAACCCAAAACTTGTAAAAATCCTTAGGTAATGGGTATGCATGCATAATTTTTTATGAAAAATCTAGAAATACAAAGTTTTCCTCCAAATGAGCTACCAATTATAAGCGCGCGCCAAGTGGCGCTACGCGTCGGGCAGGAAAATCTGTTTTAAGGCCAAAAATTTCAAAATTGACAAAAATTCTCCCAAATTTCTTGAAATTTGGGCTGAATGTCCACCATCAAGTGCTATGCTAGGAAAAATAAGCTTCCGCTAAAATTTGGAGTCTATCATGCCTTTTACGACGCTTTAGTCCCCTTTTTAGTCTTGCTTTCAGGATCTTGATCCTCGCTTTGCAAACATGATTTCTCGCCCAATAATGGTTCTTCATGTGCCCTAGCATGTTATTTTCCTTTTTTTCCTTCTCCAATAGCCTCTCAAGATGAATATTGACCTTCTCAAGCCAAGTCTCTCTATCATCCTCAATCTCCCACTCAATGGATGTCATCTCGGTTTGGCTTCTTTGGGCAGCTTGCCGGTTCTCACGGATGTTTTGCAACTCCATGATTGTTTGCTAATATTCCAACTGTTTGTTTCACTACTCTAGGTATTTAATGATCCATTGGGCTCTCTGCAACTTGACGGTCGATGTGTCAATCTCCGCCTTTTGCTCCTGAATAGTCTTTCTCAAATTTTATCTTGGAGAGCTCAAATCCTCATCAATCAGTATGAAACATGTGTCTTGGCCTCCTGAAGGGCCCTCATCCTGCATAGGCCTCTTATCTATGTCCTGTACATGTACCTATACTGTTGATGATGGCAATGAGACCCCTTCCACCCCAAGTGGAGATAGTACTCGTCGGGCTGCTGCAAATAATCCTCTAGTGCCTCTCTGATAAGTGACATATGTCGGCACACTAGTAGTCTCTGCCTCCTGACCTCCATACTGATGTGAAGGCTCACTTGCATCATGGAAAACCTCCAGAGGAACCTGAGGAGTTGTGAATAAATCATGGGAAATGAAATCCTCCAATGAAATACCCTGCAATCCAAGCTGATGTACAACCACGATCTTGATGAGTGCATAGTGATAAATATTGTTGTACTGCTGCTCGGGAGTTTTCTTCTGCACAAGAGTGGTCATTCTCTCAATATTCCGGCACATGAAATCAGGAATTTTCATCATCCTTACCCTTGTGAAATGCATCAATAACCTGATGTGGTAGGCATAGAGGCATGAAAACCAACCCTTACAACTGAAATATCTGATAATGAGTTTCATCAGAGGTGCATATGATTCCTTTAGGAACCAGAATGGAAACACCCCACTGAGTTGCCTCACAAAGCTAGGCCTGATGTATGGTTCATAATGCACTTTTTCCACCTGCAGTATTTTGTTCCACTGTTCACCCACATTTAGTATTCTGGTTGCTTGAGAGATGGTTTCCAGTGTCAAAATGAAATTTACACCAGCAAGAGTTACCTAACCATCATGTAAATGAAACATAAACAAAAGAGCCAACTCCTGATGATAATGGATCCTAGCAATCATTTCACAAAAATGATACCATGACTGTTGTTGGAAACATGCCATGGCAAGTGGGCAAGCCTGCAATTCAGTCAATGAGGTGGGCTCCTCTCTCACATGTCGGCCACCTTTACGAGGCCTTCTAGGTGCATGTAGCTCAGTGGTAGAATCACTATCTCGATCATATGATGTATCAGTGTCTGTCTCCATGGTGTTCAATGTCTATGCAAGGTGTATGCTAGCTTGTATGAGATGAAAATGAGAATTTGGGTGTTTTTGTTTTAATTTCCAAATGTATGGCAGTATGGGAGGGACTGTGGGGAAATAGGGGAGTAGGAACAATGAAGTTTTTTCAAGTGGAATTCTCCTTTTGAAAACTTGTGATTTGACAAATGTAGAGACAAGGGACAGCCACTGGATTTTTAGGATAAACTTGGGATTTGGGGAAAATTTTACAAATGGGATAGGGAAAATGGGAATGAGATGGTATGAGTGGCTTTATGGATTTAAGGGAGATAAGGGAATGGACTGTAGTGATGAGATTAAAATGAAGGGAAGTAACAACAAGGTGGGGAATGGAGTATTTCGCACCACAATCAATTTTAAAACTTCAGCTTCAAAACCCTAAGGAAGAAATTTTTCAAAAAAATGATAGGGTTTGACCCTTTTGTATTAAATTCTCATAATCCATCTTCAAAAAATTTTAAATGGCAACTAGAGCGTCACATGAACTTACTTGAGCAGAAAAAACCGAGTCAATTTGAGTTTTAGGAAGCAATCACCAAAAATTTGTGTTGTCTGTCCTGTGTGCCGCGACCACTACCCAGTGCGTCATGCCATTTCTATGCGCCACGAAAGTTCAAATTTTCACAGTGAAGAGCGGCCCTATGCGCCGTGCTCAGCCAATTTGCCGTGACAGTTGCCCAGTGCGCCGCGCCAGCTAATTTCACCATTGTTCGGCCTCCAAACTATTTCTTCACTCCTCCACGATTTCTCTTGGCTCATTGATGTATTTGGTATGCAAATGGAGTTTTGAATTTGGAAAGATCTTATATATACCAAATATTTTAATTTTTGATTTGAAAAACCCACTTTCTAATGTTTGAAAACTTTGGCACTTTTCAAATGAACACTGTTTTGCTTGGTTTGTGCTTTTGGACTGAATGGTGAATTTCTTGTCTCTTCTGCAGGGATAGATGGCATGGAACTTTGGAAAAGATGACCATGGATACGAATGGAGCATTATTACAACTAAGGAACTTAAAAAATTACATTTCATTTGTTACAAAAGGATAAAATAGACAATTTTTCTTCAAAACAGAGTTTTGAAGAAAAATCATTATCAAGCTTTATGATGATGAATTTTTTTGCAGTAAAACCTTGTTTGAAGCTTCCTCATGTGCCTGTTGGTATTATTAGACACTCTGAAGAAAAAATTAACGAAGCCCTAGACCTAATGAGACTAAAAAAACCCTAAAATGACTCTTTGCTAACTAGGAGACCAAAAATGACTGTAAATGATTTTGATGAACAGAAACAGACCAGCAGGTACATGACAAGAGGGATATGAGTGGCAAGACCCTTCTTTCAGATGATCCATGCTCCTAATGGAATGCAGCTGACTGAACTGAGTGAGACACCTAAAATGAAATGCAACAAGAGAAATTTGATCTCTAACAGAGGGATGAAGATACCGACTCTAACAGAATCGTTAACTGATCTTCCCATATTTAAAGATGAAAAGAAAGACAATGATGCTCTTCATTTGGTTGAGTTTCATATGCATGTATGGAAACTTAAGGTTCAGTTCCCTGAGGATTGTCTCATGAAGATGTTTGTGGTCACTTTAGAGGGAAAAGCATGGTCATGGTATGAAAGCTTGCCAAATGGTTCATTATATTTTCTTGGTAATTTCCATGTTGCATTTTCTGAGATGTATAAAGAGTTTCATCCCTCCTTATTGCTGGTCAAAGACTGTTGCAAACATTGTGTGAGTTTTATTGAATTTTTGGAGAATTGTTATGAAGATGATGAGTTTATGGATGATTAAATTTTAGAGGCCCTTCATGACAATCCATTTCATCACCAAGAAGAAATGATATCCTCTCTCTTGGATGAAAATGAAACCGAACAAGAGTTTATTTATGAAAATCATGTTACATCCTCTGACTTTGATGAAACATTGCAGAAGACTTGTCAGTCTTTTCATCATCAGGAATATGAGAATATTTTCAAACAACAGGAGTGAATAGTAGAATATAATTGCTATAATCCTCAGGTAAAGGAAGAATTTTATTCTTCATGTCATTCCTTGCATCATCCTACATCAAATAATGATCACACTAATGAGGAAGTGGATGAATTTTTTTCTTTGTCATTGTCTTCTAATATGAAGTCATTTGAGTGCAAGTTAGAAGATAAGATTCAATTTGTGGAAGAATTTGCTAAGAAAATTGAAAATGACATTGAAGCTTTAGAAGATCAAATTCAATCTTATTGTCTTCATGATCAAGATCAGTCTTTTCAAAAAAAATTAATGCTAGAGCACAAAGAGAGGGTGCTGCTACCTTTCTCTTTTGAGATTGAAGAAGAAAACCTTGTTCTTGAAAATCAATTTAAAAATAAGTTTGATAGAACACAACTGAAATCTTGTGTGGCTGAGCAAAGAATATATGAGTTTTTCAAAGATGCAGAATGTCTTGAGAATCATCAAATAGATTATGTCCTCTATGATCCTATAGCTAAATATATGGAAGATTTTTATCGTCCATATTTCCAATTATATTTTCATAATTATGAGGATTAGATCCATTTTATGTTGCCTTGGTCGTTTCAGTATCATGCTTAATTTTGGTTCAAATGCATTCAAGAGGTTCAAGTATCAAATCAGATCCATGAATGGCTTCATTGGAAGTTTCATGTTGCTTGAAATAAAAATGGAGATTGCAGTTGTTAGGGTAGTTAGGAGTGTGTGAATAAGCTCAAAGATGACTAAGCATATTTTTAGTAGGTACAAAGTTGGTTTTTCAGAAGTAATCATCAAGCTTGAGCCTGAGAAGAAGGCCATAAGAGCTTGGAAAATTTTTCATAAATTTCAGAGTTTTTATTTCCAAGAATATGGATGGCACTGGAACTATAGGTTCTTTGGTGTACCACAGGGGCACACCATCCCAAGTGGAGCCACTATTATCACTCATAAAAGTGAAGCATTATTTTACAAAATCCTATAGGTTCATGTGTCAAAGGTAGGCTCATATAATTTATTTTTCATTACTTGGTCAAGGGAAATTTTAAATTTTTCTTGTTTAAGCTTACCCTAAGGTCTAAACCCACTTACTTTAAAATTCCCTCATGTCACATCACTCATAATTTTATGACATATTTCAATTCTCAAGGTTTTTGCACCAAAAAGGTCATTTTATCCAAGAATCCCTACTTTTGTAGTGAATTCAGTGTAAAATAGGAAGAAAATGCTATGAAACTGGCTAATAGTTTGGTAGCAAATATGAAGCATTTCTTTGTTTTCTAACTTTGAGCAGTCAACTTCAAGGGCGGTTTTGGACAAAAAAATAAGTATTTTAAGAAACTGATAGAGGTTAGTTTCAAGCACATATCAAATAACAATAATATCTTTCACTTTCCTAAGAGGTGCTACATATTGGGAGATACAGGGATGTCTTTCAACCCTATTTTCAGAATGCAGAATTTTCCTATTTTACACATGTTTTTCAAATGCAGGTTCTGGACAGTTGGAGATGGTTTTAAAAAACCCAAGAGATATTTTTCTTCATGACATACTGACCTACAAAAAACTCCTTCGATTCTTCAATATCTATCCAGGATAGGGATATAAGAGCTCAGATTTGAACCTTATGTTTTAAAAAAAAACAAAGTCATTTTAATAAAGGTACACAACCATGTATGAGGTCATCATTACCCTTTTGGCATGTGTGTAAGCAGGATTTGTCATCCTAAGTTTCTTTTTGCTAATCAAAATTCATTCTTTCATGTGAAACATCTCAATGTCACTTTTTGAGAGCTTCTTCATCACACCAAGCAGCTTGCTATCCAATTTGACTTTCCAAGTGTCACCTTTTTAAGAGGGCAGCTAGGTTATAAAATGAGATGGTTATGTACAAGAAAGCACAAAAAGGAGGCTCTGTGGATAATATAGAAGCTCATGGAACTTAATTTATTTGTGAAGGACCCTAGGTTTGATGAAGCATGCATCAATTCAATTTGTTTGAATTTCTGCAATAATGAAATGGCTGTGTTTTTGGACTATTTGAGCAGCGAGTTTAAAGAGAATATTATGAATGAACAGAGATGAATTTGGAAATACTGAGAGAATTTATTGTCAAGAACAAGACAAGGAAAAATAACCTCTCTCACTTTTCTCATAGGTGTTATCAGTTGGGAGACACAAGGATTTCTTTCAAGATCGATTTTCAAAAAACAGAGTTTTCTTATTTTACACGTGCTTTTCAAATGAAGATTCTGGACAGCCGGAGTTGGTTTTCTAAACACCAAGACAAGTTTGTATTTAGAACATTATTATTGACAAAAAAATCCTCCAATTTTGCAAAATATGTCATGGATTTGGCGATATAAGCTCTATTATAAGACCTATTGTTTAGAAAAGAAAGGAAAAAGTAGCAAGGATGTCTTAAATATTAAAGGTGAGATTGACACCTCAAAACTCTTGGTTTGAGTTTTTTTATGGTTAATTGAGGCTAATAACATGTTATATACAAATTTTTTTCACTTACAGGTTTCATATTTTAAAATTATACAAAAAATATGCATTTTTAGCACTTTTCAGCAATTTCATAGTGCCTCTCGGCTTAAAGGGTAGCAAAGTGCTATGAAACTACTGTAGCTACTCTTTTGACTTTTTGACTAGTTTTGAACACTATTAAAAGATTAAATTGGTATGAGGGATGTTTTTTATTATGATTAACCTTATTCAAAAGGAAAGAGTCGAGAATATTTAGGTTAAAGGCATGTTTTGCAGTGCTAAAAAAGTGCGCTACGAAACTACCTTACTTTCATAGCACGCTGTATTTCAGCCTTTTCAGGAGATTTTGGACCATTTTTGGAAATCTGGAGATTATATAAGGGTTAAATACCATGTCAGACAGTTATTCAACACTCAAGGACCACTAATTGAAGATTAAATTACAGCAAAAGTATTCGAGGAAGAAGAAGACCATTTGCCTAAAAAACAGGGTCTTGTTTCTGAGTTATGAGGAGGTCAGTTAAGTGGTCATAAAGGGATGAATCCCATCATATAAATTCGACCTTGTGAATGTATGCTTGTCAAATAATGTAATTATTTTTGTAGATAAGGTTGTTAAAGATAATAATGAGTAGTTTGAGTCCTATTTGAAATAGGGATGTCAAGTAGGATAGGTGTTTATTTGTTATTAAAGTTGATGTTTTATGGTTAGGCAAGGTGTCATTAGGAAAAAATTCGATGTATCTAGCCTGGAGGCAGATCATCTTATGATGTAACAACTCTATTAAAGTCCATTGAGTCAAATTTGTCAAGGGTTGGATATTTTTGGCAAAATTGCAGCTTATTGTAAATTGACTGTTTCAACAATACAGAGATTTTTTACTTGACCAACTATGGATTCTAAAGGAATTTTTAGTGCTTACCTATTCTATATATACCTTTTACGAATCTCAATTGTAGTGGTTTTCATTTATATTTCTCATAATTCATCCATGTGATGCTTTGAATTCCTTTATAAGTGAATTGAATGTGTATTTTCATTTTTCATGTGTGTATGTCCCATTACTAAAACTCTAACCTGCCTCAACTTCCATGTCAATGAAACTCACTGAATCACTGAAAGTTTTGACTCCATAAGCCCAAATTCTACATGTTGATATTATTTTCAAACTACATTCATCATAACTACTTTATTTCCAAAATAGAGTTAGCCATCTATATCTTTATTCCATATCATTAACCCTTGAGAGAGCCCTCTCAGATTGAGGAGGCTAAGCCTCAGTCAAAAGATTGGTTTGAAATTTTTTCATGAGATTGCCTGATTAGTAGCCTATCAGAAGCAATTTTTTGATAACAGATCAGGACCTCTTTGTTCTCTCTATCTTATCAGAGGAGGGTTTCTTATAGGATTTTGATTTATGATTTGAGGAGCTAGTTGATTTTACCTAGGAATATTTCTCTCATTTATATTGATCCTCTCCATCATTGTCTCCATATTTCTAACCAATGAGTCAATTTTATCATCAGATGTGGAAGTTGAAGGTTCTTCTCTTATGTTAAATATTCTTTCAGTTCTCATTCTGGCTCTTTTTGCTAACATGTTGGCTTCTACGCTCACTGCATCCCTTTGCATTTCCTACAATGTGGCTAAGTTTCTTTCCCTTAGATGATAAGACATTTCTGGTTCAAAACCATTTGGGAATTTGACCAAGGCTAAACCTTGTGGTTGTTTTTCATGAGTAGGTATTGCATTATATAAACTGATGAATCTGGTGCAATAATCTTGAACACTTTCAGTTCGGGCCCTTCTAATTTTTTCATATTCAGATAAAATTTGAAGAGGGTTCTTTTCTACTTTCCACCTATTGAGGAATTTTTTATGAAATGCAGGGATTTCATTGATACTATTTGCAGGTAAATCTTTGAACCATTTTCTAACTTCTCCACTAAGTCTCTCAGAAAACATCCTTAACTTAACACTTTCTTCATCTACCTATTGAAGGTCAAAACAATCATTCATTTTCTCAACATGCTGTTGGGAAGTTATAGGACCAGTTCCATCAAATAGTGTAATTTTTTACTGGTAATTCTGTGGCGTAGATGGAAATGGTGATGAAAACACTAATGGGGCATACCTAGCTGCCATGATTGGTGGAGGTGGTGGATGAAGGTGGACAGTGGACGAAATAGGATGGATTATGGGAGGATATGTGTGTGTGGAGGTTTTAGTACTCTTATGAGGAAGGATAAAATAAGTGTTGGGGATTATAGAAGTAGTAGGACTAGCTGAATTAAGATGGGTGTTAGGGTCCTATAATGATAAGATTCATAGTTTTGAATTGACTATGATTTGTCTTGTAATATTGTACGTACTTTGCTTTCTGCAAATTATTTTCCCATAATAAAAATGTAAAGAGGGTAAGTCTTAAAAAAAAATCAAAGGACTAAAAGAAAAAGATCAAAAAAGAAGATAAAATATGAACCTGACCAAAAAAGAGATAAAAATAGATCCTGAAAGTGATGAAAATTCAAATGGCACTACTTTTTACTTTACTTTGCAAAATAATATTGTGTGCATCTTGTAAAATATGCCACAAATCCATGATGGTCAAGCAACTTAATATTGTCTCATTCATGTTTTAAATTTCTTACTGATAGTTAGAGAATAAATATCTATCCAAACTTTTTAATGTTGGCAGATCAGTAGTTAGGTAGAGAATAATAATGAGCTCATCAGTTTAATCTAAGCCATTGGAAGTCGTAAGGTTAGAATTAGATAGTTTGATTTTCAAAGAAAAATGAAGGGTCTACAAGCTCAAATGCACCCATATAAATGAAGAAAAAATGTTAAGGTAAATGATGGGTAGGCAGAAGTAGTTTTCACAAGGCATGGAAAGAATCAAGTTACTAACTTCCTTATAAACTCATTTCCCTTGTAAAAATTGTTGAAATTCAACAAGATGATGAGCTTAGTGAAAATTAAGCACCTTCACTAAGTGGGTCCCACAAGCTATTTTTAGGTGTATGTCTACTTTTAGAATTGTGAGCATATTCTAAAGTTAACAGGATGTTGATTCTATATGGTTTAGAAAATTCTATGTTTGGATGAATTTCTATTTTTAGAATATTGGGCGAAGTCTATTTATAGATCGCTAATCTAAAAATAGATGCATCTCGATTATTATTAGCCCTTAATACTAATCAGAATCTAAATATCAACTTATTCTCTTGGGGCACTTTATTTCAGTGAACAAGTGTGGCACATCAGTGGGCTAAAGGAAATACGCAATTCCTAGGGTGGTTGGTGACTCATGCACGGAGAAATTCATTATAACTGATAGTGGCAAGTTGTAACAGAGTTGGAAGAGTAGTTATGTGAGTTTTTATTTAGTTTAACTTAGTTAAGTGAGTTAAACACAGTTGTGCTAGTTGTATTTTTTGGAAACTAAAGATACAGTAGTGGGAGTTTAGTGAATTAATTATTTAATTAATTCACAACTAGATACTCACTTGCAACTGAACAAATATAGCAGTGAACTACTTGCATGTCAGTTCCAGTGGAGACCAAGTGGAGAGATATGTGAAAGGGTCAGACGGAATATCTGTTGTGACTATAGTGATGCATTCAATGCATCTACACACACATTGGAGTTTCCAATGAGGATTGTGCAGTTAAGGCAAGGCAAGATCGAATTCATTTAGGGATATTCTTCAGCAGGGATTGCGCAGTGGAGGCAGGTTGTCAGGAGGCAAGAAACTAGTGCATAGATATGAAAATTTCTGCATGACAATGTGTGACGATTGTTGATTGTACCAAGAGCTCTATGATATGATATTTGTATGAGATTGTTACATGTTCCATTGATATACATAATATATGATAGTTTGGGTTTTTAGGTTTAATATTTCTTGGTAAAACATTCTTGTTATGTGCGATTGATTTGCTTCATAAGTGTTTTGCAATTGGCAATTTAATTTCTGCAAAGAATTAAGTGGAAGGATTATGTATTTAACATAAGATTAATTTGTTATATCAGGAAATTCCAGTAATATACAGGCATATTTTATAATTTCTACATGGTATCAGAGCAATGTTAATCACTGGAGATTGCAATATTGAAACGGTGTTGAGTTTTGTGTTGGTGGACAATTTGAATTTGTTGCAAGAATTTCTTGGTGCGACAGTTGAGTATACATTGAAATGGCTTTCAATGGGTTGCGGTTGGAGTATTCACTTGAGGGAAGCTCTAACTACATAGCTTGGAAGGATAGGATGTAGGTGGTGCTTGAAGATAATGGTCTGAAGGATTTCATCGATAGTGATGTTCCTAAGCCCACTTCGATGGATGCTGCATTACTTGATGCCTAGCAAAAGAAAGTAGCGAAGAGAAGAAGAATTCTACTGGAATGTGTGAAGGACCATATTGTGTCAAGTCTTCATAGGAAATCCACTCCATTTTTAATGTGGAAGGCTTTAACAGATCTTTTCCAAAGCAGCAGCGACCATAGGAAGTTGGTGCTGAAAGATAAGCTCAGAAAAATCAAAATGGAGAAGGGTGACGATATTCCAAAATATCTCACAAAGTTTGTCCAATGTAGGGATGAGCTGGGGAGTGTGGGAATCACAGTTGTGGATGATTAATTAGTGAGCTTGGCTCTCCTTGGGCTTCCGAAGAGTTAGCAGAGTTATCAAGACTCTGTCAATGGACGAGAGAAACTACCAGATTGGGAGCGACTTTAGGCGGATCTAGTGCAGGAGGAGATAAGGCGAAGTACCAAGCATGGCTCTTCATAAAATAATGATGATAAAGAGAATTGTGATTTGGTTGCCAAAACAAGGAAAGAGAAGGGGAAGAAGTCCCATCTAAAATCCAAGGCTAAAGGCAAGATGCTGGATTTTTCCAAGGTGAAATGTTTTCACTGTCACGAACATGGGAATCTTGTCACTAACTACCCATAGAAAAAGAAGAAAAAGAAGGTTTTTGGAGCTGCAGCTGTTGAGGCCCTTTCCTTGCAATTTGAACTTGATTTCTCTTTGATCACATGCTTGGTTTCAAGCATAATGGGATCGGTGTGGTATCTTGATAGTGGTGCTTCCTTCCACATCACGGGAGAAAAGGAGTTGTTTAGTGACTTGGAGGAGAAAGATATCCAAATGCATATAGAGATGGGCGACGATGGTATATAAAGTGTGACTAGCATTGGAACCATTACCTTGAGAGGGATTCAGGTAAACCAATTCTATTGAAATATGTTATGCATGTTCCAAGTTTGAAGAAGAACTTGGTCTCAGTCACGATGTTGGAGGACAAAGGTTATGACGTTGTTTTCAGTGATGGAAAATCTTTCCTGCAACATAAAAAAATGGGTAGAACCAAGAGGATAGGTATTCAATTCAAGAATCTCTACAAGCTAGAGGTATATGGTTGCATTGCAATGATGGGCAAAGCAGAATAAGTGGGGAGCCGGGATGAGGGTGAATTATGGCACAGAATATTGGGCCATCTTCACCATGGCACCATGAATATTTTGCAGTAGACTTATACTGGACTTCCCAAGGGTACTCTTGCACAGTCAGATCAGTGCAAGGGATGTACTATGGGTAATTTTGTGACTACCATCTTTCATGAGAAGGAGAATTATGCTTCGGTGATCCTGGAGAGAATTCGCACAAACGTGTGTGGAAATTTCTTGATTTCTTCAATAGAAAAACACAGGTATTATGTTATTTTTGTTGCTGACTATTCTCATAGATGCTGGATCTTCTTCATGCAAAAGAAGGATCAAACATTTTCAAAGTTCTGTGAGTTTAAAGAATTGGTGGAGAAGGAGTTGGGGAAGAAAGTGAAGGCTCTGCAGAGTGATAATGGTGGTGAATATATCTCAAAATAATTAAAGACTTCTGTGGCAAAGAAGGAATTCGAAGAGAAATTATGGCGCCTCATAACCCACAGCAGAATGGGTTCGTGGAGAGGAAGAACATAATGATTGTGGGTGTTGCACGAGCTATGCTGCATGACCAGGGCCTACTGATGCACTTGTGGGTGAAAGCATGCAACAAGGTGGTTTATGTGCAAAACCGTTGTCCTCATAGAGTACTTGGCATGAGTACACCTCAAGAATATTTTACTGGTAATAAGCTAGATATTTCTCATTTAAATATTTTTGGCTCATCTGTTTACATTCATGTGACCAAGGACGCTAAGAAGAAGCTAGAGTCGACTGTAGAAGTCGGGATATTTGTGGGGTACACATAAACACCGCATAATTATTGTGTGTATTTTCCAAACTGTCAGATCACTGTGGTGCGAAGGGATATAAAATTCAATGAGGAGAAAGCCATGAAGTTGTTGCTTGAGAGGGAGCTACACTTGCATGCAGAGGAGGAACTTCTGGTTCCCAAAGATGAGCCTCAATATGTGGATTTCCCACATGAGGAGGATCATGGGGTGTAGGAGTCCACTCACTCAGAGCCAAACATCAGAATAGGAAAAAGGCATACCATAGAAGCTGAGAGGCTGAAGATTGATGCGGCACAGAATGTAGAAGTCCCTACTTCACAATACAGACAAAGACAGTCACCTGACCGATTCACTAGATACATGGCTCTCATGAGCAAGTGTATCATGACAGAGCCATTTTCGTTTGAGGAAGTAGTGCAGGAGCCCACATGGGTAGATGCCATGGTGGAGGAGTATGACTCCACTGTCAGAAACAATGCTTGGGAGATTTTTCCAAGGCCAGTTGGTAAATCAGTGGTAGGTTCAATATGGATCTACAAGGTAAATCAAGTTGTTTATGGGAGCATCGAGAAGTATAAGGAAATATTTTTTTCCTGGGGCTTCTCACAGATCAAGGGGATTGATTATGAAGAAACCTTTGCACCTGTTGCACGGTATTATTTCATGAGGACCATCCTTGCTCTCTCAGCGCATATGGGTTGGCACATTCATCAGATGGATGTGAAGACTGTGTTCCTTAATGCGATCATTGAGGAAGAAGTGTACATTGAGCAGCCTGAAGGATTTGAGATCTTCAGCAGCAAGTCAGATGTGTGCAAACTCAAAAGAGCACTGTATGGGCTGAAGAAATCACCCTGTGCTTGGTACACACAGATTGATAGCTATTTCATTGGACTTGGCTTCTACAAGAGTGAGGTGGATGCAAACCTATACCAAATTGTGGTGGAGGGTGAGATTTTAATCATTTTTATTTATGTTGATGATTTAATGCTAATGGGCGATAAGCAGTTGATACGCTCATGCAAGGAGGATCTTGGAAAGGAGTTTGAGATGAAGGATTTGGGCCTCCTTCATTATTTCCTTGGATTGGAAATATGGCAGCAAGAAGGTGAACTATTTGTGTATCAAGGAAATTATGCTTGAGAGATACTTGGTAAGTTTCACATGCAGTACTACAAGCCCATGGATATTCCTCTTCCAGGAAACTGGAGGAAAGAGGATGCTACATCAGTAGAGGTAGTGGATGCTACTGTCTATCGATAGTTGGTGGGTTCGCTCATGTATTTAGTTAATACAAGACAAGACTTATGCTATGCGGTGAACGAGCTTATTCAAGTGATGGTTCAGCCTACCAAGCTCTTTTGGAATGCAGGCAAGAATGTCCTGAGATATCTCAAGGGAACATCTGAGTATGGCTTATGGTACAGACAGATGGATGAGGTGAAGTTGCATGGCTTCATGGATGCAGATTGGGTAAGCAACCTAACAGAGAGAAAGTGCACAATAGGAGGGGCTTTTAGTATCATATCTATAGTACTTTCTTGGTACAGCAGGAAACACAGATCCATGGAACTTAGTTCAATGGAAGCAGAATACATGGCATCAAGTCAAGCTGCATGTGAGGCTATTTGGATGAGGAAGATCATGGTTGGTTTGTTCAATATCATTTAGATCCTATAGTGATTCATTGTGATAATAATAGTTGCATTAAACTCTTGATTAATCTAGTGTTTCATGATAGATCTAAGCATATAGATATCAGGTATCATCATATCAGAGATTGTGTGCAGCGGAAGATCATGTTGCTTCAGTACATTCCTACAGAAGATCAGGATGCAGATATTCTGGCGAAGGCGCTCACCAGGAGAAAATTCGAATACCATAGAGACAAGATCAGGGTGAAGCATAATCCATATCTTGTTGAGAGGGAGTGTTGAGATTCAACAAGATGATGAGCTTAGTGAAAATTAAGCATCTTCACTAAGTGGGGCCCGCGGGCTATTTTTAGGTGTATGTATATTTTTAGAATTGTGAGCATATTCTAAAGTTAGCATGATGCTAATACTAGATTGTTGAGAAAATTCTATCTTTGGATGAATTTATATTTCTAAAATATTGGGCGAAGTCTATTTATAGATCATTAATCTAAAAATAGACGCATGTCGATTATTATTAGCCCTTAATAATAATCAGACTCTAAATATCAGCTTATTCTCTTGGATCAATTTATTTCAGTGAACAGGTGTGGCACAGTGGGTTAAAGGAATTACACAATTCCTACCGTGGTTTGTGACTCATGCATGGAGAACTTTGTTATAACTGATAGTGGCAAGTTGTAATAGAGTTGGAAGAGTAGTTATGTGAGTTTTTATTTAGTTTAACTCAGTTAAGTGAGTTAAACTCAGTTGTGCTTGTTGTATCTAGTTATAACTAAGGATACACTAGTGAGAGTTTAGTGAATTAATTATTTAATTAATTCACAACTAGACACTCACTTGCAACTGAACAAATACAACAGTTAACTACTTGCATGTCAGTTCCACTAGAGACCCAGTGGAGAGATAGGTGAAAGGGTGAGATGGACTATCTGTTGTGACTGTAGTGATGCATTCAATGCATCTACATGCACATTGGAGTTTCCAATGAGGATTTCACAGTCAAGGAAAGGAAATATCAAATTCATTCAGGGATCTTCATCAACAGGGATTACGCAGTGGAGGCAGGCTATTAGGAGGCAAGAAATTGGTGCATAGATATGCAAGTTTCTGCATGACAGTGTGTGATGATTGTTGATTGTACTAAGAGCTCTATGTTGTGAGCTTTGTATGAGATTTTTACATGTTCCATTGATATACATAATATATGATAGTTGGGGTTGTTAGCTTTAAGCTTTCCCGGCAAAAAATTCTTGTTATGTGCGATTGATTTTCTTGATATGTGTTTTGCAATTGGCGATTTAATTTCTGCAAAGAATTAAGTGGAAGGATTATGTATTTAACATAAGATTAATTTGTTAGATCAGGAGAGTTCGGTAATATACATGCATCTTGTATAATTTCTACAAAAATACCCCTTCCCCTTCATATTAAACTTTCCCCATTACTTCACCCATTTTTCCTTCCTAAAAACCACTTTTCCTTAGTTAAAAGGCATATTTTCCTTTGAAAAAAGTAAGATCTTTCACTAACTTCCATTTTCATTGAAAACACCCCAATACCACTTAACCAAATTTTTTATTTTAATATATCGGGTCCCACTATGAAAAATCCCTCCCCCATATTACTTCAAGCACTAATTCTTAGTGTAATTTATAATCTCGCTTATATATACATTCCCGCACATATTAAAAATCCCACATGATATTTTATTAACCTCCCATTATATATTAACTCCCACTATATATATATATATATATATATATATATATCCCAACTCCTATATTACATTAACCCTTGTACATTAATTTAACCTATGATTCATGTTAATTCCTTGGTCCCACTTATTATAACTCCACTCATTATAAACCCAACCTTTTACCTATCCCTTTGCATATATATTGAAACCCACCACATAACATTTTTCCCCGAGCCCCACCTATCAAGTCCCCAATTCATATATCGATACTCGTCATTCGTTAGATCTCCTTCCATCAGATTCAACGACCAATAGCATCTATCACATTTTTGATTGCCCGACAATTAACAACACTAAGGACTTGTGAAATAAGTAGTTTTGCAAACTCGCTCTCCTGCTACATGGTAACCCTATGTTGTATTGCGCTCCTCAGAAGAATACCATATACCAGCTTTTCATCATGTGAAAACCTCCGAGATGTTTTATGCCCTTTGCAATGAATACCACCCTCATTGGAATTTAACCCCGCACCCAAATATTAACCACTGTTGGTTAAAAAAAATTAAATCTGCCCTTTTATTATGTTATAGTTTGCAGAATAGAGCCTCTGCTGACCTTTTACAAAGAAAAATAATATATGTTGACCATTTTTTAAGTTATTTCACACCATAATTTAAGCCTTTTGATGCTAATGCTGGTACATAAACAACTTGTAGCAGTATAAAGATCATTGAAGCCTCAAAAGGTCTCTGCTACCCCCAGAGAACCCTTCTGCATACCAAAGCTTCATTATCCAGGTATTCCTGAAGAGCCAAGACCTTTTCTTAAGCTCAAAAGAAATTAATAAGTTAATTGAACCAATTTAGGAGCTTTATAGATCAAAGAAAAGCCATTGTTACCTCCAAAAACCCTTTCTGTAGACTGTAACCATCTTTTCACATTATTCCCAAGGCCCTGAGCTTATTTCTTGATCACAAAAAATTAATAATTGATTAAATAAAAAAAATAATGGCTTCCCAATGTATTTTAATAGTCAATCCCCTGTAGTCTCCATTTATTGATGTAGAACATATCCCCCTTGCAGATAAAGACTTCAAAATCAGTGACCCTATCACTGATTTCAACCTCCTTGAGCTCCACTACTAGAGCCATGAAAAATTCATGGACCAGTCTGATGATATCTACCTTTGGGAGTCCAATTTACCCAAGTATATCCTCCCATAGACTTTCCAATCCCCATAAATCATTAGGCTTTGTCAAGTTAACTATCTACCAAATGAAAGATCCCTAATAAGCCATAGCAAGGAAATTGTTTTCACCATTACTGTTGAATCCATAAACCAAATGCTTCATATCCAACCTAAACCTGATATCTATCAATATAAATCCTCACATAATTGTATCTCAAACTGGACTTTCCAAATAGGTTTCATATCTTCCGAACCTTTCTTCCTTCATCAGTTGAAACCCCAAAGAGAAACCCTCTCTATGCAGCCTCAATTTTCTCAGAAATAACAAGACATATTATCACAATGCTCTCTTTCACTATAGGCTATTTCACAGATGAGTTCATAGATACTTCAATGCTAGGTTTTTTGCCCATTTTATGTCCAAGACAAGCTCCATATTTCACATTTAACTTTTTCTCATTACTTATCAGATGTTATTCATGACCAACTTGTTAAATTTCCTGAAGAAGGTGTCTTCAAATATTCATCAGTGTTGTTTCACATGTTTTTATACTTCCAATCTGATAGGTTTGCAGTTAGCCTTCAAAAACTGGACACTAAGGGAAATCCACAATCAGTTGTCTTCTGGAATTCCTTAATCAAGAAATATTCCATAG
This sequence comes from Pinus albicaulis, assembly GCA_034641835.2. NCBI lineage: Eukaryota > Viridiplantae > Streptophyta > Pinopsida > Pinales > Pinaceae > Pinus > Pinus albicaulis. The sequence goes on along the minus strand of CM076572.1, from coordinate 684,569,350 downwards.
AGTTTATGTACAACCACTTAATTGATTCATTTATTCATCCCATTGTCAACATGCTAAGTAGTAGCAGTCAGCCAAGAAAAAATGATGAGATAAAAAATGTCTTGCAGTTATCAGGACATAGTAAAACAGGAGATTGGTATCTTTACTAGAACCATATTGGGATTAGAGTATATGGATGTCAACTCACTCCATATAAGCTGCCCAAATACCTCCCAATGAGGTTATTTTCACTTGAATATATCAGGCATATCCTAAAATCTGATGAGGTGAATTTTCTATCAGCCAAGAAGAAAACAAAGTTTAAAATAAAAAAAATCATATTGGTCCTTTCATCTGCAATAAAAGGACTGCTAGAAAACAAGCATAAAAATGTCTTCAGGAATTCAATTTCAGTCAAAGTTTCAAATGGAATTATGATCCTTTAAGAGTTATCAGAAAACTGAGAATCTAATTTAAACTAACTCCTTTTATCCATGAGTCCAAGCCACAGATAAAGAAGTACTCCAACCAGTCTGAATGGTTGGATAACACTTTAAAAGAGGCAGTGAAGCAAGGTGATACTAGTTCCATCTTGCAGACTCCATCCCCACAGGATAGAAGCTCAAAAATGCCAAGAGAAGAGGGATTATATTCAGCTCAAACCACCACTGAAACAAAATTCAAATTGATGTATAAGAATAAGCCCAAATTAAAACTTGTAAATGAGAAATTTGAGACTATTGAGATCATTGATACAGATACAGTGGTAAAAGAGAATGCACCTCCAACAGTTTAAGAGGAAAATCACTAGCCTTCAACATCTAACACTCAAATCATTCAAAATAAGCATAGTTTTGAAGTGTCTTCATCAAGTAAACCAGTAGATAAAGAACATGATATCATGTATAAGTACAAGGAAATAAAACTCGTGAATGATGCATTAAAAGAAGATACTTATGCCCAATACTAGAAGAAGACACCTAGTGACCAGTGTAGAATACTTTCAGCATTTGATTATAAAACTAGGAAAATACAGATGACTTTATTGCAGCCAATAGTGAAGAATCCAAAGTCATCAGCTGACTATAAGAAAACAACATATGAATTTCAAGCCAAATATCTTCATCTTATAGACCAAATAGAATTCCATAAGAAAGCTGGAGAATGATATACTCCATAATGACAAACAAAGCCATGAGTTTAAAAAAGCTGCAAAATTTTCTAGAGAACATCAGAGGACAGTTAAAGCTAGAGAAGGCTTCCTCACAAGCCAAGGATAACAAAATCAAATCACTGGAATAACTGGTCATAGGCGTAGGATATGATCCTAAGAACATTAAAGTTTCAAAATAACTCATAAATAAAAAGAATCTATACATTTTTGCATTAAAGAAATAGCTCAAATTGCCTCCTACTAAACATCCACAAGAAAAATAAGTGCTAGACAATGAAACATAAAAAGATGAAATGATGACTCTCATCATTTAGTTGATAGCTCAACTGAAAGAAATGGAGAACGATATGGATAAGTTAGTGCAGGATAAAAATGCCATCATGGAAGCAATCCCACTCACTGCTATTCCTACAATCACTACAGTAGTTCCTTTTACTTTAGCAGCTTCAGTAGCCACATCAGTTCCAGTAGCTACAACACTTCCCACTACATCAACAACTACAACAACTACAGAATCATATATAGCGACATCTCATCCTAGTGATGAAGTAGGTAAAATGGTTAAAGAAATGCAAGATATGTCCATATAGACTAATGAAATAAATAGACAAAAGGAACAAATAAAAATTCTAAAGGATGAGAAGAAACTAGTTCAAATCATGCACAAGAATGAAAAGTAAAAGTGAAAACAAAGCAGTCAAAGGTTAATGTAAAGCGGTAATAGGTTAAAGAGTATCAGAACAGGTAGTTAACAGTGAAAGACAAAGTTTAAATTCAAAACAAAGATGAAAAAACAGAGTAAAAGGTAGTCTGCATAAAGGACACTCAACATGAAGAATACAACCAGCGTTGAGTAACAACAAAAGAGAGAAAGAAGCAAAAATATCAACAAGAAAAAAACAAATCCAAATAAGAAGGGGCAACTATCATTTATTCTCCTCGTTGTCTCTATCTTCTTGCATGAAGATATTTATTTTTCCGTGAATAATTACTAAAACCGTTTTAGGATATTTTGAAATAGTTTTTGTATAAATACTTCATAATTCGAAGTATTGTGTGTGGATTTTGGATTGCTAAACATTTCTATAGTTGTATTGATCTGAAACCTGAGGATTCAGTGTACCATTTTCAAGTCAGCAGACTGGATTGAGAAATAATGACATTATATTACAGGATTCATCTATTGAGTCACTTCAATGAAGTACTTTCAATTGTTCTTTGTTATTTTCTGAAGTTTTTTTTTTCACATACTTGCATGTTTTCTGAATCTAAATGTATAACGGGAGTTTTATTTCAGAACTTGTTTAAATACACTATTTCTTGAACTTTTATTTCATTTTCATGTTTTCTTCTGATGTCTAGATTGGGGAATTCTTCATTTCTCCCTAGTTTCGATTCACCTATGTCATTTCCTTGATTATCTGGATCTAAGAATCCTTAATTTCTCTCCCATCCCGATTGAAACCATTTCACCTTCCAGCCTAAAGATCTGAAATTACTTAGCTACCTTGTCCTGTAAACACTTCCTTTAGAAATTGATTCTGATGTATTGCTTGATATGTTGACTCCATTAGCCCAATGGAAAATGGACCTACATCTATCCATATTAATCAGTGATTCCACCACTAAATCAAACCATAATCAAAACTAATCAATCTTACATAACTAGCCTAAAATCAACTAAAAAACATCAAAGTTAAATCATAAAGAGAGAGCCCTCTCTGAGCATTAGGAAGGCTAGATCCTAAGCTTAAATTTAGGTTTTTGGTTACCTCTAATTTTCCTTTAAAAAAAAGAATAACAACCCTAGGAATTATTGGAGTGATAACATACTGGCGACCATATTGGGGAGATCAGTCCTTAGTTTAAAATAAACCTTAAAGAAAATACTTTTCATCATCTTTTCACCTTAAGGTTGTTTTAGGGTTGTTAGAATTTTTTTCATAAAAAAATTAAAATTCTGGCTTCTAGAAGAACATACTATACCAAGTCTCATCCTGATTGACAACCTGCTGTAATAATTGATGATCCTGACAGAATTTTAAAGAAAAATAAAAAAGTAGAAAGTTTAGAAAGTACAAGTGAATTAATCAAAGAAAATTCACTCCCCAAACAATTATCAAGTTTACAAGATATTGAATTTGATTTATCTTTTCGGCACTCTTGGTTTAGAACTAAATCTGAAAGTTCAATTTATGATAGTGTAATAGATCCTAATTTCATTTCATTTATTGAAACAAATAAGGAGACTATTTCACTTGATTCAAATCAACAAGCTCTAGAACCATTTGATAAACTTGAGGCTTTGACTGCAACTTTGATTAAGGATATTGATGAAGCATATTTTCAACATTCTGTTGAATTAACTGCTTTATCTTCTTATACTCCTAAGCCTTCTACCATTCATTCAAAGTCTATAAATTCATCTTTATTTATTACCACCTCATCTATTATATCCACTACAGTTCATTCCACTGAATAATCCATCCCCAAGATTCCTCTTCAACCTAGAGTTTTATTTCCATCTCCAAACACCTCAAGTTCATCTTCTAGCACTGCTGCTACATTTTCAATTACTTCAACATCATTTCGAAGTACATCTTCTAGTATCCCAAGCTCATCTGCAAGTACTTCAACTTCGTCACCAGGCACCACACATTTACCTCCTAGCCAATCTAGAATCTTAGCCATGATAGCCAGATATACCCCATTGGTCTTACCAGCCCAATTACATGCCATGCCCCAAGATTACCAAAGAAAAATCTTTCAATTTGATGGAACTAGTCAATACACTGCACAACAACATGTTAACAAAATGACTGATTACTTTGAATTGCATGAAATCGATGAAGATGATGTTCAAATGAGACGATTTGCCTAAACTTTAGTTGGAGATGTAAATAAATGGTTTAAAGCTTTACCTTCCAATCATATAGTTGATTTAGAATCTTTCCATATATTGTTTATAAATAGATGGGAGAAAAATAATATTCCTTTACAAATATTATCTGAATATGAAAACATTAGAAGAGCTCCTAATGAGTCAGTTCAGGACTTGTTAGGTCCCTATATTACTAGTATAGCACCTTATTTTTGTTAGTGTAACCCCCTTATTGTTATTATTGTACCCTTGTAACCCCCATATTGTTATTATTATGCCCTTAAATTATTATTTTTAGGTCGGCTAGGATTACATTGTGGCCCCATGGACTCCTATATATAGAAAGGAGGTTTTGTAATTTGTATCATCCAAGAATGTTTCATTCATGTAATGTATTGGAGGTTTACCCCTCAAATTGGCTTATTTATAAGGCATTGCTATCTATTTTCTTCTATTTTTGGAGTTGGTTTCACAACATCTGGTATCAGAGCTTTGGATTCTACGGTTTTTTCTGCTCACTAGTCATTGTGGAGTTTTCTCTATAACGTTTTTTCTATGAAGGTTCAAAAGCTGAAATTTTTAGAGTGTAAAGCAAAAATCCTGAGGAACATCTTCGCAAACGTTTAGATATTGATTCACAATATTTTCAGATATATGATCTATGGAAGTTAGCACTTTTTGCAGGATCCTGAATTTAACCTAAACAGGTCATCGCGGCATTTGCGCTATAAAAAATTTTCTACGAAGTTTCAGAAGCTGAAATGTTTAGAGAGAGAATCTGAAATCCTGAGGAACATCATCGCAAAATTTCAAAGCTTGGTTCGCAATATTTTCGGAGATATGATCTGTGGAAGTTAGGTCTTGTTCAGGCTCCGGAATTTCATCTCAAAGAGGTTATGGTGGGAAAATCTTCATAACTCTCTCTCTGAGCATCGGATTGGAATGCTGTAAAAATTTTCTGCAAGTACACAGACTTTGGTTTCTTTTCTATCAATTTCAGAGCCAAAGGAGGAAACATTGATACGTGGAAAGTTGTACAAGTTTTCTCTACTGAACCAGTCCATAATTGGGTCATTGTGGGAGATTGAACATAACTTTGCCTTGAAGAATCCAAATCAGGTCAGACCTGTGACATTTGAAAGAAGATTTAGAGGGATACTACAAGGCTAAATTTCAGATATTTAGGATCTACAATTACAGAGATAATTCAATTTCAATATAGAGCTCCTCTAAAGCAAGTAAAAGGTGTGTATTTTTTTTCCTGAATTGCATAAGTCTTGTTTGAAGAATCAAGTTGAATTTATTCCAAGGGCATATTGTAGAATATATATCAATATTAGATTCTAAAATGGCCCCTAAAAATAATTCAACACCCACTAAGCCTTTAGAAGGCTCTACTATGATTCATGAGGACGAAGAATGGCAACATGACATATCAAATTTACAAGAGAAAGTGAAACAAATTTCGCTCTCGCAACGAGCAACAAAAAATGACATGGAAGTTTTGAAGAAAGGCGTGGAAAGTAAGATGGATGGTTTGAAGAAAGGCATGGAATCTAATATGGATGGTTTGAAGAATGGCATAGAAGCTAATATAGATGTCATGGAAGCTGGCATGGAATCTAATATGGAAGACATGGAGGCTAAGATGGATGAAAAAATTGAAAACATGAATAATGATCTAAAAGCAGACATGGAAGGTTTGACAAAGTTGATACAAAATTTTTTTCCTAATGGTGAAAAGATAGTAGAGGAAACTCATGATGAGAAAAAAATAAATGCTAATCATGATTTCATAAACTCTAATGTTGGCGGGAAGAACCACCATATTCCAAAAATGGATATGAGGAATTTTGATGGAAAGTATCCTGTAACAGGGATACTAGAGTTGAAGCAATATTTTGATCTCAATAATGTGCAAAACACACAAAAGGTACGCATTGCAACTTTACATTTAGAACAAAATACATTTTTATGGTATCGATGGCTTTGCTCCCGTAAAAAAATTGTCACTTGTTCAATTTTTACGGAGGAAATTATAGCACATTATGAGGATATAAAGAGAAACACCTTCTTTAGCCAATTGATAAATCTCAAACAAAAGGGTTTAGTGGGGGAGCACATTAAGGACTTCTAAAATTTGAATATAAGGGTAATTAATATTCCAGAGGAATACATGATTGATGTCATCATAGGTACTTTAAAGGATAAGATCCAACATGAAGTTCACGTTTTGGAACTTGATTCATTGGAGAAGGCATTCAAGTTGGCAATAAAAATTAAATGTAAAATTATGGCGACAAGGAATCCTACCACTCACTTCTATAAAGAGGGAAGTTTTGCTACTCCTAGATTTCAACAACCTACAAGATTGACACCACAAAAATTGGAAGAAAAAGGAGAAAAAGGGATTTTATATAGTTGTGATAGCAAATACACTAAAGTTCATAAGTGTGCTGAGAAGAAATTATTTTTCATAGATTGTGAAGAGGAAGAAGAAAATGAACAAGAAGAGGATATACACTAGGAACCAACTCTAGAAGAGGAAGAAATGAGTCTGACCATATCGTGTAATGCATTGGCAGGATTTACCACTCCTCAAACTCTCAAGATAGAAGGACATATCAAGAAGAAAATGGTAATAGTGTTGATTGATTCAGGTAGTACCCATAATTTTATTCATTGTAAGGTAGCCAAGGAATTGAATGGTTTCCTATACCTAGCACCAGAATGTCAAGTGATGGTTTCAAATGGAGGAACTATAAGTTGCTCTGGAAAATTCCATAATATCAAGCTAACCATGGGGGAATATGTATTGAATAGTCCAATGCTTTCCATTCCTATGGGAAGTTCTAATGTTGTACTAGGAGTACAATGGTTACAATCTTTGAGGACGGTAGCTTTTAATTTTTCAAGAACTTTGCTTGAATTTTTTTTCAGAAGCAAGGAAGTTGAATTACAGGGTATTGTAGGGAAACCGAGAAAGATAATAAGCTCTAATGTCATGACAAAGCTTCTAAAGAAATAACGAGGCATAATTGCACAATTATGCTCACTAGAAGTTCCAACATCAAAATCATCTATTTCTGTAGATCTCCAAAAAGTCTTGGACAATCATTCCAAGATTTTTGAAATTCCAAAAGTACTTCCACCTATTCGTGATCATGATCATGCTATTTATTTGATTCCAGGAAGTGTTCCTCCAAACATCAGGCCTTATAGATATCCTTATGTCTAAAAGAGCAAAAATGAACGTATGATTGTAGAAATGTTAGAGGCTGGTATAATTCAACCTAGTCAAAGTTCTTTCTCTGCTCCTGTAGTATTGGTACACAAGAAGGATGGATCATGGCGCATGTGTCTTGATTATAGGGAGCTCAATAAGCTCACCATTAAAGATAAATTTCCTATTCCTGTGATTGATGAATTCTTGGATGAATTACATGGAGCAATTAATTTTACCAAGTTGGATCTTCGTTTAGGATATCATCAAATTAGAATGAAGACTGAAGATATTCCGAAAAAAACATTTCAAACTCATGAGGGTCATTATGAATTTTTGGTCATGCCTTTTGGCCTTACCAATGCACCTTCTACATTTTAAGGGTTGATGAATTCCATTTTCAAATCCTTCCTTAGAAAATTTGTGCTAGTATTTTTTGATTATATACTAATCTAAAACAGGTCTTGGAAGGATCATGTTCAACATGTTGACAGGGTGCTCAAACTATTGCAGGAGAAACAATTATATGAAAAAACATCCAAATGTTTATTTGGATAACAAGAGGTGGAATATCTGGGTCATATTGTATCTCACGAGGGTGTTAAGGTAGACCCTAACAAAATTAAAGCCATTAAGGAATGGAAAGTCCCCACAACCATAAAGCAGTTGCGAGGATTTCTCGGGTTAACAAGGTATTGTCGCAAGTTTGTTAAGAATTTTGGGAGAATAGTAGCACCTATAACAACATTATTGAAGAAAGATGCATTTTCATGGACTCCTGAAGCAACTAAGTCCTTTGAACATCTTAAAGAGGAAATGTGCCTAGCACCTGTCTTAGCTATGCCAAACCTTACAAAAACCTTTATTGTGGAATGTGATGCCTCAAGAAATGCAATTGGTGTTGTTTTAATGCAAGAAGGAAGACCCATTTCTTTTGAAAGATGTCCAATCAAAGGAAAGTATTTACAGAAACCTATTTATGAGAAGGAAATGTTAGGAAATGTTAGCAATACTGCATGCACTAAAGAAATGGAGAACTTACCTAATGGGAAGACGCTTCAAGGTAAAAACTGATCATGATAGTATTAAACACCTTTTGGAACAAAGACTATCTTCAGAAGAGCAGAAAAAATGTTTCACAAAGATGTTGGGTTATGACTTTGAAATAATCTACAAAAAATGGAAGCTAAATGTTGTTTCAGATGCACTCTCAAGAAAGAATGAAGAGGTGGAAGCATTGCTTTGTGCCATTTCTATTATCCAACTAGATTGGATAACCAAAGCAAGAGATGAATGGAAGAAGGATGAAGTGTGGACACTCATTCAAAAGTTGTAGCAAGATCATAGTACATATGATACATTTAGTTGGAAAAATTATTCCTTATGGTACAAATATCGCTTATATATTTGTAAGAATTCCCAACTAAAACAAAAGATTCTTTTGGAATTGCAGACTTCTCCTTTAGGAGGACAGTTAGGATTTTTAAAAACTTACCACAGGGTGAAAAAATAAAGTTTTTGGGATGGCCTTAAATCTGATATTCAAAAGTTTTTGGCGGAATGTTTGGTTTGCCAGCAGAATAAAGTTGCGACAATTAGAACCCCGGGTCTTCTACAACCTTCATCCATTCCAAGTCAACGTTGGGAGGAGATTTCAATGGATTTTATCACAGGTTTACCTAATTCCGAAGGAAAGAGTGTCATCATGGTGGTAGTTGATAGAATTACCAAGTATGCACACTTTTGTGCATTATCTCATCCATTTAAAGCAATTACAATTGCTACTACATTTATGGACACAATTCAAAAGCTACATGGAAACCCAAGGGTTATTGTGAGTGACAGAGATCCCATTTTTACTGGAAATTTTTGGACAGAGTTATTTTCTTGTTTGGGTACTCAATTAGCTCATAGCCCGTCTTATCATCCTCAATCAGATGGTCAAAATGAGATAGTAAATAAATGTTTGGAAGGATATCTTCATTTTTTGTATCTGATAAACAAACACAATGGGTCAAGTGGTTACCTCTCGCTGAATGGTGGTATAACACTTCCTTCCATACTGCAGCAAAAATGACCCCATTTATGGCACTTTATGGATATCATCCACCATCCATCACATCATCTTTAAGAGAAAATTCGAAGGTTCAAGCAGTGGAACATCACATCGAGCATCAACAAGAAGTTCTCCAAATCTTAAAGGGAAACCTGAGTTTAGCACAAAATCGAATGAAACAACAGGAAGATCAACATCGCAGCAAGAGAAGTTTTGATGTAGGAGACTGGGTATTTTTACAACTACAACCATACAAAAAAATGTCCCTCAAGCAAGAAAAGAAGGATAATAAATTGTTGCCAAAGTACTACGGTCCTTACAAGGTGTTGCAAAATATTGGTACTATGGCATACAAATTGGAGTTTCCTGCTTCTTCATGAGTGCATCTGATTTTCCATGTTTCATGCTTAAAGAAGGTTATAGGTGAAAATATTCTAGTTCAAACAATATTGCCAAAACTTGATGAGGAAGGAAAAATCATATTGGAACCTGAAGCAGTCATGGAAATAAGAACTCAATAGCTATGGAATCAATCAATTTCAAAGTATCTCATCAAGTGGAAGAACTTACCCATTGAAGATTCTACATGGGAGGATGAGAATTTTATACAAAAGCACCTAGAGCTACTCAAGCGTTGAGGAAAACACTTTTTTGAAGGAGAGGGGCATGTTAGGTCCCTATATTACTAGTATAGTCCCTTATTGTTGTTAGTGTAACCCCCTTATTGTTATTATTGTACCCTTGTAACCCCCATATTGTTATTATTTTGCCCTTGAATTATTATTGTTATGTCGGCTAGGATTACATTGTGGCCCCATGGACTCCTATATATAGAAAGGAGGTTTTGTAATTTGTATCATCCCAGAATTGTTCATTCATGTAATGTATTGGAGGTTGCCCCCTCGAAGTGGCTTATTTATAAGGCGTTGATATCTCTTTTCTTATATTTTTGGAGTTGGTTTCACAACAGGACTATTGTACTAGATTCAACAACATCTATAATGCTATTCTAGCAAACATAAAAACCCCACCAGATCTAGATTTAATCAAATTTCCTGGTGGTTTTGATACTGATATGCCATACCAATTGAGAGAAAGAAACCCAGAGACATTAGAACAAATGAAAATCAATGCAGTTAGTGTAGAAGAAAATTTGTTAGCCAAAAGAGTGAGAATGAGAAATGAAAGAAGAGTAACCATAAAGAATGAAACATATACATCAGACAATAAAATGGATAGTTTATCAAAATCCATGGAAAAAATGATGGATAGATTAGAAAATATGGAAAGAAAACCACAGTGGGATAATCAACAAAAATGTCCTCAAATAAGAAACCCAATCTTTAGAAAAAATTCCAACACTGGTAAATCTAGAGAATCAACACCTAATCAACAAATAAGACCACCTTTCCAAGAGATCTATGCTGAAATTTCTCACCAAAATGAAGAAGAAGAAGAAGAAGACACTCAGATTAAATTAATGGGAATAAATGATGATAATACTATTTTTTCTTACACAATAAAAACATGAATTATACATGCTACAACAGTTACAGTTATAATATGGAGAGTCTTTTGACTATAAAAAAGGTTATGAATTTTCCATTAATGAATTTCACAAGAAATATGACCTTAGGAGTAAGAAAAATAAAGAATCTCCTACAAATAAATCTACCCAAACTCAGATCAAGAAAATAGTAGAAGCTTCTGCAACCAAAGTACTACAAATTATCCCTAGAGAAACTCAGCAAAACTCTAGTTCAACTCACAAAAATTCCAATCCTAATAAGAAAATTTCTAGTCCAAAAATTGTACCCAGTCTTAAAATTGTAGACATTACAGAAACTGTTGGAAAAATAATAGCTGGTCCTAAAAACTCTGCTACTGTCAAAACTTCAGTTGATGCCCCAACAAATATTGATGCCAAAATAGTTGCTGCCAAAACTACCACTGCTAGTCAAACTGTCCCAGATAAGAATATTGAAAATAGTAAAATAGTGGAAACACAAACTGAAAAACCAACTGTAGATAAAGAAGAGAAAAGCACTCAAACTACAATTGGAAAAGAAGAAATCACTCAGTTAGGAAAAACACAAGTACCATTCAACATCCAAACTAAAATTGCCAAGTTGAAGATACCAATTCATTTAATAGAGTTGTAAAACATGATTTATACAAATCACAGATCACTAAAAAAATGAACATAAGTGAAGGAGAAGATGTTGTTACTCTAAATGATGGCCAATCAGTATTACTATTTGTCCCTGAGGTAAATGGAAAACATCAAGAAGGTGGTGTTCCTCCTTTCTACATTATCTTGAGTATTCATGATCAAATCTTACACATTGCTATGCTAGATTGAGGAGAATCCCACAACTTAATACCAAAAGATATTATGGAAACTTTGAATCTAGATATCACTAGACCATACAAAGATATTTTCTCTTTTGATTCTAACAAAGTTAAATGTCTTGGCTTAATAATAGATTTGTGTGTAACTTTAGTCCAATGCCCAGGTAAGAGTATTTTCATGGATATTGTAGTTGTTGATATCCCTCCAAAGTATGGAATGTTATTAACTCACTCATGGGGAGAAAAACTACATGGATCTCTATAGTTAGACATGTCTTATGCCACAATTTCAGTATTTGGTCAACCCAAAAAGCTTTATAGAGAAACTCTAGTGAAATACATGGTTAGTAGTACAGAACAACCACAGGACTATCTTATTTATTCTATACACTCCGATATGGATTTTTTCATTTTACGTAATTCATATTCTGGCACTGATAAAAACACAACATTAAAACAGAAACATAAAGAAGTTGATAGTGACAATATATTTCATGAATCTATGTGGCACTTAGACTTTGATGGCTGAATAAAAAAACTAGGAGCATGAGAAAGAGTTTGGATCTATAACATGGAAAACAATCATTCAGAGGGTCATGCCTTTATATTAAACTTTAAATGAACAAATAACATGGAAGAGTATGAAGCTTTAATCTTAAGACTGCAGATTGTTAGAAAATTAGGAGGAAAGAGAGTTTCTATCAAGGGAGACTCGGAATTGATCATAAAACAAATTAAAAGAGAGTATTTTGTGTATATTGTTATACTAAGTCAATATAGAGAAATTGTTTTAGATCTGATAAAATAGTTGCTTGAAATTGACTTTGTTGTAATTCCTAGGAAACAAAACATGTATGCACACAGTTTAGCTACTTTTGTTAGTACCTACAAATTTTCTTTTCAACCAAATCACCAGTATACAGCTAAGGTAAGACACATGCCTATTATACGAGACAACTTGAAATATTAGCATATATTTTAACAAGATTCTCAAATCTATAATTTTATGAATTCTGAGGGAGAATTCCAAAATTGTAATATAGATACTAATTGTACAATAGATGACACTATATATAGTGAGATAGGTGTAAAAATTTTAGATTTAATTGAACCCACTAAATTCACTAAAGTAGAAATAGATAAACTAAAAATTGTAGAAATATAAGAAATAGTAAATGATGATTCTAATATTTTAAACTTTAAAAATAATTTTTTTCCTAAGGGTCTAGGCCCAATAGAATATCTTTTTGATTCAAATGATATAGCAAGAAAAAAAAAATGGAACCATTAAGATTAGACATAGAAGAATGTAACATAGAAACATAACTAAAACCTAAGCTCATTAAATTATCCAAAGAATTACCTCAAGAAGAAAAATTGAAATACTTATCCTTGTTTAAATAATTTCAAGATGTATTTGCATGGATTTATGAATATCTTAAACCTTATGACACTAGCATAATACAACATAAAATACCTATCAAAGAAGATTAGAAACCATTTAAACATAATCTTAGGAAAATTAATCCAGTTCTTATGCCTTTGACTGAAAAATAAGTAAAAAGGATGTATGAAGCACAGATCATTGCACCTATCAGATATTTTGATTGGGTTTCAAACTAAGTTCCCACTAGGAATAAAAGAGTGGAAATCAGACTTTGTGTTGATTTCCAGAACCTAAATAAAGTGTCCCTAAAAGATAACTATCCTCTCCCCAAAATGGTCCATATTTTACAGAGGGTGGTAGGATCATCTAGGATTTGATTGCTTGATGGATTCTCTGGATATAACAAAATCTTAGTTCAACCAGAAGACCAACCAAATATAGCATTTACTACCTCATGGGGTACTTTCATGTATTTTAAAATGCCTTTTAGATTGATGAATGCAGGAGCCACATTCTAGAGAGCTATGGACATAGCTTTTGCCAAGGAGATTCATGATTTTCTTGTCGTTTATCTAGATGATATAACAGTTTTCTCCAAAACAGACAATGAACATTTAGATCATTTGAGATAAGTGTTTATTAAATGCAAAAAAATTTCTATTTCTTTGAATCCCAAAAAGACTCTCTTTGGGCTTGAAGAAGGTAAACTCTTAGGACACATAATCTCAAAAGAGGGAATTAGGATAGATCCATCTAGAATAGAGGCCATTTTGAACATAATCCATCCTATAAATATGAAGGAATTACAAACATTCGTAGGTAAAATCAATTTCCTTAGAAGATTCATTTCTAATTTAGCAGAATTAATTAGAGAATTGAATAACATGTTAAAGAAATATTCAGCACTTAAATGGATAGTAGATGCCAAACAATCCTTTGAATCAATCAAACAAGACCTTACGAAAACACCAGTCCTAATAAGTCCTGATTTCAGAAAATATTTTATTATTTTTTCTTTTTCTTTAGAACATACCATTGTAGCAGTCTTGTTGCAAAAGAATGATCAAAGTTATGAAAATCCCATTTATTTTTTCAGCAAATCCTTAAGAGATGCAACACTAAAGTACAACATAATGGAAAAACAAGCACTTGCTTTAGTGAAGGCTATTAATATTTCACAGTGTATAATTTATACTCACACATTATTGCATATGTCCCAAATTCAATAGTAAAGGACATTTTGACTCAGAATGGGCTTGATGGTAAGAGAGGCAAATGGACTGCCACCATTTTGGAATATGGCATTGAAATAAAGCCTACCAAATTGATTAAAGGCCAAGGTTTAGCCAAGCTCATGGATAAATCTAACTTTCAGGCCTTATATATAAATTTTATTGCTCAATTAGATGATCAAGAAGAGATGGTGACTCCAGAGATCAGTGAACCTTTCTTAGATTCACCTTGGTATGCAGATATCATATTTGTTTTACTAAACTTACAAGCTCCTTTTGGCTTGTCTAGAACTAAAGGTAGATTCTTAAAGTTAAAAGCAATGAAATATTGTATCATAGATAGAGCTTTGTTTTGGAAAGATCATGGTGGCATTATTTTAAACTGTTTACTGAAAGATGAAGCTGATAAATTTATGCAAGAGTTTCATGTAGGTGATTGTGGAGGACACATTTACTGGAAATCAACTGCTGATAAAATATTGCGGGTAGGTTTTTTCTAGCCCACTCTTTTTTTAGATGTTAGAAAGTATATGACCTCCTGTCACAAATTTCAGATCTTTGAAGGGAAGAAAAAGCTATTACCTTTACCCCTCAAACCCATCTCCATAGAGATTCCATTTCAGCAATGGGGTTTAGACTTCATTGGTGAAATTCACCCACCCTCCTTAGCTGAGCATAAATGGATTTTGACAGCCACTGATTATTTTACCAAGTGGATAGAAGCCATTCCTTCTAGAAAAGCCACTGATTCTGTCATCATATCATTCCTTGAAAATAATATCCTTTCTAGATTTGGATGCACACAAAATCTCATTACTGATAATGGAACTAATTTCAAGTCTAATAAAATGATTGACTTCTATAAAAAATACCACATCAACCTTGGCCATTCCATTTCCTATTACCCTCAAAGTAATGGACTTGCAAAATCCTCCAACAAAAGCTTGGTTAATATCATCAAAAAATTGTTAGAAGACAACAAAAAGACCTGGAACAAAAGGTTAGTTAAGGCCTTATGGGTAGACAGACTAACTACAAAGAAATCCATTGGTACATATCCCTATCAAATAGTATATGGGATGTGTTGTGGCTCATTTGAAATATCCTTTATTGTAATTTTTCGAAAATACAAAAAAATGGAAAAATATATAAAATATATGTTAAAGTATAGTTATCTCATACTTTAACTAAAATTGTAATGTTTTTGTAAATTTAAAGTTCAACACTTTGAAGAATAAGCGAAGGTGGGTCCTAACTCTTCAGTTAATGATTGAGAAATTATGCGAGTGGAATCTGAAGATTTTCCTGTTAGAAGATAAAGGAGACAACCTATGGGCACATTCGACACACGGGTTAATGGGGAGGGTGCCTCCATAGTTGACCCCGTTGACTTATCGGCTGATAAAGATCTATGGTCTGGATTCACTGCGAGGGCAGGGCCCCGATGAACGCTTCATACCCAAGAGGCCTCCTGCAGTGACATAAGCTGCTGGTTGGTGACAACTTTCAGCCACGTCACGGTACCATTTAACGGTATTTAGCACGTCAACTCAGCATTTGATTTCTAGACCCCACACCATCTATTTAAATCGGTTCTTATTTTCGCAAGTTGAATGTTATTCTTTTGTACCTGTCAACTTGATTGCACCTGTGTCTTCCATTGTTTTTCGCCACCCTGTCTTTGTTCGCCACCCTGAGCAGTAACATGGCTAAATGTTCATCCCTTTCTGACTCATCTAGCCATATTCCTCTCATGGATACTAAGAGGGATATGAACACATTCCTTTTTATCAACATGCCTGTCTAAATGACAGGCCATGTCCTATTTTCTCTTCCATGGCCAAGTCATTTGTATTGTTTGCATGTATCCTTAAAACTCATCTTTTTCCTAAGTTTGTGCACTGGCTGGTATCCGTTATGTATCCTGGCAAGTGTTTTGTAATGAATATTCTAGGAGAGAATGTTTTGCAAGTCTTGGACCTGTTAATTTGTTAAGATTTATGTTATCCAGAGTCAGAATATTATGTTCAATTCATTGACGAGTCATTGGCAGTTCATTATGTTAGTCTTGCAAGTCAAGAATTCACCCAGTTTGCCTTCTTCTTGAGGCTAGATATGAAGAGGTTTGCACCTGACAGTAAAGAATTCTCCATAGAAGTTTTTGATGCAGAAGTTTAGTATGGGAAAGGAGGATGATAGCTCAATTGAAAAATAAGTTCTTGGACTATTTGCATTGATGATGAAGCTGGGAGTAATATTGGATATCCCTTCATGTTGTCGGGAGGTTGTCAATACTCAACTCATGAGTTTATCACTCACTGGGTCATTCAGGCTGCCTTCTCTTATCATTTATCTCTATATCAAAATGTGGAAGAATTCTTGCATTTGGGGTTAAACATCATGGATATAAATAAAAATAGGCAATCAATAGTATTTTGTACTGATGTAGTAAGAAAGGAGAGAAATGAGGAAGGGTTGTTTTATTTTACAAATCATTTGATGTCTACTACTTACAAAATTTTGAATGGGGTTTCTCCCCCATGTTTCTTGCCAAAGGCTCAAGAATTTCTGCAGTTGGGGACAAATTGTAAGTTTGGAGATTGGTATGCTTATGACGATTACTTAGAGATTAGACTTTATGGGGTAGGGGTAGAGCCATATAGGCTTCCTACATTTGTTCCTATGAGATTATTTACCTTAGTTGACCAAATACATTTGTACCTATGAAAAAGGGTCATATGCTTAAATTACCTATGTCTGTGGATTCGTTTATAGTCAACATGAGACAAGCAGCTGATGAGGTTAATATTATGTTAGATGAAATGCACTTATTGTTAGGAGATAAATGGGCTTATGACCCCCATAAAGTAATTTCAAATAGGAGAGTTGAAAATGGCCACTGTTAGGGTCCTATAATGATATGATTCATAATTTTGAATTGACTATGATTTGTCTTGTAATATTGTACATACTTTGCTTTCTAAAAATTGTTTTCCCATACTAAAAAATGTAAAGAGGGTAAGTCTTAAAAGAAAAATAAAAGGACTGAAAGAAAAATACCAAAAAAGAAGATAAAATACGAACCCCACCGAAAAACAGATAAAAATAAATCCTCAAAGTGATAAAAATTCAAATGCAACTACTTTTTACTTTACTTTCAAAAATAAGATTGTGTGGAGCTTGTAAAAAATGCCACAAATCCATGATTGTCGAACAACTTAATCTTTACTCATTCATGTTTTAAATTTCTTGTTGATAGTTAGAGAATAAAGATCTATCCAAACTTTTTAATCTTGGCAGATCAATAGTTAGGTAGAGAATAATAATGATCTAATCAGTTTAATCTAAGCCATTGGAAGTCATAAGGTTAGAGTTAGATAGTTTTCTTATCAAAGAAAAATTAAAGGGTCTATAAGCTCAAATGCACCCATAAAAATGAAGAAAAAATGTTAAGGTAAATGATGGGTGGGTAGAAGCAGTTTTCACAAGGCATGGAAAGTGTCATGTTTTTCATTTCATATTACTAATTTCCTTCTAAACTCGTTAACCTTGTAAAAATACCCCTTCCCCTTCATATTAACCTTGCCCCATTACTTCACCCATTTTTCCTTCCTAAAAACCACTTTTCCTTAGTTAAAAAACATATTTTCCTTTGAGAAAAGTAAAATATTTCACTAACCTCCATTTTCATTAAAAACACCCCAATACCCACTAATCCAAAGTTTCTATTTTAATATATCGGGTCCCACTATGAAAAAGCCCTCCTCGATATTAGTTTAAGCACTAATTCTTAATGTATTTTATAATCCCGCTGATATATACATTCTTGAACATATTAAAAATTCGACATCATATCTTCTTAACCTCCCACTATATATTAACTCCCACTATATATATATATATATATATATATATATATCCCGACTCCTATATTATATTGACCCTTGTACATTAATTTAACCTATGGTTTATGCTAATTCCCAGGTCCCACTTATTATAACTCCGCTCATTATAAACCCAACCCTTTAACTATCCATTTGCATATACATTAAAACCCATCGCATAAAATTATTCCTCAAGCCCGCCTATCAAGTCCCTGAGTCATTTCTTGACACTTATAATCCATTAGATCTCCTTCCATCAGATCCGATGACCAATAACATCTATCGAATTTCTGATTGCCCGACCATTAACAATATTGAGGGCTTGTGAAATGAGTATTTTTGCAATCCTGATCCCCTGCTACGTGGTAGCCCCACATTGTATTGCACTCCTCATTAGAATACCATATACCAACTTTTCATCATGAGAAAACTGCTAGGCTATTTTCTGCCCATTGCAGTGAATACCACCCTCATTTGAATTAAACCTCGTGCCCAGAGAATAACCACTGTTGGTTAAAAACAAATAAAGTCGCCCTTTCAAGCATTTTTATTATTCTATTATAGTTTGAAGAAAAAATCCTCTGTCGACCTTTTCCAAAAGGAAAAGAATATATTCTGACCTTATTTTAGGCTATTTCACACCAGAATTTAAACCTTTGGATGCTAAAGCTGGTGCAGAATCAACCTGCAGTAGTATAAAGAACATTGAAGCCTCAAGGGGCCTCTGCTGCCCCTAGAGAACCCTTCTGCATACCTAAGCTTCATTTTCCAAGTATTCCTGATGATACAAGACCTCTTCTTAAGCTGAAAATAAATTAATAAGTTAATTGAACCAGTTTAGGAGCTTTACAGATCAAAGAAAATCCATTGTTACCTCCAAAAACCTTTTCTACAGGCTGTAACCATATTTTCACATTATTCCCAAGGGTCTGATATTATTTCTTGATCACATAAAAGTAATAATTGATTAAATGAAACAAATAATGGCTTTCCAAGGTATTGTAACAGTCAATCCTCTTCAACCTCCAGTTATTGATGTAGAACATACCCCCCTTCTGGATAAAGACTTCAAAATCAGTGACCCTATCACTGATTTCAACCTCCTTGAGCTCCACTGCTGGAGCCATGAAAAATTCGTGGACCAGGCTGATGATATCTACCTTTGGGAATCCAATTTACCCAATTATATCCTCCCATAGACTTTCCAATTCCCAGAAATCATCAGGCTTTGTCAAGTTAACTATTTTCTAAATGAAAGAGCACTAATAAGCCAAAAAAAGGAAATTTTTTTCACCATTACTGCTGAATCTATAAACCAAATGCTTCAGATCCAACCTAAAACTGATGAAGCCCCTCTGTCAATAGAAATCCTTACATAAAAGTATCTCAAACTAGACTTTCCAAAAATGTTTCATATCTTCCATACCTTTCTGCCTTCATCAGTTGAAACCCCAAAGAGAAACCTTCCCTATGCAACCTCAATTTTCTCAGAAAGAACAAGATAGATTATCACAACGCTGTCTTGCTTTCTAGGCTATTTCATAGATGAGTTCATAGATGCTTCAATACTAGGTTTTTTGTCCATTTTCAGTCCATTTTCTATCCTTCAAATTTAACTTTGCTCACTACTTATCACATGCTATTCATGAGAAACTTGTTAAATTGACTGAAGAAGGTGTGTCCAAATATTCATCATTTTTGTTTCACATGTTTTTATACTTCCAATCTGATAGGTTTGTAGTTAGCCATAAAAAACTAGACACTGAGGGAAATCCACAATCTGTTGTCTTCTAGACTTCCTTTATCAGGAAATATTCCACAAAGTTTACCTACAACCACTTCATTGATGCATTTATTCGTCCCATCATCAACATGCTAAGTAGTAGCAATCAACCAAGAATAAATGATGAGATAAAAAAGGTCTTGCAGTTATGAGAACAAAGTAGAACAGAAGATTGGTATCTTTACTAGAACGATACTGAGATTAGAGTATATTGAATTCAACTCACTCCATATAAGCTACACAAATACCTCACAATGAGGTTATTTTCACTTGAATATATCGGGTAGATCCTAAACTTTGACGAGGTGATTTTTTTTTCAGCCAAGAAGAAAACACAGTTTAGAATAAAAAATCAGATTGGTCCTTTCATCTGCAATAATAGGACTTCTGGACAACAAGAAGAAAAATGTCTTCAGGAATTCAAGTTCAGTCAAAGTTTCAAATGGAATTATGATCCTTTATGAGTTATCAAAAAACTGAGAATCAAATTTAAACTAAATACTTTTTTCCATGAGTCCAAGCCAGAGATAGAGAAGTACTCCAACCAGTCTGAATGGTAGGAGAACACTTTATAAGAGGTATAGAAGCAAGGTGATAATAGTTCCATCTTGCAGACACTAGCCCCATAGGATAGAAACTTCAAAAGGGCAAGAGAAGAGGGATCATATTCAACTCAAACCACTACTGAAACAAAATTCAAATTGATGTACAGGAAGAAGCCCAAATTAAATCCTATAAATGAGCAACTTGAGACTATTGAGATCATTGATACAGATACAGTGGTAAAAGAGAATGCACCTCCAACAGTTTCAGAGGAAACTCACTAGCCTTCAACATCTAACACTCAAATCATTCAAAAGAAACATAGTGTTGAAGTGTCTTCATCAAGTAAACTAGTAGATAAAGAATAGGATATAATGCAGAAGTACAAGGAAATAAAAATCAGGAATGAGGCATTAAAAGAAGACACTTATGCCCAATACTGGAAGTAAACACCTAGTGACTAGAGCATATTAATTTTAGCATTTGATTATAAAACCAAGAAAATGCAGATGACTTTCTTACAACCAACAGTGAAGAATCCAAAGTCATTAGCTGACTATAAGAAAATAGCATATGAAGTTCAAGCCAAAGATCTTCGTCCAATAGAACAAATAGAATTCCATAAGAAAGAAGGAGAAATGATACACTCCACAATGACCAACAAAGCCATGAGTGTACAAAAGCGGCAAAATTATCTAGAGAACACTAGAGGAAAATTAAAGCTAGAGAAAGCTTCCTCACAAGCCAAAGACAACATAATCAAATCACTGGAAGAACTAGTCATAGAGGTAGGATATGATCCCAAGAACATTAATGTTGTAGAATAACTCATAAAGGAAAATAATGCAAACATTGATGCATTAAATAAACAGCTCAAATTGCCTCCTACTGAACATCCACAAGCAAAAGAAGTGCTAGAGAATGAAGGAAAAAAATATATAATGATGAATTTCATTATTCAGTTGATAGCTTAACTGAAAGAAATGGAGAATGATATGGATAAGTTAGTGCAAGAGAAAAAGGCCAGCATGGAAGCAATCCCAGTCACTACAACAGTTCCTTCTACTTTAGTAGCTTTAGTGGCCACATCAGTTCCAGTAGCTACAACACTTCCCACTACATCAACAGCTACATCAGCTACAAAATCATCTATAGCAGCAACTCATCCTAGTGATGAATCAGGTAAACTGGTTAAAGAAATGCAGGATATGTCCATACAGACTAATGAAATAAATACACTTAAAGAAAAAATGAAAAGTCTAGAGGATGAGAAGAAACTAGTTCAAATCATGCACAAGAATGTAACACAGAAGTCAAACAGGTTGACCGAGAAAGTACAGAAGTTAGAGGAAGAGTTGACATTGAAAGAACCACTTGCCCAAGCAAAGCAGGCGTTGTGGGCCAATATCATTGACTCTATCAATGATATTTGGCCATCCATTCAAGTTATTTATGAGCAGAGGGATTTGATCAAGACAACAACTGAAGCCATTCAGAATGTAAAAGAAGAACTTGGGAAAATTCCAGAATAGGCAGCTCAGATCATTAAATTTCTCAATTCTAAGAACAAGCACAAATTGGAAGAAATTGGTATTAGTGACAGGATTGGAACAATCCTTGAGGTAAGAAATGTAATTTCTAAAAGGAACTTGATGGTGCAACTTGAAGACAAAAGTCAGAACATGGATCTTGCAATAACTAGATTCATGGTGAAATTTGATATTTTGAGCCAAAAGGGCCTACCCAATCCTTTGGTTATCAATGAAAGGTTGATGAAACATGACGATTATGATAAGAAAATTAGAGAAGTGGCAAAGGACCTAGCGAAAAATCCCTCCATGAAAGGAATTCCTACAGGAAAAGTGCTTTATCAGAGTTTTGAGAACCTCTTTTCGCTACAACATGAGGTAAATCATCTATTCATTAACAAGCCTAGTTTTGCAAAGTACACAGAAGCGGATGAAATTTTCAGAAGAATGGTAAAGATTAAGTTACCAGATGCAGAAGCTTTGGAAAAATTACGTGATTTACTTTGAAAGGTAGAAGAAAAATAGGTAAAATAACAGTAAAAGTGAAAACAGAGCAGTCAAAGGTTAATTTAAAGCAGTAACAGGTTAAAGAGTATCAGAATAGATAGTTAATAGTGAAAGACAGATGTTAACAATGGAAAATCGTACAAGCAGAAGATGATATTATTTAATGTAAAGCAGAAGGATTTACAGGGCTGAAAGACATTAGAGAATCTGGAAAGTATTTAAAAATCTCTAAGGTCTGAGGAAAAATCAAATTTGAGCAAATCATAAATGATTTTGCGCGCATAATCCTTCATGAAGAGTGCTTTTGCATGCTTTATGAACTGAAATGCATGTAATCCTAGAAGTGGCGAAAGTAAATTTCTGTGACCACAAGGACAACCACCAAAGCCTCCTTAAACATCAAGTGAGCACACAATGGAATATTTGTAGCACAAAAAGGAATCATCCCCCTCTCTTGGGTCACCATCCACAATGTACCAAGAGAGGCAAGGAAGATTTGAATTCTCCTATATAAAGCCACCATGAGATGAATAATGGGTGAACACATTGTTATGTTGGCTAGAACTGCACAAGCAATACTAGCATTGTGTGATCCAGAACTGAAGATAGAGGGGACTCAATTGTTGGCCACCCAACAAGTTCTGTCCACCACAGTAGAAAGAGGGAGACTTTGCACTGAGGAAAGCTTGGGAGTACAAACATCCTTGCATCGGGACTTAGAACCCATGTTCTAGGAGCCCTTTGGAAAGAGGGTTAAATTTTCATACTCATTTCCTACCAGAACTCAATAAGAGGGGCCGAAGAGCCATAGTTTGGATTATTACAATTATTTGACTCTATTCAGAGCTTTTTTTTATTCATTTCAGTTTTATTTTATATATATGCACGCTATTTCTCTATCTAGTGTTTTTATGATTCTAGTTTTTTCCACTAACTTGCTTGACTCCACTTCTTTTTCTGCCTGTTACCAATAGCTTAATTGGGTAAACCACACCCCTTAAGTTGGTGTTATTTCATACATACATGCACCAAACACACTAAAATATGATTAGTGACTCCACTAATGTTTATTACCAAGTTTATGTGGTTGTTCCTCTTTTTTGCAGAGACCTATGTCTGTGCTATAGAGTGGAGATGAATTCCCATATTTTCTCTTGAAGTCCCTAGCTCATCCCAAGTGATAGACTGAAGCAGAATAGCTCCAAAAAATACTTTTGTAGGAATTTGTGTGCCTTTCCCTCCCACAGACGTGCCCAGGGTGCATGATTAGAGCTGACCCACATGCAGACATCGCGACTGTTTCAGCCTTTTACGTGAAAAAGACAGAAAGATACATTTCTCCCTCATTTATATCTTTTCCTGCTTGTAAAGTGCTTGGGAGCCCATGATACACCTGCCAGCACTGGTTGAGATGCCCCGCAACTTGCTAAAGCTCACTCTTAGTGTCTTTTCGTAGGCTTAGTGTCGATTGTATTTCAAGTTGACTTTTGCAAAGTTCACACATAGTTTAAGTAGGGGGGGAAAATAACTTGCATTCCAAAAAAAAATTATGTTTTGAAAATTTAGGTACAAACACACATAGATAACTATCCAAAGTAAGTGGCCCAAGTCCACGCATGGTTAGTTAGTTTCTTTTTCTAGTGTAAAAGTTATTAGTTTAGTTCAATTTTTGCACTAGGATTTTTGGGACTAGGATTGAATTGTCAATAGAAGAGAAAGTAATCTCTGCTACCTTTGCACCCTACGGTGATCCTAGGTAAGCATATGAACACTCTCTATTCACAACTCACCATCTCCCTTTAGTTAATCACATAGATTAACTAGGAAAAATAGAAAGCAGCCCATATCCGCACATGTTTTTCTTTTGAGCAAGGAACAATACAACATAGTTTAAATAAGGGATTTTGAAAAGGATCATCGCATATCCACACGTTAAAAATATGCACTTGTCCACTTTTCATTCACACACATTCACCCACTAATCAAAGCAAAGACACCTAAAACTAACTTAACCAAACTCACTAAATTCTCCCCACAGGGGCCACAAAATAATTTATAGTTTAAGTTGGGATCAAGGGGGTAGGCATCCAATAAGCCACCTTGATCATTCTTCATCTTGAAACATAGTTTTTGACTATTTAGGGAGCTTCAAATCCACCTATCAGCCCACAGAAAATAAAACCCAAGTGGGGTAGAGACTCGTTTCAGAGGAGGTTAGGCTTAGGCGCAGTGCGTGATGTATCAATTGGGGTTACTTGACCTGGATGATACTCGGTACTGTTAGCTGACTTACCAAGAAGCCCAATACTCGAACACTCACATGGAATGGTGGTACTTAGTGGTGAAATCTAGGGCATCCTTTCCCTATAGATGATGGTTCAGGAAAGCACTAGACCCTTTACCCTTACCTAGGTGGATTTTCTTCGGCTGACTAGGGGTGTTGCTAGCTCTTACGGGACATTGTGCCAGCATTCACAAGATATCTTCTCAAGGCCCAGTTACATTTGAGTGTGTGAGGATGAATAGGTCTTATAA
Organism: Pinus albicaulis; assembly: GCA_034641835.2. Lineage (NCBI taxonomy): Eukaryota > Viridiplantae > Streptophyta > Pinopsida > Pinales > Pinaceae > Pinus > Pinus albicaulis. The sequence goes on along the minus strand of CM076572.1, from coordinate 684,544,285 downwards.
TATTTTGAGTATCATACGCAAAACAAACAAAAACCAATTCTTTGATTTCTTGATCACATAGAATTAATTTAAAGGGAAAATTTATTTTATTTTCACTTTTTTTAATGTATGTGACCAAAATTTTTCTTTGATCACAGACTCTGTCCTCTCAATTTTTTCCAAAACCAAACCTAGTTGACACTAGAATGGAGCCAATGGGACCTTGTCGATAAAGGCATCTTTTGGACCTCCCCCCATTACTGGGAGGGGTTCCAGGTCTTTCGCCGTTTAGGTGTCAAAGACGGAACATTGCCGCCATTATTGGTTCATCCTTTATTGGGGCATCCTTAGTTGGGAAACCTGGTCGGTCTCCCAACACCAAACCACACACCACTCCTCCCACAACACCTAGGGGGTAGAGGAGTGTGACCCATTCAGGAAACTAGCCGAATACACAACAGGGTACGTCATAGACCAACACTCTTCCTAACCAAAACTTTGTGTGTTCACACATTGCAATGGCCTCAACCTCCTAGTCACCTTTCTTAGCTTCATTGGATCTACCAAATTTAACCAAGCTGACGAATGACCCCATCACACACAAACGTACATGGCCTCCCATGCCCATGAAGCTCCCTTTTGATATTCCAAATTTTGGAGGAAAGCAAGTGGAAGACCCAGGTAATCATGTCATGACCTTCCGCCTGTGGTGCTCATCGAACAATATCATTGATGACACTATTTTATTGAGGCTATTTCAACACACTCTGATAGAAGTAGCTGTGAAATGGTATGTGGAGAAACCCTATGCTTCACATGGATCCTTTAGCGCCCTCGCCATCGCATTCCTAACATATTTTTAGTTACCCATTCACCATGATACCGAAATGGAATTAATGACACATTTGAGACAAAAACCCACTATTTATGTAAAACAAAACTCGACGACCAGGTCCTTTTAGATTTGTTCCTAAAAACTCTCATGGTAGAGATTTAAAATGATGTGGAATAACAAAGGCCCACATCCAAACAATACGCCATCAGCAAAGCCCAACAGCTTGAGCTAATTTATACACAGTCAAGATACATTTACAACATCTTGCCCAACGCCCCGTGCCTGCAAACTTATCAAGAATTTCCAGGCGTGTAGAACTCTTCAGACGGAATAATTGGGTCATTGACCCATGGTTACCTAGGCAGCAGCAGTCAAAACCCTGGTTACATGTACATTTCTACCCAGAACATACCTCAACCCAGTTTTCAAAGTCATCATATGCCTTAGCAAAATTTGACCAATAGGGCACCAGTGTATCACCACGGAGGACCCTATCCTTTGGCTCAGAGGACCTAGTATGCAGAGAGAAACACTGATGGAAGAGCACCCCTCCAAAATCCAGGTGTAAACCAGGGGCCGCGCTATGCTCAGTCCCTAGCGCAAGACCTGCCTATGTAGACTAATGCACAGGTGAACTTTTTGTAGCCGTCCCAAAACCAACCTCACTTATATAACCAGGAGAAATACCCTCCTAACATTGTGAAGAAAAAAGAAAAAAACAAGCCAAAAGGGAATCCTGGACAAGGGGGCAACAACCTTAAATCCCTACTGTGACTCTAGGCTGGAGGCAACTTCAACTGGAATCAAAGCCAGGAGGCAAGAAATGTTCAATGATAGAGAAAAAGGCCACCTCTCCGAACAAACCATTCTTGTTCAATATGTGGTGAGTACAGCCATTATACTCACCACTGCCCCGATCTCCCTAGGATAAAGAAGCTACAGAGTAACCAAGGACAAGGAGGATCTTCCCAACAACCAACTGTGATGCAGGAACCTTTCCCCCATCAGGGGATGGTAAGCACTTAGCAGCAAAATTCAGATGACTCCAGGAAAATTAGCCATGAAATATACATGACTGGTGAAGAGATTTTTTTCCAAAAATGGAATTTCAATTGTGACACCCCACCAGACACCAATACGTTAGGGGCAAGTACCAGTGCACTGACTGCACCTTTGACCATTTCAAATATGCCTATCAAACCATTTCCAAAGATGGTGAAGGAACCAAATAGGCGAGCAGGAAAATACTCCAAATTAGATCATAATTATAGCATCATGGATTATTTAGCACAAACTCCCACTATTATTTCATATTTGGAAGTATTTTAGTCATGCCCAAAACAACGGAAAGCTTACTTTCCGCGTTAGGTGCTATCAACCCTGCTGATACATGCCTAATGGATTTTGACTTAGACAAAGCCCCCCCTGAGGCTTCCTTCCATGGTCGTCTTCCAGATACCATTGTCGGTCTAGAATATCATAATTCACCAATGTGTCATCGATGAGGGTGCATCCACATGCATCACGTCAAATTTTTTTTGGAAGAAGTTAGGTTCTCCCGAACTAAAACCCTTAGTCGTCACACTTAGAGCATATGACAGTCGTCCTTCGACCCCCGTGGGCCTCTACCAAAACATCCTAGTATGCTTAGCTAGAAATATGGTCCACATAGACATTGAAGTCTTGGATTTTCACTTGGACTACAATATATTCCTTGGGCGGAGTTATATGTACACCATGTCAGCCATAACCTCCTCTGTCTTCCACATTATGATGTTCCCCCACAAGGACCACATCATTACTATATACCAATTGATGCATAGCGAGAAGCGACCCCTAACAAACACTGATGTAATTCTACCCTATGTAGATAAATCTTCAGATGCACTTTCATGGTACCAAGAATATGGGCCAGTTCAAATTGTCGTCCGTTCTAGGATCATTCCTAGGAGATCCTCCCATTATCTCTGAGTCATCACTCGATGTAACAAGGGCTCCTGTGTGCATGATGTCCATATCAAGCGTCGAAGCTAGTTAGGACATGGACACAAGCAGTAATGGCACCGATTCATTAGCCACGATAGCTTCTCTAGCCTACGGTGCTTCCCAAACCCCTTTCCTCTACCCCCCAGCTGGTTTTGTCTCCTAGTGGGTTTTGGCAACACTAGTGTTACCAAACATATCATTGGAAATACTAGTTTGGTACCTCATTCCCCCTACGAGAACAAGAGCCACCCACATCACTGCCACATGGGTTGAAGCTCCTCAGTCCCAAGGAGGCCCCACCCATCCAAGAAACATTCGAAACCACCCCTGCAAAGGAAATTTCCATTGCAAAACTGATGATCATAGCTAATAAAAATGAGAACAGAGGAAAGAAGCTAGTAACTCCCACAATACAATGGGAATCACCAGTTTGCACCATATGTGATGTAATAGGACACCCTACCCATATCTACCTAGAGTTGGATGAATTAAAACCACTCCTTGGCTCTGAGACAGACATCGCAATGTTGCGTTCCCATCAAAAGGAACCTACCACCAAAGGTAAAGGCAAAGCATTGCATACCAATCACACATGCTCTCTCTGTAGCAACTATGGGCACTATACGCATCATTTCCTAGAGCTCATGTGAAATAGGGATGCCTTACATGCCACCGAGCGATCCTATCAAGAGGATCCCTCCACCCAGGCATCCAGGAATGAACCTCATACCATGTGACCTGAATGACCACGAAGTCAATCTATGCAGAGAACTGAAACCCCTTGCAAATAGTCTTTGCATAGTCTCTTCTATCCCTTAGAAACTTCTCTCTAACCAAGAGAAGATCACGTGTACCTATTGCAGGATTTATTCACACTTTCACCATACGATTAAATGTGTCCACCTCCCAAAGCTAAGAGCGGCAAGAGCAGCGTTGAGTCTACACTCCCCCAACTAGTCAGACACACCTAAGCCAACAACATGGAAGTGGAAGCAGAAGACCACCTCTTCTACAACAGATCCTTTCCAAGCATCCAAATTAGGGATAATGAGTAGTATATATTCCCATACAATCTACTCCATTGGCAAAGTGATACCATGCACTATCTGCACTGTCCAAAATCACACACCAGAGGGCTAATGGAAACATTTAGGCACCTTTGCAGCAAGCAAAATTTCCACCCATAAGAAATTGACCATCCTAGCATGGAACCCAACCTTGCGCTCACGCAAAACCCCATCACAGAGATTATTCACCCACTGAACGTCGATGACGCGATTCACCATATATGATTCGTATCATCACATATCGGAAATAGGATTGTAGCCACCCCCACATCCTAAGATTTCCACCTTATTCCTGTCGCAAAAGATCAAGGTACTTTTCGCTTTCGCATTAATTTTCGTGAGATCCCAAATTTGCACACTGCTATCGAACGCCTTGATGATACCCATCCTCTAGAACAACACATAGTAGAACTAGAGCTCATTTACGAAAGCCGACGACAGTCACTGCAACACAACGAGGCCCATAAGAAAAGGGTAAAAGCATCATTCGACTACCACATCAACCCTCTCTCATTCACCGAGGGAGAACTTGTCCTTCGCTATGATGTCGCGAAAGAAGCCCTAGGGATAGGAAAGTTCAAAATCTTGTGGAAAGGACCCTACATCATCATACATTGCCTCCAACAGGGGGCATACATCTTGACAGAACTGGACGGGATATGCCTCAACAACCCCGTCAATGGCCTTTACCTCAAGAAATTCTACCCATAAGGGCCATGATGGCCCTTCCCTAGAGTGAATGTACACAAACCTGACCACCTGAAATTTTTTACCAAAAGACTTATTAAACACGCTCAAAGTGCCACCATGGATCGTTAACCTGAACCTTATTTCTGATTGTCTGATGGAGCATCAAGATGGTCTCAAAGTTTAACCGCAACTTCCTGGGTCATCTACCACCCTGACTGATCACCACTCTGCTCAAAAGGTGTGCACATCGGTTCAACAACAAACAATCAGGAAAAATATGATGTCATCATCGGACTTATGTGTGATGCCCTCCATCAGGGCATACACCATATGCATGTCTACCTCGATTCCCAATTAGTAGTGTCACAATTAAACCAAACATTTGAGACAAGAGATACACATATATTTAGAAAATATTCGTGTACAAAAATATTAAGCAGACAATTTGACTATATTACGTTCACACATGTACCAACGAGTCAAAACCAAACAGCTGATCATATAGCCAACAATATCCTAAATTGGAATGCATCTTGAATAAACTATCACACATAAAAAACCAAAAATATAGATATCCATCATCATAATATCATCCATAAACCAAAACAGGTGACACAACATGTAGAGCCACAAAAAATATCTCTCATATATATATATATCAATATGTATATGTCTGAGTACAAAAAATAGTCTCACTAACCCAATGGATAGCCCAAAGATACAAAAATTCGTCAAAAATAGGGGAAGCATCCTCATAATGGGTGCTTTCCCCATGTACAAGTATACTCTAGGGAGGCGCCCCCTCAAGAGGGGCACCTGGACCCACAACTACTCCCAGTGCCACCACTTGATGCTGCCGTGACAACCGAGACTGCCACCAGACATAAAATAGGCCAATAGTCCTACTCCTGGGCCATCACTGTCTCCAGCCAGACCTCCTTGATATCATCCATAAAACCCTGAGTAGGCATCACCTAGGTTAAGCGGTCCACTTGACCCCAAGAATCCTCTAGAACTGACACCAGAGCAGTCAGTTCCACAATACGAGCCCCTACCATATCTGCACATGCCACCACTGCGTCAACACGAGCTCGCTCAGCCGCAACCTCGGCAGCAGCCGAGCTGCTGCCCTCCCCTGAAGGGCCAGGTCCACCACCAAGTCCCCCAGCATAATCTCCTCCTTGCCCTCCAAGATTTCTCCTAGGCCTCCGAGGAGGACCATGGCCGACCAACCAAGCCAAGGGGTGACCCACCTCGCCAACATCTGCGAGAGTAACCAATACTATGTCAGTGTCACCAGAAAAACACATAAGCACATATATACTCAAATAAATTCAGAAAACATAAAAGATGTACCTGTTGGCCCCTAAGCATAACCTAGAGAGAAACCCATATCTGGATCCCCCTAGAAGTCCATCCCCGCATATGGGAATGGAAAGAAAATCTACGGGTTCACCTCAAACTAGGCCTTTTTCGCGACATTACAGTAACACCCCACCATGCTCCCACCAGCTCGTGGCATCACCAGATCCCACCTCTTCATACGAGGCTCTCATGGCCCCCATGGAGGCACCGCCACCACTAGTCTCAGCAGCACTACCATCTCGTACATAATGCTGCACAAAATGCTGGTGTACACAAACAAATTCAATCCACTTTTGACCTTGTTGAGTTGCGTCACCATCCTGTCATAGCAAAAACAGGAAAAATCATAGAAGTTCCTAGACCTCAACCGATGCAATACTCCAACCTGAGGGCCTGATTCCCGATACGGAGATGACGACCCTGCAATTTGCACAATCACCGCCAGAGCACATCGCTCTGCCAAATCTGTCACTGATGTAATACTGATACACCAATCCATAAGAGGCACACCACCATAATGACATCTCTGGAACCTCTCCAAATCCACCCTCCTAGAAGGGAGTGGATACCTCAGCACCTTATCGTGAGGCAGTAACTAGGTCAGAAAATATACATCCATCTGAGGATGGTGTTAGCCTCCCTATGAAATTTTTGACAAGCAAATAGGGGGCTAAATTGTCTTTGAGCCTTCAAGGAATTCATTTCCTCTGAAAACATAGTCTCCTTGAAGCCTCCATGTGCCTTTTATCCTTTGATCAAATCCCCTCTGCTGATTCCCCTTATAAAGCCTCTCTGCTATGTGAAGAAATGCCCAAAGGCCCCCTCTTTCCCTCTTATTTCATCCCCCAAAGCCTTTGTTTTATCTCCCCTTTATTCCCCCTTCTTTCCCCCATTTACCCCTCAAATCCTCCCAAAATCCCCTTTAATTTCTTCCCCTACCCTTTGTTTTCCCTTCTTCCCCCTTTATTTCTCTATCGTTCCCCTTCCCCAGCCCTAAAATCCATTAAAACGGGCTAAAAAACCCACCTTCCGACCTTATTATAAGGCCTAGCTCCTTTCCTTTAACCACTTCCCCACATGTGCCCAGGCGCTGGGACCAAGCGCTTAAGTCCCGAGTGCCAATCACAATCAGAAGATCGGCGGGGGTCCTTTTCCTTTGTAATATCAAAAGCCCCGATGTGATTTGTTTATAGCATTAAGTCCCGTGGTGCGTTTCGCACCGTTGATCTACCCTGATGATCCAACGGCGGGCCTCTAATCGCAGCCCTTCTCCGATCGCAATCGCAAGTCTCAACAATGCCACCCCGATTGCCGTCCTCCGATCTCATCCTGACCGTTGATCTGCCCCGCGATCCGATGGCCAACGCTCAATCTCATTCCCCCTCCCGATCGCAATCGCAAGTCCCATATCTCTACCTCCGATTGCGATGCTCCAATTTAATCATAGCCGTCCATCCTCCCGCAGATCCGACGGCCATCGCAAGCCTCCCTACCCTCCGCCCGATTTAATCCCGACCGTCCGTCTCCCTGCTGATCAACAGTCCTGCGCCAATCGCAAGTCCGCCCGATCGCTAATCGCAAGCCTTATGCTCCTTCCTCCGATTGTGAACCTCCGATTACATCCCCACCGTTGATCTGGACCCGAGATCGACAGTTGTCGCTCAATCGCAAGCCCCTCCCCTATCGCAATCGCAAACCGTTTTGTCCGACCCCCGATTGCGATCTCCCGATTCAATCTGGGCCATCCTTTCCCCTGCTGATACGACGGCCATCGCAACTCCCGATCCCCCGATCGCACTGCCCCTCCGATTACATCTGAACCGTTGATCTGATCCCCGATCGGACGGTCTGCGCTCAGTCGCATCCCGACCTCCGATCGCAATCGCATCTCCTTTCCTCTGTCTCATGATTTGATCATAGTCGTCCATTTTCCAGCCGATCAGATGGCCTAGCGCTAATCGCATGCTTTCCCTCTGCCCTTCCGATTTCATCCCCGCCGTCCGTTCCTCCTCGCGATCAACGGCCTGGCGCTAATCGCATCCCTTTCCCTCCATCTCCCGATTCAATCCTGTCCGTCCGTTCCTCCCCCAGATCGATGGCCATCGCTTAATCGCTCTATCTCTCCCAATCGCAATCGAAAATTTTTGAATGTGCATTGCGATTGCAGATCGCTCCGACCTCCGATTGCGATGGTGTGATTGGATCATGACCGTCCATTTCCTCCCAGATCTGACAGCTCAAATCTGATCGCTCTTCGCCTCCGCTGGGTCCCACTCTTACATTCATCTCCTCCATGTTTCGTGTGTTTTGTGTATTGTTTTTCCGTTGCATATGTTGTTACACCACTCAATCTCCACCGTCGATCTTCATCCCCAGACCATGATCCCACGGTCTGCGCTGCACTCTACCACCAAACGTATTGTTCTTAAGATTCACCCCTCCGTTTGCATCTCCGCTGTTTTCACCATTCCGCCACCATTCCTCCGCCTCCACTGCATTTCTCCACCACTGCCCGGGCCCCGTAATAAGTTTATTTCAAATTGTGCAGACAGCTCATAGAGGTATTCTCGGCACTGCCAGCAGATCAGCAGATGGTTTCAAAGGGGTTAGTGGTTTCTGTTGACATAATTAATGTTAACCCTGCAAGTCGAAGGATTCAGGCACTGTTCGAAGATTAAGAGCGCACCAGCAATGCCATAACTGCGCTACCTAACAACAGAGTTTTTCTCTCCAGAAGTACACCTCCTACAACAATCTCCATGCTTCCTTGAGCCCATAAGAAGTAAATTGCACTGATAGAAATTCTCGAGAGACTGTCAAGCAGCATTAAAGAAGCATGGAGGGACCTGCAGATCTTTCATCCAGTCCATTTATTCCAGAATGGCAGCACAGAGCTCCAAGCTCCAGAAAGGATCCCAAAGAAACATCCGAGGTCGATTTCGGCCTGACAGAGATCTCCGAACTAGATTACAGAGTACATACAGAGCCGCAGAGCCATTAAGCAGTATGGGCGTGGACACTTCCGCCGATTCTGTCTTAATGAGATTGATTAATTGTCTATCTACCTCTGTCTCTTCCTCTTATCCTATAAGAAATCCCCGAGAACACATTGTAAGGGTTGTTGTTGCCTTGCTGGGCATCTGCTGTTAGAGTGATTCAGTTTGACTGTTAGAACAGCCTTGGGAGAAAGTTGCAGAGTAGTTTGTATGTAATAGGCTGGGAGGAGAAGTTGGGACTGTATTAGCCATTGAGCCATATTGTACATGACTGGTTTTGCATCAATTAATCAAAGCACATTTCACAGGATCCTGGTCTATTACTATTGGTGATGTGTTTCTTACTCTGTTTATTGCATTTTCGCATTTTTTCATTATTCTTCTGGTAGGCATCAAAATAATGGTATAGGATTCACCCTTGTTAGGTGCCCTATGTTGTCTGCTCTCCCTACCTTTATGTTTTATGCTGCATGTGCTTTCTAAGAGTAGATTCACGGGTTTAACCAGTGCAGCGGATGTTATTTCCTGCTGGCTGATGTATGAACTTGGGGGTTTGCTGCTTGGATTTTTCTTTGTCAAATCTATCTTTGTCTTTCCCTGGGAGTTGCTAAAGCAGATCTGGAGTTAAATGACCTCTGGTCTGATCTATAAGCTGCCCCTTTCTCCACCTTTGAGAGCTGCCTTTGAGTATGTCCAAGCAGGTCTGGAGTTAAATGACCTCTGACCTGATCTATAGACAGAAATCTGGTTGTTCTCCTTCTTTCACTTTCCTGCCTTAATGTTCCACCCCACTCTCTAATCTAAAGATCCTTTAGTATTAGATGACATGCCCTTTCAAAGCCTTGGCTAGTTGTTGCATGTAATTTCCTTTCATGACTCCATAGCCCAATGGATGGCACGGTCTTGGCCCATCCTCTCTGCTGAAATATCCTGCTGCTTTGTTCCTTTTCTCCCATTTCTTTCCCAGTCCATGATCTCCTAACCAACCCAGCAACCCTTCAACCAAATCACTTTAAACCCCCCTTTGTGCTTCATAACTAGCCTAACATCTCATTTTGAGCTTTAAAGATGTATCATTCTTAGCTCTATTTGGAGAGATCCCTCTCCGGGTCCAGGAGGGCTAGATCCTAAGGCCCCAAAGTGGTTCTGATGTTGTCTCATCTTTTGGTCTTGCCAATCTGGCCAAAACATGGGAACCCCAACATAATGGCGACTCCACTGGGGACAAATCTGAGAGTCAAGAACCGCTGATAGTTGGTCTATTTCCCATTGTCGTCACCAACATAATGGCGACTCCGCTGAGGAACGGACCACTTTGCCTTTAGATTGGCTTCTCATTGCTGATGGTGGACAGCAGCCTGCCCCAAACAGTCAAATTCATCCACCTGGTGACTCCACACTCCATAATCCTAGAAGACTCCACTGGAGGAAGAATCTGAAAGATGGCCAGACCTCATGGAAGGTTAGAACATACTGGTTGGGTTTGGTTTAAAAGATTCATTGTTTTTGTCTATCACTATGTTCTGTCCTACTTTAAGCCTAATCAAGTGTACAAATATGAAACCCATGATGAGTATGGGAAAGATCTCAAGCCTCAGTCTTCAGACCGTGAGTAGACCTATACTCCTGTGAAAAACCTGGTGGAACAAGAAGCTCATGTTGTATCTCCCACTCTTCAAGAAGCTTCAAGCAGCCATGAGCCTATTGTTACATCACCCACACCTACAAAGGTCATAGAAAGATATAAGCCTCTGGTTTTACCTCTCTTCTTCCAACCCCTGCCTACAGAATTAATAAACCAGCTGCCTCATTTTGATGGGGAAAGTAAAGGGCCCTCTGCTGAAGAACATGTTCAAAATCTGGAGGATTTACTTGAGTTGTATGAGATAGAAGAAGACGATTTGTGCATTAGAATGTTTGCCCTGTCATTGCAAGGAAATGTCAAGAATTGGCTCAAAGGCCTTCCAGTAGCAAGCATTTTCTGCTTCCATCAGTTTTCTCAAGTTTTCCTAGATAGGTGGGCGACCCCAAAGAACGCTCTCCTCATCTTAAAAGAATATCAAAATTTGAGAAGGCAGCCAGGAGAGACAGTGCAAGAATTTTCAGCCAGGTTTAATAAGATATATGATGCTATACCTTCTGATATAAAACCACCTTTGGGATGGGCTCTGTTGCACTATCCAAGCTCTTTTGACCCAGAGGTGGAATTTTATATAAGAGAAAGAGAACCTTCAAGCCTGGAGGAAATGCAGAATATAGCAATCGCTGTCGAGTACAACGTAAAGTGCAGGGAGGAAAGATTAAGAGCAGCAAGGAAGGACCGAACAGAGAAAACATCGTAGATCTCTTTAGAAAACAAGCTGGAAAGACTGATAGAGACTGCCAAATCCTTGCTGACTGTGAAAGGGGAAGAATATGAGGCTGAAACCAGAAATGATGACTGGCAAAGACCTGCCCCTCGTCCTCGAGAAAGAAAAATCAGATCTCTGCAAGATAGAAGTCGCATGCCAAGCATGTATGATGAACCAGAGCTTGAATCATAAAATGAACTTGCAGAGTATTTTGAAGAAAGAATTGCTGAGAGTCCTGAAGATTTGATGGGTGACAATACTTAAAATTATGATTTCTCTGATGTGGGTATGTCTGACGATGAGTTTTTCCAAAGGGAAACCGAGCTTGCACGGCCATCATCAAAGGTCTCATGGGAGGAAGACTACGACCATCAACTTCAAGAAAATAATGAGCTAATGCCGACCATCTATGATATTGATGGAGAAAGTGTTGAAAGCATGATAGCAGACGAAGATTCATTGAATCTTCTATCTGCTTTAGATCCGAACATCAGTTATACTTGCCAAGCGGACAGAGGCCAGCAGCTCTTCAGCGCAGAGTACGAGGAGAAAAGAGATGAGGGAAGCCTTGAGTGGAACGAATATCCAGAGCCTTCTCCCGAAGGGATTAAGGTAATCAAAGAAGCCCCCACTCAAGAATATGTTGATTTTTTCACAGAGTTTAGCCCATTGCAGCAGAACCGACCTGTGGTACTAGAGGACAACATTGTTGAAAATAATGAGCCCTCTAGCTCAAGCTGCATTGAAGATGAGCGAGGTCCTCTTTCGCACATACATCTCGGCCTTGATCTAGAGGAAGAGGAGGTATTCCTGGTCGATGCCCATATGCCAAATACTCCCAACCAGGAAGAGGAGGAGTGTGATTACAAAGGCCTCACTACAGATGCAGTGATTGAAGCTGCCCAGGATGCAGACTGCCTATAAGTCATGTTAGGCTTTAAAGGAAATTTTTTACATCATGAGTTTGTTGACCCTGTGGCAGATTACATGGAGGCCCTGATTGGCTCAGCTCCACAAGCATCAATCCTTTGCAAGAGCCAAATATATCAGAATTGGTCACCACTGATGGTGACTTCAGTTTTGAAGGACCGTACGCAGTACCTCGTGGTTATCTCCCGATGTGCGCCGCGTTCATATCTCTTTTTACTACTACTTGACCGGATGTATTGGCTTTATCACATCACCTAAACCATCGTAGCTATTAGGCAGGGTAGTAGAAAAGCTCAATAAAGTCACCTTGCGAGAAAGTAGGTTAGTTGTTTCTGTCGTCTTAGAATGTAGAGAAGAACCGGACAGATGGCCTGAACCCATGGTTAGTGTAGGTAGAGAAACATGTGAGACCAACAGTCTAATATGGTCTCATGGAGTAATAAGGGTAGAATTAGAATAGATTTATTTTTCCTGTTTGTAAAAATTAATGATGTAAAAGGGTCTGCAAGTCCAAGTGCACCCAGAAGAAAAAATGTTAGGACTATAGTCTGGGTAGGTAGTTGTTTGGAAGAATTGTACTGCTGATTTGTTGTCTTCATAGCTTGTGGCAGCTGATCAAAGAAAGAAATGGATGGTTCAAGCAGCAGGCATCTGGCCTACACCAAGAGATCAATTTCTGAATTCTTGATTCCTTCAAGAAGAAGCCATCCCCATGTGGAGCCACTGTTAGCCCCCCTATAAATTTTTTGATAAGCAAATAGGGGGCTAAATTATTTTTGAGTCTTCAAGGAATGCATTTCCTCTGAAAACACAGTCTCCTTGAAGCCTCTATGTGCCTTTTATCCTTTGATCAAATCAGCCGATTCCCCTTATGGATTCCTCTGGCTATGTGAAGAAATACCTGTGTCAACTCCCTCTTCTTTCCTCTTTTTTCATCTCCCCAAAGCCTTTGTTTTATCTCCCCTTTATTCCCCCTTCTTTCCCCCATTTACCCCTCAAATCCTCCCAAAATCCCCTTTAATTTCTTCCCCTACCCTTTGTTTTCCCTTCTTCCCCCTTTATTTCTCTATCGTTCCCCTTCCCCAGCCCTAAAATCCATTAAAACGGGCTAAAAAACCCACCTTCCGACCTTATTATAAGGCCTAGCCCCTTTCCCTTAACCACTTCCCCACATGTGCCCAGGCGCTGGGACCAAGTGCTTAAGTCCCGAGCGCCAATCGCAATCGGAAGATCGGCGGGGGTCCTTTTCCTTTGTAATATCAAAAGCCCCGATGCGATTTGTTTATAGCGTTAAGTCCCGCGGTGCGTTACGCACCGTTGATCTACCCTGATGATCCAACGTCGGGCCTCTAATCGCAGCCCTTCTCCGATCACAATCGCAAGTCTCAACAATGCCGCCGCAATTTCCGTCCTCCGATCTCATCCTGACCGTTGATCTGCCCCGCGATCCGATGGCCAGCGCTCAATCGTATTCCCCCTCCTGATCGCAATCGCAAGTCCCATCTCTCTACCTCCGATTGTGATGCTCTGATTTAATCATAGCTTTCCATCCTCCCGCAGATCCGACGGCCATCGCAAGCCTCCCTACCCTCCACCCGATTTAATCCCGACCGTCCGTCTCCCTACTGATCAACGGTCCTGCGCCAATCGCAAGTCTGCCCGATCGCTGATTGGAAGCCTTCTTCTCCTTCCTCCGATTGTGAACCTCCGATTACATCCCCTCCGTTGATCTGGACCCGAGATCGACGGTTGTCGCTCAATCGCAAGCCCCTCCCCAATCGCAATCGCAAACCGTTTCGTCCGACCCCCGATTGCGATCTCTCGATTCAATCTGGGCTGTCCTTTCCCCTGTTGATCCGACGGCCATCGCAACTCCCAATCCCCCGATCGCACTGCCCCTCCGATTACATCTGAACCGTTGATATGATCCCTGATCGGATGGTCTGCGCTCAATCGCATCCCGACCTCCAATCGCAATCGCATCTCCTTTCCTCTGTCTCCCGATTTGATCGCAGCCGTCCATTTTCCAGCCGATCGGACGGCCTGGCGCTAATCGCATGCTTTCCCTCTGCCCTTCCGATTTCATCCCCACCGTCCGTTCCTCCTCGCGATCAACGGCCTGGCGCTAATCGCATCCCTTTCCCTCTATCTCCTGATTCAATCATGTCCGTCTGTTCCTCCCCCAGATCGATGGGTGTCGCTTAATCGCTCTATCTCTCCCAATCGCAATCGAAACTTTTTGAATGTGCGTTGTGATTGCCGATCGCTCCGACCTCCGACTGCGATGGTGCGATTGGATCATGACCATCCGTTTCCTCCCAGATCTGACGGCTCAAATCTGATCGCTCTTCGCCTCCGCTGGGTCCCACTCTTACATTCATCTCCTCCATGTTTCGTGTGTTTTGTGTATTGTTTGTCCGTTGCATATGTTGTTACGCCGCTCAATCTCCACCGTCGATCTTCATCCCCAGACCATGATCCCACGGTCTGCGCTGAACTCTACCACCAAACGTATTGTTCTTAAGATTCACCCCTCCGTTTTCATCTCCGTTGTTTTCACAATTCTGCCACCATTCCTCCGCCTCCACTGTATTTCTCCACCACTACCCGGACCCCGTAATAAGTTTATTTCAAATTGTGCAGACAGCTCATAGAGGTATTCTCGGCACTGCCAGCAGATCAGCAAATGGTTTCAAAGGGGTTAGTGGTTTCTGTTGACATAATTAATGTTAACCCCGCAAGTCAAAGGATTCAGGCACTGTTCGAAGATTAAGAGCACACCAGCAATGCCATAACTGCGCTACCTAACAGCAGAGTTTTTTTCCTCCAGAGGTACACCTTCCTACAGCGTCCTCCATGCCTTCTCGAGCCCTGAGACAATTAAATACACTGACTAAAGCTCAGCTCAGACAGTCAGGCAGCATTAAAGAAGCATGGAAGGACTTGCAGTTTTCCATCCAGTTCATTTATTCTAGAATGGCAGAACAGAGCTCCAAGCACCAGAAAGGATCCCAAAGAAACATCCGAGGTCAATTTCGGCCTAACAGAGATCTCCAAAGCAGTCTACAGAGTACACACAGCGCTGCATTTTGACATTAAGTGGTATGGGCGTGAACACTTCCGCCGATTCTATCTTAATGAGATCAATTCAATGTTCATCTACCTCTGTTTTCTCTCCTCTCCTATAAAATATCCCCGAGAACATAATGAAAAGGTTGTTGTTCAGTTGCTGGTAGTTTGCTGTTAGAGGGATTCACTCTTGACTGTTAGAACATTCGTGGGAGGGAGTAGCAGAGTAGTTGTATGTAATAGGCTGGGAGGAGAAGTTGGGACTGTATTAGCCATTGAGCCATATTGTACATGACTGGTTTTGCATCAATTAATCAAAGCACATTTCACAGGATCCTGGTCTATTACTATTGGTGATGTGTTTCTTACTCTGTTTATTACATTTTCGCATTGTTTCATTATTCTTCTGGTAGGCATCAGAATAATGGTATAGGATTCACCCTTGCTAGGTGCCCTATGCTGTCTGCTCTCCCTGCCTTTATGTTTTCTGCTGCATGTGGTATCTAAGAGTAGATTCACGGGTTTAACCAGTGCAGCGGATGTTATTGCCTGCTGGCTGATGTATGAACTTGGGGGTTTGCTTCTTAGATGTTTCTTTGTAATCTATCTCTGTTTTTTCCCTTGGAGTTGCTAAAGCAGATCTGGAGTTAAATGACCTCTAGTCTGATCTATAAGCTACCCCTTTGTCTCTTTGAGAGCAGCCTTTGAGTATGTCCAAGCAGGTCTGGAGTTAAATGACCTCTGACCTGATCTATAGACAGAAATCTGGTTGTTCTCCTTCTTTCACTTTCCTTCCTTAATGTTCCACCCCACTCTCTAATCTAAAGATCCTTTAGTATTAGATGACATGCCCTTTGAAAGCCTTGGCTAGTTGTTGCATGTAATTTCCTTTCATGACTCCATAGCCCAATGGATGGCACGGTCTTGGCCCATCCTCTCTACTGAAATATCCTGCTGCTTTGTTCCTTTTCTCCCATTTCTTTCCCAGTCCATGATCTCCTAACCAACCCAACAACCCTTCAACCAAATCACTTTAAACCCCCCTTTTTTCTTCATAACTAGCCTAACATCTCCTTTTGAGCTTTAAAGATGTATCATTCTTAGCTCTATTTGGAGAGATCCCTCTCCGGGTCCAGGAGGGCTAGATCCTAGGGCCCCAAAGTGGTTCTGATGTTGTCTCATCTTTTGGTCTTTCCAATCTGGCCAAAACATGGGAACCCCAACAGATGGATGGCTAGGTTCATCCCATGTAGCACAAACATGTTGCGCCTCCTACGCCAATGCTGAATCAAGTAACAAAGCAATCAACCCTGCGACCGAAGAAGCTCGTTCTCCACAAACTTCAGGAGCCCCCATTGCGCCAGTTGATGGCGCGCCCCAACATCAACAAACAATGTATTATATAGCTTGGTCCAATCCCACTCACTCCACAACAACCTGTCATCCAAATAGGTAACCATCAACAACAGAAAAAACATTAAAAATCAGAAAAACTTAAAAATTTTCTTGCCTTTCCCTTTTGCGCACCTGTATTTTCCACAGATGTGCTTAAAGCATGCCAAAGAAGGGGAACAGATTGCTTTAAGCATTCTTATCCCCAAAAAATGCACATTGAGGGCGCACTTTTTCCTTGATTGCTTGCGCAATCTAGGGAAAAAAACAATCAAAATCCGTACAAACCAAGTCTGTATGGACCGAAACACCATCAAATTGAAAAAATTAAAGTGTAGGATGTCATGGAGGTTACCTAGGCATGAATTGCTAACCCCTGGTACTCAGGCTGACTGCAATGGCAAGAATTGCTACGTAGAAGCCTCTGACCTCTCAAAAACCCGAAATTAGGGCCATATTCACCTATATATTTCCATTTCAAAAACTTTGGAGGACCATAATGAGAGATTAGAAGATCTGTTCTCTGAATCGTATGCTACATCGTGATCAACACTCCATAAAAAATAGAGGCGAAGCCACATAATCGCACTCCCAACAAATTAATTTTTCAGTGCCGGCAGGTATGCCCTCTCTCATCTTCTTTTCTAAATCTCATGAATTTCAATAAATATTTGATAAAAAAGATGCTTTCACTTGAGGTAGTTGTCTTTGCAAGAAAATATTGCAAAACCATTCACAACTCCATCTAATGAAAGTTCTAGAATAGGTATCATTATACCCCCAACATAATAGAGTACCTATAAAATTTGCATATCCTGACATCATTTCTCCATCAGAAATAAACCATAGGTTCTATATATTCGATCGTGTTTATCATCACCCCACCCTGCACATGATAAAAATCCTTGTTGGTCAATAGAGACTCCCCTCCATGGCGCTCGTCACCCACAGTAGACCATATATCACAACAAAAGTGACGCCATGGCCATACCACTTTAGTATGGGAAATAACCTCATGCCCATTCATCCACCATGCATAGAGGTCAAGTTTTACCATACTAAAACCCCCTTCCCAGATGACCAAGTTTATAAGAAGATCAAAAGCGTACTACCGCGCCTCGAATTTGGCCCACCATACATCCACCAACTTAATCCCAACTGAGATACCTTTTCATATGCTTCATCAACCCCACACATGAGACCAAACAATGGGGCCCCCACACTCAGGAAAACACCTTCCTCACAACATCAGTGAGTGAACACTTTCATGTTTTAGAGTACCCATCTCTGTGTTTTGTACAAACCAAACCCCATTATTTTATTCTTTTGGTAAGTGTACTGTTGGGATCTTGTGATTTGGCCAATTGGAAAACCAAATGACAAGACAACATATAAACCAGTCTTTAGAGCTCTAAGATCTAGCCCTCATAGTCTCAGAGAGGAAAATCTCAATACGTTTGCAAAGATATGACTTGTTTTCTTGAAAAAGGTTGATTTTAGGCTAGTTATTAAGCTTGAGTTTGCTTGACTTTTTTGTGGGACATCATGATCTTGGCAACATAGATAGAAAAGGGAAATATCTAAGTCATTGGGAAATGGATTCAAGTGGAAGTTTGTAACAATTTTGTAGATGAATTAGGGATATCAAAGGGAAAATCTAACTTGGTTGTTGGATCTACAAAGTTTTCAGGTGAAATGAAATGAACATCAAGGTTTTAGAATGAAAAGTAGAACTAAGGGCAATTAAGAATCCTTAATTATATGAACTCTTCAAAAAAGGGACTTAAAGCATCATTTGAGCATGAAGAGTATTTTATAGACAAGGCTAACCACGAATTCTACAAATTACACTTCAGCAAATAACAATTTCAAGACAAACTTTCAAAATTAAATCTAAGAGTCGAGGAACACTCTATTTCATCAAAGATTTCACTCTCAAGGATAAGAAAACATTCAAGATTCACAAATAACTACATTCATAGAAGAGGTAACTCCTAAACATCTAGGACTGCAATTATAAAGACCTTCAAAACAATTATTTGAGCAAGTACAAATGGTATGATCAAAACAGACCTCTTTGGCAAACTTTGGACAATGGTACTTTGACAGGAGACTTCACAAACAGTTTTCAAAGTGTCAACAAGAAGCAGGGAAAACCATAAATCATCTTGAGGCCAATTTTATTGAACTATTCTTGAAATTAACAAGCGTAAGGGTTTCAAAAGAAGTCAAACTACTCAATAAAACCTTTAGTAGATGAAAACGTAAAGACAGTGAAGAGTAAACAAGTCTAAGGTGCTTCTAGGAGACATTTCTTAGCCTAAAACTTTTACTCTACTGTAAGTAAGAAATGATGAAAACATAATAGAAAATAGGAAAAACATAAAAATATTAGAATACTTCACCAGCAACCAAGCTCAGGGATCCAATGACAGAGTTTTCTCCATCAAAAAACAGGTCAAAACATCCACAGGTTCCAGTACATCAATTTATTTTCAATCTCAGTAGAATTATGTATTACTTCAAAGAGTTATCAAATGGCCCCATACAATGAGTTTGAATGCAGTATTTATGCTGCAAATGAGGAGGTGGAACTATCTAGGGTTCAAAATGTTATTAATGACATAGTAAATGCACTCCTATCCTTGAAAACCATGCAAGGCATAAGGTAGGAATGTTTCTCAACTACTTCTCTATGTAATAAATCTGCCTTTACTTCTTGAGGATAAAATAGCTGAAAATATTGAATTTGAGGCCCTTTTATGTCTTTTAGAATAACTTTCTGAGTCGGTTCTTTGGCTACATCATTAAAATAAAAAAATTGTTCTAATGGTGTAAGACCTCTTGGAATTGTATCATTTTTACATTGTAAGAATTCCAGGTTTTTCTGGTCCGCACTGTCAACTATTTCTACTCTAAAAGGATGTTCAAAATGGTTTACATCAGCAGAAAAAGATAGCACTATTTCAGGGATTTGTTCTTTATTAAAACAGTTTTCATCATGGCTTGAAGTAGGTGTTGTTATCGCAAAATCATTCTTTGATTGCAAAAAATCATATATGTGTTTGTCTCCCTCGAACACTTGCCAATAATCCTCATTGTCAGGTATTGTAGGTATGTTTTTTACCTTTATATTAAAATTTTCATTTGTCTGTGGTATTTGGAAATTACTAGCAGCAAAGTCAAGTTCATTTGCTAGATGATTTTGAGCTCTTGGGATGAAAATGAGTTCATATTTTTCGAAGGTTTTCAGGAAATCAAGGGCAGCATTTCTATATTCTCTGAGTTTTGGGTTTTTATTTGAATACTCCCCTTTAATATATATGATTATTAGCTCAGAATCCCCTTGGAATGATATTTTTTTGGCTCCTAAATCTCTGAGTAAATGCAGGCCAATAAGAAGGGCTTCATATTCAGCAATTTTATTTGTGCATGGAAAATCCAGTTTATAGGAAAATCTTTTGTTCGTGTTATGTATCCATACACCAGCCCCTGCACTTAATTTGATACAAGAGCCATCGAATTTTATTTTCCAAGGTATTTCAATCTCCTTTTCGTTTTCTTTCTGCTTTTCAAGGCTGCTAAAATCTGGACTATTCTTTTCTTGAGTTAATGGCAGTTTTGACTATTCTGGTGGACTAATTTCTCCTTTTTTTTCCTTTTATTTTTGGCTGATTTGATCTTCATTATATAAGATAAAGGAATCCAAATTTGAATGGATTGAGTAGATAGGAGAATTTTTTGGCCTATCTATGTTCCTCACCATGTATTTCATGTGGGATTCCCTGTATAGTCTTCTAGTTTGGTTAAATACTGGGATGGTGGCATAAGACATGTACATTTGAAGGCTCCCCTATGGTTTGGCTCCCCATGATCTAGATAGAACCATGCCATACTTAGGGGGAATGCCAGCTACTACTATGTCCATTACTAGACTCTTAGTAGGAATTTGTGCCAAGTTGACACACAAATCTTTGATTAGGCCTAAGAATTTGACCCTGATTGAATCAAAAGAGTAAAGGTATTTGTATGGTTTAGTAATTTCTAAGCCTAGGCTTTCCATTACTACTTTGGGCATAAGATTGGGTGAAGCACCTAAGTCTAGCATGGAATTATGCAAGATTTTGTCATGTATATTCAGGCTCACATAGAAGGGAGGGACAACCCCTTCTTGGTATTTTCCTTCAACTTCAGGACCAAACAATAATTCTGGTTTATCATCTACCAATTTTAAAGTATCAGTGTCACTGCCCATATTCAAAGCTTTAAAAACTTGTTTTCTATATACATCTTGAGTTATTAGTTTAGCTAAGGGTATGGTGATTTTAATCTTGGCAATTTCCCCTTCAAGGCTGAAAGGAAATATTGTTTTTGACATTTTTACATCTGTTTTTTCATTTAAAACTCTTTCAGCAATTTTGATTTGCTGAACTTTATTTGAAATGTTATTTAGGAAAGATTTGTTAGGGCCACTAGCAGAAGTACTAGGGCAGCTTTGTTCAACACTTTCCTGACTGTTTTTGTCTTTATTTATATCAGTTTTCTTGGACAAAGTGTTGGTGTTAATTTCTATCTTTTCAGGCTAATTTTCTGAGGTTTTCTTAACAACAGTACTAGTGTTTTTGTCACTAGAACTCTCTGGGCTACCTTTGCTTCTAAGATTATATTGTTTGTGTACCTCCATGATAACATTTTAAAACCCCAATTTGTAATCTTCAGAATCCTCATTATTGTATTCAGTTTGTTCTGAAGAGAAGAATCCTTGTTCTTCTTCAGTGAGAAAAAAATCTGTCTCACTGTCAGATCCTATTAAGTTTACATGATTTTCTTCCAACCTTTCAACTTACCTTTCTTCTTCTTGATCAACATAGTTTTGTTGAAAGGAAGGCCTAATCTGCTGGTCATTGTCTCTTTGCCTATCTTGATTAGGGTCTCTTCTGAGATCTTGGTTTCTGTTTCTGTTTTGGTTTTCTCTAGGAGGCACTCTGTCATTCATATTTATCTTTTCAATAATTCTCTCCATTACCTTCAATAAGTTATCAATTTTAGTATCTGATGAAGAGGTTGATCCTATTGTATCATCTTTGTATGTAACTCTTTTCTCTGCTTTCAACCTAGCTCTTTTCTCAATCAGATTTGCTTCTACACTTAAGGCTCACCTCTGCATATCTTCTAAAGTTGAGGGGTATCTTTCTCTTAGCTGGTAGGCCATTTTAGTATCAAAAACTTCTAGCAATTTTTCTAAGGCTAGGCCTAGTGGAAGTTTCATGTTTGGGGGAAGTGCATTATACACACTATTCAATCTAGTGCAATAATCATGGACACTTTCCCCAATATTTCTTTTGAGATTGGTATATTCTGAAAGGATTTGGAGAGGGTTCTTCCTAATTTCCCATTGATTATGAATGTTTGATATAAAGAAGAGAGATCATTTATGCTATGAGGAGCTAAGTTTTTAAACCATTTATTGACTTCTCCTCCTAAACTTTGAGCAAAAATTCTCATCTTAATGGTCTCTTCTTCTATTTCCATGTAATCAAAAGCATCATTCATTTGATCTACATGTTGTTGGGAAGTAGTAGGTTCATTTCTAGTGAAATGGGGAAATTTGGATTGGTAATCATTGGGTAGGGGGACTAGAGGTTTTGGTAACACTAGTGGAGCATACCATGCCACCATGATTGGAAATAATGGGGGATTTACAAGAGGTGGATTAACAAGAGGGAAAGTGGGCTGAAATTGAGCATTTTGAACAGTGGATGTATGGATAGGATTAGAAGAAACACTTGGGCCAACAAACTGATGATGAGCATATTTGTTATGGAAGGAGCTGAAATGATGGAGAAGCTGAGAATTAGGTGGAGTAGAAGGTGAGGCCTCTCTGCTAAAGCTATGTTGCAAATATGTGGTTTCAAAATTAACTTGATTTAAATTACTTTGAGACTTATTTCTGAATAGGTTCTTTGTGTAAGGTAAGTCAAATTGAGGATCTTCTAAGACTGTAAGATCTTTAGGGACAAATCTTGTTCTTGGGATGGTCCTATCAGTAGTTGGTTTTCTAGATCTAGAATTCTGCCACAAAATCTTCTCTAGATTGTCAACTATGGTAGGGGGATTAGGATCTGGATGGGATCTAGTATGGACCCTATGTGAAGCCAGATTTCAGTTTTTCAAAATTAGAGAGGTTTGAAGTTTTAGGACTGTTTTTCAAGATTTTTCCTCTCACAGTGATTTCTATAATAGAGGATTAGGTTTCTAAACTCCCTCAAGGCTGGTTAACATAGTTTCAAGGAAATTTGGAATATTAGTGAGGTAATATGCCTATTGCAGCTAGTGGAGTTGCCAGGTGGAAATTTTAGCTTTTCTGAAGGTAAAATTTTTTATGGTCCACCACTAATGATCTATTTGAAAACCAATATGAAATGTTTTTGGGTTTTTCTGAGTTTTATGTGGTTCTATAGTTATGAGA
Source organism: Pinus albicaulis (assembly GCA_034641835.2). NCBI lineage: Eukaryota > Viridiplantae > Streptophyta > Pinopsida > Pinales > Pinaceae > Pinus > Pinus albicaulis. The sequence goes on along the minus strand of CM076572.1, from coordinate 684,521,156 downwards.
GTGTTCTATACTTTATTCAACACTTAGCTAAGGTGATGAAACAAACAAAGTATACTCTATAGCATTACTAGCTGATTTCTTCAAGGTTTGATGAGGGTCTCTTAGAATCCCAAGGTTTACTTAGATTTCCACTGATGCAGACAAATCCTATCATGATTACCATTATGCTAGTAGTGCTCGAAGAAGCTATATTTCACTTAAATGAATACTGAGTGTCTTGTTTAGGGACCTTTACTCAAAATGTCCCACCGTGATCACCAGAATGTTGGGATCCTGTGATTTGGCTGATTTGCAAACCAAATGACAAGGCAACATATAAAACAGTCTTTAGAGCTCTAGGATCTAGCCCTCTTAGTCTCAGAGAGGGATCTCTCAATATGTTTGCAAAGATATGACTTGTTTGCTTGAAAAAGGTTGATTTTAGGCTAGTTATTAAGCTTGAGTTTGTTTGATTGTTTTGTGGGACAAGATGATTTTGGCAACATAGATAGAAAAGGGAAATCTATAAGTCATTGGGCAATGGAGTCAAGTAGAACTTTGTAACAAGTTTGTATATGAATTAGGGATATCAAAGGGAAAATCTAACTTGGTTTTTGGATCTACAAAGTTTTCAGGTGAAATGAAATTAACATCAAGGTTTTAGAATGAAAAGTAGAACTAAGGGCAGTTAAGAATCCTTAATTATATGTACTCTTCAACAAAGGGACTTAAAGAATCATTTGAACATGAAGAAGTATTTTATAGACATGGATAACCACGAATTATACAAATTACACTTCAGAAAATAACAATTTCAAGACAAACTTTCAAAATGAAATCTAAGAGTCGAGGAATGCTCTATTTCATCAAATATTTCACTCTCAAGGATAAGAAAACATTCAAGATTCAAAAATAACTTCATTCATAGAAGAGGGAACTCCTAAACATCTAGGACTGCAATTATAAAGACCTTCAAAACAATTATTTAAGAAAGTACAAATGGTATGATCAAAATAGACCTCTTTGGCAAACTTTGGACAATGGTACTTTGACAGGAGACTTCAGAAACAGTTTTCAAAGTGTCAACAAGAAGCAGGGAAAACCATAAAACATCTTGAGGCCAACTGTATTGAGCTATTCTTGAAATAAACAAGCTTAAGGGTTTGAAAAGTAGTCAAACTACTCAATAAAACCTTCTGCAGATGAAAACATAAAGATATTGAAGAATAAACAAGTCTAAGGTGCTTCTAGGAGACATTTCTTAGCCTAAAACTTTTACTCTACTGTAAGTAAGAAATGATGAAAACAGAATGGAAAATAGGGAAAACATAAACAGATTAGAATACTTCACCAGCAACCAAGCTCAGGGATCCAATGAAAGAGCTTTCTCCATCAACAAATATGTCAAAACATCCACAGGTTCCAATACATCAATTTCTTTTCAATCTCAACAGAACTATGTATTACTTCAAAGAGTTATCAAATGCCCCCATACAATGAGTTCGAATGTAGTATTTATGCTGAAAATTAGGAGGTGGAACTATCTAGGGTTCAAAATGTTATTAATGACATAGTAAATGCACTCCTATCCTTAAAAACCATGCAAGGTGTTAGCCCCCCTATGAAATTTTTGACAAGCAAATAGGGAGCTAAATTGTTGCTGAGTCTTCAAGGAATGCATTTCCCTTGAAAACACAGTCCCCTTGAAGCCTCCATGTGTCTTTTATCCTTTGATAGTTTCCCCTTTTCTGATTCCCCTTTTAAAGCCTATCTGTTGACAAAGAAATGCCCAAAGACCTCCTTCCCCCTTTATTTTTCCCTCATTTAACCTCTTTTTATCCTCCCTTTTCTCCCCTTCTATTTCCCCCATTTACTCCTCAAATTCCCCCAAAATCCCCTTTAAAGTTCCCCCCTAGCCTTTGTTGGCCTTGTCTCCCCTTTATCCCTCTATCGTTCCCCTTTAAACCCCTTAAATCCATTAAAATGGGCAAATAACCCTCTTCCGACCTTATTATAGGGCTTAGCCCCTTACCGCAAACCCCTTAACCACTTCCCCACATATGACCCCGCGCCAGGACCAAGTGCTTAAGTCCCGGCGCTTATCGCAATCGGAACCATCGGCGGGAGGCAAAACCCTTTGTAACGCAAGAAATCCCTGATGCGATTGATTATAACGTTAAGACCTGGCGGCATGCCTGCACGTTGACCTTCTGCGAGCATTCAACGGCGGGTTGCCATCTAAGAATTTCTTCTCGATCGCAACGCAAGTTTAAAGTGCCTTATTGAAACCTTCCGATTGACCGTCGTCCATTCCCCTCACAGTATCTAATTGCTTACCCATTAACTTCCAGACCGCCCATCCACTTTCCACCGCGTATCCCCGTCGATTCGATGGTTACGCGACCCACGCCCTCCGATCACCCTGGCAGCCACCCGTGTTTCCGATTGCGATCTCCCATTCATCCGTGACCGTTGTGATCTATCACAATATCCGCCCGCTAGCGCTTAATCGCACCCCCATCCGATTGCAATCGCAAGCCTTCCCTCTCGCATTTCGACAACCGACTATTGACCGGCTCGTACCCAACGGTCATCGCTCAATCGCATTGCCCTGCTCAATCACAATCGGAACTTTCAATGGTGCCGCCCCGATTGAGATGCTCCGATTACATCTCAGCCGTTCATCCTTCCCGTGATCGAACGGCCCGACGCTAATTGCATCCCCTTCCCTCCATCGCCCGATTTGATCTCCGCCGTTCGTTCTCCCCAAGATCCGACGGTTCTGGTTCAATCGCCCTCCGCCTCCACTGGGTCCCACCTCCATGGCCTTCGCTCCATTGTTTTCCGTGTTTCCTTTGTAATTCGCCCAAAGTTCATCGTTGGGCTTTTACGTTTATTAACCGTCTCCTCCGCCATTTTCACTATTCCTCCACCGCTCTGCCACCGTTCCTCTGGCCTCTGCAGCATTTCTCCGCCACCACTGCCAGGTTCTTAACAGGTGTATCTTATGATGCAGACAACACAGAGAGACCATTTCAACCAGCCAGCGAAGCAGCAGAAACATGATTTAAAAGGGATTAATGCTTATTATCGATACAATTAACGTTTTAATCCTACAGTCAAAGGCTTAAGGCACTGTTTGAAGACTAATGAGCGCACCAGCGACGCCATAACTACGCTACCTAACAACAGAGTTTTTCTCTCCAGAAGTACACCTCCTACAGCAATCTCCATGCTTCCTCGAGCCCATAAGCAGTAAATTGCACTGACAGAACTTCTCAAGGACTGTCAAGCAGCATTAAAGAAACATGGAGGGGCCTGCAGATCATTCCATCCAGTTCATTTATTCCAGAGTGGCTAGCACAGAGCTCCAAGCACCAGAAGGACTCCAAATGAAATATCCGAGGTCAATCGACCTGACAGAGCCTTCCCTAACTGGCCTACTGAGTACATACAGTGTTGCATTCTGCCATTAAGCAGTATGGGCGTGAATACTTCCGCCTTACTGTCTTAATGAGATTCATTTATTGTATATTCTACCACTGCTTCTTCCTCTTCCCCTATAAAAGATCCCCGAGAACATATTAAAAAGGTTGTTGCCTTGCTGGGCATATTTCTGTTAGAGGGATTCATTGGTGACTGTTAGAAAAGTCTTGGGGGAAAGTTGCAGAGTAGTTTGTATGTAATAGGCCGGGAGGAGAAAGTTTGGACTGTATTAACCATTGAGCCATATTGTACATGACTGGTGTTGCATCAATTAATCGAAGCACATCTCACAGGATCCTGGTCTATTACTATTGGTGATGTTCTTATTTACTCTGTTTATTACATTTCCATATTGTTTCATGTTCTTCTGGTAGGAATCAGAATAATGGTATAGGATTCACCCTTGTTAGGTGCCCTATGCTCTCTGCTCTCCCTACCTTTATGTTTTCTGCTCTATGTGCTATCTAAGATCTGGCTTCAGTTGATTTAACCAGTGCAGCGGATGTTATTGCCTGCTGGCTGATGTGTGAATTAGTTGATGACGTTCTTAGATGTTCTTGAGGGGTTTAAGCTGGAAAGTTTGGGAGCACTGGGGATAAGTGTTAGCCCTGTCCACTAGAATCCTTGCATGACCAGTTTACCTTTCTGTGATCCCTTTGTTTATCTTATCTCTGTTTTCCCCTTGGAGTTGCTAAAGCAGACCTGGAGTTAAATGACCTCTCGTCCGACTTCCACAAGTTGCCCTTTTGTCTTTTGAGAGTGGGGCACTTAAGAGTGTCCAAGTGGTGTCCGGAGTTAAATGACCCCACCGATCTATAGACAAAGTTGGTTGTCTTCCTTCTTCCAGCTTTCGTTCCTCCCAATGTTCCACCTCATCATCTAATTCCAGAAAAGATCTCTTAGTATTAGATGACTTTGCCTCAGGAAGCTCCTCCTGCTAGTGGTGCTAGTGGATGCAAGTAATTTCCTTTCATGACTCCATAGCCCAATGGATGGCACTTTCTTGGCCAATCCTCCTTGCTGAAACATCCTGTTGCTTTGTTCCTTTTCTCCCGTTGCTTTCCCAGTCCATGATCTCCTAACCAACCCAGCAACCCTCCAACCAAATTATTTAAATCCCCCTCTGTGCTTCATAACTAGCCTAACATCTTATTTTTGAGCTTCAAGGATACATCATTCTTTGCTCTATCTGGAGAGATCCCTCTTCGGGTCCAGGAGGGCTAGATCCTGGGGCCCCAAAGTGGTTCTGATGTTGTCTCATCCTTTGGTCTTGCCAATCTGGCCAAAACATGGGAACCCCAACATAATGGCGACTCCACTGGGGATAGACCACTTTGCCTTTAGATTGGCTTCTCATTTCTGATGGTGGACAACAGCCTGCTCCAAACAGTCAAATTCATCCACCTGGCGACTCCACACTCCCTATGATCCAAAGACCAAATGACTCCATTGGTGAAGAACACTGAACTGGTTGAGAAGAGATAGTAGCCTTCTTTGCATAAGCACGAATCCAAGCATGGACAGGGATGCAAAGTATAATGCTTTTTATAATAAAGCATGCAGAATAACAGAAGTGCTTACCAAAATGCTGGAGACGCAGATGGCCAATATGAATACAGATGATGATTATTTAGAGTAGGCCATGTCGTCTTCAGAAAAAGAACAAACTCAAGATCTAGAAGATGAGCAGGACCTATATGATGCTCAAGAATCTGTAGAAGATGAAGAGGAAAGTGATCAGGAATTGCCCGATTGCTTACCTATGCCTTGTGTTACGCTGACCAAAGAGTATCAGGACCTATCAGCAAAGGCTAATAGGGAAAGCTGCCTTGAGGAAGCAGAAGACCGCACAGAAGAGGCAGAATCTGATGAAGAAGAAGAGGCTCAAGAGGAAATCCCGCCTCCCAGTCAGCTAACACAAGAGGAAGAGGACTGTTGTTCTTCTGTCCATGATGAGAAAGAAACCCCTCTTTTGACAGAAGAAGAGATCGATCGGATATTAAAACAGTAGTCCACCCCAGAAATCTTCTATAGAACGCAAGCTCCCGCTCAGTCATTAGTTGAGTTTTATGATTCTGAATCAGAAGACTCCTCTGTGAATCAGAACGAGGAAAGACCTGCCGCGCGCTCAGAATGGTGGACTTGGTTAGGTCCGCCTATCTATGACTCTGATGGGGAAAGTTACGAAAGCATCAGTGAAGAGTGTCATGAGATCGGAGGCCAGCAGTCTTTCCTGTTAGAAGATGAGGAGGAAAGCAAAGAAGAGGTTCTTGAGCACGATGAAAGCAAGGAGCTTACTCTTGAAGAAGAGGAAGCAAAGGAATACACCCCTGCTCGAGAATACATAAATCTCTTCACAGAGCTCAGCACGACAGAGCAGAATACATCAGAGCTCCGAGAGGACATCACTGCCATATACAATGAGTCCTCTAGTTCAGAAGATGAAGGAGACACTCTACTCCAAGAGAGTCTCATTCTTGGTCCAGTGGAAGAAGAAGAGATCCTGGTTGAATCCAGCCTTCCAGATATTCACAACCAGGTATCTTATCATGATCCTTATGCACTTTTCCTGCAAACATATGGAGAAGGATCAAAGGTATTTCTGAGCAGCATGATGCAGACAAGAAGAAAATTTTTCAAAGCTGCTATTTTTGAACAAAAAGAGTGGGAGCTGCCCTGCCTATCCAGCATGCTCAAGGAGTTGAGCAAGAAGGACCAGCCATGGGATCACTTGATGGACTGGTTACATTGGAAGACCATGTTTGTAAGCTAGATTGTAAATATTCCAGTTAGAGTAGGGTAGGTAGGAAAAGCTCAATAAAGCTCAGCCTATGAGCAAGTAGACTAGTTGTTTAAATTTCTGTCTTAGAATGTAGAGAAGAAACCTGCTAGACCGTCTAATCCTAGCAGGTAGTAGTGTAAGTAGAGAAACATGTGAGACCAACAATCTAATCTGGTCTCATGGAGCAATAAGGGTAGAAGTAGACTAGGTTTATTTTTCCTGTTTGTAAAAACTGATGATGCAAAAGGGTCTGTAAGTCCAAATGCACCCAAGAAGAAAAAATGTTAGGACTATAGTGTGGGTAGGTAGTTGTTTGAGAATTGTTTCTGCTGATATGTTGTCTTCATAGCTCGTGGCAGCTGATCAAAGAAAGAAATGGATGGTTCAAGCAGCAGGCACCTAGCCTACACCAAGAGATCATCTTCTGGTTTCTTGGCTCCTTCACGAAGAAGCCATCCCCATGTGGAGCCACTGTTAGCCCCCCTATGAAATTTTTGATAAGAAAATAGGGAGCTAAATTGTTGCTGAGTCTTCAAGGAATGTATTTCCCCTGAAAACACAGTCCCCTTGAAGCCTCCATGTGTCTTTTATCCTTTGATAGTTTCCCCTTTGCTGATTCCCCTTTTAAAGCCTCTCTGTTGACAAAGAAATGCCCAAAGACCTCCTTCCCCCTTCATTTTTCCCTCATTTAACCTCTTTTTATCCCCCCTTTTCTCCCCTTCTATTTCCCCCATTTACTCCTCAAATTTCTGGTCACTTTCGTGGAAGTTCCCCTTAGCCTTTGTTGGCTTCGTTTCTTTTATCCTCTACTGCCCTTAAACCCCTAAATTCATTAAATGGGAACAACCCTTCCTAATTTTGCTATAGAAGGCTTAGCTCACTGCAAAACCCCTTAACCACTTCCCCACATATGACCCCGCGCCAGGACCAAGTGCTTAAGTCCCTGGCGCTTATCGCATCGAATCACCATGAGTAAAACTCCTTGTAACGCAACAAACTTCGTTACGCGGCTGATTACATCGTTAAGACTCGCGTGTCTCCGCATCACATCTTCCGCGGAGATCCAACGGCGGGCCGCTAATCGCAACCCCTCTCCGATCGCAATCGCAAGTCGCAGCAGTGCCGCCCCGATTGAAACCTTCCGATTGGATCTGGGTCGTCCATTTCCCTGCAGATCTAACGGTCATCGCATTAATCGCACTGCCCCCCCGATCCACTTCTCCACCGTTGATCTCCCCGCCGATCCGATGGTTGGCGCTTAATCGCAATAGCCTCCGATCAATCGCAAGTGTTTTCACCTGTGCTCTGATTGCGATCCTCCGATTCATCCGTGACCGTTGATCTGTCACAATATCCGACGGCTAGCGCTTAATCGCACTCCCCATCCGATCGCAATCGCAAGCCTTCCCTCTGCCTCCCCGATTAAATCCTGACCATTGATCAGTCCTCAGATCTAACGGTCATCGCTCAATCGCATTGCCCTGCTCAATCGCAATCGGAACTTTCAATGGTGCCGCCCCGATTGAGATTCTCCGATTACATCTCAGCCGTTCATCCTTCCCGTGATCGAACGGCCCGATGCTAATCGCATCCCCTTCCCTCCATCGCCCGATTTGATCTCCGCCGTTCGTTCTCCCCAAGATCCGACGGTTCTGGTTCAATCGCCCTCCGCCTCCACTGGGTCCCACCTCCATGGCCTCCGCTCCATTGTTTTCTGTGTTTCCTTTGTAATTCGCCCAAAGTTCATCGTTGGGCTTTTACGTTTATTAACTGTCTCCTCCGCCATTTTCACTATTCCTCCACCGCTCCGCCACTGTTCCTCTGGCCTCTGCAGCATTTCTCCGCCACCACTGCCAGGTTCTTAACAGGTGTATCTTATGATGCAGACAACACAGAGAGACCATTTCAGCCGGCCAGCGAAGCAGCAGAAACAAGATTTAAAAGGGATTAATGCTTATCATCGATACAATTAACGTTTTAATCCTACAGTCAAAGGATTAAGGCACTGTTTGAAGACTAATGAGCTACCAATGTGTTCTAGTATCGAAGGCTACTCAACAATATAGGTTTTTTCTTTCTCCGTAAGCACACCTCTAAGGCATCTTTCTATGCTTCCTAGCCCACATGCCGTGAAATTAAACGATGGGTAACTTTCTCATGACCCACAAGCAAAGACAAAGAAGAAGTGAGGCTCGCGTACTGTCTTCCACCCGAAATTATTTATTTGAAAGTGGCTAGCACAGTAGCCCACACCGATGACCCAAAGAAATATTCAGGTCAACGACTTACAAGCCTTTCCTTAACCGGCTCATCGAGACATACAACAGTGATCGCTATTACAAGAGTGGCGTGAACACCTACCATCGTTCTAATGAGATTCATTTATTGTATATCCTACCTCTGTTGCTTCCTCTTCTCCTATAAAAGATCCCCGAGAACATAATGTAAAGGTTGTTGTTCAATTGCTGGTAGTTTGCTGTTAGAGGGATTCATTCTTGACTGTTAGAACAGTCGTGGGAGGAAGTTGCAGAGTAGTTTGTATGTAATAGGCTAGGAGGAGAAAGTCTGGGTTGTAACAGTCATTGAGCCATATTGTACATGACTGGTTTTGCATCAATTAATCAAAGCACATTTCACAGGATCCTGGTCTATTACTATTGGTGATGTTCTTCTTGACTCTGTTCATTTCATTTACATGCTGTTTCATGTTCTTCTGGTAGGCATCAGAATAATGGTATAGGATTCACCCTTGTTAGGTGCCCTATGCTGTTTGCTCTCCCTACCTTTATGTTTTCTGCTGCATGTGCTATCTAAGAGTAAATTCACGGGTTTAACCAGTGCAACGGATGTTATTGCCTGCTGGCTGATGTATGAACTTGGGGGTTTGCATCTTAGATGTTCTTGTAGGGTTGAACAAGTTTGGGATAATCGGGGATGGCGGTTAGCCTCTATTCACTGGTAATCCTTGCTGACCAAATACCTTTCCGTGATCCCTTTGTTTATTCATTCTGCTTTAGCCATGCTAAGACCGAGTTAAATGACTCGTTCGATCTACAAGTCGCCCCTTTGTCTCTTTGAGAGCAACGAGTATGTCCAAGGTGTCCTGGAGTTAAATGACCTCCGACCCCGTACGGTGTGCCACAAGTTACTGTTTCTTCCTTCTTCCACTTTCCCTCCTTAATTTTCCACCCCATCATCTAATCTAAAGATCCTCTAGTATTAGATGACTTGCCCTTTGGAAACCTTGGCTAGTGGATGCAAGTAATTTCCTTTCATGACTCCATAGCCCAATGGATGGCACTTTCTTGGCCAATCCTCCTTGCTGAAACATCCTGCTGCTTTGTTCCTTTTCTCCCGTTGCTTTCCCAGTCCATGATCTCCTAACCAACCCAGCAACCCTCCAACCAAACTATTTAAACCCCCCTCTGTGCTTCATAACTAGCCTAACATCTTATTTTTGAGCTTCAAAGATACATCATTCTTTGCTCTATCTGGAGAGATCCCTCTCCGGGTCCAGGAGGGCTAGATCCTAGGGCCCCAAAGTGGTTCTGATGTTGTCTCATCCTTTGATCTTGCCAATCTGGCCAAAACATGGGAACCCCAACACAAGGCATAAGGTAGGAATGTTTCTCAACTACTTCTCTATGTAATAAATATGTCTTTACTTCCTGAGGATAAAATAGCTGAAAATCTTGACTTTGAGGCCTTTTTTTGTCTGTTATAGTAACTGTCTGACAACCTTCAAATATCTTTTTGTGTAATAACTGCTAATTTTCCCTTTGTTACATAAAGTAAGTGAAAGGTGTCACTTTTGATTTACCAAGTGAATAAATGCTCCTTTGCTGTATCGAGGTTGTATTTAAGCCTATTTTGCCTTAATTTCATCATTTAAACTGTGTTTTAAGGCCTGATAATGATTTTGGCCTTCATAATATAACATTGTATTCCTTTCCCTTTCTAATTGATTCAAACCTTTATTTCTTTGTTTCTTTGGCCTTCAATTGTCCTTTTGCTGACTGTATCCACCTTCAAACTATGTATTTAACCTTAAAATTTTAGGATTAAAACTTTCTAATATTTGGTCTTTGATTTTAATCTCCATCTTTTAACCTTTAATCGCCACTTTCTTCCTTCTGTTTTCTTTGTCAGTGTGTAGGTGGCTTTTGGTAAGTTGGAGGGTCTGATGGTATAAACAGTGCTCATAAAGCACTGATCGAACTAAGAAATGAAACCGAACAAACCCTTTCTTCGTTATTTTGCCTTTGCTTGGACCGTGAAGGTCATCACCTTTTGGCCTTGTCTTTTTATGTACTATAGGAGGGCTTTCAACCCCAAAACCGCCATAGAACCTGCAACAAACCACAAAATATGTTATAAAATCCTGTGTGAGGGCTTAAAATTGCTTCACAAAGGCTAATGGAGTGGCAGAGGAGTAGTGAGGAAGAAATGAATGCGCGGAAGGGATTTCCATGGCAAAAACCACAAAAAATGGGGTTTAAAATGACTTTGGCGGAAAAAATGGGAAAAGTGGTTTTGAAAAACCACCAGTGGTTTTCACGCGGGGCAATGGTGGTTTTTGGTTTTGCCCAAATTGAACACTATCCAGTTATTTCATGACACACGTCCCTCGGAAAATTGGTGGTTTCGCGTAACTTTTGGTTGTTAAACCTCAAGAGTGAATGTTGTGCGATATCGCATATGAGCCATCGAATGGGAAGGGGCAGATCCGATGGTACGGAGAGGAGCACGATGGAAAGGTGCATAGGCAGAAGTTTTATTGGGAGATAGGTGTCGACCTGTGATTGGTGGAGGTGGCTAAGTAATGGGAGGTAGGCCCCGACGGGGTTGGATGGGGAACTTTTATCGAGAACCGTTGGATTTGATTAATCAACGTTGGGGATTGATTGTAGGGGTGAATGGATAGAAGAGTTCAGGAGGATGAAGGGTAGGAAGGGAGGCCTGGTGGCCGTTGATCTTTGAATATCAATGGTGGGGATGGTTTCATGGAGTGTTAAGGCTAGGGAAATATATATAAAGGGACGAGGGCTTAGAGCTCGGTGCTGGGGAAAGGTTCTGTGGAGGAATAAGTGGCAAGGAGCAAAAGAAAGAAGGGCTTATCACGTCGAGAGATCAATATAAAAAAGGTAAAAGGAAAAAAAAAGGGGAATGCCGATGCACGATGGCGATGGGGCTAAGGCCTTGGTTGCGGGTGTAGGCTATATGGTTTAAGGGGCGGGGGCTCAAACCCAAAGGGGTTTAAAAAGCTAAAGTTATAAAAGGGCTGAAAAAAGGATAAAAACAAGGTTTTTCAAAATTTTTGAAGTTCTGAAAGGCTTTTTAGAAGAGGGTTTCAGGTCCTGGCCACGTGAGTGAAGGGGGTGGAGGATTTTTAAGCCCTCGAGGGCTTAAGGCCCAATTTGTGAAAAGATTGTCCTTTTAGGTAAAAAATGGGTTTTTTAGGCTAATTTAGAAATTTGGATAGGTATAAGGAGGTAGTTTAAACCATAAAAAGGGGTTTTTATAGGTTTAAAGGGATTTTATGGGTAAATGAGGGATTCAGTGAAGAAAAAAATGGGGGGAATGAAATCATGAAAATGTAACCTTTAGGAAAAATTTCTTTCTTTGGGAACAACAGGATTTTGAAGGATTTTTTGAAGGGAACAACAAGGTAAGGAACATAACTTAAGGAACAGCACTGCTAAGGAACAACAGGCTTCAAGAATAAATGATTTTCAATGAAAATAATCTCTTGAAGGCTCAAAACCTATTTTAGCCATCATTTCCCGTGACAAAATTTATTGATGGCTAACATGTACAAAGAACGTGAATGGTGCACTACATCCCCCACTTTCTCATTCATCTTTTTCTCCCATGGAAGTAATCCATAAGCACCCTTGGTCAGAGTATTACATCCCCACACACAAGCCACCATGCCATTCATAGCCACTTTATACCCACCCTGGAAGTCATACCGACTCCAGGGATTTCCCCATCAAAAATAACTATGATTGCCACCAAGCTGCTTAGTATACTCCGAAATTGGGCCATTGAATCCCCATCATCACTTTTCATTCACCCCTCGCCAACATGCCTATGTTAAACCCATCACCTCCAGGCCCCTAACACCTCATGTCAGTGACCCCTCATTCGATTGAGGCTTCCTTTTTGTCAACATCGACGCCTATCTTCCAAAAAGGAAGTAGTACCTTGGATCACCCCTCTCCATAAAAGGGGCATCCTCGGGTGTCACTCTGGGAGAAACCATTGTCCACAGATGTCATTGATACTCTTGACATTTGACTACAACAAAAGATTTCATGTCAAGATGCTTTTGTACCTTACAACCATTGCACTTTTATCAAATCCGTCAAAGACCTGTGCCTTCATAAGCGTCTCTTTCAACAATGATAACATGGGAAGGTCCTAGCCAGCACCTATGTGTATAATCCGTAGCTCTATGCCATACCAATTTTATGCATATGGGTACCACATTCCACCTATTTTCAAATAAAAAATGCCCTGGAGGGCGTCAACAGTCGTCGTCAGCAACCACCAGTTCACTACCGTATCAGTGACACAGAAAAAACATGTATCTGTCAAATAGATTTGTTTAACTATCCATAACATCACGAGCATGGGACATGCCCACCTCGTAGAAAATTTTTATATGTGTTGCATTATATTTGCTTACAGGCGTCCCGTGGGACATGGTCATTCTTGAAACCGGTGCAGGGTGTTTCCAATTCCAAGCTTCACGCAGCTCTCTCTCTCTCTCTACGCACGATATGCATAAAAGAAACTATAATGTATTTCGGCTATACAATTCTTCCTAGACCTCACACATTATGGGGAAACTCTTAACATTGGAAAATCGTACAAGCAGAAGATGACATTATTTAATGTAAAGCAGAAGGATTTACAGGGCTGAAAAACATTAGAGAATTTGGAAAGTATTTAAAAATCTCTAAGGTCTGAGGAAAAATCAAATTTAAGCAAGTCCTAAATTCATTTGCGTGCATAATCCTTCGTGAAGAGCGCCTTTGCACGCCTTATGACCCAAAATACATGCAATCCTAGAGTGGTGAAAGTCACTTTCCATGACCAAAAAAGGCACACTCTAGGACAGTGATTCCTCACTTGAAGCCGTCTAATGACAACCACCAAAGCCTCCTTAAACATCAAGTGAGCACACAATGGAATATTTATAGCACACAAAGGAATCATCCCCCTCTTTTGGGTCACCATTGAAAATGTACCAAGAGAGGGAAGGAGGATTTGAATTCTCCTATATAAGGCCACCATGAGATGAAGAATGAGTGAACACATTGTTATTTTGGCCAGAATTTCCCAAGAAATACCAACAGTGTGTGATCCAAAGCTAAAGATAGAGGGGACTAAATTTTTGGCCACGCAACAAGTTCAGTCCACCACAGTAGAGATAGGGATACTTTGCACCTAGGCAAGCTTGGGAGTAAAAACATCCTTACATCGAGACTTATAACCCATGTTCCAGGGGCCCTTTTGCAAGAGGGTTAAAGTTTCATCCTGATTTCCTACCAGCACTCAATAAGAGGGGCCGAAGAGCCACTGTTTGGATTATTGCAGTTGTTTGACTCTATTCATAGCTTTTGTTTATTTTTTTTAGTTTTAGTTTATATATATGCACGCTATTTCTCTATCTAGTATGTTTATGATTCTATATTTTTCCACTAACTTGCTTGACTCCACTTATTTTTCTGTTTGTTACCAATAACTTAAGTGGGTAGACCACACACCTTAAGTTGGTGTGATTTCGTAGATACGTGCACCAAACACACTAAAACAATAGATTTTAAAGTAAAAAAAAAGATGAAAATACAGAGTTAAAGGAAGTTAGCGTAAAGGACACCCAACATGAAGAAGACAGCCAATGTTGAGTAACAACAAAGAGAGAAAGAAACAAAAATATCAACAAGAAAACAACAAATCCAAATAAGAAGTGACAACTATCATTTAGTCTCCTAGTTGTCTCTATCTTCTTGCATGAAGATATTTAATTTTCCTTGAATAATTCCTAAAACAGTTTTATGATATTTTGAAATAGTTTTCGTATAAGTACTTCATAATTCAGAGTATTGTGTGTGGATTGTGGATTGCTAAACATTTCTATAGTTGTATTTATCTGAAACCTGAGGGTTCAGTGTACCATTTTCAAGTCATCACATCGGATTGAGAAATAAAGGCATTATATTACAGGATTCATGTGTTGAGCCACTTCAATGAAGTACTTTCAGTTGTTCTTTGTTATTTTCTGAAGTTTTTTTTTCACATACTTGCATTCTTTTTTAATCTAAATGTATAACAGGAATTGTATTTCATAACTTGTTTAAGTACACTCTATCTTGAATAGTTATTTCATTTTCATGTTTTCTTCTGATATCTAGATTAGGGAATTCTTCATTTCTCCCTAGTTTAGATTGATCTCGGCCATTTCCCTCATTATCCAGATATGAGAATCCTTTATTTCCCTCCCATCCTGATTGAAACTATTTCACCTTCCACCCTAAAGATATGAATTTAATCAACTACCTTGCCCCGTGAACACTTCCTTTAGAACTTGATTCTGATATGTTTCTTGATACATTGACTCCATTAGCCCAATGTAAAATAGACCTGCATCTATCCATCTAAATCAATGATTCCACCACCAAACCAAACCAAAATCAAAACCAATCAATCTTACATAACTAGCCTAAAATCAACTAAAAAAACAACAAAGTTAAATAATAAAGAGAGAGCCCTCTCTAAGAATTAGGAAGGCTAGATCCTAAGCTTAAAAGTAGGTTTGTGGTTACCTCTAATATTACTTAAAACAAAAGGATTAAGAACCCTAGGAGTTATTGGAGTGATAACTTTGGGCAATTTGAGAGATAATAGAAGAAGCTACTATAGTCAATGTAGTTAGTTCTACAGATTGTTGAAGGTAAACATCATTAATGGTTGAAGTAAACTCTATTACAAAATATTAGAGAGTATCAAAATCTTGGAGAAGCTAAAAATCAAATTGAATTTGTGAATAAAATTCCATCACTGGACTTTGTTGTAGAATAGAAGGATCAAATACTGTCTCGTCTGCCCAATTCACATATTTAGTCCTGAATAAACCTTGTTCAAAGTGTAAATCAAACTGAATGTCCTGTAAGGTGACAAAGTTTTCAGGGAGGAAATTTTATCTGTGAAAAATTTTGTAACTTGTTTGGCTCTTGGTTCTAGTCATTTTTCTTACATTTTTCTTTAAAAAAATTTAGGATCGTCCACTATAGTAGGAGGATTTGGATCAAGATGGGATCTAGTAGAGATTCCTTTAGGAGCTAGAATTCAAATCTGAAGCACATACAAATTGATTATTTACATAAACTGAAAGAAAACCAATCTTAGAAAATAATTCTATCATACAATGATTTTTTAACTGGGTTTGTAAATTCGAATGAAAAGTCAAGTTTTTTTAGTTAATTCCCCTAGTATGGTCACCACTATGTTATCATTCTATAATTTTAAGGTTGGCAAGAATAATTATATAAGACAACATCAAAACCACTTTGGAGCCTAGGATTTATCCCTCCTAAACTCATAGATGGATCTATCTTTTAGATTTAGCTTTGTTTTATGAATATGATATTAGGCTAGTTATAATGATTGTAGTGATTGATTTTTTATTGATTGTTTGGTTGGATTAGTATATCTATTTAAACTAATTCCATTGGGCTGAGTCATAAAAGGCTGGGTTGTGGCATCAAATTTTGAAGATCCCCCATAAGGCAAGCTAGCTAATATGCTTACTGGATATTTAAAACATAATGAATTATGAGATGAAAGAAATAATGAATTTAGTAATGGTTAAAAATAAATTAAGAATTTATTAACTAGACTTCAAAAGAAAAACATTTATATTGTAAATATTTCCAGAAATAAGGTGCTTTAACAACAAATATTAACATTCAAATTTATTCTTTATAATCAGATTTAAATGATGCACTGAGAGAAAAAAAAATGGAAATCATTAACACATAAAAGACATAACATCACCAGATAGACATAGCTCAAGTATCCTGTAAAAGGTCTTTTATTATTGATGCTCTAGCTTCAAGAAAAATACAATTCTCCAAATAGAAAATTTTTAAAATCCAGGGTCCAACCCCTGATACTCAGAATGTATGTAGTATATAGTTTTTGGGGGAAACCACATGTTTCTTGGTGTGCACCGTTGACACCATATTGTAACTTCATGTTTTCATCTTATGAGATGACTATGGCAGCAAAGAAGTGGCTGGGAAAGCACTTACTATTTAATATTTTGATGCAGGCCAAGGATGCACTGCATTGGTTCCATGAGAGGGACCATGATTCACTCTCTAGTTTTCATTTGGCAACTTGTTCTCATTGTACATTGCTTCCATATGTTTGTGATATGTATATGTTCATGGGGAGATTTGTTTGGAGAGTGGACTTGAGATTGCAAGGGCCCATTGGGAGCATGATTCTCCCCACTTTATATGTTGTACGTTTCAGGAGGCACTTTATGGCTGAACTATTTTTTGGGACATCATACAAGTTGACCATCATGATCCTACTCTATGGCTTGTATGAGGAAGAGATGAGGCAGCAGCAAAATTTTTTGTTGCTATGGTTGCACCTGGGAGAGTATGGGAAAAAATATTCCCATACTTTTCATGATATTTCTAAAGAGAAGGAAGGCACATTCATGATGCAAGGAGGCTACCCTTCAGCATTGAAGGATCATGAGAGACTTCCATATAGGAAGAATATATTCTCACATAGTAGCATGATGTTGGATGCCTTTGGCATATGTAATGTCAAAGAGAGGAGTAATGGAGCCTTATTTCTAAGGCCTATAGCGCTGTCACATGGGAGTGTGTTCTTATTGATGGAGTGTTCCAAGGAGTATATGTATCCCTTCTTCTTGCAAATTTTTATGAGAGGATCCTCATGGGGGAACTTATACATGGACCTCACTTTTAGCCTACTCACTATGCATGGTAATAAATACATCTCTGTACTAGTAGATTACTCCATTGAGTATTTGTATCTTCTCACCATATATGATCAGTGCATTGCACCACAAGAGAGCAAAAGTATTTTTTGGTTTCATGGTCACTTTAGGGCCAATATTTGTAGTGATAATAGCCCATATATACATGGCTATGGGAAATTTCATTGTTATTTTATCTATGTACAACTGATGGAAATTGATGCTTACTTCCCCATGTTGGAAGAACAAACATAGACAGCTTGTAACTTGTTACAGAACCACTTGCCACATGACATTATCAAGCAGCAGCTGGGGGGACTGCGTAATATCCACTTACAGAACCTTTGGTACCATCCAAAATTGCACATAACTTTCAGCAATTTTCTGATTTGGAGGCCAAATGGTGATGATGTGCCATTCTTCTTGAATGGAATGGTTTGGGTTGGCATGTCTCATGACTTTCGAGGAAGAGTTCTTGGAGGCTGAATATTCTTCTTTCCATTGGAGGGCAATCATGTTGCAGCCCAAGATCAACATGCCCTCTACACCTATCATAAGTGGAGAGGAGGACAACATGGGATAGGCCCTCTTGCCTATCATGTTCACTTATTTAGCCCACCTACATTTCAAGAGCCAAAGGTGGAGGAGATTCTTCATGATTTGCCATGTTGGAGGGTGACTCACTTCATTTGGATGATAGCATGGGTGAGGGAGACACTCATTCACCATGTTTATCATCACTCCTACTTTGTGGAGGCCATGAGACAACAAGCAAGTCTCCATTCACACTTTCTGCCTTTGATTGATGTAGACCATTTGGTTTTGCACACTTGGGAGGAAACATTGGACGATAGTTTTATTGTAGATTATCTTGATGCAGTGATGGAGGCCATTGATGGGAGGCCACATGAGGAGGAGGGGAGGAATTTTTCTCTCCTTATACATTTTCTTGAGTTCAAGAAAATATTTTGGAGGGGAGGACTGTAATGTTCCAAAATTTTAGCCTCAAAGCTAAATGGAACATTACATTTAGTAGCATCTTTAGCCGGTAAATAAATGGGCAGAAAAGTCCATAAGTCTCATAAGGAGGATGAAAACACTCCAAATGTGAAAGGAGACACTCTTTCTATCCTAATAAGACATCTTCAAGTATGAACATGGATAAAACGAATATTTTTTGACTAAGTCAACAGTGCAGCTGTGGAGGAGGAGCAATCCAAGGAGGAATAACACAATTTTGGAGGGGGATGCATCTTTGGATAGAGATGACCTAGTTGAGTGGGGAAAAGGGCAAGAAAACTCATATCTTATATAAGGAATAGGATGGATGCATTATTCTTCATGTCTTATATTATTATTCTTGTCTGCCAAGACTTGTTGTTTCTTTGCTGCTTAGCAAAGTTGCAGTGTTGTTTAGCACTGGGTGTTCCCAGGTGGGAATCCCACCTCTTTCCTTTGAGGAGCCTCATTAGGAGAGTATGAATTCATCATTTCACATCAGGTTTTTAGGCCAAGCTTTAGCCATCTTCATCAGCACAACTTTTCCGGAGATTGTGCAGTGTTGCGGGGTGCAGCAGTGGAAGGGATTGGAATCCCGGCTTCTGAGCTAGTTTCTCATTGGAGAAAGGTTTCCTTCACTTGAGAGATCTTTTTGGAGAGCTCCAAAGCTTATTTCAGATCTGTGGTATCATACCACACATTTCCCATACATTCCTAGCATTTTTTCTACTAGGGAATGCATTATTTTGGAGGCAGTGTTCATTGCATGGTTTGGTGGCTCTGTTGCTAAGTTTCCTTGTGATTGTGAGGTTCATCCTTTCATGGGAGGAATCCATTGAGGGATATACATCAGATCATAAATATTTCAGTCTTGTGCAATCATGTGCTTCAGTGTTGCAGTGATGACTCAGTAATTTTCTGAATAACACATTTTGTATGCAGAGTGTTTGACAAGAAAACCTTGTCGATTTCTTTTGTATTTTGTATAAGGAGACTAGATCTATTTTCTTCAGCATTTATGATGAATATATGGGTATATATATTGTTATACTATGATTTTATTTGTAAAACCTCTCTTATACTGTGAATTTCCTTGAGCAGTTGCTCCGACATTTTGTTGTCTTGGGGTTTTAACAATTTTTGGAAATCCTAGGTGTGGGAGATTTGTTTAACCCACCTAGTTTGATTTGTTTAAGCTCTAATATTGGATTTACATTGTATATTGATTATTTTATGGGATCTAAGGGTCAATTTCAGTATTTTATTTCATATGTTGCTGGAAATGTGTTTTTCATGCATGATTCATGAGTTGTTCCTAATTTGGAATATTATAGTATTCACATATTTTTTCCCACTACTGCTCATCTGGAATATTTATTCTAATCACCTTTCGATATATTTCATATATCTATGTGAATATAATAAAGGTAGGCCTCAACATAGAAATGTGTTTAATTTCATGTTGGATGAATATATCATTGCTCATGGCCTCAAGAAAAGCTCTCCTTGTCATTGCTCCTCTAAGACCTGCAAACTTGGTTGTGTCCTTAGCAATGTCTTTCAGTTTCTTTACATAGTATTCCATAGCAATGTGCTTATAATTTATACAAACAATGATGGTAACCCTATTTTGGTCAGTGGTTCGATCCTGTTAAATAATCTACTGACAGCAATTTCTAAATCTTGGCACTTTTCATCCAACAATGTGAACAAGATTTTCTTAGTGAACACCTTCTTGACCTCTAGAATTTTTGGTGTTCTATCTTCAACTCCAAGTTCATCGAATTCATACCTGCTCTTTGAATTTAAAAATATTATGATATTATTTGTTGTCTCAGGCATGTCCCAAAACTCCTTGATTGGTTTAGCTATGGCATCATTTACCTTTTCAATTAGTTCTTTTTGTTCAAATATCATTTGAATAGAAAGCCATATTTCATTCATAGATTTGATTATACTTTTCCATATGATATCCTTTACCTGACCAAAGGTGTGACCAATGGAAGCTTCCTTCTCTACTTTCAACAATCTTTCAATTTGTTTTTGGGCTCTTTGTAATTATATTTCATGTGCATTGTCAGATCTTACCTTTTGATCCTTCAAGCTATCAATTTGTGCTTCCAAATTTTTAACCTCCTCTGTTTGGATGGACATATTATCTATGGCTTTAGCCAGCTGTTCTGTACAAGCTGATGTACCTGTAGTTGCGGATGTTATTGAAAGTATGGATGCAATAGGAACAACCTCCAAGGTAATGATGCCCATTTCTGCTACTTTTTCCTTTTCCTTGACCAATTTCTCCACTTCTGTTTCCATCTGCTTTAGTTGTGCTTGTTGTTCCATTATAAGCTTCATCATCTCTCATTTTTTGTGCTTCATTTTACTCTACATCTGTAATATTCCTAATTAGCCCAAGCTAATAGGATGTAATGTTGCCAATTTTTAGCCTCAAGTTAAAAGGAATGTTATAGTTAGAAATAGATGAATAAAATGGGTAGGGAGGCCCACTAACCTCTGTAGAAGAGAAAATAACATTCCTCATGTGAAAAGGGGAAGAATAAATAAGCTGGATTGAGCACCTACAGGTGTGAACAAGATTGGATCATGTTGATTTAGTCATATTTGACCAAGTCCACATACACTGTCTAGATACATTGAACCTCCATGATGGACTGCATAGTTTGAATGGAGGACAACTTGCATGGGCTAGGTGGCACATATGGATGGGAACTATTGTGGAGAGGAGAACTTGCTATATATGGAGAGGAGCACAGCCATTGTATTCATGGTTGGATTATTATTTTCTTTGGTCTGTTGAGACTTTGCTTCCTCTTGCTGTTTAGCAGTGTTGCAGTGATGTTTAGCACAAGGGTGTTCTCAGTCGGGAATCCCTATCTCATCCTTACGGAAGGAGAGGTTCTTGAGCTTTATTTCCTCATTCAGATATTTTGGCCAAGCCACCTCCTTCAGCTACAGTGCAGTTTCTATTTAGAGCTGGGTTGTGTTGCAGGGTGCAGCAAAGGAGGATATCTTTGAGTCATTTATGGGCTTGTTTTCAGTGGAGAGCTTGTCTATCCATTGGAGGATCCGAAAGGAGGACTCCCAGGCATATTTTCATATCTTTGGCACTAGGCCAAACATCAATCATCCCTAACAGTGTAGTTTCAGTCCAGATCTACGTTATTTTCAGAGGCAGTTGCTGGGAGGGTTCATTGAGCTCATCGGGAGGGTCTATTTCTGAGTAGGGGGATCAACCTTATAATCATAAATACCATTGGAGGAGGACATCAGTATTTTAGATTTTTCATAGCCTCATTGTATATCAGATCCAGTTTATAATGACACATTGACCCTAGGGTTATTTTTCACATTGTATTTTTTCCTACATTTCTAGCAATTCTTTCCGGGTTGGCCAGAAATCTTGTATTGGAGCCCATATCTTCATTGTTGGGAAATTATTTTGTTTCTATCAGCCATATTTCATGTATATTCATCTACAATAGTAGCTACTCTAACAGAGACTGCGCAGTCACTGATTTCCAACATTTTACACTGTTGCAGTATCTTATGTATCTATTGTTTTGATCACTGTATATATATATATATATATATAAAGGGACGGGGGCTTAGAGCTCGGTGCTGGGGAAAGGTTCCGTGGAGGAATAAGTGGCAAGGAGCAAAAGAAAGAAGGGCTTATCACATCAAGAGATCAATATAAAAAAGGTAAAGGGAAAAACTAAAAGGGGAATGCCAATGCACGATGGCGATGGGGCTAAGGCCTTGGTCACAGGTGTAGGTTATATGGTTTAAGGGGTGGGGGCTCAAACCCAAAGGGATTTAAAAACCCAAAGTTATAAAAGGGCTGAAAAAAGGATAAAAACAAGGTTTTTCAAACTTTTTAAAGTTTTGACAAGATTTTTAGAAGAGCGTTTCAGATCCTGGCCATGTGAGCGAAGTAGGTGGAGGATTTTTAAGCCCTTGAGGGCTTAAGGTCCAATTTGTGAAAAGACTGTCCTTTTAGGCAAAAAATGGGTTTTTTTGGCTAATTTAGAAGTTTCGATAGGTATAAGGAGGTATTTTAAACCATAAAAAGGGGTTTTTATAGGTTTAAAGGGATTTTATGGGTAAATGAGGGATTCAGTGAAGAAAAAAATGGGGGGAATGAAATGATGAAAATGTAACCTTTAGGAAAAATTTCTTTCTTTGGAAACAACAGGATTTTGAAGGATTTTTTGAAGGGAACAACAAGCTAAGGAACATAAATTAAGAAAAAACACTGCTAAGGAACAACAGGCTTCAAGAATAAATGATTTTCAATGAAAATAATCTCTTGAAGGCTCAAAACCTATTTTAGCCATAATTTCCTGTGACAAAATTTATTGATGGCTAACATGTACAAAGAACGCAAATGGTGCACTACATCCCCCAATCTCTCATTCATCTTTTTCTCCCATGGCAGTAATCCTTAAACACCCTTGGTCATAGTATTACATCCCCACACACAAGCCACCATGCCATTCATAGCCACTTTATACCCACCTTGGAAGTCCTACTGACTCTAGCGATTTCCCCATAAAAAATAACTATGATTGCCACCAAGCTGCTTAGTATACTCCGACCTTGGGCCATTGAATCCCCATCATCACTTTTCAGTCACCCCTCGCTAGCATGCCTATGTTAAACCCATCACCTCTAGGCCCCTAACACCTCATGTCAGTGACCCCTCGTTCGATTGAGGCTTCCTTTTTGTCGACTTCAATGCCTATTTTCAAAAAAGGAAGCGGTACCTTGGATCACCCCTCTCCATAAAAGGGGCATCCTCGAGTGTCACTCTGGGAGAAATCATTGTCCACAGATGTCATTGATCCTCTTGACATTCGACTACAACAAAAGCTTTCATGTCAATATGGTTTCGTACCTTAAAACCATTGCAATTTTATCAAATCCGTCAAAGACATGTGCCTTCAGAAGCGTCCTTTTCAACAATGATAACATGGGAAGGTCCTAGCCAGCACCTATGTGTATAATATGTAGCTCTATGCCATACCAATTTTATGCATATGGGTACCACATTCCACCTATTGTCAAAGAAAAAATACCCTGCAGAGCGTCAACAGTCATCGTCAGCAACCACCAGTTCACTACCGTATCAGTGACACAGATAAAACATGTATCTATCAAATAGATTTGTTTAACTATCCATAACATCACGAGCATGGGACATGCCCACCTAGTAGAAATTTTTTATATGTGTTGCATTATATTTGCTTACAGGCGTCCCGTGGGACATGGTCATTCTTGAAACCGGTGCAGGGTGTTTCCAATTCAAAGATTCACGCATCTCTCTCTCTCTCTCTCTATGCACGATATACATAAAAGAAAATTTAATTTATTTCGGCTATACAGTTATTCCTAGACCTCACACATTATGGGGAAACTGTTAACACTGGAAAATCGTACAAGTAGAAGATGAAATTATTTAATGTAAAGTAGAAGGATTTACAGGGCTGAAAAACATTAGAGAATCTGGAAAGTATTTAAAAATATCTAAGGTCTGAGGAAAAATCAAATTTGAGCAAGTCTTAAATTCTTTTGCTGCATAATCCTTCGTGAAGAGCGCCTTTGCACGCCTTATGACCCAAAATACGCGCAATCCTAGGAGTGGAAAAAGTCACTTTCCATCACCAAAAAAGGCACACTCTAGGATAGTGATTCCTCACTTGAAGCCGTCTAATGACAACCACCAAAGCCTCCTTAAAAATAAAGTGAGCACACAATGGAATATTTATAGCGCACAAAGGAATCATCCCCCTCTTTTGGGTCACCATTGACAATGTACCAAGAGAGGGAAGGAGGATTTGAATTCTCCTATATAAGGCCACCATGAGATGAAGAATGAGTGAACACATTGTTATTTTGGCCAGAATTTCCCAAGAAATACCAACAATGTGTGATCCAAAGCTAAAGATAGAGGGGACTAAATTTTTGGCCACCCAACAAGTTCAGTCCACCACAGTAGACAAAGGGAGACTTTGCACCTAGGCAAGCTTGGGAGTAAAAAAATCCTTGCATCGAGACTTATAACCCATGTTCCAGGGGCCCTTTTGCAAGAGCGTTAAAGTTTCATCCTCATTTCCTACCAGCACTCAATAAGAGGGACCGAAGAGCCACTTTTTGGATTATTGTAGTTGTTTGACTATATTCATAGCTTTTTTTTATTCGTTTTAGTTTTAGTTTATATATATGCACGCTATTTCTCTATATAGTATGTTTATGATTCTATCTTTTTCCACTAACTTACTTGACTCCACTTATTTTTCTGTCTGTTACCAATAGCTTAAGTGGGTAGACCACACACCTTAAGTTGGTGTGATTTCGTACATACGTGCACCAAACACACTAAAAAAACATATTTTAAAGTCAAAACAAAGATGAAAATATATATTTAAAGGCAGTTAGTGTAAAGGACACCCAACATGAAGAAGACAACCAATGTTGAGTAACAAAAAAGAGAGAAAGAAACAAAAATATCAACAAGAAAACAACAAATCCAAATAAGAAGGGACAACTATCATTTAGTCTCCTAGTTGTCTATATCTTCTTGCATGAAGATATTTAATTTTCCTTGAATAATTCCTAAAACATTTTTATGATATTTTGAAATAGTTTTCGTATAAATACTTCATAAGTCGGAGTATTGTGTCTGGATTGTGGATTGCTAAACATTTCTATAGTTGTATTGATCTGAAACCTGAGGGTTCAGTGTACCATTTTCAAGTCAGCACATCGGATTGAGAAATAAAGGCATTATATTACAGGATTCATGTGTTAAGCCACTTCAATGAAGTACTTTCAATTGTTCTTTGTTATTTTCTGATGTTTTTTTTTCACATACTTGCATTCTTTCTGAATCTAAATGTATAACAGGAATTGTATTTCATAACTTGTTTAAGTACACTCTGTCTTGAATAGTTATTTCATTTTCATGTTTTCTTCTGATATCTAGATTAGGGAATTCTTCATTGCTCCCTAGTTTAGATTGACCTCGGCCATTTCCCTCATTATCCAGATCTGAGAATCCTTAATTTCCCTCCCATCCCAATTGAAAATATTTCACCTTCCACCCTAAAGATCTGAATTTAATCAACTACCTTGCCCCGTGAACACTTCCTTTAGAACTTGATTCTGATATTTTTCTTGATACATTGACTCCATTAGCCCAATGGAAAACAGGCCTGCATCTATCCATCTAAATCAATGATTCCACCACCAAACCAAACCAAAATCAAAACCAATCAATCTTACATAACTAGCCTAAAATCAACTAAAAAAAAAACAAAGTTAAATCATAAAGAGAGAGCCCTCTCTAAGCATTAGGAAGGCTAGATCCTAAGCTTAAAATTAGGTTTGTGGTTACCTCTAATATTATTTAAAACAAAAGGTTTAACAACCCTAGGAGTTATTGGAGTGATAACTTTGGGCAGTTTGAGAGGTAATAGAAGAAGCTACTATAGTCAATGTAGTTAGTTCTACAGATTGTTGAAGGTAAACATCATTAATGGTTGAAGTAAACTCTATTACCAAATATTGGAGAGTATCAAAATCTTGGAGAAGTTAAAGATCAAATTGAATTTGTGAATAAGATTCCATCACTGGACTTTGTTGTAGAATAGAAGGATCAAATACTGTCTTGTCTGCCCAATTCACATATTTAGTCCTGAATAAACCTTGTTCAAAGTGTAAATCAAACTGAATGTCCTGTAAGGTGACAAAGTTTTCAGGGAGGAAATTTTATCTGTGAAAAATTCTGTAACTTGTTTGGCTCTCGGTTCTAGGCATTTTTCTTACATTTTTCTTTAAAAAAATTCAGGATCGTCCACTATAGTAGGAGGATTTGGATCAGGATGGGATCTAGTAGAGATTATTTTAGGAGCTAGAATTCAGATCTGAGGCACATACAAATTGATTATTTACATAAACTGAAAGAAAAGCAATCTTAGAAAATAATTCTATCATACAATGATTTTTTAACTGGGTTTGTAAATTCGAATGAAAATTCAAGTTTTTTTAGTTAAGTCCCCTAGTATGGTCGCCACTATGTTATCATTCTATAATTTTAAGGTTGGCAAGAATAATTATATAAGACAACATCAAAACCACTTTGGATCCTAGGATTTATCCCTCCTAAACTAATAGATGGATCTATATTTTAGATTTAGCTTTGTTTTATGAATATGATATTAGGCTAGTTATAGTGATTGTAGTGATTGATTTTTTATTGATTGTTTGGTTTGATTAGTATATCTATTTAAACTAATTCCATTGGGCTGAGTCATAAAAGGCTGGGTTGTGGCATCAAATTTTGAAGATCCTGCACAAGGCAAGATAACTAATATGCTTACTGGATATTTAAAACATAATGAATTATGAGATGAAAGAAATAGTGAATTCAGTAATGGTTAAAAATAAATTAAGAATTTATTAACCAGAATTCAGAAGAAAAACATTTATATTGTAAATATAGCCAGAAATAAGGTGCTTTAACAACAAATATTAATATTCAAATTTATGCTTTATAATTAGATTTGAATGATGCATTGAGAGAAAAAACAATGGAAATCATTAACACATAAAAGAAATAACATCACTAGATAGACATAGCTCAAGTATACTATAAAAGGTCTTTTATTATTGATGCTCCAGCTTCAAGAAAAATACAATTCTCCAAATAGAAAAGTTTTACGATCCAGGGTCCAACCCCTAATACTCAGAATGTATGCAGTATATAACTAAAATATACAATGATTGGTGTATCTACTAGGAAATTTGTTATTAATTACAATAAGAAGAAAAATTTGACTAGTGTGACCACAAAGTGGACACTGATGAAATAATTTTACATAAGAACCTATTCTTCAGAAGTATGTTGCTACTTATTTCTATATATTTTTGTGCTGGTAGATTTGGGTGATCTAGTGTTGTGCTAATCTGGTGGATATGTTGGCATTCACCCTTGTTGCTATTTTTAATGTTCCAAAATTTTAGCCTCAAAGCTAAATGGAACATTAGAGTTAGCAGCAGCTTTAGCCTATAAATAAATGGGTAGAAAATCCCATAAGTCTCCTAAGGAGGATGAAAACACTCCAAATGTGAAAGGAGACACTCTTTCTAGCCTAATAAAACACCTCCAAGTATGAACAGGGATAAAACCAAGCTGCTTTGACTAAGTCAACAACGCAGTTGTGGAGGAGGAGGAATCCAAGGAGGAATAATGCAATTTTGGAGGGAGATACATCTTTGGATAGAGATGACCTAATTGAGTGGGGCCAAGGGAAATCAAACTCATATATTATATAAGGAAGAGGATGGAAACATTATTCTTCAAGTCTTAGATTATTACTCTTGTCTTCCAAGACTTGTTGCTGCTTTGCTGCTTAGAAAAGTTGCAGTGATATTTAGCACTGGGTGTTCCCGGGCGGGAATCCCACCTCTTTCCTTTGAGGAGCCTCATTGGGAGAGTATGAATTCATCATTCCACATCAAGTTTTCAGGCCATGCTTCATCCATCTTCATCAGCACA
Organism: Pinus albicaulis; assembly: GCA_034641835.2. Classification (NCBI taxonomy): domain Eukaryota; kingdom Viridiplantae; phylum Streptophyta; class Pinopsida; order Pinales; family Pinaceae; genus Pinus; species Pinus albicaulis. Next base: position 684,493,301 of record CM076572.1, on the reverse strand, counting down.
TCTTTTCTGGAGATTGTGCAGTGTTGCTAGGTGTAGCAGTGGAAGGGGTTGGAATCCTGGCTTCTGAGCTAGTTTCTCATTGGAGTAAGGTTTCCTTCACTTTAGAGATCTGTTTGGAGAGCTACAGAGATTATTTCAGATTTTTGGTATCAGACCACTCATTTCCCATACATTCCTAGCGTTGTTTCTGCTAGGGAATGCGTTATTTTGGAGGTAGTGTTCATTGCATGGTTTGGTGGCTTTGTTGTTGAGTTTCCTTGTGATTGAAAGGTTCATCCTTTCATGGGAGGAAGCCCTTGAGGGATATACATTAGATCAGACATATTTTAGCCTTGTACACTCATGTGCTTCAGTGTTACAGTGATGATTCGGTAATTTTATGAATATCACATTTTGTATGTAGAATGTTTGACAAGAAACCCTTGCCGATTTCTTTTGTATTGTGTATAAGGAGACGAGATCTCTATTATTCAACATTTATGATCAATATATGAGTATATATATTTTTCTCCTATTATTTTATGTTTAAACCCTATCTTAGACTGCGCAGTCCATTGAGCAGTTGCTCCAGCATTTTGCAATCTTTGGGTTTTAGCACTTTTTGGCAATCCTATGTGTGGGAGATTTGTTTAACCCACCTAGTTTGCTTTGTTTCAGCTCTAATATTGGATTTATATTTTATATTGATTATTTTATGGGATCCAAGGGTCCATTTCAGCATTTTATTGCATATTTTGCTGGAAATGTGTTTTTCATGCATGATTCATGAGTTGTTCCTAATTTGGAATATTACAGTGGTATCAAAGCATGATCTCTAGCTTAGCCTATTAGATCTAGATATTAGAGGAAGTAGAGATGAAAAGAAGCCATAAAGCTTCAGTATGTGAAAGGAAAAAGGAAGAGAAGCTCACAAAGCTTCTTCCAAAATCTATGCAGAGCTTTCAAGGAGAGCTAAAGAAAATGAGATTGGAGATGGGATCTCCAAAGGAGGTTGAATCTAAAGATGAATATAGATTTGCACATGGTGAGTGTAATCATGCATCTACACTCCATGATGCATAGCACAGTCAAATTCCTAGAGATATCTTGAGATGGATGGGAGGAGGAAAAATTCCTCAGAGGAGAACTCTTACTGATTTGTTGCAGGAGTATGAATCTCAAACTAAGAAGTTTAGAGATCATACTGATTTCCAAGTGTTTTTCAAGGTTCAGGTGGAGAAGAACCAACAACAGGATGCAGGTATATTTATTCTATCTACTTTTGCTGGATCACCTACATGTTCAGCTGGAGCTTGGGTTAAGGAGCTAGAATCCTCTTTGCAGCTACACCATATTTCCGGAGATGAAGCTATCATAGTTGTAGCGCTACATTTCAGAGGTAAGGCTCATGCATGCTGGATTTTTCAATCTTGTTCTTTAAGAAATGCAAAAACTTCCTCTTATGCAAGATTGATAGAGACTTATGGGAAGGTTTGCTAAAAAACTTCCTAAGACACATGAGCAAGGAAAACTTGAGAAAACAAAACGCTTGCATGTAATGGAGGAAAATACGCTTCAAAAAACCATGGGAGAAGCTAACATCTTGCATTATGCATTAAGCATTTCCAATTGAGCCATTTCAGCTCAAGACCTCAAGTACAATATGGAGGAGGTATAATTTCACATTTTGTATTGTACTTCTTTTCCTTGTTTGAGTAGCATGATATAACACGAATAATTATCTCTTCTTGCATATTTTATGATGATGTACTTGCAGCTACTTGTAGCATTGATGTTGGCTATATTTTTGATGGGTTTTGGGGGAAGCCACATGTTTCTTAGTGTGCACCGTTGACACCATATTGTAACTTCATGTTTTCATCTTATGAGATGACTGTGGCAGCAAACAAGTGGTTGGGAAAGAACTTTCTATTTATTATTTTGATGCAGGCCAAGGATGCATTGCATTGGTTCCATGAGAGGGACCATGATTAACTCTCTGGTTGTCACTTGGCAACTTGTTCTCATTGTACTTTGCTTCCATATGTTGGTGATATCTATATGTTCATGGGGAGCTTTTTTTGGAGAGTGGGCTTGAGATTGGAAGGGCCCATTGGGAGCATGATTATCCCCACTTTATATGTTTTACATTTCAGGAGGCACTTCATGGCTGACAATTTGTTGGAACATCATACAAGTTGACCATCATGATCCTACTCTATGGCTTGTATGAGGAAGAGATGAAGCAGCAACAAAAGTTGTTGTTGCTATGGTTGCACTTGGGAGAGTATGGGAAAAATTATTCCCATACTTTTCATGATATTTCTAAAGAGAAGGAAGGCACATTCATGATGATAGGAGGCTACCCTTCAGCATTGAAGGATCATGAGAGACTTCCATATAGGAAGAATATATTCTCACATAGTAGCATGATGGTGGATTCCTTTGGCATATGTAATGTCAAAGAGAGGAGTAATGGAGCGTTATTTCTAAGGCCTATAGCGCTGTCACATGGGAGTGTGTTCTTATTGATGGAGTGTTCCAAGGAGTATATGTATCCCTTCTTCTTGCAATTTTATATGAGAGGATCCTCATGGGGGAACTTATACATGGACCTCACTTTTAGCCTACTCACTATGCATGGTAAGAAATACATCTCTGTACTAGTAGATTACTCCATTGAGTATTTGTATCTTCTCACCATATATGATCAGTGCATTACTCCACAAGAGAGCAAAAGTATTTTTTTGTTTCATGGTCACTTTAGGGCCAATATTTGTAGTGATAATAGCCCATATATACATGGCTATGGGAAATTGCATTGTTATTTTATCTATGTACAACTGATGGACATTGATTCTTACTTCCCCATGTTGGAAGAAAAAACATACACAACTTGTAACTTGTTACAAAACCACTTGCCACATGACATTATCAAGAAGCAGCTGGGGGGAATGCGTAATATCCACTTAGAGAACCTTTTGTACCATCCAAAATTGCACGTAAATTTCAGCAATTTTCTGATTTGGAGGCCAAATGGTGATGATGTGCCATTAGTCTTGAATGGAATGGTTTGGGTTGGCATGTCTCATGACTTTGGAGGAAGAGTCCTTGGAGGCTGAATATTCTTCTTGCCATTGGAGGGAAATCATGTTGCAGCCCAAGATCAGCATGTCCTCTACACCTATCATAAGTGGAGAGGAGGACAGCATGGGATAGGCCCTCTTGCCTATCATGTTCACTTATTCAGCCCACCTACATTTCAAGAGCCAAAGGTGGAGGAGATTCTTCATGAGTTGCCATGTTGGAGGGTGACTCACTTCATTTGGATGATTACATGGGTGGGGGAGACACTCATTCACCATTTTGATCATCACTCCTACTTTTTGGAGGCCATGAGACAACAAGCAAGTCTCCATTCACACTTTCCGCCTTTGATTGATGTAGACCATTTGGTTTTTCACACTTGGGAGGAAACATTGGACGACAATTTTATTGTAGATTATCTTGATGCAGTGATGGAGGCCATTGATGGGAGGCCACATGAGGAGGAGGGGAGGAATTTTTCTCCCCTTATACATTTTCTTGATGTCAAGAAAATTTTCAGGAGGGGAGGACTGTAATGTTCCAAAATTTTAGCCTCAAAGCGAAATGGAACATTGCAGTTAGCAGCAACTTTAGCCGGTAAATAAATGGGCAGAAAAGTCCATAAGTCTCATAAGGAGGATGAAAACACTCCAAATGTGAAATGAGACACTCTTTCTATCCTAATAAGACACCTCCAAATATGAACATTGATAAAACCAAGCTTTTTTGACTAAGTCAACAGCGCATCTGTGGAGGAGGAGGAATCAAAGGAGGAATAACACAATTTTGGAGGGCGATGCATCTTTGGATAGAGATGAAATAATTGAGTGGGGAAAAGGGAAAGAAAACTTGTATCTTATATAATGAATATGATGGAAGCATTATTATTCATGTCTTAGATTATTATTCTTGTCTGCCAAGACTTGTTGTTGCTTTGATGCTTAGCAAAGTTGCAGTGTTGTTTAGCACTGGGTGTTCCCGGGCGGGAATCCCACTTATTTCCTTTGAGGAGCCTCATTAGGAGAGTATGAATTAATCATTCCACATCAGGTTTTCTGGCCAAGCTTCAGCCATATTCATCAGCACAACTTTTCCGAAGATTGTGAAGTGTTGCTGGGTGCGGCAGTGGAAGGGATTGGAATCCCGACTTCTGAGCTAGTTTCTCATTGGAGAAAGGCTTCCTTCACTTGAGAGATATTTTTGGAGAGCTCAAAAGCTTATTTAAGATCTTTGGTATCAGACCACACATTTCCCATACATTCCTAGCGCTGTTTCTACTAGGGAATGCATTATTTTGGAGGCAGTGTTCATTGCATGGTTTGGTGGCTCCGTTGTTGAGTTTCCTTGTGATTGTGAGGTTCATCCTTTCATGGGAGGAAGCCATTGAGGGATATACATCAGATAAGACATATTTCAGCCTTGTGCACTCATGTTCTTCAGTTTTGCAGTGATGATTCAGTAATTTTCTAAATATCACATTTTGTATGCAGAGTGTTTGACAAGAAACCCTTGTTGATTTCTTTTGTATTTTGTATAAGGAGACTAGATCTCTGTTCTTCAGCATTTATGATCAATATATGGGTATATCTATTCTTATCATATGATTTTATGTGTAAAACTTCTCTTATATTGTGAAGTCCCTTGAGCAGTTTCTCCGACATTTTGTAGTCTTGGGGTTTTAACAATTTTTGGAAATCCTAGGTGTGGGAGATTTTTTTAACCCACCTAATTTGCTTTGTTTCATCTCTAATATTGTATTTACGTTGAATAATGATTATTTTATGGGATCCAAGGGTCAATTTTGGTATTTTTTTTTATATGTTGATGGAAATGCGTTTTTCATGCATGATTCATGAGTTGTTCCTAATTTGGAATACTATAGTATTCACATATTTTTTCCCACTACTGCTCATCTGGAATATTTATTATAATCACCTTTCGATATATTTCATCTATATATGTGAATTTAATTAAGGTAGGCCTCAACAAAAATCTCATGGCCTCAAGAAAATCTCTCCTTGTCATTGCTCATCTAAGACCTGCAAACTTGGTTGTGTCCTTAGCAATGTCTTTCAGTTTCTTTACATAGTATTCCCTGGAAATGTACTTATCATTTATACAAACAATGATGGTAACCCTATTTTGGTTAGTGGTTCGATCCTGTTAAAGAATCTACTAACAACAATTTCTAAATTCTGGCACTTTTCATCCAACAATGTGACCAAGATTTTCTTAGTGAGCACCTTCTCGACCTCTACAATTTTTGATGTTCTATCTTCAACTCCAAGTTCATCGAATTCATACCTGCTCTTTGAATTTAAAAATATTATGATATTATTTTTTGTCTCAGGCATGTCCCAAAACTCCTTGATTGGTTTAGCTATGGCATCATTTACCTTTTCAATTAGTTCTTTCTGTTCAAATATCATTTGAATAGAAAGCCATATTTCATTCATAGATTTGATTATACTTTTCCATATGATATCCTTTACCTGACCAAAGGTGTGACCAATGGAAGCTTCCTTCTCTTCTTTCAACAATCTTTCAATTTGTTTTTGGGCTCTTTGTAATTATATTTCATGTGCATTGTCAGATCTTACCTTTTGATCCTTCAAGGTATCAATTTGTGCTTCCAACTTTTTAATCTCCTCTATTTGGATGGAAATATTATCTATGGCTTTATCCAGCTATTCTGTACAAGCTGATGTACCTGTAGTTGTGGATGTTATTGAAAGTATGGATGTAATAGGAACAACCTCCAAGGTAATGATGCCCATTTCTGCTACTTTTTCCTTTTCCTTTACCAATTTCTCCACTTCTGTTTCCATCTGCTTTAGTTGTGCTTGCTGTTCCATTATCAGCTTCATCATCTCTCATTTCTGCCCTTCATTTTACTCTATATCTTTAATATTCATAATTAGCCCAAGCTAATAGGATGTAATGTTGCCAATTTTTAGCCTCAAGTTAAAAGGAACATTATAGTTATAAATAGATGAATAAAATGGGTAGGGAGGCCCACTAACCTATGTATAAGAGAAAATAACATTCCTCATGTGAAAAGGGGAAGAATAAATAAGCTGGATTGAGCACCTACAGGTGTGAACAAGATTGGATCATGTTGATTTAGTCATATTTGACCAAGTCCACATACACTGTCTAGATACATTGAACCTCCATGATGGACTACATAGTTTGAATGGAGGACAAATTGCATGGGCTAGGTGGAAAATATGGATGGGAACCATTGTGGAGAGGAGCACTTGCTATATATGGAGAGGAGAACAACCATTGTATTCATGCTTGGATTATTATTTTCTTTGGTCTATTGAGACTTTGCATCCTCTTGCTGTTTAGCAGGGTTGCAGTGATGTTTAGCACAAGGGTGTTTTCAATCGGGAATCCCTATCTCATCCTTAGGGAAGGAGAGGTTCTTGAGCCTCATTTACTCATTTAGATATTTTGTCCAAGCCACCTCCTTCAGCTACAGTGCAGTTTCTATTTAGAGCTGGGTTGTGTTGCAGGGTGCAGCAAAGGAGGATCTCTTTGAGTCATTTCCAGGCTTGTTTTCAATGGAGAGCTTGTCTATCCATTGGAGGATCAGAAAGGAGGACTCCCAGGCATATTTTTATATCTTTGGCACCAATACAAACATCTATCATCCCTAATATTGTAGTTTCAGTCTAGATCTACGTTATTTTCAGAGGCAGTTGTTGGGAGGGTTCATTGAGCTCATCGGGAGGGTCTATTTCTTAGTAGAGGGATCAACCTTATAATAATAAATACCATTGGAGGAGGACATCAATATTTTAGATCTTTCATAGCCTCATTGTATATTAGATCCAGTTTACAGTGGCACATTCACCCTAGGGTTATTTTTCACATTGTATGTTTTCCGACATTTCTAGCAATCCTTTCCGGGTTGGCCAGAAATCTTGTATTGGAGCCCATATCTTCATTGTTGGGCATTTATTTTGTTTCTATCAGCCATATTTCATGTATATTCATCTACAGCAGTAGCTACTCTAATAGAGACTGCGCAGTCACTGCTCTGCAACATTTTACACTGTTGCAGTATCTCATGTATCTATTGTTTTGATCATTGTATATATATATATAAAGGGACGGGGGCTTAGAGCTCGGTGCTGGGAAAAGGTTCCGTGGAGGAATAAGTGGGGAGGAGAAAAAGAAACAAGGGCTTAGGACATCGAGAGATCAATATAAAAAAGGTAAAGGGAAAAAAGAAAAGGGGAATGCCGATGTGCGATGGCGATGGGGCTAAGGCCTTGGTCGTGGGTGTTGGTTATATGGTTTAAGGGGCGGGGGCTCAAACCCAAAGGGGTTTAAAAATTTAAAGTTATAAAAGGGCTGAAAAAAGGATAAAAGAAAAGGTTTTTCAAACTTTTTGAAGTTTTGACAGGCTTTTTAGAAGAGGGTTTCAGGTCCTGGCCATGTGAGCGAAGGAGGTGGAGGATTTTTAAGCCCTCGAGGGCTTAAGGCCCAATTTGTGAAAAGACTGTCCTTTTATGAAAAAAATGGGGTTTTTGGGCTAATTTAGAAGTTCTGATAGGTATAAGGAGGTATTTTAAACCATAAAAAGGGGTTTTTATAGGTTTAAAGGGCTTTTATGGGTAAATGAGGGATTCAGTGAAGAAAAAAATGGGGGGAATGAAATGATGAAAATGGAACCTTTAGGAAAAATTTCTTTCTTTGGGAACAACAGGATTTTGAAGGATTTTTTGAAGGGAACAACAAGCTTAGGAACATAACTTAAGGAACAACACTGCTAAGGAACAACAGGCTTCAAGAATAAATGATTTTCAATGAAAATAATCTCTTGAAGGCTCAAAACCTATTTTAGCCATCATTTCCTGTGACAAAATTTATTGATGGCTAACATGTACAAAGAACGCAAATGGTGCACTACATCCCCCACTCTCTCATTCATCTTTTTCTCCCATGGCAGTAATCCATAAACACCCTTGGTTAGAGTATTACATCCCCACACACAAGCCACCATGCCATTCATAGCCACTTTATACCCACCGTGGAAGTCTTACTGAATCCAAGGATTTCCCCATCAAAAATAACTACGATTTCCACCAAGCTGCTTAGTATACTCTGACCTTGGGCCATTGAATCCCCATCATCAATTTTCAGTCACCCCTCGCCAACATGCCTATGTTAAACCCATCACCTCCAGGCCCCTAACACCTCATGTCAGTGACCCCTCGTTCGATTAAGGCTTCTTTTTTGTCAAATTCGACGCCTATTTTCCAAAAAGGAAGCGATACCTTGGATCACCCCTCTCCATAAAAGGGGCATCCTCGGGTGTCACTCTGGGAGAAATCATTGTCCACAGATGTCAATGATCCTCTTGACATTCGACTACAACAAAAGCTTTCATGTCAAGATGGTTTCGTACCTTACAACCATTGCACTTTTATCAAATCTGTCGAAGACCTGTGCCTTCATAAGCGTCTCTTTTAGCAATGATAACATGGGAAGGTCCTAGCCAGCACCTATGTGTATAATCCGTAGCTCTATGCCATACCAATTTTATGCATATGGGTACCACATTCCACCTATTGTCAAAGAAAAAATGCCCTGGAGGGTGTCAAGAGTCGTCGTCAGCAACCACCAGTTCCCTACCGTATCAGTGACACAGACAAAACATGTATCTGTCAAATAGATTTGTTTAACTATCCATAACATGACGAGCATGGGACATGCCCACCTCATAGAAAATTTTTATATGTGTTGCATTATATTTTCTTACAGGCGTCCCGTGGGACATGGTCATTCTTGAAACCGGTGCAGGGTGTTTCCAATTCCAAGCTTCACGCAACTCTCTCTCTCTCTCTCTCTACGCACGATATACATAAAAGAAACTATAATGTATTTCGGCTATACAGTTATTCCTAGACCTCACACATTATGGGGAAATTGTTAACACTGGAAAATCGTACAAGCAGAAGATGACATTATTTAATGTAAAGTAGAAGGTTTACAGGGCTGAAAAACATTAGAGAATCTGGAAAGTATTTAAAAATCTCTAAGGTCTGAGGAAAAATCAAATTTGAGCAAGTCTTAAATTCTTTTGCATGCATAATCCTTCGTGAAGAGCGCCTTTGCACGCCTTATGACCCAAAATATGCGCAATCCTAGGAGTGGCGAAAGTCACTTTCCATGACCAAAAAAGGCACACTCTAGGACAGTGATTCCTCACTTGAAGTTGTCTAATGACAACCACCAAAGCCTACTTAAACATCAAGTGAGCACACAATGGAATATTTATAGCACACAAAGGAATCATCCCCCTCTTTTGGGTCACCATTGACAATGTACCAAGAGAGGGAAGGAGGATTTGAATTCTCCTATATAAGGCCACCATGAGATGAAGAATGAGTGAACACATTGTTATTTTGGCCAGAATTTCCCAATAAATACCAACAGTGTGTGATCCAAAGCTAAAGATAGAGGGGACTAAATTTTTGGCCACCCAACAAGTTCAGTCCACCACAGTAGAGAGAGGGAGACTTTGCACCTAGGCAAGCTTGGGAGTAAAAGCATCCTTGCATCGAGAATTATAACCCATGTTCTAGGGGCCCTTTTGCAAGAGGGTTAAAGTTTCATCCTCATTTCCTACCAGCACTCAATAAGAGGGGCCGAAGAGCCACTATTTGGATTATTTCATTTGTTTGACTCTATTCATAGCTTTTGTTTATTAGTTTTAGTTTTAATTTATATATATGCACGCTATTTCTCTATCTAGTATGTTTATGATTCTATATTTTTCCACTAACTTGCTTGAATCCACTTATTTTTCTGTCTGTTACCAGTAACTTAAGTGGGTAGACCACACACCTTAAGTTGGTGTGATTTCGTACATACGTGCACCAAACACACTAAAAAAACAGATTTTAAAGTCAAAACAAAGATGAACATACAGAGTTAAAGGCAGTTAGCATAAAGGACACCCAACATGAAGAAGGCAGCCAATGTTGAGTAACAACAAAGAGAGAAAGAAACAAAAATATCAACAAGAAAACAACAAATCCAAATAATAAGGGACAACTATCATTTAGTCTCCTAGTTGTCTCTATCTTCTTGCATGAAGATATTTAATTTTCCTTGAATAATTCCTAAAACAGTTTTATGATATTTTGAAATAGTTTTCGTATAAATACTTCATAATTCGGAGTATTGTGTGTGGATTGTGGATTGCTAAACATTTCTATAATTGTATTGATCTGAAACATGAGGGTTCAGTGTACCATTTTCAAGTCAGCACATCAGATTGAGAAATAAAGGCATTATATTACAGGATTCATGTGCTGAGCCACTTCAATGAAGTACTTTCAATTGTTCTTTGTTATTTTCTGAATTTTTTTTTCACATACTTGCATTCTTTCTAAATCTAAATGTATAACAGGAATTGTATTTCATAACTTGTTTAAGTACACTCTGTCTTGAATAGTTATTTCATTTTCATGTTTTCTTCTGATATCCAGATTAGGGAATTCTTCATTGCTCCCTAGTTTAGATTGACCTCGGCCATTTCCCTCATTATCCAGATCTGAGAATCCTTAATTTCCCTCCCATCCCGATTGAAACTATTTCACCTTCCACCCTAAAGATCTGAATTTAATCAACTACCTTGCCCCGTGAACACTTCCTTTAGAACTTGATTATGATATTTTTCTTGATACATTGACTCCATTAGCCCAATGGAAAACATACCTGCATCTATCCATCTAAATCAATGATTCCACCACCAAACCAAACCAAAATCAAAACCAATCAATCTTACATAACTAGCCTAAAATCAACTTTTAAAAAAAAAAGTTAAATCATAAAGAGAGAGCCCTCTCTAAGCATTAGGAAGGCTAGATCCTAAGCTTAAAAGTAGGTTTGTGGTTACCTTTGATATTATTTAAAACAAAATGATTAACAACCCTAGGAGCTATTGGAGTGATAACTTTGGGCAGTTTAAGAGGTAATAGAAGAAGCTACTATAGCAATGTAGTTAGTTCTATAGATTGTTGAAGGTAAACATCATTAATGGTTGAAGTAAACTCTATTACCAAATATTGGAGAGTATCAAAATCTAAGAGAAGCTAAAGATCAAATTGAATTTGTGAATAAGATTCCATCACTGGACTTTGTTGTAGAATAGAAGGATCAAATACTGTCTCGTCTGCCCAATTCACATATTTAGTCCTGAATAAGCCTTGTTCAAAGTGTAAATCAAACTGAATTTCCTGTAAGGTGACAAATTTTTCAGGGAGGAAATTTTATCTGTGAAAAATTCTGTAACTTGTTTGGCTCTCAGTTCTAGGCATTTTTCTTACATTTTTCTTTAAAAAAATTCAGCATCTTCCACTATAGTAGGAGGATTTGGATCAGGATGGGATCTAGTAGAGATTCTTTTAGGAGCTAGAATTCAGATCTGAAGCACATACAAATTGATTATTTACATAAACTGAAAGAAAACCAATCTTAGAAAATAATTCTATTATACAATGATTGTTTAACTGGGTTTGTAAATTCGAATGAAAATTCAAGTTTTTTTAGTTAAGTCCCCTATTATGGTCGCCACTATGTTATCGTTCTATAATTTTAAGGTTGGCAAGAATAATTATATAAGACAACATCAAAACTACTTTGGAGCCTAGGATTTATCCCTCCTAAACTCATATATGAATCTATCTTTTAGATTTAGCTTTGTTTTATGAATATGATATTAGGCTAGTTATAATGATTGTAGTGATTGATTTTTTATTGATTGTTTGGTTTGATTAGTATATCTATTTAAAATAATTCCATTGGGCTGAGTCATAAAAGGCTGGGTTGTGGCATCAAATTTTCAAGATCCTCCACAAGGCAAGCTAACTAATATGCTTACTGGATATTTAAAACATAATGAATTATGAGATGAAAGAAATAGTGAATTCAGTAATGGTTAAAAATAAATTAAGAATTTATTAACCAGACTTCAGAAGAAAAACATTTATATTGTAAATATAGCCAGAAATAAGGTGCTTTAACAACAAATATTAATATTGAAATTTATGCTTTATAATCAGATTTAAATGATGCACTGAGAGAAAAAACAATGGAAATCACTAACACATAAAATAAATAACATCACCAGATAGACATAGCTCAAGTATCCTGTAAAAGGTCTTTTATTATTGATGCTCCAGCTTCAAGAAAGATACAATTCTCCAAATAGAAAAGTTTTACAATCCAGGGTCCAACCCCTGATACTCAGAATGTATGCAGTATATAACTAAAATATACAACGATTGGCGTATCTACTAGGAAATTTTTTATTAATTACAATAATCATAAAAATTTGACTAGTGTGACCACAAAGTGGACACCGATGAAATAATTTAACATATGGACCTATTCTTCAGAAGTATGTTACTACTTGTTTTGATTTTTTTTTGTGCTGGAAGATTTGGGTGATCTTGTGTTGTGCTGATCTGGTGGATATGTTGGCCTTCACCCTTCTTGCTATTTGTAATGTTCCAAAATTTTAGCCTCAAAGCTAAATGGAACATTAGAGTTAGCAGCAGCTTTAGCCTATAAATAAATGGGTAGAAAATCCCATAAGTCTCCTAAGGAGGATGAAAACACTCCAAATGTTAAAGGAGCCACTCTTTCTAGCCTAATAAAACACCTCCAAGTATGAACAAGGATAAAACCAAGCTGCTTTGACTAAGTCAACAACGCAGTTGTGGAGGAGGAGGAATCCAAGGAGGAATAATGAAATTTTGGAGGGAGATGCATATTTGGATAGAGATGACCTAATTGAGTGGGGCCAAGGGAAATCAAACTCATATATTATATAAGGAAGAGGATGGAAAAATTATTCTTCATGTATTAGATTATTATTCTTGTCTTCCAAGACTTGTTGTTGCTTTGCTGCTTAGCAAAGTTGCAGTGCTATTTATCACTGGGTGTTCCCGGGTGGGAATCCCACCTCTTTCCTTTGAGGAGCCTCATTGGGAGAGTATGAATTCATCATTCCACATCAGTTTTTTAGGCCAAGCTTCATCCATCTTCATCAGCACAACTTTTCCGGAGATTGTGCAGTGTTGCTATGTGTAGCAGTGGAAGGGATTAGAATCCCGGCTTCTGAGCTAGTTTCTCATTGGAGTAAGGTTTCGTTCACTTGAGAGATCTGTTTGGAGAGCTGAAGATATTATTTCAGATCTGTGGTATCAGACCACACATTTCCCATACATTCCTAGCATTTTTTCTGCTAGGGAATGCGTTATTTTGGAGGTAGTGTTCATTGCATGGTTTGGTGGCTTTGTTGCTGAGTTTCCTTGTGATTGAGAGGTTCATCCTTTCATGGGAGGAAGCCATTAAGGGATATACGTCATATCAGACATATTTTAGCCTTTTACACTCATTTTCTTCAGTGTTACAGTGATGATTCAGTAATTTTCTGAATATCACATTTTGTATGCAGAATGTTTGACAAGAAACCCTTGCCGATTTATTTTGTATTGTGTATAAGGAGACTAGATCTCTAATATTTAGAATTTATGATCAATATATGAGTAGATATATTGTTCTCATATGATTTTATTTGTAAAACCTATCTTAGACTACGCAGTCCATTGAGCAGCTGCTCTGGCATTTTGTAGTCTTTGGGTTTTAACACTTTTTGGCAATCCTAGGTGTGGGAGATTTGTTTAACCCACCTAGTTTGCTTTGTTTCAGCTCTAATATTGGATTTATATTTTATATTGATTATTTTATGGGATCCAAGGGTCTATTTCAGTATTTTATTGAATATGTTTCTAGAAATGTATTTTTCATGCATGATTCATGAGTTGTTCCTAATTTGGAATATTACAGTGGTATCAAAGCATGATCTTTGGCTTAGCCTATTAGATCTAGATATTAGAGGAAGGAGATATGGACAGAAGCCATAAAGATTCAGTATGTGAAAGGAAAAAGGAAGAGAAGCTCACAAAGCTTCTTCCAAAATCTATGCAGAGCTTTCAAGGAGAGCTAAAGAAAATGAGATTGGAGATGGGATCTCCAAAGGAGGTTGAATCTAGAGCTGAATATAGATTTGCACATGGTGAGTGTCAGCATGCAGCTACACTCCATGATGCACAGCGCAGTAGAATTCCCAGAGCTATCTTGAGATGGATGGGAGGAGGAAAAATTCCTCAGAGGAGAACTCTTAGTGATTTGTTGCAGGAGTTTGAATCTCAAACTAAGAAGTTTAGAGATCATACTGATTTCCAAGTGTTTTGCAAGGTTCAGGTGGAGAAGAACCAACAACAGGATGCAGGTAGATTTATTCTATCTACTTTTTCTCGATCACCTACATGTTCAGCTAGAGCTTGTGTTAAGGAGCTAGAATCCTCTTTGCAGCTACACCATATTTATGGATATGAAGCTATCATAGTTGTAGTGTTGCATTTCAGAGGTAAGGCTCATGCATGCTGGATTTTTTAATCTTGTTCTTTAATAAATGCAAAAAATTCCTCTTATGCAAGATTGATAGAGACTGATGGGAAGGTTTGCTAAAAAACTTCCTAAGACACATGAGCAAGGAAAACTTAAGAAAAAAAAATGCTTGCATGTAATGGAGGAAAATACGCTTCAGAAAACCATGGGAGAAGCTAACATCTTGCATTACGCATTTCCGGAAGCAATAAATCCAGTTCATATTCTTGAACAAGAGGGCATAGGGATCTCTTTTTCACAAGAGGATCCAACTGTTGAGATGTTTCCCACACACATTGAGGGAGATGAGGGCAACAACGTTGTCACATCTAGAGCACATCCAGTGCCTCATGCATAGGAGGGAGGAGCACATGCTCGAATAGGAGGGATTCTTGTATCGTTACAAGAAGTTCCCCAGGATCCCATACAGAGAGGTCCAAGCACAATAAATGAGCAACATGATTGTGTAGCATTGCAACTGGATGGAGGAGATAAGGAGGAAGAGCAACATCAGTTGATGAGGAGCACACACCCTTCTCTATTTCAGAAAGCTAGTGCAAAAAGGAGGTAGACTTTATTGCACTGTGAGAGTAGGGGCAAGGTTGCCCAACCATTTGTGCAGTCTACTCTTGAAATTAATGTCTCACTTCATGGAGGCATTCCATCCAGGAGGCCACCTGATCTAGAGTTGATGAAAGACATCTTGTCTTTGGATTCACCACTCTTGGATTTTGGAGAGGTGAAGAGTTTGGAGGAGAAATTTGGCATGGGGGATGTCAAAGTAGTAGGCAGCAACATGAGGAGAGCTTCACATGCCATATCACCAATGCTGTCTCTTAGGAGGATTGATCCTTATTGGAGATCTCAGCTTTTGGTAGAGTACTCCAAGGGTCTTGGTGCATGCATGATTCCTGATGACGTAGATGGAGATGAAAAATACATGGTGGATGATGTGGTCATCTATTCCTATGGCAGGATCTTCTTGACTAGATCTTCTAGTCTTAAGGAGAAGCTGCTACATGCAACACATGAGGAATTCTCTTCTATGCACTTTGATGCATATTTCCATTTGATGGAGGAGTTCACCTGGGAGGGCATTCAGCATGACATATTTTAGTATATGGAGAGATGCATATCCCAGATGGTGATAGAGAGGATGTCACAACCACCTTCCTACTCATTGAGAGTGAGGGAAAATTTCCAATTGAGCCATTTCAGCTCAAGACCTCAAGTACAATATGGAGGAGGTATAATTTCACATTTTGTATTGTACTTCTTTTCCTTGATTGAGTAGCATGTAATAACAAGAAGAATTATCTCTTCTTGCATATTGTATGATGATGTACTTGCAGCTACTTGTAGCATTGATGTTGGCTATATTTTTTATGGTTTTTGGGGGAAGCCACATGTTTCTTGGTGTGCACCGTTGACACCATATTGTAACTTCATGTTTTCATCTTATGAGATGACTGTGGCAGCAAACAAGTGGCTGGGAAAGCAACTGCTATTTATTATTTTGATGCAGGCCAAGGATGCACTACATTGGTTCCATGAGAGGGACCATGATTCACTCTCTGGTTGTCATTTGGCAACTTGTTCTCATTGTACTTTGCTTCCATATGTTGGTGATATGTATATGTTCATGGGGAGCTTTGTTTGGAGAGTGGGCATGAGATTGGAAGGGTCCATTGGGAGCATGATTCTCCCCACTTTATATGTTGTACGTTTTAGGAGGCACTTCATGGTTGAACTATTTGTTGGGACATCATACAAGTTGACCATCATGATCCTACTCTATGGCTTGTATGAGGAGGAGATGAGGTAGCAGTAAAATTTTTTGTTGCTATGGTTGCACTTGGGAGAGTATGGGAAAAATTATTCCCATACTTTTCATGATATTTCTAAAGAGAAGGAAGGCACATTCATGATGATAGGAGGCTACCCTTCAGCATTGAAGGATCATGAGAGACTTCCATATAGGAAGAATATATTCTCACATAGTAGCATGATGGTGGATGCCTTTGGCATATGTAATGTCAAAGAGAAGAGTAATGGAGCCTTATTTGTAAGGCCTATAGCGTTGTCACATGGGAGTGTGTTCTTATTGATGGAGTGTTCCAAGGAGTATATGTATCCCTTCTTCTTGCAAATTTTTATGAGAGCATCCTCATGGGGGAACTTATACATGGACCTCACTTTTAGCCTACTCACTATGCATGGTAAGAAATACATCTCTGTACTAGTAGATTACTCCATTGATTATTTGTATCTTCTCACCATATATGATCAGTTCATTGCTCCACAAGAGAGAAAAAGTATTTTTTGGTTTCATGGTCACTTTAGGGCCAATATTTGTAGTGATAATAGCCCATCTATACATGGCTATGGGAAATTTCATTGTTATTTTATCTATGTAAAATTGATGGACATTGATGCTTACTTCCCCATGTTGGAAGAACAAACATACATAGCTTGTAACTTGTTACAGAACCACTTGCCACATGACATTATCAAGTAGCAGCTGGGGGGACTGCGTGATATCCACTTAGAGAACCTTTGGTACCATCCAAAATTGCACATAAATTTCAGCAATTTTCTGATTTGGAGGCCAAATGGTGATGATGTGCCATTCGTCTTGAATGGAATGGTTTGGGTTGGCATGTCTCATGAATTTGGAGGAAGAGTCCTTGGAGGCTGAATATTCTTCTTGCCATTGGAGGGAAATCATGTTGCAGCCCAAGATCAGCATGCCCTCTACACCTATCATAAGTGGAGAGGAGGACAGCATGGGATAGGCCCTCTTGCCTATCATGTTCACTTATTCAGCCCACCTACATTTCAAGAGCCAAAGGTGGAGGAGATTCTTCATGATTTTCCATGTTGGAGGGTGACTCACTTCATTTGGATGATAGCATGGGTGAGGGAGACACTCATTCACCATGTTGATCATCACTCCTAATTTTTGGAGGCCATGAGACAAAAATCAAGTCTCCATTCACACTTTCTGCCTTTGATTGATGTAGACCATTTGGTTTTGCACACTTGGGAGGAAACATTGGATGGCAGTTTTATTGTAGATTATCTTGATGCAGTGATGGAGGCCATTGATGGGAGGCCACATGAGGAGGAGGGGAGGAATTTTTCTCTCCTTATACATATTTTTGAGGTCAAGAAAATATTTTTTAGGGGAGGACTGTAATGTTCCAAAATTTTAGCCTCAAAGCTAAATGGAACATTACAATTAGCAGCAGCTTTAGCCGGTAAATAAATGGGCAGAAAAGTCCGTAAGTCTCCTAAGGAGGATGAAAACACTCCAAATGTGAAAGGAGACACTCTTTCTATCCTAATAAGACACCTCAAAGTATGAACATGTATAAAACAAAGCTTTTTCGACTAAGTCAACAGCGCAGCTATGGGGGAGGAGGAATCCAAGGAGGAATAACGCAATTTTGGAGGGGGATGCATCTTTGGATAGAGATGAAATAATTGAGTGGGTAAAAGGGAAAGAAAACTCATATCTTATATAAGGAATAGGATGCAAGCATTATTCTTCATGTCTTAGATTATTATTTTTTCTGCCAAGACTTGTTGCTGCTTAGCAAAGTTGCAGTGTCGTTTAGCACTGGGTGTTCCCGAGCGAGAATCCCACCTCTTTCCTTTCAGGAGCCTCATTAGGAGAGTATGAATTAATCATTACAAATCAGGTTTTCAAGCCAAGCTTCAGCCATCTTCATCAGCAAAACTTTTCCGGAGATTGTGCAGTGTTGCTGGGTGCAGCAATGGAAGGGATTGGAATCCCGGCTTCTGAGCTAGTTTCTCATTGGAGAAAGGTTTCCTTCACTTGAGAGATATGTTTGGAGAGCTCCAGGGCTTCTTTCAGGTCTTTGGTATCGTACCACACATTTCCGATACATTCCTAGTGTTGTTTCTACTAGGGAATGCATTATTTTGGAGGCAGTGTTCATTGCATGGTTTGGTGGCTCCGTTGCTGAGTTTCCTTGTGATTGTGAGGTTAATACTTTCATGGGAGGAAGCCATTGAGGGATATACATCAGATCAGAAATATTTTAGCCTTGTGCACTCATGTGCTTCAGTGTTGCAGTGATGATTCAGTAATTTTCTGAATATCACATTTTGTATGCAGAGTGTTTGACAAGAAACCCTTGTCGATTTCTTTTGTATTTTGTATAAGGAGACTAGATCTCTATTATTCAGAATTTATGATAAGTATATGGGTATATATATTGTTATGATATGATTTTTTGTGTAATAAATCTCTTATACTACGAATTCCCTTGAGCAGTTGCTCCGACATTTTGTAGTCTTGGGGTTTTAACAATTTTTGGAAATCCTAGGTGTGGGAGATTTGTTTAACCCACCTAGTTTGCTTTTTTTCAGCTCTAATGTTGGATTTATATTGTATATTGATTATTTTATGGGATACAAGGTTCAATTTCAGTATTTTATTTCATATGTTGCTGGAAATGTGTTTTTCATGCATGATTCATGAGTTGTTCCTAATTTTAAATATTATAGTATTCACATATTTTTTCGCACTAATGCTCATTTGGAATATTTATTCTAATCACCTTTCGATATATTTCATCTATCTATGTGAATCTAATAAAGGTAGGCCTCAACATAGAAATGTGTTTAATTTCATGTTGGATGAATATATCATTGATCATGGCCTCAATAAAAGCTCTCCTTGTCATTGCTCCTCTAAGACCTGCAAACTTGGTTGTGTCCTTAGCAATGTCTTTCAGTTTATTTACATAGTATTCCCTGGAAATGTGCTTATCATTTATACAAACAATGATGATATCCCTATTTTGGTCAGTGGTTCGATCCTGTTAAAGAATCTACTAACAACGATTTCTAAATTGTGGCACTTTTCATCCAACAATGTGACCAAGATTTTCTTATTGAGCACCTTCTTGACCTCTAGAATTTTTGATGTTCTATCTTCAACTCCAAGTTCATCGAATTCATACCTGCTCTTTGAATTTAAAAATATTATGATATTATTTGTTGTCTCAGACATGTCCCAAAACTCCTTGATTGGTTTAGCTATGGCATCATTTACCTTTTCAATTAGTTCTTTCTGTTCAAATATCATTTGAATAGAAAGCCATATTTCATTTATATATTTGATTATACTTTTCCATATGATATCCTTTACCTGACCAATGGAAGCTTCCTTCTCTGCTTTCAGCAATCTTTCAATTTGTTTTTGGGCTCTTTGTAATTATATTTCATGTGCATTGTCAGATCTTACCTTTTGATCCTTCAAGGTATCAGTTTGTGCTTCCAAATTTTTAATCTCCTCTGTTTGGATGGAAATATTATCTATGGCTTTAGCCAGCTGTTCTGTACAAGTTGATGTACCTGTATTTGCAGATTTTATTGAAAGTATGGATGCAATAGGAACAACCTCCAAGGTAATGATGCCCATTTCTGCTACTTTTTCCTTTTCCTTGACCAATTTCTCCACTTCTGTTTCCATCTGCTTTAGTTGTGCTTGCTGTTCCATTATCAACTTCATCATCTCTCATTTTTTTGCTTCATTTTACTCTATATCTGTAATATTCCTAATTAGCCCAAGCTAATAGGATGTAATGTTTCCAATTTTGAGCCTCAAGTTAAAAGGAACATTATAGTTAGAAATAGATGAATAAAATGGGTAGGGAGGTGCAATAACCTTTGTAGAAGAGAAAATAACATTCCTCATGTAAAAAGGGGAAGAATAAATAAGCTGGATTGAGCACCTACAGGTGTGAAAAAGATTGGATCATGTTGATTTAGTCATATTTGACCAAGTCCACATAGACTGTCTAGATACATTGAACCTCCATGATGGACTGCATAGTTTGAATGGAGGACAACTTGCATGGGCTAGGTGGCACATATGGATGGGAACTATTGTGGAGAGGAGAACTTGCTATATATGGAGAGGAGCACAGCCATTGTATTCATGGTTGGATTATTATTTTCTTTGGTCTGTTGAGACTTTGCTTCCTCTTGCTGTTTAGCAGTGTTGCAGTGATGTTTAGCACAAGGGTGTTCTCAGTCAGGAATCCCTATCTCATCCTTAGGGAAGAAGAGGTTCTTGAGCTTCATTTCCTCACTCAGATATTTTTTCCAAGCCACCTCCTTCAGCTACAGTGTAGTTTCTATTTAGAGCTGGGTTGTGTTGCAGGGTACAGCAAAGGAGGATCTCTTTGAGTCATTTATGGGCTTGTTTTCAGTGGAGAGCTTGTCTATCCATTGGAGGATCAGAAAGGAGGACTCCCAGGAATATTTTCATATCTTTGGCACTAGGCCAACCATCTATCATCCCTAACAGTGTAGTTTCAGTCCAGATCTACGTTATTTTCAGAGGCAGTTGCTAGGAGGGTTCATTGAGCTCATCGGAAGGGTCTATTTATGAGTAGAGGGATCAATCTTATAACTATAAATACCATTGGAGGAGGACATCAGTATTTTAGATCTGTAATAGCCTCATTGTATATCAGATCTAGTTTACGGTGGCACATTAACCCTAGGGTTATTTGTCACATTGTATGTTTTCCGACATTTCTAGCAATCCTTTCCGGGTTGGCCAGAAATCTTGTATTGGAGCCCATATTTTCATTGTTGGGCATTTATTTTGTTTCTATCAGCCATATTTCATGTATATTCATCTACAGCAGCAGCTACTCTAACAGAGACTATGTAGTCACTGCTCTCCGACATTTTACACTGTTGCAGTATCTCATGCATCTATCTCCAAATAAATCAACAAAATAAATCAATGCCCCATGTGAACAAGGATAAATCTAGGCTGCCTTGATAAAACACCCTTATGTGTGAAAGGGATTGAGAAAATTGACTGGGTCAACAGGACCAAATCCACAACGTTGTCCAGATGCAATGTATCTCCTAGATGCATAGTGCAGTTCTAGTTGGAGGCTACACATGTGAATGGAGCTAAACCTTTGAGATGGTTTAGGGTTTTGCAAGACTTTCATCTTATAAAAGGAAGAGGGTACAACAAGAGAAGGTTGTTCATGATATGATATTTCTTGAAGATATTTTATGTTTAGACATTTCTTATTCTCTTGTCTGTTTAGCAGAGAATAGTTCTATTTAGCACTGGGTGTTCCTGATTGGGAATCCCACCTCTTCCATTGAGTATCTCTTGGAGGAGTCTTGTACATCTTGTCCACTATCAAGCATTTGGCCACGCTTAATATTCCAAATACAACGTGTTAGCCCCCTATGAATTTTTTGACAAGAAAACAGGGGGCTAAAATGTTTTGAGCCTTCAAGGAATGCATTTCCCCTGAAAACACATCATCCTAGAAGCCTCCTTGTGCCTTTTGTCCTTTGATAAAATCCCCTCTGCTGATTCCCATTATAAAGCCTCTCTGTTTGTGAAGAAATGCCCAAAGGCCTCCTTTTCCCTCTTATTTCATTCCCTCTAAGCCTTTTTTTTCATCCTCTTTCCTTCCCCTTCTAAATTCCCCACTTACCTTCTAAATCCTCCAAAATCCCCCTTCAAATTCTACCCATACCCCTTGTTTGGTCTAATTCACCCTTTTTCCCTCTATCGTTTCCCCTTCCTAACCTCAAAATTGCATTAAAATGGGTAAAAAACCCACTTTTCACTTTATATTAGGGCTTAGCCCCTTTTTTTCCAGCCCCTAAAACCACTTCCCCATATGCCCTATTCCCAAGACCAAGTGCTTATGGCCTGGGTGCTAATCGCATCAGAGAATCGGAGCAGAATGTTCGAAATCATTTGTAAACCATGAAAACTCCGATGCGATAATGTTATCGTTCCATCGGTCCCGCTGCGATCTGAGCCATTGATCTATATAGATATGACGACCCAGCGCTAATCGTTGCACGCCCATCGCCTTGTCCCTTTCCGCCCCTTAGATTATATCTAAACTGTTGATCTCCTGCCAGATCCGACGACTGGCACTCCATCGCATCGCACCAGTCGCATCGCACCCCCCTTCTGCGCCTTGTAATCGTGAGCCTCCGATCCAATCCCGACTGTTCATTTCTTTTGATCCGATGGCCATCGCACTCCCACTTCGATCGCAATCGCAAATTCCAACCAATGCCACTTTCTACCCTTTGTGATTGCGATCCCCCAATTGAATCCTAGCCGTCCATCAATTCGGAATCAATGGCCCCAATCCCATTGCTCCTCTCGTTTCTCCCCATCGATTGCTTCTCCACCATTGATCTATCACCCAGATCCGATTGATGGAACTCAATCACATCCCCGGCTTCCATCGCAATCGCAATTGTCAATCACTACTACTTTCCACCCGTTGCGATTACGATCTCCTGATTATCATCTCCACCGTCAATCCATATCTTGATCCAACGGTCCCGATTGAATCGCCCTCCGCCCATGCCGGGTCCCACATCAAGCCTCGTCTCATATGTTTCACGTGCTTTCCCTTTTTTTTTCGTTCCAAATCCCCAACCTTTGTTCTATGTAAATATTATATCATCACGCCCACATTAAAACTTTAGTGTTTTTTCATTAAAGATTCACGGCATTTCTCCACCGTTCCTCCATATCGTTACCTCTGTTACACCACCATTCCTCTAGGCCTTCAAAGTATTCTTCCACCACCTCCCTAGATTTTATAACGGGTTTATTTCACTGTGCAGGGTTCACAGAGTATGAATTCACTGTATCTCTACAGTCACAGCCTCTGTGGCTGAAAGTGCAGAGAGGCCATTCTAGCAACGAGAAGATGAAACAACAGAAGCAGTTTTAAGGGATTTGGGCCTGTTAATTAAATATTTAGTGCCTAATCTCGAGATCAAGGAAGAAAGCACAATTTGAAGACCAAGTGTACACGAAACAAAGCTATATCCGTGTTTAATGTCAGCAGAGTACTTTTCTCCAGAAAGACTGCTTTCAGCATTCTCCATGCCTCCTCAAGCCCTTAAGAAGCTAAGTACACTGACAAAAGCTTCTATTATTGTCAGGACCACAGTTATGAGGTATGGAGAGACCTGCAGACCTTTCCACCATGTCTCTTGTTCCAGAAAGCTAGCGCAGAGTTCCAAACAGCCAGAAGGACATTCAAGAACACATCAGAGGTCAATCCTTTCCTGACAGAGTCTCCCAGATGACACCAAAAGTACTCACAGTGATGCAGATTTCCATTAAGCAGAGTGGGCTCAAACTCTTCCACCACTCTGTCTTAATGGATCCATTTAATTTATATCTACTCCTGCTATTATTCATTCTCCTATAAGAATTCTTGAGAACATATTGTGATGGTTGTTGTTCGGTTGTTTCTAATTGCTGTTAGAGGGATTCATTTTGATTGTTAAAACAGTCTTGGGAGGGAGTAGCAGAGTAGTTTGTAAAGTAGTAGGCTGGGAGGAGAAAGTCTGGACTGTAACAGCTATTGATATCAGGGTATGTGACTGGTTTTGCATCAATTAATCAAGCACATTTCACGGGATCCTGGTCTATTACTATTGGTGATGTTTTTCTAACATTGTTTATTACATTTTCATACTGTTTCATTTTTTGCTGGCTTGCATCAGAAATATGGCATAAGATTTACCCTTGTTAGGTACCATATGTTTATGCTCTCCTTGCCTTTAATGTTTTCTGCTGCTTAGTTGTTCTTGTTGGGTTTAAGCTGGAAGATTTGCGAACACTGGGGATTAGAGTTAGCCCTGTACACTAGGATCCTTGTGCGACTAGCTGGCCTTTCTAAGATCTCTTGCTAGTGTCAAAGCATTGAAGGTTCAAAGTCCTTCTCTGATCTCTAGACCCTGGCTCTGTTCAACTTGTCTCTGTTTTTCCTTGGAGCATGCTAAAGCTAACCTGGAGTTAAATGACCTCTGGTCCGATCTATAAGCTACCCCTTTGTCCCTCCTTTGAGAGTTTCCTTTGAGTATGTCCAAGCAGGTCTAGAGTTCAATGACCTCTGACCTGATCTATAGACAGAAATTGGGTTGCTTTCCTTATTTCACTTTCAATCCTTAATGTTCCATCTCACCATCTATCTAAAAAGATCCTTTAGTGTAGATGAATTTCCCTCTGAAAGCTTTGGCTAGTTTTTGCATGTAATTAACTTTCATGACTCCATAGCCCAATGGATGGCACTTTCTTGACCTATCCTCTTTGCTGAAACATCCTACTATTTTGTTCCTTTTCTCCCATTACTTTCTCAGTCTATGATCTCATTTCCAACCCAGCAACCAACCAACCAAATCATTTTTAAAACCCCCTCTGTGCTTCATACCTAGCCTAACATCTCATTTTGAGCTTCAAAGATATTTCATTCTTCATTTTATTGGAGAGATCCCTCTCCGATTCCAGGAGGTCTAGATCCTAGGGCCCCAAAGTGGTTATGATGTTGTCCCATCTTTTGGTCTTGCCAATCTAGCCAAAACATGGGAACCCCAACATAATGGAAACTCCGCTGGGGAATTTCTGAGTATTTTCCATCTTACTACATCAAAAGAGCCTTAGAAAACCTAGAAACTCTGGTTAGGTTGGTAGTGATACACTTCCATTTGCAATTCACTTTCTACATAATTTGTTGTGTTTCTCCCACACTCTTAGATAGAGTCTGGAAAGGGCCGGGTAGCCTCCAGATCTCACACTCTTTAGAGGTGAAATATCTGGTAAAAGCCCTCCCAGTCAATCTCTAGTTAGATTTTGTTGTGTTTTAAAGATATCCTTGAAAAGGACATCTCATAAGCACTGTGGTGGACAGTGTACCCTCCAAAAGCATCCTAAACCTTCCGCCTCGTGACTCCACAGCTCTTTAAAGATCAAATACTCCACTGGTGATCAGTAGGCCTGCTAGTTATCTTGGTTTCACATAAGACTCCGCTGGAAGACCAGCCTCTAAAACAACATCAACCACAGTAAAGGTAACAAGTAGGGTTAAGCTGCCTTGTTGGAGAACAACATTCTGGCTTTCAGAACCATTCACACAAGAGCTTATCCTAACCCAAACCCACCTGAAATAGTAGACAACCCAGAGAGCATCCTCAAGAGATCTCCTACACCTAAAAGACCAACTATTTCTAGCCACATCCATAGAGCTAACTTTGCTCCAGAGGACTTTACAGCTCTATCAAACCCATTTTTTGACCTAGACCTACCAAACAGACTACCAAGAACTAGGTCATTTAGTTTTCTAGACCAGCCAGACCTCGAGCTTCCCGATTCACCATCTCATAGTGGTAAACACATTAGGGACACAGAAACCCCTCCATCTACACCCCCTGATATTCACTTCCTTCAAAACTTGGGGCTCTTCCACCCTAAATATGCTCAACGGTCTTCTGCTGGTCATAATATCCTTGCCATTCATATACCAGCTGCTCAGGTTAACCCTCTACCTCCTCAGAACATCATCATGGCAGCCTGGTATGCACCTCTAGTTTTACCTTAGCCTCTGGTACCTTTACCCGATGATTATCAGTCAAAGATCCCACATTTCACTACCAAAGAGTCTACCACAACCCAGCACCATGTAGATAGGATGGAGGACTCTTTTGACTACATGGAAATATATGATGATACAGTCAAAATGAGAATCTTTGCCTAGAGCTTAGGAGGTGAGGTGAAGAAATGGTTCAAAAGCCTACCTCCTAATAGTATCCAAGACCTCCTTGCTTTATATTAGACCTTCATAAACAAATGGGAAGTCAAGGCCAATCCTCGCCAAATCCTAGCAGAATACATGAACCTTAAAAGAAACGTAGGAGAGAGTATCCATGATTACTCAATGATATTTAATAACATTTATAATGCTCTTCCTCCACATATGAAACCTCCCCAAGGTATGGCTCTAGTGAAATACCCTGAAGGCTTTGATGCTAACATGGCTTACCAGCTTAGGGAGAGAGATTACAACACATTGGAAGACATGCAAAAAGGAGCAGTGAGTGTAGAGGCTAATCTGATTGAGAAAAGAGAAAGATTGAGGTCTGAGAAAAGGGTAACATATAGAGATGACAATGTAGCTTCCACCTCTGATCCAAATTATGACCGCATATCCAAAAACATGGAAAAGCTACAAAAAATGATGGAAAAAATGGTTGTCACAGTTAGCAATCAAAGCAGAAACCAAGGTCATAACCAGAACCAGAACTTTAGAAGAAACAATACCGTCCCCAACAGACAGAGAGAATCAGATCAGCAAGTTATCTCCCCATTCCAAGAGAAATTTCTTGATGAAGATGAGGGAATTATAGAAGAGTCTGAGGGAAACACAATAAACATGTTTGAAATAGAAAACTCAATCCACAATTGTTCCACAGAAGAAGATCAGCCCTCACCCTCATATTGGGATGAGGAATGGTTAGAATCTGAGGATTACAGGTTAGGATTTGAAAATGCTATCATGCAGGTCCAAGAACAGTATGAACTTAGGAGAAAAAAGAGCCTAGAAAATTCCAAACCCAAAGCTTCTGAGGTCACTATCAAGAAAAGGCCTGAGAAAAATTCTAAAGCAGCTGTCGAGAGCAACAAATCAGCAGCTGAGAGTTCTGGGAAGAACAAAGAAAAAGACAACCAAAACACTGATAAACAGGTTCAACCAATTAGCAGCACTAGCACTGCAGTTAATGATCCTGATAAAAAAATCCCAAACACTATACATAACGAGAAGTAGCCCACTGATTCAGCCACTGAAGTAGTGGCTAACCAAACAAAGTTGAACATTCCAAAAAGTTAGTCCACTTTCAATTTAGAGAGTGAGATTGCAAATATTAAAATCTATGTCCCACTCTCTGAGCTGGCCACTCAGGATGTATATAAAGGCCAAATTTTGAAAGCTTTGAACCTAGGTGAAATTAGTGACACTGTCAACCTGAGTGATGACCAACCAGCCCTTCTATTTGGTCCCAAGATTGAGGGGAAATTTCAAGAAGGGGTAGTTCTCCCTTTCTATATCAGTCTCAATGTCCATGATAAGATCCTCCACAATGCCATGCATGACTCTGGGGCCTCACACAACCTGATGCCTAAGATAGTTATGGAGAAGCTAGGCTTGGAGATAACCCACCCATATAAAGATTTTTATTCATTTGAATCTAGCAGAGTAAAGTGTCTTGGCCTGATCAAAGATTTGTGTGTGAGCCAACCTAGATCCCAACAAAATGTATGGTCATGGATGTTGTGGTGGCTAATGTGCCACCTAAGTATGGTATGCTACTGTCAAGGTCTTGGGGAGCCAAGCTGCAGGGTACCATGTAGATGGATGGGGCATATGCCACAATCCCTATTTTCAGCCAACTGAGAAGACTATACAGGGAGGCACAAATGAAATTCCTGGTTAGTAGCCCCGAAAAGCCTGAAAATTCTCCTCTTTATTATGTACACATAGATCTGGACTCCTTTATATTCTGCAGCAATGAATCTTTGGGGGAGCCAGAACCAGTAAACATAGATACAAACAGAGAGGCTAAGACTACAGATTTTAACATAATGGCGACTCCACTGGGGAAGAGACCACTTTTCCTTTAGATTGGCATTTAATTGATGATGGTGGACAACAGTCTGTTTCTAATGTCCAAATTCATCCACTTGGCGACTCCACACTCTATAACTCCTAGAAGACCTGATGACTCCACTGGTGGAGGACTCTGAACTGGTTGAGAAGAAGCAGTAGCCTTCTTTGCAAAAGCATCAATCCATGAAGAAACTCATTGTAAAGGTTGTTGTTGATCGATTATCAGAGAGTTGCAAGTTGTTTCCTTTGAGACATGTTCTCTGTGTAAAGTTGTAAGATAGGTTGAGGAAGATGTATTCAGAGTGAAATTTCTAGCTGTTGGTAATGTTGTACTTGACTGGTGTTGCTCTTAATATGACAAACACATTTCTTTGGATCCTGATTTAAAGCAGCTGGTGATGTTTTTCTATCTCTGTGTTTATTCCATTTCATTACATTTCTACAGGCTTGCATCAGAAATTTGGCATAGGATTTACCCTTGTTAGGTACCCTATGTTTCTGCTCTCCTTGCCCTTACTGTTTTTCTGCTATATGTGTATCTGAGGATTGATTTCAATTAATTTAACCAGTGTAGTGGATGTTATTTTCTGCTAGCTGATGTATGAATTATTGAGGTTAGTGTTTCAGATGTTATTTTTGAGGTTTAATTTAATGAATTGGGAACACTGGGAGGTCAAAACTCTGTCCTTTCCTCACTAGGATCATTTTCAATTAATCAAACCTTTCTAAGATCCCTCAAGCTAGTGGCCAAAGCATTGAGAGTTCAAAGTCTCTCTCTGATCTCAGGTTTTCAACTTTGTGTTCTGAATCTTTAATTTTTCCTTGCTCTCACCTTCCCTCTTGCCTATCCTACCACACTATCATCTTTAAGATCTAATTCTTTAGATGACTAGCCCAATTGAAAGCTTGCATATTGATTAGCAAGCAAATCCCTTCCTGACTCCATTGCCCAACGGTCTTTCATGTTCCTTGAATTATCTCTCCTTTTTCCCAAATCTCCTTTGCTCAACCTTGTCTTATATTGAACCCTTCCTTCCTGATTCTCAGCAACCAAACATACAATTAAACAAACAAACTTCGAGCCTTATAACTAGCCTAATATATAAACCTTTGCACTTCAAAGACATAAATCCTTTGCCAATCATAGAGAGATCCCTCTCTGGACTCAGGAGGGCTAGATCTTGGGGTCTGAAAGTGGTTTTATGTTGTCTCATGTTTTGGTATTGCCAACCTTTCCAAAACATGGGAACCCCAACACAACGCAGATCCTATTGAGGGTTTTTTTGTCCTTGTAAGCTACAGTAAGTGGAGGCTAGATCTACTCACATTTAGGCCATTCTAGTGCCTCTTTTCAGTGGGAGAGTCATCTATTCCATTGAAAAGAGTGTATTAGCTGATTGGAGCTTCAGATCTCTATCTTAGCATCAGGCCAAACTTTTCTTAAGGCCTACAACATATTCCATCTTCCTATACTGCGTTATTTTCAAAGGAGAAGTTGTAGGGAGTTTTGGCACACTTTTGGGAGAGATATATCTAGTGTCGGGAATATTCCCTTCACTGTGGTGGTCCGTGGATTACAGATTTAATCCATTTTTTATTCATATATGATCTGAATACTCTTGTATTTACTTCATAATTTCTAAATCATTATGCATATCTACTGAATAAGATCTTAGATCTACTCCATGCACTACATGTTTTGTTGAAAACCCTAAGGGGCATTTGTAGAGGAGCCTTTCTAGTGTATAGATCTGGTATAGATCTAAATTTTTGTACACATATCTTCTCTAGATCTAAACTGTAACACTCTTCTGTTTCAGCCAATAAAAATAATGTTGTCAAGCTTGTTCAGTCATTTCCTATGGTTGCAACACCTCATTCTTGAGGATTTCTTCATGTAAATTCTTCTATTTTGTGTTTTATGATGTATGGGCTTCGACATAATCTTGATATGTTGATTTAAATGACATTATTGAGCCTCCATACTTTCCTCTACATATATTTTGCTGAACTACATTATTTTATGAGCAATTCTATCACATAGTGTTGCAGTCCCATTCTTGGGCATTTTCTAAGCTGTACTAGGTGTGGGAGACCTGTTTAACCCACCTAGAAGGATTTTTTTTTATTCCCTCTTGGATTCAGGTCTTATATTGTCAGATCTAAGGGATCCAAGGGTTGGTTTCCAATCCTATCGCATACATTCCTAAAAAATGAGTTTTTCAGGCATGCCTTGCTAGCAGTCCCAATTTGGGGATATTATAGTGGTATCAGATAAACTTTCTTGGCACAGCCTGTGATTTATTTGAAAGAGCCAATATGTCTTTTTATGAAAAGAAGATACTAAATAAAAACATGAATTACACTGAAATCAAAGAAGACAAGGGTCCAAATCCTTTATCTAGAAGATTGAAAGGGAAAGAGTTCTCAAAAACTCTGTTCCAAACTATGCATGAGCTGAAGAATGAAATCAAGGGAATGAGGAATGAAAGAGAAGAAGATATTTTGAAAATTTTTGCACATGAAGGAAGCCCCGCTACTTCATATCATGTGTGTGAGCATTTAGCCACACAATCTGATCTACAACATTGTATCATGCCTACATTCCTTGCAAGAGGAGAATAAGGAGGAGACACACCAAAAGAGGAGACTCTTGGTGACTATATCCAAGAATATGAATCTCATTCTAAAATATTCAGAGAGCATTTAAGCTTTCTAGAGTTTTTTCAACTAAAATAAGAAAGAATATCCAGCAGAAACATGAGAAGAAGAGGGTGCATGCAGCACACCTTGTGTAGAACCTTTCTACCTACTTTTGATGGGTCACCTGAGAGCTTAGACAAGTCTTGGGTAAAGAATATTGACACATATTTTCAGCTACATCAAGTTTCTAAAGAAGAAGCCATAAGAGTATCAGCGTTTCACCTCGAAGGTAAAGTTTATGCTTGGTGGTTATTTGAGTCTTCTTCATTGAAAAATTTAAACATCTCTACTTATGCAAAGTTCACTAGGAGGTTAGTGAAAAGATTTGATTCTATGCCATCTGAAACTTCTGTGGGTAAGAAAACTAAGCCCAAGAATTCAAGTCCTTTGTATGAGATATCCATGAAGATAACTCCATTTCAGAACATTGTTGAGGGGGTTAAATATCTGCTACATAATTTTCCAAGGGTAAAGGTCCCACTTCAGTAAGAAAATTCTTCTCAAGAAGAAGGCATGAGTGTTCCTTTTTCAAGGAGAGATCAAGAGAAAGGATCTCTTATTGATGAGGCATACTCCATTGATGAGGAGAAGAAAGAATAAGAGTTGAAAGGTTCCTCTAGCGCTGTGATAGCAGGAAGAGATCTAATTTCATTGAGAGATGGAGATGAAGCCATTGCTTCCACTAAGAGGGCTCTTGTATCTTTTCAAGAATTCCCCAAGGATATTAGACATTAAGAGGATGAGAAGCATGTGTTTATGATGATAGACGATGAGAAAAAACAATGGAGGGAATGTGTTCCAACATTGCATCCAATTTTGGGAACACACACTATGAATGATCAGTCCTTTGTGATCAAGACTCTTGACACCATGGAGATGATGGGTGTTCATGATTTAAATGCATCTAAATGGATCAAATTAGACTGTGAGATCTTGCAGAAGGTGGGTAATGAAGAAGGAGATGGGGAAGTGGCTCCAATTTCCCATTATCATGATACTTCCACACAGAAATTAGAGATGAATTTGCGCAGTGGAAGCAGTCATAATATGTTCCCATCTGTTGTTTACATGGGAATGAGCCATGAGACGTCATTAGCTTTTGGTATACCATGTGGGATACCACCTGATCAAATTTGATGAAAGATGTTTCATGTATGGATGCTCCTTTCACAGGTCCAAGGAGGAAGGGAGCACCAAAAGACCATGCTACAACACAAAGAGTATGGGGAAAGTACAAGGAGAGGGAAATCATTTTTCCCTTAACATCACTATCCATTATCTCATCTCATACTACACTGAGAAAATATGCTGCAAGGATGAAGGGTGACACCATAATGAAGCAAGGAAGACAATCCTTGAATCAGAAGACAAAATTGTTTGGAGGATCCTCTTCCATACATGATGAGAGATGGTGGTCACACATGCATAATTTGGGAAAAACAAGGAGGTTTTGGATAGATGATAGCCTTCCATGGGAGAATAACTTCCAAGAACTTCCATTTCCTTTGGAGCATGTGCATGTGCAAGGAGGGCAGCAAGGAAGCAATGGAAACCTTCCACCTTGTACCTTTGGCATGGGAGATGTCAAGGAGGAGAAAAATGGGAAGCTTGGATTTCCAACACACACCTTTGACATGGGAAATATCAAGGAGAAGAACAAAAACATGGCAGACACTTCAGATGACACATTATCAGCACTGTCATTGTTGGGTATATTAGATCCCTATTGGAAATCCCAACTGCTGGTGGAATACTCCAAGGATATTCATAATTGCATGATTCTTGATGACTTGCTGCATGAGGAGAACTATTCAATCCTTTATGGAGTCATCTATAATCATGGTAGGATCTTATTGTCTAGATCTTCCAAGCTCAAGGAGAAGTTACTACAAAGGGCTTATGAAGAGTTCTATTTCAGCCACATATTATATGAAGCTCAACAACATCATCTTGAGGAGCTATTATTGGGAGGGCTTTGAAAAAGAACTATATCAACATTGTCAAATATGCAAGAACCTTGTGGAGTTGGAGCAAAAACAAGACTCTATGATAGAGTTATTTCAGCCACTTCTTCCTGCCTTGGAAGGAGGAGAAAGATCCATACACCACTCGACTTATATAAGGATAACTTTGGGTGAAGAACATACACATGTAAAACATGTTTCATTTTCTGTTTGTATGCATTATTTCACTAATTTTATGCAAACCATGAATCCAAGAAGTAATACATGTTGTAGATCTCATGGCAAACAATGGGCCACAAAAATTTCTGAATTTTTCCACTCCCTTGGAAGGAAAAGGGAGATTTTTCAACATGATGTGTGCTTCCCAAAGGCACCAAATATATCTCACACTTGCAGTTATGGTGAGATGGTATGGACAGCAAGTAAGTGGTGGGAAAACCACTTACCACATCTTGATTTGATGTAGGCAAGAGATGCTCTGCGTTGGTTCCACATGTGGGACTATGATCCACCTCCATGTGCACAAATTTCTATTTGTTTCTACATTGTGTTGAGCCCCTATATTGATGATGTACATGTAATTTTTGTGGGGACGTATGGAGGAAGTAGGGAAGGCATGCATGTGCCCTATGGGATGACTACACTCCCTGTACTTTCTATCTTATATTTCAGGGAGGGCATTGGGTAAACCATGATTGTTTCATGTGATTTACTGTTTCCTTATAGGATGAACTATTTGCATCTCATAAAAACATTGTTGGAACAATTCATGGATGGATGGATTAGTGATCACTTAGATTATGGGAGAAGCTTATCATTTGTTTTTTTCACCAATGGAGGAGGAGATGAGTTGCAACACTCACCTTATCAGTTGCTTGATTACAAGAAAATTTTTTTAGGGGAGGACTGTAATATTCCTAATTAGCCCAAGCTAATAAGAATATTCAATTTTTTTTTTTGCATCCTATTTTTATGAATAAAATTGTAAAGGAGGATCAATAAAACTCCTAAATCAGCAAAATAAATCAATGCCCCATGTGAAAAAGGCTAAATCCAGGTTGCCCTAATAAAAAATCCTTATGTG
Source organism: Pinus albicaulis (assembly GCA_034641835.2). Taxonomy (NCBI): domain Eukaryota; kingdom Viridiplantae; phylum Streptophyta; class Pinopsida; order Pinales; family Pinaceae; genus Pinus; species Pinus albicaulis. The sequence goes on along the minus strand of CM076572.1, from coordinate 684,459,498 downwards.
TGAAAGGGATTGAGACAATTGACTGGGTCAACAAGACCAAATCCACAGCGCTTTCCAGATGCAATGTACCTCCTAGATGCACAACGCAGTTCTAGTTGGAGGCTACACATGTGAATGGAGCTAAACCTTTGAGATGGTTTAGGTTTTTGCAAGACTTTCAACTTATAAAAGGAAGAGGGGACAACATTAAGAGAAGGTTTTTCATGATATGGTATTTTCTGAAGTTATTGTCTATTTAGAAATTTCTTATTCTCTTGGTTTTTTAGTAGAGAATAGTGTTGTTTATCACTAGGTTTTCCTAATTGGGAATCCCACCTTTTCCATTCAGTAGCTCTTAGAGGAGTCTTGTACATCTTGTCCACTATCAAGAATTTGGCCAAGCTTCATCTTCCAACTACAACGCATATCTCGTTGAGGGTTTGGTTGTCCTTTTAAGATGCAGCAAGTGGAGGCTAGATCTTCTCATGATCTAGGCCATTCTAGTGCCTGTTTTCAGTGGGAGAGTCATCTATTCCATTGAAAAGAGTGTATTAGCTAATTGGAGCTTCATATCTATATCTTGGCATTAGGTCAAACTATTCTTAAAGCCTACAGTGCAGTCCATCTTCCTATACTACGTTATTTGCAAAGGAGAAGTTGTAGGGAGTTTTGGCACACTTTTGGGAGAGAGATCTATAGTGCTGGGAATCTTCCCTTCACTATGGTGATCCCTAGATTATAGATCTAATCCATGTTATATTCAAATATGATCTAAATACTCTTGTATTTACTTCAAAATTTCTGAATCATTTTGCAGATTTGCTACATAAGATCTCAGATCTACTCCATGCACTACATGTTTTGCTGAAAACCCCAAGGGGCATTTGTAGAGGAGCATTTCTAGTGTACATATCTGATATAGATCTACCTTTTTGAACAAAGATCTGCTCTAGATATGAAGTGTAACATACTGCTGTTTCATCCCATAAAAATAATGTTTTCAATCTTGTTTAGTCATTTCCTATGGTTGCAACACCTCATTCTTGAGGATTTCTATTGTGAAACCAACTCCAAAAGAGAATAAAAGAGATATCAATGCCTTAGAAATAAGCCACTTCGAGGGGGAAACCTCCAATACATTACATTAATGAACAATTCTTGGATGATACAAATGACAAAACCTCCTCTCTATATATAGGAGTCCATGGGGCCGCAATGTAATCCTAGCCGACCTAACAATAATAATGTAAGGGCACAATAATAACAATATGGGGGTTATAGGGGTACAAAAATAACAATAAGGGGGTTACACTAACAAAAATGAGGGACTATACTAGTAACACAAGGACCTAACATGCTCCTCTCCTTCAAAAAAGTGTTGTCCTCAACGCTTGAGTAGCTCCAGGTGCTTCTGTATAAAATTCTCATCCTCCCATGTAGAATCTTCAATGGGTAAGTTATTCCATTTGATGAGATACTCTGAAATTGATCGATTTCGTAGCTGTCGAGTTCTTTTTTCCATGACTGCTTTAGGTTCCAATATGGTTTTTCCTTTCTCATCAAGTTATGGCAATATTTTTTGAAATGGAAGTTTGTCCCCTATAACCTTTTTTAAGCATGAAACATGGAAAACTAGATGCACTCTCGAAGAAGTAGGAAGCTCTAGTTTGTATGACATAGTACTAATATTTTGCAACACCTTGTAAGGACCATAGTACTTTGGAGATAATTTATTATCCTTCTTAGTTTACTTGAGGTACATTTGTTTGTATGGTTGTAACCGTAAAAATACCTAGTCTCCCATATCAAAACTTCTCTCATTGCGATGTTGATCTACCTGTTGTTTCATTTGATTTTGTGCCAAATTTAGGTTATCTTTTAAGATTTGGAGAACTTCTTGTTAATTCTCAATGTGATCCTCCACTACTTGAACCCTAGAATTTTCCCTTAAAGAAGATGTGACGGTCAGTGGATGATATCCATAAAGTGCCATAAATGGGGTCATTTTTGTTGCAGTATGGAAGGAAGTGTTATACCACCATTCAGCGAGAGGTAACCACTTGACACATTTTTATTGCTTATCAGATACAAAACAACGAATATAGTCTTCCAAACATTTATTCACTATATTTGTTTGACCATTGGATTGAGGATGATAAGATGAGCTATGAGCTAGTTGAGTACCAGAACAAGAAAATAATTATGTCCAAAAATTTCCTATAAAAATGGGATCTCTGTCACTTACAATAATATTCAGGTTTCCATGTAGCTTTTTATTTGTTTCCATAAATGTAGTAGCAAATGTACTTGCTTTAAATGGATGAGATAATGCACAAAAGTGTGCATACTTGGTAATTCTATCAACTACCACCATGATGACACTCCTTCCTTCAGACTTAGGTAAACCTGTGATAAAATCCAATGAAATCTCCTCCCAACGTTGACTTGGAATGGATAAAGGTTGTAGAAGACCTGAGGTCTTAATTGTCTCAATTTTTTTTTGCTGGCAAACCAAAAATTCCACCACAAACTTTTGAATATCAGATTTAAGGCCACCCCAAAAAATTTATTTTTTCTCCCTGTGATAAGTTTTTAAAAATCCCGAGTGTCCTCCTAAAGGAGAAGTGTGCAGTTGCAAAAGAATATTTTGTTTTAGTTGGGAATTACTGCAAATATATAAGTGATATTTGTACCATAAGGAATCATTTTTCCAACTAAATGTATCATATGTACTAGGATCTTGCTGCAACTTTTCAATGCGTGTCCAAACTTCTTCATCCTTCTTCCATTCATCTCTTGCTTCAATTATCCACTCTGGTTGGATAATAGAAATGGAACAAAGAAATGCTTCAACCTCTTCATCATTTCTTGAGAGTGCATCTAAAACAACATTTAGCTTCCCTTTTTTGTAGATGATTTCAAAGTCATAACCCAGCATCTTTTTGACCCCCTTTTGCTGCTCTTTCGAAGATAGTCTTTGTTCCAAAAAGTGTTTAAGACTACCATGATCAGTTTTTACCTTGAAGTGTATTCCCATTAGGTAAGGTCTCCATTTCTTTAGTGCATGTAGTATTGCCAACATTTCCTTCTCATAAATAGCCTTTTGTAAATACTTTCCTTTGATTGAACGACTTTCAAAAGCAATGGGTCTTCCTTCTTGCATTAAAAAAACACTAATTCCATTTCCTGAGGCATCACATTCCACAATAAAGGTTTTTGTGAAGTCTGGCATAGCTAAGGCTGGTGCTAGACACATTGCCTCTTTAAGATGCTCAAATGCCTTAGATGCTTTAGGAGTCCATGAAAATGCATCTTTCTTAAATAATGTTGTTAGAGGTGTTGCTATTCGCCCATAATTCTTAACAAACTTGCGATAATACCCTGTTAACCCGAGAAATCCACACAACTTCTTTATGGTTGTGGACACTTTCCATTCCTTAATCGATTTAATTTTGTTAGGGTATACCTTAAAACCCTCATGAGATACAATATGACCTTCATATTCCACTTCTTGTACTCCAAAAAACCATTTGGATGTTTTTGCATATAATTGTTTCTCCTCCAATAGTTTGAGCACCCTCTCAACATGTTGAACATGATCCTTCCAAAACCTGCTGTAGATTAGTATATCATCAAAAAATACTAGCAAAAATTTTCTAAGGAAGGGTTTGAAAATGGAATTCAACAACCCTTGAAATGTAGAAGGTGCATTGGTAAGGCCAAAAGGCATGACCAAAAATTCATAGTGACTCTCACGAGTTCAAAATGTTGTTTTCGGAATATATTCAGTCTTCTTTCTAATTTGATGATATCCTAAATGAAGATCCAACTTGTTAAAATAAATTTCTCCATGTAATTCATCCAATAATTCATCAAACATAGGAATGGGAAATTTATCTTTAATAGTGAGCTTATTGAGCTCCCTATAATCCGAACACATGTGCCATGATCCATCCTTCTTGTGCACCAATACTACTGGAGCAGAGAAAGAACTTTGACTAGGTTGAATTATACCAGCCTCTAACATTTCTGCAATCATACGTTCAATTTCGCTCTTTTGGACATAAGGATATCTATAAGGTCTGATGTTTGGAGGAACACTTCCTGGAATCAAATGAATAGCATGATCATGATCACGAATAGGTGGGAGTCCTTTGGGAGTTTCAAACACCTTGGAATGATTGTCCAAGACTTGTTGGAGATCTGCAGAAATAGATGATTTTGATGTTGGAACTTCTAGTGAGCATAATTGTGCAATTACGCGTCATTGTTCTTTCTTTAGAAGCTTTGTCATGACATTAGAGCTTACTATCCTTCCTGGCTTCCCTTCAATACCCCGTAATTCGACTTCCTTTCCTTCTAAAAAAAATTTCAAGAAAAGTTCTTGAAAATTAAAAGCTACCGTCCCCAAAGATTGCAACCATTGTACTCCTAGTACAACATCAACACCTCCCATAGGAATGGAAAACATTGGAATATTCAATACATATTCCCCCATGGTTAGCTTGATATTATGGCATTTTCCAGAGCAATTTATAGTTCCTCCATTTGCAACCATCACTTGACATTCTGGTGCTGGGTATAGGAAACAATTCAATTCCTTTGCTACCTTACAATGAATAAAATTATGGGTGCTACCTGAATCAATCAACACTATTACCTTTTTCTTCTTGATATGTCCTTCTATCTTGAGAGTTTGAGGAGTGGTAATTCCCGCCAGTGCATTACATGATATGGTCAGATTCATTTCTTCCTCTTCTAGGGCTGGTTCCTGGTGTATATCCTCTTCTTGTTCATTTTCTTCTTCCTCTTCACAATCTATGTAAAATAATTTCTTCTCAGCACACTTATGATCTTTAGTGTATTTGCTATCACAACTGTAGCAAAGCCCTTTTGCTCTTTTTTCTTCCAATTGTTGTGGTGTCAACCTTGTAGGTTGTGGAAGTTTAGGAGTAGCAACATTTCCATCTTTATAGATGTGAGTGGTAGGCTTCCTTGTCGCCATAATTTTACATTCAATTTTTCTTGCCAACCTAAATGCCTTCTCTAATGAATCCGGTTACCAAATGCGAACTTCATGTTGGATGTTATCCTTTAAAGTCCCTATGAAGACATCAATCCTATGTTCCTCTGGAATATAAGTTACCCTTATATTCAATTTTTGGAAGTCCTCAATGTGCTCCGCCACTAAACCCTTTTGTTTGAGATTGATCAATTGGCTAAAGAATGTGTTGCTCTTTGTATCCTCATAATGTTTTATCATTTCCTCCGTAAAAATTCACCAAGTGACAATTTGTTTATGGGAGCAAAGCCATCGATACCATACAAATGTATTTTGTTCTAAATGTAAAGTTGCAATGCGTACCTTTTGTGTGTTTTTCACATTATTGAGATCAAAATATTGCTTCATATACAGTATCCATGTTACGGGATCCTTGCCATCAAACTTCCTCATATCCATCTTTGGAATATGGTGGTTCTTTAATCCAACATTAGATTTTATGAAATCATGATTAACATTTATTTTGTTCTCATCATGATTTTCCTCTACTATCTTTTCACCATTAGGAAACATTTATTGTGTCAAATTTTCCAAACCTTTGATGTCTACTTTTATATCATTCTTCATGTTTTCCATTTTTTCATCGATCTTAGCTTCCATGCCAACTTCCATGCCATCCACCTTAGCTTCCAAAACATTCATCTTATCTTCCATGCCATTCTTCAAACCATCCATCTTAGTTTCCATGTCTTTCTTCAAAACTTCTATTTCATTTTTTGTTGCTCTTTGCGATAGCGAAATTTGGTGCACTTGCTCATGGACTTTTGATATCTCATGTTGCATTTCTTCATCTTCATGAGTCATATTAGAGCCTTCTGAAGGCTTAATGGGGTTTGAATTATTTTTAGGAGGCATTTTAGAACCCAATACTAATATCTATGCTCAATAGGCCTTTGGAATCACCTAGAACTTAATTTTCAAACAAGACTTATGCAATTTGAAAAAAAATACACACTTTTTTCTTGATTTTGAGGAGCTCGATATTGAAACTGAATCATCTCTTTGATTTCAAATCTTTCATTTTTGAAATTTGGCCATGAAGTAGCCCTCTGAAGCTTCTTTTGAATGCCATAGGTCTGACCTAATTTGGATTCTTGAAGACAAAGTTATGCCCAATTTCCTATGATGACCTAATTATGGATTGGTTCAGTATAGCAAACTTGTACGACCTATCAGGTGTCACTGTTTCCTCCTTCGGCTCTAAAATCAATATAGAGAAAACTACATTCCATTTATTTGTGGCCACTTTTACAGACTTCCAATCTGATGCTCAGAGAGAGAGTTATGAATATTTTTCCGCGATCACCTCTTTGAGATGAAATTCGGGAGCCTATAAAAGACCTAGCTTCCACAGACCATATCTCTGAAAATATTGCGAACCAAACTCTGAAATTTTGTGACGATGTTACCCAGGATTTCAGCTTCGCACTTTAAAAATTTCAGCTTCATAACCTTCGTAGAAAAAAAAGTTATAGAGAAAATGCCACGATGACCTGTTTGGGGCAGAAAAACCCTAAAATCCAAACCTCTAATACAAAATGTTGTGAAACCAGCTCCAAAAAGATAAAAAAAGAGATATCAATGCCTTAGAAATAAGCCAATTCGAGGGGGAAACCTCCAATACATTACATGAATGAACAATTCTTGGATGATACAAATGACAAGACCTCCTCTCTATATATAGGAGTCCATGGGGCCGTAATGTAATCCTAGCCGACCTAGCAATAATAATTTAAGGGCACAATAATAACAATATGGGGGTTATAGGGGTACAAAAATAACAATAAGGGGGTTACACTAACAACAATAAGGGACTATACTAGTAATATAAGGATTTATTCATGTAAATTTTTCTATTTTCTGTTCTATGATGTATGCGCTTCAATATAATCTTTATATGCTGATGTAAATGAGATTATTGAGTCTCCATATTGGCCTCCTACATATATTTGGCTGAACCACATTATTTTCTGAGCATTTCTGTCACATAGTGTTGCAGTCCCATTCTTGGGAATTTTCTAGGTTGTACTAGGTGTGGGAGACCTGTTTAACCCACCTAGAAGGATTTGTTTCTGATTCCATCTTGGATTCAGGTCTTAGATTGTCAGATCTAAGGGATCCAAGGGTTGGTTTCCAATCCTGTAGCATACATTCCTAAAAAATACATTTTTCAGGCATGCCTTTCTAGCAGTCCCAATTGGGGGATATTACAATATGTTTTGTTAGAGGGTATTCAGTAGTTGAAATTTTAAGTTGCTTTATTAGAGCTGCTATGTCTATGTTTTTCTTTTTCAGGATCTCTTAACTGCCTCTACATTTGTTGGATCATACCAAATCTTTACAACTAAATCCTTCAAGGACTTCATTTTGGTATCCTTTACAAGAGAAGAAATATTCTCCATCTTGAGTTGTGACTAAATGTTGGCCAGTGATACATGCAATTTATACAAGCTCATTGCAGTGCTAGTCAGTATGGATGAGAGCATCTCTCCAGCCTGCTTATGCATTTCCATTTGATTTATTGGGTGGATTTCCTTGACATTAAACTCAAAATATGTATGCTTTAAATCAGCAGGTGATTTTGGCTGAGAAATATAGTCTTCTAACAAAGCCATATGCACATTTCCCTTCTCTGAATTGAAGGTTGATAGAATCCTACTTTGTGAACTGGTGGTTTGCTTCCAAAATTGGTTGTAGGTGTTGGTCTTCAATATTTCATTTTTCCTCTTGATCTCTCTGAAGGTGTCATATATTGTTTCCTCCTTTTTCCCTGTAGTAGCAGAAGATGTATGTGTTTGAAGGATTTTCTGCTGAAATGGAATTGTAGTTGAAGTTTTAGGAGAAAATATGTTTTTGACACCTGCTAGAGAAGAACTAGGAGAGTATCTGATAGTTATCATTGTCTGCTGACCTGACTCCTAGTCTTGATCTATATCCATGTGTAATCTTGCTCTCTTGCTATATTTCATTTTAAACTCCCTGCTAGATGTATCAATATCCAAAGGTGACTGACCATCTCTTGGTATTTTTCCTGTTGCCTCTTTCTCTTGTTATTTTCCTCTGTCTTTCTTATCCTCTATATTCTAATTTTCTTGTGGAGTGGGGGTCTATATACTTGAAGATGAAATTATCTTCTCTTCAGCCTCCTGCAAGGTGTTTGTTGTACACTCTATCTGTTTCATAAATTGTTTAATCTCCAGCATGTGGGTGTGAATGTAGGGAGTTGATTTATTTTTGACACTCCTCTTTGAGATAATTCCCAATGGGTCATAATACCAAGTGAAACTATGTGTGAATTTAATCTCTTTTAGCATCTTGTCAGCCTCCTTTCTTGCTACTCTATTGTTGCAAATTAAAGGACCAACTTGGGATTTGATCATGAATTGAGAGTTCTTTTTGGATGATACAAAATGTACCTCATCTGCATTAATCATTTGCCTAATTTACTACAGGGAAAATATCCTCATGTGGAGGATCTTTGGCAGCTTGTAAGGGGGAAACTCACACTCATATATTCTAAATTTTGTATGGTTCTCATACAAGTACCAATCTTGTGTTCTGACTTGTTCTAACAACTGCATGATCATTTTAATATCTTCAAGAATCCTTGGTTCCATTGTGCTGTTTAGGATACTCATAGCTGGATGCACTAATAATTAAACAAATATTTTGTAATTTTAATCCTTCTGATCTTTCATCAACATTTTTTTCCAGAAGATGAAAAACTGACGTTGGGAATCTTCATTCACTTTTCTCATTTTAAACTAGAACCCGTTTTCTTGAAAATATACAAACATATAAACCATGATTGAAGTGAATTTAAACACTTCCTCTATGTGAAACTTGATGAACTAGTCATGAATGGCATCAACCAGGAATTCACTAAAATTGAACATAATGGAGGGTTTAGACTTTGATGACAGTATTAATAGGAAGCCTACCATCACTTCATCTAGCCATTGATCTGAATGATATCCTAGTAGGTAAGAAAGAACGTTGATTATATGTTGAGTCCTATCACGGAATGCAGAAGATGGGTATGGAGGATTATTCTTGTGCAAGGGAGTGCTTTTAGCAATAATTAAAGTGTTTTGGCTTTGTTGGAAAAATCTAACTTCTGGTACAATTCTCTAACGGTTTCATATGAAAAAGGTGTTGTTTTTTAAATAACAGGAGCTTGCATCATTTGCATGATAGAATGGGCACTAATGGTGAAAATAATTTCTCCTATGTGGGAAAAAACAATCCTATGATTTATATCATAGCATGCATGGCACCTTATACTAAATTCATGGCAACTTTGGGTTTTTGGGAATACATAATATGGTAGTTTAGTGTCCCATAGTCCTATGTCATCAGCCTCATCGATGAGCTTATCCTCCAAATAGTAGTATATGTCGAAAATATCAAACTATGAGATATTCTCATGAATCTTAAAATCCCTGTCAATAAGGCCCACGTGGTCAAGGTCCACATGAGGGTGAATAATTGGATTAAATGGCTCCTGATCCTCCTTCTTTGGAGGCATGATTGTGCCTAAAAATGAAACAAGATGTGTTTTTGATATATAAAAGTTCACATATTAGAAAGGGAATAGAACAGATATGGGGGAAAACAGAAAGGAATTATGTTGATTAGAAGGGGAATTGGGAGAAAAGGGGATTGAAGAAGGGGGAGTTTGTAATATTCCTAAATTAGCATGTAGCTAATTGGAATATTGATTTTGCTCTTAACCTATAGTTAGATGAATAAATGTGTAAGGAGGCCCATAAATCCTTTTATCAGCAGTAACATCCCTCTTAATGTGAAAAGGGATCATATTCATGGATAGATAAACACACTCGTGTGTGAACAAGGGCTAATGCATGAAGACAAGGTCAAGTTTGACCAAGTCAACAGAGATGGAATGGAGGGAGTGAACCATCAATTGAGACAACCAATATGAATGTGGATTATCTTAGATAGTTATATAAAAGTAGGATTGAAGACCCTTAGGTATGAAAAGGGGTTGGAGTAGGTTGAAGAGGTCAACTTTGACCAAATCAAACAACGTTGTTATGGAGAAGTGGCACTAATGATGGGACAACCCAGTTTGGGAGGGAGATTGATTGTGTGATGATGGAAACCCTAATAAGTGGGACCCAAGGTGAGAAGGCTCACATTGTTTATAAGGAAGAGGATGGAAGCCATATGGGGTTAGCTTATGAATATTATTTTTATATGTCTATTTAGACTTTTACTTTCTTCCGCTATTTAGCTAAGATTGCTAGTGTTGTTTAGCACAAGGTATTCCTATTTAGGAATTCCATCTCTTTCCTTGAGAGGCCACTTGGGAGAGTCCTGATCTATCATTCCACATATCCAAAATTTTGGACAAGCTTCATTTTTCAGCGACAACTCAGTTTCTACATAATATTGTGTTGTGTTGTAGGGTGTTGCAGTGGATGGTTGAGAAACCCACTTTTTGAACTAGTTTTTCATAGGAGGAAGGATTCCTTCTCTTGGGAGATCAACAAGGAGGGTTCTTGGGCACATTTCAGATCTTTGGCACCATGCCAACTTATCCCCATAATTTACAGTGCAGTTTCAGCTGGGAATTGCGTTATTTTGGAGGGTAGTTTTAGTGAGGGATTTTGTGGCTCTTTTAGAGTGTTTTCCTATGATTGAAGGGTTCAACCTTTCATTGGAGGAGAAATTTGAGTAGATCTGCATCAGATATATATTATTTCAGCCTTCTATCTTCATGAGCTTTAGTTTGGAGTGACTCTTCAGTCCTAGGGCTGTAGATCACCATTTATATTTGGGTGTATTTCTGTTGGCGAAAAGTCAGGTCTCGCGGGCAAGACCCAGGTTCAAGGGTTGTGGCCAACAAGGGGTCTGGTGTAGTCTAGGAACACGCCGGGATTTTCACCCTGCTCTTGGAGAGCAGTGCGTCTCACCCGAGGCATGCCGCGACCACATGTGTAAGGGGATGAGATCACGGGTAAGGAATAAACTCGCAACCAAAGAAAGAAAGGGCATCCATTATATATACCAAATTACACATGCAAGATCACTAACTAAGTATTCAGACAGTCGCAACTTAAAATTTTTAAATCAGTGTAAACACATCACAACGCATGAACAACATATTGAGACAGCAATCCTCCCTTATATTATTCTTCTGGCCGAATGCATGATTACATAGCTTTCTTCTCTGATAACTCACAAGTCAGATACAAATGGGTTTGAGAACAGAAAGGAAGAACATAGAAAGTAAGAACCCATAGGAAGAACAAGCATGATTCTTCCGCAGCTGCTCTGCGTATCCTTCCTCAGGTCTTGATCCTCGCGACTTCTCTCGCATCCATTCAACCTTCAACAATAACAACCAATAACCAACCTCTTTCTTCAGCCGGGTGATCGCCTTTTATTCACCCGCTCGTCGCGACTGGCAGCTTCTCTGTGTCTTCACTCTGGCTTTTCCCAGCGTCTCTTCTGATGTCTGCGTGTTCTACCTTCTGTTTTCTGCTGTGTTTCTTTCATCTACACTTATCTATGTTCGATCTCCAGTTATCAAGTGCTTCCGCGCCACCTTGGTAGCTCCGCAACTCCTGGTCGCTGCGGCGCGGTCGCGGTTGCTATGTGCATTTATTCCGCGACGCAAAAAGAGTCAAAGTTCAAAATGTCTTGGCCAAAAGTTCAAACTTAAACAAAAACAAGGGCCCCAACAGGCCCCGACCACAATTCTTTGACTCGTCCACGAGTCAATCGCAAATGACAGTTTCTACTTCCATTCCCCCGCTGGCTTCCGCGCCCTGCTCTGTTGTTCCTTCTTCCGCCACCCTTTCCTGTTGTACTCCGCCCCCTGCTGGTTCAAACAAGGGCCCAAACTCCGGAACCCGGCGGAGTGCTGAATCTCGAAGCTCTGTGAAGGTCGCCACTGCTTGCTGCCATTCCTGCATAAGCAAGTCGGCGTCTTGAGAGATTTGGTTAGCGGCGGCTTCGTCTATGGGCATCGGGGCAGCCCCGAACAGCGTGGCGAGCAGGGACTCGGCCTTGGCATCCAGCTGGTGCATCGCGTCAGCATGGGTGCGAAGGGGCGGCCGCATCTCCCGGAGGACGTGCTTAGCCGCTGCTGATTCGGCCTCAGTCATCTGCATGTGAAGTTCCAGCTCGTCCGACTGGGCATAGAGCTGATCTAACCTTGCCGGGTCCATGGTCGCCCGAATTTCGCTAGAGATCTGTTGCAGCTGGGCAGAAATGGGTTGCGTTTTGACTGTCAGCGCGAGGGAGCACTCCTGCAAACTTTGCAGAAGGGAAGAAGCTGCGGCTGCAGTGGAATGAAGAGTTGCTTGTAGACTAGCTGCCTGCGCCTGTTTGGCAGTCAACTGTCCTGAATGATCAGTGGGTGGATCTGGAAGGGTAGGCCGTGCGGCTAACGCCGCTTGTAACTCCTGGTTCTCTCTGCAAACAGTAGTGAAAACCTCCCTGAGCTGGTGAGCCTGTAAAGCTATACTGTCCTCCTCTATGCGAGCAGGGAGTGGGGCATGGTGAGCCCGTGCCTCCGGCCATACGCTGGAGAGCGCCTGATTAACAATGTTGGCCTGCTCCTGGAGGTAGGTCTTCTCCTGCAGGAGCTGATTGCGCTGTTCAGTAAGCGCCGTGATCTGATTCCGCTGCTCGGTGCACCGCCGCTGAAGCTCAGTGTGAATCTGCTCGGCCTTGATGGCCGCTCGCTGAATGAGCAGATACAGCTGTGCTGGACTCAGTTGTTCTGCAACTGTTGTGCTGGGTGTACCCTGTTCTGGCGTCTGTTCCTGCGAAGATTGGACCATGGCCGCTGCTCGGCCTGAAGTCTCTGGAGGATGGACCGGCGTCTGCTGCTGCACCGAAGTGGCCATATCAAGCTCTGGCCGGTCCTGCTGCGTGGTTTGCTCTGTGGGAGGGGCGGCTGAATCAACCCCAACTGTGGCTGGCTGGACAGATATAGTGGCAAGGGAATCCCGGGATGTGGCCACGGGGTCAACAGGTGGTACCACGGCTGCAGTACTGGAGGTGACCTCCGCCCCGTGGTCACCGCCGAAAAGTTCTCGGATCAAAGAATCAAACACAGTGGCTGATGAATTGGACAGATTGGGGGAGGTGGCATGTGGTCGGCTGGTGGAGGGGGCGGTGGATGGAGTGAACGAGGTGTGAGGGAGATGAATGTTGAGGAAATCTGCTGGATCAATCAGCGGTTCCTCCGGAATCAAGGTTGTTGTGGGCGGCGTGGCTGGTGGATCATCCTCCGTAAGATCCACCACGGGATCTGTGGCCGTAGTGCGGGCCCTCTTGGATGGAGGTGGGCCGGTGGAATCGGGTTCGGGGCCCGGTTCACCCATTGTCGTGATGATGGGTGTGGCAGAAGTGAACGGGTTAGTGGGAATGGGGGAAGTGAGGGGGGCGGTGTTGGAGAGACCAAGGGACCGATTAATACGAAATTCAGTAAAATAAGGAAATATAGGGGCACCACTGGAAACAACCTGAGTTGCCACGTTGAGTCGCCGTTCCTGGTCGTTGAAATGCTCGACGATGGGGACCAGCGATTCAGGCAGGGTTGCTGTGGTCCCCGCTGCATCTGGGGTTGTCTCCACCGCAACTTGGGAAAATCCCCCTGCGCTGGTCGCGGCAGGCTGTTGTGCGGCCCTCATCCCCTCAAAATTGTAGCGGATGACTCCGTCGCTAACGTGCTGGACAACCCCTGGCCACGTAGAGAGCTCCCTGTGGAAAACATTATCATTCATCTGGAAGCGAAGGGGCGCCATATGAAAGGTATGGTGCGGTACACAAGTCGGCCGGATGAAAGTGTGGTTGTGGCTGACCCCAAACCACACCTGTTCACTGTATTCATCCAACAGGTGCCGGGGCACCCGTTGCTGGGAAGCGACCACATCGGTCATCATCCCGTACCATTCTCGAAACGCCTCTGCGTTCACCTGCCTGCTGCTGGGGGCCGTGGACACCTACCAGGGGGAATATCTCATCGCGAGCGGTTGGCTCACGGTGATCTCCGCCGGTGTCCGTATCGGGGGAAGATGCCATTTCCACATGGCTAACGCTAAGAGCAAGTACCCATAGATGAAACTGGTAGTCCGCCTGTAATTGTCTTCGTAAGCCGCGAAGAGTTCCTTCAACACAAACGAGCTCCAATTCAACCTGGCCCCCTGGACGCAGTGCTCTGCAATGGAAATTGTGTCCAGAGTGCACTCTCCCTTTGTGTAGTGGCGCATGGTCTTGCTAGCGATCAGGTACCACGCAAACTGGATTGCTGGTACATTTATCAAATCTATCTTGGCACCTTTGCCGCCCCGGCGAGTGCCATACTTGGTGTAGAGGTCCGCATCAGCCGACTTCCAGGCGCGCTTGGAGGCTGTCTGCCCCGCAGAGGAGACATCTGCACCACTTTGGGATAGCCCCGTAAGCCGACTAATGTCTGCTGCATGTATTGGAATTTCTTCATTCAACCACATGGACCCGTTCTGCACCCGAATGAGGAGGAACCGGGTACATTGCAGGACTGGTCCGGTGGTGCCGAAGACGGGAAGACTCCTCAAATTCATCAAAGTCGACTGCTGTAGGCCCCAGAATTCTTCCCGCATTCGACTGTTAGAGCTGCTCCCGGGCGTGTAATGGTGTTCCATGAACGTCTGCCAATGGAGGTGAGGAAACTCAGCCGGGTCGGACAAGTTGGCGTCCATACAGGGTGCATTGTCATACTTGCCGACCAGTGACTCAAATCGGTGAATTCTGCGATCTAGCGCTGGTTCAGGGACTGAGAGAAGAGCTCTCGACATCTTGGCGCGTCTCTGATAGACTTGGACGATTCTTCTGTAACTTCCTGCGAAGTGTTGAGTGCTCTGATACTGCGAATGCTCCGGAGTCGCTGCAACTTCCAAACTGAATTGGTCCGTCATCCCTGTGTTGATAGCCTTCATGCAAATTGGGCCATCTGCTGGCACGCGCGGGGTTAATGAGACTCCATAACGGCAATTAATTCTTGCTATCTTTCTTGCCTGCGATAATTGTGCGATCAATCGCAGGCCTGTGTGTAATCTGACAGTTGCTGACGGCGTCATGGGGAGATGGGCGGACCCGACGGCGGAGGGAACTGCGGCTGATGGTAAATGATTACGGTATGATTACTGTCCATTAAGGGAATTTATGACCAAATCTGAGCTATCCTACGGACTGACAAAAGGACTGACGGAAATGACCTGGACTGACGCTGCGACACGCTGGACTGGCGCTGCGACACGCTGGACTGGCCCGCCCTGACCACAGTGGGTTGCGGTAATGTTCCCGCAACTGACTGGTTATTTGACTGAGTGCCGAAAATTGGGAAAAGACTACCTACATTCATCCCGGTTGCGGGAGAGTTATTCAACTACGCTACTCTACGGGTTCTCTCGGTTGCGAGAGTTATTAGTGAAAAGTGAGAAGTACCTACTCTTGGTAGGGCTTCAGGCGTGCACCATTCACCCATCCCGGAAGAACTGTGCCGTCCAGTTGTGCCAACCGAACGGCTCCTGAGTCACGGATCTCGATGACAAAGTACGGTCCCAGCCAATGCATCTGGAGCTTGCCTGGAAACTTTTGGAACCGACTGTCGTATAAGAGAACTTTGCCGCCAACTTGGAAAGCTTTAGTTTTGATGTGGTGGTCATGCCACGCCTTCTGTCGGGCCTTCTCAACCCTCTGGTGGAATTCTGCGAGGAATCGAGCCTCATCTAGCTCCTGTAGCTCCTGGAGGCGTTCCCTAAGGGACGCCTCTTCTGAGAAGTGGAGGGTCGTTGCGATCAAAAGGCTGGGCACGATGAACTCGGCGGGAATCACCGCTTCTCGGCCATACACCAACTGGAAAGGCGTCTGGTTGGTCAAACGTTTTACCGTGGTCCGGTAAGCCCATAATGTCGCTGGTAGCCGCTCATCCCAATCGTCCCGCTGAGAATTGCAAATTTTAGTCAAGCCCTTCTCAAGAATCTTGTTGAAGGCTTCCACCGTACCATTGGCCTGCGGGTGGTATGGGCTGCTTTTATGATGCTGAATCATAAATGTGTCTAGTAGCGACTTGACCGTGGCGTTAATGAAATGCGTACCCTGATCGTTGGTTAAGCTCCTTGGGCAGCCAAAGCGGCTGATGATGTGTTCAAAGATGAACCGGGCAGCGGTCTCTGCCGAGCAGTCGCGCACCGCTGCCGCCTCAGCCCACCGGGTAAGGTAATCCGTTGCGGTGATGATGTACCGGGCTTTGGAATGGCGAGCGATTGGTGCGATGGGGCCTACGAAATCAACAGCCCACTTCTCAAATGGCCGCAACACATGCACCGGGTGTAGCGGAAGCTCGTCCCTGTGCGAGGGCCTTCCCGTCCTCTGGCACATGTCGCAACGTTTCACATAGGCCTTACAGTCTGCATGTACCGTCGGCCACCATAGGCCAGCTTGAAGCACCTTCCTTGCGGTGGGTTTAGCACCCACATGTCCTCCCGCAACACCGCTGTGACATTCCCACATCACTGCTTCCCGCTCGTGGTCAAGAACACACATGCGCAACACCTCATCCAGGCCTAGTTTGTACAGCTGCCCCGCGATCAATTGATAATCGGCCGCCCGTACAACCAAGTGGCGTTTCTGAAGCGGGGTGTAATCCTCAGGGCACTGTCTCGTGGTCAGATACGTGGCAATGTCAGCCAAGTAGTCTGGTACTGCTTCAACTCGGAATAGATCAGCATCCGGAAGCTGATCGTCCAACGAACCTTCGTTCTTTCCCGTCTCCAACCTGGATAAGTGATCGGGACCAACATTCAACCTGCCAGGCTTGACAATCACCTCAAACGTGAACTCCTGGAAAAGTAGAAGCCATCGACAGATTCTTCCTTCCAACACAGGCTTATTGACCAGATATTTCAATGCCGAATGGTCCGTAAAAAATGTAAATTTGCCGCCGAGAAGGTAGTGGCGGAACTTCTGGAGAGAGTACACCATCGCCAACGCCTCCCGCTCGGTCGTGGTGTAATTCTTCTCCGCATTCGATAATCGTTGGCTGGCGAAGTATACAGGGTGGTCAACTGTCGTTTCCCCGGGTTGCGCCAACACCGCGCCAAGTGCAATTCCGGATGCATCAATGTGCACATGGAACTGCTTATCCCAGTTCGGATGAACAAGTATGGGTGCCGTCACCAACTTCTCCTTCAATGTGTCGAGTGCTTTCCGACACTCCGCAGTCCACTCAAAGGCTTCTGACTTCCGCAACAGTTTCTCCAAAGGGGCAGTGATTTTGGCATAATTGCAGATAAACCGCCTGTAGTATCCTGTGTGCTCGAGCAGTGCCCGCAACTGCTTCACAGTCTCGGGGGCCTCTATGTGGACGATGACCGCGACCTTGGCAGGATCAACGCAGACCCCTTGCTTACACACCACGTGACCCAAGAGTGTGCCGAATGGTACTGCAAAAATACATTTCTTCAAGTTCAAGGAAATCTGCAGCTGGCGGCATCGATCGAACATAACATGCAATAGGGAGGCGTGTTTCTTCAGCAGGCTATAAATAGTCCAGTCTTCCATATAGACTTCCAAGAACTTGTGAATGTACTCCCGGAAGGCAGCAATGACAATCCGGGAAAACACTGCCGGTGCGTTCTTCAGACCAAACGGCATAACGTGGTATGCGAATGATCCCCACTCAGTTGTGAATGTTGTCTTCGCCTTGTCTTCCTCGGCGATGCGCACCTGATGGTAGCCCGAAAACCCATCAGTGAAGGAATAAGCTTCATTTCCCGCGACATGATCTAGAACTTCATCGCTGAAGGGAGTGGGAAATGGATCGTGAATACAAGCATTATTCAAACTCTGATAATCTACGCAGACCCGGATTTCCGCTTTGTCCTTCTTGTTCTGGATGACAATGGGACTTACCCACTCAGCTTCTTCTACTGGAAAGATGAGACCCGCAGCCAGCATCTTGTCGATCTCCATCTTGACCTTCTATTTGATACGTGGATTCAACCGGTAGGGTCGGTGCTTCACCGGCCTGGCTCCTGGTTTCAGTGTGATGCGCATCTCGCCCAGATCCCCCTTGATCCCCTTCAGGTCCGCAACTGATGACGGAAATAAATCTTCATACTCCCGGAGGAGGCTGAAAATTTCTCTTGTCGTCTCCTCATCCCAGTAATCTCCCACCGTTGCCAGCTTAGGTTTCTCCTCCGTTCCAATGTTCATCTTCTTTGTCTTTAGGGGCTGCAAATGGACTCCTTCTGTCGTCGGCTCATCGCGGATGCTGCGCCCGCCTTCCTTTTCGTCAAAATAGAGATGCCTAAGATCCTCCAAACTATCATCTTCCGGATCGCCATCAATTCGTTGGCAAACCAATTCGCGCTTGACCCCGGAGCGTGACGCCACCGGGCCCTCACCAGGCTCAGGATGGCGGAAAAACAGAACCTCCTTGACGGCTTGTAGGGCGTGAGATTCCTGCGCTATCTCCCCTTCGAACGAGAAGCTCTGGACGAACTTTTCCGCGACTGCTTGCCAGGAGCGGGTTCCCCATTTCCGCTCTTCCTCCAGGTACCAGGCCTGGGGAATTGTACCCAAGGAGTGGACAAACCTGTGGACCCACAACTCCTCAGGATACCTTGCGCTACGCCACTGTTCCTCGCATGCCCGCAAGTGCTGCCGCGGGTCGGAAGCTCCATGATGTTTAAATGTAATGCAGGGCCCTTCATCCTCTTTGAAGCATGCCCGTAGAGCATCCGCCACACGCTCCCATCGCAACAGAGTGTTGCGGTGATTGTTCCACCATCGTCCCGATGTTGACTTCAAGGCCACATCCAAAAGTGGTATCCGTCTTTCCTCTGGGACCCGGTCTTCCACCTTGGCAATAAAAGTATTCACCGCTTGCATGTTTGATAATGTGGGGTATCCGCGGATCTTAGTCCCTACCCACCGGACCTGAGCGATGGAGGCACATCTCCGTGTAGTGGTCTCATACCCCCCTTGCTGCCAGTCTTCCCACGCGAGCTCGGATCCGAGCTCCGAGCTCTGCACACTCCGCCAACTGATAGAGCCAGTTGCGGTTGGGTTAATATAATCGTCCCGCTTCCCTGTAGTCATCTGATACAGATGGTCCATCATCTGAGCATCCTCTCGACTATCCACTGGTTCTGTATATTGCGGACCCTGATACGGGTCGAGAGGCTGAGTGACCCGTACCTCCCCATCCTCAAAAATCATCAGCTCCTTCTTGAGGTCGATGACCGCGTAATTCTCAAAATCCCAATCAATGCCAAGTAAAGTAGGATAGGGGTCCTTATCGCCCATGATATCAATAACCTCAAAGTCAGTGTATGTCTTCACCCCCGCAATGTCGACCTCGACACCCTCCAGTTGGCCGATTGGCAAAATACAGTACTGGTTCGCCATCCTGAGTTGGATTGGGGAATAGGCGAGCCGTGGCTTTCCAAGAGCCTCCCATGTCTTTCGTGGCAATATATTAACGTCAGACCCCAAGTCCAACATGGTGTCGCTGATTTGGAATCCCGCGACCTGTGTGTTAAGCCGGAATTCTTTGCCTGTTCGTTGCTTGTTTCGCTTGACACGTTGCACATATTGAGGTCTAGCGTTCACCGGATTTCTCGGTTCTGCGTGCCCCTGCAGCGCTCCGTTTAAAGCATGCTTGAGCTACTGCCATAGCCTAGCGTTATCAACAATCCTGAGGAATAGCCGGAGCCAATCCTCGACCACAGTATCTGCGGCATCCTGCGCATCGGATTCTGGCCGCCAGGGCTCCTCCAGCTCTCCCTCGTTCTGCAACTGGGCGAATGCCTCAACCGCCTCCTGAAAATACTTCTTCTGGACATCAGGCCTGATCAACTTCTTTGGGGATGCCGGCCGGACCACTCGTGCCGGCTCCTTCTCGTGGGCATTGTCTCCAGTCTTCTTCCCACCCTGGGTTACTATCGCAACATTCTGCATGTCAGGGGTTGCGGTGCTGCGTGGTTCAGAATTTATCAGATTCGCCCCCCTCTGCCTCACCCATTCTTCCCACTTCTTGATGAGCTCCGGACAGTCTTCTGTAGCATGGGCATTGACCCGGCACTGGGAACACCAGGGTCGTCGCGGAAGGGGACATTCTCGAGCCACATGACCCTCCTGGTCACAGTTGTAGCACTTTACCGGACTGCGTCCTCCTGTTCGGCCTCCCCGCATGCCGCCACCTCTTCCCCTTGTAGCCTCGTTCACCCTGTACGAGGGACGATCCAATCGATCCGCAAGAGCGTGAAGCGCCCTGCACTGCTCAGTGGTGTGAGTCGTAGACACACAGAATTCGCAATACACGTTATTCGGTACCGTGGAGTACTTTTGTAGGATCGGGCACATCCGAGGTGGATGCCCCAGCGTTCGACAGATCTCGCAGTACTCTGTGGTGGAGGAACCAGGTTGCGGTGGGAACCCCGCAAAGGTCTGTTGCGGCTGGTAGACTCCCTGCGGGTTCATCGCCGCGCCACCCCCTGGTGGTGGACCCCCCTGAATTGCTGCAACTGAGGGCCCAACTCCTGCGCCGTGCAACCGAGGACATTCGGTTGCGACGTGTCCCTCGACCAGGCAATGAGTACACCAAACATTCGGTCGCGCTGGTCTCGCTGGCTGAATTTCCTTGAGCTTTTCGGTCAAGCTGGCGATCTGATGTTGCAACCCTATCAGAGAAGGGTCTTGTGGGGCCATCCCCCCCTGTATTCCTGGGGGTATCCCGCCATGGCTTCAATCTTCATGGCCTGCTCCAAAGCGTCCTGCAGATTATCAATCTTCTGTTGTGTGAGAGGGGTTCGTGTCAAGGGGAGCAGAGCCTTGATGAACCAGTCCCTCTGGTGGTTTGGATCGATCGGGTAACTGAGTTTCCCGATCGCGTCTTTAAATCGCCGCATCAACTCCCACGCGGTTTCTCCTTCCTTCTGCTTAATTTCCCACAGCTCTGACAGGCCCTGCTGGTCTGTCTGGGGAAGCTTGAATTCATGGACAAAATCTCGCTTCACATCAGCGATTACAGGGTTAGGGTGCGCCTCGGACCACTTGATGAACCAACGCAGAGCTCTCTCTCTGAGCGTGGTTTGGAACTCTATTAACTTCCCTGCATCCGGCGTCTGTCGAGCCCTCCAGATGGCTTCGCACAGATACCAGTGTTGTTCTACGTCTTCATTTCCCCGGCCAGAGAACTCTGGGTACCGGGTGAAAGATCCAGCCATGTATACTTGTGGAGAATTAACCAGGATAAAACCTCCAGGTCCTGGTTGCGTAACGATCCCGCTAGGGAAAGTACTACTACTAGTGACGCTGCTGCTACTGGGCGTTACCGACGCCGCTGAACTACTATACGACTGACTTAATGCTTGTAACTGAATAAAAATATTTCTTAAAGGTTGATAAAGTACCAGGGGAAGGTCAGGATCCTGGCCATGCGGAAAGCGGGACGTAGGGCTGCCTGGAGGGGTGGGTGTCGTCTGATCCTCGAACATCTGCTGCATCACGCTATGCCATTCGTCATCGGAGCTTTCTTCGGGCTGCATCTTTCCATTATCTTCGCTAGTCGTTACTTCTCTTTCTCGCGTCGCTGGGCTCCCATGCACCCATTGTACATCCGCTGCTGTCCCGTCCCCTGTCCGGGTATCCAAACCCATGGTTCTTGTCTTCTGAGGTGCCTCCTTCTGATTTCTCCTCTCGATTTCCCTTCTCTTCAAATCTCTCATTACCCGTCTTCGCCACCTATCGGCGATCTGTGCCCGACGATGTGCACGTGACTCCCGCAACTTGCATGCGGCTTCAACGTCCATCCCCCACTCCCCACTCTCACAGTCTACACAGCATCGATCCCCTCAACCCTTCCCCCAGTACGGGTGGTTTACGCTTCCATACTCGTTTTGCGGAATTCAATCAACCCTTCGTCCACCATCAGGGCTTTGATCCACAGCGGAATCTCCTTCAGCAGTTTCCCCCTTAGTCCTAAGTGAAAAACAGCCTCAGCCTTCGAGAAGGATTGGTAACACTCAGCAGCAAACTCCACAGCGTATCCTTCCAACGTGGTCCTTGACCAAAAATCCACTGCGCGGGTTAGTTCAGTGTCTACCCGATGCAGTGCTACCAGGTCTTCGTGCGCCCACCTGCGGTTTATCTTCCGCGAGCCTTCTTGGGGCACCGTCGCTCGTAACCTTCGCAACCAATTGTAAAGGTCAGTAGGGAACCTTCCCCAGAAAATTTCGTACGTATCACTGGCTGAACTAGAGAAAAGAACGATCTCCTTGATCGCGACCTCCTTTTTCTTGGTCAGCTCCGCTTGCTGAGTAATGAAATGGTCAAGATGATCATCCCACCATCGCCGTATTTCTCCTTCAAAAATCCTCGAGACCATGATCTAGATCCCCCCAGAACATGCAGGTCCTGGCAACGGAACCATTTGTTGGCGAAAAGTCAGGTCTCGCGGGCAAGACCCAGGTTCAAGGGTTGTGGCCAACAAGGGGTCCGGTGTAGTCTAGGAACACGCCGGCATTTTCACCTTGCTCTTGGAGAGTAGTGCGTCTCACCCGAGGCGTGCCGCGACCACATGTGTAAGGGGATGAGATCACGGGTAAGGAATAAACTCGCAACCAAAGAAAGAAAGGGCATCCATTATATATACCAAATTACACATGCAAGATCACTAACTAAGTATTCAGACAGTCGCAACTTAAAATTTTTAAATCAGTGTAAACACATCACAACGCATGAACAACATATTGAGACAGCAATCCTCCCTTATATTATTCTTCTGGCCGAATGCATGATTACATATCTTTCTTCTCTGATAACTCACAAGTCAGATACAGATGGGTTTCAGAACAGAAAGGAAGAACATAGAAAGTAAGAACCCATAGGAAGAACAAGCATGATTCTTCCGCAGCTG
Source organism: Pinus albicaulis (assembly GCA_034641835.2). Classification (NCBI taxonomy): domain Eukaryota; kingdom Viridiplantae; phylum Streptophyta; class Pinopsida; order Pinales; family Pinaceae; genus Pinus; species Pinus albicaulis. Next base: position 684,436,513 of record CM076572.1, on the reverse strand, counting down.
CTCTGCGTATCCTTCCTCAGGTCTTGATCCTCGCGACTTCTCTCGCATCCATTCAACCTTCAACAATAAAAACCAATAACCAACCTCTTTCTTCAGCCGGGTGATCGCCTTTTATTCACCCGCTCGTCGCGACTGGCAGCTTCTCTGTGTCTTCACTCTGGCTTTTCCCAGCGTCTCTTCTGATGTCTGCGTGTTCTACCTTCTGTTTTCTGCTGTGTTTCTTTCATCTGCACTTATCTCTGTTCGATCTCTAGTTATCAAGTGCTTCCGCGCCACCTTGGTAGCTCCGCAACTCCTGGTTGCTGCGGCGCGGTCGCGGTTGCTATGTGCATTTATTCCGCGACTCAAAAAGAGTCAAAGTTCAAAATGTCTTGGCCAAAAGTTAAAACTTAAACAAAAACAAGGGCCCCAACAATTTCCATAAACCCTTCCCGGGCTCTCTTGGATTTGTATAAAAGAGGCTAGATATCAATTTTTGAGCATTATTGATTAGTATAACAATAGATCTATTTGTATCTATAATTTTTGAGTATAAACCCTCATTAGACTGTGCTATCACTTGTACTAGTATTTTTGTGTTCTAGTAGTTTTGGGGTTGCATTGTTTTGGGCTATTATGGGTGTGGGAGACTTGTTTAACTCATATATCATGATTTGTTTCCAAGCTCCTTGTGGATTTGGGCCCTATAATGAATAAACCTATTATCACAAAATCAGACCTGTTAGGATACGAATCAAGCTAATCTCACGTAACTGTTTCAGACCAATATTTTGGCTGAGGCTTAGCCTCCTCGACCTGAGAGGGCTCTCTCAAGGGTTTATGATTTTTTGATAAATATGTAGATGGCTAAATCTATATGGGATAAAATAAGATAAAATATATAAACTGGTTTTAAATTACATTAGCAAGTATACATTGGTCTTATGGAGTCATAATAGTCTCAGCAAAACCAAAACAATCTACCTAGCATGGAAGTCAAGGAATACACATGTAGAACAGTGAAACACACAGTCAGTTTGTCTATGAAGGAAGTTAGAGAATCATTGATGAATTATAAATAACATAAGCAAACACCATTGCAATATAATATTGAAAATATGCCATCAGAACAAGAACATACAATAAATCCTTATGAATATTGAGTTGTCTAAGTAGAAATTCTATATTAAGCTGAAAACTGTCACTTACAATAAACAGAGTATTTTTGCTAACAAATGTCCAACCCTTTCTATTTCGACTCCTTGATCTTTTATAGATAATTTAAATAATAATATAAGCTTATCCACAACTATATACATCGAATTCCTATGCTTTGACACCTATTCTAACCATAAAACATGGTATTTATTACAAACACAACTGTAAAACTAATATAGAGTCCTATTACAAATAGAATTAGAACTCTTTTGATTCCACTCAAAATAGTTTTATCTAAACTTAATTACATCATTTTCCACCTATATTTCCATTAATTCGAATCCTGATGATGAGTTCCAACCTGTTATGACCATAATGCTGATGATGTTGATCTCCTGCAATTGAGGAAACTGCTCCCCTGTTTTTAGGCTTAGGATTATTTTAGTTTCTTGAGATATTCTTACCACTTCTAACCCATAACTTCGAGGCTAATTGATGTCAGGAACATGATTAGGATAGCCCAAGTCATCCCTTTATTCTAGCTGTGTAAAACCACTTTGAACTTCTCAAAATAGTGAAAACAGACCTGTGCTATGAAAGCATCATAGTTTCGTAGCGCTTTTCGTAGCACAGTCTTTTACCCATTTCCTTCAAAATTTAGCTTCCTTTCCTTAAGGGTTTCTTTGATATTCACTTGAAATAGCTTCCTTAGAAATTTCAAGTCAAAATACATCATCTTCCCTCCAAAAATTGATAAGGAAAGGGTGAAAAAGCTGCTACAACAGTTTCATAGCACATTTCACCCTTTTTGCACTACAGGCGCTACGAAACTGCTATGTAAGAAGTTTTAACCAGTTTTTCTTCAAAATTTGAAACAAAAAGATGCTATAACTTTATAAAATCACTGGCCTCATCAAAACCATCAGCTATATGAACTAAAAATATAACCTTCAAAAAATTTAATCCTCTTTTTCCATTTTGAGTTTGCTTTGAATTTGTCATTTTGTACCTATGCTCTTTAGTTCATCTTGAGACTATTTTAATTATAGCTCCAAATCCTCCAATTGACCTCTTAGCTTTCTATTACCAGCTTTCAAATGTGTGTTGATCAATCTAACAAATTTTGCTTCTTTAAAGGTTGGAACTATCCATTAAAAAAGTTGTTGTGCACTGCTTGGGATCTCTGACCTAGCAATTGTTTGACCTTCCCAAACAACCTTCATCATCTGGAATTATGTATTTTCAATGCTGTGATTTCTGGCCCTCTTTCTCATCATTTCCATCTCTCGATTTTCTAGCTTCAACCTTTCTTCGAGTAGTTGACACTCTGACATGTGTTCCTTTCCCTTCATTATATTGTTGGTTGCATGCTCCACTCTAGGTGATGAGAGATCAACTACCTCTTCAAGGAATTTGGCTGCTTCAATAGTTACTTGGATATATTTACTGCCTTCTTGGAGTTTCTTTTCATGCCTGGTTAAAGGTTTCCTAGCTTGAAAAACAAAAGCTACATTCTCAACTTCAAATTCCAATTTCTTTGTTGATTTCATTTTTCTCTGTTTGGGTTCATTCACTTCAATGAAATCTTCATGCACAATGGGTGATTATTCTATATCAATTTCATGCATTATATCATCCAAGTTTCCTTTCATCATTGGGCTATCCTCTGTCACTGAAACAACTGCTTTTCCCTTTAATGATGATACTTGACTTCTTGTCTTTCTTTGGATCTCCTGCTTACTAGCCACCTTTTTTTTTTTGTTTCTTTGACCCTTTCTACTTTCTATTTTGTAGGTGATGGGGTTTCTGCAACAAGCACTGATTCTTTCTCAATTCTATCTTCAACCTATTTCCTTGGTTTCAACTTTACAAACCTCTTGGATTTAGTAACCACTGGCTGACTGGATTCTGCTAGTGGTGGTGAGGGATTCCCCTTAGTCTTAGGGTTTCTAGATAGGGTTAGGGCTTCCATTTAAAATCCACTCATAAATAAAAAGGAAGACCAATCTCTATTTATTTTCTAAAGCTCATTCAAAACAAGTAACTTTATCAAACCGTGATGAAATAGGGATGTTTCACAGCCATCATATTTATCTTGGACTTTGTCAGCCATTATGGCAAGGCTTCTATGCAAGTAAAATGGTAAATCTAATGATTTCATGCCTGTAAATTGCATCAGCAGTTAGAAATGATAAGTGTAAACTTTATGGTACCTGCATTCACATGTGAAATATCTTTGGATGTTGAATAACAATTTTTCATAGTTGTCCTTGATATAGCTCCTAGGTATTGCATTTTTCAGGTCCATGTCTACATATTCAGGTTTCATAAATTCCTTGCATGGCTCCATGTCGAACCTAAAACCTTTAAACCAAGATTTATGTCCCCTTAGTATCTTTGTCACAGCAGCTATGATCTCAGGTGCAACTGGGATATTTATCATTCCAACTTTGGTAGGGGTTCCACTGAAATGTAAAGAAAACTCTTTGGATACCTGAGTGTGGCAACCCTGCAACTTTTCACAAAATTTGAGACAGCCAGGTTTGCTAAAAGCCTCCATTACCATTTGATCCTCCATAATAGCATTTGCATTCTCAGGCTCATATCTTAGACAATGTCCCCCTCTGTGGACATTCTTCCCCTCTACCATGTTTCTTGTAAAGAAAACTTATTAGCTTCTCTAAAACCTGTAAAATAGCCTCTCTTGATTTGATGAGTAGCCTCACTTGATCTGATGAACAACCTTGCTTGATAATGGTGAGAGTTGTATTTGAATAGAACAACCACAAAATTATCCTTACTGCTTCAAATCTTGGACAACATATGTAAAGGTAAATGAAACAGAGATGTCTCAATTAGGAAAAAAATTCGAATTAGAGATGTCACCTCATGACCAAATGATGTTTGATTGATATCCTATCATGATTATGATGACTGTAGGACAGGCAAGTACATTGAATCTACTAATTAACTGACTCACCATACCACTATCATGTCATTTCCCAAATAAAACTGATAGATCTCAGCTTATTTGACACGAAAGCTAATAAATCGTGCTTTCGTAACCCTCACAGTGTATTTTTTTCACTTTGAGCTACGAAAGTAGCAGTGCTTTCGTAGCGCAAAACTCACTTTTTGAAATAACGGTGCTACAGAACCATGGATTTGTGGCTAACTGCATAAAACTAGCCCAAAACTTACTTAGATGACCCTTGAATGAAAAATGTGAACTTTTTGACTATGGAATGGACCTAAAGACCTTATTTGAATTATGATGGTGAACACTAAACCTCTAAAATTATTACATACCCTTAACCATGCTAAAATTACTTTCAGAACTATTTAGACCATGATCAAAACAGAGTTAACATACCATGTTTTGAAAAAAAAAAAAAAAATTGGTGATAACAAAACCAATGGATCCATGGGCTATTATTGATTATTATGTTAGGTCCCTATATTACTAGTATAGTCCCTTATTGTTGTTAGTGTAACCCCCTTATTGTTATTTTTGTGCCCCTGTAACCCACATATTGTTATTATTGTGCCCTTAAATTATTATTGTTAGGTCGGCTAGGATTAAATTGTGGCCCCACTAGGATTACATTGTGGCCCTATGGATTCCTATATATAGAAAGGAGGTTTTGTCATTTGTATCATCCAAGAATTTTTCATTTATGTAATGTATTGGAGGTTTCCCCCTCTAAGTGGCTTATTTCTAAGGCGATGATTTCTCTTTTCTTCTATTTTTGGAGCTGGTTTCACAACGTTTGGTATCAGAGTTTTGGATTCTAGTGTTTTCACTGCTCCAAACGGGTCATCGTGGATTTTTCCCTATAATTTTTTTTCTATGAAGGTTCAGAAGTTAAAATTTTTAGAGCATGAAGCTGAAAGATTGAGTAACATCGTCACGAAATTTCAGAGCCTGGTTCACAATATTTTTGGAGATATGATCTGTGGAATTTAGGGTTTTTTCAGGCTCCCGAATTTCATCTCAAAGAGGTGACCGTGAGAAAATATTCATAACTCTCTCTCTGAGCATCAGATTGGAATTATGTAAAAAGTGGCCACAAGTACATAGACTATAGTTTCTTTTCTATCAATATAAAAGCCAAAGGAGGAAATAGTGACATGTGGAAAGTCATACAATTTCTCTCTATTGAACCAGTCCATAATTAGGTCATTGTGGGAGATTGGACATAACTCTGCCTTGAAGAATCCAAATCAGGTCAGACCTATGGCATTCGAAAGAGGATTTAGAGGGATACTACAATGCCTAATTTCAGATATTTAAGATCTAAAATCACAAAGATAATATAGTTTCAATATCGAGCTCCTCAAAAGTAAGAAACATGTGTGTATTTGTTTCCGAATTGCATACGTTTTGAGTAAAAAATCAGTTTGAAGTGATTCCAAGGGCCTATTGAGCATATATTCTAGTATTGGGTTCTGAAATGCCTCCTAAAAATAATTCAACACCCATTGATCCCTCAGAATACTCTACTATGACTCATGAAGATGAATAATTGCAACATGATCTATCAAAATTACAAGAGCAAGGGCACCAAATTTCGCTCTCGCAAAGAGCAGCAAAAAATCAAATGGAATTTTTGAAGAAAGACGTGGAAGCGAAGATGGATGGTTTGAAGAAAGGCGTGGAAGCTAAGATGGATGGCATGGAAGCTAATATGGAGGACATGCAAGAAAAAATGAAAGACAACATGGAAAACATGAAGAATGATATAAAAGTAGACATCAAAGGTTTGACAAAGTTGATACAAGAAATGATTCCTAATGGTGAAAAGATAGTAGAGGAAACTCATGATGAGAAAAAAATAAATGTTAATCATGATTTCATAAACTCTAATGTTGGATTGAAGAACCACCATATTCCAAAGATGGATATGAGGAAGTTTTATGGCAAGGATCTCGTAACATGGATACTACAAATGGAGCAATATTTTGATCTCAATCATGTGCAAAACACAAAAAAGGTACACATTGCAACTTTACATTTAGAACAAAATACATTTGTATGGTATCGATGGCTTTTCTCCTATAAACAAAATTGTCACTTGGTCAATTTTTATGGAGGAAATGATAGCACAATATGAGGATACAAAGAGCAACACCTTCTTTAGCCAATTGATAAATCTCAAACAAAAGGGTTCAGTGGTGGAGCACATTGAGGACTTCCAAAAATTGAATATAAGGGTAACTGATATTCCAGAGGAACATAGGATTGATGTCTTCATAGGGACTTTAAAGGATAATATCCAACATGAAGTTCATGTTTGGGAACCTGATTCATTGGAGAAGGCATTCAGGTTGGCAAGAAAAATTGAATGTAAAATTATGGCGACAAGGAAGCCTACCACTCACATCTATAAAGATGGAAGTGTTGCTACTCCTAGACTTCCACAACCTACAAGGTTGACACCACAACAATTGGAAGAAAAATAGCAAAAGGGCTTTGCTACATTTGTGATAGCAAATACACTAAAGGTCATAAGTGCGCTGAGAAGAAATTATTTTACATAGATTGTGAAGAGGAGGAAGAAAATGAAGAAGAAACTTCAAAAGTAGAGGATATACACCAGGAAGAAACCCTAGAAGAAGAAGAAGAAATGAGTCTGACCATATCATGTAATGCATTGGCAGGAATTACCACTCCTCAAACTCTCAAGATAGAAGGACATATCAAGAAGAAAAAGGTAGTAGTGTTGATTGATTCGGGTAGTACCCATAATTTTATTCATTGTAAGGTAGCCAAGGAATTGAATTGTTTCCTATACCCAGCACCAGAATGTCAAGTGATGGTTGCAAATGGAGGAACTATAAATTGCTCTGAAAAATGCCATAATATCAAGCTAACCATGGGGGAATATGTATTGACTAGTCCAATGCTTTCCATTCCTATGGGAGGTGCTGATGTTGTACTAGGAGTACAATGGTTACAATCTTTGGGGACGGTAGCTTTTAACTTTCAAGAACTTTTCTTGAAATTCTTTTCAGAAGGAAAGGAAGTCGAATTACGGGGTATTGAAGGGAAGCCAGGAAGGATAATAAGCTCTAATGGCATGACAAAGCTTCTAAAGAAAGAACAACGAGGCGTAATTGCACAATTATGCTCACTAGAAGTTCCAACATCAAAATCATCTATTTCTGCAGATCTCCAACAAGTCTTGGACAATTATTCCAAGGTGTTTGAAACTCCCAAAGGACTCCCACCTATTCGTGATCATGATCATGCTATTCATTTGATTCCAGGAAGTGTTCCTCCAAACATCAGGCCTTATAGATATCCTTACTTCCAAAAGAGCGAAATTGAACGTATGATTGCAGAAATGTTAGAGGTCGGTATAATTCAACCTAGTCAAAGTTCTTTCTCTGCTCCTGTAGTATTGGTACACAAGAAGGATGGATCATGGCGAATGTGTCCGGATTATAGGGAGCTCAATAAGCTCACCATTAAAGATAAATTTCCCATTCCGGTGATTGATGAATTATTGGATGAATTACATGGAGAAATTTATTTTACCAAGTTGGATCTTCGTTCAGGATATCATCAAATTAGAATGAAGACTGAAGATATTCCAAAAACAACATTTCGAACTCATGAGGGTCATTAAGAATTTTTGGTCATGCATTTTGGCCTTACCAATGCACCTTCTACATTTCAAGGGTTGATGAATTCCATTTTCAAACCCTTCCTTAGAAAATTTGTGCTAGTATTTTTTGATGATATACTAATCTACAATAGGTCTTGGAAGGATCATGTTCAACATGTTTACAGGGCTCTCAAACTATTGGATTAGAAACAATTATATGAAAAAACATCCAAATTTTTCTTTGGAGTACAAGAGGTGGAATATTTGGGTCATATTGTATATCACGAGGGTGTTAAGGTAGATGCTAACAAAATTAAAGCCATTAAGGAATGGAAATTCCCCACAACCATAAAGCAGTTGCACGGATTTCTCGAGTTAAGAAGGTATTATCACAGGTTTGTTAAGAATTATGGGAGAATAACAGCACCTCTAACAACATAATTGAAGAAATATGCATTTTCATGGACTCCTGAGGCAACTAAGCCCTTTGAAAATCTTAAAGAGGCAATGTGCCTAGCACCAGTCTTAGCTATGCCAGACTTCACAAAAACCTTTACTGTGGAATGTGATGCCTCAGGAAATGGAATTGGTGATGTTTTAATGAAAGAAGGAAGACTTGTTTATTTTGAAAGTCGTTCAATCAAAGGAAAGTATTTACAAAAGGATATTTATGAGAAGGAAATGTTTTCAATACTGCATGCAATAAAGAAATGGAGACCTTACCTAATGGGAAGACACTTCAAGGTAAAAACTGATCATGATAGTCTTAAACACTTTTGTAACAAAGACTATCTTCAGAAGAGCATCAAAAATGGTTCACAAATATGTTGGGTTATGACTTTGAAATCATCTACAAAAAAGGGAAGCTAAATTTTGTTGCAGATGCACTCTCAAGAAAGGATGAAGAGGTGGAAGCATTTCTTTGTGCCATTTCAATTATGAAACTAGATTGGATAACTAAAGCAAGGGATGAATGGAAGAAGGATGAAGAAGTGTGGACTCTCATTCAAAAGTTGCAGCGATATCCTAGTACATTTGATACATTTATTCGGAAAAATGATTCGTTATGGTAAAAATATCACTTATATATTTGCAATAATTCCCAACTAAAACAAAAGATTCTTTTCGAATTGCACACTTCTCCTTTAGGAGGACACTCGGGATTTTTTTTAAATTACCACAGGGTGAAGAGTTTTTTTTTTTGGGATGGCCTTAAATATGATATTCAAAAGTCTGTGGCAGAATGTTTGTTTTTCTAGCAAAATAAAGTTGAGACAATTAAGACCCTAGGTATTCTACAACCTTTATCCATTCCAAGTCAATTTTTTGGAGGAGATTTCAATGGATTTTATCACAGGTTTACCTAAGTCCGAAGGAAGGAGTGCCATAATGGTGGTAGTCTATACACTTACAAAGTATGCACACTTTTGTGCATTATCTCATCCATTTAAAGCGAGTACAGTTGCTACTGCATTTATGGAAAAAATTCAAAAGCTACATGGAAACTCAAAGATTATTGTAAGTGACAGAGATCCGATTTTTACAGGAAATTTTTGGATGGAATTATTTTTTTGTTTGGGTACTCAACTAGCTCATAGCTCATCTTATCATCCTCAATCCGATGGTAAAATAGAGATAGTGAATAAATGTTTGGAATGATATCTTCATTTTTTTGTATATGATATGAAAGCATAATGGGTCAAGTGGTTACCTCTCCTGAATGGTGGTATAACACTTCCTTCCATACTGCAACAAAAATGACCCCATTTATGGCACTTTATGGATATCATCCACCATTCATCACATCTTCTTTAAGGGAAAATTTTAGGGTTCAAGAAGTGGAGGATCACATCGAGCATCAACAAGAAGTTCTCCAACTCTTAAAGGATAACCTAAATTTGGCACAAAATCGAATGAAACAACAAGCATATCAACATCGCAGTGAGATAAGTTTTGATGTGGGAGACTGGGTATTTTTATGGTTACAACCATGCAAACAAATGTCCCTCAAGCAAGCTAAGAAGGATAATAAATTATCATCAAAGTACTATGGTCCTTACAAGGTTTTGCAAAATATTGGTACTATGGCATACAAATTGGAGCTTCCTGCTTCTTCACGAGTGTATCCAATTTTCCATGTTTCATGCTTAAAAAAGGTTATAGGGGAAAAACTTCCAGTTCAGACAATATGTTGTGTAACCAGCTCCAAAAAGAGAAGAAAAGAGATATCAATGCCTTAGAAATGAGCCACTTCGAGGGGGCAACCTCCAATACATTACATAAATGAACAATTCTTGGATGATACAAATGAACAAAACCTCCTTCTATATATAGGAGTCCATGGGGCCATAATGTAATCCTAGTGGGGCCACAATGTAATCCTAGCCGACCTAACAATAATAATGTATGGGCACAATAATAACAATATGGGGGTTAGAAGGGTACAATTCTAACAATAAGTGGGGCTACACTAACATAATAAGGGACTACACTATTAATATAGGGACTTAACATGCCCCTCTCCTTCAAACAAGTGTTGTCCTCAACGCTTGATTATTTCTTGATGCTTCTGTATAAAATTCTCATCCTCCCATGTGGAATCTTTTACAGGAAAGTTCTTCCACTTGCTGAGATACTCTAAAATTGATCGTACTATTCGAGTTCTTGTTTTTGTGACTGCTTCAGAACTTCTTTCGATGTGATGTTGATATTCCCGTTGTTTCATTAGATTCTGCACCAAAGTTAGGTTATCCTTTGAGAGTTGGAGAACTTGTTGTTGATGCTCGATGTCATCTTCCACTAATTTATCATCCATATTAGCTATTATTTTATCCTTCAAACCATCCAACTTAGCCTCCATTTATTATTTTAAACCATCTATGTCATCTTCTGTTGCTCTTCGTAAGATCGAAATTTGTTGCACTTGGTACCGTAATTTTGATATCTCATACTGCAATTATTCCACTTCATGCATCATAGTATAGATTTATGAGGGCTTAATGGGTGTTGAATTCTTTTTAGGAGGCATTTCAGAATGAAATACTGAAATATATGCTCAATAGGCCCTTGGAATCACTTCAAACTGATTTTTCAAACAAGATTTATGCAATTCAGGAAAAACAATACACACCTTTTACTTGCGTTAAGGAGATCGATATTGAAATTGAATTATATATGTAATTGAAAATCTTCAATATCTGAAATTCAGCCCTGTAGTATCCCTCTGAAGCTTCTTTCAAATGCCACAGGTCTGACCTGATTTGGATTCTCCAAGAAAAAGTTGTGTCCAATCTCCCACAATGACCTAATTCTTGACTGGTTCAGTAGATCAACCTTGTAGGACTTGCCACGTGTCACTTTTTCGTCCTTTGTCTCTGAAATTGATATCCAAGAAACTACAGTCCATTTAATTGCGACCAATTTTTACAGCACTCCAATCTGATGCCCAGAGAGAGATTTACTGAACTTTTCCCACGATCACCTCTTTGAGATGAAATTCAGGAGCCTGAAAAAGCACTACCTTCCACAGCTCATATCTCCAAAAATATTGTGAACCAAGCTCTGAATTTTTTTGAAGAATTTCCTCAGGATTTCATCTTCGCACCATATGAATTTAAGATTCTGAACCTTCGTAGAAACATATTTATAGCGAAAATTCCACGATGACCTGTTTAGGAGCTTGAAAAAATACCTAACTTCCACAGATGATATCTCCGAAAATATTGCGAACCAAGGTCTGAAATTTTGAGAAAATATTCCTCAGGATTTCAGCTTCGCACCCTAAAAAGTTCAGCTTCTGAAACTTTGTAGAAAAACATTTATAGCGAAAATGCCACGATGACCTGTTTGGAGCAGCGAAACCCTAGAATCCAAAGCTCTGATACCAAATGTTGTGTAACCAGCTCCAAAAAGAGAAGAAAAGAGATATCAACGCCTTAGAAATGAGCCACTTCGAGGGGAAAACCTCCAATACATTACATAAATGAACAATTCTTGGATGATACAATTCACAAAACCTCCTTTCTATATATAGGAGTCCATGGGGCCACAATGTAATCCTAGCCGACCTAACAATAATAATGTAAGGGCACAATAATAACAATATGGGGGTTACAGGGGTACAAAAATAACAATAAGTGGGGCTACACTAACATAATAAGGGACTACACTATTAATATAGGGACTTAACACAATATTTCCAGAACTTGATGAGGAAGGAAAAACCATATTGGAAAATGAAGCAGTCATGGAAACAAGAACTCGAAAACTATGAAATCAATCAATTTCAGAGTATATCATCAAATGGAAGAACTTATCCACTGAAGATTCTGCATGGGAGGATGAGAATTTTATACAAAAGCACCTAGAGCTACTCAAGCGTTGAGGAAAACACTTTTTTGAAGGAGAGTAGCATGTTAGGTCCCTATATTACTAGTATAGTCTGTTATTGTTGTTAGTGTAACCCCCATATTGTTATTATTGTGCCCTTAAATTATTATTGTTAGTTTGGCTAGGATTACATTGTGGCCCCACTAGGATTACATTATGGCCCCGTGGACTCCTATATATAGAAAGGAGGTTTTGTCATTTGTATCATCCAAGAATTTTTCATTTATGTAATGTATTGGAGGTTGCCCCCTCAAAGTGGCTGATTTCTAAGGTGCTGATATTTGTTTTCTTCTATTTTTGGAGCTGGTTTCACAACATATTATAGCATAGATTTATGAAAAATACATTTTATGTGCTTATATTACTGATTTCCCTAATTGGGAATATTACAATGGTATCAGAGCATAATCTTGGCTCAGCCTGTGACTTTTCAACCAATTTGCTATAAGAAGAAGAAGAGAAGGAGAAAGAGATCTAAAATGATTGAAGGAATGAGCTTTGTCTCATCACTTTTCAGATCTATGAAGAACCTCTCCAAGGAGGTTAAGCAAATAAAAGAGGAAAGATACAATGAGACCTCTAGAGGGTTTCAAGAAGAGGAAGGGCCATGTACCTCTTATTATTAGAAGAAAGAACCAGTTTTGTAGAGAGCTCCAAAGCAATACACTATGCCGTTTTCTTTGGAGGAAAAAGATAAGAAGCATGGAGATGGAGGGCACTTGGAACATGAGATCCTAAGTGGATAGTTGGCAGAATATAAGTCTCAACCAAGAGCTTTCAAGGAAACTCTAACTCTTCCACAGTTTATTCAACTTGAAGAATAGAGGAGACCTTGCAACAATAGGAGAATAAAGGGAAATAGATTTCTATTGTCTACTTTTGATGGGTCATCCACATGTACAACAAGGGCTTGGGTAATGAATATATATGAATTCTTCCTACTACATCCAGTGGTTGAAAGGGAGGTTGTTGAGATTGCAGCGCTGCACCTTGAGGGTGAAGCAAACATTTGGTGGTTCAGCCATTTGAGTCATGTAAGAGTGACTGATTTTTCAGATTTTACTCAAAGGGTGATCAAAAAATTTGACAAGAAGAAATCAGAGGAGGATAAGCCTTCACCACCACTTGAGGAGACTTGTATCAGCGCTGATACAAATATTGAGGAGAAGCCATTAACATCAGCAATTGGGGGAGCCAAGACGTTGGAGGAAGGAACCCTTGTAGCCATACAAGATGTTCCCAAGTTTCACCAAGGTATGCATAAGTTTCCACTTTCTGTTATTTCAGCAAATCTTATGAAGGGTTGTGGAAATATGACATTGCATGACCAAGGTGTTGAGAAAAATACTGAGAGGGGGGGGTGAATCAGTATTTAGAGCTAACTGATAAACTTTTTACTTTTCTTTTCTCAAAACCCATATGCTACTTTACAGAACAAAACTAGTGTATATACGCGGATATCCTTAAGGAAACTCGCGTATGCTCAGAGCTCTTATTATGAATTTGATTCTTAAATAATTGCATCGTTTATTCATCAGATGTTAAGCAGTAAGAATGTGCAGTAAAAACAGAATAAACCATCACACATAAGCAACACACATGAACACCAGGATTTAAAGTGGAAACCCAAGTCGGGAGAAAAGCACCGCTGTCATCGTCTTAGTCTTCAATATTTATTATAAATAAAACATCTTACAACCATGTACTGGCGCAGACTCATACCAGCATGTAGGCACCCACCTGCAGAAGGCTGCAACCTTCTCTCGTTTACCAGCCTCTCCTGGAAAGGAGCTACAACCCCCTGCTCTCGTTTACCAGCCTCTCCTGGAAGGGAGCTACTACCCCCTGATATTAGCACCAGCCTCTACTAGAAGAAAGCTTCCACTTTCATACTGAAGGCTTCAACCCTTAGATCCACTGCAGACCACGTTTCATCAATTTTCAAATTGGATCGAACAGCTTCAACACAACCCTTCATTCATCAACAAACATATTTTGCCCAGAACTTCAAACAAAACAGTGAGACCATTGTAGCCAGAATATCAGAGATAACCCAGACTTCAAAATAGATATGCAGATGTAAACTCAACCTAGAACATTCATTAATCAAATATCATATGCTACTTATGTTTACTAAAACCATGTGTATACGCGCTTCCCTTCTTACCAACCTGCATATGCCTCTGTGCATAACATGGAGTGCATACACTACTTCTCTTTGCTGAAGTCGTGTGTGTATGCACTTATATGTGTAGCAACCTGCATATACTTCTGCACACATTTCAAAGTTGAATTCATCTTCCATACGCGCTTTTGCTGAAGAGAACCCGCGTATATGCGCGCTTTCTCTACCACAAACCTGCGTATAGATCTACAGACATTATAGGGCAGTGCAATTCTTCATACCAGATAAATAGCTCAGATCTTACCCTTTACTTCAACAAATATTCGCCAGATCACAGATCCAAAACATTCCATAAATAGATCTAGAAAATACATAGAAATTTCAAATCTAGAGATCCCTCTTCATCATTTTCTTCATAGGTGCATTATGAATTTAGATCTATCAGAAAAATGTTACCCATTCCATGCAGATATACTTCAGAGTGAAGTATTCATTAAAACCAAGACCCATGCACACCCTTGCACTATGATCTTCTTCTCCTTATATAGATTTAGCCTTTGTCAATACCATGAGTGAAAACCACTCAACCGCTGATGGTATTCCTGGACGAGATCAAATAGAAAATCAATCGCTCAATACTTTGGGTCAATACCATGGTAATGTCCCCTGGTTTCCTAAATTTAGAGCTCAAATGGGCATACGCTACTTGTCACGTACATTTCCGCGTACATATGCGACTTATCCTTAACAAACCCGCGTATGCCTTGTGACATACCTTGTTCAACATTATTCTGGCACTTTCTAAGCTACTTCTGAACTGATCTGTAGATACATCAGATTTACATCATTAACAACTCATCAAGTTAGTTTTCATCAAGGAGAACTTTATCAGGTAGGTTCCAACAAAGTCAACACATTGTATCACATTGCCAACAATCTCCCCCTTCACCCATCAAGTAGGTTTCCATCAAGGACAACACATTGCATCATATATCCAACAATCTCATTTCATCAAGTAGGTTGCCATCAAGGACAACACATGCCAACAATCTCCCCCTTTGGACTTGATGGCAACCATGATGGTGTTTGATCACCACAACAGATAGATATATTGATTATAACCATTATGAAAACACCATGATATTATCCCCCTATTCAAACACCATGATATTCTCCCCCTTTGACATCAAGGGCAAAGGGTGAATCAAAACCAAAAGAAGAGCTCTGTAGATTTGATGTGCACTGAAGTTACCATGCTCCCCCTAATTTCATGCTGAATCTTCAAACATATTTTTCAATGAAGTACATGACTCTATGACCTTTCCTATCACCAAGGACTCATACTTACATCAAGGATCCAACCAAGTGGATTTACATATATGACTCAAGTACCCAACCAAGTGGGTTTACACATTTTGACTCAACTACCCAACCAAGTGGGTTTACAAATTTGATCAAGTCCTTACATGACTGAATATTAAAATTTTACATCATAGGTCTCAACATGACCTTTTCATCAAAATACACATATGACTGTTTATGACAAATACCAAAAAGACCTCAAGAGAGAGAGATCATATTTCAGAACCATAATAATGCCAACAATGAATTACTTTCCATATGACCAATGCTCCCCCTTAGCTTGTGCATCCTGAACACTTTCAACAGCAAATCATCAAGGCATATTCACCCAATATCATAGAATGATACAGAAATATAAGAGTTGAAACATTATTCCACAACACCATAGCTATGCTGAAGAATGTCAACCCAGAGAAAAAATTGTCAGCAACCACCCATACGCGGTTTTATCTGTATAAACTCGCATATATACACGACTGTATTTCACGAAATCCGCGTATCCAATTTAATCTTCTGCATTTAAGCAGATTTGATCTTCTGCATGGCAGAAACTACTCCCATCTTTTGTCTGAGATATTCGAATTCTTCCCTAGGCAGAGGTTTGGTAAATATATCAGCAACTTGTTCTTTGGAGGGAACATACTCCAACTTCACCTTTTGTTCAAGCACTTGTTCACGTAAGAAGTGATACTTGATGGGAATGTGCTTGGTCTTGGAATGCATAACAGGATTTTTTGAGATACTGATGGCACTTGTATTATCACATATAATGGAGATAGAAGTTGAACATTTTATTTGAAAGTCTTGTAAGTTTTGCATCATCCAAAGAAGTTGAGTGCAACATGATGCGACAGCCACATATTCTGCTTCTGCTGTAGATAAGGCAATAGAGTTTTTCTTCTTCCTGAACCAGGATACTAACCGGGGCCCCATATAGAATGCACCACCACTAGTGCTTTTCCAATCATCAACATTTCTAGCCCAATCTGCATCAGTGTAAGCATGAAGAGTAAGATTAGCATTCTTTGGATACCATAGTCCAAAGTCTTGAGTTCCTTGTAGATATTTGAATATTCTTTTGACAGCCTAAAGTTGAGACTCTTTTGGATTAGCTTGGAATCGTCCAACAATCCCAACTGCATGCATAATGTCTGGTCTAGTCCCAGTGAGATAAAGTAGACTTCCTATCATAGATTTGTATTCTGGTTGATTCACTGTGGGAGAATCATCATGAGAACTGAGATTACATCCGGTTATCATTGGTGTACTTACAGGTTTGCACTCTTCCATGCCATACTTCTTCAGAATTTTCTTAAGGTATTTTTCTTGTGATAAGAATATGCCATTTGTAGTTTGATGCACTTGCAAGCCAAGAAATAATGTTAGTTCCCCAAGTAAAGACATTTCAAATTCTTGCTGCATAGCAGAAGCAAATTTCTGACTCATAGATTCTTCATTGCTTCCAAAAATGATATCATCAACATATACAACCACAATCAATAGTTTATCATTTTCAGTTTTTGTGTATAAATTGCTATCAACAGACCCCTTTGAAAATCCTTGTTGATGAAGATATTTTTCAATACGATAATACCATGCCCTTGGAGCTTGTTTGAGACCATATAGAGCCTTTTTAAGTCTGCAAACAAGTTTTTCATCATTTCCCAAAATGAATCCTTCTGGTTGTTCTATATAAACTTCTTCTTCTAGATCACCATTGAGAAATGCAGATTTAACATCCATTTAATAAACTTTGATTTGTTGGAAACTTGAAAAAGCAAGAAACATTCTTATGGCTTTAAGTCTAGCTACAGGAGCAAAAGTTTCTTCAAAGTCTATACCTTCTTGTTGAGAATACCCCTTGCAGACAAGTCTAGATTTATTTCTTATAACCTCCCCATTCTCATTTAACTTGTTTTTGAATATCCATTTAGTTCCAATGACATTTTTTTCATGAGGTCTTGGTACTAATTCCCAAGTGTGATTATTTTCAATTTGATCAAGCTCTTCATTCGTGGCTTGAATCAAACATTCATCTTTGGTAGCTTGATTGACATTGTGTGGTTCAATAGTGGGTAGAAATGCCAGATAGCTAGAAGATCCCACAAGAGTCCTTATTTTTTGTACACCTGATCCCTTATCTCCCAAAATTTGAGATTCTGGATGATTCCTTTGAAAATATCTGGATGGAGCTTTTTCAGATAAATCATCTTCAGGTTCTTCATTGGGTCCACTGTCTATATCATTTCTATTTGATGTAGGAAGACATATGTCACCATCGTCTTCATTTGTTGTTTGTTTTTCTTCTTTTGGGGCTGTAGGAGACTCATCAATAACAACATAAATACATTCAACAATCTTCCGAAGTATTTTATTGTAACATTTATATGCTCTACTCCTAGAGGAGTAGCCAAGAAGTATTCCTTCATCTGCTCTGGATTCAAACTTGCCAAGTTTTTCATCATTATTTTTGACAAAACATCTGCTTCCAAAAACTCTAAAATGCTTCACAGTGGGAGGATTACCATACTAGAGTTCATAGGTAGTTTTATCACTATTTACTCAAACATGTGCCTTGTTAAGACTATTTACCGCTGTATGTGTTGCTTCTCCCCAAAAAGTATCAGGTGTTCTGGAATCATCAAGCATAGCTCTAGCCATTTGTTGAACTTTTCTATTCATTCTTTCTGCTACGCCATTTTGTTGTGGAGTGCCAGCTATAGAAAACTGTTTTTTCATGCCATGTTGTTCACAAAATTCAAGGAATTCATTTGATGTATATTCTCCTCCTCGATCAGATCTAAGACACTTTATTTTCAGATCTAATTCATTTTCAACTAGTGCTTTGAAGGTCTTAAATTTCTCAAATGCTTCATCTTTGTGATTAAGCAACCCAATCCAACACATTCTAGAGAAATCATCAATAAATAAGATATAGTATTGTTCACCACGTGGTGAATTTTTCCTCACAGGTCCACATATGTTGGTATCAATAAGTTCAAGAGGCTTACTTGATGATCCTTCCTTGGCATTAAACTGTACTCTGGTTTGCTTACCAAATTGGCAAGATTTGCATATGATATTTTCGGGTGGAGTAATATTGGGAAGATCACAGAAAGCTTTAAGTCTGCTTGATTTTTTGATCTGAGAGAAGCTCAGATGCCCCAACCTTCTATGCCATAGCTAGTTTTCTGAAGATTTGCTCAAGTAACATTGTTTTTTGCAGTTCTTCAATACATACAGGTTGATTGGAGTTCTTTTTCCTTTTATAATTGTTTTACCTGTATCAAGATCACGTACCACACATTCTTTTGAACTAAAGACAACTTTAGTTCCTTGATCTCACATTTTACTTACACTTAACATGTTATGCCTTAATCCATACACATACATGACATCATTAGCTTTCACTTTTTATTTTAGAAATACAGACCCTTTTCCCTTAATTACCGCAGGAGTACCATTTCCAAATGTAACCTTCTTTTCATTTTCTAGAGCATTATATGTAAGAAGTTTGTTTTTGTCACCTGTCATGTGTCTTGAGCATCCGCTATCAATATACCATTGATTTTCTTCACCTTCTGCAAATAACGATATGCCACAATTTTCAACCTGCAATTCCTTCTTTTTCCATACTTTGGAGCTTGAAGGAACATGCTCTTTTGGCTGAATTTTGCTCCTGCATTCAGATTCTTCATGGCCAAATTTATTGCAATAAGCACATTCAACTTCATTTAGAAGAGGGGAAAATTTGTTATAGGTATTCTTCTTTGTTTCAATATCAATCCTTTTCTTTCTTGCTTCTCTTGTCATGATGGTTTTATATGCAACACATTGAACAGCTTTATGACCAAAATTGTGACATGAGAAACATTGTCCATTGAAGAAGAAATTTCTGCAATCATGAAATCTTCTACTTGAATTTACCTGTTGATTGTTGTTTCTTTGAAAGATATTCCTGTTGGTGTTCTTTGAATTGAGATGATCATGCTTTACCTATAATGATTCTTTATTCCCTTGCTGAGTGGCAGAATGTTGTAAACCAGCTGTAGCTGCTTTTAGATAATTTGGTGTTGAAGCCTGAGAAGATTCTCCGGTATATCCAAGACCTGTCTTTATAAGAGGAGAACGTTGTACCTTGATAATCTCATCTAGGGTTTCAGATCCTTTAGCAAATCTAAGATTCAGAGTCTTTACTTTCTCAAATTATTTTCTTAGACTTACCACTTCACATTCTAATTTCTCATTGTGTTTCTTCGCTTCTTCAAACTGCTTTTCCAGAGTTTCTATGGTTATTTTCCTTTCTTCTAAGAGTATTTTACTTTCTTCTAAGTGTATTTTGAGTTGATTTTTTTCTTCAAGAAAATCATTTTCCTCTAGAGCATCTACAAAAGTATCCTTTTCTTCTCTAGATTCAAATGCCATGAGAAGTCTAAGATCTTGTTCACATTCTTCCTCACTATCAGATAACCCATCACTGTCTTCATGAGTATAGTAACTTTTTCTAGTGTTAAACCGATTCTTATTCCTTCTTGCTACTTCCTTCCCTTTTGCAGGTGTTTCTTTATGAGGACACTTAGCAACATAATGACCAACTCTTCCACACTCAAAACATTTGAAAGGAAGCTTACCTCTGAACCATCCTGTGCCAAGTTGGAGTTTCTTTACAAAATTTACCTCATCTTCTTTTGAGATATATTCTGATCCTTCTACTTCTTGTACTTCTTTCCCTTTTGTAGAAGCTCTGAAGACAACCTCTTTGACTTCAGATGGTCCTCCTCTTCTCATTTCATATGTAGTTAGTATGCCATGAAGTTGCACCACAGTAAGATTTTGAAGATCTTGTTTTTCTTCAAGAGCAGAAACTTTTGACTCAAATTTTGCCGTTAGCGATCTTAAAATTTTCTCAACCAAAGTAGATTCGGTTATTTTTTCTCCCAGATTTCTCATACGATTTACAACATCATCAAGACGTAAAAATAAACTGGCAATATTCTCATCACTATGCATCTTTAAATTTTCATATTCAATTCTGAGAGTTTGAAGTTTTGCACTTTTTACCTTTGCATCACCTTCATAACTTAGAATGATTTTGTCCCATATCTCCTTTGATGTATTCAGCTGCATAACTTTGACAAATTATGATTAAGTTAGACTTCCCGTTAGAGCATTGACTGCCTTTGCATTTGTTTCATAATTCTTCTTTTCAGTCAGATCTGTTGGTACTGCAGCTGGATATTGATATCCTCGTTCAACAATGGCCCATAAATTTGCTCCCATATACTGAATATAGGATCTCATCCTTATTTTCCAGAAGATTAAATTGCTTCCATTAAAGAGCGGAGGCTTGATAGATGTTGTTCCATCTTAATTTCTCATCTTGTATGATCTTCCTTCTAATGGCTAAGCTTTTTTAGAAGGACCTGCTCTAATACCAATTGTTGAGAAAAATACTGAGAGGGGGGGGTGAATCAGTATTTAGAGCTAACTGATAAAAATTTTACTTTTCCTTTCTCAAAACCCATACGCTACTTTACAGAACAAAACTAGCTTATATATGCGAATATCCTTAAGGAAACTCGTGTATGCTCAGAGCTCTTATTATGAATTTGATTCTTAAATCATTGAATCATTTATTCATCAGATGTTAAGAAGTAAGCATGTGCAGTAAAAATAGAATAAAACATCACACATAAGCAACACACATGAACACCAGGATTTAAGGTGGAAACCCAAGCCGGGAGAAAACCACCGCTATCGTTGTCTCAGTCTTCAATATTTATTATAAAGAAAACATCTTACAACCATGTACTAGCACAGACTCATACCTACACGCAGGCACCCACCTGCAGAAGGCTACAACCTTCTCTCATTTACCAGCCTCTCCTGGAAGGGAGCTACAACCCCCTGCTCTCATTTACCAGCCTCTCCTGGAAGGGAGCTACTACCCCCTGATATTAGCACCAGCCTCTAATGGCAAAAAGCTTCCACTTTCATATTGAAGGCTCCAACCCTCAGATCCACTACAGACCATGTTTCATCAATTTTCAAACTGGATCAAACAGCTTCAACACAACCCTTCATTAATCAACAAACATATTTTGCCCAGAACTTCAAACAAAACAGTGAGACCACTGTAGCTAGAATATCAGAGATAACCCAGACTTCAGAATAGATATGCAGATGTAAAATCAACCCAGAACATTCATTAATCAAATATCATACGCTACTTATGTTTACTAAAACCGTGTGTATACGTGCTTCCCTTCTTACCAACCTGCGTATGCCTATGTGCATAACATGGAGTGCATACGCTACTTCTCTTTGCTGAATTCGCGTGTGTACGCACTTATATGTGTAGCAACCTGCGTATACTTTTGCACACATTTCAGAGTTGAATTCATCTTCCATATGCGCTTTTGCTGAAGAAAACCCGCATATATACGCGCTTTCTCTACCACGAACCTGCATATAGATCTACAGACATTATAGGGCAGCGCAATTCTTCAGACCAGATAAAAATATCATATCTTACCCTTTACTTCAGCAAATATTCACTAGATCACAGATCTAAAACATTCCATAAACAGATCTAGAAAATACATAGACATTTCAGATCTAGAGATCCCTCTTCATCATTTTCTTCACAGGTGCATTATGAATTCAGATCTATCAGCAAACTATTACCCATTCCATGCAGATATACTTCAGAGTGAAGTACTCATTAAAACCCAGACCCATGCACACCCTTGCACTATGATCTTATTATCCTTATATAGATTTAGCCTTTTTCAATACCATGAGTCAAAACCACTCAACCGCTGATGGTATTCCTAGACGGGATCAAATAGAAAATCAAGCGCTCAATACTTTGGGTCAATACCATGGTAATGTCCCGTGGTTTCCTAAATTTAGAGCGCAAATGGGAATACGCTACTTGTCACATACATTTCCGTGTACATACATGATTTATCCTTAACAAACCCACATATGCCTTGTGACATACCTTGTTCAACATTATTCTGGCACTTTCTGAGCTACTTCTGAACTGATCTGTAGATACATAAGATTTACATCATTAACAACTCATCAAGTCAGTTTTTGTCAAGGAAAACTTTATCAGGTAGGTTCCATCAAAGTCAACACATTGTATCACATTGCCAACAATCTCCCCCTTAACTCATCAAGTAGGTTTCCATCAAGGACAACACATTGCATCCTATATCCAACAATCTCATTTCATCAAGTAGGTTTCCATCAAGGACAACACATGCCAACACAAGGGTCAAAACATATTGTTGATTTGGAGCAAGAGACTTTCACTATGTTGTGCAACCTTGAGTTGCTCAAGGAGGGGATAAAAAATCATCCTAGTGTGTCATTGTTGAGCTGCACACAACACTTGGGGTTAGGGTGTGGATTTTTGGAGGATAGGATGAGCTTTTTCCTAAACAATCCAATGCAGAACTATATGTTCAGCATTGAGCTAGAGCATGAGACAACTCATAAACCATTGTGGATATCAACAACACTGTCATTGAGCAGCAATGATGAGTTGGGGGGCCATTTATTATTAGAGCATTCTGATGACCATTACACTTGTGTGACATTGGATGAGGAGATGATCAATGAGATACATCTTTTCTTTCATCATTGTGATGGATCTTTTGGGATGATCATTGTACAGCCCTATGAGGAGGATTTTCCTTTCAACATACTTGGATCCTTATGGATTCAATATGGTCATTGGTGTGGGGTCTTCCCTAGGAGATCTCCAAGAGGTTTCATTTCAACATCCCATGAAATGCAAAGGTATAAATTTGATATGGGAGGATGGTGTTCTCTATTTGGAGGAATAACAAGATGGAGCATGGTAGTAGACACCCCCTTTTGGGTGACAAGGTGTGGCTGATAAGCAAGAGGTTGGAGAGTCACCTACATATCTATGACACAGGGCAGCAGGAGGAATCATTATGTTGGCTACTCTTGAAAGAGTTTGGCGATCATGTGACATATCCTTGTTCAAAGGGTATGTTGGTGGAGGAAACTTGCATCATATGGCAGCAAGGAGTTTGGGTGCAATGTGTTGATATGACATTCTTCATGTCAATCATCATATCTTCACTTCATGATTGTTATGATGGAGGTGTGAGGGGGTAGCAATATTTGTCGTTGCTTTGGCTACTCTTGGTATAGTATGGGAAATTGTTTTCCCATACTTGGCATGATATTTCAAGTGAAAGGGATGGAACAATCAAAGTGAAAAAAGGCTACCCTTCAACATTGGAGGATAAGGAGGTACTTCCACATCGGAATGAGATCTAATCACATAGCAGCATGATGGTCGATGACTTTTCTATGTGGCATGTAAAATAAGGGATTCATGGAGTGAAAAGAGTTTTATCACTAAGGCCAACAACACTGTCACTTGGTAGTATGTTTCTATTGACGGAGTGTTCCAAGGGGAGTATGCATCCCTTCATTTTGCAGACTTTTATGAGGAGATTCTCATGGGAGGACTCATCCATGGACCTCACTTTTAGCCTACTCACTATGCATGGTAAGAAATTTATTTTTGTACTTATTGATCATTTCATAAAGTATTTGCATCTTCTCACCATCTATGTACATTGCATTGCTCCACAAGAGGGCAAGATTATTTTTGGGCTTAATGGTCATTATAGGACGAAAATTTATGATGGAGATAACCCTTCTCTACATGAATTTGAGCAAGTGTGGTATTATTATTATTATTCTCAGTTGATATATAATGTCATTTAATTCCTTAGATGATAAAACATGCACAACTAGTAACTTGTTAAAGGACAACTTGCCACATGATGTTCTAAAATAGCAGTTGGAAAGACTACACTGTATCCACTGGAAAAACCATTGGTACCATCCAAAATTTCACATAACCTTCAAAAAAATTTCTGATTTGGATACCATATGGTGATGATGTACCATTCACTTTGTATGGGATGGATTGGGCCAGAATGATTCATTATTCTATGGAGAGGATATTTGAAGATCTGGTCTGCTTCTTGCCTCTTGAGGGCAACATTGTTACAGCCCAAAATCAGTAGCTACTCTACACTTATCATAAGTTTAGAGAGAGACAGTGTGGGGTAGGATATTTTTTCTACCGTGTTTGGTTATTCAGCCCACCTACATTGCAGGAGCCAAAGATGGATGAGATTTTTCATGAGTTAGCATTTTGGAGGGTGGCTCATTTTGTATGGATGATAGCTTGGGGATGGGAGATTCACATGGGGATGATAGATCCCAACATATATCAAATCTCATGCCTCAAGAAGGCCTCTAGATAGCACATTGTTTCCTCCATGGGTGTTTTACTTCTACATGATGATAGTTGTTTGGGATGGTCACCAAAAGCTAACTTGCATACTTGGGAGGGGCAACTTGGATATGTATTGATGAGACAACATCTTGTTCCTTGGAGGAATTTATCATATGAGGATGTTACAAGAGGAGGAGAGGAGGCTCTTCAGTTCTATCCTTGCAGTTGCTTGAGGGCAAGCAACATTTGGGAGGGGAAGACTGTAATATTCCTAAATTAGCATGCAGCTAATTGGAATATTAATTTTTCTCTTAACCTATAGTTAGATGAATAAATGGGTAAGGATGCCCATAAATCATTTTAGTAGCAATAAAATCCCTCTTAATGTGAAAAGGGATCATATTCATAGCTCGATAAATACCCTTATATGTGAACAAGGGCTAATGCATGAAGACAAGGTCAAGTTTGACCAAGTCAATAGAGATGGAATGGAGGGAGTGAACCATCCATTGAGACATCCAGTATGAATGTGGATTAGCTTAGATAGTTATATAAAATATGGATTGAATACTCTTAGGTGTGAAAAGGGGCTAGAGAAAGTTGAAGAGTTCAACTTTGACCAAATCAAACAACGTTGTTATGGAGAAGTGGCATTAATGATGGGACAACGCAGTTTGGGAGGGAGATTGATTGTGTGATGGTGGAAACCATAATGAGTGGGACCCAAGGTGAGAAGGCTCACATTGTTTATAAGGAATAGGATGGAAGCCATATGGGGTTAGCTTATGAATATTATTTTGATATGTTTGTTTAGAATTTTTCTTTCTTCAGTTGTTTAGCTAAGATTGCTGGTGTTGTTTAGCACAAGGTATTCATGATTAGGAATTCCATATCTTTCCTTGAGAGGCCTCTTGGGAGAGTCCTTATTTATCATTCCACATATCTGGCATTCTAGCCAAGCTTCAATTTTAGCTACAATGCAATTTCTGCATAATATTGTGTTGTGTTGCAGGGTGTTGTAGTGGAGGGTTGAGAAACCCACTTTCTGAGATAGTTTTTCATAGGAGGAAGGATTCATTCTCTTGGGAGATCAAAAAGGAGGGTTCTTGGGCACATTTCATATCTTTGGCACCAGGCCAACTTATCCCAATAATTTATAGCGCAGTTTCAGTTTGGAATTGCGTTATTTTAGAGGGCAGTTTTAGTGAGGGATCTTGTGGCTCTTTTAGAGTGATTTCTTGTGATTGAAGCGTTCAAACTTTCATTGGAGGAGACCTTTAAGTATATCTGCATCAGATATATATAATTTCAGCCTTCTATCTTCATGAGCTTCAGTTTTTAGTGACTCTTCATTCCTAGGGCTGTAGATCGCCATTTGTATTTGGGTGTATTTCCAGAAACCCTTCCTGGTTTCTCTTGGATTTGTATAAAAGAGGCTAGATCTCATTTTTTCATCATTATTTATTAATATAGAAATGGATCTATTTGTATCTATAATTTCTGAGTATAAACCCTCACTAGACTATGTTTTCACTTGTAGTAGTATTTATGTGTTGCAGTAGTTTTGGGGTTGCATTGTTTTCGGCTATTCTGGGTGTGGAAGGCTTGTTTAACTCATATATCATGATTTTTTTCTGATATCCTTTTGGATTTGGGTCCTATAATGAATAAATAAATGGATCCATGGCTGTTATTGATTATTATAGCATTTATTTCTGAAAAAATGCATTTTCTGTGCTTATATTGTTGATTTCCCCAATTGGGAATATTACAGAGTTCTGCTTGATCTGCAGACAATTTAAATCTTTCACACTCTCTTGAGAATTGTAAAAAATTGAATTTGATTACCTGTAAAAATAAAATATGGATAACATAGTAACCTTTGAAATAGGTGGGAAAAGGTATTTTTGTAGGGTGATGAGGTTTTCATTGACATGGGGTGGGCCCATTGAGTAACGACTTAAACAATTAAATGCTTAACGGGTCTTTAGGCATGATCGAAGGTGATAGGGAAGATGTGACAGGAGCAAAATCGTGGAGCAACAGGAATGACAAGGGATTAATGATCAACAACATGGTTTTATTATAGTGGAAACCACTTTTCGCAGGGGGTGTAAGCTGGTAAGTGGGAAAGAATGAGGGGTGGGTGCGAAAATATCATCGATCAACACATAGGGGATGGGTTGGTTTGGGAAAATTCCCATTTCAAACCCACCCCCCTTGACATTAAATTTCGGAGGATGAGTAGGGGCTGGAAAAGAACGTGGACCGTCAAATGTAATGGTGGGGGTGGAGATGATACATAAGGTGGTAGGATATTAACAATGATGGGATGGGTGAGTGGATGGTGGGGTCAGGAAAATTATATGAAATGTCGAGCTGAGTGTAAGGCTAGGGACTTAGGATATGACATACAACATGCCAAATAAATTCAAAATAAACAAATCCCCAAAACTTAGGATCTCCTTTGTTTTCTGATTTTTCCTCTTTAACATGAGAATACATGAAATCCTTTGAATCATGATTTTGGATAAATGTCATGACTATTCACATTTATATTTCTTTCATTCTACCTACCCTTTCACTATTCTAACATTTTTTCATATTTATTTTGCAGGGTGAATTTAGGCTTGTAGACTCATATCTTTCTTTCTTTCTTTCTTTCTTCTTCTTCTTATTCTTCTTCTTCTTCTTCTTTTTTAATTCAGAAATTATAACCTATTGTTTCCCTTATTCGTTCCATTGACTCAAATTAAAATTTTGAGTCAATTTTATTTCTACATAACTATTAATTTTCCAAGATTGAACTATTTTGCAAATCCTTATTTTCTAACCTATCGAACAAAAATTTAAAATTGTACAATCATGCTTAGACTGTATGATTGAACAAAGTAATCTAATCAACAATGGCATTTTTATTTGTAGCACTTTGAGTATGATTATTTTTTGGGGTTTTCTTTATTTTTCTTTTATATTTTCTTTTTTCAATACACCCTTGCTTCTTTTTCTTTTTTCATTTTTTTTTTTTTTGTAAATCATTTGAATATTGAAAATCATGCTCAATATGAAATTGAAACTATGAAATACTCAATCACCTTGAAATTATATAATTTATAGAACCCAAACAGATATCACCACAAGATGTGTTTTATAGGCCGAAGCACAAAGTTGTCATGACCAAGTAAAATAAGAAATGAAAAATAGAAGAATCTCCCGAACTTCCTATAGATTCGATGCTAATGTGAGTCCTTTGGAAATGAACTCAATTATCTCCAGGAATAGAGCTTAATAGATTATCTCAATTCTCAAGAGCTTATGAAAATGCAACAATTCACAAGGCAACCGAGGTTGAATTGTTGATTTTAGAAAAGGACTAGAAGATTTCTCATCTGGAGCAAGTTTTCTCTGATGAAAAAAAAAGGATCAAGCAGGAGCTTTAGACAAAAATCAATGATCTGCAACAACAGTTTGAAGGTCTCAAACTCAAACTAGAAAATGAAATTAAGGAAAAACATAAAGTAATTCATCAAATACAACAGAAGATTGAAAAGCTCCAAGAAAATCCTGAGATAAATGAAGTAAAGAAGGAATCAACTGAGTTGGAAGCATTGCTGGCAACTCAGCAAGAAGGTTTCTATCAAAATTACATTCAGATTCAGGAGAAAGTCAAGACCAGTGACCAATTAGTTACTCAGATTTCTAATCTGAGAGCTTATTATGAAGAGATTGATGACAAAGTGTCAAAATACATTGATTAGCGAGATACCACATAGGGTAGAGCGACCGATCTTCCACGTCAACAAGAATAAATCAAAGATATAATATTTGGATATTAGGATATTAAAATGAAGAGTTTAAAATTAGCTATTATCAAAGCTAATAATTTACCCTCCAGCATATCCGAATATATAAAAGATTCTCTTATACAAGCCAATTTGATTCATGAAGCATCAAAAGACACTTCGCCATAAATCAGTTTCCTAAAACAATCTTGGCAAAAGAAATAAAATATAAAATATCTTGACATTGAAAATCCAACAAGATTAAACATGGAGATTTACTAGTACTTGTTGATAAAGCCTCATAATCAATTGATAATATTGAGGTGCCTCTCCAATGCAACAACTCAGCTTCTTGCGACACTCAATGATGTAGTATTCATGGAACAAATGATAATGCATCCAATTCATCCCCCCTAGCTCGAATACATGATAAAAGCATGCCAAATCAAGGCCCATCTAGATAATGAATCCAGGAAACAATCATAGAATGTTATAACTTCTTCATTTTATTTTCCTAGTTTATAGTTATATAGTGTAGAGTAATATTAGAAGACTTCTTTTACAAGTCTTTTGTTTTTGTAATATTAAGTAGTATTTAAACCCCTTTGATGCATTTATAAAGGGGTCTAGAATTTTGAGAAGATTTATTTTGGAACTCACACTACTCTTTGAACATAAGTTATCTAATTGAAAATCTGAACCTTTGAAGCTATCTTTTTAGATATAAAGCTATGATGCAGTAGGTACTATTATCAGTGTATTAATTTTTTTTATGTTTCTAATATTGTAGCATACTTATTATTTTTATTATTTTCATTCCGATAAAGCATTGAAGTGATATATGTTATTATTACTATTAATATAATGTATTGAACGATATGTTGTTAGATGTGAAACTTAGATATGTTTTATGTGATTAATGTTTTTCATCAAATAAATCAATTAAATTGATTTTGTTTCTTAAATGAGCTTATATTCATTAAGTATGCAATGATCTATATTATTTCATGCTTGTGAAATGTTATGCCTTAATCATATATAAGAATATAATCTCGGGAATTAGTTAGAATAGTTTTAATTTATGTTACCATTAGAATAAATCACCATGTTAGTGTTGATTTTATTTCTCTTTTTATATAAGATATTTTTATACGGTAAAGTGGCCCCCTTATCCCCATTTGTACCCACTATTTTCAAAGGAAAAATAGTCGCTTTAAGCTCCTGATCGAGTAGAATCCCTAATGTTGAGGAAGTCACTTTCCAGGCTTCAACATTTTTGGCGCTAGATGGAGAGAATCCGACTATATATGACATATAAATTTTAGTCTCAATTGAAAAGCCAACGTAAGATTCATATCTCGTTCACTATCTCCAGGTCATAATTCTAAAGTTGTAGAGCCATTTCTTACATCTCCTAAATCATTACCTCGTAGAACTTCTTCAAATCATATTCGTGAGTCTCTCGAAGTTTAGTCTTTGATTGAAAGGTTAGAACAAATATCTATATCTCCAGATAAGACAACCAATCTGGAAATTTCTAAAGAAAGTATTACATCCAAGTTTCGAGGTACTAGTGTGTTAGCCCAATCACAAAGTGAAAAACATGGGATAACTCCTTTCGAGTTTACTATTTCATCTCATTGTAAGAAAGCTACCACATTAGCATCCAAATCAGGTATGAGTGAGATCACATCATCTTCATATCCATTTACTCCCACCTTCTCCTCTAATCAACCCATTTCTTCTCATCAGTCCATTTCTACTCAAACAATTAGTGATGTTGTAAGTAGTACTAGTCTAGTAGTTAGTTCTTCACCATCCACATCTGCTTCTGGACCTACTATCTCATCTTCAAAACGAACAAGTAATCAATGGCTAGCTTACCATGGGTCAATTCGGGTGTTGTTAAAATGGTAAATTTACATCCTATCCGAGATCATCTAGAAAAATGGTTACCAAAGTATAATCCTGATAATGGTCTTTCCATCGAAGAACATCTAAATAATTTTATGTTAGCCATGAATCTTAATGGCATTGAACATGAAGATGTCATAGTTAGATTGTTTCCATATACTTTCAAAGGATCTGTAGGATCCTAGTATTTTTCTCTCCCTTCAGTTTCTATAGGAAATTGGAATACTTATCAAGAATTGTTCCTTTCTAAATTTGGTGATGATAGGACAATTGCATCATCAATCAATGATATTTCTAATTTAAAAGTTAATACAAGTCAAAAGATTAAAGAATTCAACTCCATATTTAACAAGTTATTAGCTTCCTCTAATCCTAGATTGGATGTACGAATATAATGGTACATATATTCTATGCCTTCTAATATATAAATTTTTGTAGATAGAGCTAATAAAGTCACTCTAATAGAAAACAAGAAAAAATCCTCGTCCATTGAGAGAAGAATTGTTGCTTTAGAAAAGAAAATCGAGCTTGAAGATAAAATATCTAAAAAGGTAACATTCAAAGATGAATCAAAGAAGAAAAATCCTAAATATCCTTTTGATCTTGAGAGATTGCAAAAAGTTCTTAAAACCATGTTTAATGATATGGTTGAAATAAAAAAGCAGGTTGCTAAGACCTCTACCAAAAAACCCTTTAGATCATTTAGAAAAATTCAATCTTTTGTTTCTCAACCTCCCAACGTTATCTCTAATGTTGAATCTGATCACGAAGAAGAAGAAGAAGAAGAAAACACAGTTTCTGCTGATGAATCCAAAGATGAATAAATTGTTGAATTACATGGATTAAGGGATTTCATTTTACCTTCCTCTTATGAAGAGATAGAAACTGAAGCTATGCTTGTTAGCACTAGAAGTAGGAATTCTATAGAACCAAGTTATTCAACTCAAAAACATAAAATCCCCACTTCTATTTCTAAGGATAAACCTATCAATAAGAAACCTCCAGTCAAACCATCTCAGCAGGTTACTATTGATTCCTATAAAGTTAAATGTACACCAATCCTCAATCTAAAACTTTGGTAGTATATGATACTATTGAGTATAATATAATCGAGGATATGAAGAAGATTAAAGGCAATATTTCTCTTTACGAAGTTAGAAAATTAAAAAAATAACAGAAAATTTTAATGAAAGAGTTGAACGAAGTAACAACAACTCCTCTTCCTCCAACTGTTGTTGCTAAAGCTGCTAATGGAATAGGGAAACCTCCGATTGATAATTAAAACAAGGTTAATGCTTCAGACTCTATTTTGATTGGTGATAGATCTAATTATCATACGGCTCCTTTTATTTTGACTTTCGAAATATACAATAGAAATGTTCATAATTTTTTGATCAATTAAGGGGCTTCATCCAATATAATTCCATATTCAATTTGTGAGAAATTAAATAACGCACCCTAGAAGTCATCAGTTAGTATAGTTCAATTAGATAGAGCAAAAGTTAAAGTATTAGGAGAGATAAACTCAGTAAGTATTAGATTGTCATTGTTACACCATTTTTTGGTCATCTAACCTATTATCATTAGATGGACCAAAGTACACCATGTAAGACCAATTTTACCCTAAGTAAAATTGCTTTCACTATGTGAAATAACTTAGTAAAACACCTTTATTAAGTTGTTTATGGTCTAAACAGGAAACCCCAAAAGGAAATAATAAACGAATCTATATTTGTTTATATTTCCTCAAGGAATAATCAGTTAAACATCAATTTAATTATTATTCCTGGTCACATTTAACCCAAAATAAGGAAATCAATTAAATAAATCCTTATTTATTTGATTATTTCCTAGGAATAGGTGATTTAATCGTTATTTAAATAATATGCCTAGTTAAATTTGACCAAATCATTTATAAATAATTAAATAAATCATTATTTATTTAATTATATTTCCACCATTTCCTTCAAAATAATAAATAAATCATTTATTTATTTATTATTTATAAATAAAGGGTTTTACCCAAGTCAAAATCCTTTTCCCTCCAACAAATATAATAAAATATTCCTAAAAGGTGGTTCTAGAAGTTGGTTAATAATATTTTATTCATGCACCAAGTTCTAGGCTACCCTAATATTTTGTTATAAATAGAAGGGTTTTCCCATTCATTTGTCACTTTGCATTTTGCATTATATCACTCTGGATCTATACTCTTCATCTGACTTTGAGCCATTATCATTGTCACATTCTCCGTTATTTGCTTTGTGAGCTCCCTTTGAGTTCTATGTTTGTCTGGGTTTTCTACACCAACAAGAGAGAGAAATTTTAGATCTGAAATGCTGAGGACTTTCAAGAACCCATCCCATTGAAGAGATTTGGAAACACCTTTCTCGTTTTCCTCTGACATGCCCCTTTAATATAAAAAATATTTCAAACATATTGTTCTTGTCTTATCTATTGGATGCATGGAGCAACATTTCATTTTTACTGCTTAATGTCTTTTTATGCATAGATCTGGATTTGTGCATCTTTATTTGGATCAAATAACTGCAGATTTAAAGATATTGGCAGCCATAATTGATGTTAGGGCTATTTTTTATGCGTAGCTAAAGTGGTCTTTTTCCGACGAAAGATTCATACTAACATTAATCAAATCCAAAAGTCACTCATATTATTGATATACTGATTGTAGGCATCCTGAATTTTACGATCTAGTTCTTAGCCGAGATTGGTCTGAAAAATTACATGGATATTGTACAACAGACTGGTCTCATATGTGGCTCCCATATAATGGAAAGTCAAACCAAATCATATTCGATCACGAAAAACATATGAAGTACTCAGTCACAGATCTTTGAGAAGAAAATGAGCCCATAAAATTTAACAATAACATTTTGGGAAATTATTTTGTAGATTCATTCTTAGGAAATTTCAATGCACAAATTTCACCTTTTTCAGTTAAATTTGTTAAATTACAAGTTGAATTTTTTTCTCAAAATGATTCCATTAGATGCTTCAATTTCAAAAAAGAAACTATAGTCCAATCTCCATTTTGGAAGCTTTATTTTGATGGATCAGGAGCAAGTTGTGTACTTATTAGTCCAAAAGGTGAGATAATCATGCTAGCTTGTAGGCTAGAATTTGAATGTACTAACAATATTGTTGAATACAAGGCATTGGTTCAAGGTCTCAGAAAAGCAATTAGTCTTGATATACAGTATATTGAGGTGTTTGGAGATTCAGAGATTATGGTAAGACAAGTTTGAAATACCATTCATTGTCTCTCAATTCACTTAAAACATTACTAATTTTTGGTTCATGACCTCACATCTCATTTTATTGCATTCAATATCTCTCTTATTCCTAGATTAGAGAATGTTGGCACTGAAATTTTGGCTAATGTTGCCTCCAAGCTTATTCCATCTGAAGATTTTAGTCCTGACATATTCTCTATTGAATTAATTTTCCGACCATCTATACCAGATAATGTTACTAGTTGGCATGTTTTTAATGATGATAGTGATATTTTAAGTTTTCTTACTTCGGAGAAAACATATGATGATCAAATTATGGACGAAGATGAACATGATAATAAAATCAAGCAACAAACCGATAAAAATGTTTTGCCAAAATCCGTAGTCAAGCTTGAAGATTTATATGAATTAAAATATAGATTCAAGAAATTCAACAATTCTAAGATACATAGTTCCACTCTAAGGCATGAATTAGTTAAATTAGGATCTACTGAGTTACATCAAGATATAAATCTAGGGCTTAGACTTTCATTGGAAGAAAGAAATGCATTCATTTCATTATTGAAAAGATACAAAGATATTTTTTCATGGGATTACCAAGAACTTAAAACATATGACCCAAAGATCATTCAACATACTATTCCTATTGTACCTAATGTTAAACATATTCAGCAAAAGCCCAGGAAAATTTATCCGAACTTCGAAACTAAAATAAAAAATGAATTAAAGAAATTATTGAAACCCAAGATCATTTTTCCTGTTAGAAATTCAAAATGGGTTTCTAATTTACTACCTTTTAGGGAAAAAAATGGAGATATTCAGATTTGTATTGATTTTAGGAATTGGAAAAAAGCATGTCAAAATGATAGTTTTCCTTTTCCATCAATGGAGCAAGTTTTACAATAAGTAGCAGGTTTCGAATTAATGTCTTTTTTAGATGGATTTTAGGGTATAACCAGATTTTGATTCATCCAGAAGATCATTTGAAAACAAAATTTCGAACCAAATGGGGAACTTATGCATATCATAAGATGCCCTTCGGGCTAATGAATGCAGGAGCCACTTTCCAGAGAGCCATGGATATTGCATTCAAAGGATTGATAAATAAAAAAATGGTAGTATACCTTGATGTTATAACCATATATTCAAAATCTAGAAACAATCACTTGCATGAATTAAAAAAGATATTTGAAAGATGTAGGAGATTTGGTATCTTTGTTAAATCAAAGAAGTCAAATTTTTCCTTAAACAAAGGTAAAATCCTAGGTTTTATTGTCTCGAGGAATGGAATCTGTATTGATCCAGACAGGATTAATTTTCTTTTAGAAATCCCTCTACCAGATAATAAGAAATCAATGCAATATTTTTTAGGACAAATAAATTTTGTCAAATGATTCATTCCATATTTTCCACAAGTAGTTCTTCCATTACAAAAATGATCATAAAGGATACATTGTTTAAATGGGGAGGGGAAGAAAATGAAGCATTTCAAATCATCAAACAAGGCATCATTGATGCTCCTTCTCTTTCAAATCCTAATTTTTCCAATGATTTCATGTTATATTCCTTTGCCTCAAAATTATCATATGCATCGGTCTTAAATCAACTGGATGATAAAAAGCTCGAAACCCCAATTTCTTTTTTCAATTTCTAATTTTCAAGGAGCTGAATTGAATTATTTTGGAGCCGAAAATCTATTGTTTTCAGTTTATAATGTGGTCAAATATTTTAGACCATTCCTCTTAAAAATTCATGTCAAGGTAATTTTTCCTTTCTCATCAATCAAGCAAATACTAATACAGAAGGAACTAGGAGAAAAGAGGGCCAATTGGGTAACAACAATGCAAGAATACAATTTAGAGATAAAACCTGCTTAAATTGTAAGAGGTTAAGGACTTTTCAGATTGATTACAGGTATAAATGATACATCACCAGATGAGGTAACATCTAACATTGAAAATTTTACAGAGGTACTCAACATTAATCCTCAATCTCAATATGCTGTTTTAATATTTTATTTAAATAATGGTTTTGCTCCACAAAATTTGGATTTTAAAAGAAAGTGATCATTAATATTGAAAGTTAATCAGTATCAAAAGGTAAATGATGTGTTATTTAGAAAAAAATATGACTATGTTTTTCTCAGATCCTTAGAGAAAACTGAAATACCTAATGTGATTCAAGAACTCCATGACGGACCAGCAGGTGGACACTTTGGTGGAGACACCACAACACACAAAATTTTACATGCAGGATATTATTCACCAACACTATTCAAATATGCACACATTTATGTCATAAATTGTAATATTTTTCAAACCGCTGCAAGGAGACAAATAAAAGCTTGAATTCCACTTCAACCAATCAATATAGAACAAAATTTCGAACAATAGGGACTTCATATAATAGGTGAGATCGTTCCTCGTTCTTCTAAACAACACAAATATATATTGAATACTACAGATTATTTTATGAAGTGGGTAGAATCAATACCTCTCAAGACAGGTAATTCAAAAAACATTACTGAGTTTATTGATCAATTCATCATTACAAGGTTTGGTGTTCCTGATGCTCTAGTATTTGACAATGCTTCTTAGTTTTTGGGTAATGCTATGACTATATTTTCTTGCAAAAGAGGTTTCAAATTGAAATATTCTACAAATTATTATCCTCAAGGAAATGGTCTAACAGAATAAACAAACAAAAACCTCATAAGGATAATCAATCGAACCATTGATAAAAATCAGAAAAACTGGCATACATCCTTAACTTTTGCGTTATGGGCAGATAGGATAACTAGAAAAGCTTCAATAGGAACTTATCCTTTTCGATTGGTATATGGAAAGGAGGAAATTTTACCTTTGAACATAGATATTCCATCAACAACCCTGGTTCAATTCATTAATGAACAACCTTTCTCTTCATTACAATTAATAATGTCTGAAATAATTAAAATGGAAGAAGAAAGAGAGAAAGCAAAAATGGTTCACAGTCATCATCAACAGTTGATCAAAACTTGGTTTGATTCAAATACAGTCAAGACTAAAAAATTTGAGATTGGATATTTGGTACTGAAATGGGATAAAGTGCATGATGATAAAGGAAAACATACAAAATTTCAAAAAATCT
The DNA here is from genome assembly GCA_034641835.2 of Pinus albicaulis. Taxonomy (NCBI): domain Eukaryota; kingdom Viridiplantae; phylum Streptophyta; class Pinopsida; order Pinales; family Pinaceae; genus Pinus; species Pinus albicaulis. Next base: position 684,399,509 of record CM076572.1, on the reverse strand, counting down.
AGCTTGGCCCTTTTCAAATAATTGAAAAAATTGGTCCATCAACTTTTATGTTACAATATTTACAAGGGAAGAAGGAAATTCTTTAGGTTAATGGACTTTTCCTTAAAGAATATTTTTCTTAAAAGAACAATTGTTCTTTTGTATAAATATGTAGATAGATTTGATTTAAAATAAACCAAGTTATTGCAATATTACGCAAAAGGAAAAACACTTTTCTATTTTATTGAACATGGAAATATTAATCCTTAGAGATATAAAATCAAGGAAACAAATCATAAATAGAATTCTCTATTTCTTTGGAAAATGTTGATTTAAATAACTGATTAGAAAGAAGAATACTTCTAACTGATGTGATTTGAAAAATTATTTTGACATGGATCATGTTTGAAATGTTACTTTTACAAAGTACGAATTTTTATTGAAGCATTAGCATATTTTACTCAAATGGTCATCCAAAAGCTTATAAAGAGAAAAATGAAAACCTCCCCTTTCATTTATATATTAGATTTATCTTTCAAAGTGTAATTCAAAAATATAAAAAACTTTAAAGTTGAGAGATCTCATCACGAGTCAACTCATCATGTTCATAGGAGACTAATAAACTTGACATTATCAATTGGATACCAAACTAAGATAATGGCTCATGGCATAAAAAACCTTGAGACAAGGGATCTCATCAAGAGTCACCTTGTTAAAATTATTATAACCAGTGAATTACATTATCACTTCTGGCCTCCAAACTAGGATAATTATTTTAAAGTGGAAAAAGAAAATATATAAAGAAAAAGAGCAATTACATTATCCTTGAAGATATATATTATATTATGGATAGGATACAGGTTCATTTTTGGTTAAATAGTAACCCCATCGAGGCTATAAATGCCTGCTGGAAGCAGTGGCTCTACTAGTGACTAATAAGTTTATCAAATAAGCTAAGCTTTAATGAAATTCTTACTTTTATTTTCAAATTATTAATATTTGATTCATTTAAAGAGAGATTTAATTCACAAAATAACGAGGAAAAAATTTCAAGTAAAATCAGGCTATTTAGGTTTGAATTTACCTATATCAAATTCAGATTTCAACTATTTATTGAATTTCCTAGAATATTGTATTTAAGTATTCATATTTATCATAGATTCCTAATTCATCCAGTGTGTCACCAATTGTTGTAGTATTACAACAACTCCCTATTATCTAAGAAAAGTAGTTAGAAAGGATAATGGGGACCCTTTTAAAATTTTGAGTTAATATTTGTTTCAGAAATAAAACTTAATGTTAAGTTTTACTACTACATTAAGCTTTATAAAATAAATAAAACACCTAGAAATAAACCCCAAACCGAAAAAGGCACATAAGCAAGGGAAAACATCAGTGAAATCAAGAAACAAAGGACCTTCGAACTTGCAAAATGCTGAAATGAAAAATGGCAAAAAAGCACTTGCAAAATGGTGAAATGCGAAATAGTGAAGCCATCACTTGACAGACGCCGACGTTGAAAACTGTCATTTGATGGACGTCGATATCACATCCCATCTTAAATATTGCAATATCGCATTTCATGTTTCGGAGATTTCTCTGAGTGTCGTAAGTCGCCAACGATCAAAATTGCCGATCAATAAACCCTGATATAATGACATCTGTCACTATCACACAAACCTATTCTTGTCAATTAAATGTTAATTCAGGTGTTTTATGATCTCGAGGTGTGTAATTGATTTGTAATTATTTCAAACATTAATATCATAGATCTTCCATATGCATGAGTTAAGTTGACAGGATAGTTAATATCGTTCAAAGTGATTTTAGCTTATCCTCTCTGGTTTTTCTTTCAACATGCTAAATCCAAACACTCAAGCATAAAATGATGTTAATATTGATTAAAGCATGAAGGAAATCCACCACCCTATCACTCCCAGTCATACAACAAGAGGAAAACAAAAAAATGGCTCCCCTAATCTCGAAAACAACATGCAACCTAGAAATTAGTTCTATGAGATGGAAAGGGATCTATCAGTTGTTTGAGAATGATAAGCCAAGGGTAATTATCAACAAAAAATCTGTGGCAAACAATACTTTTTCCAATGATTTTGAATCATGGACAGACACAACCAATTCTTTTCTTCACAGAATTGTGGCTCGTCCTAAAATTCTTCCATACACTGACTTAGTGAAATGAGTTTTGGACAATGTGGATATCAGAGATAGAAAATTTGTTACTTTAAGAAGAAATTTCATTGGTTCACTCAGGCCATCAGATCTCAAGAAAATGTATAAACTACTAGAACCCTAGAAGAGATACGACACACAATTCATTTAAGAGTTCATGCGCGAGAACGACTATCCTGCGACTATGATTAGAGAATGGAGAAATGATCCTAACTGGCACAAGCACGATGATAAGGGTATGTATTCAGTCGTCTCTCTCAAAATCCCATTCTCTCAAATAGTTGCAATGATGTCTTGTATCTTTGGATCTGTAAATACGACCAAATTTAAAGAAAATTGGACACCCTTGTAGAAGCAGCCTCTGATGGCTATATTCTAGATTGGGCTACAATTATTTCTGATAATTTGATCAAATTTATTATGGCCTATAGAGAAAATATAAATTCCCCACCCCATGTAGTCTCTTATTTTTATATGAGCTCCTATATCATAGACGCGGCTTATTTTTCCTTTGAATTTTCATCACAAGGATGGAAATGGACCAGAGAAGTCGTAAACCCTATTTTTGTAAGTTAAGATTTATTATGGGAGTCAAAATATCATTCTCACATGTTTAAAATATGCAATGACATAATTCTCCTGCTCTTCAAAGTCATTTTCGAAAGAAAAACCACTAGATTCACTCCCAAAGCCAATAAGAGTCTCAAGTCTATAGGTAGGTGGTTTGGCAAAGAGAGTTTTACATAAATCCGTATTTTTGGAAGTTATGAAAATCCTAATGTCCTACCCTTGTATATACCAGATAAATTGTTATCCAAAGAAATTTCTTATCAAACAATTGGTCATGGTTTAACCAAAACCCTGAAAAATGCCAAGAAGATCGTTTGGCCAAATTTTCCTTTTTCCTGTGGTTCATATACCATAGACAATTTCAAGCATGCAATTCATGGAATTGATCAATTAAAACCTTTTAACTTTCCAATTTTTCCTAATAGAAATTATGATCCCTATGGTATTTCTAGAGACATAATGAATTTAGTCAAGCTAAGAGAATTTTCAAGTGTGCCTGACAGATTTGATGATATGTTTGAATCAATTCATGAATTTTCAACAATTCAGCATAAAGCAGATGCAATTATTAGTCCAAAAGATTCAGAAAGATTCAAATTTTATTACGAAAAGAGAAATTATAATTTACCGTATTATTTGTATCACAGGCCAGAGCCGAAGGCAGAACATATTATAATTGCTACAACTATGCAAGTACAAGTACCAGTTCGAGAAGAAGAAATTGTTAATTTTCAACAAGATGATAGATTCATCCAAAATTGGTTAGAATTTGAGAAAGCACTCTCAGAAACGGATACCCCTGCCATTCAAAATGTCATTCAATCAGAAACCATGCCTATGGTGGCTTCTTCAAGTTCCATGAATCATATAGGAGAATCAAGTATGTAGCATGTCTCTACTAATATAGATAACTCCTAGAATCAAGAAGAAACTAGAGAAACATCATTTGCTGAAGAGGTTTCCAAGATTATTCTTGAACAAATTTAGATTCAAGGAAGCAATGATACAGAGGAAGAACTAGAGGAGACACCAGCCCAAGATATGGAAATTATTCTGGAATTTCCAACTGCATAAATAGTCTTGAAAGTTGAAGAGATACCACCATTGGATGTGTTTTATAGCTTGAAGCACAAAGATGTCGTGACCAAGTCAAAGAAGAAATGGAAAATAGAAGAATCTCCCAAACTACCAATGGATTCGACATTAATGCGAGACCTTTGTAAAGGAACTCAATTATCTCCAGGAATAGATCTTAATAGATTATCTCAATTTGGAGGAGCATATGAAAATGAAACAATCGACAAGGTATCCGAGGTTGAATCATTGATTTTATAAAAGGACCAGAAAATTGCTCATATGTAGCAAGTTTTCTCTGATGAAAAGCAAAGGATCAAGCAGGAGCTTCAGACAAACATCAATGATCTGCAGTAACAGTTTGAAGTTCTCAAATTTAAAATAGAAAATTATATTAAGGAAAAAGATAAAGTAATTCATCAAATCCAACAGAAGATTGAAAATCTCCAAGAGAATCGTGAGATTAATGAAGTAAAGAAGGAAGAAACTAAGTTGGAAGCATTACTGGCAACTCAACAAGAAATTTTTTATTAGAAGTACATTCAAGTTCAGGAGAAAGTCAAGACCAATGACCAATTAGTTATTCAAATTTCTAATCTGAGAACTTATTATGAAGAGGTTGATGATAAAGTGTCAAAATACATTGATTGGAAATATACCGCAAAGGATAGAGCAACCGATCTTCCCCATCTCGAAGAATCAATCAAAGATATAATATTTGGAGATTGGGATATTAAAATGAAGAGTGTTGAATTAGCTATTATCAAAGCTAAGAATTTATCCTCCAGCATCTCCGAATATATAAAATATTCTCTTCTACAAGCCAATTTGATTCATGAAGCATCAAAAGACACTTTTCCAGAAGTTAGTTTCCTAAAACAATCCTGACAAGAGACATCAAATAGAAAATCTCTTGACAGTAAAAATATGAGAAGATTAAAAATGGAGATTTACTGGTACTTGTTGATAAAGCCTCATAATCAATTGATAATATCGAGGTGCCTCTCCAATGCAACCGCTCAGCTTCTTTCGACACTCAACGATGCAATATTCATGAAACATATGAGAATGCAGCCAATTCATCCCCTGCAACTTGAATACATGATCAAATCATCCCATCTCAAGGACCAGCTAGATAATGAATCCAGGAAACGGGCATAGACTTTTATAACTTATGCATTTTATTTTCCTAGTTTATAGTAATATTAGAAGAGTTATTTTACATTTCTTCTATTTTTGTAATATTAAGTAGTATTTAAAACCCTTTCATGCATTTAGAAAGGCGTCTAGAATTTTGAGAAGAATTCTTTTGGAACTCACACTATTGTTTGAATAGAAGTTATATAATTGATAATCATAACCTTTCAAGCTATATTTTCAAATCTAAAGCTATGATGCAGTGGGTACTATTATCTGTGTATTATTTTTTTTATGTTTCTAATATTGTAGAAAACTTATTTTTTTATTAATTTCATTTCGAAAAATAATTGAACTGATATATGTTATTATTACTATTGATATAATGTATTAAACGAGATGTTTTTAGATGTGAAACTTAGAGATCCTTTATCTGATTAATGTTTTTCATCAACTAAATCAATTAAATTGATTTAGTTTCTTAAATGAGCTTATATTCATTAATTATGCAATGATCTATATTATTTCATGCTTGTGAAATATTATGCCTTGATCATATATCAGAATCCAATCCCAGGAATTAGTTAGAATATTTTTAATTTATCTTATCATTAGAATAAATCACCCCGTTAATGTTGATTTTATTTCTCTTGTTATATAAACTCTTTTTATATAGGAAATTGGTCCCTTTATCCCCAATCGGACCAACCCTTTTCAACGGAAAAGGAGTTTCTTTAAGCTCCCAACTAGGTGGAATCCCTAATGTTGAGGAAGTCACTTTCCAACCTTCAACACCTCCATAACGCCATGCTTGGTTCCGGAGCCTCTCATAATGTCATGCCCAAGGCCATTATGGACAGATTATTATTTAATATCACAAGGTCTTATCATGATCTTTACTCATTTGATTCAGGGGGGTAAAATTTCTTGGCCTCATTAAGGACCTAGTGGTGCCATTAGATCAGATCCCAGCCAAGAAATTCCTCATGGATGTTGTTGTGGTTGATATCCCCCCCAGATACAGAATGTTGCACCTGGAAATTCCATCGCAATTAATGATGCCCCTTGAGACAAGGGATTAGGTATGTCCTTTGGTTCTCTCGAGTGAGTACTTAATACCTTAACAATGGAAGTAAATACACTCTTCCCTACATTTTTTTAACGTTTTAAATTTTCAATTAGAATGTACACAATTTCTTGGTTGATTCTGGTGCATCATTAAATGTAATTCCATTATCTATCACAAATAAAATCAATGCAAAATGGAATGAAATAGAGGCAAAAATTATTCAGCAGGATAGGACTCTTATCCACCCAGTTGGTGAACTCAGAGACACGATCACCCATCTATCATTTGACGGTCTAGTTCACTAATGTATAGAGATAGAGACTGTGGACATACCAAAGGCATACTGGGTATTATTGAGTAGAAACTAGTCTAGCAAGTTACAAGATTATTTTTCTATGGAATGATCACACCTATGACTTCCATACAAGGGAAGAAACAACCAGATTTGATTGAACTCAAAGTGATACATGAAAAACTTTGTCATTCCCTGGAACAAAAAAAATGACCGAATGGCTTTGGTAAAACTAATTTTCGGCAATTTCTTTATAGAAACTCAACTGGGGTGTTACCTTACATACCCATCCCTAGTCCCACCATAAAAATAGCTCCTTGCTAGTCCAACTACTGGAAATGGCCTTTATACAACTATTAGTAGTAGTAGTAGTACTACTACTACTACTAGTGTAGTTCATAATCCTTGTACAAATGACATGTGGAATTTGTACTTTGATGGTTCCAAAATTTAGGAGGGCTCTGGAGCTGGTTTCATTTTAATAGACTGCTATGGAGAAAACACTTCATCTCACGTCACTTGGAATTCAAGTTAACAAAAAAGACTATAGAATATGAGATACTCGTCTTGGGCTTGCAAAGAGCCATTGACCTCAACATTGTGTCCCTAAAAGAAGTAAGTGATTCAGAAATTATGGAACGACAGGCACGTAATATCATACATTGTGTGTCACCTCATCTTAAGAGTTATCAACAAGAGGTATGTCGTTTAATTTCACATTTCCAAGCTTTTAATATTATTTATGTTACAAGAATGTGTGACATAGCTGATAATGCATGAGAAAATGTTGTTTCTAGGTTGTCACCATTTCAGGACGCATTTTCTATAGAAATTATTTATAAACCATCTGTCCCTTATAATATGATTAAATTATGCATGTCTAATTAGGACCACTAGATACTATGCTGTTGGGTATGTGTTATATTCTTTCCACGACTAGTCACGCACGGGGGGGGTGACATCCCACCTTATACATTGCGTCAGGTGTAGTAGGGGGGTCACAGGGGGGCGGAAGCTCCCCTGTTCAGGGTCTGGGGCAACGCCCCAGGAAAGAAAAATTGGACCCTATTTTTTGCTGGGTGGACCTGCCCATGATTTTGTGCATGGGCTTGCACATGGTTTTGGGGCATGATGGTTTTTGGCCCCTAGTATTTTGTAGATCCAGTCAAGGGAACTACGGTTATGTTCTAATCTAGGGTTAATGGATTGGGGTTTATGTATGCTTCGACATGTATATATATGTGTTGTATCAGTAAAAGGAATATAATGAAAAATCAATCTGGTCGTCCTGATTTGGGATCCAGGGGAAAATATTTGTGTATATATGTTTTATGTTTTATTCTCTCGCTATTTTTTATTTTTTGTTTTTAAGATTTGTTTGGAGATAATTTTTGTACAGGGTTAAAACCTGCATTTGGTATCAAATTTTTTTCGGCTTGAAGGGGACGAATTTGCTACTGAGGGGGTTTTTCTCGAGCCTCTGGTAGACACTGTTCAGTGGGAGATCTGCAGGATCGATTCTTGCGATGAAAGAAGATGGCAAGTAGCAGAAAGATAGAGATTGAGAAATTTAATGGCCAGAGTTTTGAGTTGTAGAAGATCAAGATGGAGGATCTTCTAGTGGATAAATACTAGTAGATCGTGGTAGATCCAGGTAATAAACCAATGACAATGTCATATGAAGACTGGAAAAATTTGAATCGGAAGGCAAAGAGAAAAATACAGTTGTGTGTCTCAGATTTATTATTGTTGAATGTATCTAGGGAAGCTATGATGAAGAATTTGCGGGACAAACTTGGGACTTTGTACCAATCTAAGTCTCTGGTGAATAAATTATTCCTGCAGAAAAAGCTATATAACCTGAGGATGAAGGATAGAGACTCGTTGACAGAGCATTTGAACACCTTTAATACTGTGGTAAGTCAGCTGTCATATGTTGATATTAAAATCTCAAATGAAGATAACTGCATTAGTTTTTTGTGTTCTCTACTAGACTTGTGGGATAGTCTGGTTATTGCAATAGGTAGCAATACAACTACCTTGAATTTTGATGACATTGTCTCAGCCTTGCTGTCAATGGAAATGAGATGAGGAAATATGTAGGGTAAGAATGGAGATGCCTTATCTATACGAGGAAGGTCCTAGAACAAAAACAAGAATAAGGTTTTGAGTGGGAGATCTAAATCTAGACAAAGATATAAATCTCTTGGAAAGTTTTTAAAGGTGTGATGGAAATGCGAAAAGGAAGGGCACTACAAAAAGGACTGCAAATCTAAAGCTCCTAAGAAAGGAAAGGGATCTGATGATGCTCCTTCTACAAAGGAAAAAACCACCTTAGATGAAGGCGGGGATGTGTATTTGGCTTCTTCTTCAAATACACATGTAGATCATGAGTCATGGTTGATTTACTTAGGTGCATCCTTTCACTTCACTCCCCATAGGGAGTGGTTTTGCGAGTATGAGAAATATTATGGCTGTGATGTCTTCTTACATGATGATATGAAGGCTAGAATCGTCAAACATGGAAAAGTCAAGCTAAAGTTGCAAGGTGGAAGGATTAGAACACTTCCTGGTGTTCTACAAATTCCTGCATTGGCCAAAAATTTGATTTATGTAAGCAAGATGGATGATGTAGGTGTAAAAACAATGTTTGAGAAAGATACTTGTAAGATGGTTCGGGGAGCATTGGTATTAATGTGGGGAGTTCGGGTTGGAACTCTGTACAAGCTTCAGGGCAACATTGTTATTGATGGGTGCAACAGTTCTATGGTTCCTGAAAGTGGAGCGGAAAGCCTAGTGGTCTCTGGAGAAAAGACCATGTTATGGCATCAAAGGCTTGGACATATTGGAGAGAAGGGCCTTCAAATACTACATGGAAATGGTATAGTAGAAGGTATGTCTAATAGATCTCTGGATTTTGATTTTTGTGAACATTTTGTATATGGGAAGAAAATTAGGTGAGTTTTCCTTCTAGTGCTAAGAGGGCGAACAAGATATTACAGCTTGTGCATAGTGATGTGTTTGGACTTGTTTCAGTTCCATGACTGGGTAAGTCTATGTACTATGTTTCATTCATATATTAATTCTCAAGGAATACATGGATATATTTCTTGAGGAAGAAATTTGAAGTCTTTGACAAATTTAAAGAATTTAAGGCTCCAGTGGAAAACCAAACAGAGAAGAAGATAAAGGTGTTGAGGACAGATAATGGTGGGGAGTTCTGCAAGAAGGAATTTGAAGAGTTCTGTAAGAAGTGTGGTATAGTACGGTAGAAGACTACTCCATACACACCTCAAAAAAATGGAGTTGCAGAAAGAATGAACATAATGTTGATGGAAGAGGCAAGAAGCATGCTCAGTGGTACTGAGTTAGGACAATAATTCTGGGCAGAGGCAGTGGAGACTGCATGTTACACAGTTAATAGATCACCTTCATCAACGTTGGAGGATAAGACTCCACATGAGGTATGGACTGGTAAGAAACCCTCTCTTTCACATCTGAGGGTATTTGGATGTGATGCATATGTACATGTTCCAAAGGAGAAAAGGACCAAGTTGGATAATAAATATGAAAGGTGCATATTTGTTAGGTATAAGGATGGTTTAAAGGGTTAAAAGCTTTGGAACTCAGAAACAAGGAAGGTTGTATACAACCAAGATGTGGTGTTTAGAGAGGTGAAAGATGTTGTTAAACATGAATTCCTACCAAAGGAATATGAGAAGATAGTGTTTTAGCTAAAGGAGGATGAATCAGAAGAAGACTCAGAAGAGGAAGAGCCACAAACTCCAGCTGTGAGAAGATCAATTCAGGAATGAAGACAACCAAAAAGGTATAGTCCATCTGCTTTCTATTCAAATTTCGCTTTAACTATAAGTGATGATGATCCTGGAACTGTCAGGGAGGTAGTAGACTCAGAGGATGGAAAACTTTGGAAGGAGGACATGGTTGATGAAATGGCATCCTTGCATAAAAATGAGGCATGGGATCTGGTGGAATTGTCGGTTGGGAGGAAGCCCATCGGGAGAAAATGGGTGTTTAATAAGAAGATGAATGTAGAAGGCAAGGTGGAGAAATAAAAAGCTCGGTTGGTAGCGAAAGGTTATTCCCAGGTGTCGGGAATTGACTTTGGTGATATTTTTTCTCATGTTTCCAAAGTTACTTCTATTAGATTAATTTTATCTGTTGTTGTTGCATTTTATTTTGAGGTAGAAAAGATGGATGTGAAGACAACATTTCTTCATGAGGATCTAGAAGAGGATATCTACATGAAACAACTTGAAGGCTTTAAGGTGAAGGGGAATGTTGTGAAACAAGCTCCAAAAATAGAATAAAAGAGATATCAACACCTTATAAATAAGCCACTTCAAGGGACCAACCTCCAATACATTACATGAATGAACAATTCTTGGATGATTCAAATGACAAAACCTCCTTTCTATATATAGGAGTCCATGGGGCCACAATGTAATCCTAGCCAACCTAAGAATAATAATTTAAGGGCATAATAATAACAATATGGGGGTTATAGGGGTAAAAAAATAATAATAAGGGGGGTACACTAACATAATAAGGGACTACACTATTAATATAGGGACTTAACATTCCCCTCTCCTTCAAACAAGTGCTATCCTCAACGCTTGATTATTTCTTGATGCTTCTGTATAAAATTCTCATCCTCCCCTGTGGAATCTTCTACAAGAAGATTCTTCCACTTGCTGAGATACTCTGAAAATCATCTTACTTGTCGAGTTCTTGTTTCTGTGACTTCTTCACAACTTCATTCGATGTGATGTCAATATTCCTGTTGTTTCATTAGATTTTGCACCAAAGTTAGGTTACCCTTTGAGAGTTGGAGAACTTGTTGTTGATGCTCGATGTGATCTTCCACTAATTTATCATCCATATTAGATATTATTTGATCCTTAAAACCATCCAAATTAACCTCCATTTCTTCTTTTAAACCATCTATGTCATCTTCGGTTGCTCTTCGTAAGATTGAAATTTGTTGCACTTGGTACCATAATTTTGATATCTCATACTGCAATTTTTCCTCTTCATGTGCCATAGTATAGCTTTTTTTAGGCTTAATAGGTATGGAATTATTTTTTTGAGGCATTAATAACCAAATAATGATAAAAATTCTAAAATATTCCCTTGGAATCACTTCAAACTGCTTTTTCAGACAAACATTATGCAATTTTAAAAACCAAATACACACTTTTTTCTTGCTTTTGAGGAGCTCGATATTCAAATTGAATTATATCTATAATTACAGATCCTCAATATCTGAAATTCAGCCCTGTGGTATCCCTCTAAAGCTTCTTTCAAATGACATAGGTATGATCTGATTTGGATTCTTCAAGGCAAAGTTATGTCCAATCTCCCACAATGACCCAATTTTGGATTAGTTTAGTAGAGTGAACTTGTATGACTTGCCACGTGTCACTGTTTCTTCCTTTGGCTCTGAAATTGATAGAATTAAAACTACAGTCTGTGTACTTGTGGTAAATTTTTACATCATTCCAATCTGATGCTCAGAGAGAGAGATATTAAGATTTTCCCATGATCACCGCTTTGAGATGAAATTCAGAAGCCTAAAAAATCCCTAAATTCCACAGATCATATCTCCGAAAATATTGCGAACCAATATCTAAAATTTTGCGATGATGTTCCTCAGGCTTGCACTTTCGCACTCTAAATATTTCAGCTTTTGAACCTTTGTAGAAAAAAAATTATTACGAAAATACCACAATGACCTGTTTAGGTTAAATTCAGGAGCCTGCAAAATGACTTAACTTGCACATATCATATCTCCGAAAATATTGTGAACCAAGCTTTGCGACAATGTTCCTTAGGATTTTGGCTTCACACTCTAACAATTTCAAACTCTGAAACTTTGTAGAAAAAAGGTTATAGCAAAAATTCCACGATGACCTTTTTGGAGCAGGGAAACCCTAAAATCTCAAAGCTTTGATACCAAATGTTGCGAAACCAGCTCCAAAAAGAGAATAAAAGAGATATAAATGCCTTATAAATAAGCCACTTTGAGGGGGAAACCTCCAATACATTACATGAATGAGAAATTCTTGGATGATTCAAATGAAAAAACCTCCTTTCTATATATAGGAGTCCATGGGGCCACAATGTAATCCTAGTGGGGCCATAATGTAATCCTAGCTGACCTAACAATAATAATCTAAGGGCACAATAATAACGATATGGGGGTTACAGCGGTACAAAAATAACAATAAGGGGGGCTACACTAACATAATAAGGGACTACACTATTAATATAGGGACTTAATATTTTTTCTCCTGTTGCCAAAGTTACTTCTATTAGATTACTTTTATCGGTTGCTGTTGCATTTTATTTTGAGGTAGAACAGATGGATGTGAAGACAAAATTTCTTCATGAGGATCTGGAAGAGGAGATCTACATGAAACAACCTGAAGACTTTAAGGTGAAGGGGAAGAAAGAAATGGTATCAGGGTTAAAGAAGTCTTTGTATGGGTTAAAACAATCACCAAGGATGTGGTATCAGAAATTTGATACCTATATATGGGTACTTGGCTTCACCAGAAGCAAGGAGGATTACTGTGTTTATTTTAAATTAATTGCTGACCACGTTATTTATTTGGTCTTTTATGTGGATGATATGTTGTTGATTGGAAATGGCAAAGATATTATCCAAGATTTGAAGACCCAACTGTTCTCCAAATTCGACATGAACGATATTGGTGTTGCAAACTATATTTTGGGCATGGAAATTAAGAGAGATTGAGCAAAGAGGAAGCTCTGGTTAAACCAGATGAAGTATGTCGAGACTATATTGAAGAGGTTCAATATGCAGGATAGTAAACCAGTGAATGTTCTAATTCCTGTAGGTATAAAGTTGTCTATTAAATAGTGTCTCAAGACACAAGAAGAAGAGGAGGAGATGTCCTGTGTTCCATATGCAAGTGCAATGGGTAGCTTGATGTATAAAATGGTCTATAATAGACCATACATTACACATGTGGTGGGAGTATTGAGAAGGTTTATGTCAAACCCAGGGAGGGAGCATTGGACAGTAGTGAAGAGGGTGTTTTAGATATTTGTGTGGCACTAGTGATTATGGCTTGTGCTACCAGGGAAGACCGGGATTTGAAAGAGTGTTGGACATTCGTGGTTTTCTTGATGCAGACTGGGCTGGAGATCTAGACCAAAGAAGATCTACAAGTGGGTATGTGTTTAGCCTATTTAGAGGTGCAATTAGCTGGATGAGTAAAAGACAATTTGTAGTGGCTCTTTCAATTACAGAGGCAGAATACATGGAAACCACTCATGCAAGCAAGGAAGTAGTTTGGTTGTAGAGATTGTGTTCAAGTATGGGGTTGGTGCAGCAAGCTATAAGGATATACTATGATAGCCAAAGTGCAATTTTCTTGGCTAAGAACCCTACTTATAATTCAAATACAAACCACATTGATGTACAATATCACTTTGTGAGAGATATGGTTGAGGCTAAAAGGGTGTTGCTAGTAAAGGTGGACACTTTGAAGAATGTTGTAGTTGCATTGACGAAGTCTGTGAGAACTCAAAAGTTCTCTTGGTGTAGAGAAACAATGGGTGTTGCAGAGCTAGGCTAATGACTAAGCTCTCATGTGGACCCTTGCAGAAATAACACAACAAGTGGGATAATGTTGGGTATGTGTTATATTCTTTCCACGACTAGTCACACGCGGGGGGGAGACAACACCCTCTGTACATTGCGTCGGGCATAACAAAGGGGTCACAGGGGGGCCGACAGCTCCCCCTGTTCAGGGTCTGAGGTAGAGCCCTAGGAAAAAAATTTTGGACCCTATTTTTCGGTGGGTGGACCAGCCCATGGTTTTGTGCATGGGTTTGCAAATGGTTTTGGGGCATGATGGTTTTTGGCCCCTGGTATTTTGTATATCTGGTCAAGGGAACTACGATTATGTTATAATCCAGGGTTAATGGATTGGGGTTTATGTATGCTCCGGCATGTATATATATGTTTTGTAACACTAAAATGAATATAATGAAAAATCAAGCTGGTCATCCCAATTTGGGTTCCAGGGGAAAATCTATGTGTATATCTATTTTATTTTTTATGTTTTCGCTATTGTTTATTTTCTGTTTTTAAGATTCGTTTGTAGATAATTTGTGTACAGGGTTAAAACCTACATATGCTTCATAAAAAATTCTGATTTTTTGAAAGACACAACAATCGATGACGATGAGCATGAAAATTCATTATAGGATTTAGCCAACACAAGTAAAGTAAATCTCATCCCAAAGGGTGTGGTATATTTAGAGAAGTTGTATCACATGCATAATCACTTTCGGGGACCTGTTAATGCTAAAACATAGAGTTACAAGTTGTCGCATGATCATATGAACTTGGGAACATAAAAATATATGAAGTATGTGAATCTTCGTACTTGTTGCACACCACAAGTCTGGCAAGCATTTATTCTCTTATTCAAGAAATACCAAGTTGTGTTCACATTAACATGCGATGAGCTTAAAACTTATGACACGCGAATCATCCAACATGTGATACCGATAAAGGAAGGGGCCAAGCCATTTCAATAGAAGCAAATAAAAGTACATCTAATGCTTGAGCCTCTTAATCAGAAAGAGTTAAGGAAGTTGATGGATGCTTAGATCATATACAAAGTGTAACACTCCACCTGGGTGTCAAATTTTGTGCCATTTAGAAATAATTTTGGGGAAATCCATTTATGTGTTGATTTATGAAATCTCCCTCGTGCCTTAAACAATGATAACTACCCTGTGCCATCCATGGAACAAATTATAAAAACAATATCCGGGTCTAAAATGTTTTCTTTTCTAGATGGTTACTAAAGATACAACCAGGTTTGGTCTTAGAGCCTGACAGACTTAAGACCACCTCTTGTACAAAGTGGAGTACATTCACATTTAAGTGTATGCCATTTGGGTTTATCAACACTATTGCAACACGCTATGGACATAAAAGTCCTAAGGTTGATTGGGAAGTGTGTAGTGATCTATCTTGGTGACGTAATTGTGTTTTCCAAACAGTGGTCAGATCACATACACCACTTAATAAAAAAATTGAGCGATGTCGCAAGTACAAGATATACCTCAATCCCAAGAAGATTTTATTTTTAGTCTCCAAGGGTATTCTCTTAGGCCAAATCATTGAAAAAAGTGGGATTAAGGGAGACCTAAACAAAGCCAAATAAATTACGTAAATTCCCTTCCTAGTAAAGAAGAAGCCTATGCAGTCCTTCCTGGGGAAGATCAACCTCCTTCGCAAGTTCATCTCCAACTATGATCAGATTATAAAACCAATACAAGAGATTCTGAAGAAAGATGTTATCTACAAATGGGATAAAATGGAAAAGGATACATTTTCCCGTATAAGAAATTTATCGGAGAATCACCCATGTTGTATCACCCATATTTCAATAAGTATTTTTTGCTCTACACCTTTGCTTCTGACACGTATCTTGCTTTTTTACTGACACAAAAGGATGATCTTAACAATCAACAACCTATTTCTTTAATGAACACGATTCTACAAGGACTCAAGCTTCTCTAACCCACTGTAGATAAATAATATTATGCAATATACAAGTCATTGGAGCACTTTTGGCCCTATATACTGAAGAATAAATGTATTATCTTTTTTCCACATCCTATAGTTAGATCACTTCTTTTTCAACATGAGTTGGATGAAACGAGAGCCAACTGGATGATTGGTTTGTAGGAATATGATCTAGAAATCAATCCTGTTCACACAATCAAGGGCCATGGTCTTTGTCGACTAGCAACATAAGTAGTGGATGCAAAGGAAGAAGAATATACTTTGGGGTGGGATAAAGGAATTAAAATGTATGATATCAAGGGAACCTCCCCCACTACTAACACCAACTCTTCGTAGGTGAATGTGCACCAATACCTTGAGAATGACAGAAAAGGGCACTCATGCTCAAGGCATTATCTAACTAGTCGGTGTATGGGGTGATTTTCAGAAAGCACCAAAATGGAGTATTTCTTAGGTGTTTGGATGCACATGATTCAAAGAAGGTATTGCATGATCTCCACGATGGACCAGCCGGGGGGCACTTTGCGGGAAGCACAATGACACATCAAATCATGAGGGTGATTTTTTATTGTCCTAAACTATTTAAAGATTCCCATGCTTACGCCCACATATTTCTGGTCTATCAAAGGTGTACCAAAATAAACAAGAAGTTAGTCACCCCATTGTAGCCTCTCATAGTGGAAAAATTGTTTCAATAATGGGGCTTGGATATTATTGGAGAAACATTTCCACATTCATCAAGGAAACACCTCTATATTCTCATTACCACATATTATTTCATGTGTTGGACAGAAGAAATTCCACTCAAACAAGTGAATGATCAGGAATGCATTGAATTTATGTAGTGGAATATTATCTCCAGATTTGGCATTCCCACTTCACTTGTTTTTGACAATGCAATGTATTTATAATCATTAAAACTTTATGAATTTTCTTTGGACGAGGGAATTGTATTGAAGAATTCTCCTAATTACTATCCTTAGTGGAATGTTCTTGTTGAATCCATGAATAAGAACTTGATCTGCATCATTAAGATTGCCATATTCTCTGAGAAGAGAAACTGGCACTTTGCTTAGGTAAATTCTTTATGGGCCGACCGAGTCATGCCTAAGATTTCCTTGAAAAAATACCCTTAATTCTTGATATATGTTAAATAAGCAATCCTCCTGCCTAACACTTACATTCTCTCCAACTCTCACAAGAATAACAAGGAAAGCCATGTATGTTAGTGCAACGTAGGATGGACACACTTCATAAGCTATAGGAAGAAAGGTTGAAAGCAAAGGAGAACTTTTAACTCCATCAAAACTGTCTTAAGAGGTGGTTCGACATGAATTTTGCAGGGAAGAAATGCTTTAGTGTGGGTGAACTAGTATTAAAGTGGGACAAATCCCATGAGGACAAAGGTAAACACATTAAGTTTCAATCCATATGGATAGGGTCATTAACAGTGCACGAGAAACTTGGCCAATACACTTATCATATTTAATCACTTGAAGGGAAGATTGAATGTATCCCTGTCAATGGCCAAGATTTCAAACACTATTTTCAATGAGCATCAAGGGCTATGCCTGACACTATGTACATAGTATTTTTTTGTTTATTCTTGTTCTTGTCATTTTCTTTGTTTCTTGTTTTGTTTATGTGAATAAGTGTTGTACTTGTCCATGTGTTGGTTTCTCAGAATGTGTGTGGCTGAAGTCTAAGTGATTCTTGTGACACTTCAACATTTGGTTAGCCTTTGGTCTATCATCTTTCGGTTGGCTATGTATTTTTGCTGATGAAATTATGATGGAAAATACATCCATTCATAAGGAGAGTTTTGGTCAAACCATGAAATCATTTTCATTCGAGAAACCTTGTGTAATATTTGGTCCTTTATGTTTTGGTGTTTTCATGCTTATCCAATTAGTATAAAAGGAGAAGGGGAAAATCCAAATAAGAAAAATTAAATTAGAGGTCTCTATATGCTTCTCTGAAGGAACAAACTATCCTTCTCTCAATAATTCGGGACCCCTCTTCTACCCAAAATTAATAAGTGCTAATGCACGGTCCTCTTTAAAATAAATAAATAAAGATGAAATAAGAGAAAGGCTTCCTATGTAGAGAGGTGAATAAATCAACTCCATTTGGGTATTGTTTAGGATCCTTGGCAGCGTAGTAATGTTTGTGTTCCTATAGTGACTTTTTCGCCGTACTGTTAAGGCCTATTAGCAGTGGAGCAACACCAAAGATGGAAAATTATACTATGAAAATCTTAAACTTGTGAGCTTAACTAACTTCCCAGATTTAAAAATTGTGATAATGCTGAATTTTATGTTGAGTTGAATCGAGAGGGCATGATGGGGACTATGCTTGTTCACGAGGTAAGTGGGGAAACTAAATTAGTATGCACGATGAATCAATAATCCCCGAAGAACCAAGGCCCTACATGAAAGAATTTAAATAAGATAGATAAGTTGGAGATTCTACCATTGTTTTTCCAAGTGTTTTAGCTGCTACACTACCCTCCAAAATGTTTTCCTATACCAAATTTTGGAGCCTTCCTTGGTCTTGTTCATCATCGTTGCAAACTTTGAAATTTATTTTATTTGTTTCCTTACAATGTTGTGTTCCCTTTCGCAAGTTGGGAAAAGTGTGGTATTTTGAATTTTGGCTGTTGCATTGTATGTATGAGCTTGTTCTAGTGGTTGAAAGAGGTCACCTTTGTGCAAATCAGTTTTTCTAATATTGTAAGTACACGTCACACTCATTTCCAAATTTTTGAGCACTGTCACACAAATGTCATCATGGTCATCATAAAGTGCACCTTTGGTGTCACACTTGTCATAACCATTCGTAAATTTGTTGCATAGAGGGAACTGATTTATTTTTATTTCATGGGTGATATTTATTGATTGATTCATCAATTCATTTTAAGTGTGTGATCATAGTCGAAGATTCATCACCATTCACATTGATCTCACCGATCATGCACTTTGCCATTTTTGGAAAAAATTCCAACCCTAGAAACCTAGCTTCACTCGGCCTTCCCTAAGATGTGCACTATGTAGTCTCATTCATGTAGTTATGAACTTTCTTCTTGTCACTACAAAGTGTGGAGTTCCTGCCTCCAAGGACTGCTCCATTGCGTAGTTTCTCTGACCAAGCCTCAGCCTTGACCTACGGAATTGCGGATTCATGTCCTTCAACCTAACTTGAAATACACATTTCATAACCAAAAGCCTCAAGCTCATTACATGAGCCATTGAACTACACAACTGCACAGTATCCCTACATTCTTTGATTTCCAGAACTGCACAATAAGATCTCCTAGTGTCCATCCCCTCAGCCTATTCCACTGGCTTTGGAAACTATGCAGTATTTTTCCTCAGCGTTGCCTAAAATTCTTACTATGTAGTATCAAGTAACAAGGCTTCCCCTTGTTGAGATTCAACAAGATGATGATCTTAGCGAAAAGTAAGCACCTTCAGTAAGTGGGGCCCGCAGGCTATTTTTAGGTGTATGTCTATTTTTAGACATGGTGAGAATATTCTATAAGTTGCAGGATGCTATTTGTATATGGTTGGTCAAATGTGGAAAATAGATGAAATTCTATTTTTAGAATATTGGGCGAAGTCTATTTATAGATCGTCGATCTAAAAATAGGTGCATGTCAATTATTATTAACCCTTAATAATAATATGAAAATAAACATCAACTTATTCTCTTGGAGCACTTTATTTCAGTGAACACATTTGGAAAATCAATGGGCTGAAGGAATTGTGGAATTCCTAGGGTTATTTTTGGCTCATTCATGAAGGACTTAGTTAGAACTGAAGTGGCAAAGTTATGACATAGTTGGAAGAGAAGTTAGAGGTGTTGTTATTCAGTTTAACTCAGTTGAGCTAGTTGTATATAATTTAACTGAAAGATACACTACTGAGAGTTAAGTTAGATAATTAGTAAATTAATTCACAACTAATAACTCACTAACAATTGAAAAAATACATCAGTTAACTACTTGCATATTAGTTCCAGTGGAGACCCAGTGGAGAGATAGGTGAAACGGTGAGATGGACTATCTGTTGTGACTATAGTGATGCATCCAATGCATATAACACACATTTGAGTTTCCAATGAGGATTACGCAGTCAAGGAAAGGCCAATTCAAATTCATTCAGGGGTTTTCTTTAGCAGGGACTGCGTAGTGGAGGCAGTTTGTCAGGAGGCAAGAAATTGGTGCATAGATATGCAAATTTTTGCATGACAGTGTGTAATGATTGTTGATTGTACTGAGAACTTGATGTACTAAGATTTGTATGATATTATCACATGATTCCATTGATATACATAATATATGATAGTTGGGGTTTTTAGCTTTAAGCTTTCCCATTAAACAATAGTGTTATGTGCGATTGAATTTATTCACATGTGTTTGCAATTGAGTTTTAAATTTCCACAAGTTTAACAGTGGAAGGATTATGTCTTTAGAAGGAAGATAAATATTGTTAGATCAAGAGAATCCAGCAATAAATCAGTATTAATAAATTTCTACATGGTATCAGAGCAATATTGATCACTGGATATTGCAATTGTGAATAAGTGTTGAGTTTTGTGCTGGTGGACAATTCAAATTTGCTGCAGAAATTTCTTGGTGCGACAATTGAGTATTCATTGAAATGTATTTCAATGGGTTGCGATTGGAGTATGCCCTTGAGGGTAGCTCAAATCACATAGCCTGGAAGGATAGGATGGAGGTGGTGCTTGAAGATAATGGACTGAAGGAGTTCATCGATAGCGATGTTCCTAAGCCTGCTTCTAGTGATGCCGCGGGACTTGACGCATGGAAAAAGAAGGTAGCAAAGACAAGAAGAATTATGTTGGAAGGTGTGAAGGAACATTTTGTGTCAAGCCTTCACGAGAAAGCAACTCCATTTAAAATGTGGAAGGTTTTGAGAGATCTTTTCCAAAGCAGCAATGACCAGATGAAGTTGGCGCTGAAAGATAAGTTCATAAAAATAAAAATGGAGAAGGGCGATAGTATTCCAAAATGTCTCACAAAGTTTTTCCAATGTAGGGATGAACTGGGAAGTGTGGGGATTAAAATTGAGGATGATGACATGGTGAGCTTGGATCTCTTTGGGCTTCCAAAGAGTTGGCATAGCTACGAATACTCTCTCAATGGACGGGAGAAACTCCTGGGTTGGGAGCGACTTTCATCGGATCTTGTGTAGGAGGAGGTAAGGTAAAGTACCAGGGATGGATCTTCATCAAAGAATGACGATGAATAGAATTGCGCTTTGGCTACCAAAGAAAGGAAAGGAAAGGGGAAGAAATCCCATCCAAAATCCGAGGCTAAAGGGAAGAAGCTGGATTTGTCCAAAGTGAAGTGTTTTCACTGTCATGAACATGGGCATCTCGCAGCTAATTTTCCACAGAAAAAGAAGAAAAATAAGGTTGTTGGAGTTGCAACTAGAGAGGCCTTAGCCTTTAAATTTAAACTTTATTTCTCTTTGACCGCATGCTTGGTTTCAAGCTCAATGGGATTGGTGTGTTATCTTGATAGTGGTGCGTCTTTCCATATGATGGGAAACAAGGAGTTGTTTAGTGACATGGAGGAGAAGGATCTCCAAATGCATGTAGAGATGGGTGATGATGGTAGATATAGTGTGACCGGAGTTGGAACCATTACCTTTGGGAGGGATTCAAGTAAACCATATATATTGAAATATGCTATGAATGTTGCAAGTCTGAAGAAGAACTTGGTCTTGGTTGTAATGTTGGAAGACAAAGGTTATGACATTGTTTCCAGTGAGGGAAAATATTTCCTGCAACATAAAACAACGGGTCAAACCAAGACGATACAAATTCAAGTTAAGAATCTCTACAAGTTGGAGGTGGATGGCTGCGCTGCAATGATGGGCAAAGCAGAAGAAATGGTGAGTCGGGATGAGGGCAAATTATGGCATAGGAGATTGGGCCATCTTCACCATGGCGCCTTGAAGATTTTGCAACAGATTTCTACCGGACTTCCCAAGGGCACCCTTGCATAGTCATATCAGTGCAAAGGATGTAATATGGGTAAGTTTATGAAGACCACCTTTCCTAAGAAGGAGAACCGTGCTTTGGTGATCATGGAGAGAATTCATAAAGATGTGTGTGGACCTTTCTCGGTTGCTTCAAGAACAAAAAATAGGTACTATGTTATATTTTTTATGACTATTCTCGTAGATGCTAGATATTTTTCATGCAGAAGAAGAGTGAAACATTCTCAAAGTTCTGTGAGTTTAAGGCATTGGTGGAGAAGGAGTCAGGGAAGCAAGTGAAGGCTCTGTAGAGTGATAATGGTGGTGAATATATCTTGAACGAATTCAAAGACTTCTGTAGCAAAGAAGAAATTTGAAGAGAACTCAAGCACCTCATAACCCATAGCTGAATGGGATCGCGGAGAGGAGGAATAGAATGATCCTGGGTGTTGCACGAGCTATGCTGCATGACCAGGGCCTATCGATGCACTTATGGGCGGAAGCATGCAACGCTGTGGTTTATGTGTAAAACCATTGTCCTCATAGAATACTTGGCATGAGGACACCTGAAGAAGATTTTACTGGTAAGAAGCCTGATATTTCTCATTTGAAGATTTTTGGCTCATCTGTTTACATTCATGTGACAAAGGACGCTAGGAAGAAGCTAGAGCCGACTGTAGAATTTGGGATATTTGTGGGGTACACAGAAACACCCCATAATTATCGTGTGTATTTTCCAAATAGTCGAATGACTGTGATGCGATGGGATATAAAATTCAATGACGTGAAAGCCATGAAGTTGCCACTTGAGAGGGAGCTACACTTGCATGCAGAGGATGAAGTTATTTTTCCCAAAGATGAGCCTCTAGATGTGGATTAGCCACAACAGGAGATTCATGGAGTGGAGGAGTCCACTCATGCAG
This sequence comes from Pinus albicaulis, assembly GCA_034641835.2. Classification (NCBI taxonomy): domain Eukaryota; kingdom Viridiplantae; phylum Streptophyta; class Pinopsida; order Pinales; family Pinaceae; genus Pinus; species Pinus albicaulis. The sequence continues at coordinate 684,376,669 of CM076572.1, read as the reverse complement.
AACCATACATCAAAACAGGAAGAAATCGTATGAAAAAAGCTAAGAGACTGAAGCTTGATGTGGAACAGAATATAGGTGTCCCACATCACAGCGCAGACAGAGACAGTCACCTGACCGATTTAATAGATACATGGCTCTTATGAGAAAGTGTATCGTGATAGAGCCATATTCTTTTGAAGAAGTAGCGCAGGAGCCCACATGGGTAGATGACATGGTGGAGGAGTATGACTCCATTGTCAGAAATAGTGCTTGTGAGATTGTTCCAAGGCCAGTGGGTAAATCAATGGTAGATTCAAAATGGATCTACAAGGTAAAGGAAGCTATTTATGGGAGCGTCGAGAAGTATAAGGAAATATTTGTTGCCCGAGGCTTCTCACAGATCGAGGGGATTAATTATGAAGAAAAAATTGCATCTGTCACATGGTATTCTTCCATAAGGACCATCCTTGCTCTCTTAGCACAGATGGGTTGGCACATTCATCAGATGGATGTGAAGATTGCATTCCTTAATGGGATCATTGAGGAAGAGGTTTACATTGAGCATCCTAAAGGATTTGATATCTTCAGCAGCAAGTCACATGTGTGCAGACTCAAAAGAGCGATGTATGGCCAGAAGCAAGCACCATGTGCTTAGTACACATAGATCGACAACTATTTCACTAGACTTGGCTTCACCAAGAGTGAGGCAGATGCAAACCTGTACCAAATTGTGGTGGAGGTTAAGATTTTAATCATTGTTATTTATGTTGATGATTTAATACTAATGGGTGATGAGCAGTTGATACACTCATGCAAGGCAGATCTTGAAAAGGAGTTCGAGATGAAGGATTTGGGCCTCCTTCATTATTTCCTTAGATTGGAAATATGGTAGTGAGAAGGTGAACTGTTTGTGTATAAAGGAAAGTATGCTCGGGAGATAATTGGTAAGTTTCACATGGAGGACTACAAGCCCATGCATAATCCTCTTCTAGGAAATTGGAGGAAATAGGATGCTACATCGGCAGAGGTAGTGGATGCCATTGTTTATCAACATCTGGTGGGTTCACTCATGTATTTAGTTAATACAAGACCATACATATGCTATGCGGTGAACCATCTTTCACAAGCGATGGTTAAGCCTACCAAGATATTTTGAAGACAAGCAAGCATGTCCTGAGGTATCTCTGGGGCACATCTCAGTATGGCTTATGGTACAGATAGACAAATGAGGTGAAGTTGCATGGCTTCACGGATCCAGATAGGGAAGGCAGCCCAACAGACAGAAAGAGAACATCAGGAGGATTTTTTCAGTATCGGATCTACAGTAGTTTCTTGGTACAATAGGAAACAAAGATCTGTGGCACTCATTTCAGCGGAAGTAGAACACATGGCAGCAAGTCTTGCTGCATGTGAGGCTATCTGGATGAGGAAGATCCTGGTTGGTTTGTTCGGTTCACATTTATATCCTATAGTGATACATTGTGATAATTAGAGTTGCATTAAACTCTCGATTAATATTGTGTTTCATGATAGATCTAAACATATTGATATCCAGTATCGTCATATCAGAGATTTTGTGCAACAGAAGATCATGTTGCTTCAGTAAATTCCTATGGAAGATCAGGATGCAGATATTCTGACGAAGGCACTCGGCAGGAGAAAATTCTAATACCATAGAGGCAGGATCAGGGTGAAGGATAATCCCTATCTTTTTGAGAGGGAGTGTTGAGATTCAACAAGATGATGAGCTTAGTGAAAAGTAAGCACCTTCACTAAGTGGGGCTCGCAGGCTATTTTTAGGTGTATTTCTATTTTTAGACATGGTGAGCATATTCTGTAAGTTGCAGGATTCTATTTGCAGATCGTTGGTCAAATGTGTAAAATAGATGAAATTGTATTTTTAGAATATTGGGCGAAGTCTATTTATAGATAGTTGATCTAAAAATAGGTGCATGTTGATTATTATTAACCCTTAATAATAATCTGATAATAAACATCAACTTATTCTCTTGGAGCACTTTATTTCAATGAACAGATTTGGAAAATCAGTGGGTTGAAGGAATTATGCAATTCCTAGGGTTATTTCTGGCTCATGCATGAAGGACTCAGTTAGAACTGAAGTGGAAAAGTTATGATAGAGTTGGAAGAGTAGTTACATGAGTTGTTATTCAGTTTAACTCAGTTAAGTGAGTTAAACTTAGTTGATCTAGTTGTATCTAGTTTAACTAAAAGATACACTAGTGAGAGTTAAGTGAATTAATTAGTAAATTAATTCACAACTAATAACTCACTAAAAACTGAAAAAATACAACTCTTAACTACTTGCATGTAAGTTCCAGTGGAGACCCAGTGGAGAGATAGGTGAAACGGTGAGATGGACTATCTGTTGTGACTATAGTGATACATTCAATGCATTTGACACACATTGGAGTTTCCAATGAGGATTTCGCAGTCAAGGCAAGGCCAATTCGAATTCATTCAGGGGTCTTCTTCAACAGGGATTGCGCAGTAGAGGCAGGCTGTCAGGAGGCAAGAAATTGGTGCATAGATATGAAAATTTCTATATGAAAGTGTGTAATGATTGTTGATTGTATTGAGAGCTTGATGTACTAATATTTGTATGAGATTATTACATGATTCCATTGATATACATAATATATGATAGTTGGGGTTTTTAGCTTTAATATTTCCCATTAAACAATTGTGTTATGTGAGATTGAATTTATTCACATGTGTTTGCAATTGAGTTTTAAATTTCTGCAAGTTTAACAGTGGAAGGATTATGTATTTAGCAAGAAGATAAATATTGTTAGATTAGGAGAATCCGGTAATACATCAGTATTAATAAATTTCTACACCCCTTTCCTTCCTAAAATGTGCAGTCACTGTGTCCCTCTTCCTAGCTTGTCACTTGTTTCAGGCTCAATTTATGGATAAAAATGTGTTGGCTCAAGGGGTCCTGAACCAGGTTCGGAATTAAGGTCAACCAAAAAAACCATCTTACTACTGACCCTTTTGGCAGTGACCTGCTTGCGCAAGTCAAAGTATCACTTGAAGCAGTGTGTCTGGTGTTGGAACCAGGTTTCCACACCCTGAGAGAGGTCTGAATGATGTGGGCACCTTAAGATCCCAAACAACCATGCAGAGACCTTCGCAACAACAACCCTAACCAGTAAATCCTTTTCAGAAAAACTTAGGTCAAAAATGCAGAATATCTTGTGCAAGTTAACACAACAATCATAAATCAAGTAATAACCTTTAGAAAATCATATCAAAGCCTTATACCATCAAATCCATCTAATAAGCATTCATATAAACCCAATCACAGTTGCACAAGATATCTAATTGCAGACAGTACAAAAATTGAAAACAATATGCAGAAAAATTCATAACGTTACCAACAGATACATATAGAGCTTAGATATCCGCAACAATATTCCTTTTACGTAATAGTTCAGATCCTTCATACAAAACACTTCAACAGCCCCTACACACAGCTAGTGGGGTCCGAACATAGTAGGACTAAGGTCTCCATGCACATAGCTAGCAAGAGCCTTCTACCCAGACAAATCCACACAAAACTATCACAAGCTATCTAGATCTATCATTCACATTCAAAATTATCCAAAAAATGACTTCTCAAAATCAATCTATCCATCTATTTATACTATTTAGCCTTCGCTACTCTATGGTCTACAAACCATGTTTTGTGTCCCCTTGATGTACCCTTTGACCCATTACAATTCATGAGGGGTTTTGACCCACCACAAAACCCCTGTGCAAGACTAAAATATTACAAAATATAGAAAATTTGTCAGACTTAGGGGACCCCGCTCCAACAGGCTCGCAACACAATCTTGTGACTCGTCCCAAGCCACACTATTACCAGATTCTTCATGTTGTTCTAGAGCTCCTTTATAATATTTGAAAATGGTGCCAACACACATACACTTTGATCTACTGTATTCTGCACTGTCTCCACCAGTTTGTCTGACGTCGGCCCTTCAGTGGCCAAAGTAACTCTCTGCAACGTCTGGTTTAAATTCCAAACTGCCAAGTCAAGATCATGGGAGAGTTTCATAGCCTCATCCTCTAATGTCTTCATGTGGTCTGTAAAAATTGTCTTCTTTATGTGGAGCTCCTCTACCTCATCCCGTAACACCTGGCTGGTCTGAAGGCATGCGATTCTTTAAACACAAATAAATGTATGCAATTCCTCCTACAAGTCATTGAACTCTTGATCCTTCGCACGCAACTCCTGAGTGATTTTCTTGACTAATGGATCTATCTGCACAAAGGTCCATACTTGCATTTCTTTCTTGAGCAGCGTCGAACCCTTCTCAACATCTACAGATATGCTGGCGAATGTTGTCTTTACTTGCATGGTTCGCTGCACACGCACCTCCAGGGGGTCTCAGGCTGCAGCTTTGCCTGCAATGCAACAATCTGCCTTCACAGACTGAATTTATGACCTGGAAGCTTTGAGAGTTGTGACCAAGCTCTCAACTTTGGCTTACAGTGCTACGAAGGCTAGGATAACTACATGTTGGGAAACCAACTCCAAAAATAGAAGAAAAGAGATATCAACGCTTTAGAAATAAGCCACTTTGAGGGGGCAACCTTCGATACATTACATGAATGAAAAATTCTTGGATTATATAAATGAAAAAAACCTCCTTCTATATATAGGAGTCCATGGGGCCACAATATAATCCTAGTGGGTCCACAATGTAATCCTAGCTGACCTAACAATAATAATGTAAGGGCACAATAATAACAATATGGGGGTTACAGGGGTACAACAATAACAATAAGGGGGGCTAAACTAACATAATAAGGGACTATATTATTAATATAGGGACTTAACATGCCCCTCTCCTTCAAACAAGTGTTGTCCTCAACGCTTGATTATTTCTTGATGCTTCTGTATAAAATTCTCATCCTCCCATGTGGAATCTTCTACAGGAAATTTTTTCCGCTTGCTGAGATACTTTGAAATTGATCATACTTGTCAAGTTCTTTTTCTCTTTGACTGCTTCAGAACTTATTTCGATGTGATGTTGATCTTCCTGTTGTTTCATTAGATCTTGCACCAAATTTAGGTTATCCTTTGAGAGTTGGAGAACTTGTTGTTGATGCTCGATGTGATCTTCCACTAATTTATCATCCATATTAGCTATTATTTGATCTTTCAAACCATAAAACTTAGCCTCCATTTCTACTTTTAAACCATCTATGTCATCTTCAATTTCTCTTCATAAGATCTAAATTTGTTGCACTTGGTACCATAATTTTGATATCTCATACTGCAATTCTTCCTCTTCATGCGTCATAGTATAGCTTTTTGAGGGCTTAATGGGTATGGAATTATTTTTTGGAGGTATTAAATAACCCAATACTAATAAAAATTCTAAAATATTCCCTTGGAATCACTTCAAACTACTTTTTGAAACAACGTTATGCAATTTTAAAAACCCAATACACACCTTTTTCTTGCTTTTGATAAGTTCGATATTGAAACTGAATTATTTATGTGATTTTAGATCCTCAATAACTAAAATTTGGCACTAAGGTAGCCCTCTTAATTCTCTTTCAAATGCCATAGTTCTGACCTAATTTGGATTCTTGAAGACAAAGTTATGCCCAATCTCCCATGATGACCTAATTATGGACTAGTTCAGTAGAGCGAACTTGTACTACTTTCCATGTGTCACTATTTGCTCCTTTGGTTCTGAAATTTATAGACAAGAAACTATAGTCCGTGTACTTCTAGATACCTTTTATAGAATTCCAATCCAATGCTCAGAGAGAGAGAGTTATGAATATTTTCCCATGATCACCTCTTTGAGATGAAATTAAGAAGCCTAAAAAAGACCTAACTTCCGTAGATCATATCTCTGAAAATATTCTGAACCAAGCTCTAAAATTTTGTGATGATGTTCCTCAGGATCTAAGCTTCGCACTTTCAACATTTCAGCTTCTAAACCCTCGTAGAAAAGAAGTTATAGCGAAAATGTCGTGATGACTTGTTTAAGTGAAATTCAGGAGCCTGAAAAAATACCTACATTCCATAGATCATATCTCTGAAAATATTGCGAACGAAGCTCTGAAATTTTGCGATGATGTTCCTCAGGATTTCAGCTTCACACCATTAAAATTTCAAATTTTGAACCTTCGTAGAAAAATTGTTATAGAAAAAATTCCACAATGACCTGTTTGAAGCAGAGAAACCCTAGAATCCAAAGCTCTGATACCAAATGTTAGGAAACCAACTCCAAAAATAAAATAAAAGAGATATCAACACCTTAGAAATAAGCCACTTCGAGGGGGAAACCTCCAATACATTACATGAATGAACAATTCTTGGATTATACAAATTACCAAAACCTCCTTCTATATATAGGAGTCCATGGGGCCACAATATAATCCTAGTGGGGCCACAATGTAATCCTAGTCAACCTAACAATAATAATGTAAGGGCAAAATAATAACAATATGGGGGTTACAGGGTTACAAAAATAACAATAAGGGGGGATACACTAACATAATAAGGGACTATACTATTAATATAGGGACTTAACACTACATCTAGAATCTTGCCACATAGCTTGTCAATGACACTTTCTAACTCTACACGTTGAGCTACGATTGCATGTTGTGTTGTCTAAGCATGAGTAGCCTCTGTCGTTTTTGTTGATGCAATTTTCTCAGCCTCGTTGATCTTCTGTTGCGCACACACCTCTCTACTTTGAAGCTCTAATGATATGAAAATCTGTAGCGCATGGATCTGCACACTTGGCAGCTTGGCGAGGTCGATGTCGACCTCTGGGCAGGTCTAGACCTATGCGCACAACTCTGCTTGCTCCATTGATATCACTACACATGGGAAGGGGTAGATTCTGATTCTTGTTGTGGTGACGATTGACGTAGATGATAGGCTCACTTGCACCAGCCTCGCTTGATCCACACTCACTTGCAATGTTTCAGTTTTGAGTTGTAAGACCTACAAACTCAAATGTAAGGCCTCCACTGTGGCCTTGCATTGGGTCTCCATTTTGTTCCATCGGTCCTCTAATGTTGAAGCGATGACATCAAAAATTTTGTCGAGGTATTCCTCAGTTGGATTGACCTCCTCCTTTCCACCTGACTTGGACCCTTTCCTCTTCTTGCGCAGCCCATTTCATGTTTCTCCTCCATGCTTGGTGTTGCGCAGTGACTTAGCACCATCTCCATCAAGCCCATCCAACCCACTGTGGAGTACTAAAAAGGTATGCTTTTGATGATCATTTCAGTGGCTTTTTAGTAGAATTTGTAAACCTTTTTGCATCATGAATTTGGAAAATAATAAAGAATTATAACAAAACATGTGAGAGTTGATATGCAAGACTTAACCGCTGATAATTGTTATTTTTCTGTGCAGGAAAAGGTGAAAACGAGGAGTTGCCATTCCAAAGGAAAGGACAAAGACGAGATAACTGCTGTCCCTTTGAAGGGGAACCGAATGCAAACAAGGCTAAGCAGATCAAAGCAAATCGACCCAGAAAAGGAGGAGAAGACACCAGCTCGGCGGAGAAGAAAAGAAAAGATGAAGGATTAATAGTTTGGCGAATCCCTCAGGATCTTTGATCCTGAGGGATCGCTGCTTTATTTATCTTGTTACTTGGACATCTCCGCCGTCACCTTTATATAAAGGGACAACACTGTTAGCTTGAGAGAGGATATACTTTTTATGTAATTTTCTGTTAAAAATCAACTCTGATCATCAAGTCTCGTTGAGAGCTGGTTCATTGTACTTTTGTCTTATGCATTAATATAAACTTGGTGATTATCTCATTTCTGCGTCTGGATTAACTTAAGGCGGTGTACCCTTGGAGGCTAAGGGCCCGGCCCCGGAGGACACTTGCTTCTGTATCACTACGATTTGATTTCTGCGTGGTTTGCTTATCGTTGTTATTCAGTAATCTGATATGCTTTATAAGTTGCTATTACATGCTCTGTTAAGATTAAATCATTAAGGTTTTTACAGATAGAATTGTGTATTGACTCTGCATTATGTTACTGATCCTTTCAGAGTTGATTGCATGTTATTAGTCTTAACCGAATATTCTTACTGTTCTGTTACAGCGCTTTTGTACTGAACATTCGTGTCATAGATTGTGTTCTTCCTGATTGTTGGATTCAGAAATAATGTTGTTCTATTTGGAAGCATAGTCGTATCCCTATTAATTAAGATTGATCAGATTACTATTCCAGCGTGTTGTGTGCATATATGATTTACTAGTGCTGTTCCATAATTTATCAATAGTTAGTGCTGTTCCATTAGTGTGTTCTGCTTGATTTCCCTTAAGAGTGAAAGATTGTTATTTGATTGCGAAGAGTGCATTTGGGTTAATAGATTAAGTTTGGTTACGACTCGCGAGACTTAGTTGTTCGATTACTGTTTCATTTTAGAATTGCCGTTCCATTCTAGATTTGCTGTTCAATTCTTTATTTGCTGTTCTATTTTGCTATCTGCCGTTCCATTTACTCGCATTTGTTGTTTTGGTGTGAGAGACGATCTAAGGCTGTAGTGAGCTTCAGCATTCACTGTCTAGCTCCCGGACCCGTGGTCTATGCTCTAATTTCCTTTCCATCAGTTTCCAAAGGGATGGGTTATCGCTGCCGAACCCTTGACTGATAAGCTGCCTAGTTTTCTGAATGTGTGATTTATTCTTTTGAAGTAACTTAGTTATAGACAAGCATCCGTTTAATCTTGTATTTTTAAACACTGTACTACTAGCATTACTCTGACAAGTGATAGCCTCAGACTGAGACACTCTTTGGAATAACAAAACGCTCCCGGATTGACATATTAATGTGAGGTAATTAGAGGTGAAAGAGACCCTTTTTATAGCTCTACATTTTGGCGCCGTTGCCGGGGAAAGAGTGTAGCCATTTGTATTTTTCAGAGTAGTGTACGAACCTGCTAGGGAAGAGTTGGATCTTAAAAACGGAAGGTAAGAACCTACGTGCGGAGCATGTAAAAGCCCTGCTCCACTGTCTGCTTTCCTAACAGATTTGTTTTTGCTTTGTTTGAATTGAATTTAGTAGTTCATTTGAGTGCATGACTAAGCAGAAAAGACCAGAAAAGAATATCAAACCTCCATCCAAGCCTGAAAAAGCTAAGGGGCCGGTGACCCTTGGCCGAACGACCTTCATAGACGAAATCTATAAGAAAACAGAATCTCAGCCATCAGTAGGCCCCAGGAAAATCATTTCTAAATAGCCTACTAGTTCCCTTCAGGCCACAGGATCACCATCTGTAGCCTTTGCTAAGGTGCATAGTCAAACTGAAGAGCAGGACTTTCAAGAAATTGAAAATTCTACTCCAGAACTATTGCAGGAAGGGAATTCCAGCAACTTTTGTGAAGGAGAAGGAGAAACAGGGGAAACCAAGGAACCAAAATCTCCTATTGGAACAAATTAGCCATTAAATAGCCCAGATAAGGGGAGTGCTGCGAAAATCATTGTTGAAGGAATCTAATCTCCTCAGACATCAGGTATTCTCGTTATTCCAGATAAGGGAAGTGCTATTAAAACTATCCCTGTCAAAACCATTCCCTCTCAACCTAGGAATACCCTCCTAGTTATCCCAGAAGGTTATTGGCATATATTCGTTCCCATGGCTCAGAACCAACCACATGCTCAAACCTCTACAGTACAATATCCTATAGTGGATTCTGCAGCAAATGCACCCATGAAAGCTATCCCTCTTCAGCATATCCCTACATTTCATGGTCTCACATCAGAAGATCCAGATGCATTTTTATTCGAATTTGATGTGTTCTGCAGGGGGTATGATTACACCACCGATCCCCAGAAATTGAAATTATTTCCCTCTACATTAAAAGGGGCTGCTTTAAGATGGTTTATGGGACTAGGTGGCGGGGTTATCAACAATTGGGATCAAATGAAAGAATCCTTCTTAAAAAAATATCAGGATTACTGTAGGTCTAGAGAATTAAAAGACGAAATATTCCAAATGACAGCCAGACTGAATGAAACATTGGAGGAGTATGTGGAACGTTTTCAGTACAATCTACAAAAATCTCCTTATGCATCGCTACCTTTACCTGATAATGTGTTAAAAACTGCATTAATAAGGGGCATGAAAGAACAATGGAATGAAACATTAAACATCATGGGAAAAGGGGATATTTATCAAGAGAATTTTGCTGACATCATTGATTTATGTATCAGGAGTTCGAGAGGCAGCACAAGAATAAAACCGACAGAATATGATTGGTTTGCAAGAGATAACAAAGTATCAACAGAAGGAGTAACACGTGTAGAAATTGGAAATTTATTAGAAAATTTCAAAACTGATATTCTGGGGACACTAACTACACAACTTGATATTGTGCAGGCTAAACAGAAGCAGATGGAGGTAGAACAGAATTTGGCGATCTTCTGCCCCCGATGCAGAAAAAAACATAGCCACAAGGAATGTCCACTGGATACAGTCCAAACATGCATCATCTGTACAAAAGATCACCTTACGGAGAGCTGCCCCTCACTTCCTAGATTGAAAGCGGTATATAAGGAAGCGGAAGAAGAACCAGAATCGGTGTACTTGATCAACCAGCGTCGCCATTGGCAGCCGAGACAATCTGGTATGTTTCCAGACTCAACCTCTTCTTTTCAACCTCCACATTATAATGCTCAACAATATAGTATGTGGCAAAATCAATCTCAACCCCCATTTTCAAACTGGTCACCACAATCGTTTCCTTCTTCAAACCCATGGCTGAATCAAACAAGCCAATCTGGTTGGCTGAATTTCCCTTACACTCCACCATATTGGCAAAATGGCCCATATCCTTCACAATGGACTCCCCCTATTTCACAAAGTTCATCCTGGCAGACAAGCTGGCAAAGACCGATGCACCAGCCAGCTGGAACTATTCTACTCCCTCAACCTACTCTTCCAACCTTACAACAAAATCCCCAGTCTAACCTGAGACCGCAACTCCCAGCCCAACCCAATCCCAATCCAAATAACAGACCGGTCCAATCTCTCCAAATCATAGAATCACCAGAAATAGGACCCGACCTGAGGGAGTGCAATGATCTTCAGTTAAGATCTGGACGTATAATTGAAACTGAGGGAGATAAAATAGTTCATATTGAAGATCAGTTACCAAGAGAACATCAGTTGCAACAAGAGGATGTAAATAAGCAGCAGACTCATAACCAAGCAACCACATCCTCTCCTCCGTTCCCAGAACGATTAGTCATACCTCGACCCATACAATATCCCGACTTTGACATTCTGGGAGAATTACAAAATATGTACATAAAAATCCCATTCCTCCAAGCCATTCAAGACATTCCTATATACGCAAAAACTATCAAAGAGTTGTGCATAAAGAAACCAAGGAGGAATATAACAAGTAATCCAAGAGTCCAAGTAGTCGGTACTTTATCTGACTTATTATCTGGGAAAGAAACACCCATTAAATATGAAGACCCAAGAAATCCAATTATAACTGTTCAAATTTATGGTCAAACCCTGTCTAATGCCTTAGTTGATCTAGGAGCTGCAATTAATATTTTAACAACCACTACTTGCCAAAAGCTCGGCATTACATCTGTAGAACCCACCTCTACTTTGTTAGAATTGGCTGACCGATCTGTGGTTAGACCAGAGAGTACTCTACATGATGTCATGGTCTCTGTAGATTCCTGGGAGTATCCAACCAATTTCCTGATAATTAATCCAAAAACCCGACTTGTTGGACACCCTCTAATTCTAGGTAGACCTTGGCTTGCCACTGCCGATGCCTACATTGGCTTCCGGCAGGGAAATATGACCATAACCAGAGGACCGAATAGCAAGAATTTAGTTCTATATCCTCCAGCGCAGCCAAGTGTCACAATAATCAAAAATAATAAGCACCCTGTATCATACCTTACTGATAACATCAGATCTCCATTAACTATACAAGAGGCACTTGATTTTAAAGACCAAACAGAAGATGATGCCATTAATAATTTCATTAGTCAAATTGAATCTCGCACACAGTGTCACATGATAGAAGCAACATTTGATAATGAATTGGAGGAAGATCCTCTAAAAGATACGCATGACCAAACGATACCTGTTACTTCTGTTGCAAATAGTAAAACTGTGGAAATTGAACCAGGAAAAACTTTAAACATCAATGCCAATCTCACGCCTGAACAAGAAACAAAGCTCATCCATCTGTTAAAAAAATATCAAGAAGCATTTGCATGGGATTACCCTGATATGAAAGGAATCGATCCCCAATTATGTACACACCACATTTATATAGAAAAAGATGCCAGACCTGTTCGTCAGCCGCAAAGGATACTTAATCCTCATCTAAAGGATGTGGTAAAAGCTGAACTTCATAAACTTTTAGATGTCAATTTTATCTATCCTATTTCTGATAGTAAATGGGTCTCTTCGCTTGTGGTGGTACCAAAAAAGAATGGAAAATGGAGAATCTGTGTGGATTATAGGGAACTAAATAAGGCAACACAGAAAGATCATTTTCCTCTCCCATTCATAGACCAAGTATTAGATACTTTAGCAGGAAATAAATTCTTTTCTTACCTGGATGGCTTCAGTGGATACAATCAGATTCAGATTGCCCCCGAAGACCAGGATAAAACTACTTTTACTTGTCCTTGGGGAACATTTGCCTATCGAGTTCTACCTTTTGGCCTATGTAATGCTCCTACCACATTCCAAAGGGCTATCCTTAGCATTTTTGCAGATTTAATAAATGATGGAATTGAAGTTTACATGGATGACTTTACACCATATGGAGATGATTTTGATCCAGCACTAGACACCCTAGAAAAAGTCCTACAACGCTGCATTACTACCAGGCTTTGCTTAAGCCACGAAAAATGTTTCATGATGATGACTGAAGGTCTTATCCTAGGACATTATGTTTCAGCAGCCGGCATTCAGGTAGACCCGGCCAAAATCCAAATACTTTTGCTCATTCCCACTCCTACTACTCAAACAGAGGTACGCATCTTTCTTGGATTTTCTGGTTATTATAGACGATTTATGAACATTATTCGCACATTGCTGCTCCTTTATATGCACTAACTGGTAACGTTGATTTTCTTTGGACAGAAAAATGTGACCGTGCTTTCGAGGATTTAAAGAAGCTCGTATCCACAACCCCAGTCCTTCGAGGACCAAACTGGGACCTACCGTTCCAGATATCATCTAATGCCTCAGATACAGCTATTGGCGCAGTCCTTAGGCAGGAAGAGGATAAAAAACCATATGCTATCTATTACATCAGCAAAAATTTATCCCCTGCTGAATTAAATTACACTGTTACTGAAAAAGAATTCCTAGCCGTAATACATGCTGTCAATAAGTTTAGACATTATATTACAGGCTATCCTATTATCTTGTATACAGACCATTCTGCCATAAAATATTTAGCAAATAAGCCTATCACGAATGCCAGAGTAACTAGATGGTTGATTTTATTGCAGGAATTCGATATCACAATCAAGGATCGGCCTGGCAAAGAAAACCCTGTAGCCAATTTTCTTTCGAGAATACCAAAACCAATCGATGCAGCAGCAGTTGAAGATCAATTTCCAGATGAGCACCTGTTTGCTGTTGCCGTTCAAACACCCTGGTATGCTGATGTTGCCAATTACCTCGCAGTAGGTAAACTACCAAAACACTTAACCCCTAATGAGCGCAAGCAGATTGTTCAGAAGAGTGCTCGATTCTCATGGATTGGGGGCTATTTGTTTCACACAGGGGCAGACATGCATATCAGGAGATGTGTTCGAGAAGATGAAATCTTTGACATCCTAAAAGCCTGTCACGATGGACCATGTGGTGGACACTTCGCTGAGCGTAGAACTGGACATAAAGTATTGCAGACAGGATATTACTGGCCTACGATTTTCAAAGATGCAAAGAAATTTGTCCAAGCCTGTGATAGCTGCCAGCGAGCAGGACGACCTGGTAAAGCTGATGAGATGCCTCTGAAACCACAGTTAGTCATTGAACCATTCGAGCGATGGGCTCTTGATTTCGTTGGACCCATCAACCCATCATCAAATCAGAAAACATATATCTTGGTGGCAATAGAATATGTCACCAAATGGGTTGAGGCAGAAGCATTGCCAAGAGCCACAGAGGACTCTGTCATACAGTTCCTGTTCCATCTATTTGTTCGTTATGGCCTTCCTAGGGAAATAATTACAGATGGAGGACCACAATTTGTTGGGCATAAATTAGCCGCAACACTCAACAATTATCACGTCCAACATAAAATCACTACTCCATATCACCCACAGGCGAATGGGCAGGTAGAAAGTAGCAATAAGATAATAGAATCAATCCTAACAAAAACCATTGCGTCACATAGGCGTGATTGGGCCACCCGACTGCCTGAAGCACTCTGGGCATATAGAACCACATGGAGAAGCACCACCGGTTACTCACCTTATCAATTAGTGTTTGGAAAACAACCCATTTTTCCCATAGAATTCGAAATCCAAACATTACGGACAACACAAGAAGTTGGCCTAGATCTAAGCGAGGCACAAATCAATCGACTACAACAGATCAATGAATTGGACGAAATTAGGCTCTCTGCACTACAAAATACAGCATTGATTCAACAGCAGCGAGCTAAATGGCATGATGCGCTCATCAAAAACAAAGTCTTCCACGAGGGAAACTGGGCTCTGTTATACGACTCTCGGTTTCAGGACTTCCCTGGGAAACTTCAGACTCGATGGTTGGGACCATACGAAATCCAGAAGGTGCATGACAACGAAACCCTTACTCTAATTACCATTGATGGTTCTGGATATGCATTCAAAGTAAATGGCCACCGAGTTCGTCTCTATCGCAAACCACTTACTCGGGAATCCTTTTGCCAGCAGCTACGCCGAGACACTGATATGGAGATTTTAGGAGAGGAAGAGAAATCTTCCTCACCTGTAATTCATTAAGGAATTCATTTCTTTTTACAATTTGTACATAAGTTCTTGTCTTTGAGTCGTTCTTGTACATATGTTTGAACTAAATGTTTTCTTGTCATTTTTGCTGTTCCTTTTCTTTCTCAAAATTTCGATTTTTGCCGTTTTGTTTCTAAAAGAATGGCATTTGCGTGTTTTTGATGTTCCTTTTCAAAAGGAACAACATTCTTGATTTTCTGCTGTTCCTTTTCTAAAGGAACAGCATCTTTGATTTTCTGCTGTTCCTTTTCCAAAGGAACGGCATTTTTGCGTCTTTTGCTGTTCCTTTTCCAAAGGAACAGCATTTTTGGTTGCTGCTGTTCCTTTTTTTTCAAAGAAACAGCATTCTTTTGTTGCTGTTGTTCCTTTTTCAAAGGAACGGCATTTTGAGTGTTTTTATAGTATTTTTATTTTTGCTGTTCCTTTTTCAAAGGAACGGCATTTGCATTTTTGCGATCTATCGTCCTTCGTTGTTTATTTTTCAAAAGGAACACCACTAGCATACTTTTGCTCTCCTCGTGAAACAGCTTATTCCTTTTGCTGATCTAAATTGAGGATGCTTCTTGCCCATATTATTTCAAGTCTTTAAGATACAACTATGTACTTGTGCAATGAATATAAAATCACAACATACCGAAATCCGCAAACCATAAATCGCTATATTTATAAGGCTCTGCATTGGTAAGAGGACAAAAGGAAGGACATACTTATTTCTTATCTTTTGTTGTCATTGTTTTACTAATTTTTCCCTGATTGGTTATCTTTATCATGCTGATCCCTTTAACCCTCTTTGATTATTATTTAGGAATAAGAGCAAAGGGATTATATCTTCCTATTGAGATGATAAGACTTCTTCCACCATTCCTACTCTTAAGGAGTGTTGAACCACCCTTTGTGTATAAATAAGGAAAAGTACTCTATGAAAAAGAAAAAAAAATATGTGAACATGATATGTGAGATGTCAAATGCAGGATAGGGGGTCTCATCAAGAGCCACCCTACCATGATCATGAGGATGGAAGTGAAGTGGCATTCCCACTATGGCCACCACACCAGGGATATGGTCCAAAAGGTATATCAAATAATCGAACCTTGGAACAGGAGGTCTCATCACGAGCCGGCCTGCCCACTTTTCGCTCCTTCCTCGTGAATGGAATTATGGTTAACTGGTCACCAAGCCAGCATAATGGTCTACACTTTGACATAACAACATTCCTAAGTATACACAAAGGATCATGGTTCCAAGGGTGAAAAAAACAACTTTGCCAAGGTTATGGACACCTGTCGGCAGCAGAGCACTGTTAATGGTATTGAAGTCACCTTGGTTACACCAATGGGCAAGATACTAATACTCTTTTGTTTCTTATATCCTAGGAACTAATCATATATTATTTCCCGATTTATACATCGCATGAACATTTATTACCACCAATCATGGCAAAGGAAGTGACCATGACCACTTGAGATTTGGAAAATACGACAGACGTCCTATCCACCAGCCTCATATCATATCACAACAGCCTCTTACGTAATACGCGATCAAATCTCCGCCTCGATTTCGGTAATTCGTTGTCTTTCTAAACATGGCATAATTTCATACGCTGTTCCTTTATGACTCGGTTGCAGATTGGGTGCTGCTCCTTTATGTTAGCACTCAAATCTACCTCAGGCTGAAATGAAGTAAAACTCAAGGCTACATCAAACCACGCTCAGCCTCGTAGCTAGCCCTACGAGGACAGGAGAGGGCTCTCTCCGTCAATCTCGAGAAAATAAGCAATAGGATGCGAGATGACTTACAATAAGAATTGATTTTAGGCTAGTAAAGAGATAGGTATGTTTGATTTTTGGTTTTTTGGGTTTTCGCTGGAGTAATGGGAAAACAAATTTTGGGTCCGGGGATAAGGTCAGACCTTTGCAGAGTTCAAGCTGGGGCGAGGTAGGTGATGATCTTGATGCTTTAAATTGGATATATGGAGAGATTAGACCGACGAGGAGCTGAAGAGGGCAAAGAAGAACTTGGATCCTCTCCAAACAGCTGAAAACATATAGAACTAACTGAATTCAAAGGCTAAGCACTGTAAACAATGGATTCAACCTTAATCACTCATTCAAACTTAGTTCAGAAGCATAATGAAAGGATGGCAACATCAAACATGAAGAAACTTACAGTAAACAAAGGAGAAACATCATCAAGAACAGAACACCACAAGGATCCCAACAAGTGCCGCAAAACCCCTGATCTTTCCTTAGCCAAAATATGAAAGTATGTACAATAGTATCAAAAGTATCCCAAGAGTCCAACCTCTCCAACCCCTGAAAATGATTGAGAAATTACAATATATAGATCACTCTAACACCTTTCCCCACCTCTAGGGGTCGAATTCCCTCTTCAGGGATCAGTTTCAACCAATTCTAATCATGGAACTACAATCTAGGCAACTAACAACTTGCCTCTAAAAGAGTGGAAACTGATCCATTACATGATTTTTTACTCATTTGAGAGTGAATCTTCTAGAAGAGATAAAAAAAAGCCAAAGTTACATATCAAACATGAATTTACATCATAAAAACCCAAGAATTCTATCCATAAGCAAAACTGGTCCATAATAGGCGAAATACTGAGCTGGCAGCTGAAAATTCAGAAAAATCTCTAGGTGGGTCGCTCCTGAACTGCGTGGGTCGCTCATGTTCCAGGCTGATTTTGAGGTAGCTCCTGACATCCAAATTGAGCTCATGATAGCTCGTTGGAAAGCCCTGGATGTCTACTTTCCAACCCAAGTGGAATTTCTGAATTTGGAGTTGATTTGACCCTCCAAAACCTCATTCTCCCAGAGGTACTTCCTGCTGGTGCAAAAGGTGGCAGCAAAGTGGTTTTCATGGTGTTTTTGAGCTGTTTGACCATCCAGATTTTGTTGAAATGATAAGTTGACTTCAGAGGATGCATAATTAACCATGAAAAATCCAAAAATGTAAAAATATCCTCCAGCAAGTGTCTCAAAAAAAAGTGAGCGCATGAGCGCGCGACCCACGTAGCTGCAAAACCTGTTTTTTAGACCAAAAATTTGAAAATGACAAAATTTTCTCCGAATTTGCCCAAATTCGGAGCGGAGGTCCTCCATCATGTGTCTTTCCCAGTCAATTAAGCCTCGGCCAAAATCCAAAGTGGATTAGGCCTTTTCCGCCGTCGAAGTGCCTTGCGCAACCTCCTCTTCATGATCCTCATCCTCGCTTTGCAAACATGCATGCGAGCCCAGTAATGGCCTTTCATGTGGCGAAGCATGTCTTTGTCTCGGTTGGCCTTCGCCAACAGCTTCTCAAGATGTATATTCACCCGCGTGAGTACAGTATCTCTGTCAGCTGGTGTCATGTCACCGGGCCTCTTTCGATTCCACTGCCTGTCCTCACGGATTTGGCGCACCTCATAAAATGTGAGCTCATCCTCAAGCTGTTTGTTGCACTGCTCCAAATAGTTAATCACCCACTGAGCCTTCTGCAATTGGTCTTTCAGCTGGTCATTCTCGGCCCTTTGCTCCTGGATGACTTCCCTCAGCTTCGAGCTAAGAGAGCCCGTATCAACATCAATGACTGTCATATCGGTGTCCCGGCCTCCTGATGGGCCCTCATCATGCATGGGCCTCTTGCCCCTGTCTTGTACCTGTACCTGCACTGGAGAAGAAAACGAGACCCTTTCCACATCACGTGGAGAAAATACTCGCCGTGTCGATGAAGTCGGCAGGACCCCTTCCACCTCACGTGGAGATAGTACCCGCCGTGTCGCTGCGAATAAGGCCCTGTGGCCTCGCTGATATGTCTGAACCAAAGGAGTAATGATATGCTCAACCTCAAGCATGTCCGGCTGGTGTGAGGGCTCTCCTGCATCATGAACTGCCTCGGAAGGCTGCTGTGGCACTCTGAAAAAGTCTCTAGAAATGAAATCCTCCCAAGTGATGCCCTGCTCTGCCAACTGATGTGACACCAAGATTTTGATCAAAGCGAAATGATATATACTCCTGTACTGCTGCACTGGGCTCGTCTTCTTCTGCACAAATGTAACCATCTTTTCTATGTTGCGGTATATGAAATAAGGAATATTCATCATACGCACCCTTGTGAAGTGCATCAGCAAACGAACATGATATGAGAAAAGACGAGCATACCTGCCCTCACAACTAAAATACTGAATGATGAGCCTCATGAGTGGTGCATACTCATCTCTCAAGAATCCGAATGGAAAAACTCTGCTCAAGTAAGCCACATATCCAGTTTTAATGTATGGCTCATAGTGAAATTTCTCTAACTGCTTACCCTTGCTCCATTCCTCGCCTATGTTCGGTATGCCAATGGCTTGAGCAATAGTCAAAGGTGATACAATGAAATCAACCCCAGCAAGGTTTACCCGATCACCCCGCAAATGAAGAACAAACAAACGTGCCAATTCACGATGAGGTCGGGTTTGCACAACCATCTCACAAAATCTGAAACATGACAAGAATCGAAAACAATCCATAGCTAATGGACATGCTTGCAACCGAGCCAAAGAGGTAGGCTCCTCTCTGCGATGATCACCACTTCTGTTTTCTCTGCGGGAACTCCGTGGCACATTACCTTCAGCCACCGAATCACTGCCTGACCCTGGCTCATATTCTGACTCTGTCTCTGACATATCTCTGATCAAACTTTTGGGCAATGTGTACACTGATATGAATGCAGTGAAAGCAAAATTAGGATGTATGTTTAACACTCAATCAATATCCCACCGCCAAAACACCATCAAGGAATCAAGTTATGGATAAAATCTCTGTTTCAAATGGACTGACAGGCAGCATCTCTGTTTTGAATGCAAATGAAATTTTGACAAAATAGGAGTAGGCAACCTTCAAAAGTTTGGACATATCTAGTCAAAGGAGAGTATAGTATAATCAGTGATAGGTTAGCCTACGAGTTTATGACCATAAAGGTTTCAATAGGTCATTTGAAACAATGCTAACATTGGGCAAACAAAGACATGAGCAAACACTAATATTGGGCAAGATGACTTATTACAAACATGAGAGATGTGCTCAAAGGGTTTAATCATGGCATAACAATAACAATGGTGACAGTGATATTATAGGTATGAGAGCAAAGTGATTTTCATGTTTTATGAAAGGCTGACCATATCACTGTTTCAGACATCAAACCCATTTTTACACCATTTATTTTCATTTTAACCCTGAAAACAATAATCTCATAACAGCGGGGTTTTAAATCTTTCATTAGCATATTAGAACCATGTATGATGACACAAAAACGTTTGCAAACCCCAAATGATTGAAGAAAACCTGCTTTGAAGGCAACTGGAGTCGATCTGAGCGCTCAAACACAATTCCGGAATGCTGTCTCTGCGTGGGTCGCGCAGGCTTAGTTTGGGTCGCGCAACCCAGGTGGGTCGTGCAGGTGCAAACCCACTGTGCTAAACCCGTTCTGTTTGGGTCGCGCAGCCCAGGTGGGTCGTGCAGGCTCAAGTTGGGTCGCGCAGCCCTAAAACACTGTCCACGCCTTCCAAAAGTCTGAAATCGGCTTTCACTTGGCAAATACGATTTGGGAGCAATGAAATCGGTTCAAATGAACTTGTTTGGCCTTTATATATCTCACAAATATCTTCCCAATCAGATTTCATTTCAAATCCAACTTTAAACCCACATTACAAATGTTTTTGTAATTTTCACTTTGGCTTTTTAAATACAAACTTTGCTTTGGCTTCTCTGAGGTCGATACTGATGATTTTATTGTCTTTTTGCAGGGATATGACTGTCTTAGCTAGAGGAAAGACCAGGGGTCTGCTTCTACAATGTCTTCATGCGAAACAATTACAAATTTATTATAAAATGATAATGACAAATTTCTAGTTCCAAAACAGAGTTTTGGACTAGAAATGTATTTTTAAGAAAATGACGATGATAATAAAATAGAAATCACAAGTGCTGGACTTTCCTCACCTTGCAGGCTTGATGACTAGTGTATAAATGACTCAGAAACCCTAGACACCAAGACCTAGGACACTTATTGACAATTTTAATGACCTCATGTATCATGATAATAACTATGAATAATTTTTTGAGAAAAAATTTTTAAAATAGCGCTGCAGGTGTAATATGAGGAAACACAAGATGACACAACCCTTCGTCAGTTCATGGCATGATCCTAGTGATATGCAAAGAAGTGAAACAAGTGAGACACCGAATAATGAAAATGCAAAAGACGAAATGATCACTGACGGAGGGCAGCAAGGGCTGACTCTAACATTGGCTCCAATGGGGATGGTAGCTCCTTGGAGGTGCCAAGAACGGCAGATCTTTGGGAGAGCAGACCAGTGCTTTATCCATTGGGCCATGGAATCAAAAACTCAAACTGAAATGCATGACTGAAAACTGATGACTTGACGACACAAATTGACTCTCACTCAACTAAAAACTGACTCGATACTTAAACACAACTGACAAACTGAAAAAGATGCTCAAAGTAGAGCTTATTCAATACAACCTACTCTAATTGTACTTTACACCACCCGATCAAGTGTAATGGAACAGCCAATGCAACCATGCAAGCATGCTGCCGGCTGTTTGATTTCTTCCCACATGCTTGCTTATGAACAACGAGAAACAACTACTGACAGGAAACTCCCATGGAAACTTTGAACGAAGTGGACTGCTGATAAACTTGCAAAGCATAAATTGACTGGATGATTGCAAGAATATTGCGAATGGATCTTCATACACATAGCTCTGGTCCAGATAATCTCCATACCTTGATCTTAAACTTTTCCTCACATCTGCGGTGCTTTTCTTTGGTGATTGCAGCAAGCTGTCAAAAGGATCCTGAAATTCATGAAAAACCAAACTCTGTTGCTGATTCCAAACTGAACAAAAGTCTCCTTCATCAATCTCCTCATATGAATGGAAATCTTGACATGTGCTACGCAATGAACAATCTGTTAAACAAGACAATGAAGGTGACCTTTGAACAAGATTATCATCAACATTCTTTTCCAGCACATGGTTAGCTAATGGAGCAAAATTTTTATAACAAACATCATCCAACACCCGAGCAATGGGATCATCAAAAACTTGAGAAGAGTGCTGTAATGTATCCATTGAAACTGTATGACCTCCTTCTGGCTGTTCATCTTTTCCTTGAGATATATTATGAAGATTCTGCCTTATAAACTGAAATGCTTCAAAACAAAAGGGTATATAATCTTCCTGCATCATCAAATTATGTATTTCATCTTCCACAACTTCATCTGTAATCTGACCTTCAATTGCATTAGATGGCTGCAAATCTGATGCTACAAGCTGCTCATTTGAAGATTTACCATGCAATTTTTCTCTCAAAAACTGAAATGATTCAAAACATAAAGGTACGGAGTCACCTTGAATCATTAAATCATGTGTGCCCACTTCCAAATCTTCAGCTGCAACTTGACAATCAATGACTTTTGGGGGCTGCAAATCTGAATATAAGAAGTTTTCGTTGCCCTCAAGACGATCCAGATCAAGACTTGTTGACGTTTGATTTCTGATTGCATGGAAGTTATCTCTAATGAACTGAAACGAATCAAAACACAAAGGCAAATATCCTTCACTTACATCAAAATTTTCTGCACTTTCCTCATCATTGCCATAGCTGATATGCATCGGTTGATCACTGTACTCGAGCTGCTGAAAGTGAACTTCCTCCTCGCACAAACTAGCTACTGATTTGTCTGCAAGATTAGCTTCTGTTTGGAGAACATAATCATCATCATACCGATCAAACTGAGGCAATTCATCATCAAACATACACATCATATCAACAGCTCTCTCTTCTTCACAATGATCTATAAAACAATCACTATGACTACTGGGATCAGAAACAAAATGTTTTGGATCAGCAACTTGTTCTTGAATGTCATTTTCATTTTTTGCAGTCATTTTCCGCACCATCTCTTCTACTGTGTTTACGAAAAGATCAAGATTTTCCTCTGAAAGTGTCAGCTGCTCCGAAACATTCTTCTTTTCTTCTTCCTTCAACCTTGCCCTCAAGATCAGCAAATGAGCCTCTACATTCACTGCCTTGTTCTGCATCTCGTGAAGTGTTGCAATATTCTTTTCTCTCAGCTGAAACTCCATTTCCGGATCAAAGGCACCCTGGTAGTGCAAGAGAGCAGATCTAGGAGAAGGTCTTATATCAACTGGCATCGAATAATAAACTTGGTTAAATCTAGCAGAAAATTGTTGTACTGTCTCACCTGGCAATCTTTTCAGCTGGTTATACTCCTCTATAATCAACAAAAAGTTTTGTTCAATCATCCACCTATCAAGGAAAACTCTGACCAACTGCTGGAAATTTGTGATGCTCGCATCAGGCAGGGCTTTAAACCAACTCTTCACTTGGCCTTGCAAAGAAAGAGCAAAAAGCCTAATACTAACATCTTCATCATCAACTTCAAAAAGATCTAGAAAAGTCTCAACATTCTGCACATGTTGCTCAGCGTTGACCTTGTTACATTTACCATCAAATCTCGGTAGATATAGGTCATAATTTGCAGGAAAAGCATGAAGAACAGAA
This sequence comes from Pinus albicaulis, assembly GCA_034641835.2. Classification (NCBI taxonomy): domain Eukaryota; kingdom Viridiplantae; phylum Streptophyta; class Pinopsida; order Pinales; family Pinaceae; genus Pinus; species Pinus albicaulis. The sequence goes on along the minus strand of CM076572.1, from coordinate 684,353,084 downwards.
GGTAAAACAAGAGGTTTGTACCGATCTGGAATTTTACAAGGTGTAGGGGCATGTACAAGAGCTGTGGGATTAGTTTTGTTTTCTGGTTCATCACTCTGTAGAGAGTCATCACAAGATGTGGGAAAAGTAAGGAGACCGGGATCAAAGGGAAACTCAACATTTACACTTTTTGAATGGGTCGAGTGAAGATTTTGATGACCTTTCTCATACAACAAACTTTGAAAAACTTTCAGGATAGCTTCAAGACCAGCAAAGAAGTAATTTACGAGAAAGCAGATTAGATCCTGAATACCATTCCACTTTAGATACCTGAACTTTGTGTAAGATCCTTCCATTTTCTCAGAGAAAGAGTCAGTCCTCTAGACTTTGAATTGGAGTCACCAGGTGAATGATTTCAGCCTTGCGATGTCTGACCGTTTTTCACCATCAACGATCAGATCTGAACTTGATACATGTACTAGGGCAATTTACAAGTTAAATGCTACGATTACAAGTTAAACCGGAGATCGACTGAAGCAGCATTTATCTACTTCCGCTTATGCATAACAAAAGCGTTTCGAAAGCTACCTGGCGTGACTTCAGACTCCGTCTAAGACTCGTGGGACAAACACATCAACAAGCAAACCATTGAGATTTTTCCCCAGTATGGTCGCCACTATGTTAGCACTCAAATCTACCTCAGGCTGAAATGAAGTAAAACTCAAGGCTACATCAAACCACGCTCAGCCTCGTAGCTAGCCCTACGAGGACAGGAGAGGGCTCTCTCCGTCAATCTCGAGAAAATAAGCAATGGAATGCGAGATGACTTACAATAAGAACTTATTTTAGGCTAGTAAAGAGATAGGTATGTTTGATTTTTGGTTTTTTGGGTTTTCGCTGGAGTAATGGGAAAATAAAATTTTGGGTTCGGGGATAAGGTCAGACCTTTGCAGAGTTCAAGCTGGGGCGAGGTAGGTGATGATCTTGATGTTTTGAATTGGATTTATGGAGATATTAGACCGACGAGGAGCTGAAGAGGGCAAAGAAGAACTTGTATCCTCTCCAAACAGCTGAAAACATATAGAACTAACTGAATTCAAAGGCTAAGCACTATAAACAATGGATTCAACCTTAATCACTCATTCAAACTTAGTTCAGAAGCATAATGAAAGGATGGAAACATCAAACATGAAGAAACTTACAGTAAACAAAGGAGAAACATCATCAAGAACAGAACACCACAAGGATCCCAACAAGTGCCGCAAAACCCCTGATCTTTCCTTAGCCAAAATATGAAAAGTATGTACAATAGTATCAAAAGTATCCCAAGAGTCCAACCCGTAGAATGCCTCAGAAATTACAATATATAGATCACTCTAACCCCTTTCCCCACCTCTAGGGGTCGAATTCCCTCTTCAGGGATCAGTTTCAACCAATTCTGATCATGGAACTACAATCTAGGCAGCTAACAACTTGCCTCTAAAAGAGTGGAAACTGATCCATTACATGATTTTTTACTCATTTGAGAGTGAATCTTCTAGAAGAGATAAAAACAAGCCAAAGTTACATATCAAACATGAATTTACATCATAAAAACCCAAGAATTCTATCCATAAGCAAAACTGGTCCATAATAGGCGAAATACTGAGCTGGCAGCTGAAAACTCAGAAAAATTCCTAGGTGGGTCGCTCCTGAACTGCGTGGGTCGCTCATGTTCCAGGATGATTTTAAGGTAGCTCCCGACATCCAAATTGAGCTCATGATAGCTCGTTGGAAAGCCCTGGATGTCTACTTTCCAACCCAAGTGGAATTTATGAATTTGGAGTTGATTTGACCCTCCAAAACCTCATTCTCCCAGAGGTACTTCCTGCTGGTGCAAAAGGTGGCAGCAAAGTGGTTTTCATGGTGTTTTTGAGCTGTTTGACCATCCAGATTTTGTTGAAATGCTAAGTTGACTTCAGAGGATGCATAATTAACCATGAAAAATCCAAAAATGTAAAAATCTCCTCCATCAAGTGTCTCAAAAAAATGCGAGCGCATGAGCGCGCGACCCACGTAGCTGCAAAACCTGTTTTTTAGACCAAAAATTTGGAAATGACAAAATTTTCTCCGAATTTGCCCAAATTCGGAGCGGAGGTCCTCCATCATGTGTCTTGCCCAGTAAATGAAGCCTCGGCCAAAATCCGAAGTGGATTAGGCCTTTTCCGCCGTCGAAGTGCCTTGCGCAACCTCCTCTTCATGATCTTCATCCTCGCTTTGCAAACATGCATGCGAGCCCAGTAATGGCCTTTCATGTGGCGAAGCATGTCTTTGTCTCGCTTGGCCTTAGGCCTTCGCCACCACTTTCTCAAGATGTATATATTCACCCGCCATGAGCACAGCATTCCCTCTGTTAACCATGTCATGTCACCTGTGCCTCTTTCATTCCACCGCTATCCTCGCGATTTGGCGCACCTCATAAAATGTGAGCTCATCTCAGGCCATTTGTTGCGCCGCTTCCAACATTTTAATCACCCAATCGAGCCTACTCGCAATTGGTCTTTCAATGTCATTCTCGCCTTGCCTCGGATGACTTCCCTCGCCTCGAGCTAGGAGAGCCCCGTATCAACATCAATGACTCGTCATATCTGTCCCGCCTCCCATGGCCCTCACTGCGACGGGCCTCGCTCTCGTCTTGCACTCGTACTCGCACCGGAGAAGAAGGCGAGACCCCTTCCACATCATGTGGAGATAATACTCGTTCTGCTGATGAAGTCGGCAAGACCCCTTCCACCTCACGTGGAGATAATACTCGCCGTGTCGCTGCAAATAAGGCCCTGTGGCCTCGCTGATATGTCCGAACCAAAGGAGTACTGATATGCTCAACCTCAGGCATGTCTGGCTGGTGTGAAGGCTCTCCTGCATCATGAACTGTCTCGGGAGGTGGCTGTGGCACTCTGAAAAAGTCTCTAGAAATGAAATCCTCCCAAGTGATGCCCTGCTCTGCCAACTGATGCAACACTATGACCTTGATCAAAGCGTAATGAATATACTCCCGTATCATTGCACCGGGCTCGTTTCTTCGCACACAACTATCTTTCTTATGTTGCGTATATGAAATAAGGAATATTCATCATACGCACCCTTGTGAAGTGCATCAGCAAACGAACATGATACGAGAAAAGACGAGCATACCTGACCTCACAACTGAAATACTGAATAATGAGCCTCATGAGTGGTGCATACTCATCTCTCAAGAATCGGAATGGAAAGACTCTGCCCGAGTAAGCCACATATCCAGTTTTAATGTATGGCTCATAATGAAATTTCTCTAACTGCTTACCCTTGCTCCATTTCTCTCCTATGTTCGGTATGCCAGTGGCTTGAGCAATAGTCAAAGGCGATACAATGAAATCAACCCCAGCAAGATTTACCCGATCACCCCGCAAATGAAGAACAAACAGACGTGCTAATTCACGATGAGGTCGGGTTTGTACAACCATCTCACAATATCTGAAACATGACAAGAATCGAAAACAATCCATAGCTAATGGACATGCCTGCAACCGAGCCAAAGAGGTAGGCTCCTCTCTCGCGATGATCACCACTTCGTTTTCTCTCATGAACTCCGTGCACATTACCTTCAAATTTCACCTAATCACCGCCGACCCCGGTTCATATTCTCGACTGCCTCCCACATACATCTCTCTGATCAAACTTTGGGCAATGTGTACACCGATATGAATGCAGTGAAAGCAAAATTAGGATGTATGTTTAACACTCAATCAATATCCCACCGCCAAAACACCATCAAGGAATCAAGTTATGGATAAAATCTCTGTTTCAAATGGACTGACAGGCAGCATCTCTGTTTTGAATGCAAATGAAATTTTGACAAAATAGGAGTAGGCAAGCTTCAAAGTTTGGACATATCTAGTCAAAGGAGAGTATAGTATAATCAGTGATAGGTTAGCCTACGAGTTTATGACCATAAAGGTTTCAATAGGTCATTTGAAACAATGCTAACATTGGGCAAACAAAGACATGAGCAAACACTAATATTGGGCAAGATGACTTATTACAAACATGAGAGATGTGCTCAAAGGGTTTAATCATGGCATAACAATAACAATGGTGACAGTGATATTATAGGTATGAGAGCAAAGTGATTTTCATGTTTTATGAAAGGCTGACCATATCACTGTTTCAGACATCAAACCCATTTTTACACCATTTATTTTCATTTTAACCCTGAAAACAATAATCTCATAACAACGGGGTTTTAAATCCTTCATTAGCATATTAGAACCATGTATGATGACACAAAAACGTTTGCAAACCCCAAATGATTGAAGAAAACCTGCTTTGAAGGCAACTGGAGTCGATCTGAGCGCTCAAACACAATTCCGGAATGCTGTCTCTGCGTGGGTCGCGCAGCCCAGGTGGGTCGCGCAGGTGCAAACCCACTGTGCTAAACCCGTTCTGTTTGGGTCGCGCAGCCCAGGTGGGTCGCGCAGGCTCAAGTTGGGTCGCGCAGCCCTAAAACACTGTCCACGCCTTCCAAAAGTCTGAAATCAGCTTTCACTTGGCAAATACGATTTGGGAGCAATGAAATCGGTTCAAATGAACTTGTTTGGCCTTTATATATCTCACAAATATCTTCCCAATCAGATTTCATTTCAAATCCAACTTTAAACCCACATTACAAATGTTTTTGTAATTTTCACTTTGGCTTTTTAAATACAAACTTTGCTTTGGCTTCTCTGAGGTCGATACTGATGATTTTATTGTCTTTTTGCAGGGATATGACTGTCTTAGCTAGAGGAAAGACCAGGGGTCTACTTCTACAATGTCTTCATGGTGGAACAATTACAAATTTATTATAAAATGATAATGACAAATTTCTAGTTCCAAAACAGAGTTTTGGACTAGAAATGTATTTTTAAGAAAATGACGATGATAATAAAATAGAAATCACAAGTGCTGGACTTTCCTCACCTTGCAGGCTTGATGACTAGTGTATAAATGACTCAGAAACCCTAGACACCAAGACCTAGGACACTTATTGACAATTTTAATGACCTCATGTATCATGATAATAACTATGAATAATTTTTTTGAGAATTTTTTTTTAAAATAGCGCTGCAGGTGTAATATGAGGAAACACAAGATGACACAACCCTTCGTCAGTTCATGGCATGATCCTAGTGATATGCAAAGAAGTGAAACAAGTGAGACACCTAATAATGAAAATGCAAAAGACGAAATGATCACTGACGGAGGGCAGCAAGGGCTGACTCTAACACTTTATTTGACGGCTGGGACAGCCTATCACATTGCAGGGGGGAGGTTAACCTCATTATTCCCTGAATTACATGTCAGATCACTATTCTGGAAAGATAGTGTACGACGGTATGGCATGGCTTAACGGCATGACATTTCTATTTTTACACAAGTTGCTGTTCATAATCCATTTCTGTTGCATACTCTGTGTTTTTTTTCGAAATCTTGCGATTATCACCCTCTCTGTGTTTCAAACAGCACAAGCAGTTGCTGTTCCATTGAGAATCCACAGTGAAACCATGGGAGGAAGGGTAATTCGAAGCGAACCTTAGAAGTTGACAATCTCCGCTGCTGCCCGGGAGATCCTGGAAAGAGCAGGATGGCTGAATTATCTCAGTCGCCTGCAGGAGTCTAATGAAACAGTAGCGATGGAATTTTTGCAAAACCTACAGGAGGATCACTCCACAGTAAGGGGGAAGCGGATAGCGGTCACCGACGATATAATTGTAGAAGTTTCGGGACTACCAGCCACCGGACCAGTATGGACACTAAAGAAGGAAAGATTACAGAAGATCATGGAAATTTTCCAGGACGAAGGCCAGAGCTTGACAATTAAGGGGAAGGGAGTTCTGCCAGCAACGCTAGGAGAACCCTGGACATAATTAGCAAGAACAGTGCAGAGCTACATCACCTGCGAGGGGAGGAAAGACGTGGTAAGACCACGACATCTTAAACTCTTAGCTGTTTTAAAAGCAGAAATGCTCTGTAAATCTACCTGCACTTCTGAATTCATTACTGCATGATGTCGCACGAAGCTTAAAAAAGGCACAGCATGTAGAGTCAGTCGTCAGTCACCATGGGTTAATACGATTAATAGTTAGTCATAGTCTCACCCAGCAGCAGAGCAGCTGGGAAGAGCTGATTGTAATGATTGAGGGGGGATTGACAGCACCATCCCCAAAACGTAAACATTCTACAAGCACACCAGAACGTCCAGAAAAACGCAGAGAATTAGTAAAACAAAAACATGTTGCTAGTGCATCTGAACGACCAGAAATACACCAGGAATCGGCAAAGCGCAAGCATGCCACCGATACACGCGAACAGCCAGAGAAGCCCAGAAAATCATTTTGAAAGCAGGGCCATCCTGGTTAGGATATAGATTTCGCAATCCAATTATTTGGCACCCTGCACCCGGATATCAAGCCCTGTATGAGATGCCTGAGGGGCAAACGGGTAAGTTCTTTGACTATCTAGTCACTCATCGTGGCTGTAGGCCTCCACATGAGATTCCTTCTCCAGCCTATTCTCTCACTGCCTTGCATGTCAACTACAATGTTTTCATGAGGACATGAAACAAGGTAAGCAGGGGGTGTGTGGAGTACTAAAAAGGTATGCTTTTGATGATCATTTCAGTGGCTTTTTAGTAGAATTTGTAAACCTTTTTGCATCATGAATTTGGAAAATAATAAATAATTATAACAAAACATGTGAGAGTTGATATGCAAGACTTAACCGCTGATGATCGTTATTTTTCTGTGCAGGAAAAGGTTAAAACGAGGAGTTGCCGTTCCAAAGGAAAGGACAAAGACGAGATAACTGTTGTCCCTTTGAAGGGGAACCGAATGCAAACAAGGCTAAGCAGATCAAAGCAAATTGGCCCGGAAGAGGAGGAGAAGACACCAGCTCGGCGGAGAAGAAAAGAAAAGATGAAGGATTAACAGTTTGGCGAATCCCTCAGGATCTTTGATCCTGAGGGATCGCTTCTTTATTTATCTTGTTACTTGGACATCTCCGCCGTCACCTTTATATAAAGGGACAACACTGTTAGCTTGAGAGAGGATATACCTTTTATGTAATTTTCTGTTAAAAATCAACTCTGATCATCAAGTCTCATTGAGAACTGGTTCATTGTACTTTTGTCTTATGCATTAATATAAACTTGGTGATTATCTCATTTCTACGTCTGGATTAACTTGAGGGATCGCTGCTTTATTTATCTTGTTACTTGGACATCTCCGCCGTCACCTTTATATAAAGGGACAACACTGTTAGCTTGAGAGAGGATATACCTTTTATGTAATTTTCTGTTAAAAATCAACTCTGATCATCAAGTCTCGTTGAGAACTGGTTCATTGTACTTTTGTCTTATGCATTAATATAAACTTGGTGATTATCTCATTTCTGCGTCTGGATTAACTTAAGGCGGTGTACCCTTGGAGGCTAAGGGCCCGCCCCCGAAGGACACTTGCTTCTGTATCACTACGATTTGATTTCTGCGTGGTTTGCTTATCGTTGTTATTCGGTAATCTGATATGCTTTATAAGTTGCTATTACATGCTCTGTTAAGATTAAATCATTAAGGTTTTTACAGATATAATTGTGTATTGACTCTGCATTATGTTACTGATCCTTTCAGAGTTGATTGCATGTTATTAGTCTTAACCGAATATTCTTATTGTTCTGTTACAGAGCTTTTGTACTGAACATTCGTGTCATAGATTGTGTTCTTCCTGATTGTTGGATTCAGAAATAATGTTGTTCTATTTGGAAGCATAGTCGTATCCCTGTTAATTAAGATTGATCAGATTACTATTCCAGTGTGTTGTGTGCGTATATGATTTACTAGTGCTGTTCCATAATTTATCAATAGTTAGTGTTGTTCCATTAGTGTGTTCTGCTTGATTTTCCTTAAGAGTGAAAGATTGTTATTTGATTGCGAAGAGTGCATTTGGGTTAATAGATTAAGTTTTGTTACGACTCGCGAGACTTAGTTGTTCGATTGCTGTTGCATTTTAGAATTTTCGTTCCATTCCAGATTTGCTGTTCAATTCTTTATTTGTTGTTCTATTTTTCTATCTGTCGTTCCATTTACTCGCATTTGTTGTTTTGGTGTGAGAGACGATCTAAGGCTGTAGTGAGCTTCGGCATTCACTGTCTAGCTCCCAGACCCGTGGTCTATGCTCTAATTTCCTTTTCATCAGTTTCCAAAGGGATGGGTTATCGCTGCCGAACCCTTGACTGATAGGCTGCCTAGTTTTCTGAATGTGTGATTTATTCTTTTGAAGTAACTTAGTTATAGACAAGCATCCGTTTACTCTTGTATTTTTAAACACTGTACTACTAGCATTACTCTGACAAGTGATAGCCTCAGACTGAGACACTCTTTGGAATAACAAAACGCTTCCGGATTGACATATTAATGTGAGGTAATTAGAGGTGAAAGAGACCCTTTTTATAGCTCTACACCCACCAAGGTCCACCTCCTTGTGGTCACCTCCCAACTCCTGATATTTGTTTCTTTCTGCCTCTGTATTTGTTTTTGCTTCATCTCCTTTATCATTACCACCTGTCTCTATGCATGGCTCTATTGAATCTTTTGGCACTGTGTTTTTGGGAGTTGTTTCTTTTGGATTTGTTTCTTTAGGTGTTTTTTCTTTCTTGGATGTAGAAGGTGTAATGAGCTTTGTGGATCCAAGCCAAATCTTCCACGAATTCGGCCATGTTGCTACGACATGGTCAACATCTGCCTTTGTGACCATGTAGGGAAAGGTGTACCAATTGGATTCCTTGCACGCCTTGATCATGATGTTGTGCATAGTCACTTGAAACTCTGCAATGATTTTATACTTTTCATACACGGCTGGTGAGTGTCATGGTTTGGAATGGATAGCTTGCTCCAGAACGCCTTCAAAAATAACCTAGAAGATTTTTTTTTCTTCGACTCGTTTGGAATTTGATGAGTCCCATAAAGTTGTATAGTAGTCCACTCGCATACGTCTGGCTCAATTTTCGGAAGGACTGCATCAGCTGGGGTCTCCCATGCCACCAGAAAGATCAACAAGAGAAGCCATGAGTATCAGAATTGCTTCCCCAGTTCTTGTGCATCATGGACATTCTCCAAAAACTCTTGACATAAAAATTGTGACTAGTTGTACAACATCCATTTTTCACACTGCCACTCCAAGGAAATGACGTGCATGGGGACTATTTTGGGTCGAAACTTCCTCATGAGCTTACATTTGAGGACAAGGGTGCCCATGCACACTGCCGAGTCAGTGATGGGATAGACCATAACGCCCTACTTATCCCGCCCCACCTTGTACTTGTCCTTCACCTTCGTTGCTACTTTCAATTCGTTGCTTTTCCCTAATCTTGTCATTGGATGGGGCCCCTTATTAGGCAGGGCGATGGTCCAATGGATCAAGGTGGCATCTATAGGGATCCGCCCCCGAATCTACAACAAGCCTTCATATACCAAGGAAAAAAATTGGCGCACAAAAATTTCTGTTATGGGGTATCACTCGAAATAGGGGATCCTCAACAAATTGAGGAATCTCGCGTTGTATAGCCCGCACACCCATGACATCGTCTCTACGTTTGGTACATCGTACAACACTCGTTCCAAGTAATTTTCTGGGGAAAGCTCTAGGAAATGTTCCTCATTTTCCAGATCAGAATCATGAAATTTTACTCTAGGGAGCTTTCCAAACATCTCGCCGACGAGAGGGACATCTTGAAGACAGAAGGACATCTGCAGATACTCCTTCACAGTATAAATATTATGTGGCTTGTGCAATGAATTATTTCATGGCTTAACATAGGGTATCTGCCATGAGATTGGTTCTACAAACATTTCTTCTTGCGTAACATTCATCGGTCACTTGGACAGATCACCAATGGGGGAGCCCTCCTTGGAAGCTTGTTTAGGGGATGTGACATTCCGCGGAGAGGTGCATGGATTCGAAGTAGCCTATTTAGACATATTTCCCTTTATTTTATCTTTCGCCAGAGTGGAAACAACCTTCTCCATGTCTAGGACTACTTCTTTAACCTCATCTGAACCCATCTCCATAGAAGCAGTAAGGGGCGCTAAATGTTCCTCTACAAGGTTGGTGGTCTTCATTCTCACACGGAATATGAACTCAGGGTTACTAATGTTAGAAGAGGATTGGCACCAGAAATACATAACTCACATATAGTAAGATGACAGAGATTATAGACAATCACATGGCACCAAATATTCAAACAGTAAAGTAACCAATTGAGACCCGCGTCCGCCTTTTTGTAAGCCACCAATGGTAAAAATGGTAAAATTGTCATTAATTTCGACCTACCCTCAAGGGAACAGTAAAAAATCCTCCAATATTTCCTCATTAAATGCAATAAATCCACTCCATCCAATGGTAAACTCACTTTTTCACCCATCTGCACTATTCCAACAAATAGTTTTCAGACCTACGTGTCACCCCTTCGCTTCTGTTGCACCTGTATGCGCCCTTTTTCTCGGTTGCGTGTATACCCTTCGATTTTGGTGCTCCGGCCATATAGTAATTTGGTCGGCACCGAATTTTCTCTATACGGATTCAGGCATCTCCCATTGAAGTATCTTGGAAGGTACTCTCCGCGCAGCATGGCCAAGAGAACCGCACTACCGTCAATGATCACCCTTACAACATATGGCCCCATCTTTTTGAAATTCCTTGGGTGGCATGCAAACTGAGTATCATAGAGTAACACCAAATCTTCCACCTTGAACACCTTCTTCCTTATGTGTTTTTAATGCCAGGATTTTTTGTGCACCTTCTACACTTGCTGGTGGAAGTTAGTAATGAATCGATCTTCTTCTAAGGCAACGAGTTTCTCTAATAGTTCCTCCATAATGTTAGGCTCGACGATATTAGTGAAGGCCGCAATGCAGAAGCTTGGGATAATATAATCCATTGGCATAATGGATTCTTGCCCATAGACCATCCTGAACGGTGTATTTCCTATCAAATTTTTGCATGTTGTCCTGTAAGCCCATAGCACAAAAGGGATGCGCACGTCCCAATCATCCCTGTTGGAATTGCAGATATTTGTGAGCCAGTGCTCCAAAATATTTTTAAATGATTCTACTGCCCCATTTTCTTGTGGGTGATAAGGGGTACTCTTCTTTTGATTGATTTGGAACTCCTCTATCAAAGCTTCAATTGTTTCGTTAACCAAATGTGTACCTCTATCGCTCATCAAAATATACGGGTGCCCAAACTTAGTCAAAATGTGATCAAATATGAAGTGTGTAGTATTACTTGCAGTACAGTCCTTAACTACCTTCACTTATACCCACCTGGTGACATAATCAGTTGTAGTAATGATATATCATGCTCCAGTCTTTCTTCTAATAGGGTTGATTTGTGCCATAAAATCTATAGCCCATTTGTCAAAAGTACAACAATCCTCTTTCTGTTGTGAAGGCTGATTTTGAGGCTGGATGTCTTCTTGAGCCTCACCTAGAAGGAATGGTTAATAAATACTTGTGTTTTCAGTTGGATCCTGAGGATTTCCTTCTATTACTTGATCCTTTTCACTCTCAAACAACTCCTCTTGATCTTTGTGATAGTCAATTTGAACATGGGATTCATGAGTTGTTTCTAATAGATTGTCAGGAGGCCATCCTTCTTTAATAATCTAAAATGTGCGAAGGCTTCCCAGTCCATTGACATGCATCACAGGCCCAAAAATACGCATATGCATCACTATGTAGTGTGGGCCACCATAACCCTTCACGCTGCACCTTTTGCCTAGTGGCTTTCCCAGCGTAGTGGCCTCTTGCCACTCCTCTGTAAGATTCAGCCAATATAGCCTATATTTCATGTTCCAATGCATATCTCCTTAATACTTCATATGCTCCTAATTTATACAACTGACCTACAATTAGGGTGAGATCAGCTGCACGTGCAACCAAATCCTTCTTATTTTGGACATGATATTCCGTAGGCATTGTTCCCGTAGTCAGAAAATGAATAATTTCAGCAAAGTTCTCATCAACCACCTTGATAGCGAAGAGTTGTGCATCCGATAACCCTTCCTCCAGGCTGGTGGGTTCTTCCACATTCTGAATCCATGATAGATTATTAGGTCCAATATTTATTCTTCTCGGCTTCACAATGATCTCAAAATCATACTCCTAGAAAATCAACAACCATCAACAGATCTCCCCCCCCCCCCCCTGACACAGGCTTATTGACCAGTTATTTCAAAGTAGAATGATCAGTGAAAATTTTTAACTGCCCTCCCAATAAGTAGTGCCTGTATTTTTTTAGCGCATATACCATGGCCAATACTTCCTTTTTGTAGTTGAGTAGTTGCGCTCTGCGCTTGAGAGCTTCCTACTAGAAAAATATAGTGGGTGATCAATGTCTCCCTCTCCTGGTTGTGCTAAAATAGCTCTAAGTGCTATACCAGATGCATCCACATTCACGTGAAAAACCTTAGACCAATCTGGGAATATCAAAATAGGTCCAGTGACCATTTTCTCCTTTAGCAGCTCAAAGCTCTTCTAACATTTGTCATCCCAGAAAAAATGTAATATTCCAAAATATTAAAGCAAGAATATTTGAAAACAAAAATGGAAATAGTAGTGAAAATAATTACATAAAAAATGGAGACCAATATAGAGACGTTATATTATGTGTATGAACAAAAAATAAATACAAAATAGTGAGGCACAAATCATATTAAATGAGCAAACAAGCCTCCCATAAACAATCACTCTCAAAAGTGAGATGCTGCTACTATACAAATTGTCGGAGAGCTGCTACAACGTAGTAATAATGTGCACAACTATAGTTGGAGATCATACAATGATATAAAAATAACGATATATGCCTCAATAGATGCTACACATACAGATCTAGGCTCTATATCACCCTTCCAAGACAAACCAAGAGGGTTTTCGGAAAATACACAAAATTACAAATATGATTTGTAGCCCTAAGGCTAAAGGTTTGTTGCAACAAATTAGATGAGAAGATATGGATGAAGCTGATATACAAATAAGTAGCTCTTCTCCAATAGATCCTTCGGAGGAAAGGCTGACCTCTCCACTGAAGAAATCACTCCCCAAATCATACATTGCAACCTCCCCTGCAACTCCTCCCTAAAATAACACAGATCTAGACTGAAACTGCGCTGTAGGGGATAAAAACACCTTGGAATAGTGAAAAATGTAGCAATAATTCTCAAAGGGCTTATTTTTTGGCCTCCCAGTGGAAGGAAACCTTCCTCCATTGAAAAATAGCTCAGAAATCACCCAAATAAAACCTCCATTGCTGCACCGTACAACACAGCACAACCCTCAACAGAAAATGCACTGTAGAAGAAATATGGAGCTTGGATTGATGCCAAAATGTGGAAATATAGCCCAAATAATTCTCCTAAGTGGGCACTCAAATTTCCCAGAGGATGAAGGTGGGATTCCAGCTCGGGAACACCCTTGTGCTAAACAACACTGCATTCTTCGCTAAACAACTGAAGAGAGCAACAAGTCATACATACCATAAAAAAAAAAAAAAACCAATCATCCCCTCTATGGCTTCCATCCTCCTCCTTATATGCTTGGTGAGCTTCCTCACCTTACGCCCCACTCATTAAATCCACTACTTCCATGCATGGAATCTCCCTCCAAAACTACATTGTCCCTCAATGAATGCCACTCCTTCCATACCAGCATTGTTGATTTGGTCAAAGTTGACCCAGTCTTCATGCTCCAACCCCTTTTCACACACAAGGGTGCTTAATCAAGCTACTAATATGATCTCCATTCACATTAGGAGTGATTTTATTCCTACTAAGGATATTTATGGGTCTCCATACCCTTTTATTCTTCTAACTAAGAAGCAAAAAAAAAATTAATATTCCAACTAGCTTAAAGCTAATTGGGAATATTACAGTCCCCCCCTCCCAAATGTTGCTTGTCCTCAAGCAACTGTAAAGGTGAGTGCTGCAACTCTTCTCCTCCTTCCTTGGTGACACCTCCATGTGATAAGCTCTCCTCATGAACTAATTTTCTCCCAATCAATCCCTCCATGGAAAGCTCCTCCCAAGTACTCATGAGATGCCAATGACTCACCTCATAAGGAAGCAAAAGATCTAATGTAGCAATCATGGTTTTCCAAATGTTCTCCCTGAAGCATGAAGCATAAGAAACATGGATAATCTCACTCCCAATGGGCATATTCATTCCTTGCATCCTTCCTCCAATCATGCCCACAATAATGATAAGAACATCATCAATTTATGGGATCATAATCAAGGATACATAAGCTGCCATATGTAATACTTGAGGAGGATCATAGTCCCACATGTGGAACCAGTGAAATATGTCTCGTGACTTCTTTATAACATGATATAATAAGTGGTTTCCCCACCACTTTTTTTCTTCCACAACCCTCTCACAATCTTGGAGAAGGTGAATAATGTTTGGTGCCAATGGAGTACACCCTGAATGATATATCATCTCCCTATATCCTCCTAGGGAGTGGCCATGCTCAACATTGTTTATGGCCCTAAGTTGACCATGAAGTTTATAAGGAAGAGTGCCCCCACTTGGAGCAATGTCCTGCACATGTATGGTAAAGGAATGCAAATACTCATCTAGTAAATCTTTATGCACAAAAACATGATCCTTACCATATACCTTGATTGAACTAATGGAGTGGATCATAGATGTGTCCTCTCTGATTCCAAATGAGGAAAGAGGTGGTTGTGATAACTCTATCAAAGAGTTATGTCTCTCCTCCATTTCCAATTGATCCATGTATCTCCCAATATGTTGATGTATCTCCTCTTCAAAGCCTTCCCAAGTGAATTCCTCCATGATGGTATGGTATGCTCTTATGGAATAAGAGTGGCTGAAGAGAAAATATCCATGTGTTACATGTAGTAACTTCTCCTTGAGATTGGATCCTCTGAATAAGAAGATCCTACTCTTGTAGTAGATGACCCCATATCTTACTGAATATCCCTCATCCAATAACCGGTCATCGAGTATCCTGCATGTAAAAAGATACTTGGAGTAATCCACCAACAACTGGGATCTCCAATAAGGATCTATACTCCATAGTGACAATGTTGATGATCTATCATGTACAACATATGTCATGTGGTTGCCCCCTTCTTTGACATCTCCCATGCCAAAGTCACATACCAGGATGTTGCTATCCTTCCTCTGTTGCTCCTCTTATGGCTACTCATGCTCAAGTAAAGGTTGAAGATCTTGGAGGTTAGTCTTTCATGGGAAACTATCACCTATCCAAAAATTCCTGAGTTTCACAAATGTATGCATGAGTGGCCACAATACTCTACTATGTGTGTAATATTTATCCTCTAGTGGAAGTATCTTATCAGCCTCCAAAGTCAAGGAGTAGTCCCCTTGCACCATGATGGTTCCATCCTCCATCCCTAATGCATCCTCTCTCAGAGCAAGATGTGGGGTGAGAGTGGGTGATGATTATATTGGGATAATGTCTCCCTCCTCCTTTAGCCTATTAAAGACTCTCTGTGTTGTTTCATGACCTCCCAATGTTCCCACTCCTCCTGGATCTATGAGTGGTGCAACATGTTGTGAGACATTTCTCACCATATATTGATCAGGTGGCCTCCCAGGTGAAATTCCACTAAACAATAATGTCTCATGGGCCAAAGTCATCTGCATAACTGATAGGACTATTAGGTCCTTGATTCCACTACGCAAATCTAGCTCTATTTTCTATGTAGAATATTTCTGTGAGGGATATGTGTGCATGCCCATAATCATTTGATGTTTGCCACTCTTTCTATCCATCCACTCCATCTACAAAGTCTCCCAATATGTGGTGACCTTTCCCAAGGTAGTCAACCATTTCGCACCCAATATCACATTGGTGTTAGGTATGTCAACCACAAAAAAGTGATCAGTCAATGTATATGTCCCCATGGTGACAGATAAATATGGAACATAATGCATGCACTACATAGTTCTAGCTCTTGGGACCAAACTAAAAATCCCTCAAAATCATTAGTGGGTATTTCCCTCCTCTGCACTAGTTGGGAATTAATAAAGTTGTGGGTAGCCCCACTGTCAACCAAAAATTGAAACCCTCTGATCTTGAATGCAACCTCGAACCTTCAAGGTCAAGTACTTGGGTACTCCTCTTAATTATGCAAGGTCCCCTCCAATTGGAGAAAATACTCCATTCCCACCTCCCAGTGGTGGTGAATCCTCTCTTGCTATCCCAACACTATGACCTCCTTCCAGTTCATCTTCTTCTTCTTCATCATCAGAAAATATCTCTCTATAGTGTGCCTTCCCTTTTGCACATCTATGTCTGGGTGCCCATGATTCTTGGCATGTGAAGCAAAGCTTCCTTCTCCTCAAGTCTCTTCGAACATCATCACTAAGAGGTAGTTTGTTTTGGCCCTCCTTTGAAGGATGAGCCTTCTCATATTTTCCCTTTGATGGGAAAGTGGGATTTTTTTGAAATGTTTCCTTTGCTCTTGGCAAGGAATCTTGTAGATATCTAGCCCTTTCAATGGAATCTTGAAGGGTAGTGGGTTTGGTATATTTAACCAACCCATATAAAGGTTCTTCTAGCCCGTTGATAAACATATAGACCCTCCTTGCTATAGATAAATCAAGAAACATAACAGAAAGTTTTATAAATTCATAAATATAAGTTTCTGAATTACCTGATTGTGTGAGCTTAGCTAGCCCAATGAAAGGTGCCTCCGGGTCTCTTCGATCAAACCTCTCCACCAACCTCCTTGTGAACTCTGAAAATGCAGTCAAATTGGCATGACCCAATGTATAAATACCATGAAACCACCAATCATGTGCTTGACCCTCAAGGTGCAGTGCTGTTATTTTGATAGCCTACATATCTGGTACTTGGTTCAACTAGAAGTAGATGTCTAGCTTCTCTACCCATGATTTGGCAGTGCATTTTGATGACCCACCAAAAGTGGGTAAGAAACATCTGCCCATAGTTCGGTGAAGATCATTGTGCTGTATGAATCCTCCACCTATGTTGTGATGTCGAGGTCTCATATTGTCCTTGATTTTTCAGAACTCTTGAAAGCTAAAATGGTCCTTGAATCTCTGAGATAATACTCATACTCAGGAAAATAGTCTTCAATAGTTTCTTGTTCTTGAAATCCTCCATTTACCACTGCTAAAAATGTAGGCATTGTAGAGCATTGGGAAACCTACTGCATCACTGGTTGATCACTCCAGAGCCTCATATATTTGTGTCTATCCATCCTCATATCCTTTATTTCTCTTTCAATATCTTGCATAGTTCGAAGAGGAAGCTTAGGGAACTCCTTGTCATCCTCCTCTCCTGATATG
This sequence comes from Pinus albicaulis, assembly GCA_034641835.2. NCBI lineage: Eukaryota > Viridiplantae > Streptophyta > Pinopsida > Pinales > Pinaceae > Pinus > Pinus albicaulis. The sequence continues at coordinate 684,335,695 of CM076572.1, read as the reverse complement.
GGAGCTTTACCCTTGTCTTATTTATCATCTGTATAATCATATATTCGGTTTCTTCTTTTGAGATACCTCTTCTCTCTGTCTGTGAGAGGATCTCCCTCTGATGAAATATTGGCTTAAATGCATAGGCTGAGCCAATATTATCCTTCAATACAACTGTAATATTCCAAAATAGGAAAGCAACAATATTTGAACACAAAAATGGAAATAGCAGTGAAAATAATTACATCAACAATGGAGACAAATATTTAGCCACTATATTATGAGTATGAACATCAAATTAATAAAAAATAGTGAGGCAAAAATCATATGATATGAGAAAAAAAGCCTCCCATAAACAATCACTCTCAAAAGTGAGATGTTGCTACTATGCAAAATGTCGGAGAGCTGCTACAACGTAGTCATAGTGTGCACAACTACAACTGGAGATTATACAATGATGTAAAAATAATGATATATGCCTCGACATATGCTACACATACAGATATAGGCTCTATATCACCTTTCCAAGATAACCCAAGAGTGTTTCCAGAAAATACACAAAATTACAAATATGAGTTGCAACCCCAGCGCTGAAGGTTTGCTGTAAAAAATTAGATGAGAAGATATGGCTGAAGCTGATATAGAAATAAGTAGCTCTCCTCCAATAGATCCTCCAGATGAAAGGCTAGCCCTCCATTGAAGAAATCACTCCCCAAATCATACACTGCAACCTCCCCTACAACTCCTCCCTAAAATAACACAGATCTAGACTAAAACTACGTTGTAGGGGATAAAAAAACCTTGGACTAGTGCCAAATGTAGCAATAGTTCTCAAGGGACTTCTTTGCTAGCCTCCCAATGGAATGAAACCTTCCTCCACTAAAAACTAGCTCAGATATCACCCAAATCAAACCTCCACTGCTGTACCCTGCAACATAGCACAACCCTCAGCAGAAACTGCGCTGTAGAAGAAATATGGAGCTTAGACTAATGCCAGAATGTGGAAATATAGCCTGAATACTTCTCCTGAGTGGGCACTCGAAGTCCCCCGAGGATGAAGGTGGGATTCCTGCTCGAGAACACCCTTGTGCTAAACAACACTACAGTCTCCGCTAAACAGCTAAAAGGAGCAACAAGAAATACATACCATAAACAAAATAATAATCCAATAATCCCCTTTATGGTTGCAATACTCTTCCTTATATGCTTGGTGAGCTTCCTCACCTTGGGCACCACTCATTAGAGCCACTACTTCCATGCATGGAATCTCCCTCCAAAACTACATTTTCCCTCAATGAATGCCACTCCTTCCATACCAGTGTTGTTGATTTGGTCAAAGTTGACCCAGTCTACATGCTCCAACCCCTTTTCACACACAAGGGTGCTTAATCAAGCTACTGAGATGATATCCATCAACGTTAGGAGTGATTTTGTTCCTACTAAGGAGATTTATGGGTCTCCATACCCTCTTGTTCTTCTAACTAAGAAGCAAAAACAAAATTTGATATTCCAACTAGCTTAAAGCTAATTGGGAATATTACAAAAATTCTACATCCTTCTTTAACAACTTCTCCATCGACACAGTGATAAGAGCATACCCTTTGATAAACTTCCTATAATAACTAATATTTCCCAAGATGGAGCGCAACTATTTCACAGTGGTAGGAACTTTCAAGTTGATGATAACCGCGATCTTGGTTGAGTCTAACATAAATCCTTGCTGACATACTATATGCCCCAGCAAAATCCCAAAAGGTACTCAAAATATGCACTTCTTCAGGTTGAGAGAAATCTGGTGCTTTCGACAAGTATCAAGCATCATGCATAAATTTGACACATGTTTCTTTACTAATCCAAATAATGTCTAGTCATCAAAGTATACTTTGAAGAATTTATGCATGAATTCCTTTAATATAGCCATGACCATGCTCGAGAAGATTGCAGGTGCATTTTTCAACCTGAATGGCATGACAATATATTGGAAAGAACCCCATTCGGTGGCAATGGTGGTCTTGTTGTGGTCTTCTCGCACAATTAGGATTTGATGATAACCTGAAAATCCATCATTAAATGAATAAGATTCTTTCCCTCCCACATTATCCAACATTTCATTAGATAACGGAGTAGGGAAGGGGTCATGCACACATGCATCATTCAACTTGCGCAGATCTACACAAATCCTAATTACTCCCTTGCTCTTTTTCTCTTGAACCACCATTGGGCTTACCCAATTCGACTACTCGACCGGCTCAATGATACCCGCAACCACCATATTCTCTAACTCCTCCTCTACATGTTGCTTATATTTGGGGTTAAATCGATAAGGGTGATGTATGACAGGGTGTGCATCATGTTTTAATGTGATTTTCATGACACCCAAGTCCCCCACAATGCCTTTCAGCTCAGAGAATTTTGTAGGTATATTATCCTTATATTCTTTTAGTAGCTCTGCAATATTTCCTATTGTATCATCATCCCAGTAGTCCCCATTCTTAGCCAAATTGGGCTTCTCTTTTGTCCCAATGTTGAATTCCTTCAACTTCAAACATTTATTCACGTCCACCGTCCGTAATGCAGGACCTACAACTACACGCTCTCCCTCTGATTCGGGGATATTAAAATTCCTTTGGTCATATTCATTCTCCTCAATTGACAGATTTATAAAGTTAATGATGTCTTTCATCTGCGCATCCCAGGCCAGTGCAACGCACCCCTTACGGGGCCAGGATTCATCAAATATGAAAACATCTATGTCTTGTAGGGCTTCATCCAATTTTTTTGAGCCACCCAAAGATCCAAAGGTTTACAGGAAATATTCAGTCATTTTATACTAGTCTCGAGTACCTTGTTGTAGCTCGATTTATAGATACCAAGTAGTAGGGACTGGTCCCAAGGAATGGAAAAACCTATAAACCCATTCATTCCATGTATTTTCATCCCATACCTCCATCCACATGGCCAGGTGCTTGCGTGGATCTCCTTGACCATAGAATAATTCAAATGGTGGAGTGGCTAGAGGTTCAATCTGCAGCATCATCATTTTTCTACATTCCTCCCAATCCTGAAAAGTTCCCTTGTATGTCTCCCACCATCGCGTTGGACTTGCGTGCATAGCCAAATCAAGTGCCCAAAACCTTCATTCCTTTGGGATAGCTTTTTCCAATGCTTCCAAAAATTATTTGACACTATTAGAACCATAAAAGTAGGTTAGTTCTCTTACCTCAGAGGAGACGCACCATAATTTATTTTTAATATTGAGGCAGTGCAACATAGAGACATCGTGTAACTGGTTCTGCCGATTCTCCATTTCGCCATCAGAGTCATAAAAACGAGAGCTATCCTTATCCCAGTTCAAAATGCCATCAACTATAGGGTTGATCCAGTCTTTGTCGAGCATAGTCAGCTTATAGATATGATAAACCTCATCCCCTTCGTGCACCGGTTCTGTGTAGCATTCACCTTCTGTTGGATCTAGTGGGACTATCACCCGTGTACCATGATTCTCAAAAATCATACTTCTTCAATTCAGATTGATGATTCCTCCCATATAAATGGCCCAATCCAACCCTGAAAACTCAGGGTATGGGTCTGCATCATCCACAATTGGTATAACCTCAAAGTCATCACATACCTTCACTCCAACGATGTCTACCTCAACTTTTGGAAGCCTACCAAGTGGAATGATCTTTTGTTGATTAGCCATGTGTAGTTGAATGGTGGACCATTCCAACTTTGGTTGTCCCATATTCTACCAGGTTTGTTTAGGTAAGACATGTGCATCAGATCCTAGATCCAAGATAACCTGGTCCATCTCATAGTCTCCAATCTGCACAGTCATTCGCATCTCCCTACCAGTTCTCTTCTTCTTTTGACCTTGTTCACAACGTTGGTTTCTATCTGCAACACCTCTCTTTCTGCGGAGATGTCTATCAAGGCCTGGAGGTTATCCAATGCCTTTTTATTGCATATTAGCTTAATCCTTTCTGGCTTAAATGAAAATCTCTTTTTCTTTCTACAGGTTGAGGCTTTCCTTCTTGTCAGATGCCTTTCTGATTAGTGGTTTTGCGACAACCTTCTCCTCAATTCCCCTGTTGGGGTCCTGTGATTTGGAATATTAGAATACCAAATGACAAGGCAACATGGAATCAGCATTTAGAGTTCTAGGACCTAGCCTTCCTAGACTCAGAGAGGGATCTCTTAGGTTGTTTGTAGAAGATATGTGTGTGTTTTCTTTTAAGGGTTAATTTTAGGCTAGTTATTAAGTACAAGGTTTTTTTTATTGTTTTGGTTGGACATAATGATCAAAGAGCATAGATAGAATGAGGGAATCTCTAAGTCATTGGGCAATGGAGTCAAATGTATGTCATGATAAGTTTATTAAAGGATCGAGGAGTATCATAAGGAAAATCTAACTTGGCCAGTGGATCTTCAAATTTTTCAGGATAATGAGATGAAAATTAAGGATAAGAATGAAAATGAGGACAAAGGGAAATTAAGAATATTTTATCATGTACCCTAAACAAGAGAAATCTTTCAAGGTAACTGTTTTGAAGTAAGCCATAGGATAGGGCGAACCATAGACTTTTTTGGACAAAATTTTAATAAGAAACCTTTCAGACAACAATCCAGCGATCAAAAGACTACTTTCAGATAAAGAAAAAATATAATAAAATAGTAAGAGTAGCCTAAGATCAAACAAAAATAATCTAATCTTCTTTTGACTAGCTCTCTAGGGATATTTAAAGCAACCTTTTGAGGCAGTCCAGAGGATAGGGCTCACCATAGAATTCCTCGGTTTAGACTCTACTAAGCATACTTCAAAGAAAGATCTTAAAAATAATATCTCAAGTTGTACTCAAAGGAGCATGGACTCACCACTAATTTCCCTCATTTCACTCTATTGAAATCATTCCTTAAAAACAACCTCTCAAGTCGTACTCAAAGGGACACAGACTTACCGAAAGAGAAACTCCTTGGTTATACTCGATTGAATTATTTCTAAAATAAAAATCTAGATGGAACTGGAGGGCAATTAAGAGTCCTCCAATCTGACCTTGCAGAAGAAAACATTAAGACAGTGAAGAGAAAACAGAACTAAGGTGATTTCAAAAGACATTTCTTAGCCTAAAACTTTTGCTCTATTGTAGCAAAGAAATATGAAAACATAATGAAAATAGGAAATAACAATAATAGATAGAAGCACTTCACCAACGACCAAGCTCAGGGATCCAGTGATCTAGCCTCTTCCATCAACAAACAAATTAGGGCATGCACAAGATCCAAGACATCAATTTTCCATCAACTTCCAAGAGACTATGTATTAATTCAAAGAGTCATCAAATGCTGACTATACAATGAGTTCAGATGCAGTATTTATGCTGCAAATGAGGAGGTGAAGAGTTAAGATAGGTTTTGAGTATCATTTATTATAGAGTAGGTGCATTCCTAACCTTGAAAACCATGCAAGGCTTAAGGTAGGAATATCTGCAGCTACTTCTCTGTTTCAATAACTTTATCTTAACTTCCTAAGGAAAAATAGGTGAAATGTTTGAATTTAAGGCCAATTCATTAACTTTACAATAACTTCCTTGACAGATAAGAATATCTCTGACTATGTAATAACTGTCAAATGCCCTTATGGAAAGGAATCATGCTGTAGGTGGCAGTTTAGTCTTTGGAGGAGTAAATTCTTCTGGATTTAGTTTTTCGAGGCTATCTTTGGGCTAATCTATCTTTATTTAATCATAAAAATCTACCTTAGGCCTTTGAACCTTGATTTTCCTTTATAATATGTCTTACTTATTTTATCCTTTATTTCTGTCTGTCTTTAATCTCTGTATTATGGATTAATCCCCTTCTTGTGCTTTTGATAGGATATTATCCCTTTAATCTTTCTTTTCTTTCTTGTTTGCTTCTATGTATGCAGGGATACAACCTTTATGTGTTGGAGGGTTTTATAACCCATCAATGATCAGGATTCATCAAGGGTTACCCTTTATGCAGACCCCTGGCTTTTTCATATGAATTTACCTCTGGATCGTCATCCAAAGGTTAATTCCATCATTTTCTTGACTGTCAGTATGCTTTTTGGGCATTACCGCCATCAAAACTTGCAAAACATAAACAAAAATTTAGCTTAAAAACCTGCGAGAGGGGTAAAACTTCATTTTTTAGGTTTCTAAGGCATCGGGGGCAATTTGCAGAGGAGAAGGGAGTGCAGGGGCATGATTCCAGAGGTGGAACCATGAGAAATTTCAAATAGAGGCAAAGAACGTTGATTTTGGTGAGGGGAGGAAAAAGGTGGTTTTGGTAAACCATGGTGGTTATCACGTGGGTTGAGAGTGGTAAGTGGTATTGGGAAGGGGCTGCGTGATTCCACTAATCGATTACCGCGTGGCAGGTCGAAACCACCCATTTCACGTGGGTTGGGGCCGTTAAACCCTATCGCAAAAATCTGCGTGATATTCTATCTGGACCATCAGATCTCGAGGAGTGAGATTGACAGTATGGACAAAGTCTACAAACGGGGCGCAAGTTCGCAAGGTGGAGCCCGCGGATAGGTGTCGGAATATGAATGGGTGGCAAGGGATAGTGGAAAGTGGGACCACGTGCGATGATGTGGGGGGTTTTCTTGTGTAGCGCGGGTTTATATAATGAATGGGCAGAGTGATGGGGCACGAACGTTGTTGGATCAGGGCCTAGGGTTCAAGATCAATGGTGTAGATGGTCCAGAAGAAAGAAAAGAGGCAGGGTAAGGTGAAGGGGCCCATTTTAAGTTTTCAAAGTTTTGGGTGGGTTTTTCTCAAACGGGGCGGAGGTGTATTTGAGTAGGGAAGGGGCTATAAACAAGGCAGAGGAAACGGTCTTGTGGGAGTAGAGGGGATTAGAGATTGAGACAAGAAGAGGCTAAAGGCCCAATTTATGCAAAGGGTGGGTTTAACACAAAACATGGTTTTTCTTAGGATTTTTAAGAGTCTGATAGGCTAAAAGTCAGAGTTTAATCAATGTAAAAAGGGATTTCTACATTCTTTAAGGTTTTCAGAGAAAAATGATGAAAAAGGGGGGTTATGAGAAGTAAAAAGGGGAATGAATGAGGGTGTAGGTGAGGTAATAAAATGAGGCAAACAGGCCTAGAAAATGGAGTTTTCTTGGATCAACAGGGTAGCTTTAAGAAGGAAAAGATAGGTAAATTTAGTAAAATAGTCAGGTTTAGGATGATGAAGGTAGTGAGATTTCTAGAACTCACAATGTTTCTTAAATATTGTTTCTAGAAATATATGATTATAACTTAGTCATCTTTTCATATCAGCAAAAATTATTGATGACTAATAGTGGCTCCACTTGGGGAGGGAAACTTTCCTTTCAAGGTGTCTATAACCTCCAGTTTATCAAATATTTGAGTATCAATAGACCAGTGTCTTTTGCATTGGGCATATTTCCATTATTTTTCACTTGCTGATATTTCTTTTCAAGTGACAATCTTATCAATCTACAATATATGATTTCTGTCAACAACATTTTTACCTACCCAATCCTACTTGTCCTAACATTTTTTCTTCTTTGAGTGCATTTGAATTGGAAAACTCTTGACATTTTATTTTTGAAAACAGAAAATAAACTATCTACTCCTATCCTTATTTCTTCCAAGAGCTCAGTTTAAACTGTTGAACTCTTTTCATTTTCTACCTGAACTATTTGACTACCAAGATTAAGTTATTTGGTAGTCTTGATTCTCTAGCTAATGACATGAAATTTAAAGCCTGGTTTTAAATTAGGTTTAGAAAGTTTGATTCACCATGGTTGTCGCATTGAAACAACCTGCACACAAACATTATTTTCATAAAAGTAAATTTAGAAAGATAAGGCTGTGATTTGTCATTAGTAATGCATCCTTATCTTCCTCTTTGGTTCTGTTTTGAGCATGTGTAACCAGGATCTTCATATTTCCCTATTCTATCCTTCTTGATAAGTCAAGTCTGAAATAATATTTACAACCATTATTTCTACTAACTTATCAACATAAATTTAAAGCATGTTCAACCATGATTAGGCTAGATGACTGAAAAATATATCTTTTTAAATCAGTAGTGGCATTTAGACTAGCACACTTTCAGCAGTACTATTTTTTTTTTGGGTATGGGGTTGTACCTTTTTGAATTTTTTCCCTCTTTTTCTTTTCATTCATTGTTTTTGTATTTTTTGTTCTCAATGTTTTCTCATGCAATGTTCTATGTACAATGAATGAAAGCTTTGAAACTAAGACTCCTGACAGAAATAATGTTTAAGAATTCTGCCATTGACAAGACCTCCAAATAGTTCTTCTCCATTCAGCTGTTGTAAAAATTAAGCATTATGACCCCTAATTGAGTGAATGATATAAGGCCCTTTCCATATATTCTCAAACTTGCCATGTTTACCTTTATCTTCTCTCTTTGAATCCCATTTCAAAACTATATCTCCAACTTCGAATTTATTTGATTTGGTCCTTCTGTCAAAGACCTTCTTGATGTTTTCTGGAATTGCTTGTGTCCTTTTGTATACTTCTTCTATTGTCTGTTGTAAATGAATAGTTTGATTTAGTCTTCTCTGCATATCATTTTGTTATGTTTGTACTTCTTGGAGAAGTTCCATTGCTGGAACTCCCAAAGATGTAGGGAAAACTTCATCTATGCCATATACCAGCTCATAGGGGGACATATTTATTGATTTCTTGGTGGTTAGCCTATTAGCCCATAATGCATGAACCAACTTACTATGCCATGATTTCTGATTTTTATCCAGCAGTCTTTTGATAATGTTGATCAGGCTTTTATTGGAGGATTCAGCTAATACATTACCCTGGGGGTAGTAAGCTTTGGAATGGCCCAATGTGGTATGATATTTGTAATATAAATCGACCATTCTTTTGGATTTGAAAGTAGTAGCATTGTCTGTAATAATTTTCCTAGGACAACCAAATCTGGATAGTATGTTAGTTTCAAGGAACTTGATAATGATAGAGTCAGTAGCATTCCTAGAAGGGATGACTTCTATCCACTTGGTAAAGTAATATATGGTAGTAAGGATCCACTTATGTTGGGCATATGAGGTTGGGTGAATTTCTCCAATAAATTCTAAACCCCATTACTGAAAGGGAGCCTCAATATTGATGGAATGCAAAGGTAAAGGTAGGAGCTTTCTCTTGCCATCAAAAATTTGACACTTATGGCAAGTTATGACTAGTTTTTGAGTATCTGGGAAAAGGGTGGGCCAATAATAGCCAGCTCTAAGAATCTTATTTGTTTTTGTCTTCCAATAAAGGTGGCCTCCACATTCTCCCTCATGCAAATCATGCATGATTTTTCCTACATCATCCTCAAGCAATCATTTAAGCAATATGCCAACAACATTTTTCCAATATAACACTCCATCTAAAATGCAATAGTTTAAAGCCTTTTGTTTCAAGAATCTAGCTTTAGTATTTGATAGAAAATGAGGAGTATTAATATAGAGAAGCACATAAATGATATCAACATACCAAGGTGAATTCAAAAATATTTCTTTAATGTATGGAGCTGTGAATTCTTCTTATTCTTCTCAAATATCAACCATGTTTATATCTAATGCTTGGAAATCTGATTCTGCCATGAGTTTTGCTAATCCTTGTCAGTTAATCAGCTTGGTAGGCCTTATTTCTAAATCATATTATAAGATAATTGCAATATATTTTCCCCTTTTACCATCAGGGTCTTGATTTAGAATGTTTTTGACAACTGTATGTGGGACAAAAGTAATGATAAGATAGTGTAAAATGTAGACTCGAAAGTCTTTCAGTGCTTTTATCAAGGCTAAGGCCTATTTCTCCATGATATTATATTTGAGTGGAGCATCTCTTAAGGCTCTACTGAAAAATGATATTGGTTGTTCTTGCCCTGTACTATTCTTCTGCAACAAGACTACAGCAATGGTGTGTTTAGAGGCAAATGAGAAAATGTAGAAATCCATAGTGAAATCGGGACTAATAAGAATTGGTGTTTGAGTGAGAGCTTGTTTCACCAGTTCAAATGAATGTATAGATTATAAGGTCCATTTAACTCCTATTTCCTTTTTGAGCATGTTTGTGATATTCCTCAAAAGTTCAGCAATGTTGGGGATGAAGCTTCTCAAAAAATTGATCTTCCCAATGAAAGATTGTAACTCTTGAGGTTTTTAGGTTGTTGATTTTCAATATGCCTTCAATCCTTTTAGGGTCTACTTTGATTCCTTCTTCAGAAATTATGTGGCCAAGAATTTTTCCTTCTTGGAGACCAAAGAGTGTCTTTTTGGGATTCAAAGATAAGCCATATTTTCTACATTTCTAAAAAACTCTTCTTAAATGAATCAAATGTTATTTATCAGTTTTGGAGAAGAAAATAATGTCATCAAGGTAAATGATTTTGAAATAGCCTATGTCTTTTGAAAAAACTATTTCCATGGCCCTTTGGAATGTGGCCCCTGCATTCATCAAACCAAATGGCATTTTAACATACATGAATGTACCCCAAGGTGTGGTAAAATCAGTTTTGTGTTGATCACTTGTGAGCACTAACACTTGGTTGTAGCCTGAAAAACCATCCAACAGTGAAATTATTTTAGATCCAACCACCTTTTGAAGTATGTGGTCCATTTTAGGCAAGGGATAATTATCTTTTAGTGAGGCTATGTTCAGATTTCTAAAGTCAATGCAAAGCCTAATTTCCCTGGTCTTCTTCCTAATAGACACAATGTTGGACACCCACTGTGAGTATCTAAGGGAAACTATGATCCTAGCATCATACATCTTTTTGATCTCTTTCTCAACTAAAGGTAATAAAATAGGGTTTATCCTCCTTAGTTTTTGTTTGAAAGGTTTCTGATTTTCCTTAAGAGGAATTTTGTGTTGAATAATGATGGTATAATATGATTTCAGATCTTTGTACCCCCATGCAAACACATCTCCAAACTCCTTGAAAAGTTCAATATATTCCTGTTTGATATGAGTAGGGAGAGTGCTAGATAACTTGATCATTTTGGGTTCATTTATGCTGCCTATGTTATGTTCTTCTACATTAGTTTATGTAGGCTCCATCTTTGGTTTTTTAGCTACATCATTGAAATCAAAAAGCTCCTCTAATGGTGTAAGACCCCTTGGTATTGAATCATTTTTACATTGTAAAACTTCAAGGTCATTTTGATCTATTTTGTTTAGTAATTCTACTGTATAAAGATATTCAAATTGATTTATATCAGCTGTAGAGGACAACTCTGTTTTACGGGCTTGTTTTTCATCAAAACATTCTTTTTCATGGCTTGAGCTAGGTGTTAATTCATCAAAATCATTCTTTGATTGCAGAAAATCATCAATGTGTTTATCACCCTCAAACACTTGCCAATAGTCTTCACTGTCAGGGACCATAGGCCTATTTTTCACTTCGATATTTAATCATTCATTTATCTGTGGTATTTGGAAATTTTTGGCAGTAAAGGCAAGTTCATTTGCAGTGTTGTTTTGAGCTCTAGGAATGAAAATGAGTTCATATTTTTCAAAGGTTTTTAGGAGCTCTAGGAAAACATTCCTATATTCTCTTAATATTGGATTTTTGGCTAAATAATCCCCCTTTATTTGCCTAATAATTAGCTCTGAATCTCCTTGGACTGATATTTTCTTGGCTCCTAAATCTTTGAGAAAATGTAAGCGAAGGAGGAGGGCTTCATATTCAGCAATGTTATTGGTGCATTGGAAATCAAGTTTGTAAGAATGCCCTTGGTTTGTATTGTGTATTCATACACCAGCTCCAGAACCTGTTTTGTTGCAAGAGCCATCAAAGCTCATTTCCCACAGTGTTTCTATCTCATGCTTATTATCCTTCTGCTGTTCAAGGCTGCTAAGGTTAGGGCTGTTAGATTCTTCTTTTGGGAACTGATTTAACTATTCGGGTGAACTCAATCCTATCTCATTCTCCTTTTCTCATTGGCTAATTTCATCTTCATTGTAGAAGATAAATGAATCTAAATCTGAATGAATAAAATAAACATGAGTGTTGTTTGGCCTATCTATGTTGCTTACCGTAAATTTCATATGAGATTCTCTGTATAATCTTCTGGTCTGGTTAAAAACTAGAATGGTAGTATAAGACATGTCCATTTGAAGGCTTCCTTGAAGTTTGGTTCCCCATGATCTGGATAGAAGCATGTCATATTTTTGGGGAATGTTAGCAACAACTATGTCCATAACTAGACCCTTAGTAGTAATTTGTGCCAGATGGACACATAAATCCTTGATTAGGCCTAAACACTTGACTCTGCTTGAATCAAAGGAATACAAGTCCTTGTAAGGTTTAGTAATTTCTAGGCCTAATCTCTCCATCACCACTTTTGGCATAAGGTTGTGAGAGGCACCAGAGTTTAGCATGGCATTGTGTAAAATTTTATCATGTATATTTAAGCTGACATAAAATGGAGGAATGGTTCCTTCTTGGTATTTTACTTCTACTTCAGGACCAAACAACAACTATAGTTTATCATCTGTCAAGTTTAAAGTATCAGTATCATTGCCTATATTCAAAGCTTTCAAAACTTGGTTTTTATATACATCCTAGGTTACTAATTCAGTTAAGGGTATGCTAATTTTGATCTTGGAAATCTCACCCTCAAGGCTGAAAGGGACTAATGTTTTTGACATATTTACATCTGTTTTTTCAAGCATAGTCCTTTCAGAAATTCTGATTTGCTGAGTTTTATTAGGACTGTTATTTAGGAAATATTTCTCAAGGCCACTAGCAGAAGTACTAGGGCATCTTGGGTTAACACTTTGCTGATTGGTTTTGTCCTTGTTTGGGTCATTTTTCTTAGTCAAAGTGTTATTTCTGTTTGTTGTATTTTTAGGAAGATTTTCTAATTTTTTCTTAACAGCAGTGTCTATGTTTTCATCATTGGAAGTCCCTGGGTTCCTTTTGCTTCTAAGATAATATTGTCTATGTACCTCCATTATTGCATTTTCAAACCCCAGTTGGTAATCTTCAGAATCCTCATGATTGTTTTCAGTTTGTTCTGAGGAGAAGAATCCTTGTTCTTCTTTAGTGAGGAAAACATCTGTCTCACTATCAGATCCAATCAGATTTACATGATTTTATTCTAACATTTCATTCTCTCTTTCTTCTTCTTGATCTACATAGTTTTCTTGAAAGGGAGGCCTAATTTGTTGGTCATTATCTCTTTGTCTGTTCTGAATAGGATCTATTTTGAAATTGGGATTTCTATTTATGTTTTGGAGATTCATTTGGTTTTCTATAGGAGTCACTCTATCATTTAAGTTTATCTTCTCAAGAATTCTTTCCATTACCCTCACTAAGTTGTCAATTTTGGCTTGGATGGTGAGGTTGATTTCGTTGTTTCATCTTTATATGTAAATATTTTCTCTGATTTCAACCTAGCTCTTTTCTCAATCAGATTTTCTTCCACACTAATAAATCCCCTCTACATATCTTCTAAAGTTAAGAGGTCTCTTTCTCTTAGCTGCTAGGCCATGTCTGGATCAAAGCCTTCAGGAAATTTAGCTAAGGCCAAGCCTAGTGGAGGCTTCATGTTTGGGGGAAGTGAATTGTAAAAACTATTGAATCTAGTGCAATAATCTTAGACACTTTCCCCAGAATTTCTTTTGAGGTTTCTATATTCTGAAAGGATTTGGAGAGGGTTCTTTTTATTTCCCATTTGTTTATGAATGTTTGGTACAAAGAAGGGAGATCGTTTATACTATTAGGAGTTAAGCTTTTAAACCATTTTTTGGCTTCTCCTCCTAAAATTTGGGCAAGTATTCTCATATTAATGGTATCTTATTCTATTTCCATGTAATCAAAGGCATCATCCATTTTATCTACATGTTGTTGGGAAATAGTAGATTAAGTTCCAATGAAATGGGGAATTCTAGATTGATAATCATTTGGTAAAGGAACCAGAGGTTGAGGTAATACTAATGGGGCATACCATGCTGCCATGGTGGGAACAAATGGGGGATTTACAAGAGGTGGATTTGTAAAAGGAAAAGTGGGATGAAATGGAGTGTTTTGAACAGTGGATGTGTGGATGGGAGTGGTGGAGGTACTTGGACCAACAAGCTAATTATGAGCAGATTTGATATGGAAAGAACTGAAGTGGTGGAGAAGTTGGAAATTAGGAGGAGTGGAAGGAGATGCTTCTCTCCTAAAGTTCTACTATAAATCCATGGACTCAAGGTCAGATTGGTCAATATCACTATGTGACTTGGTTCTAAATAGGTTCGTTGTATGAGACAAGTTAAAGTGATGATCTTTCAAGACTATAAGGTTTTCAGGGATAGATCTTGTTCTTTGGATAGTCCTATTAGTAGTTAAATTTCCAGCTTTAGAAGTTTGCCACAAAATCCTTTCTGGATCATCCACTATTCTAGGAGGATTAGGGTCTGGATGGGATATGGTATTGATCCTATGTGAAGCCAAATTTCAAGTTCAAAATTTAGAGAGGCTAAAAGTTTTAAGGACTATTTTCAAATGTTTGACCTCTCTGGGTGTTTAGTACATTTATAGAATATGGGACTAGGCTTCTAAACCTGTTGGGACTAGTTTAACACAATCCTAAGGAAATCTAGAAGTACTAGTAGAGTAATAGGCTTACTAGGGCTAATGGAGTCACCAGGTGGAAATTTTTAGTTGTTTTTGCAAGTAAAATGTATCATTGTCCACCACCAACAAGTAATAAAAACCAATCTGGGAATTTTTTTGGGGTTTTCTGAGTTTTTTTGTGGTTTTTTATGGTTTCTGGAATCCTAAGCAGCACTTAGTTTGTCACTGACTCAGAAGGTCCCACCGTGATCGCCAGAATGTTGGGGTCTTGTGATTTGGCAGATTGGGATACCAAATGACAAGGCAACATGGAACCAGATTTTAGAGTTCTAGGACCTAGCCTTCCTAGACTCGGAGAGGGATCTCTCAGGTTGTTTGTAGAAGATATGTGCTTGTTTTCTTTTAAGGGTTGATTTTAGGCTAGTTATTAAGTACAAGGTTTGTTTGATTGTTTTGGTTTGACATAATGATCAAAGAGCATAGATATAATGAGGGAATATATAAGTCATTGGGCAATGGAGTCAATTGTAAGTAATGATAAGTTTATTGAAGGATCCGGGAGTATCATAGGGAAAATCTAACTTGGCCAGTGGATCTTCAAATTTTTTAGGATAATGATATGAACATTAAGGGTAAGAATGAAAATTAGGACAAAGGGCAATTAAGAATCCTTTATCATGTACTCTAAACAAGAGAAATATTTTAAGGTAGCTATTTTAAAGTAAGCCAAAGGACAGGGTGAACGATAGACTTATTTGGATAAAATTTTAATAAGAAACCTTTCAGACAACAATCCAGCAATCAAAAGACTACTTTGAGATAAATAAAACATATAATAAAACAACAAGAGTAGCCTAAGATAAAATAGAAATAATCTAATTTGCTTTTGACTAACTCTCTAGGGATCTTTAAAGCAACCTTTTGAGGCAATCCAGAGAATAGGGCTCACCATGGACTTCCGTGGTTTAGACTCTACGAAGCATACTTCAAAGAAAGATCTTAAAAAAAATATATCAAGTTGTACTCAAAGGATCATGGACTCACCACTAATTTCCCTGGTTTCACTCTATTTAAATCATTCCTTAAAAACAACCTCTCAAGCCATACTCAAAGGGACATGGAATTACCAAAAGAGAAACTCCTTGGTTATACTCTATTGAATTATTTCTAAAATAACAAGCTAGATGGAACTGGAGGGCGATTAATATTCCTCCAATCAAACCTTGCAGAAGAAAACATTAAGACAGTGAAGAGAAAACAAAACTAAGGTGCTTTCAAAAGAAAATTCTTAGCCTCAAAATTTTTCTCTACTGTAACAAATAAAGATGAAAAAATAATGAAAATAGGAAATAACAATAACAGATAGAATCAATTCACCGAAAACCAAGCTCAAGGATCCAATGATCTAGCCTAATCCATCAACAAACAAATCAGGGCATCCACAATATCCAAGACATCAATTTTCCTTCAACTTCCAAGAGACTATGTATTACTTCAAAGATTCATCAAATGCCGACTATACAATGAGTTCATATGCAGTATTTATGCTGAAAATGAGGAGGTGAAGGGTTAAGATAGGGTTTGAGTATCATTTATTACAAATTAAGTGCATTCCTAACCTTGAAAACCATGCAAGGCTTAAGGTAGGAATATCTGCAGCTACTTCTTTGTTTCAATAACTTTATCTTAACTTCCAAAGGAAAAATAGGTGAAATGTTTGACTTTAAGGCCTATTCATTAACTTTACAATAACTTCTTTGACAGATAAGAATATCTCTGACTGTGTAATAACTGTCAAATGCCTTTCTGGAAAGGAATCATGTTGTAGGTGGCAGTTTAGTCTTTGGAGGAGTAACTGCTTCTGGACTTCGTTTTTTGAGGATTTCTTTGGGTTAATTTGTCTTTGTTTAATCATAAAACTCTACCTTAGGCCTTTGAACCTTGATTTTCCTTTATAATCTGTCTTACTACCTTTATCCTTTATTTCTTTCTGTCTTCACTTTCTATCTTTAATCTTTGTATTATGGATTAATCCCCTTATTCTGCTTTTTATAGGAGATTATCCCTTTAATATTTCTTTTCTTCCTTGTTTGCTTCTGTGTATATAGGGATGCACCCTTTATGTGTTGGAGGGTTTTATAACCCATCAATGATCAGGATTCATCAAGGGTTACCCTTTATGCAGACCCCCTGGCTTTTCATATGAATTTACCTCCAGATCATCATCCAGAGGTTAATTCCATCATTTTATTGACTGTCAAAATGCTTTTTGGCATTACTACCATCAAAACCTACAAAAAAAAAACAAAGATTTAGCTTAAAAACCTGTGAGAGGTGTAAAATTGTATTTTTTGGGTTTCTGAGGCATCAGGGGTGATCTGCGTAGGAGAAGGGAGTGCAGGGGCATGATTCCAGAGGTGGAACCATGAGAAATTTCAAACAGAGGTGAAGAACGTTGATTTTGGCGCGGGGAGGAGAAAGGTGGTTTTGGAAAACCATGGTTTTTATCGCATGGGTTGAGAGAGGTAATTGGTATTGGGCAGGGGCTATGTAATTCCACTAATTTATTGTTGCGTGGTAGGGCGAAACCGCCCATTTCGCTTGGGTTGGGGTCATTAAACCCTATCACAAAAATCTGCGTGATATTCAGTCTGAATTGTCAGATCTTGAGAAGTGAGATCGACGATGTGGACATTGTCTATAAATAGGGCACAAGTTTGCAAGGTCGAGCCCGTGGACAGGTGTCAGGGTATGAATGGGTGGCAATGGATAGTGGAAATTGGGACTGAGCGTGATGACGTGGGGGGTTTTGTCGTGTAGCATGGGTTTGTATAATGAATTGGTAGAGTGATGGGGCGCGACCGTTTTTGGATCGGGGCCTAGGGTTCAAGATTAACATTGTAGATGGTCCAGAATAAAACAAAGAGGTAGGGTAAGTTAAAGGGGCCCATTTTAATTTTTCAAAGGTTTGGGCGGGTCTTTCTCAAACGGGGTGAAGGTGTATTTGAATAGGGAAGGGGCTATAAACAAGGAGAAGGAAATGGTCCTGTGGGAGTAGAGGGGACCAGAGGCTGAGACGAGAAGGGGCTGAAGGGCCAATTTATGCAAAGGGTGGGTTTAACATAAAACAGGGTTTTGGTTAGGCTTTTTAAGAGTCCGATAGGCTAAAAGTTAGATTTTAATCAATGTAAAAAGGGATTTCTACATTTTTTAAGGTTTTCAGAGAAAAATGATGACAAAGGGGGGTTATGAGGAGTAAAAAAGGGAATGAATGAGAGTGTAGGTGAGGTAATAAAACGAGGCAAACAGGCCTAGAAAATGGAGTTTTTTTGGAGAAGCAGGGTAGATTTAAGAAGGAAAAGATAGGCAATTTTAGTAAAACAGTCAGGTTTAGGATGATGAAGGCCATGAGATATCTAGAACTCACAATTTTTCTCAAATATTGTTTCTAGAAATATAGGATTATAACTTAGTCATCTTTTGATATCAATAAAAATTACTGATGACTAACATCCCCTAGTGGAAATATCATTGTGTGTAATTACATTTACACTTGGGTCATTGTCGCATGGTTCAGCCTTAACCCTTTGTATATTTTGCATTGGTGTCTACTGCTTTTCCTCCATTTTAGCTATTAACACCAGAAAATATTCAATTACATGATCAAATTTCGTACAATACTTGTAGGATTGTCGCACAGGATTCGGGCAGTCTTCTTCATAGTGTCCAGTGTCTCCATAGATTTAAAAAATTAGTTGCCCTCTTCCTCGATCTATACCTCTGACTCTGCCCCCTCCCCGTCCTCTTGATGGGGATCCTCCTTGTCTAGAGGGATATGCTGGTGATGAAGGGTTGTCCTGCACTCTGTAAAGGTTTCCTCTGTCGATCATCAAATCGTACGTTCGAAATTTGTGCTCATCATGTCCCACATAAGAGTGTAATATGCACCACTTTTGCTTCAGTTATGGGACATAAGAACCTAACCATGGGCAGTGGTGTGTATCATGTTGCCCCGCCACCCGAAAATATGTGCACCACAGTGTGGGGGTACTAGGCCCAGCAACATCCCTTGGTCACAGTGGACTTGGTCCCCAAGCTTGCATATAATGTGTCAGCAGAGGGAATTGATCTTTGGTGTGACCAGATACCCTATAGAGTATGCACCAAACATCTGCAATAGCTTCCTTACTCTGGTCTCTTCATAAATTATGAATTTCTAAGTGCATAGCCTCTAATTGGCTCTAAATCTACAGCACTACAAATTGAGCATCGTCCTTCGGTGCAACTTCTAACTTCATAGCAATCTCCAGGGCTTCTTCCTGCAAGTCAATATTCTATTAACCCTTGAGCCCATGTAGATGTGGCAACATCATGGCAATGAACCATTCCTTATGCTGATTTTAATCATAAGAAAATCATTCATCGCTGATGACTTTATTTAGTTGTTGGTCAGCTTCCCAAACTAATTCTGTAGGCCCCTGCTTAGTATCTTTTAGTTCTACTACACATTGAGAATAAGATTTAGGATTTTGGAACTGCTGCTTCAGGGCATCCTTGATCTCCTGCACTGTGGGATCCATATGTTGAGTAATGTATCCCATGAACCAATACAAAGCACAAACTTCAAATGCCATCGCTAGATGCACCACTCTCTTAACAACATCACTAGTGGCATTCTACGCAGTCCACACCGCATTCGCCACAAACCAAAATCGGTTTATATCCTCATCCCTCACACCCTTAAAGGTGGGTAAATTCATCTGCACAACCATATCATCCACAAGTGGGGGTGGTGGTGGGGTAGGAGGATTCTTACCCATGCATGAATTTGATGGTGGCTATTGGCAATATGTTTCTTGTGTTATATAATATTAAACTTATTTTCCTTGATGGCAACTCTCTAGAAAAGGATGAAGAAAATATCTGTATGAAGAATATCAGCAGTCTCTTAAAAGTTTTATGCAGCAAATTGGTTAGTTTTAATATGCCACAATGTATACACTGGTTTGTAAAGGCCAAGTCACGTATCCACACGGAGAAGTACGTCCCATGTCACGTATGCATGTTTGTGCTCCAAAATTATAATACCAAGGAGCTTTACCACGGTATTAGCCCATAGTATTGAGCATTTTATTATCTATTTGATTCTATCCAGGATTACCATTAGCAGTTGTGTGGTTTTGACTCATGGTATTGGTAAAAGCTAAATCTATATAAGGAGAAGAATATCACAGTGAAAAATGTGCATGAGTAAGGGTTGTTAATGAATAAATTTCTCTAAAGAATATCTGCATGGATGAACTCTATTTTTTAATTGATAGATCTGAATCTATGAAGCACCCATGGATATAATGATGGTTCAAGATCTCTATATCTGAACATAATGAAGCTCTAGTATGATCTACTGAAGAAATGATGAAGAACTGGTGCAAGTCTCCTGAAGAAAATGAAGAAATATGGGTAATTTTTATAAATCTGGTCTGTTCTGAAAAATTTACTTTTATAGATCTATACGCTAGTTGGTCTTAGTAAAAGTGTTTATATACATGGGTTCACTTCATGAAAATCACGTATAACAGTTAGGGTTTTTTGAAGATTATTGAAGATGTTACTACTGTGATTCCTGCTTTTTGTCTGTTGTTTGTCAATGAAGTCTTCTTGAATTTTTGAGTTGTTTGAATACTAAGTATGCTGCCAAGGTGAACATAAAAAAATCTAATCAATGATTGAGAAAACATGATTAAGGTTGACTGACTGTCTAAAGGTTCTACACTGCTGAGAAAATTTATGACTAAAAGCCTCAGATCTGAATCTGGGTCTAATCACATTATGAAGGATAGTATACATAGAAGTATACATGGGTTGGTATAAAGAAAAGTGCGTATACATGAATCTTTAACAAATCGAAGTAGTGTATTCATTCCAGGTTATGGAAATAGTATGCACAGAGCCATACATAGGTTGGTGTGCAGGAAAATGCATATGTACGCGACTTCAGTGAAGCAAAGTAGCATATGCTATTTGAATTAATGCCTCTTCAGGGTTGAGTTTGTATTTGCATATCTATTATGAAGTCCGGGTTATTTTTGAAGTTCTGGTTACAGTGTTTTCATTGTTCTAATTGAAGTATTTGGAAAAGTTTATGATTGTTGATAAAGGGTTATGTTGATGTTGTTTAATCCAATATGAAAAGTGATGAAACTTGGTCTGTAGTGGATCTGAGGGTTGAAGCCTTTAGTATGGAAGTAGAAGCTTCTTTCCAATAGAAGCTATTGTTATGGTCAAGGGGTTAAAGCTCCCTTCTAGGAGTGGCTAGTAAACGAGAAGAAAGGGGGGTTGGAGCTCCCTTCTAGTAGCATCTGGAAAATGAGTGAAGGTTGTAGCCTTCTACAGGTAGAAGCTTGCATATTGATATGAGTCTGCATCAGTACAATGTTGTAAACAGTTTTCCATATAATAAATATTGAAGACAGAGACGACAGTAGCGGTGGTTTTCTCCCGAATTGGGTTTCCACCTTAAATATTGGTGTTCATGTGTTTTCCACTTGTGTGATGTTTTATACTATTGTTACTGCACATATTTACTTATTATCTAACCTGATGCATAACTGGTAAATCTTATTTAAAGATTGTTTTTGAGAATTTTTCTAAACTAGAAATTTATATCAGTATACACTAGTTTCTTTCAGCATATCCACATGTATACGCGTGTTCAGTTCATAAAATCTGTGTATGGAATTCTGAAAAAAGAAAAAGTTAAATTTATAGATATGAGCTCTAAATACTGATTCACCCCCCCTGCCCCCCCTCTTAGTATTTTTCCCAACAATTGGTATCAGAGCCAGGTCCTTCTGAAGAAGCTTAGCCGCTAGAAGGAAGATCAACCAAGATGAGAAATCAAGATGGGATAACATCTATCACGCCTCCACTCTTCAACGGAAACAATTTAATATTTTGGAAAACATGGACAAGATCCTATCTTCAGTCTCTTGGAGCAAATGTATGGGCTATTTTTGAAGGAGAATATCAATATCCAGCCTCAATTCCAACAGATGCAACGGAAAGAAATAATTATGAAACAAATGCAAAGGCAGTCAATGCACTATTGGGGAGTCTAACTGAATTTGAATTTTTCAAGGTCATGCAGTTGAATACAGCAAAGGAAATATGGGACAAAATCATTCTAAGCTATGAAGGTGATACAAAGGTAAAAAGTGCTAAACTCCAAACTCTCAAAATTCAATATGAAAATCTAAGGATGCATAATGAGGAGATCATTGCTAGTTACTTTTTATGTCTATATGATATTGTAAATCGTATGAGAAATTTGGGTGAAACCATAACTGACACTACTTTGGTTGAAAAAGTTTTAAGATCTCTAACTTCAAAATTTGAGTCAAAAGTGTTTGCTATTGAAGAGAAGCAGGATCTTCAGAATATTACTATTGTTCAACTTCATGGCATTCTAACTGCATGTGAAATGAGAAAAGAAGGATCATATGAAGTCAAAGAAGTCATCTTTGTAGCTTCTACAAAAGGAAAATAAGTACATGAAACAGAGGGATCAGGGTATGTTTCAAAAGAAGATGAGGTAAATTTTGTAAATAAGCTCCAACTTGGCACTAGAAGGTTCAGAGGTAAGCTTCCTTTAAAATTTTTTTCTTGTGGAAGAGTTGTACATTATGTTGCTAAGTGTCCTCATAAAGAAACACATGAAAAAGGAAAGGAAGTAGCAAGAAGAAATAAGAATCGGTTTAGCACTAGAAAAATTTATTATACTCATGAAGATAGTGATGGGTTATCAGACAGTGAGGAAGAATCTAATCAAGATCTTAGAATTCTCATGGCATTTGAAAAAGAGTCTACGGAAGAAAAGGATACATTTATGGATGCTCTAGAAGACAATGATTTTCTTGAAGAAATCAATTAGCTCAAATATGTTTGGAAGAAAACAAAATATCCATAGAAACTCTTAAAAATCAGCTTGAAGAAAAGGAGAAACACAATGAGAAATTAGAATGTGAAATAGTAAATCTAAGAAAAGAAATTGAGAAATTAAAGACTTTGAATCTTAGATTTGCTAAAGGATCTGAAACTTTAGATGAAATTATCAAGGTACAACGTTCTCCTCTTATAAATACAGGTCGTGGATATGTCAGAGAATTTTCTCAGTCTTCAGCACCAAACTATCTAAAAGCAGCTACAACTAGCCTACAGCATTCTGCCACTCAGCAAGGAAACAAAGAAACTTTACAGGTAAAGCATGACCACCTCAATACAAAGAACACTAATATGAATACCTTTTAGAGAAATACCAACCAATAGGTAAACACAAATAGAAGGTTCCATGATTTCATAAATTTCTTCTTCAATGGATAATGTTTCTCATTTCATAATTTTGGTCATAAAGTTGTTCAAAGTGTTGCATAAAAAACCATCATGACTAGAAAAGAAAGAAAGAAAAGAATTGATACTGGAATAAAGAAGAATACATATAACACATTTTCTAATCTTCAAAATGAAATTGAATGTGCTTATTGCAATAAATTTGGTCATGAAGAATCTGAATGCAGGAGCAAACTTTAGCCAAAAGAGCATATACCTTCAACTTCCAAAGCATGGAGAAAGAAGGAATTACAGGTTGAGAAATGTGGCATAGCTTTATTTGCAGAAGGAGAAGAAAATCAATGGTACATTGATAGTGGATGATCAAAACACATAACAGGTGACAGAAATAAACTTCTTCCATACAATGCTCTAGAAATAGAAAATAATGTTACTTTTGGAAATGATACTCTTGTTGTCATTAATGGAAAAGGTTCTGTTTTTCTAAAGGAAAAGGTGAAAGCTAACAATGTTATGTATGTGGATGGATTAAATCATAACCTGTTAAGTGTAAGTCAAATGTGTGATCAAGGAACTGAAGTTGTCTTTAGCTCAAAAGAATGTGTGGTACGTGATCTTGATATAGGAAAAACAATTATAAAAGGAAATAGAACACCAATCAATTTGTATGTATTGAAAAGTTGTAAAGAACAATGTTACTTGGGTAAATCTTCAGAAAATTGGTTATGGCATAGAAGATTGGGGCATTTGAGCTTCTCTCAAATCAACAAATCTAGCAGATTCAAATATGTTCATGATCTTGCCAATATTACTTTGCCTGAGAGTACCATATGAAAATATTGCCAATTCGGTAAGCAAACCAGAGTGCAATTTAATGCCAAAGAAGGATCAACAAGTAAGCCTCTTGAACTCATTAATATTGATTTATGTGGACCTATGAGAAAAATTTCACCCCATGGAGAAAAATACTATATTCTATTTATTGATGATTTCTCTAGAATGTGTTGGATTGGGTTGCTAAAACACAAGGATGAAGCATTCGAAAAATTTCAGATCTTCAAAGCACTGGTTGAAAATGAATTAGATCTAAAAATCAAGTGTCTTAGATCTGATCGAGGAGGTGAATATATATCAGATGAATTCTTTGATTTTTGTGAACAACATGGCATAAAAAGACAATTTTTTTGAGTTGGTACCCCACAACAAAATGGCGTAGCAGAAAGAATGAATAGAACAATTCAATAGATGGCTCGGGCTATGCTTGATGATTCAAGAACACCTGATAAATTTTGGCGAGAAGCAACACATAATGTGATAAATATTCTTAACAAATCACATGTTCATGTAAACAGTGATAAAACTCCATATGAGCTCTGGTATGGTAATCTTCCCACTGTAAAGCATTTTAAATTTTTTGGAAGCAAATGTTTTATCAAGAACAATGATGAAAAATTTGGCAAGTTTGAACCTAGAGTAGATGAAGGAATATTTCTTGGTTACTTTTCTAGAAGTAAACCATATAAATTCTACAATAAAAGACTTTGAAATATTGTTCCATGGTATTATCATCTTGACAAATATCTTCATCAAGGATTTTCAAAGGGTTCTGCTGATAGCAACTTATACACAAAAACTAAAAATGATAAACTATTCATTGTGGTTTTATATGTTGATGAAATCATTTTTGGAAGTAATGAAGGGTCCATGAGTTAGAAATTTGCTTCTGTTATGCAGCAAGAATTTGAAATGTCTTTACTTGGGGAACTAACATTCTTTCTTGGCTTACAAGTGCAACAAGAAATAGATGGCATATTCTTATCACAAGAAAAATATCTTAAGAAAATTCTGAAGAAGTATGGAATGGAAGATTGCAAACCTGTAAGTACACCAATGATAACCGGGTGTAACCTTAGTTCTCATGTTGATTCTTCCACAGTGAATCAACCAGAATATAGATCCATGATTGGAAGTCTACTTTATCTCACCGGGAAAATACCAGACATTATGCATGCAGTTGGGATTGTTGGACAATTCCAAGCTAATCCAAAAGAGTCTCACCTTCAGGTTGTAAAAAGAATATTTAAATATCTACAAGGAACTCAAGACTTTGGACTATGGTATCTAGAGAATGCTGATCTCACTCTTCATGCTTACACAGATGCAAATTGGCCTAGAAAGGTTGATGATAGGAAGAGCACTAATGGTGGTGCATTCTATATGGGGCCTCGATTAGTATCTTGGTTTAGCAAGAAGAAAAGCTTTATTGCCTTATCTACAGCAGAAGCAGAATATGTGGTTGTCGCATCATGTTGCACACAACTTCTTTGGATGATGCAAACTTTACAAGACATTCAAATCAAATGTTCACCTCCCATATCCATTATGTGTGATAATACAAGTGCCATCAGTATCTCAAAGAATCATGTTATGCATTCCAAGACCAAGAACATTCCTATCAAGTATCACTTCTTATGTGAACAAGTGCTTGAACAAAAGGTGAAATTGCAATATGTTCCCTCTAAAGAACAAGTTGTTGATATTACTAAACCTCTTCCCAGGGAAGCATTCGAATATCTCATAAAAAATCTGGGAGTTTTCTCTGCTGCTCAGAAGATCAGATCTGCTTAAATTTAAAATAGTTAAATTGGATATGCGGATTTCATAAAGGAAGTCATGTATATATGCGAGTTTATATACATAAAACCATGTATGGGTTTTTGCTGGCACAATTTTCTGGGTAAGCATTTTCAAGACAGTTGCAGTGTTGTTGGGTATATCTAGTGATGTTCCAGTTCTCACATTTTTGTTTCATTCTCTAATATTTTTTGATGAATATGCCTTGATGATTTTCTGTTGAAAATGTTCAGGGTGCACAAGCTAAGGGGGAGCACTTGTCCTGTGGGAAAGGATGCATTGTTGGAATTATAAGTGTTTACTGTGGTCTGATCTCATGAATGAGATTCATTGGTCTTGTTTATAAACATTCATTTGATGAAAAGGTCATGTTGAGATATATGATGTAAATTGTTATATTCAGTCATGTAAGGACTTGTTCAAATTTATACACCTACTTGGTTGGGTAGTTGAGTCAAAATGTAAATCCACTAGTTGGATCATTGATGCAAGTATGAGTAATTGGTGATACGAAAGGTCATACTTGGGGGGAATAGGAAAGTCATGTACTTCATTGAAAAATATGTATGAATATTCAAGCATGAACTCAGGGGGAGCATGGTAATTTTTGTACAAGGGATGTTGATCTGCCCTTTGCCCTTGATGTCAAAGGGGGAGAATTCTGAGGATGGTTGAATACATATGCCTAATTTTCTAAGGATTTTTGAATACATATGCCTAATGTTCTAAAGATGGTTGAATACAAATGCCTAATGTTTTAATGATTATGTTTGCCATCAAGTCCAAAGGGGGAGATTCTTGACAATATGTTTCTTGTGTTCTATAATATTAAATTGATTGTCCTTGATGGAAACTCTCTGGAAGAGGATGAAGAAACTATCTGTATGAAGAATCTCAGTAGTCTCTCAGAATTTTTGTGCAGCAGATTGGTTATTTTTAATATGCCACAATGTATATGCGGGTTTGTAAAGGCCAAGTCACGTATGCACACGGAGAAGTACATCCCAAGTCGCGTATGCTTGTTTGTGCTCCAAAATTATAATACCAGGGGCTTTACCATGTTATTAGCCCACAGTATTGAGCATTGTATTATCTATTTGATTCCGTCCAGGATTACCATCAGCAGTTGAGTGGTTTTGACTCATAGTATTGGTAAAATCTAAATCTATATAAGGAGAAGAAGATCACAGTGCAAAGTATGCATGAGTAAGGGTTGTTAATGAACAAATTTCTCTAAAGAATATCTGCATGGATGAACTCTATTTTTTAATTGATAGATATGAATTTATAAAGCACCCATGGATATAATGATGGTTCAAGATCTCTAGATCTGAACATAATGAAGCTCTAGTATGATCTACTGAAGAAATGATGAAGAACTGGCGCAAGTCTGCTGAAGAAAATGAAGAAATCTGGGTAATTTTTATAGATCTGGTTTTTTTTGCAAAATTTAATTTTATAGATCTATATGCTAGTCGGTCTCAGTAAAAGCGTGTATATATGCAGGTTCGCTTCATGAAAAGCATGCATGGAAGTTAGGGTTTTATGAAGCTTACTGCAGATGTTACTACTGTGATTCCTTCTTTTTATCTGCTTTCTGTCAATGAAGTCTTCTTGAAGTTATGGGTTGTTTGAATACTGAGTATGCTGCTAAGGTGATCATAAAAAAATCTAATCAATGATTGAGAAAACATGATGAAGGTTGATTGACTGTCTAAAGGTTTTGCACTGCTGAGAAAATTTCCGACTGAAAGCCTCAGATCTGAACCTGAGTCTGATCACATTTTGAACAATAGTATACACAGAAGTATACATGGGTTGGTATAAAGAAAAGTTTTTATATGGGAAACTTTAACAAAGCGAAGTAGCATATTCATTCCAGGTTATGGAAATAATATGCACTGAGGCATACACAGGTTGGTGTGCAGGAAAGCGTGTATGTACGCAACTTTAGTGAAGAAAAGTAGCATATGATATTTGAATTAATGACTGTTCAGGGTTGAATTTGTATCTACATATCTATTCTGAAGTCTGGGTTATTTCAGAAGTTCTGGTTACAATGTTTTCACTGTTCTAATTGAAGTATTAGGCACAGTTTATGATTATTGATAAAGGGTTGTGTTGATGTTGTTTGGTCCAGTATGAAAATTGATGAAACATGGTCTGCAGTGGATTTGAGGGTTGAAGCCTTCAGTATGGAAGTAGAAGCTTCCTGCCAGTAGAATATGGTGTTATGGTCAAGGGGTTGAAGCTCCCTTCCAGGAGTGGCTGGTAAATGATAAGAAAGGGGAGTTGGAGCTCCCTTCCAATAGCAACTGGAAAACGAGTGAAGGTTGCAGCCTTCTATAGGTAGAATTCTGCGTACCGATATGAGTCTGCATCAGTACAATGTTGTAAACAGTTTTCCATATAATAAATATTGAAGACAGAGACGACAACAACGGTGATTTTCTCCCGAATTGGGTTTCCACCTTAAATATTGGTGGTCATGTGTGTTTCACTTGTGTGATGTTTTATACTGCTATTAGTGCACATATTTACTGATTATCTAACCTGATGCATAACTGGTAAATCTAATTTAAAGACTATTTCTGAAAATTTTTCTAAACTAGAAATTTATATCAGTATACGCTAGTTTCTTTCAGCGTATCTACGTGTATACGCGTGTTCGGTTCATAAAAGACGCGTATGGAACTATTCAAAAGAGAGAGTTAAATTTATAGATATGAGCTCTAAATACTAATTCACCCCCCCCCCCCCCTCAGTATTTTTCCCAATAGTGGCGTAGCAGGAGGGCAAGTCTCAGCGTGCATAGCCCCGCTTCTATTTAGATTAGGGGAATTTCTTAGAGGATTGCACACAAATATATCCCATTTTTTATTCACCTGATAGTATTTACCATTGTGCGTAGTGCTTTCGCTCTAATCAGGGGTCATTCAATTAGTGTGGCTGCATAGAATTCCCTCTTCACACAATAGCATATTAATCAGCAGAGGAAAAGTTTGTAAGAACTTACCCCTCAATCCCTTGAAAAATATCCTTTCAGCTTCAAAGAAGGACGCACACTGATCTACTGTAGACTCTATTACAAACCCTCCCAAGATGTTGTCAACCTAGTGGTCTACAGTTTGGGTAATCGAACTATCTGTCTTCTCCAATTGTTGGATCAATTCAGGGGTCCATTGCATGACCTAATCGCCCTTCCAATAGGTTTGAAATTATGCTAACCTTGCCAACCACTCCTGCAGCTTGTGTGCAAATTTTACAAATAAGATCTCATGTACCTTAGTGAAAATATACTTATTCTTCCACTCTTCAGCAGACAACTTCTTATTTATGTTTTCTTTTAGGGAAAATTCCTGAATATATTTTTCAAACCAGTCCTCAAGTTCATGCTTTAATGGCTTCTAATGACCTCATGGAATCACCCAACCTCTCTCAAAATCCTCCCTGCCCTAGTAGTGAACCCATTTGTTGGCTTGAGGGGTCCTGACCCAGGTTTGGAATTAAGGTCAACCAGCAAAACCCTCTTACTACTAGCCTTTTCGGCAGTGACCTACTTGTGCAAGTCAAAGTCTCACTTGAAGCAGTATGGGGGGGGGGTGCTGGAACCAGGTTTCCACACCCTGAGAGAGGGTTGAATGATGTGGGAGCCTTAAGATCCCAAACATCCATAAACATACATTCGCAACAACAACCCTAACCAATAAACCATTTTCAGACAAACTTAGTTGAAATTTGCAGAATATCTTGCACAAGTTAACACAACAATCATAAATCAAGTAATAGCCTTTAACACATCATATAAAAACCTTATACCATCATATCCATCCAATAAGCATTCATATAAACCCAATCACAGTTGCGTAAGAGATATAATTTCAAATAGTACAAAATTCATAAACAAGATGTAGAAACATTCATAACATAACCAACAGATACATATAGAGCTAAGATATCTGCAAAAATCTTCCTTTATTACTTAACAACATGCGTACACAACTAGTGGGGTCCACACAATGCAGGACTAAGGTCTCTGTGCACATAGCCAGGAGGAGCCTTATACTGAGACAAATCCGCACAAAACTATCACAAGCTATCCAACTCTATCATTCACGTTCATACTTATCCAAAAACAGATTTCTTAGAATCGATCTATCCATTTATTTATACTATTTATCCTGCACTACTCTATGATCAAAAAACCATGGTTTGTGGCCCCTTGATCTACCCTTTGACTCAATACAATTCATGAGGGGTTTTGACCCACCCCAAAACCTCTGCACAAGACTAAACTATTAGAAAATATAGAAAATTTGTGGGACTTAAGGGACCTCGCTCCAGCAGAATGCATCATCCTAGGCTAGGGGTTTTCAGAATAGTAACATCTCGTCATGAGTGAATTACAAGAACAAATACCTTATGAACTCATGGAAATATCATGGAAAAAGAGAAGGAGTAGGGAAACATGCTCAAAGACACTCTTGCAACTTAAATTGCAAGCTGATCGATGAAGAGAAACCGAAAGGACACTATTTTGTGACCACTATCCAACACTTGAGACCATTCAATACTCCTTATCATCAAGTCATGCAGGGTGAAAGAAAATTTTCTTGAAGAAGAAATTTAACTCTCAACAGTAGTAGTGGCTTGACATCGCAACATCATCAAGAATTCCATGTCATTACTATCATGTAATGTCATGTCATTAGTGTTCATATGCCAAATCACTATTTTAGATCATGTATATTGTATTCAAAATGTATTGTAAAGTGTAAGGCCAAAGGACACACATGGAATGTAAAGAGTGACGTAAGTTGAAAATTCATAGGTAGTCAACCATACATGAGGGTAGTCGAAAAGTCACCCTTGGTTATTCTGGGATTGAGGGGGTCTAGACCCAGGTTCGAAGTAGCTGTGCTAGCAACAAAACCCTCTATTATTGGCCCTTTCACCAACAATCTGCTACGTAGACTCAAGTCTCACCTGAGGCAATATTGGGGGATGCTAGAACTAGGTTTCTACATCCATAAAGACTATGGAGTGTGGCTTTAAGTTTTATCTCTACTTTGGGCTCATTACAAGCTTCGTTTAACCATTAAATTTCTAAGAAAACCGTTATGCAATTGTTCACTTAATCTCTTTTTGTATTGTGCCTTTCTATTCTAACATGCAATGTTCATCATATACGACAACAATAAAACCTTCATGATCCATTCAGAGAGTAAAAATACAGAGAACCCTAATCTAGCATAGATAATTCATATAAACATATAACTTAAATATACATAAGAAATACACAGAAATTCCTTCAAATCCTTCTCTTATTAATCAATATCCTTCAGTTACAAACCTTCTTTCCCTATGCACTCAGTTGTAGGGGCTGCGCACTTAGCTGCAAACTTTCTAAGGCTTCTCTGCACATAGATCATGAGTCATTTAACCCAAAACATAGAAATATAGAAATAATTATAGACTCAATTCATTCTGATCATTCTCAATTATCCTTCGACTATGACTTCACTCACTAGAACACCTCCTTATGGTCCTAAAACCATGAGGCGAGCTAAAAATATCCAAAAAAAAACCAATCCATTTACAAAAAGAGTGGATTTAACCCGCTCCAAAGCCCCTAATACTTGTATAACTTCACGCGAATCTCTTAAACTCTACGCAATTTTCTTCTTTTTTTTAGATCGCACACTCCATTTCCTCAAAATATGGAATCTTTTACTCAAAACTAAACCAAGTTGGGCCCTACCAAATATGCCCCCGACACTCACATGTAACTCATCTCAAGTCACTTAGATGGTACGCCCTGTGTATTTCCTTTTATGTTGGTGTATTCATCCTTCAACGGTTGAATCATTGCTTCAATATGCATCTACGTATGGCGCACCTCTTCCAACATCTTCTTTATAGTTGGACCTGTTCTCTATTGAAACACGTATTTTTAATTCTTCCTCATCTCCTTAAGGTTCATATCTCCAATATGTGATAACTTCATGGCCTCATCTTGCCATGGTTGGGTTCGCACTGTTACGATCTGTTCCTTTCTCTATAGCTTGTCGATTTGAACTTGCATAATTTTCCGTTCTTGTAGGCGGGAAAATCATTGTGCAGGTGATAAGGTCTGCATCGTGACTTTGATCTCATCAATTTCTTTCTTCTTTCATAGAATCTCATATTCTTTCTTTTTCACATTGGGATCCTCCTGAAACGAGGTCCAAATCTCCATAGTTTCCTCAAATATCTAGCCACAAGCTTTGACTATGGTTGCGATGCCTTCTAATGCAACAATCACATATGCTTCACATTGTTCTCCCACCTCCAATGGTGTAGATGGCTATAACTTCAGTTGTAACTCATAAATCTTCATCTGTATTTCAAATTTGACCTTGTCCATCTCATTATTGGACTCTTTAACTAAATTGGCGAGATTCTAAATATTTTCCTTTGATGCCGCCTAAGTATGGATCTGGAGGTCAGACAGCTCGCTGCAAGTTTTAGTAATACTCTCCTCCAGTTGTTTCTTTCATGTCATTTCCTCATCATGATCCTGTATTTCCTTCTGTATGTAATGAAACACGTGGTTGTTTTCCTACTTTAATTACTTTATGAATAGAAAGGACCGATCCTCGCACACTTGCAATTCCTCCACAGGTTCAATTATGCCACGTTTAAGCATATTTTCCAATTGCTCCTTTATCTTTTCCTTATACTTCGAGTTCAATCTATTAGGTCACTACATTACAGGCTTCACATTTGGTTTTAGAGTGATCCTCATACCTCTGAGATATCCTATTATTCCCTTTAGTTAAGAAAAATTCGTGGGAAATAGTTCATGCTAATCATGCAACAACTCTCTAACTTTGTTGATTGTCTCTACATCCCAATAATCCGTAATTAGCACAAATTTTGTCTCCTCTTCTGTCCCTATATTCACCTTCTACATCTTCACTGACTGCGCTATGTCAAGGATCTCAGGGTTTGGCCCAGGAACCTCGAGTTATCCTCCTGACTCTAGGATATTAATATTGCATGGATCTTCCTCAACCTCTTTCATTTTCAAATTATAACATTCTACTACCTGCTCCAACTGCGCGTTCCTATGAGGTAGTGTCTAGGTTCTCACATTTGTAGTATTGACAACCTTTGCTATGAATGCTTGAAAATATGTGTCTATGTATTGACAGTCATCTTCAAAACTAAAAGTAATTAAAAATCCTTCAACAATATCCTCCCAATTCAACGTTTGATGTCTTAGTTCTGTTTCAAGGTACCAATTCATAGGTACCACATCTAATGTGTGAACGAATATATGTACCCATTTTGGTGATGTATCTTTTCCCCACAATGTAGTCCAGAAAAAAATATGTACTCTAGGGTTACCCTTGCCATCATATTCTACTTTGAGTCTGGCATTTACTTGACCAAACCTGATCTTGATAAAGTTGTGATATTCTCTCCAACTTCCGATATTTTCCTTATGTGTACCCCACCATCTATCAGGTGTAGATCTCAACACAATATCCGAAGCTTGAAACCTTTATTCTTTAGGTACTTTTCGTTCAAATTAATCAAGAAACAAATTGAAATCTTCTATCCCATCATAGTAAGCTAAATTACATACCACGATAGTGATGCAACAAAGTGATCCTGTAATGTTGTTACATCACTTAGTAAAAACTTCGTGCAACCTATCCTGCCAATTCTCCAGTTATTCATCAGAATATGAAATACATGAGTTGTCCCTTTCCCAACTTGTCCTTCCATCTATAGTGGGAATGATCCAATATTCATTCTGCGCGGTCATTTAATAGATATTATACCTATCCGCATTAAATTATTCATCCCGTAAAGGCTTCGTGTATTGCACTCCTTCTGAAGGGTCTAGAGGAACAATGACCCTCATATGACCTTGTTCAAACACCATCTTTCTTCTCTTCAAATCGATTATTGCGTCCATATCAAAAGCCAAATCCAATACAAGAAGCACAGGATATGGATTGCTATCATCTACACTCTCAATTACTTAAAAATATGCCATAGCGCGCACTCCGTCAAAGTCTGCTATTATACTAGGTAACCTACACCTAGGAATAATATTCTAGAGATTAGCTAGTCTTAATTGGATTGGTGACCATTGCAACTTTAGTTTTCCCATGCACTCCCATGTTTTCTTAGGAAGCAATTTTGGATCAAGGTCCCCTAAGTCCAACAATTTTGCTATATTTTGTAATAACTTAGTCTTGTGCAGGGGTTTTGGGCGGGTCAAAACCCCTCACAAATTGTAAGGGATCAAAAGGGTAAATCAAGGGGATGAAAACCATGGTTTGCAGAACATAGGATAACGCAGGATAAATAGTATAAATAAATGAATAGATTAAGTCTAAGAAGTCATTTTTGGATAAGTCTAAATGTGGATGATAGATTTTGATATTTTGTGATCAGTTGTGCAGATTTGTCTGGGTAGAAGGCTCATGCTGGCTATGTGGACGAAGACCTTAGTCCTGCTATGTGCAGACTCCGCTGGCTATGTGCACAGGTTGTTGAAGTGTTTTGTAAGAAGGATCTAAACTATTAAGTAATAAAGGATTATTGTTGCAGACATATGAGTTCTATATGCATCTATTAGCTATGTTACGAATGTTTTGCATCTTGTTTTTTATTTCTGTAATGTCTACAATTAGATCTCTAGCACAACTGTGATTAGGTTTATATGAATGCTTAGTGGATGGATCTGATGGTATAAGGCTCTGATATGATGTATTGAAATTTATTACTTGATTTATGGCTACTGTATTAACTTGCGCGAGATATTCTGCATATTTGACTTAAATCTATCTAAAAATGGGTAACTAGCTAGGGCTGATGTTGCAAAGGTAAATTTATGAATTTTTGGGATCTTAAGGCACCCACATTATTCAAACCTCTCTCAAAGTGTGGAAACTTGGTTCCAACACCCCCCCCCCCATACTGCTTTGGGTGAGATTTTGACTTGCGCAAGCAGGTCACTACCGAAAGGGCCAATTGTAAGAGCGTTTTGTTGGTTAACCTCAATTCTGAACCTATGTCAGGACCCCTCAAGCCAAAAAATGGTTCCATTTCAAGGACCAAGAGCATTTTAAGAGAGATTTGATGATGCCGCAAGGTCATTGGCATCCATTAAAGCTTGAACTTGAGGAGTGATTTGAAAAACAAATTCAGGAGTTTTCCCTAAAAGAAAATAGAAGTAAGAGGCTATCTACTGAAGAGTGGAAGAATAAGTATATTTTTATGGAGGTGCATGAGGTCTTCTTCATAACCTCTTCACACAAACTACAAGAGTGGTTGGTGAGGTTAGAAGAATTCCAAACCTGTTGGAAGGATGATCATGTCACACAGTGGACCCCTGAATTAAGCCAACAGTTGGAGAAGACTGATAATTCTATTACCCTGAGTGTAGATCACTAGGTTGATAGCATATTGGGTGGATTTGTAACTGAATTTGTAGTTGATCAGTTTGTTTCCTACTCTAAAGCTGAACAGAGGTTTTTCAAATGATTGAGGGGAAATTTCTTACAAACATTTCCTCTACTAATTAAGATGCTATTGTGTGAAAAGGGTGTTTTGTGCAGCCACACCGATTGAATCACCCCTAATGAGCGTGGAAGCACGACGTGTAGTGGTAAATACTATTGGTTCAATCAAAAGGGGGATAAATCTATGTACATTCCTTTGAAAAATTCCCCTGATCTAAATGGAAGTGCAACTACACATGTAGAGACTAGCCCTCTGGCTATGCCACCATCAAACTCACGTAAGGGTAAGAATCCTCCTACCTCACCTCCACCACCACCTGCAGATGATATGGGTGCACAAATAAAGTTACCCACTTTTAAGGGTGTGGGGGATGAGGATATGGACGAATTTGGTTCGTGGCGAATGCAGTGTGAGCTACGTAGAATGTCAATAATGATGTTGTTAAGAGCATGCAACTAGCAATAGCCTTTGAAGGTCTGGCTTTGGATTGGTTCATGGGATACATTACTCAACATGTGAAACCAACAATACAAGAGATCAAGGATACCCTGAAGCAGCAATTCCAGAAATCTAAGCCTTATTCTCAATGCGTAGTAGAACTAAAAGATATTAGGCAATGACATATGAAATCAGTTTTGGAAGTTAACCAGTGGCTAAAAAAGGTCATCAATGATAGAGGATTTGCCTACAATGACAAGCAGCATAAGGAATGGTTCATTGCCATGTTGTTTCCACATCTGCGCAGGCCCATGGGTCAGCAAAAGACTGACTTGCGAGAAGAAGCTCTAGAAATTTATATGAAGTTAAATGCTACATCGAGGGATGATGCTTAATTTGGACCGCTACATATTCAAATACAATTAGAGGCGATGCACTTAGAAATTCATAGATTATGAAGAGATAGGGGTAAATAATCCTGTGCATATGTCTGATGCATATGCTACAGGCTAGTAGCTGGCCACACTAAGGATCAGTTCCCTCTGCAATTGGATTATATGTAAGTTGGGGGACTGAGTCCACTATGCCCAAGGGATATCGCTGGGCCTAGTACCCCCACACTGTGGTGCGCCAATTTTCGGGTGGCGTGGTGACATGATACATACCATTTCCCACGGTTAGGTGCTTATGTTCCATAATTGAAGCAACACCAATGCCGATTATGCTCTTCGGTGGGACACAATGAGCACAACTACTGCACGTACGACTTGATGATTGATAGAGGGAACCTTTACAGAGTGTAGGTTGACCCTTCGTCACCAGCATCTCCCTCTGGACATGGAGGATCCCCAACAAGAGGATGGGGAGGGGGGAGAGGTGGAAGCACTAGTAGGGGAAGAGGGAAACTAATTTTCTACAACTGTCGAAACATCAGACGTTATGCACGAGACTACCCGAACCCCACACGACAATCCTATAGGTATTTTAGGCAATTCAATCATGTAATAGAATATTGTTCGGTGTTGATTGCTAAAATGCAGGAAAAACAATAGATGCCAAGACAAAACATATGGCGGGTTACAGCTCAGCCACATGGCGATGGTCCAAGTGTAAATGTAATTACACACATCGGCATTGCTACTGGAGGAAACAAAGAGAAGGCCACTATAGAACCACTAATCAGAAAGCATCTAACAAAAAGGAAATCCGCAACCTGCAGAAAGAGAAAGAGACTTTCATTGAAGAGAAAAATGATTTTGCTGATGTATAAGCAACCACTTATAGAGATCTTGGTGAACCAAAATATGACAATGAGGTTAATCCATTCTTACAAGACTATATTAAGCTACTGGGAAATAAGAATGGATTAGATAATTTCCAGGCCCGAATATATAGATGCACAGAAAAAGAGGTGTCACGGACAGAGACCAAGGCTATAAAAAAAGTTTACAAGCAGAAGAAGAGAATGGATAGGGAGATGCACATGGTGATACAGATTGGACACTACGAGATGGACCAAGTCATATTATATATGGGGTCCAATGAAAATGTCTTACATAAAAAAACCTGGCAGATGATGGGACAGCCAAAGTTGGAATGTTCCACCATTCAGCTCCACATGGCTAATCAGCAAAAGATCATCCCACTTGGCAGGTTTCTGCAAGTTGAGGTCGACATCACGAGAGTAAAGTTATGTGCTGACTTTGAGGTTATACAAATTTGTGATGATGCGGATCCCTACCCTGCATTATTACGATTGGATTGGGCCATTGATATGCGAGGTATCATCAACCTAAAGCACAGAAGCATGATTTTTTAGAATAATGGTACACAGGTGATCATCCCACTAGATCCAGCAGAGGGAGATTGATACACAAAGCCAGTGCATGAAGGGGATGAGGTTGAACATATATATAAATTTACTGCACCGGAAAAATAATGCATCAACCCTATAGATGATGGCATGTTGAATTGGGAGAAGGATAGCTTCTGTTTTTCAGATTCTGATGGCGAAATGGAGAACTAGAAGAACTGGTTGCACGATGTCTCTGCACTACGCTGCCTCAAGATTACAAAGAGCTTCTAGTGTATCTCCTTTGATGTAAGGGAACTACCTTACTTTTATGATTATGGTAGTGTCAAATAATTTTTAGAAGCACTGGAAAAAGTCATCCCAGAGAAACGAAGGCTCTTAGCGTTGGGCTTGGACATGCGCAAAACTCCAACGCGGTGGTGGGAAATGTACAAGGGAAATTTTCAGGAGTAGAAGGAATGTAGAAAAATTATGATGCTTCAATTTGAACCTCCCTCCACACTGCCCATAAAATTATTCTACGGCCGAGGAGATTAGCTCAAGAACCTGGAAATGAGGATGGAGGTATGGGATGAGAAGACATGGAATGAATGGGTTCATAGGTTTGTCCACTCATTAGGACCACTCCCCATGATCTGGCATCTATAATTTGAGTTACACCAAGGCACTCGAGACTGGTATACAATGACCAAATATTTCTTAGCAACCTTTGGCTCTGTGGGAGGCTCAGAAAAATTGGATGAGGCGCTGCAGGACGAAGTGAGGAGCTCCACCGCAGGAAGAAAATTATCACCAATCACATGAAACCATGGGTGAATGAGGCCATGAAGCTCTCTCAATACCTTGATGTTGTTGTTCACAGCCTAAACCAGACGATGCAAGATGTCACTTTCTCCACCGAAGGGCCACCATAAAAACAACTATTAAAGACCGTGCAAATCATAGCAGACCAAAGTGTAAGTATCTTGCCACAATTTTCTACTGCCATCGACGCGCTCAAGCTTAAAATGAAGACCCCACTACTAGTGTGACTCGAGATGAGTCACAAGATTTTTTTGGGGGCCTGTTGGAGCAGGGTCCCCTAAGTTTGACAATTTTTCTATATTTTGTAATAATTTAATCTTGCGCAAGGGTTTTGGGGCGGGTCAAAACCCCTCACGAATTGTAAGTGGTCAAAAGGGTAGATCAAGGGGCCGAAAACCATGGTTTGCAGACCATAGGATAGCGTAGGATAAATAGTATAAATAAGTGAATAGATTGATTCTAAGAAGCCAGTTTTGGGTAAGTCTAGACGTGGATGATAGATTTGGATATTTTGTGTTTGGTTGTGTGGATTTGTCAGGGTAGAAGGCTCCTGTTGGTTGTGTGAATAGGTTTTTGAAGTGTTTTGTATGAAGGATCTAAAATATTAATTAATAAAGTAGTATTTTTGCAGATATCTAAGTTTTATATGCATCCTTTGGTTATGTTATGAATGTTCTGCATCTTGTATTTGATTTTTGTACTTTCTGCAATTAGATCTCTGGAGCAACTGTGATTGGGTTTATATGAATGCTTAGTGGATGGATCTAATGGTATAAGGCTTTTATATGATGTATCAAAATTTATTACTTGATTTATGATTACTGTATTAACTTGCGCGAGATATTCTGCATATTTGACCTAAATCTATCTGAAAAGGGGTTACTTGCTGGGGCTACTATTTTGAAGTTTTGTTTATGATTGTTTGGGATCTTAAGGCACCCTAATCATTCAAACCTCTCTCGGGGTGTAGAAACCTGGTTCTAGCACCCCCCATACAGCTTCGGGTGAGACTTTGACTTGTGTAAGCAGGTCACTGCCGAATGGGCTAGTAGTAACAGGGTTTTTTTGGTTAACCTCAATTTCGAACATGGGTCAAGAGCCCTCAAGCCAACAAGTAAATTGACATCTAATCTCATATCGAGAATTATATGATCCATATCATATTCATCGATCTACGTGGTTAACCTCATTTCTCATCCAATTCTCTTTTTATGTCAATGCAACTTATTTACAGTGCGCGACTTGCTGCACAACTCTTATCTTCTAGCACAGGAGTATATTATCTCTTGAAGGTTCTCTACAACTCTTTGATCTCACAAAAAATTCATGAATGTCTTCAAAAATTATTTCAATATGGTTGGATGAAATTCCTTTGTCACAGTAATCGCCTGATTCTTTTTATTTCAAGGCGTCATCTCTCATGTTGACTTTGTTGTTGCATCCTATATGTTGAAGCTTTGGGGTCCATGAGACTCTTCTTTACATCCAAAAATCTCTCATTTTCTCTTTGCATATTGAACCTATTGTTCTTATCCCTAGCCTTTCTAAGCCACATGTCCTCCATCAAATTTTGTCCTGTTGTGCTCTCTTCTCCCGTAGTTTCACCTATTCGGGTTACTATGTTAACACTAGGCCCTTCTTTGCATGGTTCCACAATCATCATTTGTAAGTTCTACATAGGCTGCTAATTTATTTTCTCCTGCATATTCCCTATTAGAATAATACAATCTTCTATTACATGCTCAAAATATATATAATACCTGCAAGAGGGTTTGTAAGACTCTGACAATCCCTCATGAAATGTCCTTCTTCACCGCAGATGTAACATATGGTTTGATCACTTCCTTGACCAACTCCTCCTCCTTGTCCTCATCCTCAGTCTTAGAAGCCTCCACACCCCGCTGGTGGACCATGATCTTCATGCACACGCCCTTCAACTTGAATTTTGTATGTATCAACGGTATTCATTAACTCGTAACTACAAAAATTATTCTCATCATGCCCTATGAAGATACATAAGTTACAAAACAAATTCTTTGGGGTTTTCACATACTTCTACATCAAATAAAATTCTTCCCTGTGATTTCGACCAGAATCTTTACACATGTCGCACCATAAACTTGGTCTTGGGTACAACAGATTAGGCCCGCCACTATAGATGTAATCTCCAAACATAGGTCAGTGATCTTTATAATTCCATTCTACATTACATTTGATACACCATACTTATGAGAACATTTTTTATCAGATTTCCTTACCCTTCTTCAGATCTTGCAACTCTAAATGCATTTAAGAGAAGTTCATATTTCAATACATTTTGTCAAGATTTGGGTGCCCAAAGATTTTGATGAGCGATAGAGGGTCAAATTTCTTTAATAACACCATTGAGGCATTGAATGAATAATTTCAAGTGTGTAATCAGAAGAGAAAACCTTATCACCCTCGGGTAAATGGAATAGTTGAAGCTATTAAAAATATTTTGGAGAATGTTCTCACCAAAGTATGAAATGTCAATAGGAATGACTGGAATTTGAGAATTCCAATAGTATTATGGGCATATAAAACAACCTGCAAAAAATTGACAAGACAAACACCTTTTAAGTTGGTTTATCGACATGAAGCAGTTATGCCTATGGAATATATTATGCCTAGCCTAAGAATTGCAGTAGTAATAGATATGGCAGACATCGATATCATGGAAGCAAGGTTGGAACAATTGCTTGCTCTTGAGGAAGACATATTCATTACAGGATATCATCAGCAAGTAAAAAAAAAAAGGGAAAAAGCCTGGCCTGATAGGCATATTAAGTAGAAAATATTCAAGGAAGGAGACTTGGTGCTGATGTATGATAGCTAGTTTGCAAAGTTCCGTAGAAAGTTCCAAACGCATTGTTTGGGACCCAATATTATCAAACACGTCTTGAAGGGAGGTGCAATTCAACTTTTGAAGTTGGATGGTCAAACGATGCCAGGATGAGTAAATGGTAGTAGATTGAATCTTGTTTACCAACCTGCCTACCACGCTTATTTTGATGGGTCTATAAGAATAATAACCCTCATATCACCTTATTAAAACACCATATTTCTTCTATTAAATTCGATTATTGCATCAACATCAAAAGCCCAATCCAATCCAAGTAGTGTTGGATATGGATTTTTGTCATCTGTAATCTCAATTACCTCAAAATATTTCATAGTGCCCGCTCCTTCAATGTATACTACTATACTAGGAAACCTACCCATAGGAATAATATTCTACTGATTAGCCATTCTT
Source organism: Pinus albicaulis (assembly GCA_034641835.2). NCBI lineage: Eukaryota > Viridiplantae > Streptophyta > Pinopsida > Pinales > Pinaceae > Pinus > Pinus albicaulis. The sequence goes on along the minus strand of CM076572.1, from coordinate 684,294,288 downwards.
AACAAGATCGGTGACCATTGAAGCTTTGTTTTTCCCATGTGCTCCCATGTCTTTTTAGGAAATACATTGGAATCTGGTCCCATATTAAAAATTATGTGATCCATCTCGTATTCAATGATATGCACAGTTAACCTCATTCTAACACAGGATTCTATCAGCTCTTGAAGATTCTCTACAAACTTTTGATCTCACAACAACTTCATCTAGGCTTTCAAAAATGATTTCAAGATAGCTGGATCAAATTTCTTGGTCACAGTAATCACCTGGTTGTTGTTATTTTGAAGCATCATCTCCTGTTGAGTTTGTGGCTACGTCTTAGATGGCGAAGCTCTGGGGTTCATGAAACTCTTCTTTGCCTCCAAGAATTTTTCCTTTTCTCTTTGCATATTGAACCCAATATTCTTATCTCTAGCCTTTTTTACCCATAAGTCCTCAATAGGTTTCTTTCCTACTACGCTATCTTCCCTCATAGTTGTGCCACTTCGGATTAATATGTTAGCACTAGGCCCTTCTTCACGTGGTTCCACATTCATCATTTGTAAGTTATGTGTAGGCTAATGATTTCATTTCTCCTTCATATTTCATATTAGAAAAAGATAATCTATATTACATGATCAAAATATCTACAATACCTGCAAGAGCGGGTTGTAGGATTCTGTCAATCCTCACAAAATTTTGTGCTTCACTGCAGTTGTAACATATGATATGAACACATCCTCGACCAATGCCTCCTCATCATCCTCTTCCTCAGCCTTGGAAGCCTCCACACCCTACTAGTGGACTATGATCTTTATGCACAGACCCTTCAAATTGAATTCTGTATGTATTTGCAGTCTACATTAACTTATAATTGCAACAATTATTCTCATAAGGTCCTACAGAGCTACAAAAGTTACAAAATATCTGCTTCAGGGTCTACACCATGGAAAATTTTAGGGGCTAATATTCGCAGGTGGGATAATTTTCCATGCTTTTTCCAAAAAAAGATTTACCAATTTCCTTCTTTTTTTTAAATTGATTCGCCCAAATTTTATAGTATAAAAAACTTTTACCCTAAAAATCGCCAAAAATTTATATATACTAATATAAAATTATTAGAAAACTAAATATGTTTTCAAAAATAACATCAAAAATTTTAAAATTTACATATTGGGGACTACTAAGATTCACCAAGTTTTTAAACTTTAAGATAAACGTACTTTTCCCTGGTCTGCACATACCTTTGCATCAAATAACACTCTTTCGTTTGATGTCAACCTGAAACTTTACACATGTTACACCATACACTTGGTCCTAGATGAAATGGATTAGGCTCGCCACCATTGATGTAATCTCTAAATATAGGTCAATGATATTTATAATGGCCTTATGCCTTACATTTGACACACCATACCTCTGAGCGAATTTCTAATTGGATTTCCTTACCATTCTTCAAATCCACTCAATGAACTGTAATCAGTTTCAATGAATTTTTTGTGATCTACCTTGAATATTTTACCGCTTCACATAGATCCAGATTTACTTCTTTCAAACATAAATATGATTGGATGCATAACACACCCTTTTCACATAAAAGCATCTTAATCCACAAGTTTAAAGAATTCAAGTACTTACCTCACAGACCCTTGAAAAATATTCGCTCAGCTTCGTTATTGGATATGTATGTGTCTATGTAAAAATTAGTTGTAAATACTCCCAAAATACTATCGATCTAGAAATCAACAACTATCATGATCTTGTTATCAATATTATTGAGTCACTGCAACAATTCAGGGCTCCACACAGTAAGCTTGTCATTCTTAAAACATGTTTTATTCTTATCCAACCTTGAAAACCACTCATGCAACTCATTCGTAAATGATCAGAAGAAAATATTTTGGTGATATGTAAAAATATATCTCTGCAACCAAGCTTCAGTTGACAGTCACATATTTATGTTTTCTTGAATTGCAAATTCTCGCTCCCTCAGATCTACCAAATCTTGGATCTCTATTCTTGTCAGATGCCACATCCACATATCCCCTAATCAGATCTTGGTCCCAACAAAAGAACCATTTTTTGGATTAAGGGGGTCTAGACCCAGGTTCAAAGTAGCTCTACTACCAACAAAACCCTCTATTACCAGCCCTTTCAGAAATAATCTATTGTGCAGACCAAAGTCTCACCCGAGCCAATATTGGGGGATGCTAGAACTAGGTTTCTACATCTAGAGGGGCTATGGAGTGTGGCTTTAAGGCTTATCTCTACTTTGGGATCAACCCAAGCTTCATTGAACCATTAACTTGCTAAGACAACCATTATTCAGTTACTCACTTAATCACCTTGTGCACCGTGCCTTTCTATTCTAACATGCGGTATTCATCATATAAAAAAATAGTTAAACCTTTGTGATGTATTCACAGAGTATAAATATAGAGAACCCTAATCCAATGTAGATAATTCATATAAATAGATAACCTAAATATACATAATAAATACATAGAAATTCCTTCAAATCCTTCTTTTATTAATTAATATCCTTCAGTTACAACCCTTGTCAGCTTGCGCACTCAGCTGCAGGGGTCTATGCACACAGCTACAAAATTTCTAAGGCCTCCTCGCACACAGCTGCAGAGCCTTCCTTTTACCCAAAACATAGAAATATAGAAAGAATTGTAGACTTAATTCGCACTCATCATTCTCAATTATTCCTTACTTGACTCACAAAAATATATCCTTATATATAATTCTTTCTTACGATACCATGGTCCCAAAACCATGGGTGGAGCTCAAGATATCTAAAAAAATCCAATACCTTTATTGAAATAGGGGCTTTGACCCACCCCAAAGCACCTAAGACTCCTACAACTTTGCACGAAGCTCTTAAACTTCTCGTGATTGTCTTCTTTATGCTAGATCACGCACACCACTTCCTCAAAATATCGAGTCTTTTACTCAAAATTGAACCAAGTTGGGCCCTACCCAAAAATTATATATACTCCCTCATTGTATCAGCAAAGGAATTCTCACCTTGGCTCCACTATGAAATCATTTGAGAGATAATCTAGTTCTTTTGTGGAGAAACGAGTGGCTCCAACACTCCACTATTGGAGCTAGTGATGTTCATTTCACATATGTGTCTTGGAAATTTTACTTAATAAAAAAAAACCTTCAAGGCCAACATGGATTATGAATGTTTTTAATGCTATTCTGCGGATGTTTGTATTCAATTTTTTCTTTCACATGTGCTAAGATAGTTGAATTATTTTGATTATTTTAGTACTTATCTTGTTGAGAATGTGTTTTGATGGTTTTTATTTCTTTCCCATCCATGTGTACCATTCTGCGGGATATTAGGAAAATATTTCTCATTTTTTTATTGTAACAACCATCACAACTCCTGTGGACTATTCCGTAGATGTTAGAGGGGTCCTACGGTTCATGTGTGTCTCTTCTTGGGTGTTACTATTACCTCTCTCTTTGTAATATTCCCAAATGGGAAAAGCAGGAATAGAGTGCATAAAACTGGAAATATCCAAAAATATAAATAGATCAAAGCATGAGAAAATATTATATCCATTCCATTATGAATATAACAACAAAATAGGTACAATATCTTGAGGAAACGATCACTCAAGTTGGGAAAACAATCCTCCCATGAAAGCATACGCCTACATCTAAAATGATGTTAATACATGAAATATAGGAATGCGGAAAAATAAGCTGTCTAAGAGAGAATGGAAGCTGAAAGGTATAAAAATATATTTTTTCTAATAAAATGCTCCAAAAATGCTAAGGCTAGAGATCCATGCTCCAAAATAGATTTCCAGGACAACCCAAGAAAGTTTTCCGGAAATACACACTATACAAAATATAGAAAATTTGGCCCTAGGGATGAATAATATCTGAAACTGAATCACTGATGGGAGATGTCTGATCTGATATACAAGATGGTTGATCCTCCTCCAACAGATATCCTAAATGAAGGGTTTATCCCCACACAAGAAACCCAAACACTCCAAATAGGGTAATAAACCCATTGCTGGAGCTGCTCTCTAAAATAAAGCAGTCCTTAAGGGAAAATTCACTATAGCTAATGACTGCTACTTGGCGTAGTGAAAAAATATATAATGAAGCCCTGATAACTTCCTCACAAGCTTTCGGATGAAAGGACAATCCCTCCAATGGAAAACTAGCTCAGAAATTGGAGATCTCTCTCCTCCACTGCTACACCCCTGCAACACAACCCAACTCTAAATAGAACTGCATTGTACATGAGACTAAATCTTGGCCAAATGCCTGATAGTGGAAGTATAGTGCAAGACTCTTCTAATAGCTTCCCAATGGAAGAGGTGGGATTTCCGATCAGGAACACGCAGTGCTAAACATCACTTGCAATCTTAGTTAAATAGCTGAAGAAAGCTATATGTCTAACCGGACCATATATAAAAACATAAACATATATCAAAATATCAATATGGCTGCCATCCTCTTCCTTTTATAAGATATGAGCTTCCAAACCCTAATCCCCATCCATTAATGACACTACTTCCATGCAATGTGTCTCCATCTAAAACTGCGTTGTCCCTCCATTAATATCCACTCCTCCATGACAACGCTATTGATTTGGTCAAAGTTAACCAAGTCAAAGTGCTCCAGCTCCTACTCACACCTTAGGGTGATTTATTAAACTGAAAATATGATCCACTTTCACATGGAAGTGGTTTAATTCTTCATAAAGAGATTTATGGATCTCCCTACCCCACTTATTCACCTATCTAAGTGAAAAAAAAAACTTCAATATTTCAATTAGCTTCAATCTAATTTAGGAATATTACAGTCCTCCCCTCCAAAATGTTGATTTTCCTCAAGCAACTACAAGGATATTTCAAAATCTCCAATGGATATGTGTTGAGGAGGTAAATCCCCTCTGCGGACAGAGGCGATCCCTACTAGCCCAGCAGGGGTCTAGCAACAAACAAACAATGCTATGACGCAAGCTCCTAGTTACGAATGAAAGACTTGGGATCAGAGCCTACCTGGATTCCAACGCTAGATCTGAAGAAGAAGATGTCCCCGTCCTTCAGCCCTGGCAGATCACAATCCTTCCACGATCTCCGTGGATGAACACCTGCACGCAGAAGAAACGAACAGATACATGCATAGGAACCAGCATACGTAACTAAACATCGATCAGAAAAGATATTACTCGCATTAACATGATAGAAAAAGGAGTGGAACCATAATCATAGTCATCTATTAAAGTGATAAACGAATAGAAGTTACAACCAAGTTCTGACGTCGCAGCTTCCTTCGAACGGGTCTCCGGTCGTCCACGTCTCGCAAAGCTCGCCAAGGAAAGGGAAACCTTTCCAGAGTCTTGTAACAATGGTCTCCTCGCTTTATGGGCCTTAAGGGAAAGAAAGGATTCTTTACAGCACAAAGGCACTTGGGAATAGGGAGATGCAAAGCTTCAGCACTTCAAGACTAGCTTGCCATGGATCTGAGCAAGCTTTTATAGATGGGGAAGGAGGGAGTTGGGATCCCTATTATTATGGGATTGGCCCTATCAACAAGAAAGGTTCCATAGAAGGTGGCAAAACCACTTCCCTTCCATAGAACTCCCGCAGCCAAACCTCCCAACTCAAGATAGGCAATGGTTGTGAGTTTGTTTGAACTCAACTTCCACCATCCATATTTAAAAAAACAGTCCCTAAAATGGGTGGCGCGATTGCTGCTCTATGACAGAGCGCCAAGTGGCGCGACCTCTTTACAGGATTTCCCTGATTGGCGCGAGCACTGAACTGTATACCCGCGCCAATGCAAAAAGAGTTGTTTTTCATGGATTTTGCAAGGAGATGTCTCAAGGGGAAATGAAGCTCATACTCAGAGGGATGCATTGATGATGTTTTCAAGGCATGACAATGTTCACAGGTCACATAATGGGTCCTCCATTGTGCGGGACGAGGAATGGTAGGGACGGTGACAAATTACTGTGTAACAGATGCCCCCTAAAGCATGAGGCCCGAGAGAGAGAGGGGTGAAATGCTTTACGAGAACATGTCCAACTGAAGGCCCGCCGTCGGAAAACCTGCACAGAAAGATACAACCGATATCTCAAGTACATGATGTATATATATGGTATGGACGCAGCCATCCGAACAGAGTATGCTATAATCCGGATCTAGGGTATGGGCGCAGCCATCCAACTAAGATCAAACAAATAGACTCAGGTATGGTCACAGCCATCCAATCATGAGTCATGTACATAATGACAATAATCCACAATCGCAGCCTGGATTACAACAGACACAATCCAGGGTCTTGCGCTCCATCTCGACCCAAACAAGTACAAGTTCTAACATGCGAATGTGTGAGCTGATGTCGAACATGCAAGAACATCGTCTGATTACCAGCCAATGATGAAAGCTGTTAACAGACGCGAGAGAAACCACCAATAATGACAATGGTCCTCAAGGTACTACAGGTACAATCTACGGCGTGTGAATAAATGAGCTGACGTCGAACACCCGCAGAATCATTCGATCGGAAGTCAATGATGTAAACTTCACGTCGGATGCGACGAACCTGCCATTGAGGCATGCAGGCTCCAAGGTACCATCAAGAGTCTCTAGACCAACTTCCTGGATAATGAGTTGAAGTCGACAGGAAGTGACCTTGATCGAAGGTGGGCCATAATGATTCCCACATCATCGACACGAGACAGAGAAACATAATGTTTTGTTGCGAATCAGGATCATATGAGAAACAGAGGAAGGTTGATATTCGCAGAGGCCAACTTCTCTTGAACATATAAACGGCACGACAATGGACTTGGCAGTATTTGACATCAACAGATCAAAGGTCATGGCGACGAGGCAGTGAACAGAGGAGAGGTCAAAAGAGATTACCCAAACCCATGGAAGCAAAGTGAAGCAACGAGATGAGATGTCCCCAACCCGACACGAATGCAGACAAGTGCCATGTTCAAGAGCGACATACTGCCGACGACAACGACGATGGTTCCATTTTTCCCCCACTATTTCTGGCGAGTACCCCAATTATTTTTGATAACAAGCTTGAAGGGGATAGCATATGCTTGTGATATAAGTCCGCCCTTCGGGCGAATCCATCCTAGTGCATTTAACGAGTCCTAGGAAGGAGAAACTCGGAGAACGTCATTTCGACGGAATCCAATGTCATCAGGGTTTAACGAGTCCGACAAAGGAAGAACTCGGCGTCTTTTCATGTTTAGAGAGTTTGAAAAGACAGCGGAAAAGAAAACTCCACAGGTCCCTTTTCGTAAATAGTTCCCCAGATCCGAAAAGGTAGAAAACAATATCCGGGAAAACCTCCTAGTCGCGATAGGCTAGGTTATTCCTTTTTCGTAATCAATCCATCCCAGCCCGAAAAAGGGTTAAACGTATACTGGGTGAATGTCGATTCGTGTCCATTTTAACGAGATCGAAACGACAAGGGCCTCGGCAATCTTTTCATGTTTAGAGAGTCGGAAAAGAGCTGAAAGATGACTCCTCCCGGAGGAACGAGTGGTATAAAGGGTAGCAACTGGTTCCGGTAATGGTGGAACTACTCTGAACAAATAAAGGTCGAGAGGCTGGCTAACAAGACCACTCATAGCAGCGGTTCCTCAGGAACGGGTAAAACAACCAAGTGAAGGCATATGATCGGCCAAGCAGATAGTGACGATGGAGTGAGAAAACCAAGGCTCATCCGGTAAAAACAGGCTGATAAAATGACAATCACAAGGGGTAAAAAGGGAAAGGTTTCATTTTTACACAAGCTTGAAATCAGGAAACTCTGCTTGAAGTTGGTTTCATTTTTACACAAGCTTGAAACAAAGATAAACTATGCTTGAAACCAGTTTCATTTTTACACAAGCTTGAAACGGAAACAAACTATGCTTGAAAAATTAAGCATGCTCCCAGCACGGTGACTCAATTCGAGGTGCATGCCCCCAAGCTTCAGTCCATATGGAAGGCAGATGGAGTGAAGGTTCAAATTACGAGATCAAGAAAAGACTCGACTGGGATTTTACGAGATCTGATCAAAGACTCGAATTGAACAAGAACGTGTTTCATTTTTTTAACGAGGTTGAAACATTAAAAGAACTATCCTCAAGACACCTTGTTTCATGGTTTAAGGAGCTTCGCACAAGACAAGGAAAAAGAGACAAGAACCTCGGTTTCATTTTTTTAAGGAGCTTGCCACAAGACAAGGAACTCTGCTCTGACAACCTTGTTTCATTTTTTAAGGAGCTTGACACAAGACAAGGAACTATGCTCCGACTAGCTTGCTTCATTTTTTAAGGAGCTTGACACAAGGAAACGAACCATGCTCCGACAACCTTGTTTCATTTTTTAAGGAGCTCGACACAAGACAAGGAACTCTGCTCCAAACACCCTTGTTTCATTTTTTAGGGAGCTTGACACAAGACAAGGAACTCTGCTCCGACCGACTTACATCAAAATGAACAAGAAGGCGGTGCGTCCAAGAGTTCCACTCCTGATGGGAGGGAAACACCCTGGAAGTCAGGACCCAATGCCCCCAGCACATTATGCACAACGGCATCATCACTGAGCACAGGCACGGGGTAAGTAGCCACATAGTTGACCTGCGGTGGGGTAGATACGACGGGTGGATAAAAACCAGGAGGGGGTGATGGCGGACTAGTTGCCATATTAGGACTAAAGAAATGATAACATCAATTACTACGATCCTTCCTTCATGAAATGTGCCATTAACAAAGAGGGAGGAGAGAGCGCTCCCATGGCATAGGTGTAATCACGCCCAAAAGTGCATTGAAATCCAAGGGGTGGAACGACCATCACGCCCATATGGACTCCGTTTGCCTCCAAAGTACCGTGTAACCTTGGAAGGGATCCTGACCCGTTGACTCGTCCTTCTATTGAATGCCAACAGATTCTGCGTAACAGGCGCAAGCGGCGGCGAACCAAAAGCTTGCCAGGTAGTTGAAGACAGAATACTAACAGACGCACCTTCGTCTATAATGGTGCTGGGTACAACCAGACCAAGAGCCTGTACTGTGATCTCGAAAGGCACATAAGACGAAAGGCGAAATCCTGCAAATCGATTCCAGTCAAAGGAAGCGACCAAACTACTCGGAGGGGCTACCATCGAGATGCGAAGGTCTTCCCCTGATGTTACGGAAGAAGAAGCCTCCCGTATGACCTCCATCTCGAAGGCGGGAGGAATATCCTCCGTAGCCTCCATCATGGGAGGCGGAGGAGGAGCTTCTTGAAGCACAGGGACAGGAGAATCTTTCTCCAAGTCTGAAGAATCTGAAGAGATCAGAAGGACATGGGGGGTGTGAGGTCCACTCTCGACGGAAAATACCTGGTGCACCGTGGACGGGGCCAGATCAACCGATCCCACGACCAATGGTTGGTCATGGATGGATTCGTGAATTTGAATTTCTGGGGGAGTGGGATCGACCAAGGATAACTCTTGACCAATCATGGGATCAGCTGGCGGAGGACTCGAAGAAAGCCGATTATAACCAGGTGGAAGGCGTGGTGTAGAACCGGTCGAGTTGTCCAAAACTAGTTTGGCTTCATCCATATAAGGACAAAGGTGAATGGCATGGTGCCCTTCACACAACTTGCAGGGATTGGTGATCTTACCCTGCTTCTTAGAGTTCTTATCAACAGCAGCTGAAGACGTGCCCCCAACTTGACTCCCGGAAGCCAAAGGCAATGGTGGGCGGCCGTTGGACCATACTTCGAGCACCTTGGGAATGCCAGGGCAGTCTCGAAGAAGATGATCTCCCGTGCACAACAGGCAAGGGAACTTGACTTTCCGTGGAGGGTTGGAAGGTTTATCAAGAGGAGATTCCTCATGGACAGTAGCTGTACATTTAGCCTCTCGCTTATCATACTTCTTCTTCTTTGTCTTCTTCTTCTTCTTCTTCTTAGCCACCTGGTTACTTGAATCCAGACTTTCACCAGGCGAAGTAGAAGAGGAGGACGCAGAAACAGGCGAAGAAGGGGAGAGGTCCACCTTGGAATCAACATGATGTTGTTCCGTCGGAGGGACTGACTGAGCAGTAACGGAGTTATTCGGGACAACAGAGGTTGAGAACAACCAAACAAGCAACCCAACAGTTAACCCAGGAAGGGACAACGTCGCCATGTAAGGAGCACCAACATTTCCAAAAGGAGGAAAATGACCAGGATTCCCTTCTGAGGGGATTCCTTGGTTGGTGAACTCTGAAAAAGTTGCCATCAAAACTCAAAACCACACACGGGCTGAAAACGAGTTAAGACACACGATCAAACGGTCAACAAGCAATGTCTAAACGGGTGTGTAATCGTGGGCGATTAATTTTGCCACATTGGAAAATAAGAAATTCTACCGTTTCATATTTTAAGAGTCGAGAAACGATAAAAAGATGACTCTATCTCTTTCAGAGTTGACACAAGCGTGAAAGGACAAGCGCTTGACGATATTTTCAAGTTTAGGGAGTCAGAAAAGACCAAATGACTGCTCAGGAAAAACTAGGCACAAAGGGTGTACCAAATATCCGTGAACTGCAATATACACCTTGGTTTCAAAAATGAAACAGAAATCGACCAAGGACTTTCCGTACGTGCAGGTAGTCTCCCCGAATGCTGTGTTCGGTGTATCACGGGTATAGGGCGGCAGACTCGGCTTCCCGTGGATAAAGGATTGAAAACCTATAGGGGTCTCCCTTTATATACGCGACGGTACGGGGAGCACAAGTCCGTACTAGCGCTGTCTAAAGCCAACAGGCGAACGACAGCTGCTAGGTTTAACGACGCCGAAACACGTCTCTAGCCTAGACCTTCTAAATATGTTTCGTTAAGTTCCAATGTTGCCTTAGGTTAATTGAATAAATTTTACAGTTGATCTTCAATTAAGTTTCAATTTCCAGGCCTTATCGTATGTAGTGTCTCGAAAGACTCCTAAATGCAAGCTATATGAGAAAAGAAAACTTTTAATTCGATGAATGCTATCTAGTTAAGGGAAGAGCTTCAAACAATGATGCAACAAACAACAAAAATGAAAACGAAACTTTTCCAAACTAGATGACTTTCACTATCCAAAAGTATTCTAAACATTCAACGATGCGAATAATGCAATGTAATCTATGCAAAATTATTTTTTCCGAAAACTATGCAATTGTAATCTATGCACAATCTCCTTTTTCTTTTCAAATAATAAGAATGCACTCAATGCATTTTTCGATGAAATCAGAATCTACTTGATGCATGCTTTTAACAAAAGAGAATGCACTCAAAGCGATTTTTAGTTTTCAATCACTAAACAATGTGATCTAAGTCCAATGATAAATCTCAAAAACACTTTTCGATGCAATGTGATCTAATGCATTTAAACGAAAAGCAAACTATGAGACGAAAACTAAAAGAACGCAAATCTTCTTAATGAAGGATGAAAGCAAAAGGGATGCAAACAAACACTAAGAATGCAATCGTTGTTTCAAAATACTTTGTGACGAAATTCCTCAAAAGGTGACAAAACACAAAGAGGACTTCCAAAGAATGAAATCAAAACAAGGCATTCATCCCTTTTACATCAAACAATCATAGAAAGAAGACATTCCAAATAATGAGCAATGTAATCTATGCTCATACAGAGGAAAGACCCAAAGGGAAAGACACACTAGTGAAGGATTAAGGGAAAAAAAACTCAATTTTCATACACCCTGAAAGTGGCCCGACTTGTACATTGACAACTAGCGCCACTTGGCGCGACCTTTACTTGAAAACTAGCGCCAATGGCCAAGTGGCGCGGGTTGCTAACTGACAACAAGCGCCACTGCCTGAAAATGAAAAAACAAAGAATTTCTCCCAACCAAAACCAGACTTCCCACTTCAAGTTGAATTTAAAACAAACCCAGAAGCAAAATACTGACCAAAAGAAACTTCCGAACAAGGATAACCCTACCACTTACAGGAAATGGCGCGACTGTCTGGCTGTAATCCGCGCCAGACAGGGGATGGCGCGAGTGATAAACTGGGAACCTGCGCCAACTGGCGCGACTGTCAGGGCTAAACTCGCGCCAATCAAGCCAACTATGAAAAGGTGAAAATTCGGAAAAGCAGAGGTCAGATCTGATCCTCTGGGGGCTGAACCAAAAGCCAAAACACAAAAAGAACCCAACCCAGAAGGCTCATCAAGCAAGGAAAAACGATCAAAGCGAAACAACATAAACGAGACAAGGAAAACCGGACGGTCCCCAGTGGAGTCGCCAATTTGTTGAGGAGGTAAATCCCCTCTGCGGACAGAGGCGATCCCTACTAGCCCAGCAGGGGTCTAGCAACAAACAAACAATGCTATGACGCAAGCTCCTAGTTACGAATGAAAGACTTGGGATAAGAGCCTACCCGGATTCCAACGCTAGATCTGAAGAAGAAGATGTCCCCGTCCTTCAGCCCTGGCAGATCACAATCCTTCCACGATCTCCGTGGATGAACACCTGCACGCAGAAGAAACGAACAGATACATGCATAGGAACCAACATACGTAACTAAACATCGGTCAGAAAAGATATTACTCGCATTAACATGATAGAAAAAGGAGTGGAACCATAATCATAGTCATCTATTAAAGTGATAAACGAATAGAAGTTACAACCAAGTTCTGACGTCGCAGCTTCCTTCGAACGGGTCTCCTGTTGTCCACGTCTCGCAAAGCTCGCCAAGGAAAGGGAAACCTCTCCAGAGTCTCGTAACAATGGTCTCCTCGCTTGAATGGGCCTTAAGGGAAAGAAGGGATTCTTTACAGCACAAAGGCACTTGGGAATAGGAGATGCAAAGCTTCAGCACTTCAAGACTAGCTTGCCATGGATCTGAGCAAGCTTTTATAGATGGGGAAGGAGGGAGTTGGGATCCCTATTATTATGGGATTGGCCCTATCAACAAGGAAGGTTCCATAGAAGGTGGCAAAACTACTTCCTTTCCATAGAACTCCCGTAGCCAAACCTCCCAACTCAAGATAGGAAGTGGTTGTGAGTTTGTTTGAACTCAACTTCCGCCATCCATATATAAAAAACAGTTCCTAAAATGGGTGGCGCGATTGCTGCTCTATGACAGAGCGCCAAGTGGCGCGACCTCTTTACAGGATTTCCCTGAGTGGCGCGAGTACTGAACTGTCTACCCGCGCCAATGCAAAAAGAGCCGTTTTTCATGGATTTTGCAAGGAGATGTCTCAAGGGGAAATGAAGCTCATACTCAGAGGGATGCATTGATGATGTTTTCAAGGCATGACAGTGTTCACAGGTCACATAATGGGTCCTCCATTGTGCGGGATGGGGAATGGTAGGGACGGTGACAAATTACTGTGTAACAATATGTCCCCTCCCAAGGGTACAAATTTTCCTTTGGTGGATAAACCAAATAGCTATCATCATGAAAAAGTGGGAGATATATGGAAAGAGTTATATGTTTTCCATTGGCCTCCTCAAGGCATGAGATATGGTACTTGTTGGGTGCCTCAATCCCAATAAGAAACTCCAATCTCCATGCTATTATCCAAACAAAATGAGCCATCCTTGGTAGCTCATAGGAACAATCACCAATCCCCTACTTCTGCAATGTATAGGGGATGCATGGCTGAAAATGAGAGATAAAATTATTCAACTTACGTTGTCTCTCTCTCCATTTATGATAAATTTGGAGCTTCTAGTCTTCAGCTATAATAATATAGTCCTCATGAAGCCAAAATATACTTGGAATCTCAAGACCCCACTCCTTGGTTCTAGGAACATTTCTTTCCCAATCTTCCCTACATATAGTGGATAGATTGCCATCACCATATGGGCTCCAAAAGAAACATGGACTAAGTGTCATATGCCATACTGGATGGTGACAATAGTATTTCCAGTAAGACTAGTATTGTTCTGCTTCTTTCTATCTCCAAACATGATATGATAAGTGGCCATCCAACCAATTGCTTGCTGCCATAAGTTTCTCGAAAGCTTGAAAATAGTAGAGGGCATTAGGTGTTGGCTGAATATGAACCAAGAAAAACATGTCTTGCCCAAATCCCTCTATAAGGTGGTCACCCTCATCACTGAAAGTAGTCCCAAAAGGACCATGAAATCCAAAGAGAGGTTTTCTCTCTTGTGGAGCAATGTGTTGAAAATGCATCGTAAAGGAATGCACATACATTGTTAGTCGATAAACAAGCATCAAAAAAAAATATTTACCATATATTGTAGACAAGTTGGTGAAGAGGTCCATAGATAAACCTTTCCATTTCTCCATCAAAAGGGGAAATGATTGTAACAACCTTTCAAGGTGGTTTCTTTCCTCCTCATACATCAAACAAGCTACATATCTCCTCATATGTTGGTGCACATCTTCTTTGAGATCCTCCCAATATAATCCCTCCATGGTGGTGTGATAAGACTCAATGAAGTCTACATGTCTTGAATAGAGTGCCTCATATGTTGCATGTAGAATCTCCTTCTTGAGCTTGGAGTCTCTAGTCAAGTAGATCTGATCATGGAAATAAATGACTCCATCAACCACTCTATGCCTCACATCTATCACTTTCCCATCAAGAACCTTACATGTGAAGAGGTTCTTGTAATATTCCACTAATAGTTGGGACTCCCAATATGGATCTAGGCTTCCCAACAATGACAACACTATAGAAATTTGAAATGAAGCACCTGTCTCATCATAACTCTCCTCTTTGACATGCTCAATGCCAAAGTCACATGTTGGAGTACAATTACCCCATTTTTGTTGCCTCCCTTGTAGTTGATCTTGCCCGAGACAAGATTGAAGTACATGGAGGTCAACCACCTCTTGGAAGGTATTTCCCATCAAAACTTCCATAGTTTTGCCAATGCATGCAAGAGTGTCAATTCAGAAATCTGCCTCATGTGTGGAGGAATTATTTGCAGCCCAAAGAAGATGGATTACCCCTTTGACCCCATGCTTATGTCATCACAGATTCCTGAATCATCATCTTTCAGTGCAAATAGCTGTGTGGGATATGGAAATGTCCATATCAGAAAATTTCTCATCCCTCTTTTGAACCCACCAAAGGTTCTTTGCACTGTGCTAACTCCTTCCAAGACTCCTTCCTTAACCAAATATATCAATGCTACATCATGTTGATAGAACTCTTTTTTTATCTTCCTATAAGGGGGTCTCCCTGGTGAAATGCCTCCATGTAATGAAACATCATGGCCTAAAGTAGGTTGTATATGTGAGTGGACTGATTTTTCCATGTCCTCACTCCATAAATCATCCTGCCTCTTTTGTGCATTAACCTTGTGAAATAGAGAGGGGTGTGTGCTCCTAATCATATGATGTTGGCCCTCCTCCCTATCTTCTTCTTTAATCTTCAATATCTCACAATATATAAATTATGGCACATGTTGCTCATGGAATGTGCTCAGATCTCCAATTCCTTGTAAGAGTACAAGAATTCCTCTCTTTGGAGAAATTGCTCCATATTTCTCTTCATGAGTTACTAGATCTGCTCCTGGTGTGACAACGTTGTTACCTCTTACCTTCTCTTCCCCTTCATGATGATTGGAAGTTTCTGTATCATCATTAAAAGGCTCTATGTTTAGATCCTCTTTCGAAAAAGAGATCTCCATGTCTTCCTTTTGAGAAGAGATCTCTTTCTGAAGTAGGGATCTTTCCTCTAGCAAGGCATTCTGCAAGTTTTTAACCCCCTCAATAGTTTTCTAAAATGGAGTTGGGTTTATAGATCCTTCCAACTCATGAAAAGGTTTTTTTTGTTTATGCTTGGCTAGCTCAACCAAGGAAGTTTCAGAATGTTTTTCATCAAATATTTTTACTAACCTCTTAGTGAACCTTGCATAAGTAGATATATTTTCATTTTTTAATGAAGAAGATTCATAAAACCACCAGGCATAAGCCTTACCTTCAAGATGCAACGCTGCTACTCTAATGGCTTAATCTTTTGAAACTGGGTGTTGTTGCAAATAGGTGTCTAGCTCCTTCACCCAAGCCCTAGCTAAACATTTAGGTGACCCATTAAAAGTAGATAGAAATAATCTACCCACATCATACTGCTTGCACCTCTTGCGTCTATTGTGAATTCTAGGTCTTCTATCCTCCTTGATATTTCAAAACCCTTGGAAGTTTAGATGATATTTGATCCTCTGAAATTGAGATTCATACTCTTGAAGATAGTCACCAAGAGTCTCCTCCTTTGGTACAACTCCTTCCTCCATGTCTCTTTCTATAAGCATGGTAGAGCATTGTAGATCTAATGGTGTAGCTGAATTATCACACCCAAAATGTGAAAATATGGAGCTTTCTTCATGTACAAGCCCTCTTGGAGAATCTCTACATCTCTCCATTCTCATTTCTTTGATCCCTCCTGATAATTAAGTTTTTCCTTCATCTTTTCTACATATCTTCTCCTTTCTATGAGAAGTCTCCTTATATGACATAAAGGCTAAAGTACACAAGCTGAGCCAAGATTATGCTCTGATACCACTGTAATATTCCCAAATGGGAAAAGCAGGAATATAGTGCATAAAACTAGAAATATGTAGAAATATAAATAGATAAAAGCATGAGACAACAGTAGATCCATTGAATTATGAATATAATAGAAAAATAGGTACAATATCTTGAGGAAAAGATCACTCAAGTTGTGAAAACAAGCCTAAAAAAAAGCATACACCTAGATATAAAATGCTCTTAAAACATGAAATACAGGAATGCAGAAAAATCCATTGTCTAAGAGATAATAGAAACTAAAATATATAAAAACATATTTCTGCTGATATAATGCTCCAAAAATGCTAAGGCTAGAGATCCATGCTCCAAAGTAGATTTCCAGGACAACCCAGGAAAGATTTCCAGAAATACACACTATACAAAATATAGTAGATTTGGCCCTAGGGCTAAATAATCTTTGCAACTGAATCACTGATGGGAGATGGTTGATCTGATATACAAGATGGCTGATCCTCCTCCAACAGATCTCCTAAATGAATGGTTGATCCACACACAGGAAACCCAAACACTCCAAATAGGGCAATAAACCCACTTCTTCAATTGCTCTCCAAAATAATGCAGTCCTTGAGGGAAAATACATTGTAGCTAATGATTGCTACTTGACCTGGTGAAAAAATATGTAATGAAGCCTTGAGGACTTCCTCACAAGTTTTCGGATGAAACGATGATCCCTCCAATGGAAAACTAGCTCATAAATTGGAGATCTCTCTCCTCCACTACTGCACCCCTGCAACACAACCCAACTCTAAAAAAAATTTCATTATACATGAGACTAAATCTTGGCCAAATGCCTGATAGTGGAAGTAAAGTGCAAGAATGTTCCAAGAGCTTCTCAATGAAAGAGGTTTCTGAGATTCAACAAGATGATGAGCTTAGTGAAAATTAAGCACCTTCATTAAGTGGGGCCCGCAGGCTATTTTTAGGTGTTTGTATATTTTTAGACATGGTGAGCATATTCTATAAGTTTCAAGATTCTATTTGTAGATGTTTGGTCAAATGTGAAAAATAGATGAGATTCTATTTTTAGAATATTGGGCAATGTCTATTTATAGATCGTCAATCTAAAAATAGATGCATGTCGATTATTATTAGCCCTTAATAATAATCTGACAATAAATATCAACTTATTCTCTTGCAGCACTTTATTTCAATGAACGGATTTGGAAAATAAATGGGCTGAAGAAATTATGCAATTCCTAGGGTGGCTGGTGACTCATGCATGGAGGACTCAGTTAGAACTGAAGTGGAAGACTTGTGACAGAGTTGGAAGAGTAGTTATGGGAATTGTTATTCATTTTAACTCAGTAAAGTGAGTTAAACTCAGTTGTGATAGTTGTATCTAGTTCTAACTAAAGATACACTAGTGAGATTTTAGTGAATTAATTATTTAATTAATTCATAACTAGAGAATCACTTGCAATTGAACAAATACAACAGTTATCTACTTGCATGTCAGTTCCAGTGGAGACCTAGTGGAGAGATACGTGAAATGGTGAGATGGACTATCTGTTGTGACTATAGTGATTCATTCAATGCATATGACACACAATGGAGATGCCAATTAGGATTGCATAGTCAAGGCAAGGCCAATTCGAATTCATTCAAAGGTCTTCTTCAGCAGGGATTGCGCAGTGGAGGTAGGCTATTAGGAGGCAAGAAATTGGTGCATAGATATGCAAATTTCTGCATGACAATGTGTAATGATTGTTGATTGTACTAAGAGCTTGATGTACTAATATATGTATGAGATTATTACATTATTTATTGATATACATAATATATGATAGTTGGGGTTTTTAGCTTTAAGATTTCCCATTAAACAACTGTGTCTATGTGTGATTGATTTGCTTCATATGTGTTTGCAATTGGTGATTTAATTTCCGCAAAGAATTAAGTGGAAGGATTATGTATTTAATATAATATTAATTTTTTAGATCAGGAGAATATGGTAATACTATCAGTATTAATAAATTTCTACATGTTATTAAAGCAATGTTAATCACTGGAGATTGCAATAGTGAAGCGGTGTTGAGTTTTTTGTTGGTGGACAATTCAAATCTGCTGCAGAAATTTCTTGGTGCGACAGTTGAGTATTCATTGAAATGACTTTCAATAGGTTGTGGTTGGAGTATGCCCTTAAGGGTAGCTCAAGCTACATAGCCTGGAAGGACAGGATGGAGGTGGTTCTTGAAGATAATGGACAAAAGGAGTTCATCTATAGAGATGTTCCTAATCTTACTTCTAACGATGTTGCATTACTTGACGCATGGCAAAAGAAGGTAGCAAAGAGAAGAATAATTCTGTTGGAAGGTGTGAGAGACCATATTGTGTCAAGCCTTCATGGGAAAGCCACTCCATTTGCAATGTGGAAGGCTTTGAGAGATCCTTTCCAAAGCAGCAGTGACATAGGAAGTTGGCACTGAAAGATAAGCTTAGAAAAATCAAAATGGAGAAGGGCGACAGTATTCCAAAATATCTCATGAAAATTTTCCAATGTAGGGATGAGTTAGGGAGTGTGGGAATTACAATTGCAGATGATGACTTGGTGAGCTTGGCTCTCCTTGGGCTTCTGAAGGGTTGGCACATCTACAAAGACTCAGTCAATGGACAGGAGAAACTACCATATTGGGAGTGACCTTGGTCAGATCTTGTGCAGGAGGAGATAAGGCAGATTGCTAAGGATGTCACTTCATCGAAGAATGATGATGAACATAATTTCACTTTGGCTTTGAAAGTAAGGAAAGGGAAGGGGAAGAAATCCCATCCAAAATCTAAGGCTAAAGGCAAGAAGCTAGATTTGTCCAAGGTGAATTGTTTTCACCGTCACGAACATGGGCATCTCACCACTAACTACCCACAAAAAAATAAGAACACAAAGGCTGCTGGAGTTGTAGCGAGTGATGCCTTAGCCTCATGATTTGAACTTGATTTCTCCTTGATCGCATGCTTGGTTTCAAGTGCAATGGGATCATTTTGGTATCTTGATAGTGATGCTTCCTTCCATATGACGGGAGACAAGGAGTTTTTTAGTGACTTGGAGGAGAAGGATCTCCAAATGAATATAGAGATGGGCGACGACGGTAGATACAGTGCGACTGGAATTTGAACCATTACCTTTGAGAGGGATTCAGGTAAACCATTTCTGTTAAAACATGTTATGCATGTTCTAGATCTGAAGAATAACTTGGTCTCGGTCAATATGTTGGAGGACAGAGGTTATGACGTTGTTTTCAGCAAGGGAAAAGCTTTCCTGCGACATAAAACAACTGGTCAAACCAAGAGGATAGGGATTCGAGTTAAGAATCTCTACAAGATGGAGGTAGATGGCTACACTGCAATGATGGGCAAAGCAGAAGAAGTGGTGAGCCGGGATGAGGGCAAATTATGGCACAGGAGATTGGGCCATCTTCACCATGGCACCTTGAAGATTTTGCAGCAAATTTATACTGGACTTCCCAAGGGCACTCTTGCACAGTCAGATCATTGCAAGGGATGTACTATGGGTAAGTTTGTGAATACCACATTTCATGAGAAGGAGAACTGTGCTTCGATGATCCTGGAGAAAATTCACACAGATGTGCGTGGACCTTTCTCGATTGCTTCAACAACAAAAAACAGGTAAAATGTTATATTTGTTGATGAATATTCTCATAGATGCTGGATATTCTTCATGCAGAACAAGATCGAAACATTCTCAAATTTTTGTGAGTTTAAAGCATTGGTGGAGAAGGAGTTGGGGAAGCAGGTGAAGGCTCTGCAGAGCGATAATGGTGGTGAATATATCTTGAATGAATTCAAAGAATTCTGTAGCAAAGAAGGAATTCGAAGAGAACTCATAGCGCCTCATAACCCACAGCAGAATGGGGTCACGGAGAGGAAGAACATAATGATCGTGGGTGCTGCACGAGCTATGCTGCATTACCAGGGCATACCAATTCACTTGTGGGCGGAAGCACGCAACACTGTGATTTATGTGCAAAACTATTTCCCTCATAGAGGACTTGGCATAAGTACACCAGAAGAATATTTTACTCGTAAGAAGCCTGATATTTCTCATCTGAAGATTTTTCACTCATATATTTACATTCATGTGACAAAGGATGCTAGGAAGAAGCTGGAGCCGACTGCAGAAGTTGAGATATTTGTGGGATACACAGAAACACCCCATAATTATCGTGTGTATTTTCCAAACAGTCAGATGACTATGGTTTGACGAGATATGAAATTCACTGAGATGAAAGCCATGAAGTTGTCACTTGAAAGGGAGCTTTACTTGCATGCAGAGGAGGAGCTACTTGTTCCCAAAGATGAGCCTCTAGATGTCGATCATCCACAAGAGGAGATTCATGGAGTGGAGGAGTCCACTCATGCAGAACCAAACACCATAATAGGCAGAAAGTGTACCACAGAAGGTGAGAGAGTGAAGCTTGATGCTACATAGAATGTAGGAGTCCCTACATCATATCGCAGACAGAGATAGTCAGTTGAATGATTTACTAGATACATGGCTCTTATGAGCAAGTGTATCATGAAAGATCCATCTTCTTTTGAAGAAGCAGCACAGGAGCCTGTTGGGGTTCCTATGTTTTGGCAGATTTGGCAATACCAAAAGATAAGACAACATCAAACCACTTTGGGGCCCTAGGATCTAGCCCTCTTGGACCCGGAGAGGGATCTCTTCGATAAAACAAAGAATGATATATCTTTGAAGCTCAGAATGAGATATTAGGCTAGGTATGAAGCACAAAGGGGGGTTTTAAATGATTTGGTTGGTGAGCTGCTGGGTTGGTCATGGGATCATAGGCTGAGAAAGTAATGGGAGAAAGGAACAAAACAACAAGATGTTTCAGCAAAGAGGATAGGTCTAGAGAGTGCCATCCATTGGGCTATGGAGTCATGAAAGGGGATTACTTTCAAAAAATAGCCAAGGCTTCTAAAGGGAAAGCCATCTAATACTAAAGGATATTTTTAGATTAGATGGTGGGATGGAACATTAAGGAAAGAAAGTGAAAGAAGGAAAGCGACTTATTTTCGGTCTATAGATCAGGTCAGAGGTCATTTAACTCCAGACCTACTTGGACATGCTCATAGGAAGCTCTCAAAGGAGGGAAAAAGGGGAAGCTTATAGATCAGACCAGAGGTCATTTAACTCCAGGTCAGCTTTAGCATGCTCCAAAGGAAAAATAGAGATAAGTTTAACAAAGCCAGGGTCTGCAAATCAGAGAAGGACTTTGAACCTTCAATTCTTTGACACCAGTAGGAAACATCCAAACGGAAAACTCCATAATTCATAAATCAACTAGCATCATATGGAACCACTACATTGCTTAAATTAACTAAATTTACTCTTGGATAACACATACATCAGAAAACATAAAGGCAAGGAGAGCAGAAACATAGGGTGCCTAACAAGGGAAAATCCTATGCCAGATTTATGATGCAAGCCAGAAGACCAATGAACAGAATGAAATGTAATAAATAGAGTTAGGAAAACATCACCAATAGTAATAGATCAGGATCCTATGAAATGTGCTTGATTAATGATGCAAAACCAGTCATATACATCAGAGCTCAATGGCTAAAAAACAATCCAAATTTCTCCTCCCAGCCTACTACATTCAACTACTATGCTACTCTCTCCTAAGACTATCTTAACAGTCCTAGTGAATTTCCCTAACTGCAACAGCAGCAACTGGACAACAACGGCCCAACCACAACCTCTCCAATAATGCTCTTGGGGATTTCATATTGGAGAAGAAAAATAGCCGGAGTAGATACAAATTAAATGAGTCAATTAAGACAGAGTCGTGGAGGGGTCTGAGCCCACTCTGCTTAATGGCGTTGTGCTGTACTTTGTAGACTAGTTTGGAGATCTCTGTCAGTTCGATTCTGACCTCTGGTGTTTTGTGAAGTCTTCTCGGCTGTCTGGCATTCTGTGGTAGCCTTCTGGAATAAATGACATGGATGGGAAAACTACAAGTCTCTCCATACCTCATAACTATTGTCCATACAGTCTTTAAGAAGCTCTGTCATTATAATTAACCATTTCAGGGCTCGAGGAGATATGAGGAATGTTGTAGGTAAACGTATTTCTTGGAGGAATGCATTCTGCTGATATTAAAACGCGGATATGACCCTTTGCGTGCTTAAGTCTTCAAATTTTTCTTTGAGTCCTTTGAATGCAGGACTAAGCGTTAAATCTTCCATTAATAGGTTCGGTCCCTTCTAATCCATCTCTGTTGTTTCGTTTGGCTGCTAGATTGGCCTCTCTGTGGCCCTTGCACAATGAATAAACTTGTTATGAAACTTGGACAAAGGTGGCAGTAGAATGATGTGGAGGAGGAGCGGTGGCGGAGCAGTAGAAAAATGGTGTTTTTACATGCAACAATGGCGAAAAATGCTTTGATATGGTGTAAACAGTGGATAATGGGGTTTTGATGGAGCAAAGAGAGTGGACCGTTAGATCGTAGTCTGGAGGCAAAAATCAATGGGGGAGATCAACACAGCGGGGTGGCCTTATGAAAATGGACAAAAAAAACATGAAATGTTAACCTTAATGTAAATGTGCAACTTTGGCTAAAATCGGAAATACACAGGAAATGGGCGAAAATGCAATAAAAATTCACAGATATGAGCGTACGAGGTGGGACCCATACGGAAATCAAAATTGCAATCGAAGTGGGAAGCGAATCGCAATCGCAAATCGGGAGAGGGAGAAAAGCAGAGTGATACCTAACAAAACTCCGATGCGATTGGGAAAATCCTTTGTAAAAGTGAAAATATAACAATTTTCCCGTTTACAAAGGGAAAAACCTTTATTATATGGACTGACGGAAGAATTAAGTGGTGGGGCCCAGGGAATCCAATCACAATCGGAGATTGGGAGTGGGGGGGAATCGCAATCGTAGAACAGAACTTGCGATGCAATCAATCGGAGGGGGACGCGATTGGGGGGAGTTGCGATCGGAGGGAAGGACTATGATTGGAGGATCGTGTGATCGGGTGATCGGAGCGGAATGGTGTGATTAGAGTTTAAGTCGCGATCGTGCAATTGCAAATATTTGCGACGTGATCAATCGCATTGCAAATATTTGCGATTGCGTGATCGGAGCATATATAATAGAACATGCGATCAGAAACGGTTGCGATTGCGATTGTAATGCGGCGGGGATTACAAACTTTATAATAATTTTTTACGCAATACATGGAGGGGCATGGAAAGGGGAAGTGGTTTTACAAATCGCATATTTTTTTTTGAAATGGTTTACGATGCGATTTATAAACAGAGAAGGGGGAAGAAGGGGTTAGACCTTATTATAAGGTAGGAAAGTGGGTTTTTGCACATTTAACACTTTCCAAGGTTAGGAAAAGGTAACGATAGGGGGATAAAAGGGGAAATGTCCAACAAAGGGTAGGATAAGAATTTAAAGGGGATTTTGAGGGGATTTGAAAGGTAAGAAGGGAAATAGAAGGGGAGACAAAATAGAAGCTAAGTGGGGGGTGAAAAGAGAGGGAAAAAGAGGCCTTTGGGCATTTCTTCACAAAGAGAGAGGCTTTATGATGGGAATCAGCAGAGGGGACTTTGAAAAAGGACAAAGGAACAAGGAGGCTTCAAGGATGATGTGTTTTCAAGGGAAATGCATTCCTTGAAGGCTCAACAACATTTTAGCCCCCTGTTTGCTTGTCAAAAATTTATGGAGGGCTAACAGTGGCTCCACATGGGGATGGCTTCTTCTTGAAGGAGTCAAGAATTCAAAAAATGATCTTTGGTGTAGGCCAGATGCCTACTACTTAAGCCACCTTTCTTCTTTGATTTTTACCTGCCACAAATATGTTAGATCAACAAAACAATTCCCAAACAATCTACCTACCCATTCTACAATCCTAGCATTTTTCTTCTAGGGTGCATTTGAACTAGCAGACCCTTTACATCATTTATTTTTATGAAAAAAAATAAACCTATTCTAAATATACCCTTATTACTCCATGAGACCAGATTAGACTATTGGCCTCATAGCTTCTCTACCTAAACTACTATCTGCTAGGATTAAACTGTCTAGCAGACTTCTTCCCTACATTCTAAGACAGAAATTGAAAATCAGTCAAGCTAGGATTAGACTATCTGACTTGCTGGACTTTGCAGAAATTAAAAAAACTAACTACATGCTCACTGGATGAGCTTTATTGAGCTTTTCCTACCTACCCTACTCTACTGGAAATCTCTGATGTTTTAGGTGATACAATAATGCCAATGCAGCCAGTCAAGCAGTAACAAAAAAGGATATGAGCATTGACTACCTGTCAGAGATAACCACGGGGTGCTCTGCATGTGGTTCTTCAAAACTGAGGTCACCATCAGTAGTGACCATTCCTGATGAATCTGGACCGTGCTAAGGATCAATGCTGGAGCATTTGAGCAAATCAGGGCCTCCATGTATTCTACCACAGGATCGACAAATAGATGATGTACGCTTTCTTCTTTTTGGCCTTCCATGAATGGTAGGCTGTCTACGTCCTAGGCAGCTTCGATTTCTTCATCTTCCGCTGTATCTTTAGTGTGGCTCATTAAAATTGGATCCTCTTCTTATTTTATTTCGAAGAGCAGCGAAATTTCTTCTCCTTTGGGGGGCGGGAGACTTTCCAAAAATGCTCTGGGGTCTCTGAACTGATATGACCTTTCCTGTGATTTTAAAAGTTCGATCTCAACTTCATACCTCTCAGTCACCAGCTCTATAAAAATTTTCTTGATCGCGGGTCCGCCCTTTGAGCTGAGAGGAATAACCCCTGGAAGGTCCTCCACCTTATATTTTTCCAAATCACTAGAAATCGTATCACGACATACTGCCATGAAATCTGGAAACATTTCCGCAAACCGTTCAGGGTCTTCCATTAGTGAAGTGACTCGGTCTTTGGCATGGATGATGCTGTACTGCAACATGGTTTCCCAGTGGAGTCTTGTGAACACACAGATAACCAGCGGCCTACTGATCACCAGTGGAGTCTTTTGATCATTTAGGAATTGTTGAGTTGCCAGGTGGATGATTGAAGAATTTACTGTCCACCAAAGTGATTCACCAAATCAAGGCTGATTGGTCTTTTTCCCCAGCGGAGTCCCCATTATGTTGGGGTTCCTATGTTTTGGAAGATTTGGAAATGCCAAAAGATAATACAACATCAAACCACTTTGGGGCCCTAGGATCTAGCCCTTCTGGACCCAGAGAGGGATCTCTCCGATAAAACAAAGAATGATATATCTTTGAAGCTCAGAATGAGATATTAGGCTAGGTATGAAGCACAAAGGGGGGTTTTAAATGATTTGGATGGTGAGTTGTTGGGTTGGTCATGAGATCATAGGCTAAGAAAGTAATGGGAGAAAGGAACAAAACAACAAGATGTTTCAGCAAAGAGGATAGGTCTAGAGAGTGCCATCCATTAGGCTATGAATTCATGAAAGGGGATTAATTGCAACAACTAGCCAAGGCTTCCAAAGGGAAATTCATCTAATACTAAAGGATATTTTTAGATTAGATGGTGGGATGGAACATTAGGGAAAGAAAGTGAAAGAAGGAAAGTGACTTATTTTCTGTCTATAGATCAGGTCAGAGGTCATTTAACTCCAGACCTGCTTGGACATGCTCATAGGCAGCTCTCAAAGGAGGGACAAAGGGGTAGCTTATAGATCAGACCAGAGGTCATTTAACTCCAGGTCAGCTTTAGCATGCTCCAAAGGAAAAATAGAGATAATTTTAACAAAGCCAGGGTCTGCAGATCAGAGAAGGACTTTGAACCTTCAATGCTTTGACACCAGCAGGAAACATCCAAGCGGAAAAATCCATAATTTATACATCAGCTAACAGCATATAGAACCACTACACTGGTTAAATTAACTAAATTTACTCTTGGATAAAACATACAGCAGAAAACATAAAGGCAAGGAGAGAAAAAACATAGGGTGCCTAACAAGGGCAAATCCTATGCCAGATTTCTGATGCAAGTCAGAAGACCAATGAACAACATGAAATGTCATAAACAGGGTTAGGAAAACATCACCAATAGTAATAGATTAGGATCCTGTGAAATGTGCTTGATTAATGATGCAAAACCAGTCATATACATCAGAGCTCAGTGGCTGAAAAAAAATCCAAATTTCTCCTCCCAGCCTACTACATTCAACTACTATTCTACTCTCTCCTAAGACTATCTTAACAGTCCTAGTGAATTTCCCTAACTGCAACAGCAACAACTAGACAACAACGACCCAAACACAACCTCTCCAAAAATGCTCTTGGGGATTTCATATTGGAGAAGAAAAATAGCCAGAGTAGATACAAATTAAATGAGTCAATTAAGACAGAGTCGTGGAGCGGTCCGAGCCCACTCTACTTAATGGCGTTGTGCTATACTCTGTAGACCAGTTTGGAGATCTCTGTCAGGTCGATTTTGACCTCTGGTGTTTCGTGAAGTCTTATCGGTTGTCTGGAATTCTGTGGTAGCCTTCTGGAATAAATGACATGGATGGGAAAACTGCAAGTCTCTCCATACCTCATAACTTCTGTCGAGATAGTCTTTAAGAAGCTCTGTCAGTATAATTAACTGTTTCAAGGCTCGAGGAGATATGAGGAATGCTATAGGTAAATTTATTTCCTGGAGGAATGCGTTCTGGTGATATTAAAATGCGGATATGACCCTTTGCATGCTTAAGTCTTCAAACTGTGCTTTGAGTCCTTTGAATGTAGGACTAAGCGTTAAATCTTCCATTAACAGGTCCAATCCCTTCTAATCTGTCTCTGTTGTTTTATTTGGCCGCTAGATTGGCCTGTCTGTGGCCCCTGCACAATGAATAAACTTGTTATGAAACCCGGATAGAGGTGGCGGCGGAATGCTGTGGAGGAGGAGCGGTGGCGAAGCAGTAGAAAAATGGTGTTTTTACATGCAACAATGGCGAAAAATTCTTTGATATGGTGTAAACAGCAGATAATGGGGTTTTGATGGAGCAAAGAGCATGGACCATTAGATCGTAGTCTGGAGACAAAAATCAATGGTGGAGATCAACACAGCGGGACGACCTTATGAAAACGGACAAAACAAACATGAAATGTTAACCTTAATGTAAATGTGCAACTTTGGCTAAAATCGAAAATACAAAGTAAATGGGCGAAAATGCAATAAAACTTCACAGATATGAACATACGAGGTGGGACCCATACAGAAATCGCAATCACAATCGGAGTGGGAAGCAAATCGCAATCTCAAATCGGGAGAGCGAGAAAAGCGAAGTGATACCTAACAAAACTCCGATGCGATTGGGAAAATCCTTTGTAAAAGTGAAAATATAACAATTTTCCCGTTTACAAAGGAAAAACCCTTTATTATATGGATCGGCAGAAGAATTAAGTGGTGGGGCCTGAGGAATCCAATCGCAATCAGAGATCGGGAGCGGGGGTGAATCACAATCGCAGAACAGAACTTGCGATGCGATCAATCAGAGGGGGACGCGATAGGGGGGAGTTGCGATCGGAGCAATCGAGAGATACATTGAGATCGGAGGATCAGAGGGAAGGACTGTAATCGAAGGATCGTGCGATCGAGCGATCGGAGTGGAATGGTGTGATCGAAGTTTAAGTCGCGATTGTGCGATCAGAGCATATATAATAGAACATGCGATCGGAAACGGTTGCGATTGCGATTGTAATGCTACGGGGCTTACAAAATTTATAATAAAGTTTTACGCAATACATGGAGGGGCATGGAAAGGGGAAGTGGTTTTACAAATCGCATATTTTGTTTTGAAATGGTTTACAATCCAATTTATAAACAGAGAAGGGGGAAGAAGGGGTGAGACCTTATTATAAGGTAGGAAAGTGGGGTTTTGCACATTTTAACACTTTCCAAGTTTAGGAAAAGGTAACGATAGGGGGATAAAAGGAGAAAATGGCCAACAAAGGGTAGGGGAAGAATTTAAAGGGTATTTTGAGGGGATTTGAAAGGTAAGAAGGGAAATAGAAGGGGAGACAAAATAGAAGCTAAGTGGGGGGTGAAAAGAGAGGGAAAAAGAGGCCTTTGGGCATTTCCTCACAAACAGAGAGGATTTATGATGGGAATTAGCACAGGGGACTTTGACAAAGGACAAAGGCACAAGGAGGCTTCAAGGATGATGTGTTTTCAAGGGAAATGCATTCCTTAAAGGCTCAACAACATTTTAGCCCCCTGTTTGCTTATCAAAAATTTATGGGGGGCTAACAGAGCCCACATGGGTAGATTCCATGGTGGAGTATGAATCCATTGTTAGAAAAAATGCTTGGGAGATTGTTCCAAGACTGCTGGGTAAATCAGTGGTAGGTTCAAGATGGATCTACATGGTAAAGCAAGCGAATGATGGGAGCGTTGAGAAGTATAAGGGAATATTTGTTGCTCGGGGCTTCTCACAGATCGAGGGGATTTATTATGAAGAAACCTTTGCACCTGTCGAATAGTATTCTTCGATGGGTTGGCACATTCATTAGATGGATGTCAAGACTATGTTACTTAATGGGATCATTGAGGAAGAAGTGTACATTTAGCAGCCTGAAGGATTTGAGATCTTCATCAGCAAGTCACATGTGTGCAGACTCAAAATAGTGATGTATGGGCTGAAGCAAGCACCCCGTGCTTGGTACACACGGATTAAAAACTATTTCACTGGACTTGGCTTCACCAAGAGTGAGGTGGATGCAAACCTATACCAAATTGTGGTGGAGGGTAAGATTTTAATCATTGTTCTTTATGTTGATGATTTAATACTTATGGGTGATGAGCAGTTGATACAATCATGCAAGGAAGATATTTCAAAGGAGTTTGAGATGAAGGATTTGGGCATCCTTCATTATTGCCTTTGATTGGAAATATGGCAACGAGAAGGTGAACTATTTGTGTCTCAAGGCAAGTATGCTCGAGAGGTACTTGGTAAGTTTCACATGGAGGACTGCAAGCCCATGGATACTCCTCTTCCGAGAAATTGGAGGAAAGAGGACGCTACATCGGCAGAGGTAGTGGTTGCCACTGTTTATCGACAGTTGGTGGGTTCACTCATGTATTTAGTTAATACAAGACCAGACATATGCTATGCGGT
Organism: Pinus albicaulis; assembly: GCA_034641835.2. Taxonomy (NCBI): domain Eukaryota; kingdom Viridiplantae; phylum Streptophyta; class Pinopsida; order Pinales; family Pinaceae; genus Pinus; species Pinus albicaulis. Next base: position 684,264,663 of record CM076572.1, on the reverse strand, counting down.
GAACCAGCTTAGTCAAGCAATGTTTAAGCCTACCAAGATAGTTTGGAAGGTAGAAAAGCATGTCCTGAGGTATCTCAGGGGCACATATAAGTATAGCTTATGGTACAGATAGATGGATGAGGTGAAGTTGCATGGATTCATGGATGCAGATTAGGCAGGCAGCCCAACGAACAGAAAGAGCACATTAGGAGGGGTTTTCACTATTGAATCTATAATAGTTTCTTGGTACAATAGGAAACAAATATCTGTGGCACTCAGTTCAACGGAAGTAGAATACATGGTAATGATTCAAGCTGCATGTGAGGCTATCTGGATGAGGAAGATTCTGGTCAGTTCATTTGGTTCCCATTTAGATCCTACAGTGATACATTGTGATAATCAAATTTGCATTAAAATCTCAATTAATCATGTGTTTCATGATAGATCTAAACATATTGATATCCGGAGTCATCATATCAGAGATTGTGTGAAGTGGAAGATCATGTTGCTTCAGTAGATTCCTACGGAAGATCAGGATGCAAATATTTTGACGAAGGCGCTCAGCAGGAGAAAATTTGAATACTATAGAGGCAAGATCGAGGTGAAGGATAATCTCTATATTGTTGATAGGGAGTGTTGATATTCAACAAGATAATGAGCTTAATGAAAATTAAGCACCTTCACTAAGTGGGGCCCGCATGATATTTTTAGGTGTATGTCTATTTTTAGACATGGTGAGCATATTCTACAAGTTGCAGGATGCGATTTGTATATGGTTGGTTAAATTTGAAAATTAGATGAGATTCTATCTTTAGAATATTGGGCGAAGTCTATTTATAGATCGTCAATCTAAAAATAGATGCATGTCGATTATTATTAGCCACTAATAACAATCTGATGCATGTCGATTATTATTAGCCACTAATAACAATCTGACAATAAATATCAACTTATTCTCTTGGAGCACTTTAGTTCAGTGAACAGATTGGGAAAATTAGTGGGTTGAAGTAATTACACAATTACTAGGGTGGTTGGTGACTCATGCATGGAGGACTCAGTTAGAACTGAAGTGGCAGATTTGTGATAGAGTTGGAAGAGTAGTTATGGGAGTTTTTATATAGTTTAACTCAGTTAAGTGAGTTAAACTCAATTGTGCTAGTTGTATCTAGTTCTAACTGAAGGTACACTAGTGATAATTTAGTGAATTAATTATTTAATTATTTCATAACTAGATATGCACTTACAACTGAACAAATACAACAGTTAACTACTTGCATGTCAGTTCCAGTGGAGACTCAGTGGAGAGATAGGTGAAAGGGTGAGATGGACTATATGTTGTGACTATAGTGATGCATTCAATGCATCTAACACATATTGTAGATTCCAATGGGGATTGCGTAGTCAAGGCAAGGCCAATTCGAATTCATTCAGAGTTCTTATTCAGCAGGGATTACGCAGTGGAGGCAGGTTGTCAGGAGGCAAGAAATTGGTGCATAGATATGCAAATTTCTACATGACAGTGTGTAATGATTGTTGATTGTACTGAGAGCTTGATGTACTAAGCTTTGTATTAGATTATTACATGATACATTGATATACATAATATATGATAGTTGGGGCTTTTATCTTTAAGATTTCTTGTTAAACAACTGTGTTTATATGCGATTGATTTTCTTCATATGTGTTTGCAATTGGTGACTTAATTTCTGCAAAGAATTAAGTGGAAGGATTTTTTGTTTAACATAAGATTAATTTTTTAGATCAGGAGAATCTGGTAATACTATCAGCATTAATAAATTTCTACAGAGGTGGGATTCCCAATCAGGAAAACCTAGTGCTAAACATCACTTTCAATCTTAGTTAAATAGCTGAAGAAAGCTATATGTCTAAATAGGCCATATATCAAAACATAAACATATATCAACATATCAATATGGCTGCCATACTCTTCCTTTTAAAAGATATGAGATTCCAAACTCTAAGTGCCATCCATTAATGACACTACTTCCATGCAATGTGTCTCCATCTAATACTGCATTGTCCCTCCATTAATGTCCACTCCTCCATGACAACGACGTTGATTTGGTCAAAGTTGACCCATTCAAAGTGCTCTAGCCCCTGTTCATGCCTTAGGGTGATTTATTAAATTGAAAAGATGATCCACTTTCACATGGGAAGTGGTTTTATTCTTCATAAAGAGATTTATGGGTCTCGATACCCCACTTATTCACCTATCTAAGTGACAAAAAAAACTTTAATATTCCAATTAGATGCAAGCTAATTTAAGAATATTACACTCTTATAGGATCACTTCTCTCTCTCCCTCGCAATAGAAGAAACTTGACACAATTGCAATCAGATATTCACTAGACACACCCCCCCTCTCTCTTGCTAACAGTCAGAACTAAGGCAAATCATTAAGAATTTTGAAACCGAGCCTTTATTCCAGATGGGACTCTTACACCGAACGATGTGAGGTCTAATTGGGACTTCATATTAGGGAGATCCCCTAAATTTTTATGGTTTGGTATTCAGAAGGCTTGTCGAGATAGTGAGGGCCTGACAGAATCATCAGTGAAGGTTGAAGTGCCTCAGTCACTTGACAAGTATCTGAAAATTAGGAGAACCATAAATATTAATTGATATGAAACAACTGTCATCCGATATATTGGTGGGAAGATGATAAAATGAATGAAATTTAATATTATGATCAAATGGAACATTTGTGGCAACAGATTCTCGCTATTCAAATATGGATCAATTTGAAAATATTTACGAATTCCTTAAGAAAATGAATCATCTTCCTCATATGATATATATTAAAAACCAATATTTCCTTGTAGTTTGTAACAGACTACACTAGCATCGTAATCATCAAAAGAAGTGAAAATGAAAAATAGTACAACAAAAACATGAAACCAGTAAGGATATGATGAGTGAAGAATAATTTGATTCTCCAAACAACTCGTGCCTTCATTATCACTCAAGACAATTCTAGGTGTGATGAAGGAAAATATTTTCAATACAAGAAAAGCTAGGAGCTGACTATTAAGAAATGAATATGATAGGCTTGATTTTATTTGAGATGATAAAATTCACAATTCCATGACTCTATCAAAGAAACACATTCTGAACCTGACTTAAGTACAATATCCTTGCATGGAGATGAATCATGTGAAATATAATCATGAATCTGATAAAAAATCATGTAATATTCCAAATCTGTAACAGCTTTCAAGGCATGAATGGAAAACACATTTTCCAGGAAAGGCTGCTAAGGACTTGGATCCCTTAGGTCAATGTATATAAGTCTTAAATCCAAGAGGAGGTTCCAAATAAATCCTTCTAGGTGGGTTAAACAGATCTCCCACACCTAGTTGTCCTGAGGAAATGCCCAATAAAGGGGTGCAACAATTGTAAGAACATACAATGGAGTAGCAGCGTTATTTTAATGAGCCAGAACAGATGAAGATACAAAATATCCTTCCCTTTGATATTATAGTATAAAAGTATACAATTCTTTCAGGATGCAATCACTCAAGATTTACAATGAAAGCCTCAATAGTACATGTACATGACAATAGAAAAACACTGCTATGCAGGAATGTCATAAGGCTAAAATAATGGAGTTTATTGGAGACACTGCAGCATGTAAAATGAAAATAAAATGATATGAAAATGATAGCTCAAGAAATATGGGGGATCAAGCTATCAACCCCTGAAACACTAATATAACAATGATACAACAATCCTTGGAAGGATTGGCTACAATACATGTGAGAATGGAAAATTAGCAGAAATGCTGGAGTTGCAGGGTAGCAGCTGCAACAAAAAACTGAAACAATATGGAGATGGCTGAATAAGATGTAAAATATGAAGAAAAACTCCTCCAATGGATCTCTTAAGTGATAGGCTGATCCTATCCCTGAAGATATTTCCCTCCAAGATGATGGTGCAAACCCCCACTGCAGATATGCACTGAAATAACGTAGTCTAGAGAAGGGGCTATGCTGCTGATGATAGGAGAAGCTTGGCTTGACACCAAATTATGAAAATAAGCCCTGGAAACCTTCCTCACTAATCTTCTCGAGGAATAGAAGCTCCCTCCTCTGAAAGATGAGACAAGGAATGGTGTTTTGGAACCCCTCCACTGCAACACCTTGCAACACAACGTTACACGTGAGCAGAGATAACGTTGTAGCTGAAGGAATAGCTTTGGCCTTGAGCCTAGATGTGGAGAAAATGAATTTAAATCCTTCAAGAGGCCTCTCAAGAATGAGAGGAAATTCTAAATAAGAATCCATCATGCTAAAATACAACTGCAACTCAGCTGAACAGTCGTAGACTACAAATAGTCTACTAGACCAATAATCAAAATACTCAATGATGTCTCACTATGACTGCCTCTTCCTCCTTTTATGCAAGTGAATGTCTCTTTGCCCTAGACCCCACACATTAGGGTTTCTTCCATAAATAATATTTCCCCCTCTCAACCTGTGTTGTCTTCCCAAGCAAGATACACCCTCTTAGGCAGCACTGTTGACTTGGTCAAACTTGACCTTGTCCTCATGCAATTCCCCCTTTTCATACTAGAAGGTGCAAAATTAGGCTGCTCCATTGATCACTTTAACACTATGAGGGATTTTATTCCTAATCATGGGCCTTTTACCCATTTTATTCACCTCCTATATGATCTAAGAAAAAATTAATATTCGAATTTGTTGCTTGCAAATTTTGGAATATTACAGTCCTCCCCTTTCAAAGATTGCTTGTCCTCAAGAAAGTGCAAGGATAGGCTGAATTATTTTCTCCTCTCCCTATATAATCCATGTATGATGATCTCCTCGAAGTGAAGTGATTCTATCTCATCGATCAAACCTCCACATTCCTCCTCCTCAGTATGCAAGTCAGCTATCAAGCCATCATCATGTAAAGGTGAAATACTCAAGAGGATAGAAAAGTGGTGAGTAGAGGTTCCCTTGAGAAATGGGATTTGAAATATCATGGGAATTAGCTCTCCCATATGGATCATCCATCCCCAAGCTATTAGCCATGCAAAATGAGTCACCTCCCAACTAGGCAACTCCTGGAAACTGTCCTCCACCTTTGGCTCCAACAAAGTAGGTGGGCTGAAATTCTGCACATGGTAGGTAAGGTGGCCTACCCCACGCTGTCCTCCTCTCCACTTATGACAAGTGTGGAGAAAGTGTTGATCCTAGGCTGCAAAATACTTGCCCTCAAGTGGTAAGATGAAGACTGTATCTCCAAGGATCTCTCCTCCAATGCTGCAAATCATACTGGCCCAAATATCCCCATATATGATGAGTTGGAAATCATCATCATATGGCATGTCATCCATCATATGGATCATCTCATATGGAAAAAAATGTGTTGCTCTAGTGGCCATAAAATCTCCCATGTTCCCCGTAGAACATGTAGTGCAAAAAGTGTGGGAGGATTCTCCCTCGAAGGACACATTCACCCAATGTGTCTCTCTCCCAAGCATGCTCCTCATAAAGATAGGGATAATAGAACCATAAGGAGAAAAGATTAGAATCATGCTTGCTGCCATATGTAACAAATGAGAAGGACAATGGTCCCTCAAGTGCAACCAACACATCTTGAATCTCAATTGCAACAGAGACTGATAAAATGTGTGGTTCCTCAACCACTTTCCTGCTGCTCCAATATCCTCATAAGTATGGAGGAAGTGAATGATACATGGTGAAAAATAAGCATGTCCTCCACAACATATCTCTTCCCCAAGTCTCCTTAGCGAATGGCCATCAATCATGCTTATGGCCTCAACTAAACCATGAGGTTTAGAAAAAAGAAGGCTCCTCCTTGGAGCATCATCCTGCACATGTATGGCTAAGGGATGAATATATACATTATACAAATAATCATCTAAACAATGATGAATACCCTTACCATATATCCTACTTATACAAATGGAGTGGGTCACAAATGTGTCCCCTCTCATCCTCAAAGAGAAAAGAGGCGGCTGTGTTAACTCCTCCATCTCTATATGACCTATGCATCTCCTCATATGTTGATATATCTCCTCCTCAAAACCCTTCCAAAAATACCCCTCCATGATGATGTGGTATGCTCTCATAGAACAAGTGGGGCTAAAAAGGAAATCCTTCTAAGATGCTTGTAGCAACTTCTCCTTGAGCTTGGAAGCTCTAGGAAAGAAGATCCTACCATGATAGAACATGACCCCATCTCCGACTGAATATCTCTCCTCATGCAACCGACCATCCAATATCATACAAGTGAAAAGATCCTTGGAATACTCCGCCAACAACTGGGAGTTCCAATATGGATCTCTCCTCCATAGTGACAAAGTTGATGATCTCTCATGTAGAACATCTAACATATGGTCATCCTCTTCTTTGACATCTCCCATGCCAAAGATGCAAGTTGGAAGTTTGATATCCTTCCACTGCTGGTTTTTCCATAGCACAGAATGTGAAATGGAACTGGGTAATGATTTTTTTGAGGGAATGCTCGCTCTATCCTTGAGTCTACCCAAGACTCCCAGCGTTGTATCAAGCTCTCCCAAGGTCTCCACTCTTCTAAAATCAATGAGTGATGCCTCAACTGGTGAAGCATCCATCCTCCTCTGCTGATCCAGTGGTCTCACTGGAAAAATGTATCCATGCAACGAGACATCATCATCAATGGATGACTGCATATATGAATGAACAAATATGTCCATGTCCTCAATGCGCAATCCAATCTTCTCGTCAGGTGCAACAACCTCCTGAAGTGGATAGGGATGTGTACATATCATCTCATGACACTTGTTCTCCTCCCTACCTTCTCTTTGTATCTCCATGGTTCCACACCTCCTCGACAATGGCACATGTAGATCATGATTTGTGCCTTGATCTCCACATATTAGATCCTGGGGACTTTCTTGCAAATATACAAGCATCCCTCTACTTGGAGCAAGAGCTCCTCCTTCCTCTACATGAGTCACTAGATAATCTCTAGATGTGGCAGTGTTGTTTCCCTAAATCTCTGCAACATGAATGGGAAACCCTCCACTACTTGAATCCCTTTTTGAAAAAGAGATCTCCATGCTCCCTTGCTCAAAGGTGTGAGAAGAAATTCTTTCTTCCGACAAGGTATGGTGCAATTTTTCAGCCTCCTTCATGGTTTTCTGAAATGGCATTGTGTTTTCATAACAGGGTTTTTGTTTGAGTTCCCATGTTTAGTTCTACCATGGGTGTCTCATGAATCTTTCTATCAAATCCTTTCACTAATGCCTTAGTGAAGCTTGTATAAGATGCAATGTTTACATTTCTTAAAGAAAAGGATTCAAAGATCCACTAGGCATAAGCCTTACCTCTCAAATGCAGCGCTGCAACTTTGTGTTAGGTCTTTGTAACAAGCAATATTGGTAAAGTCCAATCACAGAGTTAACATCATTTCAACCAGCTTTGGGATTCTAGGATCTAGCCCTCCTAAATCCGGAGAGGGATCTCTCCAATATGTACAAAGATGGATATTGTCTTTGAAGTTTAGGGTGATGATATTAGGCTAGTTATGAAGGCCAAGGGTTTTGTTTGGTTTTCTCGGATGGTTGAACATAGTTGTTGTCTGAGGTGGAAAGATATATATGCAAATAGGTTCAAAGGTGAGAAGTTGTAAGCAAAAGAATAAGCTTTGATTATAAAGAAAGATGATGGCAAGTTTTCAATCCATTGGGCTATGGAGTCATAAGAGGATTTAATTGAAACATTCAGGTTCAAGAGTAATCTATGGGGCAAGTCATCTATGCCTAAGGATCTCTTTAAAGTTTGATTTATGGAATGGGGTGATACAATAAGAAAGGGAAATAACAGATGCAGAACAAAGAGTAGCCCAGGATCTGGTAAGTACTTTGAAACTAGCCATCCTTTGACCAGGCACTTAAGAAAAACATAGAAGCAAACTAGGATCTAGTAAGTACTTTGAAACTATCCAGCCTTTGATACACTTCTAATAGAACACATATTAAAAACGAAGGGAAACTTGAAGGCAACCTTTGGAGCAGAAACTAGTGGGCTGGGACTCACCCTGATCCTCTCCTAGTTCTTCTTTACTTAGTTACTTCCAAGACAATCACAAAGATAACACAGAATGGCCTAAGATCTGATAAGTTCTTTGAAACTAGTCAGCTTTTAACACATCCTAAGGGAAACAATCAAATAGTCGAGCAAACAAGAAAGGGACTCAGGGCTAACCTTTGATTTCCTCAATTCATTCTTTACACAACATATATGAAAGTAACATTTAAAAATAACATTCAGCAGTGACGAAAAGATGAGGGAACACCAGCATCTCTGTACTTAGACTGAATTAAATCATTCTCAAATAACACAGCAGAAAGAAAACATTTAAATAAATATTTCTCAGCCAGAGAAGGTTACTGATATACAGTAGGCCCTAACACTGTTTAAACTGTTCTTTACAGTGGAAAATGAAACAAATTGAAAACAGAAACAAAACACAAGTTACAGTGAGAATAACATCACCATCAGCATAGACCAGGATCCCATAAATCATCTTGTATTGATTGCTTCAAACTGGTTACAATCTTCAAATCCAATGTTTTAATCCATCTCTCTTCACAACCTAACCTATCTGTTACAAGCAGAGCTCCAAGAGCCCATGAAACCACTATTTACAGTCAAGAGTTTTCCACTCAGAAACAGCTACAACACTTCAGCAATTACATTGACAACCAACTAATCTAACCCCTCACTCATCTTCTTCTGGAGTATTTATAGAAGGATGAGGAGGTGAGATCTGATAAAAAGATCCCAAAATACAATTAATGCAGAATTGATGTCTTCCTGGCCTGGGAGGCTCGATGAAGAATTTATACAGGTGTTCCACTGCATTAATGCGCTTATACTTATGAAGTAAGCTTAGAAGGAGCTTTTGTTGACATTTGAGGCTCTGCGTACTATTAGGGTTACTCTACAAACATTCTGTCATTAAATCTGGTGCAGAAATAACTTCTTTGGTTGTTCCGAGGCATAATATCTGATCTTGTTCAATAAATTTATCCTCTAATTGAGCATTCTGAGGCAATAGGTGGCACTGCGGTGGTTGAGGAATCAATTTGCCTCAAAGTATGGCGGTGGAGGCAATGTATCTGATGAACACTTTTAGGTTTCCCTTTAATCTGTGTTCCGAGTCGGGGATTAGGCTTTTGATAACCGTATTAGCCGTAATCCCCGCCAATATATCCACTAATTTGCTGCTCTGGTTCATTGTTGTCTTCAAAAACCTGATACTCCTTCTCTGCGTTGATTTTTCTAGTATTCTTTGCTGTGCAGGGCTGTGCAGGTAGGAAAAGGCATCAATGCCGTTGAAAGCGCTGATGAGACGTGAAAAATGGCTTTGTAGGTGATTTCCACGGAGGAATCGAGACATAAAGGATCGTCACCCTCCAGGTCTGAGAACCCTGTTTAAAACACGAACAAATGACTTCTTCCCTGCAAAATACAAAAAACACGTAAAAAATCTGGTTTATAGGTCAATCTTCTTTGGAGGGCGTGCGGGAAAATGGAGCAATCGGAGCCATTGATCGTATTGCGATCAATGGTCGGGGGGGTTCTGAAAAGTCAGTGGAGGAAAAAAGGGGATTGTACGATGGAATCGAGCAGTTGCATGAGAAACGTCGATCTGCGAAGATCAACGGTGAAGATCGGCTTTCGAACGCGCCGGGGGAAATTTAACAGGCGGGCAAGTCTGCTAAAGGCCGGACAGAAGAAGTGATCGGCAACCGTCGGATGGGAGGGCCCAAATCCGACGGTGGAGGTGGATCCCGCCGCGGGGCTATGGTACGAAAGATAATGCGCGGGCGAAGCGGAAGGACGGCGGTTTTGGGAACGAGGTGGAGGACACGTGTCGGCCAACGTGTGGAATCGCTGGCCGATGGGATAAAACCGCTACTCGACGAAAGGTGGTGCGGGATATATACCATGGTTTTTGGAAAAGAGCGCGGGGGAGGGGGTCCACCAGGTGGGGCTGGCTCCGCTCTGTCGGATCTGGGGAGCAGATCGACGGCCGGGAGGACTCGGGGCAATAAAATACATGGTTTGATATTTCACGCCATAACCTTATAAAAGATGGGTTTTTGAATGTTTTCAAAGGAGAAGGGCGGAGTGGGACCACGTTTTGGTTTAGCGCCTCAGGGCTTGAGTGGTCGGTCGTGGCGCTCGGGCATGTGGAGGAAGAGACGGCAAGGGGCTTAGCCTGAGGGGCCTAAGCCTAACACATAGAAACATGTGTTTTCTATGGTTTTTCCAAAGAATTCCAAAAGGAAATATAATTCCGATAAGGTTTAAACATGGTTTTTTAATCTTGGGGAAAGAAATTAATGGAGGGATAAGGGGTAACACTTGGTTTGGTGGGGTTTTCGCGAATAAAAGGGAATGGAAGAATGGAGGTAAAAGAAAAAAGGGATGCAGCAGTACTTGACTTAGGATTTTCATGGAATATCAGAGGCTGAGAGAAGGAAAAGTATGAAGAACCAACCAGCAGTTTATGATCTTACCAACAGACTTCAAGCACCAACAATTTTAGGCCTGAATTTGTTTCTTGAAGGCTGCAAAGAATATTTAGCCACCAGATGATATAATGGAAAAATTAGGTGGCTAACACTTTGATGGCTTCATCTTCAAGAATGTGGTGCTGCTACAAGAAGGTATCTAATTCCTCCACCCAAGCTTTGGCTGAACATGTAGGTGAACCTTCAAAGGTAGATAGAATGAATCTATCCTGTTGCTCTCTTCCCTTCACATTGTTCTTGCAAAACTATGAAAAACTGAGATGATCTTGGAATGTTTGAGTTTGAGACTCATAATCCTTCAGGAAATTACTAATAGTATCCCTCCTAGCAACCTCTTCTTCTCTCCCAAGTTCTCTTCCAGAAATCCTGGGCATGTGAGTGCACTATGCATGATGGTGTCTAGTTGATTACTCACACTCGTCAGATGAAAATATAGAGTTTTCTTTAGATTCAAACTCTTTTGGATATTATTCATAACATCTCACTCCTGATATTCTTGAAATCTTCATGAATATTATATACAGATTTAGGAAGAAGCTTTGTAAGCTTATCCCCTTTTTCTTCTCCAAAAGATGGAGTATTTTTCCTGCTCATCTCTCTGTCTCCTTCTTGATGAGAATAGGAAGTGCAGGATTCTTCCTCTTATTTCTGCTTATCCTCCTTGGGGATTTTCTTCATGAATATGAAATATTATGAGATAAATCCCATCCTCTCATTTGGCTGAGACTCACAGGCTGAGCCAAGATTGAAGCTCTGATACCACTGTAATATTCCAAATCTGGAACAGCTAGCAAGGCATGAATGGAAAACGCATTTTCCAAAAATGGATACTACAGGAATTGAAACCAGTACCTGGATCCCTTAGCTCAATGTATCTAAGTCCTAAACCCAAGAGGAGGTTCCAAAGAAATCCTTCTAGGTGGGTTAAACAAATCTCCCACACCTAGTTGTCTCGAGGAAATGCCCAATAAATGGGTGCATCAATTGTAAGAACATACAATGAAGTAGCAGTGCTATTTTAATGAGCCAGCACACATGAAGATACCAAATAGTCTTCCATTTGATATTATAGCAGAAAATTATACAATTATTTTAGGATGAAATCACTCAATCTTGGAAATGAAAGCCTCAATAGAACATGTACATGACAATAGAAAAACACTGCTATGCAGGAATGTCATAAGGCTAAAATAGCGCAGTTTATTGGAGACACTGCAACATGTAAAATGAAAATAAAATGATATGACAATGATAGCTCAAGAAATATGTGGGAGAAATATATCAACCCCTGAAACACTAATATAACAATGATAAAAAAATCATTGGAAGGATTGGCTACAATACATGTGAAAATGGAAAATCTGCAAAAATGTCGGAGTTGCAGGGTAGTAGCTGCAACACAAAACTAAAACAATATGGAGTTGGCTGAATAAGATGTACAATATGAATCAAACCTCCTCCAATGGATCTCTCAAGTTATAGTCTGATCCTATTCCTGAAGATATTTCCCTCCAAGATGATGGTGCAAACCCCCACTGCAGATATGCACTGAAATAATGCATTTTAGAGAAGGGACTGCATTGCTGATGATAGGAGAAGCTTGGCCTGATGAAAAATTATGAAAATAAGCCCTGGAAACCTTCCTCACTAATATTATAGAGGATTAGAAGTTACCTCCTTTGAAATATGAGACAAGGAATGGTTTTGTGGAACCCCTCCACTGCAACACCCTACAACGCAACGTTACAATTGAGCAGAGATAATGTTATAGCTAAAGGAATGACTTTAGCCTTGAGCCCAGATGTGGAGAAAATGAAGTGCAATCATTCAATAGGCCTCTCAAGAAGGAGATGAAATTCTAAGAAGGAATCCCTCTGCTAAACAACACTGCAACTCAGTTGAACAACCGAAGACTACAAATAGTCTACTAGACCAATAATCAAAATACTCAAAGATGTCTCACTATGCCTGCGTCTTCCTCCTTTTATGCAAGTGAATGTCTCTTTGCCCTGGACCCCACACATTAGGGTTTCTTCCACAAATAATCTCTCTCCATCTCAACCTGCGTTGTCTTCCCAAGAAAGCTACACCCTCTTAGGTAGTGCTGTTGACTTGGTCAAACTTGACCTTGTCCTCATGCAATTTCCCCTTTTCACACTAGAAGGTGAAAAATTAGGCTGCTCCATTGATCCCTTTCACACTATGAGGGATTTTATTTCTATTCATGGGCCTTTTACCCATTTTATTCACCTCATAGATGATGTAAGAAAAAATTAATATTCCAATTTGTTGCTTGAAAAATTTGGAATATCACAGTCCTCCCCTCTCAAAGATTGCTTGTCCTCAAGCAAGTGCAAGGATAGACTGAATTATTTTCTCCTCTCCCTGTAGAATCCATGTATGATGATCTCATCCAAGTGAAGTGATGTTATCTCATCGATCAAGCCTTCACATTTCTCCTCCTCGGTATGCAAGTTAGCTATCAAGCCATCATCATGTAAAGGTGAAATACTCAAGAGGATAGAAAAGTGATGTCTAGAGGTTTCCTTAAGGAATGGGATCTGAAATCTCGTGGGAATTATCTCTCCCATATGGATCATCCATCCCCAAGCTATTAGCCATGAAAAATGAATCACCTCCCAACTAGGAAACTCCTGGACACTGTCCTCCACCTTTGGCTCTGGCAAAGTAGGTGGGATGAAATTCTCCACATGGTAGGCAAGGTGGCCTACCCCACGTTGTCCTCCTCTCCACTTATGAAAAGTGTGGTGGAAGTACTGAGCCTAGGCTGCAAAATACTTTCCCTCAAGAATCAAGATGAAGACTAGATCTCCAAGTATCTCTCCTCCAACGTTACAAATCATGCTGGCCCAAATATCCCCATATATGATGAGTTGGAAATCATCATCATATGGCTCATCTCATATGGAAACAAATGTGTTGCTCTAGTGGCCATACCATCTCCCATGTTCCCCTTAGAACATGTATTGAAAAAAGTGTGGTAGGATTCTCCCTCAAAGGACACATTCACCAAATGTGTCTCTCTCCCAAACATGATCCTCATAAAGATGGGGACAATAGAACCATAGGGAGAAAATATGAGATTCATGCTTGCTGCCATATGTAACAAATGAGAATGAAAATGGTCCCTCAAGTGCAACCAATGCAACTTGACTTTCAACTGCAATAGAGACTGATAAAATGTGTGGTTCCTCAACCACTTTCCTGCTGCTCCAATCTCCTCATAAGTATGGAGGATGTGAATGATACATGGTGAAAAATAAGCATGCCCTCCAAAACATATCTCCTCCCCAACTCTCCCTGGGGAATGGCCATCAATCATGCTTATGGCCTCAACTAAACCATGAGGTCTAGAAAAAAGAATGCTCCTCCTTGGAGCATCACCCTGCACATGTATGGTTAAGAGATGCATATATACATTATACAAATAATCATGTAAACAATGATGAATACCCTTACCATATATCTTGGTTATACAAAGGGAGTGGCTCATAAATAATTCCCCTTTCATCCTCAAAGAGAAAATAGGTGGTTGTGTTAACTCCTCCATCTCTATATGATCTATGCATCTCCTCATATGCTGATATATCTCCTCCTCAAAACCTTTCCAAAAATACCCCTCCATGATGGTGTGGTATGCTCTCATAAAAGAAGTGGGGCTGAAAAGGAAATTCTTCTGAGCTGCTTGTAGAAACTTCTCCTTGAGCTTGGAATCTCTAGGAAAGAAGATCCTACCATGATAGAAGATGACCCCATATCTAACTGACTATCTCTCCTCATGTGATCGGCCATCCAATATCATACAAGTGAAAGTATCCTTGGACTACTCCACCAAAAGCTGAGAGTTACAATATGGATTTATCCTCCATAGTGATAGCGTTGATGATCTCTCATGAAGAACATCTATCATATGGTCATCCTCTTATTTGACATCTCCCATGACAAATATGCAAGTTGGAAGGCTGTTATCCTTCCCCTAATGCTTCTACCAAAATGCAGAATCTGAAATGGAAGTGGGTAATGATGATGTTGAGGGAATGCTCCCTCTCTCCTTGAGTCTACCCAAGACTCCCAGCGCTGTATCAAGCTCTCCCAAGATCTCCACTCTTCTAAAATCAATGAGTGATTCCTCAACTGGTGAAGCATCCATCCTCCTCTGCTGATCCAGTGGTCTCCCCGGCAAAATGTCTCCATGCAATGAGACATCGTCATCAAGGGATGACTACATATATGAATGAAAAAATCTATCCATACCCTCACTGTGCAATCCAGTCTTCTTCTTAGGTGCATCAAGCTCCTGAAGTGGATAGGGATGTGTACGTCTCATCTCATGACACTGGTTCCCCTCCCTGCCTTCTCCTTGTATCTCCATGGTTCCACACCTCCTCGACAATGGCACATGTATATCTTGAGTTGTGCCTTGATCTTGACATATGAGATCCTAGGGACTTTCTTGCAAATATGAAAGCATCCCTCTACTTGGAGCAACAGCTCCTCCTTCCTCTGCATGAGGCACTAGATAATCTCTATATGTGATAGTGTTGTTGCCCTCAATCTCTGCAACATGAATGGGCAACCCTCCACTGCTTGGATCCCTTTTTGAAAAAGAGATCTCCATGCTCCCTTGCTCAAAGGTGTGAGAAGAAAGTATTTCTTCTGGCAAGGTATGATGCAAGTTTTCAGCCTCCTTCATGGTTTTCTGAAATGGAATTGTGTTTTCATAACCGGTTTTTTGTTTGAGTTCCCATGTTTAGTTCTACCATGGGTGTCTCATTAATCCTCCTATCAAATTATTTCACTAATGCCTTAGTGAAGCTTGTATAAGTTGCAATGTTTACATTTCTTAAAGAAAAGGATTCAAAGATCCACTAGGCATAAGCCTTACCTCTCAAATTTAGCGCTGCAACATTGATGGCTTCATCTTCAAGAATTTGGTGCTGCTGCAAGAAGGTATCTAATTCCTCCACCCAAGCTTTGGCTGAACATGTAGGTGAACCTTCAAAGGTAGATATAATGAATCTATCCTGCTGCTCTCTTCCCTTCACCTTGTTCTTGAAAAACTATGAAAAACTGAGATGATCTCGGAATTTCTGAGTTTGAGACTCATACTCCTTCAGGAAATTAGTAAGAGTTTCCCTCCTAGCAAACTCTTCTTCTCTCCCAATTTCTCTTCTGGCAATCCTAGGCATGTGTCTGCACTGTGCATGATGGTGTGTAGCTGATTGCTCACACTCCTAAGATGAAAATCTAGAGTTTTCTTTAGATTCAAACTCTTTTGGAGATTCTTCATACATATCCCTCCTAATATTCTTGAAATCTTCATGAATATTATGTACAGATTTAGGAAGAAGCTTTGTAAGCTTATCCCCTTTTTCTTCTCCAAAATATGGAGTCTTTTTTCTGCTCATCTCTCTGTCTCCTTCTTGATGAGAATAAGAAGTGCAGGGTTCTTCCTCTTCATTATACTTACCCTCCTTGGGGAGGTTATTCATGGATCTGAAATATGATGAGATAAATCCCATCCTCTCCTTTATCTGAGACTCACAGACTGAGCCGAGATTGAAGCTCTGATACCACTATAATATTCAAAATCTAGAACAGCTAGAAAGGCATGACTGGAAAACGCATTTTCAGGAATGGCTACTACAGGAATTGAAAACAGGCCCTGGATCCCTTAGATAAATGTATATAAGTCCCAAATCCAAGAGCAAGATCCAAATAAATCCTTCTAGGTGGGTTAAATAGATTTCCCACACCTAGTTGTCCTGAGGAAATGCCCAATAAAAGGGTGGAGTAATTGTAAGAACATACAATGGAGTAGCAACATTATTTTAATGAGAAAACACACGTGAAGATACAAAATAGCCTTCACTTTGATATTATAGCAGAAAAGTATACAATTATTTGAGGATTTAATCACTCAATCTTGGCAATGAAAGCCTCAATAGAACATGTACATGACAATAGGAAAACACTGCTATGCAGGAATGTCATAAGGCTAAAATAACGCAGTTTATTGGAGACACTGCAACATGTAAAATGAAAATACAATGATATGAAAATGATAGCTCAAGAAATATGGGGAGCAAGATCTCAACCCCTGAAACACTAATATAACAATGATACAACAATCCTTGGAAGGATTGGCTACAATACATGTGAAAATGGCAAATCTGCAAAAATACTAGAGTTGCAGGGTAGCAGCTGCAACACAAAACTGAAACAATATGGAGATGGCTGAATAAGATGTACAATCTGAAGAAAACCTCCTCCAATGGATCTCTCAAGTGATAGGATGATCCTACCCCTGAAGATATTTCCGTCCAAGATGATGGTGCAAACCCCCACTGTAGATATGCACTAAAATAACATAGTCTAGAGAAGGGACTGCATTGCTGATGATAGGAGAAGCCTAGCCTAATGAAAAATTATGAAAATAAGCCTTGGAAACCTTCCTCGCTAATCTTCCCAAGGAATAGAAGCTCCCTCCTCTGAAATATGAGACAAGAAATGGTGTTGTGCAACCCCTCCACTACAACACCCTACAGCACAACGTTACACTTGAGAAGAGATAACGTTGTCGCTGAAGGAATGGCTTTGGCCTTGAGCATATATGTGGAGAAAATGAAGTGAAATCCTTCAAGAGGCCTCTCAGTAAGGAGAGGAAATCATAAATAGGAATCTCTCATCCTAAACAACACTGCAACTCAGTTGAATAGACAGAGACTACAAATAGTCTACTAGTCCAATAATCCAAATACTAAAAAATGTCTCACTTTTGCTTCCTCTTCCTCCTTTTATGCAAGTGAATGTCTCTTTTCCATGGAACCCACACATTATGGTTTCTTCCACAAAGAATATTTCTCCCTCTCAACCTACATTGTCTTCCCAACCAAGCTACACCCTCTTAGGCAGCATTGTTGACTTGGTCAAACTTGACCTTGTCCTCATGCAATTGCCCCTTTTCACATTGGAAGGTGAAAAATTAAGCTACTCCATTGATAAATTTCACACTATGAGGGATTTTATTCCTACTCATGGGCATTTTACCCATTTTATTCACCTCCTAGATGATATAAGAAAAAATTAATATTCGAATTTGTTGCTTGCAAATTTTGGAATATTACAGTCCACCACTCTGGAATATTGCTTGTCCTCAAGCAAGTGCAAGGATATACTGAATTATTTTCTCCTCTCCTTGTAGAATCCATGTATGATGAACTCATCCAAGTGAAGTGATGTTATCTCATCGATCAAGCCTCCACATTGTTCCTCCTCAGTATGCAAGTCAACTATCAAGCCATCATCATGTAAAGGTGAAATACTCAAGAGGATAGCAAAGTGATGTCTAGAGGTTCCTTTGAGGAATGGGATCTAAAATCTCATGGGAATTATCTTTCCCATATGGATCATCCATCCCTAAGCTATCAGCCATGCAAAATGAGTCACCTCCCAACTAGGGAACTCCTGGAAACTTTCATCCACCTTTGGCTTCGAAAAAATAGGTGGGCTTAAATTCTGCACATGGTAGGCAAGGTGGCCTACCCCACGCTATCCTCCTCTCCACTTCTGACAAGTGTGGAGAAAATGTGCTTGATCCTAGGCTGCAAAATACTTTCCCTGAAGTGGCAAGATGAAGACTAGATATCCAAGGATATCTCCTCCAATGCTGCAAATCATGCTGGCCCAAATATCCCCATATATGATGAGTTTGAAATCATCATCATATGGCATGTCATACATCATATGGATCATCTCATATGGAAAAAAATGTGTTTCTCTAGTGGCCATACCATCTCCCATGTTCCCCTTAGAACATGTAGTGCAAAAAGTGTGGGAGGATTCTCCCTCGAATGACACATTCACCTAATGTGTCTCTCTCCCAAGCATGCTCCTCATAAAGACAGGGACAATAGAACCATAGGGAGCAAAGATGAGAATAATGATTGCTTCCATATGTAACAAATGAGAAGGAAAATGGTGCCTCAAGTGAAACCAATTCAGCTTGACTCTTATCTGCAATAGAGACTGATAAAATATGTGGTTCCTCAACCATTTTCTTGCTGCTCCAATCTTCTCATAAGTATGGAGGAAGTGAATGATACATGGTGAAAAATAAGCATGTCCTCCACAACATATCTCTTCCCCAATTCTCCTAGGGAATGGCCATCAATCATTCTTATGACCTCAACTGAACCATGAGGTCTAGAAAAAAGAAGGCTCCTCCTTGGAGCATCATCATGCACATGTATGGTTAAGGGATGCATATATACATTATACAAATAATCATGTAAACAACGATGAATACCCTTACCATATATCCTACTTATACAAAGGGAGTGGCTCATAAATGAGTCCCCTCTCATCCTTAAAGAGAAAATAGGTGGTTGTGTTAACTCCTCCATCTCTATATGATCTATGCATATCCTCATATGTTGATATATCTCCTCCTCAAAACCCTTCCAAAAATACCTCTCTGTGATGGTGTCGTGTGCTCTCATAGAACAATTGGGGCTGAAAAGGAAATCCTTCTGAGCTGCTTGTAGCAACTTCTCCTTGAGTTTGGAAGCTCTAGGAAAGAAGATCCTACCATTATATAAGATGACCCCATCTCTGACTAAATATCTCTCCTCATTCAACCAACCATCCAATATCATACAAGTGAAAATATCCTTGGAATACTCCACCAACATCTAGGAGTTCCAATATGGATCTATCCTCCATAGTGACAGCACTGATGATCTCTCATGAAGAACATCTGTCATATGGTCATCCTCTTCTTTGACATCTCCCATGCCAAAGATGCAAGTTGGAAGGCTGCTATCCTTCCCCTTATACCTTTGCCACAACGCAGAATCTGAAGTGGAAGTCGGTAATGATGATGTTGAGGGAATGCTCCCTCTCTCCTTGAGTCTACCCAAGAATCCTAGCACTGTATCAACCTCTCCCAAGGTCTCCACTCTTCTAAAATCAATGAGTGATGCCTCAACTAGTGAAGCATCCATCCTCCTCTGCTGATCCAGTGGTCTCCCCAGAAAAATGTCTCCATGCAACGAGACATCATCATCAAGGGATGACTACATATATGAATGAAAAAATTTGTCCATGCCCTCACTGCGCAATCTAGTCTTCTCCTTAGGTGCATCAACCTCCTAAAGTGGATAGGGATGTGTACATCTCATCTCATGACACTGGTTCTCCTCCGTACCTTCTCCTTGTATCTCCATGGTTCCACACCTCCTCGACAATGGCACAAGTAGATCATGAGTTGTGCCTTGATCTCCACATATGAAATCCTGGGGACTTTCTTGCAAAGATTCAAGCAACCCTTACTTGGAGCAAGAGCTCCTCCTTCCTCTGCATGAGGCACTAGATAATATCTAGATGTGACAGCATTGTTGCCCTCAATCTTAGCAACATGAATGGGAAACCCTCCACTGCTTGGATCCCTTCTCGAAAAAGAGATCTCCATGCTCCCTTACTCAAAGCTGTGAGAAGAAAGTCTTTCTTCCGGCAAGGTATGGTGCAATTTTTCAGCCTCCTTCATCGTTTTCTGAAATGGCATTGTGTTTTCATAGTAGGGCTTTTGTTTTATTTCCCATTTTTAGTTCTACCATTGGTGTCTCATGAATCCTCCTATCAAATTCTTTCATTAATGCCTCAGTGAAGCTTGTATAAGATGTAATGTTTACATTTCTTAAAGAAAATAATTCAAAGATCCACCAGGCATAAGCCTTACCTCTCAAATGCAGTGCTGCAACTTCGATGGCTTCATCTTCAAGAATTTGGTGCTTTTGGAAGGAGGTATCTAATTCCTCCACCCAAGCTTTGACTGAACATGTAGGTGAACCTTCAAAGGTAGATATAATGAATCTATCCTGCTGCTCTCTTCCCTTCACCTTGTTCTTGAAAAACTCTGAAAAAATGAGATGATCTCAAAATTTCTGTGTTTGAGACTCATACTCCTTCAGGAAATTACTAAGACTTTCCCTCCTAGCAACCTCTTCTTCTCTCCCAATTTCTCTTCCGGAAATATTGGGCATGTGACTACGCTATGCATGATAGTGTGTAGCTGATTTCTCACACTCCTCAAATGAAAATATAGAGTTTGTTTTAGATTCAAACTATTTTGGAAATTCTTCATACTTCTCCCTCCCGATCTTATTGAAATCTTCATGAATATTATGTACAGATTTAGGAAGAAGCATTGTAATATTATCCCCTTTTTTCTTCTCCAAAAGATGGAGTCTTTTTCCTGCTCATCTCTCTTCATCCTTCTTGATGAGAATAGGAAGTGCAGGGTTCTTCCGCTTCTTTCTGCTTATCCTCCTTGGGGAGGTTCTTCATGGACCTGAAATATTATGAGATAAATACCATCCTCTCCTTTTGCTGAGACTCATAGGCTAAGCTGAGATTGAAGCTCTGATACCACTGTAATATTCCAAATCTGGAATAGCTAGCAAGGCATGATTGGAAAACGCATTTTCCAGGAATTGCTACTACAGGAATTGAAACCAGGACCTGGATCCCTTAGATAAATGTATATAATTCCTAAATCCAAGAGGAGGTTCCAAACAAATCCTTATAGGTGGGTTAAACAGATCTCCCACACCTATTTGTCCCAAGGAAATGCCCAATAAAGGGGTGTAACAATTGTAAGAACATACAATGGGGTAGCATCATTATTTTAATGAGCCAACACACATGAAGATACAAAATAGCCTTCCATTTGATATTATAGCAACAAATTATACAATGCTTGATGGTGCAAGCTCAATATTGGCAATGAAAGCCTCAATAAAACATGTACATGAAAATAGAAAAACACTGCTATGCAGGAATGTCATAAGGCTAAAATAACACAGTTAATTGGAGACACTGCAACATGTAAAATGAAAGTAAAATGATATGAAAATGATAGCTCAAGAAATATGGGGGAGAAATATCTCAACCCTTGAAACACTAATATAAAAATGATACAACAATCTTTGGAAGGATTGGCTACAATACATGTGAAAATGGAAAATCTATAGAAATGCCAGAGTTGCAGGGTAGCAGCTGCAACACAAAACTGAAACAATATGGAGATTCCTGAATAAGATGTACAATCTGAATAAAAAATCCTCCAATGGATCTCTCCAGTGATAGGTTGATCCTATCCCTGAAGATCTTGCCCTCAAGATGATGGTGAAAACCCCCACTGCAAATATTCACTGAAATAACGTAGTCTAGAGAAGGGACTGCACTGCTGATGGTAGGAGAAGCTTGGCCTAATGCCAAATTATGAAAATAAGCCCTGGAAACCTTCCTCAATAATATTACTGAGGAATATAAGCTCCCTCCTCAGAAATATGAGACAAGGAATGGTGTTGTGGAACCCCTCCACTGCAACACCCTGCAACACAACATTACACTTGAGCAGAGATAATGTTGTAGCTGAAGGAATGGCTTTGGCCTTCAGCCTAAATGTGGAGAAAATGAAGTGAAATCCTTCAAGAGACCTCTTAAGAAGGAGAGGAAATCCTAAATAGGAATCCCTCATGCTAAACATCACTGCAACTCAGCTGAACAGCTGGAGACTGCAAATAGTCTACTAGACCAATAATCAAAATACTCAAAGATGGCTCACTATGGTTGCCTCTTCCTCATTTTATGCAAGTGAATGTCTCTTTGCCCTGGACCTTACACATTAGGATTTCTTCCACAAAGAATATTTCTCCCTCTCAACCCATTCTATCTTCCCAAGCAAGCTACACCCTCTTAGGTAGCGCTGTTGACTTGGTCAAACTTGACTTTGTCCTCATGCAATTGCCCCTTTTCACACTGGAAGGTGAAAAATTAAGCTGCTCCATTGATCCCTTTGACACTATGAGGGATTTTATTCCTACTCATGGGCCTTTTACCCATTTTATTCACCTCCTAGATGATATAAGAAAAAATTAATATTCCAATTTGCTGCTTGCAAATTTTGGAATATTACAAATCGAATCTCAAACGTTTGAAAGATTACATCCGAAATACCAAAAATCCTCCAAGAATAAATTTACATCGAGTAAAGTGATGCAAATAAAAGGATTTTGCGAGAGAAATGAAATCTGACTTAGTTCTGGGAACTTATTAGAGTCGTGAGATCATGACATAACCATTAATGGAATTTGAAGTTCCTCGACTTCCTCACAAGTCCCATAACTCCCAAGGATTGTAAAATCACATTTTGAAAATCAAACCAGATCATGCATGGTGTAAGGATAACTAATACCACTGATTTTAATAATACCACTAATTATGGCGAGTTCAAAAACATCTTTCTCATTGATTTGATCAGATTTAACAATTATATTACTCAATGTTGGGTGTGGAGCCTGATTATATTCCTAATTCAGAGGTCTTTGTTCCAACCGAATGTATACCCTAGGAATAATGTACACCCATCCACATTGGTGGGGATGTGGGGGGGACCAATCCCCCCTGCTGGGGGGTACGGGGGCTAGTGGGGGTTCAGGGGTAGTGCCCCCGAAGCTAAAAATATATGTAAATTTCATTTTAAAATATGTTAATTTCGTATTCAATCTATACCATTCGTTAGGAAGATGATATAATGGTATAACTTATGTTTAATTTAGATTTTTTTTCCCTAGAAGGAAACTTCTCAGTTTATATGAGGGAATTGTATTGAGGTTATGTATTATGTGTATTTTGAACAAGAAATAGATAGGAAACTGTCTGAGAGAGAATAGTAAATTACAACGAATCTACTGTAGGTTGTATATCTTCATTTTGCTGGATAATATAAAAGGAAGGATTGGTTGTTTCTCTGTGAACGTAGCCAAAATTGGGTGAACCACATATATATATGTGTGTCTCTCTTGTTTTATGTGTTTTCTATTATGCATATTTGTGTATTCCATTGTTATGTAATATATAATTTTCTAATACTCAAGTTGAAAGATTCTTATGATTTCAAATATGAATATGTATGAATTAAGAAAATTTCACGAGCATGATGGTTTGAAGAGTTGTCTTCATGAAAAACAAGAGAGGATGAGGGATGGAAAGATTACTCAATTATTTCATTTTTTTCATTTTCATCATGGATAACCTCACTACCTTGTATCAATTGGGAAGTTAACTCATCGGATGAAAAACTTGAAGAGGAAGGAGTATCCTCATCGCAAGTTGATTCATCATAAACAATAGAACATAAGTGATAGTGAGACGAATAAGAAGTTTTTGTTAGTGCCCCATAATTTTTTAGATTGGTGAGAACAAATGAATAGGGGTAACATCAGACCAGTCTTTGGAGTCCTAGGACCTAGCCTTCCTGGACTCAAAGAGGGCTCTCTCTATACTTGTGTAATTGATGTGAACTTGATAGGTTTTAGGGTTTTTGTTTTTAGGCTAGTTATGAAGATTAGGGTTTCTTTGTTTGTTTGTTTGTTTGGTTGGGTAGGTTGTTAAGAAAAACAGATAGAGTAGGAGAGGTTTAGACCATTGGGCTATGGAGTCTGCAAAAGGTCTCAAAAGGTACAACAATATGTCAAGGATGATTTGGAGGGCAAGTTAACAATTTTGAATGGATCTTAAAAGCTTAGGTAGGCGGAGTGAACATTAAATTGTGAACAAAGTATGGCAAAGGGAAGTTAAGAATCCTTTATCAAATAATAAAATGAGAAGGGCTTTAAATAATATTATGCATGAAGACAAAACCAAAGATAGGGCATACCATACTTCTTTAACCAAACCCTAGCGATTAAACTGAAAAAATAACTACCTAGAAAACCCTAGAGAGAAGGGAACTCCTAACCTCTCTAGCTATCTACCTTCAAAGAAAGAAAACATGAAAGATAGCATATATTAATAATCAAGAAGCAGGGATGTTGGACAGAATTGTGAATTACGGATAAAACATGCTTCCCTAGACATGTGTTAATCTAGAACAATAGGTTAAAGACTATACGACTACTTTTCCTAACTAAGAACAAACACACAGAATGTATAAGATGCTTACTTAGAATCCAGGCGCTTCCAAATGATTCCTTCTGTCGCTTCCATTGTAGCATCAAATTCCAACCGATTGTGCAAAATATTTCTTGCAAGAATGAACACTAAACAGAAGAATATAGCAATAATATAGATGTCTATTCAAGTTAGTTTGCTAAATCAGTAAAGCATAAGCCATATACATCAACTAAGATCTTGCAATATGGAAAATCAAAGCTAATACAAATGCATATAGGGAAAAGTAATTTATATTCTTTATTAATGATATAAGGGGAGGTTATAACCAAATTACTAATTTAGTGTCACCATCTCCAGCAACATTCCAACCTCATCACAATGTAGATATCTCCTGTAAATTTTCACTCAAATCAATCTCCTCAATAAAAAATCCACCAACATTTCTCTACACAAATTCTTCCTTCTCAAACACTATTATCTGTGCTCAATTTATAGAGAGGTTGAGGTAGTTTTACAATCAATGACTTTCTAATAATAGGCAAGACATGTTCCCAATATTGTAGATGTGAAATGGACACATGGATTCGAAGTTTGACACATGTAAACTCTTCTAGAAGGAACTGGCGAAGTGGAGATTCCGGAACAATAAGATTTTCACTCCCAATGTGACCAATGCACCCATAGATGTCGGGAAGTGCTTTGCAAAGCAGCCTTGCATGGGGCTCCCTGCATATGCAACGCACTTAGTCCCTTTTGAGGTAGCATTGGTGAGCTCTCATATGATATATTATAAACTTAAAACCTTGGAAACCTTTGCAGATGAAATTCCTCGATTGATCTGTCTTGTTCTTTATCTTAGGGCATATAGCAATTGAAATGTTAGGGGATGATAGACCTTATATATTGGTCTTGGAGATGATGCCCAGTTAACTAGGTCATTGGGAATGATGCCCAAATTGACCTATAACAATTTCCTGCTAAAGCATGAAGTTAGAATAATAAAAACAATATTTTAATTGATATGATTTACACTGTGATGAGTTGGAGATGAAGCAGAGTGGAAACCTGCATCAATCTTACAATACATTACATCATGATATATCTTCTTGATCATAATTGCTAAGGGTAGGAATTCCCATGTTCACACATAAACAATCTAATAACATGTACATAATTCAGAAAGTCGTTGACATTGGAATGTTTCCCAATGCAGACATGCCTACAGATATAGGCCCATGTTCAGATGACAATCTGTATGTAAGGTCACCGTACAGATGATGTGTACAAAGATCCTGAAATTGCAGCCCGGATGGCTGAAACTAGATCCGGGGTCTTCTTATCTTGTTCACTCGATCATTCGGGTACAAGTATAGCCATGCAAATATATGATTTGTCATCAAACATGGAAAGACATTGTTTGATTACCAGCCAATGATGTGAGTTGTTAACGAACACGAGAGAACCACCATTAATGAAAATGGCCCTCAAGGTACTATAGTACATCTTGTAAGGCGTGAATAGATGATTTGATGTCAAAAGGCAAACAAAATCTTTCGGTCAAAAGTCCAGAAGCGAGGATGTAACAAGCCTCATGGTACTGGAATCTGATGTTTCTATGTGAACTTCCTGGATAATGATTTGTCGTCAACAGGAAGTCACCTTATTATGAAATGGGAGTTACTGATTTTGGAGACAACGGTATGACTTGTGTTAGTACGAATCTTAATTCCAAGCATACGAAAAAATACCACTTTAGCTGCGCATAAAAAACAGCCCTAACAGCAGAAATGACTGCTGATATCTTCAGGTCTGTAGTTAGGTGATCAAGATAAATTTTGCAAAAATCTAGATCTACGCATTAGAAGAAATTAAACAGTAGAAAAAATAATATTTACTCCATGCATACAATAGACAAGACAATAATATATCAAATGAATTTTGTATTAATGGCACCTAGGAGGAAAACACAAGAAGGTGTTCTCTGTTCTCCTCAATGGGATGGGTTCTTGTAAGTCCTCAGCACTTCAGATCTAGAATTCCTCTCTCTTGATGGTGTATAAAACCCAGACAAAAAATAGTATAAAAATATGATTAAGATGGTGGATCAATATTCAGACCAAAAGTATAGATCTAGAGTGATCTTTAGGAAACAAAAGGTGGTAAATGAATGGGAAAACCCTTCTATTTATAACAAAATATTGAGTTAGTCTAGACATTGGTACATAATTAAAATATTATTAACCAAATCAAGATCCAACTTTTATGGAATATTTTATTATATTTGTTGGAGGGAAAAGGAATTTGACTTGGGTCAAATCCCTTTATTTGTAAATAATAAATAAATAAATGATTTATTTATCATTTTAAGGATGTGATTGAGTAATAATCCAATTAACAATGATTTATTTAATTATTTAAGGGTGAATTAGTCATATTTAACAAAAAATATTATTTAAATAAGGTTTAAATAATCTTTCTTAGAGAATAATAAGATAAATAATTATTTATCTAATTAATTTCCTTGTTTTGGGTTAAATATAACTAGGAATATTAATTAAACTATTGTTTAACTAATTATTCCTTGAGGAAAATCAAACAAATGTATATTTATTTAATATTTCCTCATGGGGTTTCTTGTTTAGACCATAAAAAACTTAATAAAGGTGGTTTACTAAGTTATTTTCATAGTGAAAGCAATTTTACTTAGGGTAAAATTGGTCTTACATGGTGTACTTGGGTCCATCTAATAACAATAGGTTAGATGAACAAAAAATGGTGTAAAGGATTCCCCCCCAGCGTGCGAGCGTTAGGAGCTAATCGTATGACCTAAGTACGTTGTAAGAACTCAATCAGTAGACATCGAAGGGGAAGTCAAAGAGAGAGAAGTATAAGGTAGAACAAAGTGCTGAAAGAACTAGACCCTGGGGAGGAGAGACTTACAGGTGCGACAAGTCTCTTTGATGCATGAGTACCTGTGCTATAGGTGGTGGGGGAGGCATACCTATGCTTGGTGAGGTAAAGTACAAATAGTAAGGCCTCCAGAAAACCACAGGACTGGCCAATATGGTACATGATGGCATAAACATGGGCCAGACAAACAACACGATAATGATTCCCACATACATATTGTGCCTAGGAGAACAACCAAGACTTGTACAATAATATCTAAGTACAGGAGATATAAATACAACCCAGATGCCCATGAACACAGGAAAGGGCTCTGATAATCTGACTGATACATGCAATCAAAAGCGCGCTACAAGCGGCTGAGGCCGACATCATCAAATCTATGGAGCTGCATCAAAAGGTTGTAATGGAGAGGTCATTCGGGCATGTTGGGGGGCTACCTGTAGGGCCAGCCCCTCATGAGGGCTGAGACATCTCACACACACTCAAGAATTGTTGATGTCAACTACTGCATCACTTAACCATCGAGTATACGGATCTCGATCATGCTGAAAGGAGTTGGATCTCAAAAAGAATCAAATCAAAGGGCTATAAGGAGTCCCTTTTCCTGATCCGAGGCACCGAACAAGAGTGGAAGTTGGAACCAAGGTACACCGCCCTGTAGACCTATCTTCTATAACGAATGAGTTGATGTTGACAGAAAGAGGTCCACCATAGGTGAGGCAATAAGGGATCCTCAACGAAGGCATGAGAGAAAATAGTAGAGTGACTAACGGAATGACACCAATGATGATGATGAAATGGGGGGTATTTAGTAGCGAACGAATGAATTTCCTTGTAAGAGAATAAAGGGCATGGATGACCTGGTAGTGACTGACATAATATCATGAGGGATAGGGAACAGTGGGACTGAAGTCCATAATGTGCAACACGAGAGAGGGACCAAGCAATGAAGGATGGAGGGCTATAGTGGGATTCAAAGGAATGCGGGATAGACTCCATGAATGCAATTATGAATCAACTCGGATGCTCTAAACAAGGGTGACTCGATGGTGCTGCCACACAAAAAAGGTCCAATGGGGACCATGAATACATGAGTACAAGATGGTAACTCATGACGAAATTTGACACGAGTGTGGACAAGTATGGGGGCAAAGTGGTGCCCCTCATTACAAGTGTTTCAAGTGAAGAAATTTGTTTTTTAGGAGGGGTGAAGTGATTCTTCTTGGAAAAAAGTGTCTCCTAGGGAAGTATCAAATCACTAAAAAGTATGAGCTGGCTACCTAAAGAAAATAAAATATGCATTTCTGGAAGGAAATGCTAAGGGTAATATTTCTTCAAATAGAGTGCATTGCAAGGATTGGGAAGGGGATGGCCTTCGAAGTCCTCTAATAGATATGCCCCTTTACCTAAATCCTTACTGATGATATAAGGTCCTAGCCATATTGATTCAAACTTCCCATGACCAAGGACATCAGGGGCCTGGTCATACACCAGAAGAAGATCATCTTTGTGAAAAGTACGAGGTTGGTCTTCTCGGTCATATTGAGCTTTGGTGTGTTTCTTAGCTGCCTCAATGCTTTGCAATGCAACATGACAGTCTTTAGAAGCGCGCTCAAGCATGATAAGTCATTGTTCTAAAAGTTGTGTAATGTTCCAAATCTGGAACTTTCTGCTCCATCGGGAATATATTAAGATATTCCAATATTCCAACTCTAGGAGTATTAACAATAAACACTGAAATATTTCAGAGATTGACTGTTAGGGGAATTTACTAGATATTTAACCTTCACAAGGAAGGATGAGATCCAGAGGCTACCTGGCCCACTAGCAGACTCCGCCAATAGAACTTGTCAAAAGCTAATAATTCCCTTCAAGGAATTTCTGCAATGCCTCCCATGGGAACGTTGTATAAGGAAATACTTGCAAATAAAACATTGTATAGTGTTGAGATCCTCTTATACATATAATATGGAGTCTAAATGAAAAAAGAGAGCTAAAACAAATAGATCTAGGTGGGTTAAACACATATCCCCACACTAGGTACATCACAAATCAGCTCAAAGAGTGAGCTACAGCAATATGAAAAACATCAATCTGAAACTCTATGAAAATATCATGAGAGGGTAAATACTACAGCCAAAATTATGTTAATATATCAACAAGAATGTATAGAAATATCATGAGGAACAAGGCGCTCAAGCTCTTAGAACCAACCTCCAATGAATAAACAGTGTAATACATGAGATGCTGCTGCTGCACAAAATTCCAGAGAGCAGTGACTGCACAGACTCTATGAGAGATGTAGATACAATAAAATGGCCCAAGAGAGGAAAATGGGCTCAATATGGGATTTCTAGCCAATCTTAGGGAGATTGCTAGAAATGTCGAATAAAATACAATAATGACAAACAAATGGTCACTGCAGCTGAAACCAAATGAATATGAGGCTATGGCTGATCTGAAATGATGATTCCCTCCTCTGATAATGCCCTAAAGGGAAAAGGGGTTGATCCCCTTTTACTCAAAAGCAATCCTCCTGATGAGCACAAGAATCTCCCTCAACACTGCCCTCATGGAATAACGTAGTTTCTCCAAATGACTGTATAGTGGGAGATGGTGAATGAGTGGCTTGATGCCATAGATCTGAAATATGGTCCAAGATCCCTCTCTACAGCTCCTCTAATTAAGAGATCACTCCTCCAATGAAAAATAAAGTAAGGAAAGACTCTATGAGTTCCTCTGTTGCTACCCTAGCAACACAACATCATCTTGCTATAGAAATAGCACTACAACTGAAGGAGTGATCTTGGGAAAATGCCGGAAAGAGGAAATGCAGCTCAAATCCTCGCCTATGATGAGGAAGAGGTGGGGGATACCCGCCCGGGAACACCCCTAGTGCTCAAGAGCACTACAATCTTGCTAAACAGCCCAGATGTGCAAGTCCTTGGCCTCACTTCGAAATTTCTGAAAAAAAAAAATCCACAATTGAGCTGCTATCTTCTTTCTTATAAAGCAAATGAACTCTCTCTCACCATAGGTCCCACAATTAGGGTTTCCATTCACTTTTCAATGCTTTCCCTCCAAAAACTGTGTTGTCTTCTAAATCAAGCCACCCCTCTAAAGCAACGTTGTTGACTTGGTCAAAGATGGCCAACTCAAGGTGATACTCATCATGTTCACACCATTAGGTGTTTATTTCAACTACTTATCTATCCTCCTTCCTCATAAGGAGTGTTATTTCTCTATCACCAAGGGGTTAAGGGGTCTCCTTACCCATTTTATTAAGAAAAAATAAAATATGCCACTATAATGTTCCATTTTAGCTTGAGGCTAAAATTGGGAACATTACAGTCCTCCCCTCCCACATGTTGCTTGTCCCCAAGAAAGTGCATAGAGTGAACAAAAATTTCTCCCCCTTCTTCTCTTATGGCCTCCTCATCAACAATATCCACCGCTGCTCAAGATATTCTGTAATAAAACTGTCCTCCAATGCCTTCTCCCAAGTATGAAAACTGGAATGGTGCACCTTACGGAATGATAGAAGGTGTAGGTGGAAATATCCTTGCTATGTCATGGCCTTCTCAAGGTGGGTGTGATGACATGCATGGGAAAATACAATCCTACTGATGATCCTCTCATCCATGCTATCAGCCAAAAATAAATCTTGCCCTCGGTTTTGTGCAATGTAATGGGGCTGAATGGAGATATTTGTTGATTCATCCCAATAAGCTCTTCTCTCCTTCTGTAGTACATAGGGGGCTGCCTCTCTTCTTGTGCTGAAATGATATGGCCTCCAAGAGTGGCCCAAGCTACCCCATCAAAATATTCAGCCATGAAATGCCTCTTCAAATTCTCCAAGTGGTTTGCCCCACAAGAAGAGAAAAGTAATAATATGGCAATCATGGTTTGCCCATGGTATCCCCTGCAATATAGAACATGTGTAATGGGGAGAATAGTGCTCCCAATGGGTTGTCCCAACATATAAGTCACTCTCCAAATAGTTATCCCTGTGAATAAATAAGCATCAGCAATACAAGGTGGCATAATACAATGAGAACAAGCTGTCACAAGACAACTAGAGAGTGCGTCACTACTCCTCTCGTGGGACCAATGCAGTAAGCCTCTTGCCTGAATAAAAAATATACATAACAGGTGCTTTCCCAACCACTTTTTTTCTGCCACACACATCTCAAAATATAGGAACATGAAAATATAAATTGGTGCCAATGGTGCACACCAAGGAGCATGTGGCTCCCTCCACAAACCACCATAAGAATGGTCCATTATTCTGCTACAAAATTCTAAAAATACATCCTTGTACATTATGTAAGAAGGAACAACTCTTCTTGACTCATCATGCTACTCAAACAAGGAGAGAAAGTACAATACAAAATGTGATATTATACCTTCTCCAATTTGTACTTGGGCTCTTGAGCTAAAATGGCCCAACTGAGAATTTCCCTCTACCTCCAATGAGTAGGGAAGTGGTTGTGAGGTCCTTTCCACCATAATAAAATGGGCTATGAATCTCTCCCTATGCTGATATATTCCATGATGAATGCCCTCCCAAGTTAACTCCTCTAGCAAGGCAAAGTATGAATCCAAGTGCATAGCTAGGAAGTCCTCATATGATGCATGCAATAATTTCTTCTTGAGACTAGAAACTCTATCCAAGAATAATCTGCCATAGTGTTAGATGACCATATCATAAACTATGTATTATTCATCTCCCTCCTGGTCATCAAGAATCATGCATGCATCAGGATCCTGGGGAATACTCAACCCAAGCTGAGCCCTCCATCCTGGATCAGTCCTCCACATAGACGACGATGGTATTCTGCAATATGGTGCTCCATCACATTGCTGCCTACTACCTTGACATCTCCTCATGCCAAATTTATCCTCCAAGTTGCTGCCATGCCCATCATGCAGCTGCTCATGCTCAAATAGAAAATATTTTCTCTTAAAATGAGCCTCCCATGAGAGACTATCACCTCCAAAGAATCTCCTCATCCTGGCCAATGTAAGCATGAGTGGCCTCCATCTACTCCAATGCATGAAATGCTCCCTCATCAAAGGAAGAATCCTCTATTCATTCAAATCCTTGGAGCAGCCATCCTCCATCATGAAGATGCTATCCTCCAACCATGCAACAAACTCTATCAGTGCAGTAAAGCTAATGAAGATGGGTGACACTGAAAATGAGAGAGTATATCTCTCCTCCTTGAGTTTACCCCAAACCTTTTGCACTGTGTTGGATTCCTCTAGTGTCTCCACCCCTCCATAATCCATGAGTGATGAACAAAATGGAATGACGCCTCTCCTCAAATCTAAATCAAGTGGCCTCCTAGGTGGAATGCCCCCCCCCCCCCCCCCCCCATAAAGTGAGACATCATGCTATGGAATAGACTGCATGTATGAGTGGACTGATTTTTCCCTCTCTCCTATGCGTAGTGCAGTCTCTTTCCCTTGTGTAGAGAGTTTCTGAAATGGATATGGGTGAATTCCCATCATCCCTCCATGTTGATCCTTCTCTTCCCCTTCCATATCACAATCCCCATCAAATGATACACAGGGCTCCGGAATTGTGCCTTGGTTCCCACATGCAAAAATATTTGGAACTCCCTGCAAAGATACAAGGGCTCCTCTAGTGGAAGAAATATCTCCCTTCTCACCTCCATGTGGTGATGGATGTCCTCCCAGTATGACAGCGCTATTGGTTCCTTCTAGTGCATGCAAAGTGCTTGTGTTTATGTCACAATGAGTTTCACCAAGTTCTTCCATCAAACCCTTAGTGAATGTTGCATGTGTTTTTGCATTAGCATGGCAATGTAAAATGGAACTTTCAAACCAACAAACATGAGCCATACCTTTGATTGGCAGTGTTGCTCCTCCAATGGCCTCATCTCCTTCCTCTATTCCCCTTGAAAAGTTACAAAGGACTGCACTGTGGATCTGCATGTGTGGCTAAATGCTCACACCCATCATGACAAAACTAGGGTTTTCTCCATCCATAACCCTTTTTAGAAAATCTTCCCACTGTACCCTTTCATCAAGATTTGCAATGGTGTCCTCAATGGTCTGGAAAAGAAGAAGGGAATCCTCCTTTTCCATCATTCCTATTTCCTTGTCTCCTTTTTAAATCTCCTCTTTCTGATAGCATTGGATCTTGGGCACAGGCTGAGCCAAGATCATGCTCTGATACCACTGTAATGTTCCAAATCTAGAACTTTCTTCTCCATCGAGAATATATTAAGATATTCCAATATTCCAACTCCAGGAGTATTAAAAATCAACACTAAACTATTTCAAAGATTGAATGTTAGGGGAATTTACTGGATATGTCACCTTCACAAGGAAGGATGAGACCCAGAGGCTACCTGGCACACTAGCAGACTCTACCAATAGAACTTGTCAAAAGCTAATAATTCCCTTCAAGGAATTTCTGCAATGTCTCCCATGGGAAGGTTGTATAAGAAAATACTTGCAAATAAAATGTTGTATAGTGCTAGGATCCTATTATACATATAATAGGGAGTCTAAATGTAGAAAGAGTGTTGAAAAAAATAGATCTAGGTGGGTTAAACAGATCTCCCCACACTAGGTACATCACAAATCAGCTCAAAGAGTGAGCTACATCAATATGCAAAACATCAATATGAAACTCTGCAAATATGAATATATCATGAGAGGGTAAATACTACAGCCAACATTATATTAATATATCAGCAATAATGTACAGAAATATCATGAGGAACAAGGCCCTCAAGCTCTTAGAACCAACCTTCAATGAATAAACAATGTAATACATGAGATGTTGTTGCTGAACAAAATGCCGGAGAGAAGTGACTGCGTAGTATCTATGAGAGATGCAGCTGATAAATACACAAATAATGATAATGTATCTGAAAGATAAAATAAAATGGCACAAGAGAGGAAAATGGGCTCAATATGGGATTTCTAGCCAATCTCAGGGAGATTGTTAGAAATGCTGGATAAAATAAAATAGTAACAAAGAAATTGTCACTGCAACTGAAACCAAATGAATATGAGGCTATGGATGATCTAAAATGATGATTCCATCCTCTAATAATTCCCTTAAGGGAAAACTGGTTGATCCCCTTTTACTCAAAAGCACTCCTCCTGATGAGCACAAGAATCTCCCTCAACACTGCCCTCATTGAATAACGCAGTTTCTCCAAATGACTGCGCAGTGGGAGATGGTGAATGAGTGTCCTGATGCCACATATATGAAATATGGTCCAAGATCCCTCTCTACAGCTCCTCCAATGAATATATCACTCCTCCATTGAAAAATCAAGTAAGGAAAGACTCTATGACTTCCTCTACTGCTACCCCAACAACACAACACCATCCTGATATAGAAATAACACTGAAAATGAAGGAGTGAGCATGGAAAAATGTTAGAATGAGAAAATGCAGCTCAAATCCTCTCCTCCCATGAGGAAGAGGTGGGGGATCCCAGCCTGGGAACACCTCCAGTGCTCAAGAGCACTGCAATCCTACTAAACAGCTCGGATGTGCAAGTCCTTGGCGTCACTTCGAAATTTCTGAATAAAAAACATCCACAGATGAGTTGCTATATTCTTTCTTATAAATAAAATGAGTTCTCTATCACCATAGGTCCCAAAATTATGGTTTCCATTCACTTTTTAATGCTTTCCCTCCAAAAACTGCGTTATCTTCTAAATCAAGCCACCCCTCTAAGGCAGCGCTGTTGACTTGGTCAAAGATGGCCAACTCAAGGTGATCCTCATCATGTTCACACCATTAGATGTTTATTTCAACTGCTTATTTATCCTCCTTCCTCATAAAGAGTGTTATTTCTCTATCACCAAGGGGTTAAGGGGTCTCCTTACCCATTTTATTAAGCAAAAATAAGATATTCCACTATAATGTTCCATTTTAGCTTGAGGCTAAAATTGGGAACATTACAGGTTGGGTGTTAGGGAGAAGTTCGATGGCTAGATGAAGGGAAGGGATTTCACACTCGATCATTAGGACTGCCTCCTCTCCAAAAACAAGGTGGAAAGGAGTAAGCCCAGTGGCGGTTTTAACAGAAGTTCTATAGGCCCACAAAGCAGGGAAGAGCATAAGGTGCCAGTTGGTTGTGTGCTTATCCACCATCCGTTGAAGCATGTTTTTAAGAATTTTATTGACTTCTTCAAATTGGCCATTACCTTGGGGATAATAAGAGGATGATTATTGGTGCTCAAAGCCCAACAGGGAGGATAGCTCACGCGATATCTCATCTTCAAAATGTAAGCCATGGTCGGAGACTAGTTGTTTCGGAACTCCAAATCGAGCGATCATATGGTTAAATAAAAAGAGAGTTGCGGTAGCTTCCGTGTTGTTAAACGTTGGCATGGAATCAGCCCATTTAGTGATATAGTCAACCACCACGATGATATACTTATGGTTACTAGCTGATAGCAGTCACACTCCATAGAGTCTATGGCCCACTTGTAGAAGGGACCAGTGGAGATGACAAGATGGAGGGGAGCTGGTGGAGCTCGTGCCTTAGGAGCAAAGTGTTGGAAATTAGGGAAGTGTTTGACTGCTGCAATGCAATCACCAAAGATATAAGGCCAAAAGTACCCAACGTGCATGATTTTCTGGGCAGTGGCCAAACCAGAGAGGTGGCCACCACAAGCACCGCTATGACAGGCATTGAGGACTTGCTCTGCTTTAGTGTGCGTGAGACAACGAAAAAGGACATAATCTACACTGCGACGATAAAGTTCATCACGAATAAGAAGGTAGCGGGGGGCCTAGTGTTAGATACGTCATCGAGCATCATGGTCAAGATCGAGGGTGAAATTTTGGGTTCACAAATAAGTGAGGATGTCCCCATACCAAGGGTCATCGGTGGTAATGGAAAACAAATGTTCATCGAGGAAATTATCATTAACTGGAAAATCTTGCGTACCTATAGGTAGTTCGGAAATAAGTTCAGCGAGGGCTAAATCTCTGTTACTTTTTGGTGTGAAAAATTCAAGATCGAATTCCTGGAGGATCACGATCCAATGGGCGTACTTCCCACTGATGATGCGATGACTCAATAGGAATGCCATAGGGTTGGAATTAGTCACGACCTTGGTGGAATGCATGAAGATGTAATGAAAAAGTTTCTAGACCAAGAGCACGAAAGCCAGTGCTAATTTATCTTCATGTAAGTAGGATACATGAGGTCCTACCAAGTTCTTACTAACATAGAGATAACATGTTCAATTCCATTTTCATCTTCCTGAATGAGGACTCTAGCGACCGAGTAGGTAGACGTGGAGATATATAGGATTAAATCCCTATCAAATTCAGGTGGGCGAATCAAGGGAGTGGATGTTAGAGCATGTTTCAGGGCATCGAAAGAATCTTGAGCATAATTATCCCAAACAAAAGGGATATTAGAGTGAAGGAGTCTAAGGAACCTATGCGCGGTGGTGGCATAGTTAGGTACGAATCGGTGAAGGAAATTAGCTTTGCTTGGAGGCTTTTTAATTGGCATAAAGTACGAGGGATAGGAAGCTTAAGAATGGCTTGAAATTTTAATGGGTCAAGCATGATACCATATTTAGACACAGTGAAGCCTAGAAGACGACCGACGGGTACACAAAAGGCACACTTCAGTTGGTTGAGGCGGATATTATACTTGTGACATCGGAGAAAGATGGTATGCAGTTCGTGGAGGTGTTGCGCTTGATGTTTAGAGTGCACAGTAAGGTTGTCTAAATAAGCAAGGATAATATGAGCCAGGCCATGGAAACAGTAAGACATAGCCCGCTAAAAAGTGGCTCCTGCGTTTTTAAGGCCGAACGGCATGAATCGATAGGAAAAGGTCCTCCACAGACTAATGAACATGGTTTTGAGTTGAACATCACAATGAATAACAATTTGGTTGTACCCAGAGAAGTCATCCATAAAGGATAGAACCTCGTGCCCCTCACACTCATCAATGATTTGGTCAATGAATGGTGTGGGGAGGTTTTCTTTGGGACAAGCTTTGTTCAGATCGTGAAAGTCATTGCAGACACGGATGGTGCCTTGTTTCTTGAGAACGTGAATCAGATTGGACACCCAAGTGGTGTATTCAATGGGGTAGATAAAACCAGACTGCTTGAGCTTATCGATTTCGGCTTTGACAACTTCTCATCTGGAAGGATTAATGTGTCTCAACTTTTGACAGACAGGATTGGCATCAGGCCATGTATCAATATGGTGTTTGACAACAACAGGATTAAATCCCAGCATTTCTGAATAGGACCAAGAAAAAATATCGCTGAATTCTTTGAAAATCTTGGTGTAAGCCTCAACCTCTTCTAGGGTGCAATGGGCACCCAAGGTGATATTTTCTTCTATCACTGGTTTGTTAGAAATGTTAATTTTAATGGTAGGGGAGATATTGGCCATATTTCTTTCTTCGGAAGAATCAGGTGCAGGAATGGGATTTCTAAACCAATCAATTTCATTAGGAATGAAGTCTTTAGTTTCCACAGTGTATTGGTCATGGGATTGCTGCGGGAGGAAGTATGCACGGTGGTGCATATCATCCCATGGAAAGTCAGGATCGGTCAGCGCTTCCATAATGTCTTCATCAGAGTGAAAGATGGGGTGAATGGAGGAAGGGAGACCACCTACCGCAGTGGATCTACCTGACTCATCATCATGTGAAGAAAGGCTCACATGTGCAACGTCATGGGGGATGACCGAAGAGAAAGTAGATAAAGTATCTATCGATGTTGAGCCTAGGGTGATCACTGAAGGGAGGTCAAGCGGACCATCAGGGGAAGTATCTATGGGGGCTTCCATTGAGGGTCTTATGGATGATGATAGGTATAAAATGGTGGCCAAAGGCTCTGTCATGTTGACATCAGGAGGAGGGATTTCAATGGGAGTAGGTGGATCCTCTAGTTCTATAAAAGCAGAACTCGTGAACAAGGAAAAGGTGCACTTGTTACGCTTGGCCTCGAAATGGCGGAAGGCTTCAAAAGAGGAACGATACTCTTCGAGGTGAGGACAGAAGTGAGTGTAGTGGCCATGGAAGGTGCACAAAATGCAAGGGTGATTTGTATGCAATGGTTTTAGTTCCGGGATTGAATTGGGTATAGTGACATGTACCTCTGGGATATCAGATTCTGGAAATGTCTCATTGACCATGGACTTAAGGTGAGGAAACTCCGGACAAGTATGGGTGGCGTGGCTGATAACATCACACAAAGAACACTGGATGGTATGCTTTGGAGGTTGAGAAGGGGCAGGGTTTGTCGGGGCAGCCTTGTCTTTTGATTCCCCCTTGCGAGCTTTGCCATTCTTACCCAAATCGGTTGAAACAACAGGTGGTTCCTGCTGAGGTGACTGAGGCACTGTTGTGGCAGGATAAGTCATAGGGACTAGTTGAACTGGGGTCAAAGCAAGATAATTTTTGGGTTGACTAGGCGGGGTAGCAGCTAGAGGATCGAGGTACCAGACGGGAATCCCAAGGGTCAGGTTAGGAAGAAAGAGGGTGGCCATAACAGGTACTATGTACAGTCCTGGTGGGGGAGCTAGGAATGGTATCTGACCAGAGGGTTAATGACCAGGCAGGATGGCTCCAAGATGGTTAAGGCCTGGAGGAACCGTTCCAGGAGGATAAAGGTGCTCATGAGTACCACTTGAAGGTGAAGGGCTAGGAGAAGAAGGTTCAGAAGGCTGATCAGATGACATCATGAGAATCTGTTAATCGGGGGAACCAAATGGAAGACATTGAGTGGCCACCTAACCTTCAGGTGGTTGGGTAGCCACAAATCCTTTCTGAGGGAAAGCATCAGTAAGCATAGCTAGTTGATTAGGTTCAGGACTGGGAGGAATGGAAGGGATGGCTTGCTGTCCTCTCAATGTTGCTTGAGACTCCCATAGCTGTCGCGTCTATGGTAGAAGAGGACAATCATGCATATAATGACCATAAACACCACAATAAGAAAAGGGCTTATTTGTATGAACAGGCCTATCCTGCTTGGGCTGAGTGCCTTGTTGCTGGTTTGTAGTGTTAGGAGAATTACCTTGATTAGGTCCGATATTACCAGGGGCAGCTTGATTTTGAGTGCCTTTCCTCTTCCCTTTTGAGGGAGGAGGATTAGTCGTGCCCTACTATGCGTACACCTGCCCCTGAGGGGGCGATGGTTGTTGTTGCGGGGGTTGAGAAGGAAAGGGAGGAGGAGGTGCTAATGCTGGAGGAGCTGGAGCACTAGGCTGTGGACACGGATAATAAGGAGGTTGGGTAATAGTGTGGTAAACAGAAGGTTGGAAAAAAATAGGAGGCATGCCGTATCCTGGATACGTGCTACCGAGAGGGGGAAAAGTGCTGGAGGTGCTGGCCCCTCCCTGAGGAAAACCATAGCCCATGGGAGGTTGAGAATATGGATTAAAGAGAGCTCCAACGATACCTTCGGCAATGTGAGATTCCCCTGGTGCATTGGCACCACTGCGTCTGGGAAGATCAGTTAAAAAGGTATAAACATAACCCAACTGAGTGTAGATTAGGTCATATTTTACTGCAATTTGGAGAGCAGCTTCTTCGGTTTGAGGAAAGTGTGATGCGACATCTTTCCTGATAGGCACCAAGACAGATCTAAGGAACCAGTCCATGTAGACACGATCTTTGAAGGTAGGCGCTAGACATAGGCTCTTTCTTCTCTGCAATTCCTGGAAAGGGTCGGATAGGCGGATCACAAACGATTGAAGGAAAGAAGCCAAGAGTTTGGTACCAATGTAATACTGAAGAGGAAGCTGGAAATAAGACAGAAAATCCCGGGCAAGAGTCGCAAAGGTGGTATGAAAGGAAGAGGCCTGGTCAACATACCAATTAGAAGGTTCACTAGTAAGCATTCTTTGGAACAATCAAAGATGGAGAGAGTCATCGGCAATGGAATTAGACGAACACCACATGTGGAAAGATAAAACATGATTTGAAGGATCTTCTCCAGCAAGACCTTCAAACTTTGGGATTTCAGAAGGTAGCTTTTTGGGCATAGCAGGCCAACTAGCGTCATGGTGTATAGGGTCGTTTATCAACTGGTCAAAATCAGGGAGGCTAAGGCCTGCCATGATGGGGAGAAAGGGCGCAGCCGAGGTAGTGTTCTTTGCAGTCCCACTAGTGGTATTCTCAGAGGGAGGGCTGGGGTTACCACCAGCATTAGGTCCTGCACCAAACATAGTGAAGGTGTCACGGGGAGAAC
Source organism: Pinus albicaulis (assembly GCA_034641835.2). Classification (NCBI taxonomy): domain Eukaryota; kingdom Viridiplantae; phylum Streptophyta; class Pinopsida; order Pinales; family Pinaceae; genus Pinus; species Pinus albicaulis. The sequence goes on along the minus strand of CM076572.1, from coordinate 684,223,986 downwards.
TGAAGGTGAAACAAGAAGGAGAACCCAAAGGACCAAAAGAAGAGTCGGTGTGCAGACTCGGTAGGGGACTAACTCAAACCCTACATGGAGGAGTAAGTATTTCAACCAGAAAATGAGGATGAAGGCCAAGAAGTCTCTGGGATAAACGCCTTGGTGGCGCAATTGTGTCGACACAAACACGACACAAAGGAAAAAGAGACCGATAAGGGCAAGGAGGTGCAGAATCAACTAATTACAATTTCAAAACAAGGGCAGAGAGGTGCAGGATCAATTGATTTCAATGTCTTAGAGTCTTTGATTGGCGGTGCTAACCAAACCCTTTTTCTCTTAGGGTGTGTGTGTAAAAGTGTGTAAATTTTATTTTTTAAACCTAGACATTTGTAGAGAAAAAGAAAAAGTGTGCTATATAGCTATAAATAAACCTGCAAATGACAGTATATAGGCCTACACAAATAGAGAAATAGCTAAAAATGAAATAATCTAAACCCAAGGAGGTGGGTCTCTCAACAACTAGTCTATAGGTGAGTAAAAAAATAATCAAAACACACTAAAAAAGCTAATAGATCTAAGGTCAAAAGGGCAGGGATCTAAAAGATAAAATCTGTTGGAAAATTTTGCAGAAAACATCAACAAATCAGAGGAAAGATTGTTGTAAAAAGGTGGCGAAAGGCTATCTCCTGAAGGGAAACGGAGTGAACCCTAGAGGAAAACCAAAACAAAGCTAGATGAGGTGATTTGGATGGATAATTAGCTGATCTAAAGAGGATCTGAGGGTGAGGTAGTAGATCTGAAAAAATTCATGAAGACTGAAATTTCAAACAACCTGCAACATAAAAAACTCTTCCACGAAAAGTGGAAGATACTGAAGCCCTAGGGGGCTAGGTTCCCACTTATTTGAGTTAAAAAAAAACAATTATAGGTCCAAAACAGGCGGAGACAGAGGTCAGAAAACCCTGAACAGAGGCTCAGACAAACCCAGAAAACTTTCAGAAAAATCCCTACAAAAAGTCCAGGTCACGGTTTCTGACCTGTTTTCCGCAACGATCACAGTTTTTGGGCTGAAAAGTGCACCCTGAAGGTCCAGGTCATAGGTTTTGGGCCAAAAAGTGTGACCTGCACTTCTGGCACTCTCGGTGACAGGTTTCAGAAAAAAATTCCATCTCAGCTGCGACTGATGTCTGTCACCTGCGCAATAGGTCCAAAAACACATGGAAGTCATAATTTTTATCGTTTTAGGGTTTTATAGGTTAAAAACAACATCAAGAAAAGAAAAAACAAGGGGTTGAAGAGAAATCCTAGGGTTTGAAACAGCTGGATATGCAAGGATCAGAAAAACGACAGCGGTCGTAATCGTAAACCTGTGTGGAGTCGCTAATTGTTAGCATGAATCTTAATTCCAAGCGTACGAAAAAGGAAACCACTTTAGCTGCGCACAAAAAATAGCCCTAATAGCAAAAATGACTGCTAATATCTTCAGATCTGCAGTTAGGTGTTCAAGATAAATGCTGCAAAAATATAGATGTATGCATTAGAAGACATTAAACAATAGAAAAAATAAGATTTACTCCATGCATCCAATAGACAAGACAAGAGTATATCAAATGAATTTTGTATTAATGGCACCTGGGAGGAAAACACAAGAGGGTGTTCCCTATTCTCCTCAATGGAATGGGTTCTTGTAAGTCCTTAGCACTTCAGATCTAGAATTCCTCTCTCTTGATGGTGTATAAAACCCAGAAAAAAAATAGTAGCAAAATATGACTATGATGGTGGATTAATAGTCATACCAAAAGTATAGATCCAGAGTGATCTTTAGGAAAAAAAAAGGTGGTAAATGAATGGGAAAACCCTTCTATTTATAACAAAATATTGAGTTAGTCTAGATATTGGTGCATAATTAAAATATTATTAACCAAATCAAGATCCAATTTTTATCTAATATTTTATTATATTTGTTGGAGGGAAAAAGAATTTGACTTGGGTCAAATCCCTTTATTTGTAAATAATAAATAAATAAATGATTTATTTGTCATTTTAAGGATGTGGTTGAGTAATAATCCAATAAATAATGATTTATTTAATTATTTAAGGGTGAATTAGTCATATTTAACAAAGAATATTATTTAAATAAGGTTTAAATAATCATTCTTAGAGAATAATAAGATAAATAATGATTTATCTAATTAATTTCCTTGTTTACGGTTAAATATAACCATGAATATTAATTAAAATGTTGTTTAACTAATTATTCCTTGAGGAAAATCAAACAAATGTATATTTATTTAATATTTCCTCATGGGGTTTCCTGTTTAGACCATAAAAAACTTAATAAAGGTTGTTTACTAAGTTATTTTTATAGTGAAAGAAGTTTTAATTAGGGTAAAATTGGTCTTACATGGTTTACTTGGTCCATCTAATTATAGGTTAGATGACCAAAAAATGGCATAACAACTTGATATAGAGATTTTCAGGGATGACGGTCATGAGAATAAAGGTTTACGAGTATTGTAGAAGGATGAGTTATTCTTTGGATGACTTCTCTTGAACATATTGGCGACACTGTGATGAGTTTGGAGCATTAACCCAAAACCGAAGTGAAGGTATGATGAACCATAGGTATGAATGAACTTTCAAGATGACTACCTAACCCAAATAGATACGCACATGGAATGAAGGAAGTGTCATGTTCAAGAGCGAATTGCTACCATAAAGAATTTTTTCTCACTTTTCCCAAATTTTCCCTGGTCATTTGTCAACCAATACCTCTTTATTTTTTAACAAGCTTGAGGAGGATAAGATTTTCTTGATATATAATTCAACTGTTCGGGCGAATAGAGTATCGCTATTTAATAATTTAATGAGTTTAGCGATGAATGAAACTGGATTCTTGCCATGATCGACAAGCCCGTCGCTATTTTATGTTTTAACGAGCTTAACGACATTGATAGCTCGGTCCTTTTCATGTTTAGAGATTTTGAAAAAGAGGACGAAAAAAAATTCCATAAGTACTTTTTCGTAAATTTTTCACTCAGATCCAAAAAGGTGTAAAATAATATCTAAGAGAACCTCTTTGGTCATGTTTAACCAAGGTCTTCCTTTTTTGTAAATAATCTATCTCAGTCTGGAATTGGATTAAACTTATACTGAGTAGATATCGATTCATTTACTTTTACGAGCTCGAAAAGAAAAGTGCTCGGAAATATTTTCACATTATCAGGGTCTAAAAAGAGCTAAAATAAAACTCTAGGAGTTCCTTTTTCGTTGTTATCGAAGCTCGAAAAAGAGATAAAAGTGCGCTTCAAATCCTTTTTCGTTTTTAACAAAGCTCAAAAAATAAGGAGAAAAAGTATGCTTTGTGGTCAACCCATTCTTTGAAATAAATCTGCAAGACTAATATGTTCATCAATTGTATATCCTGTTCAGAACAACATCAAATGGATTAAAAATAGCTATTTCATGATAAAAACATAATAAAACTATAGTCATAGCAATAAATTTAACTTGAAAATAATTAAATGACTATTAAACATAGTTTCATTATTCATTTTTACCATTCCATAGTTACCATTTTCATTTTGGAGCTCTGAACTTAATTTTACCCCCGAACTTCAGCTGCTAATTGTGATCGTTTCTGTGGACGGTTTTCATTTCCGTTTGATCCAGGTTAGTGATATGAACCTCCTCTTTCCTTTAGTATTCATTTCATTTCCAATTTCCGCAAATTTTTAGGGTTTTAAGGCTGCTAGGGTAAATTCTGCCCAAAAAGAGGGCAACGCACCCCTGAATGTCAAAACTTGCATTGCATAGTAGGTATAGTGAAGGGTACTTGCATATGCAAAGCACTGTCTCTTGTGAGGGAGTGTGTTGGGCGTAATCTAAGTTTTTGATTTTCTCATTATGCTCAAAATTGACCTAGTTTTTTGCAATGAATTTAATCTAATGGATCTTATGGTTGTATATTAGGTTTCCATCGGATTACAATGATGATTACATGGAGGGAAAGAGAACATGAAGAAAAAGATATGATTGCCTTAAATGATCCGGGTATAGTAAGAACCCTAAGAGATTGTGGACTGCTTAAGTACTTCAATTTTTCTGGGATGAGGAAAAAAATAGAACTATTGGAGTTCTTAGTTTGAGCATGGGATCTAGCTATAGAGGAATTTCATATTAAGAACCAAGTGGTTCCTATAACAGTCGAGGATGTGTACTTTCTCACAAGTTTTTTGAGGAGAGGCTTGCCCATTTCGTTCTCAAGGTCTGTTGTTGGAGGAGAAACATTGAGAGATTATATTTTGCAATATTTATATGCAAGGTTAGAGCCAAGAAAAGATAAAAATATTAACATTTGGGATGTTAAAGATTTTCCCTTGAGAACTATCCTGATTGCAAAACTTGCCGGCACCATTACACTACATGTAGCGAATAGATAATATATGCAGTACGCACTAGTGTATGGAGCCAACAGTCTTCAACTGGTCTAAAGCTGTTATATCTCAGATAAAGGAACAATTGAATAAATAAAAGGTAGGAAGGGAGAAGAATTTCAGTTATGGTTTTATCCTTATATCCTTCGTCTTGGAGCAGATTCCACTGATTCAGCCACAACATGTGACACTGGATATAGCTAGTCTTAGAGATCCTCGGATGCAGAGATGGGTAGAACTCATGAGTTGGCATGCAAGCCAATCTACTGTTGTGTTCTCAACTGCGTTCTTCACCTGGTTCTGGTGACAGAATGTCACAATCGATGATTATGCATACACAGGCGTCGATTTTCGAGGGGATCTAGATTTAGCATTACCAGAAGGTGCTCAACGGGGTGCGATACGTAAGACTTTTTGGACAATGTTTTTTATTTTTCTAAGGTTTATCCAATGTTTTTATATTTTTATGTTTTCCCAAGACTAAACTAAATGTTTTACGTAATTTAGATGTTGTTTGTGTTCAACCAGTAGTGGAATCGGAGCGCGAAGTAGATGTGCCAGTAGAGAGGGCTGTCGGGAGAGCAGTCCTCCAGGATCTTGATATGGCTGAGACTCTGACTGAGCTTCAGCAGCACATAGACGGTTTGACCTTTGGGATTCTAGATTTCTGGATCAAAGAGATTCCTATGCGATTGCAGCGACACACTATTGGGGTTCCTAACCGCTAGATGTGGTTACTTCGTAGGATAGCCATATTTATAGCATGTTACCATGAGCACTGCTAGTTTACTTGTGAAATTTTTCATACATTTTGAGGTCAAATGACTAATGTGTCTTGGGCACAATTTTTGTAAAAACCTATAACTATCTATCTATATGATTTCAGTGTTTTTCTATGTTTATTGTGCAATCCTATTCAATGATGTGAATGTTTTCTTTACATATGTTGCAAATGTCTGTATAAAACTTTATTAGCTAATGAATCAGTTAATGTGTTCAAATTTCTGGAAATGTGTTGATATTGAATAAAATCAAAGTGTATTTCTAAAATTCTACCTCTAGGAAAAAATATATGCAATGTTGGATTTCTGACAGTATAAACACTAGTAAGTTGTAATACCACAAGTAGTGAGTATAACCTTATGATGATACGGTTAATACCAAATGAAATGGAATCAGAGAGGAGTTCGATCAACGTGCTATACTCAAAGATATTTTTCGTCGATCTACCAATACAAATCCCTTGAAAACTCACTAAATCTTTGTTCAGAGAAAAAATGGCCCACGCTGCAGAGGATAGTTTTTGCATACTACGACTAGCACCATCAACATATCCAACAAAGGGTTTTGAAGATTCACACTTCTATGATGAAATGTAAAGCGGATTACTAATTCCAAGAAAACTATAAAAACAAATTAAGATAGTGAATGCAAATCAACAGCATATATATACAATATAATACAAAAAATTACTACGCTCATAATTAAGCATAGTAAAGTTTCAAATAAACCCCATTTCTAGGCTATGCCAATGGAATTCCATCGTAATCAACCAACTCATAGGCTTCCTTTTCAAGAACTCTTTTGACAATATAGGGGCCATGCCATAATGACTCAAAATTTCCTGTACCTATTACATCATCTTCTTGATCGTAAAGAAGGACCAAGTTTCCCTCTGAGAAAATGCGAGGCTGGACATTTTTTTTGTATTGCACCTTTCTACATCTCTTGTGTGCTTAGTTGGCCAATTGGGCTTCATGACACATTTCATCAAGATGGATGAGGTTAAGGAGATGCGCTTCTTCTTCTGAGGTGTCAAGTAACAAGTCAATCATGAGTTTTAATGACGGTATTACAGATTGGATTGGTAAGATAGCTTCTAGACCATACACCAACTGAAAGGGAGTAAATCCAGTTGCGTTTCTCACCGAGGTTCGATACGCCCACAAGGTGAAATACATGATCAAATGTTGGTTTATTTTACGAACTAATATCATTCGTTGAAGCATATGTTTAATACTTTTTTTGATAGCCTCAACTTGTCCATTTGATTGTGGATAATAAGGAGTAGAATTATCATGTGACAATCCTAACTTGGCAATCAATTCAGCCATCATGTGATTGAGAAAATGCTTTCCATGATCTGTAACTATAGCCTATGGGACCCCAAACCGTGCAATAACATGATTAAATAAAAACAATGCAGCTGTCTGTCCCGTGTTATTGAATATAGGCATCACTTTGGCCCATTTGGTAAAATAGTCGACTGCGACAATAATATAATTGTGCCCGCTAGATGAATGAGGGTTACCGGTCATGAAGTCAATACCCAATTTTGAAAATGGTCCCATAGATACAACAGGATGCATTGGCGCTGGCGGTTTGTTGATTTTATGATAAAAAATCTGGCATGCATGACAACTTCTGACCGCAAGGATGCAATCTTGAAAAATAGTAGGCTAAAAGTAACTGGCACGGAGTATCTTCTGCGCGATAGCATATCCAGATAAAAATCCACCACATGCCCCAGCATGAAAATAATTTAACACTTTTTCGGCCTCCTCATGAGTGAGGCACCTCCTTAAAATGGTATCGACACCATGACGATAAAGTGTATCGTCGACGATCAGATAATATTTGGCTTGGTATCGAATATGTCGTTATTTAGAGTGAGAGGTATCAGGTTGAAAAGTTTGGGTTTGGAGATAAATGATGAAATATCCATACCAAGGATTAGATGATCCGATCAGAAACAAAGACTCGTCAGGAATTGATGGTTCCGATGTAGTTGCAGTACTATCGGAGGGAAGGTCAAAGAGAATCTCAACCAAAACTAAATACTTCTTTGACTTGGATTTGATGAATTCCAAATAAAATTCCTGCAAAATGAAAATCCATTTTTAATATGTTCCCCCCAGAAATTGACGTGATAAGATATAATTCATGGGGTTGCAATCCAAAACTATAGTTGTTTTTCGGAGCAGGATATAATGGTGAAATCTTTGGACAGCTTGAACGGCTGCCAAGGAAAGCTTTTCCACATATTAATACTTAACTTTCGTATCATTGATATTACGACTCAAATAATAGATCGTATGTTCAATTCCATTGTATACTTGGACCAATACCATAGCAATGGTCATTTCGGCTGCAGTGATATATAGGAAATAATCATTTTGATAATTAGGGGGATACATTAATGACGCTTGGACAAGTGTGTCCTTGACAACATCAAAAGAAGCTTGTGCAACTTGGTCCCAATGGAAGGGAACCCCTTTTTTCAATAGTCGAGTAAATCCTTTAGCCATTTCAGCGTAGTTTGGAATGAAACTTCTTAGGAAGTTAGCCTTTCCTTGAAGTTTTTGTATCTGAAGTAAGTTTGACGGCACAGGAAAATCAGGAATGGCTTGAACCTTCATTAGGTCGATTTGAATTCCTGCTTTTGAGACTAAAAATAAAAAAACAACCAAAACCAGCACAAAACACACATTTATGTGGATTGAGGCGTATTTTGTAGTGTCAACAACGTAAGAAAATGGATCTCAAATACATCAGGTGATCAGTCCAATTTCGTGAATGCGCTGGTAAATCATCTAGATACGGTTGAACAATGTGCTTGATGTCATTGAAAGCATAATCCATTTCTCTCTGAAAAGTTCCCCCAGCGTTCTTTAAACCAAACGGAAGTTTCCTATAAGTGAATGTGGCCCAAGGATAGATGAATGTTATCTTATGTTGATCATCTGGAAAGATATTGATTTTATTATAACCAGAAAATCCATCCATGAACGAAAATATTTGACATCTAGCACAATCATCAATAATCAGGTCGATAAAGGGAGTAAGATAGTTGTCTTTTAGACAAGCAGGATTGAAATCCCTATAATCGATGCACACTCTAATGGTTCCTTATTTTTTCATGACAGGAACGATATTGGAAACCCACTCAGTTAGTGGAACAGGGTATATGAAACCAACACGCAAAAGTTTTTCAACTTTTTCTTTGATGGCAGCAACCTTCTTCGGATGAACAGGACGAAGTCGTTGACGCACCAGTTTGACATCAGGATATATATTAATAGTGTGTTCAACTATACTAGTATCTATCCCTGGCATTTCCTCATAAGACCAAGCAAATACGTCACGGAATTCACGAAAGATGTAATATTCCAAAATTTTAGCCTTCAGCTAAATGGAATATTATAGTTTGTTTTGACACTAGGTAGATGAATAAGTGGGTGGGGAGGCCCATAAGTCTCCTTAGCAGCAATAAAAACACTTCAAGTGTGAAAGGAGACCTTTCTCAGTAGCTAAATAAAGCACCTCCAAGTGTGAACATGGTTGGATCACGTTGATTCAGTCAACTTTGACCAAGTCAAAAGTGATGTTATGGAGGAGTGGAGATTAATTGAGGAATAACACAGTTTTGGAGGGACATGGATCTCATGAAGGAAATGACCTAATTGAGTGGGGCCAAGGGCAAGCAAGCTCATATTCTATTTCAGGAAGAGGATGGCATCCATTTGAGCTTATGTTTTTAAGATTATTATTTTGATATTGGTTTGCTTAGACTTTTTCTTCCTCTTGTTGTTTAGCAGGGTTGTAGTCCTATTTAGCACCAGGTGTTCCCGAGTGGGAATTCCACCTCTTTCCTTAAGAGGCCTATTGGAATATTATTTTATTTATTTCCGCATTCAGGTTTTCAAGCCAAGCTACATATTTCTTCATCAGTGCAGTTTCTATAGGTTATTGTGCTGTGTTGCAGGGTGCAGCAGTGGAAGGGTTAGAATCCCACTTTCTGAGCTAGTTTATTATAGGAGGAAGGTTTCCTTCTCTTGGGAGATATTTTTGGAGAGTCCTTGAGAATATTTTAGATAATTGGCACCAGGCCATATATTTCCATCATTTTCAGTGTTGTTCCAGGTGGGAATTGCATTATTTTGGAGGGCAGCTTCAATGGAAGATCTTTTGGTTCCTTTGTAGTTTTTTCTTATGATTGAGAAGTTCATCCTTTCATGGGAGGAGGCCTTTGAGGGGATCTACATAATATCTATTATATTTCAGCCTTCTACACTCTTGTTCTTCAGTTTGTAGTGAATCTTCAGCCATTGGGCTTTACATCCCATCTTGTATAGGATGTATTTCTGAAAACCCTTTCCAGGTTCTTTGTAGGAGTTTGTATTGAGCCTAGATCTGTATTAGGTGTATTATTTGAGGCACATAATATCCATACATATTTTTTACATTCTTTTTTTGTAGCAGTGTGTTTATAATTGCACTGTAGCAGTCTCCGACATTCTTGTATTGTGACAAAAACTCATTTGTGGAGTGATTTCTTATGGGGAGGCTTGTTCCTTTATTGTATATGATTCATGCCTCACTATTATGTATTGATTTGATGGTATAATACATCATTTTATATTTCCATATTGGTTTCCCATGTTTATGAGTTGATTTACATTGCTATTTCCATAATTGTGTTTATGTATTGCTGCATCCCCATTTTGGGATATTACAAAAGAGAGAGTGATATGATTCGAGTTATAATGGAGAACAAGATACACTAACATGAATATTTTCTATAATGCTAGGTTTGGTCAAAATATTGATAGAAATGGTTTCTTCAATATTTGACAGATTTCGCTTGGAATCGATTGCATTAATGGGAAAATAATTCGAAAAGGAATTTTTGATGGATGGGTGATATAGTTCATTAAGATTATTTTATTCATAATCAGGAAGATGGGAATGATGATGATAACATTCCCATGGTTCTCATTCTAACATCATTGCTTCCAAAATATTCTCATCTATTAAGAACATTGAGGAAAATGGATCAGATGGAGTACCAAAATCTAAGGAACGATCAACGCAAACACTCGGCGATGTTGATTTCGGATTTGCCACCCAAACTAGATAGATTGATTGCTATGCTAGCTCAATAGGGTTGGGCGATAGAAACTCATCCAACGTAGAAATATAAGAATCACCCATACTCTCCCTTAAGCTTGATAGAGTGGAATAGATCATGTAGAAGGTCTCTATACTTGCAATTTCTACCGACGTCGCGGGCGGTGGAATGCAAAGGTTCCCATTAAAGTGGAATCATATTAGAGTCCTACACCAATGTTCTGAATTTCTACTTGGGGTATGTGAATGAACGGAATGCTTCCAGTTACCTGTGAAGCAGAGGCAAAGAAGGATAGTTGATTAATGACTGCGATTGTACCTTTACGTGGAAAGGAAATCATTCTAAAGTATGTAGAAACAATTTCAATCATTGCATATACCCATAGCCTCCCAAATAAAATATTATATTCAAGGGGTCCGTCAACAACCTCAAAATCAATATTCATTATTTTTCCCCCTAGTTCAACATGCAGGTTATTAATAATACCACAAGGTTTATATGTACGTCCATCAAATGCCTTCAACGTCGTTGATGATTGTGATAAGCGCAACGAGCCAAGTGACTTCCAATAATTTAGAGACATAATGCATGTAGATGCTCCCTCATCAATAATAGTGAAATGAAAAAATTGATTGAGAACATTTATCTGTATGGATAATTCCAATTCTGTTGGTAATTGTGGCACATAGCCCGTATGATTAAAGAAGACAAGATTAGAATCAGTCAGATCAATTCCACCAATTGCCGACAATAAAGCTTGTTTTTGGGAGGGAAAATTTTGTAATACCTTAAGAGAAGACATAACTGAAGGGGATTAAGCCAAATCTTCAACTATATTATAATTTTGTGCAGCTCTTGCTCGAGGATTATATGTCGATTTATGAATTACTCCCTTTGGTGGCTTTATTGTCAATTCAGGAATAACAGTAGGTGGTACTGATTCCGTAGATGGATTCATTGTCGAGGTAGTAGGTTGATAAGTGGCCTGACTACCATAATATTTATTTTTCATTGACACCAAAATATTTTTTGAAGGTTTTGTGACAGATAACATTAACACTTGGGAACTAGGACCTGGATCCGTAGCAACCATGTTTGTGTCTGGATTTATAAATGGGTCTATCAACACAGATGATGCATGGGAATTCTTGATGATTTTTGAGACTTCAGAACAGTGAGGAAAATCCCTAAAAAAGTTTTCCTCATTACAGATTATGCATGGATAACGAGGTTTCCTAGGTCTAGACGATTGATCAGATGATCTTTCCTGCGGGTTAGAAGTTTTCTTTTTCTTAGATTTCCCTTTTTTCTTACTTCCAGGTTGCTTATCACTTTTTCCTTTGTGAAATGACACAACATTAATTTTGGAAGAAGGAACAGGATCAGATGCAGTAGTGTGGTGTGTGCTTGCAGTGCCTATCAAGTCGTCTCCAGCATGAGAGTCCTTTAATTGCGGAGGAACAATAAAATTATATCTCGGTGCATGATAAATGTTTTCATAGAGCATGCCAAACTAAGTATAAATCAAATTTAAATATTAGGCACGAGCGATAACTTTCTCTTCTGTAACGATGCCACCTTTAGCCACATCCTCAGTTATATATGGTAACAGGGACTTAATGAACCATTCAACAAGGAGTTGATCCGGAACAAAGGTCTTAACCATTAGACGACAACGATGCCACTCATGAATATGATTAGAGATGTGAGTAGCATTAGTCTGTTTGAAATTGGTCAAGAGTTTCAGTTTCATATCTGATGGGTAACTGGAAATGAGTCAAAAAGACAGTAGCTAGGGTTGTGAAATTATCAAAAGAAGCTCTAGGTAATTCAATGTACCATTTTGCAGCCGGACCTGTGAGTGTACGTTAGAAAAGATGTAGTCAAACAGAATCATCATTCAAATAGTTTGATGAACACCATAAATGATAAGTCATAACATGAGTCGAAGGATATTCTCCAGGGTTTCCATTGAACTTAGGAATATCCAAGGGAAATTTGTGAGGTATCACCGGCCACCAAGGATAACAGTAAATTGGATCATTAGTTAGCCGATTTAAATCTGGTAACTCTAAAGTTGCAACAAAGGGAAAATATCGATTAAGGTCAGGTTGAGCATAGCCAGGGTAAGATGGAATTTCTTGAGCAACAGGCCTTTGAGAACCAACATAATGAATCTAATGCTGATAACCCAGATAAGGGTTGTTTTTAAAATAAAACGCTTGAGGATTCTATTGACCAAAACCTATATATGATACTTGTTGAAATGAATTTTGAGGCATTTGCTCATGTGGCTACCAAGGGGTCTGTCCACCAATGTTATAACCCAAATTAGGATAACTTGGATTTTGTTGATAGGTATAACCAGGTTGTGGTTGTGACATCCCATAAAATGGTAAACCAGCTTGTGAATAAAGGATTTCAGATACAAGTTGTTGTAAATTAATCAAAGGATTTGGAGTCTATGGGCCCAAGATTTGATGATATTGAGTTGAAATACCCACTTGATAAGGTTGTACAACATTTTGATTCTATAACAGGGGTAAATATGTATTAACAAGTTGTAATTATGTGGGTGTAACAGGTTGAACCAGTTGATACGATTGTATAACCATTTTTTGTTGGATAGGCAGAGTGGGCTGCAATTGACAAAAATTCATTTCAACATTAGATTTACCAAACAGTGATGGAGTACTGTCATATTGGGTGACCAAAGGTTTCCCCCCAACATGACGAGGATAATAAGATGGAAAATATTTCTCTCCAAATGCTAGGAGTCTAGTTGATATGGTACTTTAAGGAATAGACCCAGAGGGACTAGCTTGATATTGCCCTGAAGATGTGTATAATGAATCAAGTCATTCAATAATTACTATAGGATTACCAGTTAAAATACAGGATGATGACATTGGTAAAGTCCATGGGTTTGAAGATGCACTAGAGAAAATTCCAGATAATGATTTGTAGCCTGATGGGACCAAAGGGCCACCATGAAAATATGACTCTGGTGAATTTGTAAACATCGCCGAGGTAGCTAGGGCGAGAGCTGACATAATTGGAATAGATGGACCAACTGAAGATGTTGGTTCAGTCATGGTTATTTGACCAAATGTATACCCTTTTGAATCGATGGGAATTTGAAGAGGAGCAGGATCAACAAAAGCAAATGGTGTCGATTGAGAAAAATATTCGTACAGGTAAAGGTCCTCCCTAAAATGGGTTGGAGTTAAAGGTGTATCATCTTGTGGGATTTATTCAATTGAAATTAAACCAGGGGTAATTATTTCATCATTAGGCCCAAAGTATATTTCAGGTGGTTGAATTTGTGATATGGGAGACTTAATAACTATAGAAATTTGTGGGATGACCAAGGTAGGAACAACTTCTAGTTGTACAACTTCAAGATTAAAATGTTCTGGAAAAGAAGAGACAGGATCTGGATCAATTTCTAGTTGAACAACATCTGGTCTAGTAGGTATGGTCTCACTGATTAGATGGATCATGACCACAGGTAGCTGTGAAGACTCTGTTTCAACAATAGTAGACGGACTGGGATGTGTAGAAACAACTTGAGCTAACTCTGGTATATGGAAAGATGATGTTTCACCAGAGGTATGAATTGTACTTGATTTAGTAGATCTTGATTGCCTTCGCCTACCAGAAGTAACTTCTAGTGGTAAAGGTGGTTTTAACACTGGTCTACGCAAATGACGAGGGAAAGGATTTTGTTCTTCCATGATTACTGATTTATTTTAACCAAAAAAAAATAAACAAAATAAAAGGGTAATGCTAGGAAAAAGGGTTTACCAATAAACTGTGAACCGCAAAATACCTCCTGGCGAACCAAGAAGTACGGGCAAGAAATCTCCTTGAATGTTGTGTTCAGTGTATCACAATTTACAAGGTGGATGACTCAGTTTACTATGGATGGATAGCACCTAAAATTTTTCCTCCCAAATATACTCGAAGGTATGTGGAGGCCCAAGTCTGTATTAGCATTGTCTGATGCGAAACTGCACAGTGAGAGCACCCCTTTATACATATCGTATTGTAACACCACTCGATATACCTCAAAGTACGTGGATGAGCTACGATATGCTTACGTACGTGGAGTGAGGTATCACACTCGAATGTATCACAGAAAAGTTAATGATAGCTGCTATGTTTTATGACGTCGGAACACGTCTCTAGCCTAGACCTTCTAAATGTTATCATTATGGTTCCAAAGCTTTGTTAGGTAAATTGAGATTAATTTTATGTTGACCTTGCTTAACAATTTTCCTTTTAAAGGTTCGCCGTGATGATGTATTGGAAAATTCCTAAAATGCAACTAAGAATGATAAGCAATCTTTCATTTTTAGTTTTTCAATGAAAACCCTGGCTACTAGAGGGAAAGATTAATTAATTTGTGAGCAAACAAATCAAAAAACACAAACTAAATGCAGATTTCCTAATTGTTCATTTTTTCAAAAAACACAAACCACTACATGCAAATGTTGATTTTTCTTTTCAGTTCCTTTAATGTTATGAATGTAGAAAAGAAACTGAGTGCACTAAATCAATAAAATAAAATGCCTTTTACTTTTGAGAAATGACGAATATAAACAACAATTTCTCTTTTGAAGGAAAAATGAGGAATGAAACAACATTTTCTCCTATCAAGAAATGAAGAATTTATGACAATTTCCTTTTTCAAAAGAAAATGGATCTAATGCGACAATAAAAATACTTTGAAATTAACTTTCCAATGATAAAGAAAAATGCTTTAAACAAACATTGAACAAATTTTATTTCAAATGAGGAAGAGGTAGATGAATTCACTGGTCAATAAGAGGCTCAGGCTTTTCAAAACACATCAGCAAACAAACTGAAATAAACTGCAAAGACAAATTCAAGGGAATTGGATGGCTTAAGGAGTCAACCTAGTATCTAAAGAGAGACAATTCTTTGCAATGCAAGCCTGAAAGGGAGACAGTGCTATGCAAAGCACTGTGTCATGTCCAAGAGTGTGTTGGGCGCAGTGTCAAAGGAAAAACAAAGTTTTTTAGCACACTTCTTTTGCAAGTTTGGATCTTAAAAAGCCTAATCTTTGTGAGTAACAACTACTGGGTGAATAAACATAGAAAATCAGAGGCTAAAACACCTATGATAAAGAATTAATTTCCCCAGTATGGTCGCTAATTTGTTGGAGAGAAATGTGAATTACGGATAAAACACGCTTCCTTAGCCAGGTGTTAACCTAGAACAACAGGTTAAAGACTATACGACTACTTTTCCTAACTAAGAATAGACACACACAACAGATAAGATGCTTACTTGGAATCCAAGTGCTTCCAAATGATTCCTTCTATCGCTTCCGTTGTAGCTTCAAATTCCAGCAGGCTGTGCAAAATATTTTCTGGAAGAATGAACAATAAACAGTAGAAGATAGCAGTAATACATATGTCTATTCAAGTTAGTTTTCTAAATCAGTAAAGCATAAACCATATACATCAACTAAGATCTTGCAATATGGAAAATCAGAGCTAATACAGATGCATATAGGGAAAAGTAAGTTGTATTCTTTATTAATGATAGAAGGGGAGGTTACAACCAAGTGACTAATTTAGTGTCACCATCTCCAGCAGCATCCCAACCTCATCACAATGTAGATATCTCCAAAAAATTGTCATTCAAATCAATCTCCTCAATGAAAAATCCACCAACATTTCTCTACACAAATTCTTCCTTCTCAAACACTAAGATATGTGCTCAATTTATAGAGAGGATGAGGTAGTTTTATAATCAATGAATTTCTAATAACAGGCAAGACATGTTCCCAATATTGTAGATTTCAAATGGACACATGGATTTGAAGTTTGACACATGTGAACTCTTCTAGAAGGCACTTGCCAAGTGGAGATTCCAGAACAATGAGAATTTCGCTCCCAATGTGACCAACGCACTCATAGATGTTGGGAAGTGCTTTGTAGAGCTACCTTGCACGAGGCTCCCTGCATATGCAATGTAATTAGTCCCTTTTATTGGCAGCGTTGGTGAGCTCTCATATGATATATTATAAACTTCAAACCTTGGAAACCTTTGCAGATGAAAGTCCTTGATTAATCTGTCTTGTTCTTTGTCTTAGGGCATATAGAAATTGAAATGTTAGGGGATGATAGAACCTATATATTGGCCTTGGAGATGATGCCAAGTTAACTAGGTCATTGGGAATGATGCCCAGATTGACCTATAACAAGGGAACTCCTAAATTCCTTAATTAGAATAAAAATAAATTCAAAGAAACCTATTCAAGAATGGACAGAAGGACATCATCAAAACATAAACATCTTCAATCAAAACCCTATTTAGCAATACTTTGAAGAAGAGACACCAATTTTTTTTTTTAAGTGATACCAAAAAACAGGGCTAAACATAAAATTTCTTGGCATAAAATCCATTAAATAATTCTTGAAATAAGACAAGTTGAGTGGGTTTAGAGAGCAACTAATAATTCTATAAACTGACCTAGCAGAGGAAAAACATGAAAGCAAGAGAAGCAGACAGACTTAATTAGATTTGACATCATACCTTAAGCTAAAATTTATGTTCTAATGCAAGAGAAATATGACACAATATGTAAAACATAAGAAAATGAAAACAAAATAGGAAATACATCACTGTTAACCATGTTCATGAATCATGCAAAGTGCTTGGCTCCATTGTTATTCAGTCCAAAAATATCTACAAGGCTCCAAAGCCAAAAAATCCTCACAACTCAAAGTCTATGAGGTTTTTCTCCACTCTCAACCAACATTTACAATGAGGCCTCCATGCTCTATTTAACTTGAAAGGAAGAAAAAAACCCTAACTAGGGTTTTAAAATATCAACAACTAATCATAAATACAATTTATGTGCAAGAGACCATGCAAGGCCCAAGGCATAAAATATATAATGAAATAAATGCAAAAATAACTTATAACACCTAAATTTGGAGTGATTAGCCCCAAAAATGATAAAATATATTTTTTCCATAAATGAGTGTCTTTTTCTGACTTTTTCACATAAGGGCACAGCTGTGAGGTCTGAAGGCACAACGCCTGCACAAGAAAACTAGGTCCTCTTGTAGCCAAGTTTTGAAGGTCTTCTTGATGTCGGAATTGGTTTCGTGATGGCTCGTTGGAAATCTTGTTGAGTATAACTTCTAAAAATTCCCTTGTTTTTTTTATTGGGTTCCATTAACCTACTCAAAAATAAAATATCCCAAGGCTGTTGAAGGCGCAGCGCCAACCCTCAAAAACATGGCAGAAAGATGAAAATTGGGCCTTTTAAGGGACCAAAACTGCTCCAATTGCTCTGAAATTTGGTTTGAATGATGTCCTTGGGCTGATGAATATAAAAATTTAAACTTAAACTCCAATGGATGCCTGTAGGAAAAGCACAGCGTGAAGGGTGTTGTGCATTCGACCCTCAATATTAGTCAAAAACCAAAAAATGTCAAAAACTTGCCAAAATTTGTAATCATCTTCCTCATGTGATCTGGGATGCTTGTAGAAAAGCATAAACTAACATCTCAATGTTTTCTTGGATTTTTTCTTCCTTTGGTGGGTCAAAGAAAAAGGTTCTATGTCCACCATTTTAGTGTCTTCAGTCTCACTGATATTTGTTTTACTGATATCATCCTCAATTTCTTCCTCTTCACTGATATCTGCCTCCTCTGACCTATTTTCATCATGGTTCGTTTCCACACTGTTTGATCTCTCAAGGGTATCCCCTCCATTTATTTCAGAAACCTTACTATCTTTTGTACTATTATTTTCTTCACTGTTTTATCACTATTTTCTTTACTGACTTTATTTTCCTCATTGTCCTCACTGAAATTTTCATTAATGCTCGATTCATCATCGTTTCCTTCCTCCTTAGCATGACTCTTCATTAATTTATTCATCATCTTTTGAATTCTCATTTCCTTCACCCTTATTGACATTTTATTGTTCATTGTCACCTTCCTTACTGTTTGATGCATTAGTGCCATGAGGTGATGGTGAGGGTTTTGTGTAAAAGGAGATGAAAGAGGGTTATTTCTGCACCTTTTTGCTCATGCTTTTTGGCATTTGAGACTCAATATTACTGCCACTATCTCCCTCTATTGACCTTTGAAAAAATTTACTTTACCTCACCTTGCACCTTAATAATGCTTGAAGGACCTTTGGAGGCAGCTTGGAGGTGTTTCTGAGGTCATTTGAGTGTTTGCAGGTGCAAGAGGCATTACAGGTCCAACGTGCAGTGCCTGAATGTGTAGTTGGGCAGTGTTGAGTCTTCTAGGTGAATGCGCAGCGCGTGCCTTTGAAAACACAGTGCAGAGAAAATTTACAAAGGAAATTTCTCCAAAGGCGCAGTGCTCAACCCTGAATGCGCAGTGCCAATAAATTTTGCCTATGTTTGGCTCAAAAACTCCAATTTCTTCTTCCTTAAGACCTTTAACTCTTTGTAAGGAATCATGGATTCTTTCAGGTGTAAATGAGTTTATATAGGATTTATGAGTTGATATTAAGCTTGAAAAACCTACTTTCTAAGATTTTTAAGCAATTTTTCTTTTTCAACTGATAACTCTTTATGCCATTGTCTGTGGATTGTTGAAATCACTGATTTAGCCTTTCATTTGTTCTTTGAAATTTGATATGTTTATTTTCCATTTTTAGGAGATTTTCATACATACAATAGTATCTTTGATTTCTTATGTAGTCTCCATCATGAGGTTTAAAAACACCCTCTCACCCTTTCTTACTAATTATCTTTCACTATTTGCTTGTAGGGTACTGAGATGATGGATCAGACTTTTCACACTAATACTATTTACCTTATGCAGATTTTATTTGATGAGTTTGATTTCTTTTGGTCAAGGAGGTTGATATGTTCCCTTTGACACCTCTGAGATGATTGCATACAAAAATAAGCTTCACTTTCTTAATCACTCCTTTTCTTGCAGCATGGATCTGAACTTATCTCTTTTTCTTATTTGGGCATGACAGTTCTTTAAACATTTTTGGAGACTTAGCCTGATAACAGCTTCTTCAAAATCCTGTGTGGCCAACACTATGAAACTTATTTTTTTCTCCCTATTTTGCAGTTCATAAAACACCTTTGGGAGGAATTTTCCCTAGAAGCAGCTTCAACACTTTCTTCATACCATTTATACATTTGATCATTGTGTTGGCACTTTGTTGGACCACCAAGTGTAAAACCCTAGTTCTTATTAAAGCTAAGTGCTTCCTGTCTTATTTGTTGCACGATGTTATTCATTAGGGACAAACCACTTAACTCATCAATTTTCAAATATTTTTGGAGGACCCTCAGAAATATTTTGGAATATTTTGAGGTTATTTGAATTGTTATAGGGCTTAGAAGCTTTTCCTTTCCAAAGGCACAACACCAGTTGCTGAAGGTACAACACCATTTTGCAGAGGGAATGTGGAGGCCTTTCCAATGTCCAAATTGGGCCCATGATAGCTTGCTGAAAATATTATCCTATTTAATTTCCAAATATACCTTCTTTTCTTTGATCGAAGTTGATTTGACCTATCAAAATTTGATTCGCCCAAGACTGGTCAAAAAGTGTTGAATGATGTTGTAGAAATGCAGAGTGCTAGTGCAGAAAACTTTTGGAGGCCTTCCTCAACTCCCAATTGAGCACATGATATCTCATTGGAAAAAAATTCTAGTATAGTTATCATTTGACTCATCAAGAAATTCATTTGGACACTCCAGCTATGAGAAAACCTGATTTTCCCAAGGTCACTCCAGAAGGGCAGCAATTCTCTCGTCACACTTATATTTTTGAAATTTCTCTAAAAAAATGACACCTGTGTAAAATATGAAGGAGGTTTTTCTTCTTGGACCTATTATGGACAAAAAACTCTTTCACGTTTGTCAAATTCATCTCTGTTTGGTCAGAAACATAGTATGCAGCAAAATTGGCCCTAGGTGATGGGAATGAGTTAAGCTATAGGTAACCCTAGATGGAAAATGGAGTTATGGGCAAGGGAAAAAGAGTAATGAGGAAATAGGCAAGAAAAAGGATGGAGTTGAGTGGCACAAGCCTATAAGGAATCTTTTTAGGAGTGACAGGGCGACCATGGAATGGAAAACTAATGAAATAGTGAAAAAGTTTCCATAAGGATAATGAAGGCAGTGAGATTTATAAAACTCACAATGTTGAAAGAATGTCGTTTTTAGAAATCTAGAACCAATATTTAGTCATATATAGATAATGAAAAATACTGATGACTAATAGTGGCTCCACTTGGGGAGGGTAGCTCCTTTTTAGGAGGTGTCTAGAACCTCATAGTTCAAATCTCTGAGTTTTGAAGACCAGTGCCTTACTTTCACTTTACAGATTTGTATTCCTTCATTTGCTGATGTTATTTTGAAGCTATGATCTCAAAAATATAAAAGGACATGATTTCTTCAACCTCATTTCTACCTACCCATCATACCTTGCCTAACATTTTTTCTTCTTTTGGGTGCACTTGGACTCACAAACCCTTGACATTTTTCTTTTGAAATCAATGAAAAACTATCTACTTGTACCCTTATCACTTCCAAGAGTTCAGATTAGGTTGATGAACTCTCTTATTCTCTACCTAGTCTAATCATCTGTCAATATTAAGCTTTTTGACAGACTCTATTCTCTAACCTACTGAAATGAAATTGAAAGCATGACCAAACCAGGGTTAAGCAATCTGATTTGTCATGGGCTGTGGCATTTTGGACAAGCTGCACACAGAAATTATTTGCAAAATGTAAAAGTGGAAACATGAGGGCTGTGATTTGTAATTTATTATGCATCCCTCTCTCTCTTCTTTGGTTCAGATTTGAGCATTTCGAACCAAAAATATTTTCCTAATCTAACTTATTGACAAGTCAAGCTTAAATGGTTTAACAGGTCTTCTTTCACTAACCTATTAGCAGAACTTTAAAACATTTTTAGTCATGATTAGGCTAGATGACTGAACAAGACTATTTTCTCAACTAGTAGTGGCATTTAGACTTTCTCACTTTCAGAAAAACTCTTTTTTGGGTATAGGGTTGAACCTCTTCTTTAAATCTGCCCTCTTTTTCTTCTTTTCTCTATTTTTATTTTTATTTTATTTTGGATCAGCATTCTAAGACTAAATACTTGAAAGATGCTCATAGTGGTGAGCTTATTTTCATTCTTATCTATCATAATCTAACCTATACATGATATTTATTCATTTGGTGAACTCTCTTTTCCAATATAGCCAATCAAGTAGATTATTCCATAAGTGATCTTGGCTCAGCTCTTTGAGTGTGCTGAAAAAACCAAAAGGCCACTCCCACCTTACTGTTTTTGAACAATAGCGCCTAAATTTTTTTTTATACCTTGCATCAAACTACTCTTAAAATGTTTTACTCCCTCTTCAAATGTCTCTAAGCAAGAAGCAAAAGGATCTGGGAATAGTACCTGATTTAGAGGATTTCAGAAATAGACTTCATTCAAGACTACTCCTTCCTTCACTTGGCTATGCTTGTGATTATTTTGGACAAGAAACTCCACCTCTTCCACGTGATCATCTATGTTGGCAGCCTCATCATAAATTGCAATATTATACTCCAAAAAACCTAATGTATTCTGATTGAGTAGGCTAAAATCTGTGTGAACGTCATCATGTTGATGGGCAGGAGTAATATTTGGAAGTAAATCCTCTTGGGAAGGTAGCAGAAAAAATCTTCCGTGATTATCAACTTCCAAGCCTTCATCTGCAATTTGAAATTCAATGGGACTTGGTGGCTACAAATCTGGAGCTAAGGAATATTCTGTGTCACCAATGATTTCCTCAACCATATCAAGAAATGGCTCCTCATCAGCAACTTGCTCAAGAAGTTAATTATCTTCCCCAATCTCAACATCAAGACTGAAAGACTGCTGATTTCCAATCACATGAAAATTATTCTTGATGGATTGAAATGAAGTAGAGCCAAGAGTCAGAGATTCTTCACTTACCTCCAGATTTTCTATACTTTCCTCATCAGTGTCATAGCTGATATGTATTGGCTAATTACTATTTTGATGAAACCAAACTTCCTTCCACAAACCAATTTTTGATTGCTCTACAAGATTAAGTTCTGTTTGGAGATCACAACCATCATCATACTGATCAAACTTTGGACATCCATCAAAATAGTTAATGTCACCAATCAAAAATATTGGATTATCGAATTTTTTCTCCTTGAATTGATCTACAAGTCCATCTTTTGATCTCTGGTGGCTAGGATTAGCATGATGAAAAATAGAAATGTTCTGATCACATGAAGGTTTAGAGGCTGGCTACATGCTTATAATGTGATTTATTTCCTCTTCAGTTAAAAGAGGAGCCATATTTCTCTTTCTTTGGATAGCACTACAGCAGTTTTCGTCCTTATGTGAAGGCTGATTCTGAGGCTGAATGTCTTCTTGAGCCTCACCTATAAGAGATGGTGAATCATCACTTGTTTATTTGTAAAGATCTTGTGGATATTCCTTTAATTCCTGACTAATTTCATCCTCAACCAACTCCTCTTGGATGTCATGATAGATTTTTTGAGAATGAAATTCCTGAACTACTTCTAATAGGCTTTCAAGATGCCAATTTCCCAAATCTTCATCAATGTTTACAAGGTATTGTATAAGATCATTAGATTGATCACAAAAATTTTCAGCTAATGATAAATATGGACAATATTCTTTATAGTGTTCATAAAATACCTTGTGGAAATCATTCAAGGAAAACAAGATGTCAGGTTTCAGGCCTTCATACCATTCTCTAGCATTCCCTTCTAATGTATCCATGAACATTTTCATGAGGTAGTCTTCATGCCGTTCAAATTTTAACCTCCATACATGTATATGAAATTTGATGAGATGTAACAAGGGGTCATCAAAAATTTCATCTTGAAACATAGGCAGGTTTTAAACCCAGTCTATCTCAGACATTTTGTGTGGGAATCCAAGGATGTGATCTCTGTTCATCGGAGCATATCTCTATCGTATCCTTGGATCCATGTTTGTAAATCAGAAAGGGTCACTGCATCTTTTCAACCAGTCTAGATTTCTCTACCAGTGGAGTCTTTAGGTCTATTGAGAGTTGTGGAGTCGCCAGGTGGAAGGTTTCAACTTTTTTGTCCACCATCAGCAGGATTAATGCATTCTTAGGGGATTCTATGAGAACTATTCTTAGGGGATTCTATGAGAACTAGTGGGGTCAACAGGGCTACTGAAGACCAGTGGAGTCACCAGGTAGATAATGTTTACTGTTTTAAGGATATGCTTGTTGTCCACCATCCACAACTAAATATCAATATAAGGATGTTTGAGGGTTTTCTCAGGACTTAAGGATGTCTAAGATGTTATTTACTCAAAAGATTCCACCGTGATCACCACTATGTTAGGCGATGAGGTGGTGATGAATTACTGGATACTATTTTGACAATGGTTTTCTCAATTCTTGTAAGGATGTATAAACTTGTGACTTACTCAGAAGGTCCCACCGTGATCGCCATTATGTTAGCACCCCATAATTTTTTAGATTGGTGAGAACAAATGAACATGGGTAACATCAAACAAGTCTTGGAGTCCTAGGACCTAACCGTTCTGGACTCAGAGAGGTCTCTCTCTATACTTGTGCAAAAGATGTGAATTTGATATGTTTTAGGGTTTTTTTTTTTAGGCTAGTTATGAAGATTAGGGTTTGTTTGTTTGTTTGGTTGGTTGGTTGGGTAGGTTGTCAAAAAAAACAGATAGAGTAGGAGAGGTTTAGACCATTGGGCTATGGAGTCTGCAAAAGGTCTCAAAATGCACAACAATATGTCAAGGATGCTTTGAAGGGAAAGTTAACAAGGTTGAATGAATCTTCAAAGATTAGGTGGGTGGAGTGAACATTAAATTGTGAACAAAGTAGCACAAAGGGAATTTAAGAATCCTTTGTCAAATACTAAAACAAGAAGGGCTTTAAAGAATACTATGCATGAAGACAAAACCAAATACCGAGCATACCATACATTTTTGACCAAACCCTAGCAAGAAAACTGAAAAAACAACTATCCAGCAAACCCTAGAGAGCAGGGAACTCTTAACCTCTCTAGCTATCTAACTTCAGGGAAAGAAAAGATGCAAGATAACATATAGTAATAATCAAGAAGCAGCGAAATCTTAAATTCCTTAATCAGAATAAAAATAACTTCAAAGAAACCTATTCAGGAATGGACATAAGGGCATCATCAAAACATAAACCTCTTCAGTCAAAACCCTATTTAGAATTACTTTGAAGAAGAGACCTCAAAAACAATTTTTAAGTGATACCAAAAGACAGGGCTAACCATAAAATTTATTGGCATAAAATCCATTAAATCATTCTTTAAATAATACAAGTTGAGTGGGTTTAGAGAGAAACCAATAATTCTCTAAACTGACCTGGCAGAGGAAAAACATGAAAGCAAGAGAAGCAGACAGACTTAATGAGCTTTGACAACATACCTTAAGCTAAAATTTATGTTCTAATGCAAGAGAAAGATGACACAATATGTAAAACATAAGAAAATGAAAAAAAAATAGGAAATACATCACCATTAACCATGTTCATGAATCCTTAAAAGTTCTTGGCTCCATTGTTATTCAATCCAAAAATATCTACAAGGCTCCAAACCCAAATACTCCTCACAACTCAAAGTCTATGAGGTTTTTCTCCACAATCAACCAAAATTTACAATGAGGCCTCCATGCTCTAGTTAACTTGAAATTAATACCAAAAACCTAAGTAGGGTTTGAAAATATCAACAACTACTCATAAATACCATTTATGTGCAAAAGACCATGCAAGGCCCAAGGCATAAAATATATAATCAAATAAATGAAACAATAAATTATAACACCTAAATTTGGAGTGATTTGTCCCAAAAAACACTAAAATACCTTTTTTCCATAAATAAGTGTCTTTTGTTGACTTTTTCACATAAGGGCACAGCAGTGAGGTCTGAAGGCGCAACACATGCACAGGAAAATTGGGTTCTCTTGCAGCCAAGTTTTGAAGGCCTTCTCGGTGTTGAAATTGGCTCTGTGATGCCTTGTTGTAAAGCCTGTTGATACTAATTTCCAAAAAGGCCCTTGGTTTTCTAATTGGGTTCCATTAAACAGTTCAAAAATCAAATTTCCCAAGGATGTTGAAGGCGCAATGCCAGCGCTGAAAACATGGCAGAAAGGTGAAAATTGGCATGTTTTTGGGCCTTTTGAGGGACCAAAATTGCTCCAAATGCTCTGACATTTGGTGGGCATCATGTCCTTGGGCTGATGAATCCAAAAATGTAAAATTAAACTCCAATGGATGCCTGTAGGAAAAGTGCAACTCCAAAGGTGCTGCGCTTTCAGCCCTCAATATTAGTCAAAAACCAAAAAATGTCAAAAACTTGCCAAAATTTGTAATCATCTTCTTCATGGGATCTAGTATTCCCATAGAAAAGAATTAGCTAAGGTGTCAATGTTTTCTTGGCTTTTTTATTCCTTTGGTGGGTTAAATAAAAAGGTTCTATGTCCACCATTTTAGTGTCTTCAGTCTCACTGATATTTGTTTTACTGATATCAGCCTCAATTTCCTCCTCTTCATTGATATCTGCCTCCTTTGACCTATTTTCATCATGGCTTGTTTCCTCACTATTTGATTCTTCATCTGTTTGATATCTCAAGGGTATCCCCTCCATTTCTTTCTACATCCTTACTGTCTTCTACATTGTTGTTTTCTTCACTGTTTTTATCACTATTTTCTTACTGACTTTACTGTCCTCATTGTGCTCACTGACATTTTCATTAATTCTTGATTCATCATCATTGCATTCCTCCTTAGCATGACTCTTAACTTCTTGATTCATCATTGTTTCACTTCTCATTTCCTTCACCCTTATTGACATTTGATTGTTCATTTTCACCTTCCTTACTGTTAGATGCATTAGTGCCATGATGTGATGGTGAGGGTTTTGTGTAAAAGGAGATGAAAGAGGGTTATTTCTCCACCTTTGTGCTCATGATTTTTTGCATTTGAGACTCAATATTACTGCCACTATCTCCCTCTATTGACATTTGAAAAACTTTTCTTTCCCTCACCTTGCACCTTAACAATGCTTGAAAGACTTTTGGAGGTAGCTTGCAGGTTTTTCTGAGGTCATTTAAGTGTTTGCAGGTGAAAGAGGCATTCCAGGTCCAACGTGCAACACCTGAATGTGTAGTTGGGCAGCCTATCAAGTCTTCTAGGTGAATGTGCAGCACGCCTCTGAACACATAGCGTGTGCCTCTGAACGCACAGTGCAGAGCAAATTTACAAAGGAAAATTCTCCAAAGGCACAACACTCGATCCTAAACGCACAGCACCAGGAAATATTGCCTAAGTTTGGCTCAAAAACTCCAATTTTCTTCTTCCTTAAGACCTTTAACTCTTTGCAAGGAATCAAGGATTATTTCATGTAAATGAGTTTGTATAGGCTTTATGATTTTATCTTAAGCTTGACAAACCTATTTTCTAATGTTTTTAAGCCCTTTTTTCTTTTTCAACTTATAACTCTTTATTCCATTGTTTGTGGATTGCTGAAATCACTGATTCAACCTTTCATTTGTTCTTTGACATTTGATATGTTTATTTTCCATTTTTAGGATATTTTCATACATAAAGCAGCATCTTTGATTTCTTGTGTAGTCTCCATCATGAGGTTTAAAAACTGCCTCTCACCCTTTCTTACTAATCATCTTCCACTATTTGCCTGTAGGGGACTGAGATGATGGATTAGACTCTTCACACTGATACTATTTACCTTCTAGAGGTTTGTTTTCATCAGTTTGATTTCTTTTGGTCATGGAGGCTGATATGTTCCCTTTGACACCTCTAAGACGATTTCATACAAAAAGAAGCTTCACTTTCTTAATCATTCCTTTGGTTGCAGCATGGATCTGAACTTATCTCTTTTGCTTATTTGGGCATGATAGTTCTTTAAACATTTTTGGAGACTTAGCCTGATAGCAGCTTCTTCAAAATCCTGTGTGGTAAACACTATGAAAATTAGCTTTTTCTCCCTATTTGGCAGTTCATCAAACACCTTTGGGAGGATTTTACCCTAGAAGAAGCTTCAACACTTTATTCATACCATTTTTGCATTTGATCACTATGTTGGCACTTTTTTGGACCGCCAAGTGTAAAACCCTAGTTCTTCTTAAAGCTAAGTGCTTCCTGTCTTCTTTTCTACAATATGTTATTCATTAGGGAAAAACCACTTACCTCATAAATTTTCAAATACTTTTGGAGGACCCTCAGCAATATTTTGGAAGATTTTGAGGTGATTTGAGTTGTTAGAGGGCTTAGAAGCTTTTCCTGTCCAAATGCACAACGCCAGTTTCTAAAGGTGCAACGCATTTTTGCAAAGGGAATTTGGAGGCCTTCCCAGTGTCCAAATTGGGCCCACGATATCTTGTTGGAAAGCTTACCTTGTCTAATTTCTAAATTTACCTTTTTTTTTTCTGATCAGAGTTGATGTGACTTGTTGAATGTTGATTCTCCCAATACTGGTCAAGAAGTGTTGAATGATGGTGCAGAAATGCAGAGTGCTAGTGCAGACAAATTTTGGTGGCCTTCCTCAACTCCGAATTAAGCTCATGATAGCTCATTGGAATTCCTTTCCAGTATATTTATCATTTTACTAATCAAGCAAGTCATTTGGACACTCCAACTATGAGAAAACCAGATTTTCCCAAGGTCACTCCAGAAGTGCAACAATTCTCTTGTGACGCCTATATTTTTGACATTGCTCTAAAACCATGAAACCTGTGTAAAATATTAAGGAGGTGTTTCTTCTTAGACATATGATGGACAAAAACCTCTCTCACATTTGTCAAATTCATCTTTGTTTTGTCAGAAACATAGTTTGAAGAAAAACTGGCCCTAGGTGATGGGAATGAGTTAGGCTATAGGTAACCCTAGATGGAAAATGGAGTTATAGGCAAGGGAAAATAGATTAATGAGGACATAGCCAAGAAAAATAATGGAGATGAGTGGCACAAGCCTATAAGTTGTCTTTTTAGGAGTGACAGGGCGACCATGGAATGGAAAATTGATGAAATAGTGAGAAATTTTCCATAAGGATAATAAAGGAAGTGAGATTTATAAAACTCACATGTTCAAATAATGTTGTTTTTAGAAATCTAGAACCAATATTTATTCATCTACAGATAATGAAAAATACCGATGACTAACAATTTTGATAGGAACATCATCTTTGACTGAATCAAATTCTAAACCTAACTCTTTGAAATTAAAATCTTCTCAAGAAACCGACAGATCAAATAATGCACTTGGATCTTCATCATCGCAGAAAACAACAGATTGATCATCATCAGAATGATTATCTTCCAAGGCTACAAAATGAAACAAATTTATTTCATTTGATTTTCCACCGAGATCAACAGATTGAGAATAATCCAAGAATGGAAGAGAATCATATTTACATGGGGAAATTTGGAAGAGGGAAGATAGGTAAAAATTATATTTTCTTTCCTTCTCCCCTACCTATGTTATGTGAGTGCCTTTCACCTAATCACAATTTGAGCCAGCGACTAGAAAATCAAGAGAGTGTGAAGAGCTAGCTGGTGGAACAGATTGATTAAGCATATCATGGCACAAAGAGTCATGACATGTAGATGATAGAGGATGAAATATGCCCTTGAAGAAGTAACACTTTTAATGGAACCAAATTCAAGATTAAGGTTAAGAGAACTAATGTCATCCTGAGGAATGAATGGATTAGTCTTAACCCTAGAATTCATGAACCATTATGGGATTTTCTCCATTGTATGTGAATCATGAAAAGTAGAAGAAGAATGAGAAGATGGATTAAGAATTTTATTCACATATTTCCAAAATTTACTATCATCAAAGGGAGGCACCTGAATTGGTACTATAAAAGGAGGTCAAGGAACAAGAGGAATAGTAGGTTCCTCCTATGAAATTACAGGTTTCTCATGATTTACAAGAGTTACAAAAGCAGAAACATCAGGAGGTTGAGATTCACCTTGAAAAGAGATATGAACTTAATTCTTAAACTTTTTTTTAAGGAAATCCCAATCTATGTATTCTCTAGGATATTCATAACAAAGTTGAAATAATTGATTAGATAAATCCTCAATTGATTCATTACGCTTCATTCCTAGTTGATTACTTCTCTTAAGAACATCATGGTAGTCATACCTATCAAATCCATTACAAAGCTCCTTCCAAAGTTTCTCAAGTGAATGGATAGAAGCAATAGGTAATGTATGACACCATTTCTTAACACAACCTTGAAATGTGAGGGTGAACAATATGGTCATGACATCCTTACAATGTATTCCATTAGAAAGGAAAAATTTGACAAAATGAAACATATGTTCACGAAGATTTATTTCACCATCACCATCAAACTTAAATTGATACAGGTTATGTTTTACTTCCATGGGGATGGTAAGATTAATCTATTTAGAAAAAAATCACGGGATTATGATTTAGGAAGGAGCCATTTTGGATAAGAGATTCAAAGAAGACTCAATGGGAATAGTCTGTCATCTAGCCCTCCTTCTAGCGCCATTTGTTGACTGGTGCTGGAAATCGTCAACCAAGGATGTCTCCCTGATGTGAAGTCCCAATTAGACCTCACACCATTTGGAATAGGATCCCCATCCAAAATATCGGACTGGTTGCAAAATATTCTTACATGTTTTCCTTGGCTTTAGCTATTAACAAGAGAAATAAGTGCATATGTACCTTTAAAAAAACAAGCAAGTGTGCCTGGTGAATGTTCAGTTACAGGTGTATCAAGGTTATTCTACTACAGAGGGAGGAAAATTTAGCCTCTAAGAGAGAGCTAATAGTACCACACAATTATAGGCACACACAACCAAATATGAATTGCCTAACAATAAGAAAAATAGTACATGTAGATGCAATGATTTTTACAATTGTTAATCAAGGTTGTCATTGATGTCAATATGGCATTGATTGAGATGTCAATATTCTTGAGATGTCGGGTTCCAAATGATGATGTCATAAATCTTGTTTCATACATTTTTATCATTTAATATGTCAAGCCAGTGGCCACTAATGAAGAAGTCTTAAGAAGTGCCAAGTGCCAAGAGTCAATCATATGCCTTGTTTGATGATCTATATATTAAGTACCATTGAAGTATCTAATAGCCCTTGATAACATATGGAGGACTACACTTGATGATGTCATACACTTTAAAAAGGATCGCACTTGATGATGGCACTTGATGAGGTCTTGATAACATGGTTGGAGATCATTTGATGATTGGAAGACTGCTTTGGAGTTGTTGACAAATTAATAAAGGCTACACTATGACATATCACTGCACTAATATATGATGACATTGTTGATACGTGATGCTACATGAATGCTGTACTCCTACATAATGACTCTATGATCCTATGATAACATTGATAACAATGAAGAATCCAAATAATGAAGAAGCCATGCTGTCCCAAACGTTCCTCATGTTGTCCCACACTTTTTTATGCATAAAATTTAAGGAAATTCATAAAGAAAAATATCTTTCCCAACCTTAGAGGCAATATTTCAACACAAGACCTAGACCATCTTAAAGAGGGTTTTTTCCCCTTTCCAATGAGCCCTTATTTATCCTGAAACTCCTAGTAGTTTGTGAGATATTGAATTTTTAAGACAAAGAAAATTATATTTAGCAGTGAGCCGACCTAGACTTTCTCTCTCAAGTCGACCTCCCTCCAAAAAGTCACGTTCCCTCATTCCAATTGAAAATCTGTATATATAGGTTCGTAATTCCTCCTTTGGGTCAATATTTTTGGTGAAAAAACACATAAAATTAGGAAAACGCAAAAGTGTGAAGGGGGCTGAGGAAGATAAAAGACATAGATTGTTTTGGGCAATTGTTGTATTCAGACATGTTGCTACTACACAGTCAACCTCATATTAGAAATATAAAAATCAGACCTGTGGTTTATTTTTTTGGCATATCTTCAAATTCAAAAATACATACCTCGTTTTTGTGATGTGTCACAGTGATATGGACCTATAGTGATCAAACAACTTGGACCAGGGTTATTTTTGTGGAACAATCAGCATTTTAGATTTATATTGCGAAATTAGTTCAGATTTAATGCAGATTACAGTTCAATTAAGTTTTGGACCTAACCTCACCTCAAGACCTATGACAAAGATTGCAGATTACTAGACTGAAATGTGACAAGCTACAGGAGCTCGTTTTTCAGACCTTGTCAAGGTTCATACCTATGGGATTGCAGCCTTATGAAGGATTTCTTAATCTTTGGTTCAAACTTGTTAAAGTATACACCTTGGATTGCAGATTTGAGATCACTACCAAGACATGGTACCTTAAACAGTCACCATACAACTTTTGGGCATCATTTGAAGGATGATGATGCATCCTAATGAATTATTTTGAAGCAGAACATGGGAGCATAAAAAGAGTAGTTGGAGTAGACTCCTACAAGCCTGTATCTGAGACTAAATATCTTAGACTTGTGACTGAAAAATTCATCATTTGGAGATCAGTTTTATGTGTACATACTACCTTTGCAGTGAATCTATTGTGACAGTGACACCTTGCAGACAATTTGTTGAAGAAACCTTGAGTAGCTCATTAGAAATCATTTTGAAGTCTTGTTGAAGAAGCTCATTGATATCACTTGAAATATTCTATTAAATAACCCTTGAAGAAATTTGTGAAGCAACATATTAAAGATACATAGAGATCCTTGGTGAACATGATAGATTGTTGAAGCCATTATGTTGTGACTTGGAGAAGTTGTTTAGGTACGATGAAGAGTAGTGGTGACACCTTCTAAGAAGAAAAGGTTGTCATTGATGATGTGACATGGAGACTAAGTGTGACAGGGCTCGTTGAAGAAGACTTTGGGAGCCGTGAATAATAAACAAACATATTTTGTCGAAGTGAAGTTGAGGGTTGGAGCCCAAGAGGTTGGAGCCTCATAGAGACAAGGTTGGTGCCTTGGAAGATAGGGTTGGAGCCCTAGAGGATTGGAGTCCTCAAGAAACTAGGTCGGAGCCTGTACCAGAGATAGGGTTGAGCCCTAGAGGTTGGTGCCTCAAATTGAAAAGGTTGGAGCCTTGGAAAGACCAAGTTGGTGCTTGGCACAATACAGGTTGGAGCCTGGAAGATTGGAGTCTTCATCTAGGGTTGGAGCCCTATATCATTATTGTACTTTACTTATTGTAAAGAATAAATTAATATAAGTATCTATTCCATCATTGTTCATTTTTTTTTCTAAATATAAGTGATCTAACTGGTAAAATTAACAATTGAAAAGAAATATTGATTCACCCCCCTCTCAGTATTTCCAACAACAACCATTACAACAGATTCTCAATATGATAAGCACTAAAGTCACCAAAATAATTCAGCTACTTTAGTACAAGTGAAAGAAAAAATGAATCATAAACATTTACTAAAAAATATTACAAATATTCACAATCCATACATGAAGATATGTTGGCCATCAGGCTTCAAGTATTAAGTAAAATTCAAATGATACATGTATACAACAAAAATCAGTAGCTCCAATAGTGGAGGATTTAAGCCATGAATTGATCCCCAAAAATACTCACTCTATCTCAGTGATGCCTTATGGGAGAAGCCAAGGTGAAAATTCCATTTCTCTTAAAATGAGGGTGTATATATAACAATTGGAGTGATCCTTCACCTCCCTTGTGACTCTTTGACTACCCTCATGATTGTTTGAATTATCTATGAACTTTTGACTTCCTACATGAATTTTCACATTATGTGAATGACTCTTGGACTTACAATTTACATTATATTTATCCATTATATAATTTACATAATCCACAAATTGATGTGGAACATTATTACTCATGACACAACATGAGAGGACACTAGTGACATGGACTACATGATGACGTGGCAGTGTCAAGTCACTGTTTGATGCTAGTTTCTTTGTGTCTTATTGACAAATAGAACATGGTATTTTCTTTCTTCTCCTCATGACACGAAGATAAGGAGTCTTTCATGTGGTATTGTTCTTTTTTCTTCTATTTTAATCTTGTGTTCCTTAATCTTCTCTCCAGATTATCATCCGATTTCTTTAGCTCAATAGGTATCTCTTAGCATGATCTCTGATGGGCCTCCAAATTAGACAGAGAATAAGACCCATATAACCTTTCCTAGGCACATAAATACTCTATTAAATCTTTCATTCTACGCTTAATAATGTTTATTTATCTTTAATAGGTTCTTAGGAAGGTTTAGAGGTAATTGCATATTATGTGCCCAATATTAGTTATTTTCGTAGAATATCGAGAGAATATGGAGTAAATTATGAATGAGATAATATAGCGGCTTTATCCATACTATAAGATGGACCAATTTTGGATATTAAATGAACTGAATATCATGAAATTATTCACAGATTTTGGAGCTCCAATGATTGAGAAAATCTAGGAATATGTTCCCTGCCATTTAATGAAGATTCCTAGTGTTGGGAACTAGATCCACTTTTTAAGGTATTTTGGAGGGGAAAGCTTCCTCCTTTTAAGGAGAATTCATCCGCATATATTTTTATAAGTACCGTTTCTAATTTTCCTCTAGGGACATGCATTTCTTAGTGTTCTTGTGTAGAAAACTTGTTATTTGGCAACTCCACTTTCATTTCTAGCAGGGATGTACTTGGATTGATTCAAATAATGAAGTTTGGTGCCATTTTTAGATTATAAAGATTTGTTTAATTCATATTAATACATGTTTCCTTGGTATTTTCCATCCTAGGAGCCTCATATCCCTCTTGTACATTTATTTATTTCATCTGAATGTATTTTTCACTTGAATCTCTTATTTCTGCATTGATTATTCATGCTTCTTTTATTGTAGGTCATATTTGTTAAATTATTGTAGTGAGTTATTTTATAGGTTATTTATAGAGTCACATGAATTATTCATCCTTATAAAAACTTTGAAAATTCATATTCATAATTTAGCTACTTGGATCGGTTTACTAGTTCACAAATCTAGAATTTCTGGAAGTATCTTGTAGCAAAATAGTAGTAATTTTCTGGTATTTTTTAGAACGTGTTAATGAGTTTCACTTGAGTTTATTCCACTTTTATTTGGTCATAAAAATATTCAAGTTAATAAATAAATTCACCCCATAGTATTTTCACTTGATTGGGTTAGGAATTTTGTAGGTTAACTAGCTCACTAGTTCTTGAATTTATGGCTTTTAGAGTAGTAATGTTATGCTATTTGTTAGCACGTGTTAACAGGGGTATATTGGAGTGATTCCACTTGTAATAGATTAATATTACATCCTAATTAATAAAAAAAAAATCACATCTCATTTTCATTTTATTTACTTTGGAATTCAACAAGTTATCTCACTTCTATAGCAATCCTACCACTCATGTAGCAGCTCCTGTAACACTCTTGTAGCACGTGTAAATTGACCATATTTTCTCCAAAATTTTGGTTTTTTCTTCTTAGGTTTGAATAGTGACCCCTAGGCTCTGAAAACATGATTGAGTAAGACCAAAAACCTCCAAAGTCTTTCCTCTTCTCCATTTCAATTCACCTCTGCAGTTATAATTAGAGGACAAAGTCACGACTTGAAGAGCATACTGATGATTTTCATGATTACTTTATGAAGAACCTTATGAAATTTGTTGAAAAAATTTACATTGAATGCAGTGATTTAATAATGATTTCATGTTTTTTCATACATCTTAAGCTATGGCTTCCATTTCTGACATTTATATTTCTATTGCATAGACTAGGCTTCCTTTTTATGTACCATTTACACTTTTCAAATATGTTAATGTTTACATTTATGAATATAGGATTATCATTTTAACCTTATGAAATTTGTTGACAAAATTTACATTGAATGCAGTGATTTAATAATGATTTCATGTTTTTTCATACATCTTAAGCTATGGCTTCCATTTCCGACATTTATATTTCTATTGCATAGACTAGGCTTCCTTTTTATGTACCATTTACACTTTTCAAATATGTTAATGTTTACATTTATGCATATAGGATTAGCATTTTACATTCATGCAAAGTAGAATATATTTTCATTTCTACAAAAGTAACTAGGATTTCCTCTCTGCAAGAGTAATTAAGTTTCCTTTATGCAAACAGAGTAACATTTCCATTTTTGCAACTAGTTTAGGCTTGTATTTCATGACATTCATTTCATTGCATCATATTAGCCAAAGGACACATTGCATGTTGCACATATAAATCTGACACCTGTTAGTTTTTATGAACCTTGGGTTGATAATTTAAGTTGGTAGCCTTGGGATTCTCAACATTCTTGTTGCAATACTGGGGCTCATCACTTTTTGGTGTTGTCGTCGAGGAGGTGTTAAAGCATGCATTATTTTCTTCCCTAGTTAAGTCACTTTTTTTAATTTCCTCAAAAACACAAAAAAATGAATTACGCATATTTAATTTCAAAAATATAAATGTACATTGCATTAAAATTTTCATTCAAAAACAAATAATATATATATATATATATATATATATATATATATATATATATATATATATATTCAATACCACAAGCCCACCACCCCCCCGCCCCCACTTGATCACGTGGTGTAGTATGAACCACATCAGCATCCAATTTTGTAGGTAGAAGAAGAATATGTGGAAGAGAAGGTAGAAGAAATGGATGGAGATAATGACAATTAAGAAGATCATCTTTTATTTCACATTCAAGATACAGATATCATTTTTTATATGAAGAACATCCCTCCATATTTCCTTTCCAACTTCCATGATATGAGGTCAGGGGATTCGAAAACTTTTCTCTTTGAATTTGAAATCCTTTGTAGGTCTTATGGTTAATTACTAAACACTCAAAAGTTAATATTGTTTCTAACAACATTGAAGGATAGAGATCTTAAATTTTTCATGAGTTTAGGGACTAACTAAATAAGATCATGGGATGATATGCAAAATTTTAGAAAAATATAAAGATCATGGTCTTAAAGAAGAAATATTTAGAATGAGTAAAAAGAAGATGAGGTCCTTTAGGATCTAATAGAAAAATTTATGTATAATGGTAAGAGGAAAAAATTACATCATTTAGGATATGACACACTAATAACCCTCTTACTTAGAACAATTAGGGATGAGTGGATTGATCTCCTTGATCTCATGAGTAGAGGTGATGTTTATCAATTATCATTTGATGAATTTTGTGAAATGTTCAAGCGCATATCAAGAGGAAGGTAAAAGGTAAGTAAATCAGTATAAATATTGGTAAGTCAAGATGAAATTACCGATTGGTAAAAAAAAAATTCTTGGCAATCTAAGTGAACAAGTAGAAATGTTAAGAATGAAAAATGAGAAAAAATAGGATGTAGATATTTGTGTTATCCATGTAGAATCACATACTACTAAATATTCCCCATCATTACGGAGGTTGAAGGAATTTTACCAAGAGAATAATGGAGCAAGTCAATCACCGAAGAAACTATGTTATCTAGCTCAAAGAAGACCATGCCAGCCTAGTCAACCTGATATGATACAAGAACCTAATTCAAAATTTCAAGGTTATGGAAATCCTTTTCAAAGTAATTGGAACACACCCTTTCCATTGCAACCTTGGCCATATCAACCCCAAAAATAATCTTAGAAACAAGGTTGGAAAGAACCTTATGGAAGAAATCCACAATATCCTCAATATTTTCCTCAATATACTCCATACCCAACTCCATGCTATCCATACCATCCACCTCCACCACAAAAGAAATCCCAACCACATCCATCTCAAATATCCACTCCCACTTAACTACCTATACCACCATTTCCAAACCCAAACATTGAAGTAACTAAACCTACTTACAACGTCGAGGCACACAAATTCCAAACAAATCCTCTTGATATAAATGGTATTCATATTAGCTCAGGAAGAGTATTGAAAAAAAAAAAAAATTCCTGATGTGATTGAAGAACAACATCTAGAAGAATAAGATCCAAAAGAATCATGTATCACATTTTACTAGAGAGAAACCATTGGATCATGAGATTGAAGAGTTTATTTTATGCTTACAATTAGATCCTTTATGTGTGCGAAGGACTAATCGAAAAAAAAAGTAGAATTTTTGAATGTAACAAAAAAGAAAAAAAAACATGAATAATAATCCATATGAGCAAGAGAACCAAGAGAATCAAAACTGTATTGAGGTTTGGTTCCAAAAAATCAACAAGATGGAGCATCACTCTCTTCTTCAAAAATTATTGATATCATAAAAATCAAAGAATTTGGTCTCTAATATTTAGGTACATGTCAAAGAACATGTTTAGAGACTACACATGAGTTTATCAACTATATTTCTATGTTCATGGCTCTATTGGTATTATTCCTACACTTGAAAGAGATTTTTTTTTTTCAAGTAGAGTAGGATAGAAAAAAAGAAAATAAAAAAAAATGGAAAAAGAGAGAAAAAAAGGAAATGAATAAAATATTAGGTGAAAACCTCTTTTGAGGCATTTGATATTGGCTCATTGATTAAAAACGTCCTTGAAGCGGTTAGTGGGTTTAAAAGAAAAAAAGGAAAAAAAGTAAAATATCCTAGGTGAAAACCTTCTTCGAGGCGCCTAGGTAGACCTACTAGTTGAAAACCTCATTGAGGCATCTAGTAGGCCTAGGGAAAAAAAAATGAAATATGAAAAGGAAAAAAAATATTTTCTCCATGTATCTCTCTTTGAGGAATGCATATTCTCTCCAAACTTTGTAAGCAACAAGAACAATTTAGCACCAAAAGAAAAAAATTGATCAAAAAAATAGTCAGAGGAAGTCAAACTTGGGATTTCTCCTCCTTTGCCTAGATGCTCCAATGGGACCAAGGCCATGTCAGTCCATCACCCTCATCCATTTCCAACATGCACCCATCATTTACAAGAATTTCCCATTCATTTCCCTCACTATTGTAACAACCTTGGTGAAAATTCCATGTAATAAAAGCTAAAAATAATAACCACGATTGATTGGACACTTATTCCAAGCTGAATATTGGGAAAAACATCCTAGTGGGTGATAATTTAGTTTATTGTGAATAAGGAAATTTGAAAAAGGAAAAGGCAAAGGATTTGGAAAGGAAAAATGGCATTTTTGGCACAGTTATTTATGAAAACAAAGGAAATTAGGAGAAAAGGGAGATGAAAGGTCACATGTTGCATGTGAGGAGGAAAATGAAGGAAAATAATGGAAAATGAAGAAAATAGAGGTCTCATATATGAAAAGGATTATGAGGATTAGTTGGTACCTTTTCTCAGTGCATTTTTTTGATATCTCTCATTATTATCTCTCTCTCACTCACTCACTCTTGAACACTCAAATTTTTTTGGAGCATTTTGGCATTGGACCAAGAGAGGCAAGAAAGCAAGAAAATGGAGGAAGAAAGCAAGGAGGAGCAGGAATCAAGAAGCTATAGTAGGATTATTGGTAGGTATCGATTTTAATGTGTATTTTTATTGGTATATCTGGCATGTGTGGTATTTCATGTGGTTATTTTCTGTCTTGGCATGGTTTTTTGCTAGGTGTGACATTATTTTCAGCCCAGCCTTGCCATTTCCAGATAGTCATGGTGTTGTGGATTTCTCATGTTTTTTTTAGCTGGATTACTAGAGAGATTTGAAGCTGAGTGGGGTGGATCTCCAAATTGATATAACACATGGCCTAGTATCCCCTGAACCAGAATGTGGGTTGCGGTAAAATCAAATATTGTGTTACCTCAGTAGGCCTAGGAATCCTCAACTGGTGAATGGCGGGATATATGGTAAATACTAGAGGTGTTTTTCTCTACATCGGGCCTAGGAATCCTGAGTTTGGAATATATAGTAAATCATGTATAGTATGTCTCAGTTTAGGGCCTAGTGATGCCTGAGTTTGATTGTGGGTTGCGGTAAAGCCTCAAAGGCTAGGAGACATGAAAATTCATCACAGTTTAGGTGGAGAGAATCCGGTGATATCCATGCTTCAGTTGGCCTAGTGATCGGGTGTAGATCATGGTAAAGCTAGTTGTGCCATGTTTATTGTGTTGGCCTAGTGATCTAGTATGGATCACAATAAAGCCTGATTTCTATTGATAAGGGTGAGGTGGTTTAGCCTCAGGATGCCCTAGTTGGTTCTTTCAGTTTTAATCCCACATTCATGCTTGGAATATGGAACAGGGTGATTTTTTGAAGAGATATTGGGCTCAAATAATCTATGGTTGGGTGGAATGAGGAATTCCCATTGGCTTTTTACATTCAACAATGAAGAGCTCATTCCTTTGGTATTTGGTATGAAAATTTATCGATTATTATGTGCATTTTATCACTGTTCTATCCATGCTATTTTTTTTGTTATTATGTTGGTTATAAACATGTATTTTATCAATTATGACGTATGGATCTATCCATGTTTTTACTTGTAAATGAATGAACAATGTATATATGGCCAAATAGATTGTATTGCAGCTAATTATGTAAGGGATCTATTATTATTGATAACAATTAGGTTAATCTAGGTTGGTCTTAATTTAATTAGGTTGATTTAATTAGGTTTGAATAAGGTTTTGGAATTCAAATTTTCAAAAAATGCACATATGTGAGGGGTCTTGAAGGTCATTTTTCATGTGATAGGGGCCATATCAAAGAAGAATCTAAAAAAATATTGTGCATGAAAAAATTTGGTCATTTTTGTACACTTGGCACTTTCACCAAAATCTGTAGTGAAATCAGTGTAAAATAATCAGGGTTTGCTACAAAAGTTCCTGACACTTCCATAGCAAATTAAACCTCCTAAAAAATGCATGCACTACGAAACTTGTCTTATTTGCTAACAGTGGGAAAAATGTTGTGTTTTTGTCATAAAGGTTGAATCGGTTAGTTGTCAGAGAATTTTAGCCCATAATTTCTCCATTCTATGATGTGTCATCATAATTCATATGCATGCTTGGTCATCATTTCCATTTCATCGTGACTTTTTTCCACCCATTCATCCCACCTATTCATTTTGATTTTCAATTTAAACGCTTTACCCTCATCCTTGTAAGTTGCTTCAATTATATTTCCAACAGCCTGGAGGTATAGGTTCTCACCAACAGCTGTCATAAGCTTAGTTTCACATGTGTCAAAGGATTTGTGTGTTGTCTCAAAGGTTTTTGCAGGTGTCAAGGAAGGAGTTGATCAGTAGATTTTTTAATATATGGCATCACCGAATAAATCAAATAAAGGTGGAACGATTGTTAGATATCAGACTATGAATATGAGGTTTCTCGAGGAAGACCCCAACTTCTCATATGCATTTGCTAATGTAGGCTGCCTTCGAATCTTCCAAAAGCTACAAGGATACCATGCTCAGGTTTCAAAGGATTTTTATATTAATTTATTGGTATATGGTCGAAAGTAGGTATTTTAAACTTTTTTGTGTCTCCTGACACAATTGCAAATGCTACTGAAATCCCAAGATTAGGAGAGGCATGGTTTAAGGTGATGAAATTTAAGTTGCAGAACTGTGATGAATTTTTGAAAGAGGAGCACAGAGGCATGGATATGAGTTTAGGCATTCCTAGAACCTCCCTGAAGGAGGGTTATTCCAAATTCTTAATGGTGATTCAGAAGTATTTTACCTATGAAGGTTGATTCCATATGATCTA
Organism: Pinus albicaulis; assembly: GCA_034641835.2. Taxonomy (NCBI): domain Eukaryota; kingdom Viridiplantae; phylum Streptophyta; class Pinopsida; order Pinales; family Pinaceae; genus Pinus; species Pinus albicaulis. The sequence goes on along the minus strand of CM076572.1, from coordinate 684,182,900 downwards.
TCAATACCACTTCAAGCTACTTCCACACTTCACAGGTAAAAAAAAATTGGATTTACCTTATTATCTATTTAGGAGTTTGGGAAAAATGTCAGATAAGGTTCATGAAAAACTTGAAACCAGTGACACCTCTATTTTCCATCATGCTTGGATTAAATTGCTGGTAGTGGAATAATTCAATAAACTAAGAAGGGATTGGTCTACTTTCCTATTTTTATGTGGATATGAAGTTAATGTCCTCACTCCTAAGAAGACACAAAAATCCAAGCCAAATACACCAAGGTAAAATAAGGAGTCTGGAGTTGAACCTTCAGTTGGTCATGATATTGAAATGAAACCTATAGCAGAACCTATGGAGCTGAAGATTGAAAAAGTGCAGGAGATTGTGGCACCAAAACAAACCTCTACTAGAAGTCAGGTTAAAACATACACAAGGACCCACACTAGGATTACTAGAAGTTAGACTGAGGGAAGAGGTAAATTGGTGTAAATCTTAAAGACCATTGAGATTGAATAATCTCCTATGGTAAAGCTTGTGGAAACTAAGGGATCAGAAACAAAAAAGAAGGGCCTTAAGGCTAAGAATTTAGACTTTTCAAAAGAAGATTTAGGGTTCATATTCAAACCTAGGAAGCCATTCACTAGGTCACAAATGTCTAAGGGAAAAATTTCAGAAGAGATTCCTAAGAAACCAGAGAAGAAGAAGTTGCCATCAGGAGAGGAAATAACATAATTATCTCTAGCAGAGGCATCATTAATCAACATAAGAAAAGATAAAGAGAAGATTTAGGAAAACACTGAGTTAGAAATATTACAAGAGAAGTTGAGGGAAGCTAGAGAGGAGGTCCTGGATGCCACGTTGGAGTTGGCAGATTTCAAACAAGAAAGGTTGGAGATAGAAAATTTCAAAAGGGAAGTGAGCAAACAACTAGATTTATTTAATGAGATGGCAGATAAGTCAGGGAAGATATTGAATAGGAAAGTACCCCTGCATAGGATGACGAAGCATATTTCTAAGAGGGGCTACAAGAAAAAATAGGGAATCTACAAGGTCAAGTCGAAATCTTGGAATCACAGATGGAGATGGTGCAAGAAGAGTTGAATTTAAAGGGTCTTAAGATGATTGTGCAAGATGATGATGTTAATCCATGAAACATCGTAAGCCACACACTTTTGAATCCCATTTTGTCTTATACCATCATAACCAAGAATATAGAAGCTTTAGAAGTGTTTTTGAGGTAAAATAAGAATAAAAGAGAAAATGACAGTGAACTAGGTACTTTTGTAGTGTACTCCAGGCTTGAAGGTGAGTTTTCACTACAAAAGTGTTCTAGGTTTCTTTAAAGAAAATATTATTGAAAAGTATTAGAATAGGGGTGACCTGGAGCATGTATTTACCTCATCAGTCCCAAGAAAGATCCTACAACAATCATCAAAGTCAAAAAATTTGTAGAATATGGGTTTTTAAAGTTGCTACAAAAGTACACTACGGAATTCCTAATACTCTGTTTTTTCTAGCGTTATGAAAATTTTGACCTTTTTTTGGCAGTCAACGCAGAAAAAAAAGGTGGCTGAGTTATCAAATGAGATCGGGGATATCATTAGGCCATCTTTTTAAGGGGAAATCTCAACAATCTACTCCAATTGTATGACATGGCTAAACAACTCATCATGATGCCACCTCACAGAAATGGATAGCTCATCATCAATTCAGTTGTATAAAGACCTTAAATTTAGTGTATCATTTGGCCATGTCAACATGGTATTTTGATTCGATAGGGATGAAAAACATGGATTTTTAGACATTTTTTTTAAGTAATTAATGGTCATAGAGTCCTTTTTTATTACCAACTCTACTAAAACAGAATATCCCTATTATTCCTCAAAATGATGTAATCCTAGTTGAATTAGGTCTCTAGGTCAATATTGAAGTATAGCCAAGTGGAAGACCTTTGTAACAAATATCCCACTTTATAAATGAGAATTTTATTGAATTTAAGGTGGTTGGTTGATGAATTTAGATGAGAGGGCTACTATGTAATTTTTTTTCACCAAGCTAATATATAGTTGCAGCAATTGTCTTTTAGACCTGAGATTTATTTTGAGGTTATGTGTTTGTGTTTTTCCATTTCTCATATTATCATCAGCTTCAAGTATCATGATTAATTGGAATTCATAGTATTATGCTCCAATTTCCTTCATGTATTATGTATATTATAAAAATTTATCTTTTAAGCTTAATTGTCCTAGCTTCCATGAACTACATTTTCTTGTGATTTAATTCTCATTAACTGACTCCATGCCCAATTGTATGCTTTCATACATCTTCCACCTACAAAATCACTTAAAACAAAAAAGAGTTAGCCATCTGCAATATAAGTTTCATCTTGAGTATTCATTTGTTTTCTTTCAGAGAGCCCTATCTGACTGGAAGGGCTAACTTTCAGTCCAAAGTGGTTTGAAATAGTTGCATTAGGTTGACCATTGAACAACCCAATTGGTCACAACTTAGTGATAAAAATTTTGTGCCTCTGTTGGGAGTTCGAAGCTTCATTATCCTGGTAAATTGATTCAAATCAAACTAACTGAGATCTTGAAGTTAGCATGGGATTGGAAATATCAAGGTTGTAATTCTACCTTGGTGACTACACTGCCATCCTCAGCATAAAGGTGGCTTCCAAGAATATTCACACGAGGAGTAATCTAGACCCTGATCCACCAAAGATAATTGATGATCCAGAAATAAATCTCAGAGGTATTGGTAGCTCATCAAAATAAGGTAATCCACATCTCATAAGATTTTCATCTTTACCTTATGAGGTTATTCGATGTTTTGAAGACGTATAGTTTGATGAAAATATATAATAAATAATTTTTATATCTAAATAAGAGAATGAATTGACTAAAATTGTATTAGCCTACAAAGGTTAGGAATTGATAATACATATCTTTTTTCAAAGGAAGATAAAGAGGGGTTTTAGGAAACTATCACATATGAATTATTATTAGAGTAAGAGGCATTTGAAAAGTTGAAATAACTTGATCCTTTTGACTTCTTGTTGAGAAGGAGGGTTGGTGTCCCTTTACCTGAGTGAAGCTATTTTGTCTCTAAGCTGCAAATTCCTATCATTAAACCTTATAATATCACATCCTATTTCACTACTCCTTTTCCTGGTCAAACAACTACCTCCTTCTGTTTCATTTTCAACCAGAACTCTCACTTCCAATATGGTTGGAGTTCCTCCTCCTCCTCCTCCTCCTAGAGGGCTTGCTAGGAATTCTCCTTGTGTTCTGCCTACCCTACTCCATGACCTCCCACAAGGATACTCCACTACAATAAAGACTTTTGGAGGTGAAGAGGGAATCACTACAGAGCACCGTGTTGATCAATTTAGTGATTTCATGGACTTAGAGGAGTTATATGATGAAGATGTCAAAATGAGGTTGTTGTGAAAAGTTTTATTGGTGAAGTGAGAATGTGGTTTAAAGCTTTAACCCTAGGAAGTCTATGAAATTGGGATGAGTTGGAGGATATTTTTTTTCAGAAAATGGGGAAGTAAAGTAAAACAAGTTTAAGATTTGACTAAATATAATAACTTGAAGAAAGCTAAAAATGAGTTAGTCCAAGATTTTTCCAAGAGATTCAATAAGGTTTACAATTCTATTCTTGCACATATCAAACCACCTCCAATGGTTTCCAAATTACATTATGATGATGCCTTTGATTATGAATTTTCCATTCTACTGAGGGAGAGAGAGTCTGTTACTTTGGTTGATATGAAAAATGATGTTGTGAAATTTGAGGTTAATATGACTACAACAAAGAGGTCCAAAATGGGAAAAGAAATATTGAAGAAGAATAACAACCCTCTACATCCTCTGATGTGAAATTTGACACCATGATGAAAACTATGGAGAGGCTTATGGATAGGCTTTCTCTTGGAAACAATCCCCCTCTTGTTGCACAAAAATAAACACAAATTAGAAATCCTCATTTTAGAAGACCTCGAAATCAAAAAATACAATGAGATAATAAAAATTAGTCTGACCAACAAGTTAGGCCTCCTTTCCAGAAAAACTTAGTGGATGAAGAAGAAAAAAACCTAAATTTCAAGAGGATATCATTCAATGTTTGGATGAGGATGTAGCAGGGATGTTTTTGACAAAGGAAGAGCATGACGAATCTAGCCATGACAAAGGAAATCAAGAAGATGAAAAATAATATGATTATTTGAAAGGCTATCAACATGCCATTTTTTAAATGAAAAGAGAATATAACCCTAGGAATAGAAATGTTCCTATAGTGGCCAATAAAAATTAGTCTAAGAAAGATGCTTTGAAGGTTTCTGAACAGAAGAAAGATACTTCTCATGGAAAAGAAAATGAGAAAACACTATCTACCTTCAATTTAGAAAATAAAATATGAAAGATCAAAATTGTTGTCTGTTGTGTAAAAATCATAAAAGTTACTGAATACAGAAGCCAAATTTTCAAAATTCTTAATACTAAGCGTATACCCTCTGATATTATTAATTTGCAAGAAGATCATCCTATTATATTCTTAGGGCCAAGAGTGGAAGATGAGAAAAATGAAGAAGTCCCACCTTTCTATGTGAGCCTCAACATTCATGACATGATTTTACATAATGCTATGCTAGATTCAGGGGAATATCATAGCTTAATGCCTAAGGTCATCATGGAGATAATGGGTTTAGACATAACCAGACCTTACAAAGACTTATTTTCCTTTGATTCTAAAATATTTCATTGTATAGGTCTCATCAAATATGCGGTTGTTAGTTTGACTCAAGTGCATGCTAAGACAGTACTGATGGACATAGTTGTGGTTGCTATCACTGCAAATTTTGGCATGTTATTATCTAGATATTGGGCTGCCAATATCAAGGGAACTATGCAAATGAACATGACTTATGCCACTATTATTTTTTTTTGGTAAGAAAAGGCAGTTGTATAGAGAGTCTAGGATGGTATACATGGTAAGAAGTAAATATAAATCCCAAAATTTTCTAGTCTATGCAGTGGAAACTAAGTTGGGATCTTCCATCCTCTTCAATGAAATAAAAAATGAGGCAGAAAACTAGAAATTGGAAAAAAATCAACAAGCAAAAATTCAGAAATTTGAAGAGGTTGACAAGGAAGGTTGGTGGCATGTGGATTTTGATGGCTCTACTAGAAGAGAGGGAGCTGGTGCAGATATGTGGATTATCAATCCAAGATATGATATTAATTTTTTCTCTTATAAATTCAATTTTGATTGCAAAAATAACATGACAGAGTACGAGGCATTGTTTTTGGGTCTAGAAGTTTTGAAAAATTTAGGTTCCAAGAAAATTTCAGTTTGTGGAAATTCTAAATTGGTTATAAAGAAAGTAAAGGGCACTTACCAAACTAAATATGTCATAATGAGAGCATATAGAAACATAATTCTCGAAATTCTTGAAAATTTTGAAGAGCATAATTTCCCTAGTAAATCTAGAGATCAAAATTATGTGGCTCATTCCTTGGCTTTCTTGGCAAGTTTGTTTACAATCACCATTCATCCTAGCAAGAGGTATGAAGTTGAAGTTAGAAATAGGCCAGCTATTTCTGATAATATAATCGATTGGAAAGTGTTTGACAATGATCATGAAGTCAGAAATTATCTCGAGTTTAAAGAGGAATTTTAAAAAATCCAATTTTACCAGCAAAAAATCGCTGCTGAAACCAAAGCTAATTCTGAGGTCATACAACTCAATAATAAATGTATTCCTAAAGGTTTTATCCCTCTTGAATTTTTTTTTGGTCATAATGATATGGTTAAGAGACCTAAAATGAAATTTGATGATGACAAAGTTGAAAGTTGTAACCTTGGTACTGCAAAAAATCCCAAGTTGATCAATTTTTCCAAGCTTCTTTCTTTAGAAGTAAAGAAAATGTATGTTGACTTGATGAAAAGATACAATCCTATTTTTTTCATGGATTTATGAAAATTTGAAGAGGTATGGCCCTGTAATGTTCCCAAATTCTAGCCTGCAGCTAAAAGGAACATTACAGTTTGCATATTTCCATTTTGTTGAATAAAATGGGTAAGGAGACACCTTAACCCCCTTAGATGGAGAAATAACACTCCTTGTGTGAAATGAGAGTGAATAAGTAGCTAAGGGTGTGAATATGATCGGGATCACATTGATTTAGTCCTCTTTGATTAAGTCAACAATGCTATCCAAGAGGAGTGATCTCCATGACAAGGCAATGTAGTTTTATAGGAGGCCCCACTTGCACGAGCTAGGTGGCAAGTGTGGATAAGATCCATGGTGAGAGGAGTTCATTTTATTTATAAGGAGGAGATGGCAGCCCATTTTCATTATGCATTGCTTTATCATTTCCGTATGGTCTTCTTAGACTTTCATACCCGGGGCTGTTTAGCAGGGTTGCAGTGTTCTTGAGCACAAGGGTGTTCCTGGTCGGGAATACCTACCTCATCCTCAAGGAAGGAGAGGGTTATTGAGCTCTATTTCCTCACTACGACATTTTTCCAAGCTTCCTCCTGCAGCTGCAATGTTTTCCTGTCGGGCAGAAAACTTTGTGTTGCTGGGTGCATCAATAGAGGAACTCATGGAGTCATTCTATGGCTTGTTATTCGACAGAGAGCTTGTCTATTCATTGGAGGAGAAGTAGAGGAGAATCCTGGGCTTATTTTCATATCTTTGGCACTAGGCCAACCATTCATCATCTCTCACAGTGTAGTCTAGGGCTGGAACTGCATTATTTTTATGTAGGAAGTGTTGGGAGAGTTCATTGAGCTCATCAGGAGGATTGTTCTTGAGTAGAGGGATCAGCCCTCTACTAAGGAGCACCATTGGAGGAGGGAAATCCATATTTCATATCTGAAATAGCCTCATCATAGATATTCATTGTTGCAGTGAAAAATTAACCCTAGTAGTTAATTTTCACATTGTATTTTATTCGACATTTCTAGTAATCCCTCCTGGATTGGCTAGAAATCTTGTATTGAGGCCCATCTTTACATTCTTGGGAATTTCTTTGTATCCTTCAGCCACATTATAATTTTTTATGTATTCAACAGCTGCTACTCTCATACAGACTACGTAGTCACTACTTTCTGGCATTTTGTGCAGTTGCAACATCTCATGTATTTCATAGTTTGATCATGGGAGATTGGTTCCAATAGCTTGAGTGGCTTGATTTTCTTGTGTATTATTGCTGAGATAATAATATAATTTTGGCTGCATCACATTACCTCTATTGAAATGTTCAGATTTGTAAAGTTTCATGATTGTGTTCATATTTTGTTGTAGCTCACTCTTTGAGCACTTCTTTGAGATACCCAAGGATGGGAGATTTGTTTAACCTCCCTTGAGGGATTTATTTGAGCTCAACTTCTGGAAGTGTAATGTATGAGGTATTAAATAAGGGATCCAAGCCCCCTTCTATCTTATTTTTGCATCATATTCCTTATACAACATCCCTTGGATCATATTGTAGAAATTCCTGAAAAAGGAATATTACAGTGGTATCAGAGCACCAATATTGGCTCAGCCTGTGCATCCAAGATAATATTCCATTATAAGGAGAAGCTCCTCACACAGAAGAGGAGTTGTACAAAGAAAATAAGAAAAGAGGAATGACGGAAGAGGAGATCTCCCTGCTTCTTTTCCAAACTATGGAAGCTATCATAGAAGATCTCAAGGAGATAGAAAGGGAGAATTGCAAAAAGTTTCTGAGAGGGTTTGAAGATGAAGCAAGCCCTAGCTATTATCATGATGGGTGTGGGCATTTAGCCACACATGCAGATCCATAGTGCAGTTCATTTCCCACTTGCACTGTAGGAAGAATGGAGGAAGAAGATGAGGCCATTGGAAGAGCAGCACTGCAAATCAAATGTATGGCTCATGGTTGGTGGTTTGAAAATTCTGTTTCATATTGTCATGAAAAAACATATGATGAATTCACTAAGGTATTGGTGAGGAAATTTGATTAAAATCACTATTAAACATCATGTATCAAAGCTTCAAACACTTTGCATGCATTGGAGGGAACCATGAAACAAACTCCATTCCATATTTCTAAAGGGGATGAGAACATGTATGATGGCTTGCTAAGGGAAAGATCCCCATTTATGAAGACATGGAGGTACTTCTTTCAAGAGATTACCAAGATATAGGGTCTCTCCTTGATGATGAGGTATTCTCAATTATTGATGGGGAGGATGAGCATAAGAGATCTAACAGCGTTGTCCCTTTGGGAGGAGATCCATCGCCACATGGAGGTAGAAAGGGAGCCATTGCTTCCATTAGAGGAGCCCTTATGTCTTTATAAGGAGTTCCAAATGATTCAACATGTGGGAACCAAGGCACAATTCCAGAGCAATATGTAGCAGTTTTTGGGGATTGTGAGATGGAGGAGGAAGAGAAGGATCAACATCAAGGGATGATACACCCTTATATATTCTGGAAGGTTTTTGCACAAGAGAAGAAGATTGTACAGAGCAGTGAAGAGGGGAAAAATCAGTCCACTCATATATACAATGCACTCTTGAACTAGATGTCTCACTATATGGAGGCATTACACCTAGGAGGCCCCCTCATCTAGAGTTGATGAGGGATATCTTGTCATGTAGTCCACCACTCTTGGATTCCGGAGAGGTGAATACTTTGGAGGAGTCTAGCACAGCGTAGAGAGTTTGGGATAGACTCAAGGAGGAGGGAGACACTCTCCCATTTTCAGCATCACCCACTCTCATTACCCATACTGCGCTAGCAAATATTACTACAGGGATGGAGGATAGCATCTTCATGATGCAGGATGACTTCTCACTAGATTTGGGGAGATAGAGGATGCTTCCTTTGAGGAAGGACTCTTTCACACATGGGAGTGGATGGAGGCCACTCATGCCTACTTTGGCCCAGCTTGGGGGATTCCTTTTGGATGACAGCTTCTCATGGGGGGCCAACTTCCAAAGGAAACCATTACTATTGATGCATGAGAAGCTGCATGATGGGTATGGAATAATTTTGAAGGATGAATTTGGCATGGGGAATGTCAAAGTAGCAGGCAGCAGTATGAGGGGAGCACCACATTGCAGATTACCAACGTTGTCTCTGAGGAGGATAGATCCAGATTAGAGGTCTCAACTCTTAGTAGAGTACTCCAAGGATCTCGATGAATGCATGATTCTTGATGGCCCAGGAAGAGATGATAGATATACAGTAGAGGAGGCGATCATCTATTCATATGGTATAATATTCTTGACCAAAGCTTCTGAACTCAAGAATAAGCTGCTACATGCAGCATATGAGGGCTTTCTAGGTATGCACTTTGATGCATATTTTGCTTTGCTAGAGGAGTTCACTTGGGAGGGCACTCAGCATGATATATGTCAGTAGTGGACAGATGCATAGCCTGGGTGATTCTGGAGAAGTTGGCACAGTGATTCCCCTACTCATTGAGGGTGAGGGAGAGCATTCAGATGAGCCATTTCAGCTCAAGGACCTGAGTACATAGTAAATAAGGTATATACTTTCATTTTTATTTACCTTTATTTGTTTTGTGAGTACATCTTGATGAGCTAAGGATGATCACATCTCCTTACGCTCCTTTTTATGATGTACTTGTGGTCCATTGTAGCAATGGGGATGGCTATTTTTATGATGGTTTGTGGAGGAGGCCACATGCTTCGTGGTGTGCACCATTGGCACCAATCTATAATTTCATGTTTTTATCTTGTGAGATGCTTATGGAAGCAAAAAAGTGGTGGGGGAGGCAATTTTTTTTTTTAGTTCTGATACATGTAGGAGGCTCACTGCATTAGTCTCATGAGTGTAGCAGTGACCCACTCTCTAGTTGTCTTATCACATCTTGTTTTCATTACATATTTCTTCCTTCTGTTGTTGATGTCTATATATTTAGAGGGAGAACTATTTGGGGAGTGTTGGAGGTATTGGGATAGCCCATTGGGAGCATGACTCTCCCCATTGTACATGTTTTATATTGTAGGAGACACCATGGGAAAACCATGATTGCCACATTGCTACTTTTATCTTCTTGTGGGAAAAATCACTTGGAGAACTTGAGGAGGAATTTCATGGTTGATCTTCTTGATGAGGGAGCTTGGGCCATTCTTGGAGGCCATACCATTACAGAAAAAGGACAGAGGTAGCCCCATGTGTACTAAAAATGGAGGGAGGACCATCTTGGGAATCAAAAGCCCAACTCTTCATTCAGCCCCAACACATTGCATGAAACCGGGGGTGAGATTTTTAATTGGATGATAGCATGGATGAGAGGATCATCACTGGGGACAAATTTTTCCCATGCATGTCATCACTCCCACCTTGAGGAGGCCATAGCACAGAAATAAGGTTTCCACCTACACCTTCTATCCATCCATGATGTGCACCATTCCAGTTTTCATACTTGGGAGAAATCATTGGATGAAGAGTATCTTGAGCAGTGGTGGAGATTGTTGATGAGGGGTTCATAAGAGAAGGAGGGGGAGAAATTTTGTTCTCTCTATGTAGTTGCTTGAGGACAAGCAACATGTGGGAGGGGAGGACTATAATGTTCCCAAATACTAGCTTGCAGCTAAAAGGAACATTACAGTTTGCATATTTCCGTTTTGTTGAATAAAATGGGTAAGGAGACACATTAACCCCCTTAGATGGAGAAATAACACTCCTTGTGTGAAAGGAGAGTGAATAAGTAGCTGAATTAAGCACCTAAGGGTTTGAATATGATCGGGATCACATTGATTTAGTCCTCTTTGACTAAGTCAACAGCGTTGTCCAAGAGGAGTGATCTCCATGACAAGGCAGTGCAGTTTTAGAGGAGGCCCCACTTGGCAGCCCATTTTCATTATGCTTTGTTTTATCATTTTTGTATGGTCTACTTAGACTTGCATACCCAGGGGTGTTTAGCAGGGTTGCAGTGTTCTTGAGCACAAGGGTGTTCCTGGTCAGGAATCTCTACCTCATCCTCAAGGAAAGAGAGGGTTCTTGAGCTCCATTTCCTCACTCAGGCATTTGGCCAAGCTTCCTCCTATAGCTACAACGTTTTCTTGTTGGGCAAAAAATGTTGTGTTGCTGGCTGCAGCAGCAGAGGAACTCATAAAGTCATTCTTTGGCTTATTCTTTGGTGGAGAGCTTGCATATTAATTGGAGGAGTAGCAGAGGAGGCTCCTAGTCTTATTTTTAGATCTTTGGCACCAGGCCAACCATTCATCATCTCTCACAACACAGTCTAGGGCTGGAACTGCATTATTTTTATGCAGGCGGTGTTGGGAGAGTTCATTGAGCTCATCAAGAGGATTGTTCTTGAGTAGAGGGATCAACCCTCTACTAAGGAGCACCATTGGAGGAGGGCAATCCATATTTCAGATCTGATATATCCTCATCATAGATATTCAGTGCTGCAGTGACAAATTAACCCTAGGAGTTAATTGTCACATTGTATTTTATCCAAAATTTCTAGTAATCCCTCCTGGATTGGCTACAAATATTATATTGAGGTCCATATTTACATTCTTGGGAATTTATTTGTATTAATCAGCCGCATTATCATTTTTATGTATTCAGTAGCTGCTACTCTCATAGAGACTGTGCATTCGCTTCTTTCTGGCATTTTGTGCAATTGCAACATCTCATGTATTTCATAGTTTGATCATGGGAGATTGGTTCCAATAGCTTGAGTGGCTTGTCCCTCATGATCTTCTTGTGTATTATTGTTGAGATAATAATACAATGTTGGATACATCACATTACCTCTATTGACATGTTCAGATTTGCATAGTTTTATGATTGTGTTCATATGTTGCTGTAGCTCACTCATTGAGCACTTCTTTGAGATACCTAAGGATGGGAGATCTGTTTAACCTCCCTTGAGTGATTTATTTTTGCTCAACTTCTGGAAGTGTAATGTATGAGGTATTAAATAAGGGATCCAAGCCCCCTTTTATCTTATTTTTTTCATCATATTCCTTATACAGCGTCCCTTGGACCATATTGTATAAATTACTGAAAAAGGAATATTACAGACAATTGTGAATTATTCATCACATTGTCTATTCAAACAATTGTGCATTCTTTGCTATTCAGCAAGAATTTCCAGGGGAATTCCTGTTTAGGATGCCTTCTCCTTCTTGAGAGGACTCTTGAGGGATTTTTCTTCATTTTCCTCACATCTAGGCTTGAGGCCAAGCATCCTCCATCAGGACAGCATTATTTCTACAGCAGAATAATGTTGTGTTGTTGGGTGTTGCAGTGAGGGTTCACTACACCACCTCCATCAGCTATTTTTCAGAGGGAGAGTCTCTCTTTTCTTTGGGAGATCAGATTGGAGGCATTCTAGAGCTTATTACAAACTTTGGCATCAAGGCCAACTCATTCCCTAGCCCTACAACGCAGTTTCATCCAGTGACTGTGTTATTTTGAGTGGAGCATTTGTAGTAGGTCTCTTGCAGATTGTAGAGGGTGAGATATTTGGTAAAGGGATTAGCCTTTCACTTGAAAGATCCATTAGAGGAGGCTTGTTCAGTTTGGGCATCATCTACAGCCATCTCCATCCAGTTCTATTTCTGAGTTGCTACAGCTACCCAGCAACCACATTTTGTAGTTTTTTATTTCATTTCCAATCCTTCCAGGATTTACATGAGGTAGACTTTGGGAGCTAAGATCTTCACTCCCAATGTTGTATTGGGCCATATAATTTGACATCTATGTATTTCACATTTGTAGCATGCAGTTTCTCTATAAAATTTTGTTGTCATAGCTTGAGCATACATGTGTAGCAGTGGTTTTATCATATTTCTTGTACTTGTTCTTGAGGCTGATTATTGCCTATATTGAGTGATATTTTTCCTCAAGATCCAACAACTACACCAAAAGCTCCAACTATTAGTGAGGGCATCATCCCAGGATGTTAAGGGTGGTCCTAACCCCACCAGAGCATCTAAGAGCAGGGGCCCTTGTGCAACACCCCTCATTACACAGATCCAGACACGATGCTATGGGCCCTATGCGCACACGGGATATTACAACCCACCACGCTCCACGAGTCTCGACCTCGAGACCTCGGCTTTAATACCACGTAGATCCAACCACTACACCAAAAGCTCGAACTATTAGTGAGGGTGGCATCCCAGGGTGTTAAGGGTGGGCCTAACCCCACCGGAGCATCTGAGGGCAGGGGCCCTTGCGTAGCACCCCTCATTACACAGACCCAGACACGAGGCTCCAGGCCCTACCCGCACATGGGATATTACAAACCATATCATCATTCATCATACAATACCCATCAAAGAAAATAAAAAGTCCTTTAATAACAAATTGAGGAGCATTAATCCATTGCTTATGCCCTTGATTGAGAAAGAGACTAACAAGTTGCTTGAAGAAAAAATCATTGTTCCATTAAGATTTTCTAATTTTCTTGCCAACTTGGTGCCTATGAGGAAGAAAAGTGGGCAGAATAGGATATGCATTGATTTCAGAAATCTAAACAAGGCATCTCTTAAATATAACTATCCTCTTCCCAAGATGGACCACATACTGCAAAACATCATTAAACCCCAAAGGATGTCAATGTTAGATGGCTTCTTGGGCTATATCCAGATACTAGTACATCCAAATGACCAAGAGAAGATAGCCTTCACTACACCATGGGGAACATTTATGTATGCCAAGATGCACTTTGGACTTGTGAATGCGGGAGAGATTTTGCAAAGGACGATGGACATTGCATTTGCAGAAGAGAAGGACATATTCGTGGTTTTTTATTTAGATTACATCATTGTGTTCTCAAAGAAGGAATAAGAACATCTCAAGTACTTGGAAAGAATTCTCCAAAAATGCATAAAATTTGGTATCTCTCTCAATCCTACCAATTTTTTTTTTTGATTTGACAACTGGAAAACTATTGGGTCATATAATATCAAAAGAGGGAATAAATATAGATCCATGTAGGGTCACTACCATTCAGAAGATATGTTTTCCTAGAAATAGAAAAGAGATTCAATCCTTTTTGGGCAAGGTGAATTTTGTTAGAAGGTTTATTCCTAATTTTGCAGAAATTGTTAAGAATATCACCAAGATGCTTAGAAAGGATTCTGATATTAAATGGACAACAGAGGAAAAAAATTATTTTGATGAGATCAAGAAGGCCCTTACCCAAGAATTGGTGCTCATAAATTCTGATTTTTCTAAGGTGTTTTTTGTTTTTACTTCTTCCTCTGAGCATACAATTACAAGAGTTTTATTGCAGAGGAAGCAACAAGGCAATGAACAACCAATGTATTTCTTCAGTAGGACACAAGAATATTCTGAACTAAATTACAACATTATGGAAAAAAATCCTATGTTCTAGTGAAGGCACTCAAGGATTTCAGTGTCCATATTGTTTATTCTCACATTGTGGCTTTTGTTCCTAGTGTTGTGATAAAATACATATTGACTCAAGTTGATCCAGATGGCAAGAGGGGTAAGTGGATCGCCAGTTTTTTGGAGTATGATTTGGATATTAGGCATACAAAGTTGGTGAAAGGACAAGGGCTTTCAATGTTGATGACACAATCAAATTTTGATTGACTAGATATGATTTTTTTTGCAGAAATTCCAGAGGTGGTTAGGGAAGAAGGATTTGTCCCTATAGAAGAAATATTCATTATGTCTGATTGGTATAAAGATGTAATTTTTGTTATGCAGCATTACAGGGCCCCTTCTGAAGTGACCAAGTCTAAATCCATATTTTTTAAGATGAAATATCTAAGGTACTCCATTTTGAATAAGAAATTATATTTGGGGGATACCAATGGGATACTCCTTAATTTCTTGCCCGAAGATGAAGCTGGAAAGGTAATTGATGAATTTCATAAGGGTGATTGTGGAGGCCATCGTTATTGTAAGGTGATAGTAAACAAGGTACTTATAGCAGGCTTCTATTGGCCTTCCATGTTCAAGGATGTCTACAAAAATATTGTTGCATGCCATGGGAGTCAATTTTTTTATGGAAGAAAGAAGCTGCTACCATTACCTATGAAACCCATATTTGTAGAAGCCCCTTTCCAACAATGGGGATTGGACTTTATTTATGAGATAGATACTGCATATTTAGGCCAACATTGGTAGATCTTAAAAACCACAAATTATTTCACAAAGTATATTTATGTGGTCCCTACAAGAAAAGCTACAAACTCAGTTATCATTCATTTTAGGAAAAATAATATTTTATAGGTTTGGTTGTCCCATGAAAATTATCACTGACAATGCTCAATCTTTCAAGTCTAAAAAGATGATTAGTTTATGCAATAAATACCACATTACTCTTGGTAACTCCATAGACTATTATCCTCAAGGTAATGGCTTGGATGAGCCATCAAATAAGAGCATAGTTTCAATTATCAAGAAGGTTTTACAAGAAAAAAAAAGGTCATGGCATTTGAAGCTTAAGTTTGTCTTATGGGTTGATAGAATTTGTGCCAAGAGATCTATAGGAACCTCTTCTTACGAATTGGTCTATGGAACTGAAGAAATATTTCCTAGTTCTCTTGTAGTGCCAATGATGAAATTATCATAGGGTTTGGAGGAAGAGCCAAATGCACTCCAAAGAAGGATGAATCAACTCATTTCTTTGCAAGAAAAGAGAGAAGAGGTGTACACTAGTACAGTGATAAAAAAAATAGAGTAAAAAATACATTTGACAGGAAAACAAAGGAGGAAAATTTCAAAGTTCTAGATGTGATTTATAAATGGGAGACCAATGTAGAAGATAAAGGGAAACATGGAAAATTTGAAAACATCTGGAAAGGACCATATAAGATTGCAACATATCATGGAAAAAAGACCTTATTACTCCAAGATATGGATGAACAATTGTGTCAAGGAGGACCTGTCAATGGCAGGTTTTTGAAACACTATTATTCTTAACTCAGTATGTTGAAAGACACATCATTGTATATATTCCATTTTCCTTCATCATGTTTTCAAATAAAAGTGATATTTTCATCAAGTTTGAGCCCGAGTAGAAGGCCAGAAAGACTTTTTAAGGACTTCATCAAAGTTAAAATTTTCATTTTTGAATTAGGCACTAGAGCTTATAGTTATTTTCTACACCACAGGGGTGAAAAATCCCCATTGGATCCACTGTTATCATTGATAACAATTAGGTTAGTCTAGGTTGGTCTTAAATTAATTAGGTTGAGTCAATTATTTTTGAATAAGGTCTTTGGAATTCAAGTTTTCAAAAAAGGCACATATGTGAGGGGTCTTGAAGGTCATTTTTCATGTGATAGGGGTCATGTCAAAGAAAAATCTAAAATAAATATCATGCATGAGAAAATATGGTCATTTTTGTACACTTGGAAATTTCACAAAAAATTGCATCAAAATCAGTGGAAAAAAACCAGAGTTTGCTATGGAATTTCCTGACACTTTCGTAGCGAATTCAACCTCCCGAACAATGCATGTGCTATGAAACCTGTCTTATTTTCTAATGGTGGGAAAAGGATGCATTTTTTTCATAAAGGTTGAATCAGTTAGTTGCCAGAGCATTTTAGCCCATCATTTCTCCATTCTATTTTGCATAATCATAATTCATATGCATGCTTGGTCATAATTTCTCTTTCATTATGCATTTTTTCCACCCATTCATCCCACATGTTCATTCTAATTTTCAATTTACACACTTTACCCTCATCCTTGTAAGTTGTTTCAATTATATTTCCAACAGCCTAGAGGTCTAGGTTCTCACCAACAACTTTCATAAGCTTAGTTTCACATGTGTCAAACGATTTGTGTGTTGTCTCAAAGGTTTTGCAGGTGTGAAGGAAGGATTTGATCAATAGATTTTGTAAGATATGGCATCACTGAAGAAATCGAATAAAGGTGGAACCGTTGTTAGATATGAGCCTATGGATATAAAGTTGCTGGAGGAAAACCCCATCTTCTCACACGAATTTTTTGATGTAGGCTACCTTCGATCCTACCAAAAGCTACAAGGATACCATGCTCAGGTCTTAAAGGATTTTTCTTTTAATTTCATTGGTATAGGGTCAAAATTAGGTATTTTAATTTTTTTTGTGTCTCCTAACACAATTTCACAGGCTACTTAAATCCCAAGATTAGGAGAGGCATGGTTTAAGGTGATGAAATTTAAGTTGCAGAATTTTGAGGAATTTTTGAAAGAGGAGCACAGAGGCATGGTTATGAGTTTAGGAATTCCCAAAACTTTCCTCAAGGATAATTATTCCAAATTCTTAAAGGTGATTCAAAAGTATTTTACTTGTGAAGGTAGATTCTATATGATCTATCAATACCAATTCAAACTACTTCCACACTTCACAGGTAAACAACCATTGGATTTACATTATTTAGGATATTGGGAAAAATGGTAGACAAGGTTTATAAAAATCCTGAAACCAGTGACACCTCTGTTCTCCATCCTACTTTGATTAACTTTTTGGTAGTGGAAGAATTGAATAAAATAATAATGGATTGGTCTATATTTGTGTTTTTGAGTGGATATGAAAATGACATCCTCACTCCTAAGAAGACACCAAAATCTAAGCCTAATAAACCAAGGAAAAATAAGGAGTCTGGAAATGAACCTTCAGTTGGTCATGAGATTGAAATGTAGCCTATTGCAAAACCTATGGAGCTAGATATTGAACACGTGTAGGAGATTGTGGCACCAAAATAAACCTCTACCAAAAATCAGGTAAAAACATACACAAGCACTCACAAGAGGCTTACTAGAATTCAGATTGAAGCAAGAGGTAAGTTGGAAGACATCTTGGAGGCCATTGAGATTGAATAATATCTTATGGTAAAGCCTGTGGAAACTAAGGGAGCAGAAACCAAAAAGAAGGGCCTTAAGTCCAAGAAATTAGACTTTTCAAAAGAATATTCAAGGTTCATATTAAAACCTAGGAATCCATTCATTAGGTCACATATTTATAATGGAAAAATGTCAGAAGAGATTCCTTTGAAACAAGAAAAGAAGAAGCTGCCATCAAGGGAGGAAATATCGGAATCATATCCAGCAGAGGCAGAGTTAATCAAGGTAAGAAAAGGTAAAGAGAAGTTTTAGGAAAATATTGAGTTGGAGCTCTTACAAGAGCAACTAAGGGAAGATAGAGAAGAGGTCCTGAAAGCCAAGTTGGAGTTGGAAAATTTCAAACAAGAAAGTCTGGAGATGGACAATTTCAAAAGGGGAGTGAGCAAACAGGTAGATTTCTTAAATGAGATGGCAGATAAGTTAGGGAAGATGTTGAATAGGACACTTCCCTCCCCTTCATAGGATGATGAAGCATATTTCTAAGAGAAATAGGTGTCTAGAAGAAGAAAATGAAAGATGCAAGGTCAAGTCAAAATCTTGGAACCACGAATGGTGATGGTGCAAGAAGAGCTGAAGAAAAACCGTATTAAGATGATTGTGTAAGATGATGATGTTAATCCATGAAACATGGTAAGACACACATTTTTGAATCACATTTTGTCTTATGCTATCATAACCAGTCATATACAGGCTTTAGAAGTGTTTTTGAGGTAAAATAAGTACAAAAGAGAAAATGACAGTGAACTAGGTACTTTCGTAGCGTACTTCAAGCTTGAAGGTGAGTTTTCAGTACGAAAGTGTTGTAGGTTTCTTTAAAGAAAAAAATCTTGAAATTTCTCAGAACAAGGGTGACCTAGAGAATGTATTTACCTCATTAGTCCCAAGGAAGATCCTCTAGTAGTCAGAAAAGTAAAAAAATGTGTATAATATGGGTTTTTAAAGTTGCTATGAAAATACGCTACGAAAGTTCCTAATACTCTGTTTTTTCTAGCGTTATGAAATTTTTTACCTTTTTTGGGCAGTCAACACACAAAAAAAAAGGTGGTTGAGTCATAAAATAAGATCAATGATATCATTGGGCCATATTTTTAAGGGGAAAACTCAACAATACACTCCAATTAGGTGACATGGATAAACAACTCATCATGATGCCACCTCACAGAAATGGAAAAATCATCATCAATTCAGTTGTATAAAGACCTTAAATCCAGTGTGTCATTTGGCCACCTCAACATGGAAGTTTGATTTGATATGGATGACAAACATGGGTTGTTAGACATTCTGTTTAAGTAATAAATGGTCATAGATTCATTTTTTATTACCAACTCTACTAAAAAAAATATATCCCTATTATTCCTCAAAATAATGTAATCCTAGCTAAATTAGGTTTCTAGGTTAGTATCAAAGTCTATCCAGGTGGCAGAACTTTGTAACAAATATCTCGCTCTATAAATGAGAGGTTTATTGAATTTTATGTGGTTGGTTGATGAATGTAGATGAGAGGACTACTATGTAATTTTGTTTCAGATGTGAGATTTATTTTGAGCTTATGTGTTTGTTTTTTTCCATTTATCATATTATCATCTATTTCATAGTATCATGATTATTGGAATTCATCATACATTGCTCCAATTTCCTTCATGTGTTATGTGTATGCTTCAAAAAGTTATATTTTAAGCTTAATTGCCTCAGTTTCAATGAACTACATTTACTTGTGATTGAAGTCCCATTAGCGGACTCCATCCCTAACGGTATCCTTTCTTTCATACATCTTCCACTTGTAAAATCACTTAAAACACAAAAAGTGTTATCCATATGAAAAGTAAGTTTCATATTGAGTATTCATTTGTTTTCTTTTAGAGAGCCCTCTGTGATTGCAAGGGATAAATTTCAGTCCAAAGTGGTTTGAATTAGTTGCATTAGGTTGACCATTGAATTTCCCAATTGGTCCAAACTTAGTGGTAACAGGATCAATGCTTCTTAGAGATTCTTAGATAATTATCTGACCCATATTCTTAGATCTGTTGTTTACAACTGTAGATTCAATGTTTGTGACATCTTAGACAAAATGCATGTCATGAATACGAGGGCTATAAATTATTTCTTGATGATATTTTTTCTTCTACATCATTGTAATATTTTTATTTAACATTTCTAAACTTTTCATGAAGTTCTATTCAGTGACCTGGGCTCTGGGCCTGAAAAGGTGGCTCAAATCTTGGAGCCACAAGCATAGAACTAAGAAATTGGTGCCTTAGTCATTGGCTTTTAATGTTATTCTCGCGACTATAGCCTCCTAGCCACTGGAACTCAGTTGTATTCCCGTGGCTATAGCTCAAAGAGAACAAAAGGTCAGTGTGACCCAGGGCTTGAGGCCTCGAAGGTTGGGTTAGCTCCTAGAGGTGCCATTGATGATGTACACGGTCTGTTTGTTGTGTTTTTGTCAGTTCCTCTTCCTTAAGGTAAAATAGGAGGTTGAATCTCATTATAGTAGCCTCTCATCACATATTTACCTAGACTAAATGATTTCTTTGGTAGATGTGGGAAGGGAGTGCTACAAATATCCTAAAATTCTATAGGAAGTTTTTTTTTTTCTTTAGGAGTCCAAAATACACATGGCATAAATAGGTTTTACGATATTACAAAAATCGTGCATCCATTGGTTGATATGTTTCATGGGGAGATGCATATGGATGATGGTAACATTCTCAATAAATTTCAACAAATTCCAGTTCACACATTTCAAGAAATCGACCTCCATCACTGACCATGATTTTTAATTTTTCCTGAGGGTCGTCCATCCATTGGCCAATATTTTTATGGGTAGGTGCATAAGGATGATGGAAAAATTATCAAAACAATTTTGGTTAATACAACCTATCATTTGAGAGATATGGATAAGATGATTCTACTATAGGAGTGTTCTAGAATTGCTATAGGAGTGACCATAATTGCTACTTGAGTGTGATTGACATATAGAGAGGGGTTAGATCCTATGTTTTCCTTTGAGTAATGAAGAAAAAGGTCTACCACACCTTCGTAATCCATATTCAATGTTATCACTCTATAATTTATAATATTGGCAAGGCTAAACTATAAAGCACAACATCAAAACCACTTGAAGCCTAGGATCTAGCCCTCCTAGACTGAGAGAGGGATCTCTCTATAATATTCGGATTCGTTTAAGTTTTCTGATATAAGGCTAGTTAAATTGATTGTGATGGTGTTTGTTTGATTGTTCGTGGTTGGATATAAGGGGTTTTATCTAAACAGTTTTCATTGGGATATGAAGTCAAAATAGGATGGATATCTACATCAATCCCAGAGCATAAGAAAGGAAAGCTAGTTGTGAATATTGGTGTTTATCAATGAATGTAATTATGAGATGTAGAAAAGGTGATTTCAGTAATGACTTAAGAGAATCTAAGAATTCTTAAACCATACCTAAGAAGGAAACATGGAAATTGTAAAGATAGTAAAAAATAAGGTACTCTAAACAGTAAATATTAATCTAGCCTTCCTGTTTACAATTAGAATTTAAATGGTGTACATGACAATATTAGAGTGGAAAGAAATTAAAGATGAACAAGGAAAAACATCACTAGGACATCACAACATAGGAATCTTGCAGACTGATATCTTTATTGATGCTACAGCTTGAAAAATTACAAGTATCTGCAATGAAAAAGTGCTTACAAAACTAGGGTCCAACCCCTATTACTGAATGAAAAGTTACATTTAAACTACTTGCACCAGATTTCTGTTATCACAAGGGAAATCGGTTCATTTACTACGAAAGTAACTGAAACTTGGTTTGTGTGTCTCCTGCAGGGATGCATCGTGGAAGTTTTTAAATAGATGTATAAATTCACTGTGGAATCATCGTTCTGAGTAACGACCCTCCCAACAGATGTCTAGTGTCCTTGTGAAGCCATCATCCCATGTTGTAGAGGCTTGTTGTGCTGTGAATTTGATCTCGCTGAGTTGTTCTGATACACTGGTTCTGTCGATACTGGAAATTCGCTAAGCTGCCTGCTTTGTCATTGTGTTAAGTTGTCATCCTCCCTAGAGTATACATAAGTTATCCCAACTCTCTGGAGACAAAATATTAGTTTTGTTCAACTTTCTGTAGACTTCATCAGTCTTAATGTAATTCAAAAAATTTGGCCTTAAATGAAAAATGTGCTTGATATCATGTTTTATGAAGACATCATTGTTGATAACTTCATAAAATTATTTCCCAGTCATAATGTTCTTAAAATTTGTGAGCTTGGATGCGTCCTTTGAAATCTCTGTGAGCCTTTTTACATAATCAGTCCTAGGAAACAACTTATCATTAATAACAAACAAGGAAGGTAGTCCCCTTTTGTTTAGTGGCTCAATCCTATTGAAGACTCAACCTACTCCAATCTCCAGCTGATGGTATCTTTCTTCTAGCTGGCTAACTAGACTCTTTGGTTTCAACACCCTTTTTACCTCAAGTATAGTGGTGGTTCTGTCTGCCAATTCCAGTTGCTCCAGTTCATGACTGATTTTTGAATGAAGGAATCTGATGATGTTGTTGGTGATTTAGGGTTTATCCCCAAGTTCCTCATTTGTTTTATCAATGGAAACCTTTGCTAAATCAATTATAACCCTCTGTTAAAAAATCACCTGAATTGATGGCCATATATTAGTTACAGATTCAATTATATCCAACCATATAAACTGTTTAACTCTTCCTACCATGCTTCCAATAGAGGATTCCTTAAGGGACTTCTACATACTTTCATTTAACTTTCTACTAATCTGTAGCTCTATGGCATGTGCTAAATCTTTCCTTTTGGATTGCTCTTGTAGGTCACTGAGTTGATCTTGAAGCTTTTCAATTTCTGTCATCTGTAAGGACATGTTCTCCATTGCCTTAGCTAGCTTCTCAGTGCCTTCTCCTGATGCACCTGTAGATGTTGTGGATGTTGGAATCACTGTGAGAGGAACCGCTTATAGGGGAATCATGGCCTTAGCTGCTTCCTTCACTACATCTCTTATTGCTTTATGTCTTTCCTTGATAATCTTATCCATCTCACTCTCCATTTTCTTAATCTATTCTATTTGTTCAACAATAAATTGTAGCATTTATGCCTTCTGTGTTTCAGTTGCCTCTATCTCGTTGGCCATAGGGTCTTTTGTCACTGGCATATTAATTTGCCTCCTCAAAGAAGTTATGTTTGCAATCTTCTTCCTCACAAGGGTTTCTTCCACCATTGTGTTTGATGTACTGTACCCGAGTTGTATCACTAAATCCTACAAATATTTTATCCTTGAATCTTTGGCCATGGCAGAGATCTTTTCCACATTCAACTGTGACTATGTGTTGGAAAATATCACCTGCAGTTTTGAGAGGCTCATGGTTGTACCAGTTAGCATGGAGGAGATCATTTTCCCTGTTTTCCTGTGCATCTACATCTGGTATATTGGATGAATTTTCTTTGTGTCAAACTCAAAGGAGGTCTTCTTGTAGTATGCTACACCTTTGGGCAGAGTAATTTGTGCTTCTAATAATGCCATCTTCATTCTTTCCTTCTCAGAGTGAAATGTTGATAGCATTCTACTCTAGGAGCTACTTGTTTGTTTCCAAAAATGATTGTATGTGTTGGTCTTTAGAACCTCATTCCTTATTTTAATCTCCCTAAATGTGTCATAGATATCTTCCATATTTTTCTCTGTAGTGAATGTAGATGTTAGAGTTTGCACATTCGGCTGTTGGAAAGGCATTGTGGCAGAGGATGTTAAGAAAATTGTTTGGCCCCCTGCAGGAGATGAACTTGGTGAATCTTTGATTGTGATGAAATTTTGTTGGTCCTTCTCACTGCCTTGGTGAAGGCCCATGTGGATTCTCACCCTCTTCATGTATTTTATTCTGAATTCTTTAGGGGAGGAATCAATGTCCACATCTGTTTGATACTCCTTGGTCCTTTTTCTTCCTATTTTTTTTTCTATCTCCTTTCCTTTGTCATATTGAACTCCTACAACTTTCCTTTCTTGTAGAGTTGGTGTTTGAATTCCTGAAGTAGAGATGATCTGCTCTTCTGCCTCCTGGAGTGCGTCTGCTACCCATTCTTCTTGGTTCATGTACTTTTATATCTCCAATATGTGGGTATGAATGTAGGGCGTGGATTTTTTTTCCACCCTCTTCTTGGATTTGACCCCCATGGGCTCATAGGACCAAGTGAAACTATGTGTGAAATCCATATCCTTTAACACTTTATCTGCCTCATCCCCTACTTCCCTGTTGTTGCAAATAAATGGACCAATTTGTGACTTGATCCTAAATTGTGACTTCTTCTTAGTGGAGACAAAATGCATGTCACCTACATCTATCATTTTTTTGATATACTCAAGTGAAAATATTCTCATTGAGAGCTACTTGGGCAGTTTATAGGGGGCCAAATCACTACCATAAACCCTGATCTCTATGTAGTTCTAATAGAGGTACCAATTTTTTGTTATGATCTGCTCAATCAACTGCATCACCTTCTTGATTTTCTCACTAACCCTTGGCTATGTGGTACTGTTTATTGCACTAATTTCTAGATGAAAAATAGGTCCAAAAAGCTCTTGAAGGAATAGTCTTCCTGCTCCTTCGTCAATAAAGTGGTCCAGAAAATTATAGATTATGTTTGAGAGTCATCATCCTGCTTTATCGTGTCAAATTGGAACTTGTTGGATTGAAAATAGATAAACATGTACACCAACACATAGGTGTATTTTAATACCCCTTCCATCTGGAATTTTAGGAACTGATCATGAATTGCATCAGTTAGAAATTGAGCATAGTTGAACATAATAGTGGGCTTAGCCTCTGAGGAAAATATGGTCAGGAAACCAATTCTGGCTTCATCTACCTACTGATCATTATGATATCCTAGAAAATAAGACAAATAAGTGAAAATGTGCATGGTCCTATCCGGGAAGGTGGATGATGGATATGGGGGATTTTTGGTAGGCATTGGTGCATTTTTGTTCATGAAAATATCTAAGGTTATGGCTTTGCTAGAAAAATCTAACCCCTTGTATAATCCTATAAGGGCCTCATATGAAAAAGTGATAGTGTTCTCAACAATGGGGGATTGCATCATCTCTTGAATGGATTGGGCATTGATGCGAAATAAAATCTCTCCTGCAAGGATTACTATGGCTCTCTGGTTAATGTCATAGTAGGATTGACACTTTCTGACTAGCTCAGGGCAACTATGGGTTTTACGAAAGATGTAATATAGAAGCTTAGTTTCCCATAAGTTGTTATCATCTGCTTCATCAAGGAGCTTATCCTCGAGCCAAAAGTAGACATCGAAAAAGTCAAATTCTGACTCTATCTCATGGATTTTTTAGTCTCTGTTAGCTAGGGGAATATGATCTAATTTTACCTGAGGATAGACCATGGGATTAAAAGGTTTCTGGTATGCCTTGGGAGGTATGATTCATTTTCTTTGATCTCTTTCCCACCTGCAATGGAGAATGGGTTGTAAGAAAAGGGAGTAGAGAAGGGGGAAACTATATGAATTGGCACTGGGGAAGGGAAAAGCCCGAAGGGATCGGGATCAGAACTAAATCAGCCGAAATGAAAACTATAATTGGCTCACAAAG
Organism: Pinus albicaulis; assembly: GCA_034641835.2. Classification (NCBI taxonomy): domain Eukaryota; kingdom Viridiplantae; phylum Streptophyta; class Pinopsida; order Pinales; family Pinaceae; genus Pinus; species Pinus albicaulis. Next base: position 684,157,433 of record CM076572.1, on the reverse strand, counting down.
TGTTGATAATTTCTCCTTTGATGAAAAATAACCCTTCGGTAACAGTGGTTGGTCTGTGATTCCTCTGTAGGCATCCACAAATCCAACTCATGTAGTAATGCAACAGTACCAGCAAGGAAAACTCTGATGCAACATCGAATTTGGGCTTTAACATGCAATTGGGGGTGACTGTTGATTTGGTGTGGGTCCATTGGATTACAACTCGACCATTCATGACACAACATGTTGATGGAGGAAGGGGATGTGATAGGAAGAGAAGAAAAATGATGGAGGATGTGGTGCAACAACATCGGTAATGGTCACGTGTATGCAGCAGTTTGGTAGATGGAAGAAACCACTTTTCGAAGGGAGTTGGAGGTCATGAGTGGTAATGGAGAGGGGTAGTGATGGAGGAAGGGTATGTGATAGGTGGAGCTGAAAGATGACAGAGGACGCGACACAACAACATCGGTAATGGTAACATATATGCAACAGTTTGGTTGATGGAAGAAATCACTTTTTGGAGGGGGAAGGAGGTGGTGAGTGGTAATGGAGAGGGGGGGTGTGAAATAGTGCGGACGCACCACGTAGCAGAGTTTACGGTAATAGTTACCGCCTATTTCTCCACCCCCCCCCCCTTGTTAACATCTGGCAGCTGAGGGGGGACCAAAATGGAGTGATGGTCGTCAGATGTGAGGCAACGAGAAAAGATGGAAGGTAAGGTGGGGAATTTTTTAGCGCCTGAGGTGATGTGGTGATGGGATGTTGGGGTCGGGTGTTGTTAATAACCGTTGGGTATATGGTAGGACTTAGGATAAACGCAAATAATGTGGGTTTGGGGGGATTCTAGGCAGACACAAATTTAGTGTTGGGACTTAGGATAACATTTGACATAGGTATGCCCGAATGACATCACAATCAAACTTTAAAACATTACCCTTTTCCCATATTTTGAGAAATGAGAAATATATGCCTTGGATTTCTTCTTACAGCAAAGAAAAATGAAACTGGGGTTTCGTACTTTAGTGGAATAATCTTCACATTGGATTGCCAAACTTCCTCTTCAACCTATCTACCTACCCAAAGCTACTAATCTGACATTTTCTCTTCTTTTCAGGGTGAATTTGGACTAGAAAACCATTAAATCCTTTTTCTTTTGAATTTTTGTCCTAACATCTAACCTTATTTCATCCCTTGACTTAGCTTAAACTATTTAACCAATTTCATTTTCTACATATCTACTGATAAGCCAAGATTAAACAGTTTGGAAAACATTTATTCTCTAACCTATCAACATAAATTGAAAACTGTCCAATCATGATTAAGCTATATGACTAAAGAGACCTATCTAATGAGTAGTGGCATTTGGAATTGTAGCACTTTCAAATTTATTTCTTTTTGGGGCTCTTCTTTCTTTTTTCCCTTTTTTTATACCCTCTTTTCTTTCTTTTTCACTTTTTTTTCTTTTTATTTGAAATCATTTGAATTTTGAAAATCCTTTCAATAATGAACACCTTGCAAGAAACATGAAGTATCTAGTCACCTTGGGATCCTATAATTTATAGGGTACTAATAGTGGCTCTAGTTGGGGATGGCGCTTCTTGAAAAAAAGTGTCCAGAACTTGAGACTAGTAGCTTGGGATGCTCCTTTTTTGCAATATTTTAACTGATTTCCTTTCTTCTTCCAGTGATTTCATTTATGTTTTTATATCTTTTCACCAAACTAGGCTTAGGGCCTTCACTTCAGGCTTCAACCTAGTCCAATGAATTGTTGAAAACTATAAAAATGTAGTATTTACAATGATGAAAATCTAACCTGAGTTTTATAAGAAATAACGTTTTAACATCCTACCATTGACAGGACCTCCAGACACTTCTGAATGTAATACTCCAAAATTAGTATGTAGCTAATTGGAATATTGATTTTTGTTATTTACACTTAGGAGATGAATAAATGGGTAAGGAGGCCCATGCATTTCATAAATAGGAATAAAATCCCTCATAATGTGAAAATGGATCATCATAGGAGTTGGATTTCACACCCTCATGTGTGAAAAGGGACATTTTCATGTGGACAAGGTTAAGTTTGACCAAGTCAACAACGCTGGAAAGGAAGGTGGAGATCATCTATGGAGACAATGCAGTGATAGTGGGAGGAAGATTCTTTGGTGGAGGAAACTATAATGAGTGGGACCCATGGTGAGAGGGCTTCCATTTTTATAAAAGGAGGTCGAGGCATCCATAGCAAGACATGAAATAGATTATTGAATTTTTGGTCTGCATGACTATTGTTCTTTCTTCAATTGTTTAGTTGAGATTGTTGTGTTGCTTAGCATAAGGCATTCCTGTTGAGGAATTCCTTCTCCTTTATTGAGAGGCCTCTTGAAGGAGCTTGTACTTCATTTCTCCACATCCAAGCTTTAGGCCAAGCCACCTCCGTCAGCTACAATGTTATTTCTGCAGCAGTATAACGTTGTGTTGCAAGGTGTTACAGTGGAGGTTTCACAACATCACTTCTGGAGCTTATTTTTCAAAGGAGGGGCTTTCTTTCCTTTGGGAAATTAGTGAGGAAGATTCTGGAGCAGATTTCAGATATTGGCACTTGGCCAACACATTTTCTATCTCCTACAACGCAGTCCCTTTCCTTGACTGCGTTATTTTTAGTGAGCATTTGCAGTGAGGGTTTGCAGTGATTGTTGGAGGGTGACATCTCTAGTGATTGGATCAGCCTTTCACCTGAAGGATCCATTGGATGAGATTCATTCGTCACATGTTATATCTATAGCCATCTTCATCTAGATCTTGAGTTACAGCTGTTATTCAGTCCTAGGACTACAACTCTAGCATTTTTTCAATTTTGCATATTTCAGGAAATCCTTCTAGGATTGTATTGAGATTGCCTTTGGGGGTTTATATCTTTTCTCCCAACATTGTATGAGATGTATATTTCCATATAATTGTATTGACATACTCTAGCAGCAGTTGTCTCTAATAAAAATATGCTCTCATAGCCTTGGGTATTTTTTGTGTAGCAGTATACTTCATATTTCAGGTACATGCTTTCTTGAGGCTTGTATTTCCTAACTTGAGTGATTATTTCCTCAAGATCTTGTATAAATTTTTCTGTTTTAACATTAATATGATGGCTATGTGATCCTATTAAATTTTATGAGTTGATTTATCACTACTACTCTAGTTTGTGTTCATGTATTGTTGCATCCCCATTTTGGGATATTACACTGGCATCAGAGCATAATCTTGGCTGAGCTTGTGGTTCTCAGCCATTATGCTATCAGGAGACTAAGAAGAAGAAGAAAAATATTATAATTATGGAGAGAATGAGATTTATCTCATCCCTTTTTAGAAGCAAGAAGGACCTCAACAAGGAGGTCAAGCAAAAAAGAGAAGAAAGAAGCAGTGGGACAATGCCATTTCCTTTTGAATAAGAGGACAAATTCCATAGAGATGGAGGACACTTGGATCATGAGATTCTAAGTGAATACCTTATTGAGTACAAATATAAACCTAGAGTCTTCAAGGAGACTCTAGCTTTACCACATTTCATTCAGCTGGAGGAAGAAAGGAGACCTTCCATCAAAGGGAGAATCAAGGGAAATAGGTTCCTGTTGTCTACTTTTGATGGGTCATCTGCATCAAGGGCTTGGGCAAGGAGACTTGATGCATTCTTCCTACTACATACAATGGTAGAAAGAGAGGTTTTATAGATTGCAGCGCTGCACCTTGAGGGTGAAGCAAACATTTGGTGGTTTAGCCATTTTAGTCATGAAAGTGTGTCTACTTTTGTAGAATTTACTCAAAGGTTTATTAAAAAAATTGTCAAGGAGAAATCAGAGGAGGAAAAGTCCTCACCACCACATGAGGATGCTTATACTAGCACTGTCATAACCATGGAGGAGCAGCCATCAACATCAGTAGTTGGGGGAACCAACACATTAGATGAAGGAACTCTTGCAGCCATACAAGATACTTCCAAATTTCACTAAGGTATGCTTAAGTTTCCATCTCCTATTGTTTTAGAAAATTTGATGGAGGGTTGTATACCATTGCATACTGCTTTTTTGGAACAAAATAATTTCACTGCATTATGCCACCTTGACTTGTTCAATGAAGGGATGGACCATCATCCTCATATGCCATTTTTGAGTTGCATATCACACTTGAGGTTGGGGTATGAATTCTTGGAATACGAGACAACAAACACACCATTGAGGAGATTAATAGCGCTGTCATAATTAAGCAACAGTGAGGAGGTTTTTCCTCCAGCATACCTGGATCCCTATGGATTCAATGGGGTCATTGGTGTGAGATCCTCTCTAGGAGATCTCCAAGGAGTTGCATTTCAACATCCCATGAAATGCAAGAAGAAAAATTTGATTCTGGAGGATGGTAGTCTTCATTGGAAGAGTACTAAGGAAGAGCATGATGGGAGGCACCCACATTTGGATGAATGGGTTTGGATGGTGAGCAAGAGGCTGGAGAGCTACTTTCAAATTTATGACACTGGGCAGTAGGAGAATTGGCTACGTTGGCTACTCTTGAAAGAGTTTGGCCATCATGTGACATATCCTCTTTCTAAGGGTATGTGGGTGGAGATAGTTTGGCAGGCTACTTGCATCATAGGGCAGCAAGGAGTATGGATTCATTGTGTTGATATGACATCCTTCATATCAAACATTATGTTTTCACCCCATGATTTGTATGATGGAGGTATGAGGAGGCAACAAAAGCTATTGTTGCTTTGGTTGCTCTTGGGAGAGCATGGGCAGATTTGCTCTCACACTTTGCATGATGTTGTAGGGGTAGGATATGGCACTATCATGGTGCAAAGGGGCTACTCCTTAGCCTTGGATGATCAATAGGTACTTCCACCTAGGAAGGAATTTCCTATATGTAGTAGCATTGTGAGAGATGTCTTTGACAATGGGCATGTCAAAGAATGGAGTTATGGGTTGGCAGGAGCCTATTTACATAGGCCAACAACGCTGTCACTTTGGAGCTTGGGCTTATTTATGGAGTGTCCCCAGGATCACTTCAAATTTGATGCACTTGGTGGAAAAGGAGGAGGTGAGATTGATGGAGTAGTGGATGGAGACATCTATTACCAAGATATGATCTTGTTAACTTGGATTTCCAAGTATAAGAAGGAGGATGTTCATGCAGCACATGATTCATTTCTCTTCATGGGATTATGTCATACTGCTATGGAGGAATTATTCATGGAGCCATGTATCATCTTACTTCCAGTATATGGTAAGAACTTTTGTTTTTTCATTTATTGATTATCTAACACAGTATTTGCATACTCTTACCATTTCTATACATTGCATTGCTCCACAAGAGGGCAAGCTTCTCTTTGGGCTCCATGGTCAATTTTGGGCCAAATTATATGATGGAGAAAACCATCTTTTGTGTGGCCTTGGGAAAGTGTTATATTATTTCATGTATGCTTAGTTGATGTACCAAGTCATTTACTATTCACTAGTAGATGTGACAACATACATAACTAGAAATTTGTCAAGAAACAACTTACCATGCTATTTTTTGAAACAGGAGTTAGGAAAACTGTGTTGTGACTACTTGGGAAACTGTTGGTACCTTCCAAAACTACATGAAACCTTCAATATTCCTTTAATTTGGATACCATATGGTGGTGATTTCCTATTCATAATATATGGGATGGTTTGGGCCAGCATGATTCATAACGTTGGAGAGGAGATCTTTGGAGATCCAGTCTTCTTCTTGCCACTTGAGGGAAAAATTATTGCAGCCCAAGATCAAAAAATACTCTACACTTATCATAAGTGGAGAGGAGGATAGCATGGGGTAGGCTATGTTGTCTACCATGATCAGATATTCAGCCCACCTACATTGTAGGAGCCAAAGGTGGAGGAGGATTTGCATGAGTTACCATTTTGGAGGGTGGCTGATTTTGCATGGATGATAGCTTGGGGGTGGAGGATCCACATGCGAATGATGAATTCAAATACATTTCAGATCACATGCCTCAAAGGGACCTCTAGACAACACCTTATTGCCTCCTTGAGTAATCTACTTACTCATGATGATAGCTCTTTAGCTAGCTTGCATGCTTGGGAGGGGCAATATGGATATTTATTGATGAGATATCATCTCATTCCTTGGAGGATTTTATCGTATGTGGATGCTATAGTAGGAGGAGGGAAGACTTCTTAGTTATATCCTTGCAGTTTCTTGAGGAAAAGCAACATTTGGGAGGGGAGGACTGTAATATTCCAAATTAGCATGGAGCTAATTGGAATATTGATTTTTTTTGTTTACACTTAGGAGATGAATAAATGGGTAAGGAGGCACATGAATTTTAGAAATAGGAATAAAATCCCTCATAATGTGAAAAGGGATCATCATAGCAGCTAGATTTCACACCCTCATGTGTGAAAAGGGATATTTTCATGTGGACAAGGTCAAGTTTGACCAAGTCAATAGCACTGGAAAGGAAGGTGGACATCATCTATGGAGACAGTGCAGTGATAGTGGGAGGAAGATTCCTTGGTGGAGGAAACCATAATGAGTGGGACCCATGGTGAGAGGGCTTCCATTTTTATAAAAAGCGGGAAAGGCATCTATAGCAATACATGAAATGGATTATTGAATTTGTGGTTTGCATGACTATTGTGCTTTCTTCAATTGTTTATTTGAGATTGTTGTGCTGCTTAGCACAAGGCATTCATGTTGATGAATTCCTTCTCCTTTATTGAGAGGCCTCTTGAAGGAGCTTGTACTTCATTTCTCCACATCTAGGCTTCAAGCCAAGCTACCTCCTTCAGCTACAACGTTATTTTTGCAGTAGTATAACGTTGTGTTGCAGGGTGTTGAAGTTGAGGTTTCACAACACCACTTCCAAAACTTATTTTTCAGAGGAGGAGATTTCTTTCCTTTGGGAAATCAGTGAGGAAGAATTTGGAGTAGATTTCAGATCATGGCACTTGGACAACACATTTTCTATCTCCTACAGCATAGTCCCTTTCCTTGACTGCATTATGTTCAGTGAGCATTTGCAGTGAGGGTTTGCAGTGATTGTTGGAGGGTGACATCTTCAGTGATTGGATCAGCCTTTCACCTGAAAGATCCATTGGATGAGATTCGTTCATCACATGTTATACCTACAGCCATCTTCATCCATATCTTGAGTTGCAGCTGCTATTTAGTCCTAGGACTGCAACTCCGACATTTTTTCATTTTTTCATATTTCAGGAAATCCTTCCAGGATTGTCTTGAGATTGCCTTTGGGGTTTAGATCTTTGCTCCCAACATTGTATGAGCTATATATTTCCATATCCTTGTGTTGAAACAATCCAGCAGCAGTTTTCTCTAATAAAACTACGTTTTCATAGCCTTGGGAATTTTCTGTGTAGCAGTATACTTCATATTTTAGGAACATGCTTTCTTGAGGCTTGTATTGCCTAACTTCAGTGATTATTTCCTCAAGATATTTTATACATTTTGTTGTTGTAACATTAATATGATGGATATGTGCTCCTCTTACATTTTATGAGTTTATTTATCACTACTACTCCATTTTGTGTTCATTTATTGCTGCATCCCCATTTTGGGATATTACACTGAACCATCCCGATTCTTTGAGAAAATAAGCATTATTTCCCCTGAAACCATGAAAGATGTATGGCCCTTTCCAAATATTATAAAACCTTCCATGCTTGCTTTCATCCTCTTTTCTGGAATCCCATTTCATAACTTTATCACCTAGATTGAAATCATTGGCCTTGGATCTCTTGTCAAAGGCCTTTTTCATGTTCTCTTGAATTACTTGTGTTTGTTGTAAACCTCTTCTCTATACTGTTGTAGCTGAATGGTGTCATTAATCCTCCTTTGAATTCCATTTGGTTCAGCCTGGAATTCTTGGATTATCTTCACTACTGGAACTCCCACGGAAGAAGGAAACATTTCATCCATTCCATAAACCAATTGGTATGGAGACATGCCAATTGACTTCTTTGTGGTGATCTTATCATCCCAAAGAGCATTGATCAACTTATTTTTTATTCTCGTCCAGAAGCTTTTTAATTATGTTCACCAAGATTTTATTTTAATATTTAGCTAGTCCATTACCTTGAGGGTAATAGGTTGTTGAATGCCCCAATGTTATATTATATTTCTAACAGAAGTCAACCATTCTTTTGGATAGAAAGACTGCAACATTTTCTGTAATGATTTTTCTAGGGCAGCCTAATCTAGAAAGGATGTTGGTCTCTAGGAATTTTATAATGACTAAGTCAGTGTCATTTCTAGAAGGGGTGGCCGCTATCCATTTGGTGAAATAATCTGTAGTAGTAAGGATGCATTTATGTTGAGCAGAGGATGGGGGATTAATTTCTCCAATGAAGTCTAGTCCCCATTGTTAGAAAGGGATTTCCACAGAAATATGTTTCAGGGGTAAGGGAAATAGCTTTCTCTTTCCTTCAAAGATTTGACATTTACGACATGCAGTAACCATCTTATGGACATCAAAAAAAAAGGTGGGCCAATAAAAACCAGCTCTCAAGATTTTGTTGGCAGTGTTTTTCCAATAGATATGGCCACCACAGTCCCCTCCATGGAACTCCTTCCTTACTCTATCTGCAATATCCTTCATTAAAAATTTAAGAAAAGCACCTCTGATATCTTTCCAATATAAAAAATTGTCCAAAATGTAGAATTTAACAACCTTAAGTTTTAGAAATTTAGCCTTGGTTTTAGGAAAACTAGGAGGAGCATTTATATTTGACAATACATACAAAATATCAACATACCATGGAGAATTCAAGAATTCTTCATCAATCGGTGGAGTCGCCAATTCCTCTTGATCGTCTAATGTGTGTATCATGTTGATTTCTAGTGCATGAAAGTTAGATTCTGCCATTAATTCAGTTAGTCCTTGGCCTTTAATCAACTTGGTTGGCTTGATTTCCAAATCATATTCTAGGATCACTACAATCTATTTCCCTCTTTTGCCATCAGGACCATTTTGTGTTAAGATGTCTTTAACAACTGCATTTGAAACATAAGCAATGATACGTGAATGTAAAATATATACTCTTAAATATTCAATTCTTTAACCAATGAAAAAGCCCGTTTTTCAATGATATTATATTTCAGAGATGCATCTCTTAATTCCTCATTGAAAAGGCTATTAGTTACTCCTATCCTTCATTGTTTTTCTGTAATAAAACAACAACAATAGTATGTTAAGAGGCAAAGGAAAAAATCATGAAATCTTTAGTGAAATCTTGACTGATTAGTATTGGGGATTTTGTCAATGCTAGTTTGACTAGATCAAGATATTGTTTTTCTTCCATGGTCCATTTTATTTCTGATCCCTTCTTGAGCATATTAGTGATGTTCCTTAAAATTTCTACTAAGTTGGGTATAAATATCCTTAGGAAGTTAATTTTACCAATGAAGGATCAGAGTTCTTTTAGATTTCTAGGATGGCTGATTTTTAATATTCCTTTAGTTCTACTAGGGTCAATTATGATTCCATCCTTCGAGATAATATGACCTAGCAGTTTTCCCTCTTCTAATCCAAATAATGTCTTCTTAGGATTCAGGGAAATCCCAAATTTTCTGCATTTTTCAAACACTCTTCTCAAGTGTGCCAAATTTTCTTCGTCAGTTTTAGCAAAACTCAGTGATTTCATCCAAATAAATCACAATAAAGTGTTCAATTTCATTAGCAAAGGCAATGTCCATGGCCCTTTGAAAGGTATCTCCAACGTTCATTAATCCGAAGGGAATTTTCACATAGATGAAAGTCCCCCAAGGAGTTTTAAAAGTTGTGTTATCTTGGTCATCACGGTGTACTAACACTTGATTGTAACTAGAGAAACCATCTAAAAAAGTTATCATACTGTAACCCACTACCCCTTGCAATATGTGATCCATCTTAGGTAATGGGTAATTATCCTTAAGGGATACATTATTGAGATTTATAAAGTCAATGCAGAGTCTGATTTTTCCTGTTTTCTTTCTATCTGGGACAATATTGGAAACCCATCTGGAGTATTTGAGTGTCACTGTGATTTTTTCTTCATACATATTTTTAATATATTTCTCAACTAAAGGCATTAAAACAATATTTATTCTTCGCAATTTCTGTCTGAATGGTTTTTTATTTTCTTTAATCGGAATCTTATGTTGAATGACGTTGGTATCATAGGACTTCAAATCCTCATAGCTCCATGTAAAAAAATCAATAAATTCTTTGAATAAGGCTATATATATTTTCTTTGTAATAGTAGGCAGATATTTAGACATTTTAATGATTTTGGGGCTATGTTTTGTGCCTATATTACATTCCTCAATGTCTTTTTTAGTTGGATCTATTTTTGGGTTTTTTGGCCACATCATTAAAGTCAAAAAATTATTCTAAAGGGACAAGACCTCTAGGCAAATTATTGTCTTTAAGTTGGAGTATTTCAAATTCCTCTTTTTCCAATTCTTTTTGATTATCAGTATTATATACAGTGTTGTTAGCTGGAATATTTATAGTGGTATTTACTCCTAAAATATTTTTTTCTAGAACAATGGTTTGTTTTTCCTCAGTACTTTTTTTATCAGTAAGTATGTCCTCGTCACAATCCATATCCACATTATTGTCTTAAAATTCATCTTTAGGTTGCAGGAAGATTTCAACTTGTTTATCACTGCCAAAATTTTGTCAGTACCTCATGTTATCTAGCACTGAAGGATGATGTTTGACTTCAATTGTATGTTGTTTTTTTGGTGAGGCAGCTTACAGGTACTTGTTGAAGAAGCTAGGCCATTAACTAGGACATTTTGGTTTCTAGGAATTACTGCCAAATCATATTCCTCAAAGGTCCTTAAGAAATCGAGGAAAACATTTATATAAGCTCTCAGTTGAGGGTGTTTGGTTTCATATAGTCCTTTAACTTGTTTTATGACCAACTCAGAATCCCCATGTACAAAGATTCTTTTTGCTCCTAATTTTTTCAACATTTGTAGTCCTAAAAGAAAATATTCATATTCTGCAATGTTTTTTGTGCATTGAAAATTTAATTTGTATGAATGACCCTGTGCACTACTATTTCATGTATTATACACCCAGATTCCTGCCCCTGAGCCCACTTGGCCACATGAGCCATAAAAACTCATGTTCCAAAGAGGTTCATCAGTCGGATCTGGTTGTTCTGTTAGTATTTGACTCTCATTATTTTCTGTGGGATCATTTTCTACCTGGCAAACCTATGAATCAATATTTCATCATTCTACAAAATGAAAGAATCCAGGTCAGTGTGAACAGAGTATAGATGGTAATTGTGAGGCTTCTCTTTGGTACTTACCATGTACATCATCAATGTTTCCCTATAAATTTTCCTCAGTTGACCAAACACCGAAATGGTAGCATATGTCATGTCCAGTTGCAATGTCCCTTGTAATTTTTCTCCCCATGAGTGAGATAAAAGCATTCCATATTTAGGGGGAATGTCTACCACAAAAATATCCATCACTAAACTCTTTCCAGGCATTTGAGCTAGAATGACAGAAATATCTTTAATCAGACCTAGGAACTTAACTTTTCTATAATAAAAAGAGTATAAATATCTATTAGGTATAGTGATTTCAAGGCCAAGTTTCTCAGTGATAGCCTGGGGCATAAGGTTATATGATGCACCTAAATCCAACTTGGCATTATGAAGTATCTCGTCATGAACATTTAAGCTGACATAAAAAGGAGGGACCCCTCCTTCCTATGGTCTTCCATTGACCTCTGTCTCAAATAAAAGTTGAGGCTGGTCATCACTTAAATTGAAAGTGTCGGTGATCTCCCATATATTTAACACTTTCAGGACCTGAGATCTGTAGACATTTTTTATGATCAATTCGGTGAGAGGGATAGAAATATTTAACTTCGCAAGTTTGCTCTCAATACTGAAAGGAGTTTGATTTCTTAGTGTTTTTGACAGATCAACCCTTTTAGCCTATATTATTTTGGTAGATTCAGTCTATTTTCTTGTACTGGGGATGTCTTCCTGAGATTTATGGCAGGGATATCTACCGCTTTCTTGAAACTCTTCTCTATTGTTTTCTTTTCCGAGTTATTTGAATTTTTCTTTGTGTTTTCGATTGTTTTCTTGACTTTGGATTCAGATACTTTCTTGGTAGAGTTTTTTTAATTCCTTTTATTTGAATTATCCAAATTCTTCTTGCTCCTTAAGTTGTATTTCCTATGGACCTCCATAATGGAATTTTCAAAACCCAAGTCATCAGATTCTTCGGGTCCGAGGTTTATTTGGGCTAGTGAAAACAAGTCGTGCTCTTCTTTAGTGAGAAAAATTGGATCATCTTCATTAACCCCCATCAAATTTATATGATTTTCTTCCACTTTCTCCACTATTCCTTCATTATCATCGACATAGTTTTCTTGAAATGGAGGCTTGATCTGTTGGTCAGGACCTCTTTTCTCTCCCTGTCTAATTTGTGGAGGGTTTCTTCTTGGGTTCTGATTTCTGTGTTGGGGTGCTGGTTGATTTTCTTTAGGAATTTCCCTTTCATTCAAACTCATCCTCTCCATCATCCTTTCCATTTTTCTTACCAAATTTTCAATTTTTGCCTCAAATGTAGAAGCTATTGGTTCTTCTCTTATTGTGACTCTCCTCTCAGTCCTCATCCTATCCCTTTTATCTAATAAATTAGCTTCTACACTCACTAGATTCTTCTGCATTTCCTCTAAGGTTGATGAGTCTCTTTCCCTAAGCTAATAGGCTAGGTCTGGGTCAAATCCATTCAGGAATTTAAGGATAATATCCCTTGGGGTGGTCTCATATTAGCAAGGACTGTGTTGTATAAGTTGTTGAATCTAGTACAGTAGTCTTTCACACTCCCTTCAGGGGATATTTCGATAGTTTCGTACTCTCATAAAATATGAAATGGATTTTTCTTGACCCCCCATCTATTGATAAATGTTTGGTGAAAAGTAGGGAGATCATGGATACTATTAGCAGTTAAGGAGCTAGAATAGGGAAGAACTCTGCTACAGGATGGATTTCCATTCTAGGAGCTGTCCTCAAAATTTTCTCAAGATTATCTATGATAGGAGGAGGATTCGAATCTGGATGGGATCTGGTGGATATTATATTAGGAGCTAGAATTCAACTCAAAAATCACAGAAAAACTAGTTTCTTAAGACTATAAGGAACCAATCTTTAAAAGAAAGTTGTATCATTCAATGCCTTTTCACTGGGGTTTTCTGAATTCAGATGAAAATTGAAAATTTTCAACTAGTCCCCAGTATGGTTGCCAATATGTTATCACTCTATAATTTATAATATTGGCAAGACTAAACTATAAATCACAACATCAAAACCGCTTGAAGCCTAGGATCTAGCCCTCCTAGACTCAGAGAGGGATCTATCTATAATATTTGGATTCATTTAAGTTTTCTAATATTAGTCTAGTTAAATTGATTGTGAGGGTGTTTGTTTGATTGTTCGTGGTTGGATATAAGGAGTTTTCTCTAAACAGTTTCCATTGGGCTATGGAGGAAAAATAGGCTAGGTATCTGCATCAATCCTAGAGCATAAGAAAGGAAAGTTAGCTGTGAATACTGGTGTTTATAAATGAATGGAATTATGAGATTTAGAAAAGGTGATTTCAATAATGACTTAGGAGAAGCTAAGAATTCTTAAACCATACCTCAGAAGAAAACATGGAAATTGTAAAGACAGTCAGAAATAAGGTACTCTAAAAAGTAAATCTTAATCTAACCTTCCTATTTTACAATTATAATTCAAATGGTGTACATGAAATGATTACAGTTGAAATACATTAAACATGAACAAGGAAAAACATCACTAGGACATCACAACACATGAATCTTGCAGACTGATCTCTTTATTGATGCTTGAGCTTCAAAAACTAAAAATATTTGTAATGAAAAAGTGATTACAAAACCAGGGTCCAACCCTTATTACTGAATGAAAATTTACATTTAAAATACTTTCACCAGATTTCCATTATCAGAAGGGAAATCGGTTTGTTTACTACGAAAGTAACTGAAACTTGGTCTGTGTCTCTCCTGCAGGGAAGCGTTATGGAAATTTTTAAACAGATGTCTAAAGTCACTATGGAATCGTCATTCTAAGTAACAAACCTCCCAACAGATGTCTAGCTTCCTTGTGAAGTCGTCATCCCGTGCTGTAGTGGCTTGCTATGCTGGAAAATTTTATCCCGCTAAGATGTTCTAATACACTGGGTCTACCGATACTGACAATTCGTTGAGCTACCTGGTTTGTCATTGTGTTAAGTTTTCATCCTTCCTGGAGTCTACATAAATTCTCCCAACTCTCTGGAGATGGAATCTTAGTTCTGTTCAAATTTATGTAGACTTCGTAAGTCTCGGTGTACTTCACAAACGTTGGCCTTAACTAAAAAATGTGCTTGATCTCATGTTGTATGAAGACATCATTGTTGATAACTTCATAAAATGCTTTCGCATTCATTATTTTCTTCAGATTTGTGATTTTGAATGTGTCCTTTGAAATATCTGTGAGCCTTTTTACATAATCAGCCCTAGGCATTGGCTTATCATTAATAAAAACCAAGGAAGACATTCTTCTTTTGTTTAGTGGCTCAACCCTATTGAAGAATCTACTAACTCCAATCTCCAGCTGATGGCATATTTCTTCTAGCTAGGTAACTAGACTCTTTTTGTTCAACACCTGTTTTACCTCAAGTATAGTGGTTTTTCTTTCTGCCACTTCTAGTTGCTCCAGTTCATGAATGCTTTTAGAATGCAAGAATATGATGATGTTGTTGGCGGTTTGGGGTTTATCCCCAAGTACCTCATTTTTTTTCTCAATGGTAACTTTCACTAAATCAATTAGATCCCTCTATTCAAAAATCACTTGAATTGATGGCCATATATCATTTACAGATTCAATTATATCCAACCATATAATTTATTTAATTCTTCCTACCATGCTTCCAATGGAGGATTCTTGAAGGGACTTTTGTAGACTTTAATTTAACTTTTTCTAATCTGCAACTCTATGGCATGTGTTGAATATTTCCTTTTGGACTACTCTTGTAGGTCACTGAGTTGATATTGTAGCTTTTTAAATTCTGTTGTCTCTAAGGATATGTTCTCCATTGCCTTAGCTAGCTACTCGGTGCCTTCTCCTGATGCACCTATAGATGTTGTGGATGCTAGAATCATTATGAGAGGAACTGCTCATAGGGGAATCACGGCCTTAGCTGCTTCCTTCACTACATCTCTTATTTCTTTCTTTCTTTATTTCTTTCCTTTATCATCTTATCCATCTCACTCTCCATTTTCTTAATATGTTCTATTTGTTCAACAATCAATTGTAGCATTTCTTCCTTCTGTGTTTCAGTTGCCTCTATCTCCTTAGCCATAGGGTCTTCTGTCACTGGCATCTTAAGCTGCCTCCTCAAATAAGCTATGTCTGCATTATTCTTCCTCACAAGGGTTTCTAACATCACTGTGTTTGACAGATTTTACCCGAGTTGCATTACTAAATTGCCCAAATATTTTATCCTTAAATATTTGGCCATGGCAGAGATCCTTTCCACCTTCAATCGTGACTGTGTGTTGGACAAGGTCACCTACAGTTTTGAGAGGCTCATGGTTGTGCTATTTAGCATGGAGGAGATCATTTCCCCTGTGTTCTTGCGAATATCCATCTGATCTATTGGATGAATTTTCTTTGTGTTAAACTCAAAGGAGGTATTCTTGTAGTCTGCTGCACCTTTGGGCTGAAGAATTTGTGCTTCTAAGAATGCCATCTTCACTTTTCCCTTCTTAGATTCAAATGCTAATAGAAGTCTACTCTGGGAGCTCCTTGTTTGTTTCCAAAACTGATTGTATGTGTTGTTCTTTAGAAGCTCATTCCTTCTTTTGATCTTTGTGAATGTGTCATAGATATCTTCCTCCTTTTTCTCTGTAGTGAACGTAGAAGTTGGAGTCTGCACATTCGGCTATTGGAAAGGCACTGTGATAGAGGATGTTAAGAAAATTGTTTTCCCCCCTGTTACAGATGAACTTGGTGAATCTCTGATTGTAATGACATTTTGTTGGTCCTTCTCATTGCCCTGGTCAAGGCCCATGTGGATTCTGGACCTCTTCGTGTATTTCATTTTGAATTATTTAGGGGAGGAATCAATGTCCACGTATGTTTGATCCTCCCTGGTCCTTTTGCTTCCTGTTTCCTTTTCTGGCTCCTTTCCATTTTCATCTTGAACTCTTGTAGCTTTCCTCTCTTCTGGAGTTAGTGTTTGAATTCTTGAAGTAGAGATTACCTACTCTTCTACCTCCTAGAGTGTGTCTCCTACCCATTCTTCTTGGTTCATGTGATTTCCTATCTCCAATATGTGGGTATGAATGTATGGCATGGACTCTTGGTGATGATATCCATGGGAGCATAGGACCAACTGAAACTATGCGTGAATTTCATTTCCTTTAATACTCTATCTACCTCATCCCCTGATGCCCTGCTGTTGTAAATAAATGGACCAATTTGTGACTTGACCCTAAATTGTGACTTCTTCTTGGTGGAAAAAAAATGTACCTCATCGGCATCTATCATTTTTTTGATATACTCAAGTGAAAATATTCTCATGGAGAGGTGCTTGGGAAATTTAAAGGGGGGGAATTCACTACCATAAACCCTGATCTATGTGTAGTTCAAGTAGAGGTACCAATCTGCTATTCTAAACTGCTTAGTCAACTGCATCACCTTCTTGATTTCGTCACTAACTCTTGGCTCTATGGTACTACTAAGTGCACTAATTGCTAGATGAAAAAATAGGTCCACAAAGCTCTTAAAGGAATAGTCTTCCTACTACTTCCTTAATAAAGTGGTCCAGAAAATTATAGATTGGGTTTGAGAGTCATCATCTTGCTTTACCATGTCAAATTGGAACTTACCGGATTGAAAATAGGTAAACATGTACACCAACACAAAGGTTTATTTGAATACCCCTTCTGTCTATAATTTCAGTAACTGATCATGAATTTCATCGGCTAGGAACTGAGCATAGGTGACCATAATACTGGGCTTAGCCTCTGAGGAAAAGATATATAGGAAACCAATTATGGCTTCATCTACCCACTTATCATTATGATATCCTATCAAATCGGATAAATAAGTGAAAATGTGCTTGGTCCTCTCCGGGAAGGTGGATGATGGATATGGGGAATTTGTGGTAGGCATTGGTGCATTTGTGGTCATGAAAAGCTCTAAGGTTTGGGCTCTGCTAGCATAATCTAACCCCTGGTATAATCCTATAAGGGCCTCATATGAAAAAGGGATAGTGTTCTCAATAATGGGGGCTTGCATCATCTCTTGAATGGATTTGGCATTGATGCGAAATAAAATCTCTCCTCCAAGGTTTACTATGGCTCTATGGTTAATTTCATAGTAGGATTGACATTTTCTAACTAGCTTAGGGAAACTATGGGTTTTAGGAAAGATGTAATATGGAATCTTGGTCTCCCATAAGCTGATATCATTTTCTTCATCAAGGATCTTATCCTCGAGCCAATAGTAGGCATCAAACAAGTCAAAGTTTGAATCTATCTCATGGATTTTGTAGCCTTTGTCAGCTAGGGGAATATGATCTAACTCTACCTGAGGATAGACCATGGGATTGAAAGGTTACTAGTATGCCTTGGGAGGCATGATTCGCTTTCTTTACTTTTTTTCTCACTTGCAATGGAGAATGGGCTATAAGAAAAGGGAGAAGACAAGGGGGGAATGAAATGAATTGGCATGAGGGAAGGGATAAGATCGAAGGAGATTGGGATCGGAACCGAATGAACCAAAATATAACTATAATAGGCTGACAAAGTGCTAATAATTTCTCCTTTGTTGAAAAATAACCCTTCGGCAACAATGGCTAGTCCATGATTCCTCTGTAGGTATCCGTAAATCCAACACCTATAGTAATCCAATAGAATCAGAAATGCAAACTCTGCTGCAATGGAAAATTTGGGCTTTAACATGCAATTGGGGGTGATCATTGAGTTGGAGTTGGTCCATTGGATAACGACCTTACCATTCATTGTGCAATGGGCTAATGGAGGAACGGGATGTGCTAGGCAGAGCAGGCAAAAGATGGAGGATGTGGCACAATGACATTGGTAATGGTCACATGTATGCAATAGTTTGATTGATGGCAGAAACCACTTTCAAGAGGGGGTTGGAGGTGGTCAGTGGTAATGGAGAGGGGGGTGTGAAATAGTGTAGGTGTGCCACGTAGCAGAGTGGGTGGTAATATATACCGGCCATTTCGGACCCCTCCCCCCCCATTTTGTTAATGTTTGGCAACTGAGTGGGTGATGAAAAGGAGCGAGGGTCATCGGATGCGGGGTGACGAGCGGAGATGATGGGTAAGGTGGGGAATGCTTAGCATCTGATGTGATGTGGTGATGGGATGGTGGGGTCAGGTTTCATTAATGACCATCAGGGATATGGTAGGACTTAGGATAAACACAAATAATGTGGGTTTGGGGGGTTTTAAGGCATACACAAATTTAGCGTCGGGACTTAGGATAACATTTTACATAGGCATGCCTGGATGACATCGCAACCAAACTTTAAAATATTTCTCCTTTCCCATCTTTTGAGCAATAAGTAATCTTTGTCTTGGCTTTCTTCTTACAACAAAGAAAAATGAAACTGGGGTGTTGTATCTTGGTGGAGTAGCTTTCACATTGGCTTTCTATCCTTCCGCTTCAACCTATCTACCTACTCAAAGCTACCCATCTAACATTTTCTCTTCTTTTCAGGTTTCATTTGTACTAGAAAACTATTAAATCCTTTTTCTTTTGAATTTTTTTCCTAACATCTATCCTTATTTCAGTCCTTGGTTCAGCTTAAACTATTGAGCCAATTTCATTTTCTACCTATCTTCTAATAGGCCAAGATTAAATAGTTTGGAAAATCTTTATTCTCTAACCTATCAACAGAAATTGAAAACTGTCCAATCATGATTAAGTTGTATGACTGGACAGACCTATCTAATGAGTAGTGGCATTTGGGCTCGCAACACTTTCATTTTTATTTCTTTTTGGGGTTCTTCTTTCTTTTTTCCCTTTTTTTATACCCTCATTTCTTTGTTTTTCACTTTTTTTTTCTTTTTTTTTGAAATCATTTGAATTTTAAAAAACCTTTAAATAATGAAAAATTTGCAAGAAACACAAAGTATCCAGTCACCTTGAGATCCTATAATTTATAGGGTACTAACACTCAACATCATTTAGTCACTTTTCCATCCAAAAATTCATCCATGTCCATTAAAAATCCCAAATTTCGCCCTTTCTTTCATTAATTTCGCCACAACAAAGGTTTTTTTATCCTTTTTCATAGATTGATCATGAATTATCAGTGTTTTTAGAAGCATTATCTAAAGGATATTTTTTCCATAGAAGGGTTTTTGTGACTACTACAATAAGAAATACATTCCTGTAGCAACTTGCAATTACCTTACAAGACCACAATTGAGAGCACCAGAATGAAGAACCAATCATCATGAAAACATTGGAGTGGCATTTCCTCAATTTTTGATAGCTACAAGACCTTTGCAAAGTTACTATAAGATCAATGTTCATCTCCAACAATAACCTTTGATCCATGGTGGTACCTATATTTTGATCACATGAATACTGGAGCTTCAATCAACAATGAGAAGATTCCATCTAGTGAAGAAAAAATTGATGAAAGTGACTTTTTTTACCTCAAAGAGAATTCCAACATCTTCATCAATGTTCCAACAACCACATGCAAGCATCAACAAGTCAATCATAAAATACAACACACACATCATGAGCATCTTAGCAACAACATTTTAGCTAGGGATGTGAAGCAACAACAACAACAACCAAAAAACCTATAATACCTCCAAAATCAAAGCTATCAACAATAGGACCTTCGACAGATTATCACATGCAGCTTCAGGAGCATCAATAGAAGCTTCAGAACCACCAAAGGAAGTTTCAATAGTCATATCAGTAGCCTCAGTATCACCTGAAAAAAAACATCAAGGGTAAGGCTAGGTATTCAATCTTCTAAACCTTTCCTATGAACTTATTTTAGCTTGAAAAACATTGTAAGTGTATGAAGGAACAATTTTTTTATAACCAAAATTAATAGTATATAAACCTCGACCTTATCTAGCAGTTAGCTTCAATTTTCCACCAAGACACCTACACATGTGGGAGAGGAACAAGATAAAACTTAAGAGGACTTGAGAAAGTGGGTGGTAATCATTTAGTAGTGATGGAGGACAAGGGGTGTGAAGGGGTAAGTGAGGGACAACTCAGTTAACAAAAAAACATTGTGAGTTTATTTTTCATGTAATGAAAAAAGATAAAAAATAGAGAAAAAATAAACAAATAATAAAATAAATAATAATTAAAATAATTAAAAAAAAGGTGGACCCACCACCTCTTGGCATGCAAATATTAGTTGTTATAGGAAGGGACACATTTTCTATAGGAAGAACATAAATTCTATAGGAGGAACATAACTACTACAGGAAGAAACATTTTTTGTATAACAACCACTAGATCCTTGGAGAGAAAGGAAATATTCAAAGGAAATGGCAAGGATGTAAACAAACATGCTATAATTTAAAAAATAATTGCTACAATATGAAGAAAAAGTTCTATGGGAAGGGAAAACAACAACTAAAGAGGAGGGAGAAAGTTCACAATAACTCCAAGAGCCCACTCCACAGCCTGGTATTATATCCTATTACAAGTTTATTACAAAAATAGGTAGAACTCACCAGTGGATGCAAATTTAAAAATTCAAGGAAGTAGAGGATGTGGGCTTTACGGAGGAAAAAATGCAAGAAATGAGTAAGGAATTAATTTATTTAAGGCTAAGGAGTCTATCTTGAAAAAACAACTATAGTAAGAAGACAACAGGCTAATGGAGCAACTACAGGAAAAGGAGGTACAACTTGACACCATGGAGAGTTTTTCCATGGAATCCATCCAATCCAGGCAACCATACAAATCATATTCCATTGAGATAATAAGAAAATTTCAAGAAAATACATCTAAGGCATAAAATATGAACAACAGGGCAAGAAGTTGGATAGGTTGTTGAAAGGATGACCAATAGTTTTAGTAAGGGGGTATGATGGGCCTCCAAATTAGACATGAATTAAGACCCATATAACCTTTCCTAGGAACATAAAGGCTATATTAAACCTCTCCTTCTACACTTAATAATGGTTTTTTATCTTTAATATGTTCTTAGGAAGGTTTATAGATAATTGCATAGTATGTGCCTAACATTATTTATTTTTTTATAATAGTGAGAGAATGTGGAGTAAATCCTGAATGAGATAATATAGGAACTTTCTCCCTAGTACATGATGGACCAATATTGTATAGTAAATTAACTGAATATCATGAAATTATTCAGAAATTCTAGAGCTCCACTTATTGAGAAGATATAGGAATATGTTCCCTGTCATTTAATGAAGATTCCTAGTGTTAGGGACCAGATCTAGTTTTTGAGGGATTTTGGAAGGGAAAGGTGTCCTCTTTCAAGGAGAATTCTTCCTCATCTATTTTCATAAGTACTAATTCAAATTCTCCTCTAGGGGCATGTATTTATTAGTATTCTTCTAGAGAAAACTTATTATTTAGAATATCCACTTTCATTCTAGTAGAGATGTACTTGGATTGATTCAAATAAAGAAGTTTTGTGCCATTTTTAGCTTCTAAATCTAGGTTTCATTCATAGGACTCTGATTTTCCTTGGGCTTGGTCATTCCAAGAGCCTCAATGCCCTCTTTTACAAATTTTTATGTTATTTGAATGTCTTTTCACTTTCATCTCTTATTTTTGCATTGACTATTCATGGTTATTTTGTCGTAGGTCAAATTGGTTAAATGATTGAAGTGAGTTATTTTGTAGGTTATATAAAAATTCGCAAGAATTATTAATAATTATAAAATATTTGAAAATTCAGATTCATCATTGAGCTACTTGGATTGGATTACTAGTTCACAAATCTAGCATTTTTGGAAGTCCCTTGTAGCAAAATAGTAGTAATTTTATACTATTTTTTAGAATGTGGTGATGATCTTCATTTTATTTGACTCCACTTGTATTGGGTTATAAATAATAAAATTTACCCCATACAATTTTCACCTTATTAGGTTAGGAATTTGGTAGGTTAACAGGTTCACTAGTTCTTGAATTTCTAGTTTTTAGAGTAGTAATTTTCTACTATTTTATAACACGTGTTAATATGGGTATTTTGGAGTGATTCCACTTGAAACAGAGTCTTAGGACATCCTAATTAATACAAAAAAAATTCCCATCTCATTTTCATTTTATTTACTTGGGAATTTTATAATTTAGCTCACACATGTAGCGATCACGCCACTCTTGTAGTAAGACAAAAAACCTCTTAAGCCTTTCCCAGTTTCCATTTCGATTCACCTCTGCAGTTATGATTAGTGGTCAGATTCATGACTTGAAGAGCATAATGATGATTTTTATAATTAATTTATGAAGCATCTGATGAACTTTGTTGAAAAAATATATCTTGAATGTAGTGTTTGAATAATGATTTCATTTTCTTTCATACATCTTAAGCCATGGTTTCCATTTCCAACACTATTATTTCTATTGCATAGACTAGGTTTCATTTTGATGTACCATTTACATATACGATTAACATTTACATTCATGAAAATTAGAATAGCCTTTCCTTTCCACAAAATTAACTAGGAATTACTCTCTTCAAAAGTAATTATGTTTCCTTTCCATTTCTACAATCAATTTAGGCTTGGATTTCATTAAATTCATTTCATTGCATCATAGCAACAAAAGGACACATTGCATGCTACACATATAATTATGACACCTCTTATGTTTGTAACAACCCCAGTTTGATAATTTAGGTTGGAAGCCTCGGGATTGGAAACATTCTTGTTGCAATACTGGGGCTCATAAGTCTCCTTCTCCATCCCCTTAATAATCATCCGGCCATAGCATGAAGAATACATGCAACTGCAATCCACTCATGAAAAGACAACATAAGTCTGATAAACCCCTAATCTAACATGCTTCATAAAATCACTTGTCAAGGTTAGAACTAGTGACTAGTTGAGTGAATAAATCAGGGATTGCATAGTTCTAGAGATCAAGGTCTGAGAGTGAGGCTTCAGGCTATGAAATTCATAGTTCTATAGGCATAGTGTTATCACCAAAAAATGATCATTTATCCATATCTAACAAAGTGGATCGAAATACACCATGTAAGACCAATTTTACCATAGTAAAATTTCTTTCACTACACGAAATAACTCTGTTACACCATTTTTTAGTCACCTAACCTGTTACTATTATATGGACCTAAGTACACCATGTAAGACCAATTTTACCCTAAATAAAATTGCTTTCACTATGAAAAATAACTTAGTAAAACACCTTTATTAAGTTGTTTATGGTCTAGACAGGAAACCCCATGAGGAAATATTAAATAAATCCACATTTGTTTGATTTTCCTCAAGGAATAATTAGTTAAACAACAGTTTAATTAATATTCCTAGTCATATTTAACCCAAAATAGGAAAATTAATTAGATAAATTATTATTTATCTTATTATTTTATAGGAATAATCATTTAAACCTTATTTAAATAATATTCCTTGTTAAATTTGACTAAATCACTCATAAATAGTTAAAAAAATCATTATTTACTTAATTATTATTCAATCACATCCTTAAAATGATAAATAAATTATTTGTTTATTTATTATTTACAAATAAAGGGATTTGACCCAAGTCAAATTCCTTTTCCCTCCAACAAAAATAATAAAATATTCCATAAAAGTTGGATCTTGATTTGGTTAATAATATTTTAATTATGATCCAATATTTAGACTAACTCAATATTTTGTTATAAATAGAAGGGTTTTTTCATTTATTCATCAGCTTTTGTTTCCTAAAGATCACTCTGGATCTATACTTTTGGTCTGACTTTGATCCACCATCATAGTCATATTTTGCTACCATTTTTGTCTAGGTTTTCTACACCATCAAGAGAGAGGAGTTTTAGATCTGAAGTGCTGAGGACTTACAAGAACCCATCCCATTGAGGAGAACTGGTAACACGCTTCTGTGTTTTCCTCCTAGGTGTCATTAATCCAAAATTCATTCAACATATTCTTGTCTTGTCTATTGGATGCATGTAGTAAATCTTGTTTTTTCTACCATTTAATGTCTTCTAATGCATAGATCTAGATTTTTTTAGCTCTTATCTTGATCACCTAACTACATATCTGAGGATATTAGCAGCCATGTTTTCTATTACGGTTATTTGTTATGTACAACTAAAGTGGTATTTTTTTGTACGCTTGGAATTAAGATTCATACTAACAACTGGCGACTCCACATGGGTTTACGATTACGACTGTTGTCGTTTTTCTGATCCTTTCAAATCCAGTTTCTTCAAACCCTAGGATTTCTCTTCAGCCCCTTGTTTTTTCTTTTCTTGATGTTTTTTTTAACCTATAAAACCCTAAAATGATAAAAATTCTAACTTACGTGTGTTTTCGGACCTATTGTGCAGGTGACAGACATTAGTCGCAGCTGAGACGAAATTTTTTTCTAAACTCTGCTGACGAGAGTGCTGGAAGTGAAAGTCACACCTTTTGGCCCAAAAAATGTGACCTGGAGCTTCAGGAAGCAGGAATCAGCCCAAAAATTGCGACCTTTGCTGAAAACAGGTCAGAAACTGCGACCTGGATTTTTTGTAAGGATTTTTCTGAAAGTTTTCTGGGTTTGTCTGAGCCTCTATTCAAGGTTGTCTAACCTTCGTCTTTGCTCATTTTGGATATGTACTTGTTCTTTTCTACTCAACTAAGCAGGAACTTGGCCCCCTAGGGCTTCAGTACCCTCCACCTTTTGTGGAAGAGTTTTTGCTATTGTAGGTTGTCTGAAATTTCAGAGTCCTGAACCATTTTTCATATCTAATACCTCACCTTCAGATCTGATTGAGAATGGCTTGTTATCCATCCAAATCACCTCATTTAGCTTTGTTTTGGTTTTCCTCCATGGTTCACTCTGTTTCCCTCAAGGAGATAGCCTTTCGCCACCTCTTTTTACAGCAAATTTTCCTCTGATTTGTTGTTGCTTTCTACACCACTTTCCAACAGATTTTTCCCTTTAGATCCCTGTCCCTCCTAACCTTACATCTATTGGATTTTTTAGTGTGTTTTGATAATTTTTTTACTCACCTATATACTAGTTGTTGAGAGACCCACCTCATTGGGTTTATATTATTTCATTATTAGATGTTTATTTTCTATGTTTGCAGGCTTATATACTGTCATTTGCAGCTTTATTTACAGCTATAAAGCACACTTTTTCTTTTTCTCTACAAACTTCTTGGTTTTAAAGATTAAAATTTATGCTCTTTTCACACACACCCTAAGCGAAAAAAGGCTTGGTTAACACCGCCAAGAAAATACTCTAAAACATTCAAATCAATTGATCCTACACCTCTCTGACCTTGTTTCGACATTGTAATTAGTTGATCTTGCACCTCCTTGCCCTTGTCGGTCTCCTTTTCCCTTGTGTTGTGTTTGTGTCATCATCATTGTGCCACCAAGGCATTTATCATGGAGACTTCCTGACCTTCATCCTCAGTTTCTGGTAGGAAGACTTACTCCTCCGCGTAGGATTTGAGTTAGTCCTCCTTCGAGTCCGCACTTCGAATATTCTTCTGGTTCATTGGGTTTTCCTTCTCATTCCGCCTTCGATTCTCCCCCTAACACCTTCACCATGTCTGGTGCAAGACCTAAAGCTGGTGGTAACCCCGACCCTCATGCTAGGAATACCACTAGTGGGACTGCAATAGACACTACCCCGACTGTGCCCTTGCTCGCCTTCATGGCAGGCCTCAGCCTCCCCAATTTTGACTAGTTGATAAATGACCCTATACACCATGACGCTAGTTGGCCTGCTATGCCGACGAAGCTCCCTTCCAACATTTCAAAGTTTGAAGACCTTGGTGGAGAAGATCCTTCAAATCATGTTCGATCTTTCCACATGTGGTGTTCATCTAACTTCATTATCGACGACTCTATCCATCTTCGATTGTTCCAACGTAAGCTTATAGGTGAATCTTCTAAGTGGTATGTTCATTAGGCCCCTTCCTCTCATACCACCTCTGTGACTCTTGCCCAGGCTTTTTTGTCTTTCCAACTTCCCCTTCATTATGACATTGGAACCGAACTCCTGACTTCTTTCCATCAATCATCTACAACCCGCGTATCTGACCATGTCTAGGAATGGAGAAGAAGAAAGAGCCTATGTCGAGCCCCTACCTTCATAGATCGTTTCTACATGGAATGGTTCCTTATATCTCTCTTTCCACCTATCAGGAAAGATGTCGCATTGCACTTTCCTCAAACCGAAGAAGACGATCTCCAAATTGCATTAAAATATGACCTGGTCTACACTCAGTCGGGTTATGTTTATACCGTTCTACCTGATCTTCCCAAACCTGGTGGTGCCAATGCACCAGGGGCATCTCACGCAGCCGACAGTATCATTGTATCTCTCTCTAATCCATATGCTCAACCTCCCATGGGCTATGGTTTTCCTCAGGGGCAGCCCAACACCTCCTGCACTTTTGCCCCTCCCGGTAGCATGTATCCAGGATACAGCATGCCTCCTATTTTTTCCCAACCTCCTATTTACCAAACTGTTACCCAACCTCCTTAATATCCATATCCACAGCCTCGTGCTCCAACTCCTCTAGCATTAGCACCTCCTCCTCCCTTTCCTTCACAACCCCTGCAATAGCAACCACTGCCCCCTCAGGGGCAGGTGTATGCACAACAGGGCGCAATTAATCCTCATCCCTCAAATAAAAAGAGGAAAGGAACTCAAAATGAAGCTACCCCTAGTAATCCTGGACCTAATCAAGCTAATTCTCCTAACACTAGGAACCCGTAACAGGGCACTCAGCCCAAGCAGGACAGGCCTGTTCACACAAACAAGCCCTGTTATTGTTGTGTTGTTTATAGTCATTACACACATGATTGTCCTCTTTTTCCATAGATGCAGCAGCTGTGGGAGTCTCAAGAAACATTGAGAGGACAACAAGCCTTCCCTTATGTCCCTCCCAGTGCTGCACCTAGTCAACCGGTTGTGCTTACCGATCCTTTCCCTTAGCAAGGATTTGTGGCTACCCAACCACCTAAAGGTCAGGTGGCCACTAAACCTATTCCATCTGGTACCTCCGATTACTATATTCTCATGATGAACTATGATCAACCTCTAACCATAGACATCAATCTTCAGACTCGGTCCCATCAGTACAACAAGCCTCCCACTACGTCTGTCCCTGATCTGCCTCCTTCAGTCTCTATAGAGCCTCTTTCGACACCTAATGGTCCCTTACATATCCCTCAGTCCAAGGTAGAGGTTCATACCAAGATCCCTAAGGGATCACTACGCTGAAATTTTGCTTCCAAAAAAGCTGCCCAGCGTATAACATAGTAGATGATTTGGCACAATCCCCTGCTGTCATTTCAACATTGGAACTCCTCCCATCATGCCCTTCACAACGAAAAACTCTATTATCTGCCATGGGAATTGTAGATCCTTCCGACGATCGATTGATTTTCTTTGATGTTGACCGGTCAGAACATCCTCCTCTCCTTTCTGTCGCCTTCCAAATCCCAATCAAGATCCAGAACGCCAACATTTCCAGGTACATTATTGATGAGGGGGCATCCACCTATGTGATGTGTGCTTCAGTTTGGAAGCAACTTGAATCACCTGAGTTGGCTCCTTCCATGATCACTCTTCGAGCATGGGATGGCCACGCCTCCTAGCCCATTGTCTTATTCTGCAATTTTCCTATTACTCTTGCGGGCAAGACTGTTTATGTTGTCGTAGAAGTCATAGATGCTCCCTTAGATTACAACATTCTATTGGGTTGTAGCTACACTTATGCGATGTCTGTTGTCCCTTCCGCGGTGCACCATAAGATGTCCTTCCCTCATAACGGAAATATAGTCACCATCGACCAGTTAACATATTACAAATCGAAGTGTCAGACCTCCCCTGATTCCATCATCTCTTCAGTGGGAAATAAGAAAATCATTGATCCTTGGACTAGTGTCTCACCTGGAGTCTACAAATATTCCTCATTTCTTGGTACATTCCCTGGTCTTCTTCCTCCTGTCTCTGATCCCAACTCATCGAATGTTTGCATGATGCAATCGTCTCGGGCTACCCTCAAACGACCTGCTTCGACTAGTCAACAGCCTCTGTGCCCTCTGCAGTCTGCGCCTAACCCTTTGATTCATCCTTCTATACCTCCTCCCCGTGGCCCTTTATTTGGTACTCATGAGCCTCTTTACCCTCCTAGAACAGTTTCTTCAGGCCTTAACCATTTAGGAGTCATCCCACCTAGCCATTACCCCTCTAGTCAGATATCGTTCCTAGCTCCCCCCCAGGAGTGTACACGGTACCTATCATCTCTACCCTCTCTCTTCCTAACTTGACCCTTGGAATTCCCGTCTAGTACCTTGATCCTTCAGCCACTACCCTGCCTAGTCAACCCAAACCTTATCTTGCTTTAACCCCGGTTCAACCAGTCCCCATGACTTCTCCTACTGCTACAGTGCCTCAGTCACATCAACAGGAACCACCTCCTGTTGCGACAGCTTCAGGTAAGAAAGGAAAAGCTTGCAAGAGCGAATAAAAAGACAAGGCTACCCTAAAAAACCATGCTCCTCCTTAGCCTCCAAGGTATACACCTCCATGTGCTTTGTGTGATGTTGTCAGTCACGCCACCCATAATTGTCCTGAATTGCCTCGTCTCAAGCCCATGGTTAATGTCGCATTCTATAAGTCTATGGTTCTGAAAACCTCTATTCCTTCCTTGACTGCAGGCAAGAAGACAAAGACTATTCACACCAACCACCACTGTGCTTTGTGTGATCTCCATGGCCATTATACCCACCTCTTTCCCCGCCTCGAGGACTTCCGCACCTCTCTAGCGGCAGTTCGCCAATTCGAGGGAAGGCGCAATGAGTCCACCACTCCCTTATTTGCATGTTTTGCTTCAGCAAAACCAGAGGACACATCCACTTATATTTACATTCTCCCTCCAAATGTCGAAATGACAGAGTCTTCGGTCACTGTCCACTACCTATCATCATCCATAAGACCCTTGGTGGAAACTCCCTCCGAGACTTCCCCTATTGTTTCGCTTGACCTCCCTTCAGTGATCTCCTTGGGCTCAAAATAGGTAGATCCTTTATCTACTTACTCTTCTATCACCCCTTATGACGATGTGCATGTGAACCTCTCTTCTCATGATGATGAGTCAGGTAGTTTCGCTGCGTCAGGTGGTCTTTCTTCCACCAGTCACCCCATCTTATATTACGATGACAACATTATGGAAGTATTTACCACCCCTGACTTTATCTCTTCCCCCTTACATCGAACCCAAGAATTCGATCCACATACACCTTGTGGCCATTACATTGACACCCAATTTTTGGGTAAGGGGGGCACCCATATTTGAGAGACTAGGAGAATCAATTATCCACAACTCTCCTAGTGCATCTGGTCATGTAAACTCTAGTACCATTATTCTTCCACATTTAGAAGAACATCTAGAGTCTCATATCAGTTCTGATCACTCTAGGGATGATACCCCTCATCATTCATTCATCTTATATCAACAACTAAATCCCTTCGACAATGTTGTTGACCAACCTGTGAGCTTTCGAGGAGAGCAGTATTTCATTATCTCAAAATCATCTCTTTGGGATAGTGACACCATGTATTCCAACCTGAAAACTTAAAATCCATTTGATTCATGTATAAAGTACCAAAAGATATTGGTAATCCTCCATTCCCTTTCTTGAACTGCATAACCATAACAAAAACAAATGGCACACCACATCATTAAAATGTGTTTAGATTCCTTCTTTCTAAATACATTTTTGCATGACCATAACATGCCTGGGGGCACCTATGCCCTTCAACCATAAAAATCCCATATCTCAGCCAAAAACAACACTAAAACCCCCTTTCTTTGAACAAGTCACACTTTTTAGGTCATTTCCTGGGACAGGTCACAGTTTTCTGCCCAGTACCTACTACCCAGGTCACAAAACAAACCCCAAAAAGTGCGACATGGCCTGTTCATGAGCTCTGGTTGCCTAAACTAAAATTTCTATCCCCTTAATTGAAAGAGTATGGGTAGGCCTCTTACCTAGAACTGACAGATCTCAATTCCAACGGTCAATTTGTCCGCTATGATTGCCGCAAGATTTAGGGCCTTCTCTCCTCTCTACATTCACCACAGCTACACTTGCGAATGAGTGAACTTGGAGGGAAGGTACCTTATTAACAGAAAAAACCCTAATTTTTATTTTGCTTACTGTGGCCAAACCGTAGCTCAGTTTGAAAATATGTCTGCACCATTGGAAAGCTCTCACCGAGCCCTCAAATGGGTATCTATTAGTTTTTTTTGATTTGATACTTCACCACGACACTTCTTTTCCATGAAGCGTCACTTCACAAATCGATAAAATTTAATTTCTTCACATACAACACTTGTACTTGGGGGCACCACTTTGCCTTCATACTTATCCATACTCGTGTCGATTTTCATCGTGAGTAACCATCATATAATCATGTTTTTATGGTCCCCATTGGACCTTTTCTGTGTAGAAACAACACCGAGTCGCCCTTGTTTAGAGCATCTGAGTTGAGTCATCATTGCATTCATGGAGTCTATCCCGAGTCCCTTTGTATCCCGCCATAGTCCTCCATATTTTGTTTCTTGGTTCCTCTCTCGTGTCACACATTATGGCCTTCAGTCCCACTGTCCCATATCCCTCATGATATTGTGTTAGTCGCTGCCAGGTCATCCATTCCCTTTATGCTCTAACAAGGGAAGTCGTTCGTCAGATACTTAGTACCCCCCATTTTATCATTATCCCTAGTGTCAGTCTATCAGTCGCTCTACTATTTTCTCTCACACCTTAGTTGAGGATCCCTTATTGCCTCACCTATGGCAGACCTCCTTCTGTAGATATTAGATCATTCATTCTAGAAGACAGGTCTAGAGGGCAGTGTACCTTAGTTCCAGCTTCCACTCTTGTTCGGTGCCTCAGATCAACCAAAGGGACTCTTTATTTCCCTTTGACTTGATTGTTTCTCAGCTCCAGCTCCTTTTAGCATGATCGAGATCCGTATACTTGATGGCTCAGTGATGCAGCAGATGATACCAGTGATTCCTAGGTATGTGTGAGATGTTTTCAACCCTCATGAGGGGGTGGCCCTACAAGCATCCCCACACATGCCCGAATGACCTCTTTATTACAACCTTTGATGCAACTCCATATATTTTATGATGTCGGCCTTAGCCGCTTGCAACACCTTTTTGTTTGCATGTATTAGTCAGATTTTTAGAACCCTTTCCTGTTTACAAGGGCATTTGGGTTGTATTTATATCTCATGTACTCAAATATTATTTTATAATTCCTGGCTATTATCCCAGGCATAGTATGTATGTGGGATTCATTATCATGTTTTTACCTGGTTCATGTTTATGCCAGCATGTACTATATTGTTCAGTCCCTTCTTTATTGGACGCACTATTCTTTGTAATTTGTCTCGGTGGGCATAGGTATGCCTCCCCCGCCGCCTATAGCACAGGTACTCACTCATAAAAGAGACTTGTCACACTTGTATGTCTCACCTCCTCAGGGTCTAGTCCTTTAGCGCTTCGGTCTACCTTACATTTCTCTCTCTTTGACTTCCCCTTCGATGTCTAATGATTGAGTTGTTACAACGTACTTCGGTCATACTATTAGCTCCTAACGCTCGCACGCTGGGGGGCAATTTGTTACACCATTTTTTGGTCATCTAACCTGTTACTATTAGATGCACCTAAGTACACCATGTAAGACCAATTTTACCCTAAGTAAAATTGCTTTCACTATGAAAAATAACTTAGTAAAACACCTTTATTAAGTTGTTTATGGTCTAAACAGGAAACCCCATGAGGAAATATTAAATAAATCCACATTTGTTTGATTTTCCTCGAGGAATAATTAGTTAAACAACAGTTTAATTAATATTCCTGGTCATATTTAACCCAAAACAGGAAAATTAATTAGATAAATCATTATTTATCTTATTATTTTCTAGGAATAATTATTTAAACCTTATTTAAATAATATTCCTTGTTAAATTTGACTAAATCACTCATAAATAGTTAAATAAATCATTATTTATTTAATTTTTATTCAACCACATCCTTAAAATGATAAATAAATCATTTAATTATTTATTATTTACAAATAAAGGGATTTTACCCAAGTCAAATTCCTTTAATCTCCAACAAAAATAATAAAATATTCCATAAAAGTTGGATCTTGATTTGGTTAATAATATTTAATTATGCACCAATATCTAGACTAACTCAATATTTTGTTATAAATAGAAGGGTTTTTTCATTTATTCATCACCTTTTGTTGCCTAAAGATCACTCTGAATCTATACTTTTGGTCTGACTTCGATCCACCATCATAGTCATATTTTGCTACCATTTTTGCCTGGGTTCTCTACACCATCAAGAGAGAGGAGTTTTAGATCTAAAGTGCTGAGGACTTACAAGAACCCATCCCATTGAGGAGAACTGGTAACACCCTTCTGTGTTTTTCTCCCAGGTGACATTAATACAATATTCATTCAACATATTCTTGTCTTGTCTATTGGATGCATGGAGTAAATCTTGTTTTTTTTACTGTTTAATGTCTTCTAATGCATAGATCTAGATTTTTGCAGCATTTATCTTGATCACCTAATTGTAGATCTGAGGATATTGGTAGCCATATTTGTTGTTAGGGATGTTTGTTATGCACAACTAAAGTGGTCTTTTTTCATACGCTTGGAATTAAGACTTATACTAAAAAACTCGATAAACCATATTTTATTAAGTTGTTTCTAATTAAAACAATAAACCCCATGAGGAAAAATTAAATAAATCATTATTTATTTGATTTTCCTCTAGGAATAATTAATTTAATCACTATTTAGTTAATATTCCTTATCACATTTGACCCAATCATGGGAAATAGTTAAATAAACTACTGTTTATTTGATTTTCTGTAGGAATAATTAATTAAATCATTATTTAGTTGATAATCCTTGTTGAATTTGACTAAATCACTCAAGAATGATTAAATAAATAATTATTTGTTTATTATTCCTAAACTAATTCCTTGAAATAATAAATAAATCATTTGTTTGTTTATTATTTCTAAATAAAGGTATTTAAATAATTTAAATATCTTTTCCCTCCAAAACATATAATAAAGTATTCCAAGTGGTTAGATCTTGATTATGGCTAATTTTATTTTATTATTTTCCACTTTTGAGAATAACCCAATATTTTCTTATAAATAAGAGGGATTTCCATCCATTCCTAACCATGATCCTAACATCGTCATTATTATCTTCTTTTTGCATTCAAGGTCTCATCTAATTTCAATGCATGTTTTCGTTTGGGTTTCACACATCATAGGGAGAGAAATATCCAGTATACTAAAGCATAGAGGATAGCCAAAGGACCCATCTCATTTAAGGGGGACCTATAGCCATCGTATGAGTCTCCTTCACCAAGTGTAACAAATTCATAATATATCATTCATTATTTGATATCGCTTTTTCTATGTTATGGGGTTGTAAATTAGTTAAATCTTTGTTGTTTAATGTCTTTCTACAACAAATCTATTATTTTGCAGGTTTCTTCTAATTTTCTATTGTAGATATGAATATTTACATAGCCATATATGTTGTAAAGGCCATTAATCACTTGTGGCAAGTAAGGGATTTTTGGTACACTTTCCAAAAGATTTTATGCTAACACCTAGTGTTGTCTTGAGGGGTCCTGACCCAGGTTCAGAGGTTAAGGTTTGCCAACAAATGCCTATACTACTGGCCCTTTCGGTAGTGACCTGCTTGCGCAAGCCAAAGTTTCACCCGAAACAGTATGGGTGGGTGTTCGAACTAGGTTTCTGCACCCTTAGAGAGAGAGCAGGTAAGTTGACTCGTTTGACAACTATAAGATCTACGCAGTCAGAGGTCGTTCGGAGGACTTTCAATGATTAGCCAGAGTATAGTTTTACCAGATTTATATAATAGGATCACATCCACGTGCGGACAACCAAGCATAAAAAATATATTTTCATCAAACTTAATCAGATTGCAGATACAGTTATCATAACACAGATAATTCGCAACTCATAAACATATATCATTCGCAACTCATAACATAATCACATATAATTCGAGTCCTCAATAACCATAACCAAATAGATCAAACAACATTAGATATCCACAATACTTCGCATATATTACTTATCAAAAAGTCTCTTACATACCCCCAAAACCCACCTGTGCACATAGCCAGTAGGGTCCACACACAACCAGACAAAGGATCTCCGCAAGCACAGCCAGCAGGAGTCCTTAACCAATAACCCAATCCAAGATCTAACAGTTCGCACTTAGCATCAATATCTATTAATTCCTCTCTATTGAATAAAAAAGGTTCAACTATTTATAGTACATTAGCCTACGCATCCAATGATCCACAAACCGCAGTTTGCGTACTCTTGGTCTACCCTTGGCCTGCTTATAATGTATTAGGGGCTTTGACCCACCCCAAAACCCATGCACTAGACTAAATATAATAAAAAATATACAAAATGGATCAGATTCACAGCTTGTAGGAGACCCTGTTGCAACAATCCCCCAACACAATCTTGTGACTTGTCCCGAGTCACTATGGTGGTGGGGTCTCCACCTGCGTGCGCAGTGCATTGACAGCTGCGACTAGTGGGGGAAACACTTCTATACTATGAGTAGTAGCACTCTGTATAATGTCTATGAGCTTTTGTTATGTCGGTCCTTTTGTCACATCCGTGACGCACTCTAGTGTCTGGTTTAGTCACTTCACAGCACCATCAACATCCTGTGAGAGCTGGAAGGCCGTAGCAGTATAAGGCTTTAAGCATTCGCCGATAACATGCTTCTTCTGGCAGAGTTCCTCAATCTCATCTTGGAGGGAGTTGCTGGTCCTTGGATGGACCAGACGCTGTGCAGGGACCAAAGTGGGTAAGGTAGCCCCAATCTACTCAAAAGATTCCTCTTCCTGCTGCAATTCCTGACTAATTTTTCGAAGGATCGGATCTTGCTGGACTTTGGTCCATAACTGCAAGGTTGTCTCGAGCAACTGGGCACCTTGAGAAATTTTTCCTATAATGGTGTCTGTAGCTACGGTCACCAGCGCAGCACGCTGGGTGCATACCTCCAGGGGTGTTTCGGGCTACAGTTTGTCTTGCAAGTCACTGATTTGTTGCTCCAACTGCGTCTTAATGACCTAAATTTTTGTCTTGGATGCCCTCAATGCTGCAACCAATCCTTCAAATTTAGCCCGGGGTGTGGCTATGGCTGGGATCTCTTCTGTAACCTCCGTGCAGAGCTATTGGAACACTGTTTCAAGCTCCGCCTGCTGCGAGATAGCGAGGAGCACTTCTGTGTTCTGTTGGGCAATGGTCTGGTCGATCATACCAAGCTGTTGGTGTACTTTTTGGTCACGATGGTGGATCTCTTGGAACACGGTGGTGTGGAGGTCCTATAATTCCTCGCGGGGCAGCTTGGCCAGATCCAACTGCATCCTTGTACCTGCTCGGAGTTGGATTCCTACAAGGGCAACGCTAGGAAAAGAGTAGAGATTAATTTCTTCCGTAGCTAGTGCTGTACTACTGGTTGCCATGGCAGTCCATACCTGAATTACGCTGGTCTGCAACGTATCTGTCTTCAACTAGAGGGTGTGAAGCTCCACCTAGATGGTGGTGATCGCAACCGTTTTTTGTTCCTCTATGGCTTCCCACTTATCCTCTGTAGCCAGTGTAACTGCATCCGCGATTTTCTCGAGGTCACCGTCAGTTAGTGTGATCGTCGCATCATATTCCTTCTGTTACGCATGCTACTTATTTTGGGACCCTTTTCCAGGCTCGCCTAGCCGCTTCATACCCTGGACGAAGGTGGTATCTTTGTCATTCAACCCTCTCATGCTCAGGTCTAGCTGTGAATCGACCTGAGTCTCGGCCTCGACGTCCATTTCGGAATTCTGCAGTGGTTGTGCATCCTTTTCCGTAGCTACGTTTGAGCCCTTCTGGCTTGGTCCTGCAGCCTCCTCTTGTTACACCATTTTTTGGTCATCTAACCTATTATCATTAGATGGACCCAAGTACATCATGTAAGACCAATTTTACTCCAAGTAAATTGCTTTCACTATGAAAATAACTTAGTAAATCACCTTTATTAAGTTGTTTATGGTCTAAATAGGAAACCCCATAAGGAAATATTAAATAAATATATATTTGTTTGATTTTCCTCAAGAAATAATTAGTTAAACAGTAATTTAATTAATATTTCTGGTTATATTTAACCCAAAACAAAGAAATTAATTAGATAAACCATTATTTATCTTATTATTTTCTAAAGAATAATTGTTTAAATCTTATTTAAATAAAATTCTTTGTTAAATATGACTAATTCACCCTTAAATAATTAAATAAATCATTATTTATTTGATTATTACTCAACCACATCCTTAAAATGATAAATAAATCATTTATTTATTTATTGTTACTTAATCACATCCTTAAAATGATAAATAAATCATTTATTTATTTATTATTTACAAATAAGGGGATTTGACTCAAGTCAAATTCCTTTTCCCTCCAAAAAATATAATAAATATTCCATAAAATTTGGATCTAGATTTGGTTAATAATATTTTAATTATGCACCAATATCTAGACTAACTCAATATTTTTTTATAAATATAAGGGTTTTTTCATTTATTCATCACCTTTTGTTGCCTAAAGATCACTCTGGATCTATACTTTTGGTCTGACTTCGATCAACCATCATTGTAATATTTTGCTATCATGTTTTCCTGGGTTTTCTACACCATCAAGAGAGAGAAGTTTTAGATCTGAAGTGATGAGGAATTACAAGAACCCATCCTGTTGAGGAGAACAGGGAACACCCTCTTGTGTTTTCCTCCTAGGTGCCATTAATAAAATTATTCATTGGATATATTCTTGTCTTTTCTATTGGATCTATGGAGTAAATCTTATTTTTCTACTATTTAATGTCTTCTAATGCATAGATCTAGATTTTTGCAGCATTTGTATTGATCATCTAATTGCAGATGTGAAGATATTAGCAGTCATTTATGATGTTAGGGCTATAAGTTATGCGTAGCTAAAGTGGTCTTTTTTCGTACACTTCGAATAAAGATTCATACTAACAACTGGCGACTCCACACGGGTTTACCATTATGACCGCTGTCGTTTTTCTGATCGTTGCATATCCAGTTGCTTCAGACACTAGGATTTCTCTTCAGCCCCTTGTTTTTCTTATTCTTGATGTTTTTTTTAACTCATAAAACCCTAAAATGATAAAAATTCTAACCTCTGTGTGCTTTCAGACCCATTGCGCAGGTGAACGACATCAGTCGTAGCTGAGATGACAAGTTTTTCCGAAACCTACCGCCAAGAGTGCCAAAAGTGTAGGTCATAGTTTTCTGCCCAAAACCTACAACCCGGACCTCCAGGGTGCACTTTACTACACAAAAAGTGTGACGTCTGCTGAAAACAGGCCAAAAACTATGACCTAGACTTTCTGCAGGGATTTTTCTGAAAGTTTTATGGGTTTTGTTGAGCCTCTGTTCAAGGTTGTCTGACCTCCGATTCCACCCGTTTTGGACCTGTACTTGTTTTTCTTCACTCAACTAAGTGGGAACCTAGCCCCCTAGGGTTTCAATACCCTCCACTTTTTGTGGAAGAGTGTTTGCTGTTACAGGTTGTCTGAAATTTCAGAGTCTTCAGCCATTTTTTCAGATCTGATACCTCATCTTTAGATCCACTTAAGATCGGCTTGTTATCCATCCAAATCTTCCCATTTAGCTTTGTTTGGTTTTTTGTATTAGGGGGCACTCCGCTTCCCTCCTGGAGATAGCCTTTTGCCACCTCTTTTTACAGAAATTCTCCTCTGATTTGTTGTTGCTTTCTGCACCACTTTCCAGCAGATTTTGTCTTTTAGATCTCTATCACTCTTGACCCAAGATCTATTAGCCTTTTTTAGTGTGTTTAAATTATTTTTTTTCTCACCTATAGACTAATTGTTGAGAGACCCACCTCCTTGGGTTTATTTTATTGCATTGTTAGCTGTTTATTTTCTGTTTTGCAGGCCTATATACTATCATTTGCAGGTTTATTCACAACTCTATAACAAATTTTTTCTTTTGTCTACAAATGTCTTCGTTTAAAAATTAAAATTTACACACTTTTACACACACACCCTAAGTGAAAAAGGGCTTGGTTAAAACTGCCAAGAAAAGACTCTAAAAACATTGAAATCATTTGATCCTGCACCTCTTTGCCCTTGTTTCGACATTGTAATCACTTGATTCTGCACCTCCCTGCCCTTTTCAGTCTCTTTTTCCTTGGTGCCGTGTGTGTGTCGTCATTACTCAACCTCCCATGAGCTCTGATTTTCCTCAAGAGAATACCAACACGCCCTGCACATCTTCCCCTCTTCGTAGCACGTATTCAGGGTACATCATGCCTCCCTTCTTTGCCCAACCTCCTATATACCACAGTGTTACCCAACATTTTCCGTCTGGTACCCCCGATGACCAAGTTCTCATGATGAAATCCGATCAACCTTCAATCGTAGACATCAATCTTTAGACTCGGTCCTGTCAGTACAGCAAGCCTTCCGCTACATCTATCCCCGAGCCACCTCCTTCGGTCTCTAGAGAGCCTCTTTCAACACCTAATGGCTCCTTTAAGATCCCTCAGTCCAGGGTAGAGGTTCATACCAAGATCCCTAAGGGTCCACTACGCCTAAATGCTACTTCTGACAAAGCCGCCTGTTCATATAGCATAGTCGATGATTTGGCACAATCCCCTGCTTCCATTTCAACGCTGGAACTCCTCCAGTCATGCCCTTCATAGCAAAAATATCTTATGTCTGCCATGGGCATTGTATACCCTTTTGACGATCGATTGATTGTCTTTGATGTTGACTGGTCAAAACATCCTCCTCTCCCTGCTTCCGTCACTTTCCAAATCTCAGTCAAGATCTAGAACGCCAATGTTTCTCGATGCATTATTGATGAGGGGGCATCCACTTGTGTGATGTCCACTTCGGTTTGGAAAAAACTTGGATCTCCTGAGTTGGCCCCTTCCATGATCACTCTCCGAGCGTGGGATGGCCACACCTCCAAGCCCATTGGCTTGTTCCATAATTTTCCTATCACTCTTGCGGGCAAGATGGTTTGCGTTGACATAGAAGTCATAGATGCTCCCTTGGATTACAACATTATTTTGGGTCGTAGCTACACTTATGCAATGTCAGTTGTCCCTTCCGTGGTTCACCGTAAGATGTCCTTCCCCCATAACAGAAATATAGTCACCATTGACCAGTTGACATATTACGAGCCAAAGGCTCAGACCTCCCCTCAGTCCACTATTTCTTCGGTGGCCAACAAGAAAACCGTCGACCCTTTGACCAGTGCCTCACCTGGAATATACAAGGACTCCTCCTTACTTGGTACTTTCCCTGGTCTTCCTCCTCCTATCTCTGATGCCAGCTCATTGAATGTTTTCATGATGCAATCATCTCGGGCTTCTATCAAGAGACCTACCTCGGCTAGTCAGCAGCACCCTCACCCTCCGTAGCCGTCTTCTAGCCATTCGATGCAACCTCTTGGACCTACTCCTCTTGGCCCTTCAACTGGTACTCATGAGCCCTTTTATCCTCCTAGTTCGGTTCCTTCAGGCCTTAACCATTTAGGAGCCGTCCCACCTGGCCATTACCCTTCCAGTCAGATACCGTTCCTAGTCCCTCCACCAGGCATCTATATGACACCTGTCATGGCCACCCTCTCTCTGCCTAACTTCACCATTGGGCTCCTGGTTTGGTACCTTGATCCTCCAAATGCCACCCCACCAAGTCAACCTAAACCTTATCTTTCTTTGACCCTGGTTCAACCGGTTCCCCTAACTTCTCCCTTTGTCATAGTGCCTCAACCACCTCAAAAGGAACCACCTCCTGTTGCAACCACTTCGGGTAAGAAGGGAAAAGATCACAAAAGGGCCTCAAAGGACAAAGCGGCCTCAACTGACCCTGCACCTCCTCTGCCTCCAAATCCCTGAACTTTGTGTGATGTCATCGGTCATGCCACCCATACTTGTCCCAAGTTGCCCCGCATCAAGCCCATGGTTAATGTCATGTTCCCTGAGTTAACGGTCCCCGAAACCTCTGGTTCGTCATCGACTGTTACCAAGAACAACAAGACTATTCACACCAAACACCCTTGTGCTTTGTGTGGTCTCCATGGCCATTACTCTCATCATTATCCCCGCCTGACGCATTACCATGCCTCTTTAGAGATATTTCGGGAATACGAGATTGAACAAAACCAATCTACTTCTCCCGTACTTGCACAATATGCTGTAGGATAGAACGAGGATTTACCTGCTCCTATTGACATTCCCCCCTTGATGTCGACATGACGGAGCATGTGGCCATCATCCTCTACCTTTCATCATCCTTGAGACCCTCAATAGAATTTCCCTCTGAATATTCTCCTGTTGTTTCGCTTGAGCCCTTTCAGCAAACACCCTAGGCTCAACATCAGTAGATCCTTTATCTGCTTGTTCTTACATCATCTCTCACAACGATGCGCATGTGAGTCTTTCTTCTCATGATGATGATTCAGGTAGCCCCGCTGCGTCATGTGGTCTCCCTTCCTCCTGTCTTTCCATCTCCTGTTGTGACAACAACATCATGGAAGCTACATCCACCCCTGACTTCATCTTTCCTGCCCATAAACAAGATTCCATCATCCATACCGTTGGTGACTTATGCAGCCTGAGCTCAAGCTACATCTCCCATAGCTCCCATATTTCCCCTCATCAGTAGCATGTGGGAAGTAGACATCCTACCCAGATCACTCCCTTCCGCAGAGTGCATTTGATTTCCACTATGCGCTCAGGTTGCCATCATTGTTCTTTACCCTCCCATTTATTGTCTTGTGGCACCTTTCAGAGAGACCCCTCATCGACACCTTATCGGTTTTTCTGATGATGCAAGTCGCTACTCCCAGAATTTAGCCTCGGTAGGTTGAGCCATTTTTACCCCTTTGCAGGCACTTGTTCTTTCAAACGATGTATGCATTGGTACTGCTACCAATAATCAGGCTGAATATGATGCTGTGCAAGGTTTATTATCCGATGCCCTTTCACATCACATCCTCCACCTTCATGTTCATTTAGATTCCCTACTTCTTTTCATGCAATTTAATGGTGTATATCATGTGCATAATCCTATCCTTTTTAGAAGATATTTACGAGTGAAGATTTTGATGCGTGAATTTGAAATCATTACTTTCATTCATGTACCTAGAGCACAAAACCACTACGTAGATAGCATTGCAAACCATATTCTGGATTGGCATTTTACACACACATCTAACACAATACAATAACATAAAAATATCAAAATGATGCATATCCATAGTATGTGTCATATAAAATGTTTTAGAGTTCATCAACTCTGATACATATGACATGCCCATAGCATGTTACCAAAAACTCAAAAACGGGGGCACCACACGCCCCTACACACTAATCACTATCTGGAGGATCTTGAGCCAATGGCTCTACCCCCACAGCTTGTAGACCATGAACACTCTGTCCGTCCATTGCCATGCGTCGCATGACCCCTCGCAATTCCGAGGGTAAACCAATACATGGCTCTATGTACTAGTCATATAAGTCTTGCCATCTGCGCTCCAAAACACCGGTCAGAATCCTCTCACATATATGACAAATGTCCTCCAGGAGGGCTGTTGTGTCCTCATTTTGCTGCACCCTTGGTCCAATAGATCCTGTGGCCCCTGATACTGCAAGATGCCCCATGTACCCTACTAGTTTTACCAGTGTTGTATTTGCATACCAAAAGTAAAAGAATCAGTACTACATACAATATTTTGAAAAATTTACATACATGTAAAAGATCAGCAATGTGGCACTTACCATCTGGTCCCCATATACAACCAGGTGGAAGTGGCAGATCCAAGTCCCCGCAATAACTCATCCCACTATAAGGATAGTCATCTATATAGAGCAGCATCTGATCCCAATGAACAAAGAAATCAGGATGAAACACTCATACAATTGCTCCACCTCCTCCTCTGCATAGTAGTCACCCCCACCGGTGCATCATAGGCTCTCTCGGGCCCCCATTTGAGAGCTGTATATGAGGTCGAAGTGTCGGGATCTTCTCAAAGAATAAAGAGCACAAAAATGTACCATACACACAATCATGGTTCACTTGCCGCTTACATAGCAACAACGACAACATCATCTGTGCCCAACCATAGTAGGTCCCACTCAAAACACTCTCCACCAACATCATCTGTCCCCCCGTAATGTGATGGAGTGCCTGGTTGCCTAGGATCCGCAACACCGCTGCAGCC
This sequence comes from Pinus albicaulis, assembly GCA_034641835.2. Lineage (NCBI taxonomy): Eukaryota > Viridiplantae > Streptophyta > Pinopsida > Pinales > Pinaceae > Pinus > Pinus albicaulis. The sequence continues at coordinate 684,114,774 of CM076572.1, read as the reverse complement.
ATAGCACGAGTCTCTAACCTCTCTAAATCCCCGATGGGTATCCGAGTCCCCTTGACTTGGAGACCTAGACGAAAATGGCACTCTACAAACTCTATGATTTTCTACCCATGTAGTAATAATGGCTGAGTATTCCCTACCATCCCAAGTGGTGGGAGACCAGTCAGGAAATATATATCCTAGACTGTCAACTCGATCCGGTGCCCCTGCACTATAAATACCTCATGGTCCAGGTCCCAGTAGATGACAATCCGGGCCAATAAGGGCTCCACAGCTCTCATCAAAGGGTTCTCCACAAGCTTCATAACCCCAAACCTAGCCAAAGCATTGCGAACACCCTGATCCTCTTGGATCTCTGAATGTAATGCATCGAGGTCTCTCTCTCTCCAGTTGATCCGTAATTTTTCCATACCTATACAAAACCATCATATCAATTAGTATGCAAATATGAAATACTATTTCTCATCAAAAAAACACTAGTGCTCAGCCAAAAAATAGCACCGAAACACCCCTCTCAGATAGGTCACACTTTTCAAGCCCTAGCTTGGGACAAGTCACACTTATCTAGCCAAAACCTGCTACCCAGGTCGCAGTTTTTGCCCCAAAAAGTGCGACCCAGCCTTGAGTAGGAGTAGAGGGATTTTACTAAGCATTAGGGACCTAATCTGAACATTTAATCCACTAAAAAGAAAGAGTAGGGTTAGGCCTCTTACCTGCAACTGATAGCTCCTCATTCCAACGGTCGGTTTGTCCACTACGACCATCGCAAGATTTAGGGCCTTCTCTCCTCTCCACATTCACTACAACTCCACATGAAAATGAATGAATTTGGAGGGAAAATGCCTTATTAAAAGAGAAACCCCTATTTGTTCTTTCTCTCACCGCGATCCAACCGTAGCTTTGTTTACCCAACTGTCTGCACTGTTGGAACACTCTCACTGAGCCCTCAAATGGGCATTTGTTAGTTTTTAGTGATTTGATACTTCACCAGGACACATTTTCCCAAGAAGCACCACTTCACCCTTCCAAAAAAATTTAATTTCTTCACTTGCAACACTTGTACCAGGGGCACCATGTTGCCTCCATACTTGTCCATGCTAGTGTCGACTTTCGTCATGAGTCACCATCTGGTATTCATGCTTTTATGGTCCCCATCAGCCCCTGTTTATATGTGGCAGCACCATCGATTCATCCTTGTTTAGAGCATCTGAGTTGAGTCATCATTGCTTTCATTGAGTCTCAAGTCGTTTTTACATCTCGCCACAGTCCCCCATCATTCATTGCTTGGTCCCTCTCTCATGTCGCACATTATGGCCTTCAGTTAGGCTGTCCCCTATCCATCATGGTGTTGTGTCAATTGCTGCCAGGTCATCCATGCCCTTTATGCTCAAACAAGGGAATTCGTCTGTTCGCTACTCTTTCTCCTCCATTTCACCATCTTCATTGGTGTCAGTCCGTCAGTTACTCTACTATTTTCTCTTGCGCCCTAGTTGAGGATCCCTTATTGCCTCACCTATGGAAGACCTCCTTCTCTCCACATCAGCTCATTTATTCTAGAAGACAGGTCTAGAGGGTGGTGTACCTTGGCTGTAGCTTCCACTCTACTTTGGTGCCTTAGATCAGGTAAAGGGACTCTTTATTGCCCTTTGAATTGATTGTTTCTTAGCTCTAGCTCCTCTCAACATGATCAAGATCCGTATACTTGATGGTTTCATGATGCAGCAGCCGACATCAATGATTCCCGAGTGTGTGTGATATGTCTTGACCCTCATGAGGGGGTGGCCCTATAGGTAGCCCCCCACACACTCGAATGACCTCTTCATCACAGCCTTCGATGCGGTTCCATACATTTGATGATGTTGGCCTTAGCCACTTGTAGTGCCATTTTGTTTGCATGTATCAGTCAGTTTTTTAGAGCCCTTTCCTATTTTCAAGGGCATCTGGGTTGCATTTGTATCTCATGTACTCAGTTATTGTTGTTCAAGTCCTGGTTGTTATCCCAGGCACAATATATATATGGGATTCATTATCATGTTATTTATCTGGATCATGTTTATGCTAGCATATGCTTTATTATTGTGTTTTGTGGTTTTTTGGGTTTCTTATTGTTTGTACTATTTCCTCGATGGGCATAGGTATTCCTCCCCCGCCGCCTATAGCAGGTACTCACTCAACAAGACTTGTCGCACCTGCAAGTCACCTCCTCAAGGTCTATTTCTTTCATCACTTTGGTTTACCTTATACTTCTCTCTCTTTGACTTCCCCTTCGATGTCTAGTGATTGAGTTCTTACAAGGTACTTCAGTCATATGATTAGCTCCTAATGCTCGCACACTGGGGGGAAATTTGTTACACCATTTTTTGGTCATCTAACCTATTATCATTAGATGGACCCAAGAACATCATGTAAGACCAATTTTACTCCAAGTAAAATTGCTTTCACTATGAAAATAACTTAGTAAATGACCTTTATTAAGTTGTTTATGGTCTAAACAAGAAACCCTATAAGGAAATATTAAATAAATATATATTTTTTTGATTTTCCTCAAGAAATAATTAGTTAAACAATAGTTTAATTAATATTTCTGGTTATATTTAACTCAAAACAAAGAAATTAATTAGATAAATCATTATTTATCTTATTATTTTCTAAAGAATAATTGTTTAAATCTTATTTAAATAATATTCTTTGTTAAATATGACTAATTCACCCTTAAATAGTTAAATAAATCATTATTTATTTGATTATTACTCAACCATATCCTTAAAATGATAAATAAATCATTTATTTATTTATTATTACTTAATCACATCCTTAAAATGATAAATAAATCATTTATTTATTTATTATTTACAAATAAGGGGATTTGACTCAAGTCAAATTCCTTTTCCCTCCAACAAATTTAATAAAATATTCCATAAAAGTTGGATCTAGATTTGGTTAATAATATTTTAATTATGCACCAATCTCTAGACTAACTCGATATTTTGTTATAAATAGAGGGGTTTTCCCATTCATTTGTCACCTTTTGTTGCCTAAAGATCACTCTGGATCTCAACACTTGGTCTGGCTATTGATCCATAATCATAGCCATACTTTTCCATTTTTTTCTGGGTTTTCTACACCATCAAGAGAGAGAAGTTCTAAATCTGAATTGCTGAGGACTCACAAGAACCCATCCCATTGAGGAGAATAGGGAACATCCTCTTGTGTTTTCCCCCTAGGTGCCATTAATAAAATTATTAATTGGATATATTCTTGTCTTGTCTATTGGATCTATGGAGTAAATCTTATTTTTCTACTATTTAATTTCTTATAATGCACAGATTTATATTTTTGCAGCATTTGTCTTGATCATCTGATTGCAGATGTGAAGATATTAGCATTCATTTCTACTATTAGGGCTATAAGTTATGCGTAGCTAAAGTGGTCTTTTTTCATACAATTTGAATAAGCATTCATACTAACACCTTTGGGTTGACAGGGGGGTCACTTTTGTTGCGTTGGTCCCTTTGGTGCTCCTTTTGCCAGTTTTGAAGCCAATCCTCCATGCAGGGTGCCAGAGCACAATTATCCCATTAATTTCCTCGTCCTTGGGCAATTATCTCTAGGTGCCGCAGCTTCCGCAGGGTTAATAGCCATCATTTTAGCATGAAAAAGCAATCTCGATTTTGGGCGACTATTGGTAGTGGGAGTGGGTTGATCAGTCACGAACAGAACACTATAGGCCTAGAGAACCGTGCAGCATAAAGAAAATACATACGAGTTATGGAAGTGATACAAAACCCTTGTTTGAGCTATGTTTCCTACTTTATGGTGCCTACGGTAATCCAATGGTAGGGTAAACTTCACTTGGAACTTACCATCAAGTAAACGGTAAAAAATATCAAGGAATTGCCTCATTAATTGACATCTGCCCACTCCATTCAATGGTAACTATTCCTTTTTACCAAATTTTACTATTTCAGAGGTTATTTTCCACTCCTTATGTGTGCTCACCATACCTGCTGAGCTAGGACTAAACGTCTGCACCTCCTATGCATCTTCCCCCAACACAGGCTTAAGCCCTGAGTACTTCAAACCCCAAGGTATGTTTTCTTGGTTTGTTTCATCACAACATAACTAAGCCATCTTCATGAACAATTCTTTCGGAGGTGCTATGATTACTACATATTTTCGAATAAAATCTCTATAATAACTTCTGTGGCCAAGAAGTGAGCGCAATCGTCCTTTTGTTGTGGGGGCTGGTGGAGGTATAATATATGTTTTCCAAATTTTTTAACATGGGGTGTGTCTCAATGCTATTCGTTCGCAGCCCAAGTGGTCTGGTATCCATGCACACCCTGTTCAATTCTGAGCTAGGACCTTCTTGTGGATCATTCTTACCTTCTTCTGGGGCTAGGCTGCAATATTCGATCCAGTTTGGTGTCCACGGCTCCCAATTGGGTACTTCAGGTGTGATTCACCCCATGCTACAGTGTCAATGTTCCGCAGAGCTACGTCCAGTTCCTTTATCCCACCTACGAACCCAAATTTTCCCATAAATTCATCCCTCAAAGCATCCTAGTGGCAGGTGCACTGGTGGAGCTCTGCATCTAAGTACCATGCTATGGGAAGTGGTCCCAAGGCATGAATAAGCAGATGAACCCACTCTTGGGCAATTCTATCACACCATTGTTTGATCCAAATGACCAGATATTCGTGTGGATTTTCTGTTCTAAGGAACGTTTTTATTCGCATGTCAGCTGGGGCCTTAAATCGTAGGATCAACATATTCTGACACTCCTCCCTATTATCCACCTATGAATTTTTTGTCAAGCAAACATGTGGCTAATTTTTTTTTTGAGCCTTCAAGAGATACATTTCCTCTGAAAATCTCTCATTCTTGAAGCCTCTATGTGCCCTTTTCCATTGATCAGATCTTCACTATTGTTTCCATCAAAAAAGCCTCATTGTCTATGAAAAAATCATGCTCAGAAAAGCCTCCATTTGCCCTTTTGTATCCCTGCAAAATTCCTCATTTTAACCCTTTTTTCCCTTTCTAAAATTTCCCCTTTGACCCCAAAAATCCCTTCCTAAGTCTTCTAAATCATCCCATCTCCATTTTAAACCTTACAAACACCCTTTGTTTGGCTCAAAAAATATTTTTTCCCTCTACCGAAAACCTCTTTTAAGCCTCAGAAATCCTCTTTTTGGCTTAAAAATCATTCATTTTACCATACACAGGCTTAGCCCCTTTTGGCCCAGCCCTAACCACTTCCCCTCCATGCACCAGAGCGCTAAGACCAAGCACTAAAGAATATGGCACTTATTGGAATAAGAAGATGTCTGGGAGCGCATTTTCTTTGTAAAGTTAAAAATCTCCGATGCGATGGTGTTTTGTTCTATTTAGCGGGGGTGCAATACCCACAGTCGATCTATACATATTCAATGGTCTGCGCAAGTCTTATCATGCCCTACCTCACCCCTTTTTTACCCCTCCGATTATGATCTCTATCATTGATTCACATTTTAATCCAACGGTCGAGCGACAATCACCGATCAGAAATTCTTTATGCACCTCCCTTTGCATTCTCCGATTGCGATCCTCCGATCCAATCTTGGCCATTGAATCCACAAGAACCAACGGCCAGGATTTTCTTTCACTCCACCCTGTGTTCCCCGATTGGCCACCTCCGATCCAATCATAGCCGTCGATCTATTTCCAATCTGACAATCCACATGCAATCGCTCCTTCACCCCATCGGAGTTTTGGCCCATGCCTCCTTCAGTTCTGATTAGATCCTGACCATTCATTCATTTTGATCCAATGGCCAAGATTTCTCCCGACCACTAACCAAATCCTCCACCTTTGTTTCCCCTCTGCAGATTTCATCCATGCATCACATAGATCAGACTGTTCACAATCAAACCACCTTTTATTGGCCCCCACCTTACTGATTGCACACGTTCCCACATCGCACTCCTCCTCCCACCGTCATATCTCATGGTCCCATATCCAACGGCCAGCATCCATATTGCATTCATTCTGTGTCCGAAGTTTAACAGCCTGAACTCACGTGATATAGGTGGTTTCATAAGGCCATGTGTCAGCCGGGGACCTATATCGCGTTCGAAAGGTAAAAACCGCCTTACCCACCTTTCACCACGTGAAACCTGCAGTTTTTATCCTAAAAAAAACTTCCCCACTTTTGTTCCCAAAAGCCCCTCTGATGATCTCGACCGTTGATCTATATAGATCAATGGCCGACACTGCATCTTGCATTCCATTCATGTTTTTCCATCGCGCGACCATAGAATTGCATCACGTCATCTCAACTGTCGATCTCCTCCTGAGATCTGATGGTCCATATTAAATCACCCTCCGCCCATGAACAGGTCCCACCATTCAAGCCAATTTCATATGTTTTTCATTCATTTCTTTGTATTTTTCCAAAGTTTAAAATTTCACGATTTATATTAAAAAAGCTTTTTCTCCACTCACATTAAAACTTTAATGTTTTATATTAAAGTTTATTTCATTTTGCCCAATCTTCCAAAGTAATTCCATTAGTTAATCTCCACCGTCGATCGTCGCCTCCAGATCTGATCTAACGGTCCACAGTCATTTCCCCACCAAACCTCCATCCTAGCATATTTTCACCATTACACTGCATTTTTCCACCGTTTTCCATTTCATCCACCATTTCCACCATGTTGCACTGCCTTTCACACAACCTTCCACTGCATCCATCCTCCACTCTGCATGGATTTTATTAACATTTTTGTGTGTTTTGCAGGGTTACAAGTAGTGGAAACCGCAATGGCTCACAGTCACTGTCATAGTGACACAGAGCGTAGAGAAGGCCATTTTCAGAGCCTAATATTGTAGAGAAATGTTTGGGAGGGTTTCTGAATGAAATATTTCATCAAAGAACCAGTATTGAACTCTGTAATACCCTCCAATGCCATTAAAGCTCAATTTTCATAGACAGAGACAGTCAATGAAACGGCAAAGAGTATCAGCGAAGGATCAGAGAGTTCTAATGCCCATTATTGAAGGTTTTAAGCCTTAATTTAGTGTTTAAAGGGTGAATGCACTATATTGAAGACCTCATGATTAACACAGAAGGCATAAAGAGGCCTAAAGCATAGAAAAAAATATTATCAGTGTTTCACATCAGCAGAAGTTTCCCACTCGAGAAAGGACAAAGTACCCATACTGTTTTTATTCTACATCATGTTCCTGAGAATATTTCGACCCTAACAAAAGTCCTAATGCTGCCAGAGCATTTGTTATGCAGTATGGCAGACCTAAAAGTCATTTATCTACCTTTTTTCTTGTCACCAGAGTACTACAGAGTACTGCAGCCTAAAGTACATCAAAGAACATACTGGGAGTTAATTTCAGCCTGTCGAAGTCCACTCTTTCACCCAAAGAGTACTGAATATTAATGCATAGATATTAAGAATGAATGGGCCTCAAGCCTTTTCTTTTACTTCTGTTTTAATGTTTCATTTAGTATTTCATCTACCTCCTCTGCCTCTCTTTTAGATATAAAACTCATGAAAAAACACATTGTCAAGGTTGTTAATCAGATATCTGTGAATTGTAAGCTGTTTCTCTCGAGATATAGTTCTCTATGTAAAGCTGTAAGATAGGATGAGAAATATGTTTTCAGACTTAATATCAAGTTGTTGGACAATGTTGTACATGATTGGTGTTGCTCTTTAATATGATAAGCACATTTCTTTGGATCCTGATTTAAAGCAGCGGTGATGTTTTCCACCTTTGTCTCTGTTTTCCTTCTGTCATTCATTACATTTCATTTATCTGGTAAGAATTAGAAATTTGGCTTAGGATATACCCTCGCATGGTACCCTAATGCCCCTGCTCTTCTTATCTTAAATTTTTTCTACTGATTGTGCTATCTGAGTACTGATTCTAGATAATTTAACCAACGTAGTAGCTAATATTTATTGCTAGCTGATGTATGAATTAATGAATCTGTTCTTAGATGTTCTTGTTGGGTTTTAATTGAAAGAATTGGGATACTAGGAGTTTAGAATGTTGATTTTGTCTCACTAGGGTGTTTTTCAATCAATTGAACCTTTCTAAGTTTCCTTAAGTTGGATGCCAAAGCATTGAAAGTTCAAAGCCTTTCTCTGATCTCAGGTTTCCACCTTTGTGTTTAAATCTTAATGTTCCTTTGTCTGAAGAGTTAACCTTTTAAGAGGTGGATCATAGGTGTCCAATGGCATGTCATGTCTCTAGATTTGATTCCTAAGTGGTCACCTTGGAGGTTTCCTTATCATTCACCTTCTTTCCTTACCATTTCATACCACACTATCATCATTAAGATCCTATGCTTTAGATGACTAGCCCAATTGAAAACCTTGAATACTGAATAGAAATTAAACCCTTTCCCGACTCCATTGCCCAATGGTCTCGAGTGTTCCCTGAATTATCTATCCTTTGCCTAAAATCCTCTTTGCTCACCCTTTGTCTTGTGTTGAACCCTTCCTTTCATGATTCCCAACAACCAAACAAACAAATAAACAAAACTAAACAAACCTCGTGCCTATAACTAGCCTAATATCTTAACATTTGAACTTCATAGATACATCTATCTTTGCCTTTATAGAGAGATCCCTCTCTAAACCCAGGAGGGCTCGATCCTGAGGTCCCAAAGCAGTTTTTATGTTGTCTTATCTTTTGGTATTGCCAAACTTTCCAGAACATAGGAACCCCAACATAATGGCGACTCCACTGGGGGACCTTTGAGTAAAACACATTTAAACACTTCTAAGAAACTCAAAGAAGACCATAGTAGCTTGAGTTTGGTGGTTAATCATTGTGGTGGATAGTAACCTTCTTGAAACATTCTAAACCTTTCACCTGGCGACTCCATAGTTCCTTAATGATTAAATACTCCACTGGTGATCAGTAGGCATGTTGATTATCTTTGTTTCACAAGACTCCACTGGGAGACCAGCCCTCATTACAACATCAACCATATTAGAAGTAACAAGTAGGATTAAGTTTCTCGGTTTGAAGATAAAAATTCTAGCTTCAAGAACCATTCATACAAGAGCTTATCCTAACCCAAACCCACCTGAAATAGTTGACAACCTTGAGAGAATTCTCAGGAAATCTCCCACCCCTAGGAGGCTAACTATTTCCAGACACATCTATAGAGCTAACTCTGCACCAGAAAAATTTCCAGCTCTATCAGACACTTATTTTTACTTAGACCTACCAAGCAGTTTACCAAGAACTAGGTCATTCAGTGTTGTAGACCAGTCAGACCTTGAGATTCCTGGTTAACCATCCCACAGTGGTCAACACATTAGGGATAGAGAGACTCCTCCATATACACCTCCAGATATTCATTTCATTCAAAACTTGGGCCTCTGCCACCCTAAATCAACTCAATAGAGTGCTGCTGGTCCTAGTATTCATGTCATCCACATACCTGCTGCTCAAGCCAATAATTTACCTCAACAAAACACCATCATGGTAGCCTGGTCTGCACCTTTGGTGTTACGACAGCCTCTTGTGCCTTTACCAAATGATTATCTATCAAAAATCCCACATTTCACTGCAAAAGAGTCTACCACTAATCAACACCATGTAGATAGGATGGAAGATTCCTTTGACTATATGGAGATAGATGATGAGACAGTCAAGATGAGAATATTTTCCCAAAGTTTAGGAGGAGAGGTGAAGAAGGGTTTAAAGAACTACCTCCTAATAGTATCCAGGATCTTCCCTCTTTATACCAATCCTTTATAAACAAATGGGAAGTCAAAACCAACCCTCTCCAGATTTTAGCAGAATACAAGAATCTTAAAAGAAATGTAGGAGAGAGTGTCCATGACTATTCTACAAGGTTTAATATTGTTTACAATGCTCTTCCTCTACACATGAAACCTCCCCAAGGAATGGCTCTAGTGAAATACCCCGAAGGCTTTGATGCTAACATGGCTTACCAGCTTAGGGAGAGAGATTACAACACTTTGGAAGATATGCAAAAATGAGAAGTGAGTGTAGAGGCTAACCTAATTGAGAAGAAAGCCAGAATGAGGGCTAAGAAAAGGGTAACATATAGGGATGAAACTGCAACTTCCACATCTGATCCCAAGTATGACAGTCTAGCCAAAACCATGGAGAGACTAGGGAAATTGGTGGAAAATTTGACTGTTCAAGTCAGTAACCAGAAAAGAAACCAAAATCATAACCAGAACTAGAACTTTAGGAGAAACAACCCTCCAAATAGACAGAGGGACTCTGATCAGCTAGTCATACCCCCATTTCAAGAGAATTTCCTTGATTAGGATGAGGGGATAATAGAAGAGTCTGAGGGAACCACAATAAACATGTTGGAAATAGACAACTCAATCCACAACTGTTCCATAGAAGACAATCAGTCCTCACACTCATATTGGGATGAGGAAAGGTTAGAATCTAAGGATTATAGGTTACGATTTGAAAATGCCATCATGCAAGTTAGAGAACAGTATGAACTTGGAAGAAAAAAGAGTTTAGAAAATTCCAAACCAAAAGCTTATGATATTACCATTAAGAAAAGGCCTGAGAAAACTCCTAAGGTGACTGTTGAAAGCAACAAATCAGCAGCTGAAAGTTCTGGGAAGAACAAAGAAAAAGACAGCCAAAATACTGATAAACAAAGTCAACAAACCAGCAACACTAGCACTGCAGCTAGTGTTCCTGATAAAACAATTGCAAACACTGTACATAGTGAAAATCAACACACTGATTCTGCCACTAAAGTGCTGGCTAAAAAAACAGAGTTGAGTCTTACAAAGAGTCAATCTCCCTTCAATTTGGAGAGTGAGATTACTAAACTTAAAATCTATGTCCCACTTTCTGAGCTGGCCACTCAGGATGTATATAAAGGCCAAATTTTGAAAGCTTTAAATCTAGGTGAAAATAGTGACACTGTCAATCTAAGTGATGACCAACCAGCCCTTCTGTTTGGTCCAAAGATAGAAGGGAAGTTTCAGGAAGGGGTAGTACCTCCTTTTTATATCAGCCTCAATATCCATGACAAGATCCTTCACAACGCAATGCATGACTCTGAGGCTTCACACAACCTAATTCCTAAGGTAGTTATGGAGAGGTTAAGCCTAGAGATAACCCATCCTTATAAAGATTTATATTGATATGACTCTAGCAGAGTGAAATTCCTTGGCCTAATCAAAGATCTGTGTGTGAAATTGACCCAAATTCTAGCCAAATGTATGGTTATGGATGTTGTAGTGGCACATGTGCCACCTAAGTATGGAATGTTGCTATCGAGGTCATGGGGAGCCAAGATGCAAGGTACAATGCAGATGGATGGGTCATATGCCACAATCCCTGTCTTTAGCCAGCTTAGGAGACTGTATAGAGAGGCACAAATGAATTTCATGGTTAGCAGTCCTGAAAAACCTGAAAATTCCCCACTGTACTCTGTACATATAGATCTGAACTCCTTTATCCTCTGCAATAATGAATCCATAGACGAGCGAGACTCGGAGGATAGAGATGCAAGCAATGGAGTAGATCCCACAGACTTCAACATAATGGCCACTCTAGACATAGAAGAAAACAAAGAAGAAATCGTTGGTCAGTGCATTGAAACTGAAACTTTGAGTGAACAAGAACAAGACTACAAACAACTAACTAGTCATCTCTCTGAACTACATACACATCATGAAGAACAAAACACTCCACACCACGATGCAGACCCCATATTACAACATAATAATGAAACCAACATTAGTTAGGAAAATGATGATAAACCTGAAAACAATCCCTTATGGAGAATGAATTTTGATGGGTCTTGCACTAGAAAGACTGTAGGAGTGGGAGTGTGGCTACATAACACAGAGAGTGACTATGCTGAGAGTCATGCCTTTAGTCTGAATTTCAAATGTACAAAAAATATTGCAGAGCATGAGGCTCTCATCCTAGGCTTGAATCTATTGAAAAAAATAGGAGCCCATAGGATAGCTGTACACGGAGACTCTGAGTTAATCATAAAACAGGTGAACAGTGAGTATACAGCAAAACACCCCAGATTGAGAGCGTACAGGAATGATGCTATGGATTTACTGAAAACCTTTGTAGAGTATGAACTTGTGTATATTCCAAGGAGTCCGAACATAATTGCTAATGGATTAGCCTGCATAGCTAGTTCATATCATCAGTCTCCAAGTGACAAACAAATCATCATTCAGACAAAATACAGACCTGCAGTGCCTGATAATGAGAAATATTGGTAGGTCTTTGAGGGCGACAAGTAGATAGATTATTTCCTGATTGGCAGGAATGAGTTTGAATTTTCTGATTCAGACTCTAAATCCGATGAAAGCTGCCTGAGTGAAGAGCCCCCAGATGAAGAAAAAATATCCCATAACGTAGAAATAAACACTTTAACTGAACAACTTGGAAATCAAACAAAAGAATATAAAAACATAGAAAAAGAGGAAATAGAGGTGTTGCAGTCAAAAGATAAGAATATACCCCGAGGACTGGCACCTTTAGAAGACTTTTTTGATTTTGACGACGTAGCGAAAAAACCCACTATAGAACGCTCAGACTCTGATGTCGAGGAATGCAACATAGGCACCGAGGATAAGCCTAGGATGATAAAGTTGGCTAAGTCCTTTCCCGTAGACATGGAAAAGAAATATATTGACTTATTTAAAGAATTCATCGATGTGTTTTCCTAGACCTACGAGGACTTAAAGGCCTATGATACAGACATTATACAACACAAAATTCCTTTGAAAGAGAACCAAAACCCCTTCAGACAGAAACTTCGTAGAATTAACCCAAAAAAACTGCCTCTAGTTGAAAAGGAAATCAAAAATATGTATGAGGCAGGAATTATAGTGCCTGTGAGGTTTTCCAATTGGGTTTCCAACCTTGTAGCTGTGAGAAAGAAGACAAGTGATATCAGACTATGCATTGATTTCAGGAACCTTAACAGAGCCTCACTTAAAGACAATTACCCCTTACCAAAGATGGAACACATCCTACAGAGGGTAGTTGGCTCAAAACGGATCTCCCTGTTAGACAGTTTTTCAGGCTATAATCAAGTTTTAGTACTCCCAGAAGACCAAATCAAGACAGTTTTCACCACTCCATGGGGAACTTTTATGTACATAAAAATGCCTTTTGGACTAATGAATGTTGTTGTGACCTTCCAATGAGAAATGGACATAGCCTTTTCAGAGGAGATAGGGAATTTCATTGTCATCTATCTAGATGACATAATAGTCTATTCCAAGACTTATGAGGAGCACCTAAAACATTTGAGAAGAATTTTTGAAAAATGTAGAAGGTTTGGTCTGTCTTTAAATCCCAAGAAGACTTTGTTCAGGCTTCAAGAAGATAAGCTTCTTGGCCATATTATATCATAGAAGGGAATTAAGATAGACTCGCAAAGAGTTGAGGGAATATTGCAGATTACCCACCCGAGAAACATTAAAGAGTTGCAGTCCTCTATTGGGAAAATTAACTTCTTGAGGAGGTTTATTCCCAACTTAGTTGAACACCTCAGAGATATGAAAAAAATGCTGAAAAAAGGTGTAGGGGTTAAGTGGACCGTAGAGGCTAAAAAATCTTTCAAATTATTTAAACTTGCACTCACCCGGGCACCTATTTTAATTAGCCCTGACTTTTCAAAGGATTTCTTGATATTTTCCTTTGCCTCTGAGCATACAGTGGCTGCAGTCCTACTACAGAAAAATATAGAGGGAATGGAACAACCTATTGCTTTCTTCAGCAAATTTTTGAGGGATGCACCCTTGAAATATAACATAATGGAAAAACAGGTCTATGCCTTGGTAAAGGCCTTGAAATATTTTAGGGTGTATATAATACATTCTCAAATCATTGCCTACATTCCTAACATAGTGGTCAAAGACATTTTGTTCCAGGATCCTGGTGGAAAGAGGGGAAAATGGATTGCTATAATATTAGAGTATGAACTGGAAATAAAACCCACAAAACTGATCAAAGGTTAGGGCTTAGCTCAAATAATGGCTAAATCAAATTTGCAAGCCCTGGACATAAACATGGTAGATGCCTTGTATGAACAGGAAGGATTTCTTGATCCTACTGTTGAAGAAAAATTTCAAAATTCTCCTTGATATTCTGATATCCTGTTGTTGTAGAGGTAAATCCCCTCTGTGGACAGAGGTGATCCCTACTAGCCTAGATCGGGTCTAGCAACAATCGTATCACGCTAAGGTGCAAGTTCCTAATTGCAATAGACCAAATTTCGATGAAGGCCTACCTCAAGTCCAAAGTTTTTGTTTGTAGAGAAGATGGCGCTCCAGTTTCCTTGCTCCAGTAGATCACAATCATCTCGCTTGTCGTGATCGAACACCTTCACATGCAAGAAACATGACAAACACAAGCGTAAAACCCGATATATGCAATTATGTATCAGTCAGAGAAGACACAAATCATGATCATAATGAACAATACGAGTGGAACCATAACCAATAGTTGCTTATCATTAATTCATACAAAGGAAAATACAACCTGGCTCTGACGATGAATCTTCCTTTGGTGGGTCATCAGCGGAATACGTCTCGATAAAGCTCGTCGGGAATGGGGACAAGCCTCTCTCTTCGATCGTCAATATCCTTGCTACTGATTTGGCTCTATAAGGACTATCAAGGCTCTTACAGAATTCTTTAGGTTATGAAGGCTCTTGGAGACTCAACCATTCAGCCATTCAGCCATTCAGCTATTCAACTATTCAACCATTCAACCATTCAGCCATGGAAGATGGCTATATTTATAGAGCAGAGGAGGAGGTTGGGATCCCTACAATAGTGTAATGGAGGCCTTATCCCTTGGGAGGTTCCCCATAAGGTGGAAACAAGAGGCCAAAGGAGGAAGGCTATGGTTATTCAGTCGAAGCCACTCCTCATGACTCATCGACAAAGTTGTTGTAATCAAAACTTCGCCTCTTTTTTTAAAAAAATTTCCATAAGCAGATTGGTGCGGGTGCTCAACTGGGATAGAGCGCCAATTGGCGCGAGCTCAGTGTTAATTTTCCTCATTGGTGCGAGGACATAACGAGCTACCAGCGCCAAGGAAAAAACAAGTGTTTCTAGGGGTCTTCTCAGGAAATGATCAACATAAGGAATGTTGTCCTCATGGAAAGGGATGCAATGATGGTATTTGCAAGGCATGACACTACTTATTCGTCATAGAAATGACCCTCCTGTTGGGGTTCCCATGTTTTGGCCAAATTGGCAAGACCAAAAGATGAGACAACATCAGAACCACTTTCAGACCTCAGGATCTAGCCTCTCCTGGGTCCAGAGAGGGATCTCTCTAGGTGAGCGAGGTTTTATGTCTATGAGGCTCAAATGTTATGATTTTAGGCTAGTTATAAAGCTCGGGGTTTGTTTGTTGGATTGTTTGTTTGGTTGCTGGTTATCAGGAAAGAAGGATTCAATGTAAGACCAGGATGAGAAAAGTGGGATAAGGTAGAGGTGAAATGTTCCAGGAAATACTCAAAACCATTGGGCAATGGAGTCAGGAAAGGATTTGCTTGCTAATCAATAGGCAGGCTTTCAATTGGGCTAGTCATCTAAAACTTAGGATCTTTATAGATGATTATGTGATGGGAGGGTGGGAGGAGGAGAGATAACATAGATTTAAGAGCATAATGTTACATATCAGTAGGTCTCACAAGGATCCTAGTGGACAGGGCTCACACTAATCCCCAGTGTTCCAAAATTTTCCAACTGAAATCTATAACAAGAAGCATCTAAGAGCTGAATTCGTTTAATTCATACATCAGAGAGCAGGCAATATCATCCACTACACTGGTTAAATCAACTAAAAACATTCCTTAGATAACACATTCCGAAGAGAAACATAAATGGCAAGGAGAGCAGCAACATAGGGTACCTAACAAGGGTAAATCCTATGCCAAACTTCTGATGCAAGCCAATATAAACGAAATGAAATGAATGTAAACACGGAGATAGGAAAACATCACCGCTGCTTCAGATCAGGATCCAAAGAAATGTGCTTGTCATATTAAGTAACAATACCAATCAAATACAATATTGCCAATAGCTAAATACTCAGTCTGAAATAATATCCTTCAACCTATCTTACAATCTTTGCACAGAGACTGTGTCTCAAAGAAACTCCTTGCGGTTCTCTGATACCTGATCAACAACATTACAATGAGTTCTTCATGAATTTATAGCTCGGGTGGAGCAGAGGAGGTAGGTGGAGAACTAAATTCAGTATTAAAATTTTGAAAAGAAAGAGGGCCGAAGCCCATTCTGTATAGATCTTGTGCATTAATCTCTGGTGTTCTTGGAGTGCATGAACGATCTTCTTTAGACTTGGATTTACTTCGATATGACTCAGACTGCAGTACTTTGCAGTACTTTGGTGTATAAACAAAATGACTGAATGGACTACCATGCTGGTGAAACAAATGCTTCTGATAGCGTAGGATTGCTGCGAAGGGGAGAGAAAACTTGCTTGGACACCATATAAACTGAAACCATAATGTGTACTATGTCCTCGCTCTGGAAGAAACATTCTACTGATTTGAACCCTAATTTCAAGAATCTCTACGTGTTGTACCTTCTGCATGATTTGTGGGTTTACTGATCTGTTGCTTTTCCTCTAAACTGCTGTATTACGCTCAAACCTCAATTCTGAATGCTGGAATCCATGATCATGAAGCTGTTTTTTCTTCACAGCTTCATAAATTTCTCGATCCTGCAATATCTGGGCTTTAATGGCACGGGATAGAGTTTGCAAAGTTTCAAACTTCGTTCTTTGATGGAATTTATACTGTCGCCACCTTTCTTGACATTTCTCTGCAGTACTAGCTTCAGTTTTAATTCTGCCTGCTCAATGCGCCGCTCACAATGATTCTTATGAATTATGGCGATTTCCCGCCTCTCTGGAAACCCTGCACAATACGAAAACATGTTAAGAAGACAATGGGGATGGTGGACACAACGAGATGGCTAGACTGACGATGCGAACTGTTTTGATGGAGGAAGTATCGTGAATGACCTACAGTGTGGTGACAACAACATAGATTACAATCAGGAGGTGGCACAACAGAAAAAATGAACGAAAAACCTTTGAAATTCCGACCTTTGAATGAATATATGAAACTAGAGGGAGACCATATGGAGGACATGTGGAGGTGACGTGGCAGAACCGGTTGACAGCGGAATGGTCAATATTGGGGGGAAGACTAATCTGGACCGTTAGATTCTCAAAGGAGATCGACGGTGGGAAACCAGCAGAGGATGACGAATGGTGGACAAGGGGTACGATGGCCGTGGTTTAAACTCCGCGCAGCTTCGTTGATCGGTGACTGTTGGATGAGGCGCCCAAAATCTAATGGCTGATAGGAATATCGCTGGGCATCCTAAGTCGAAATTTAATGTGTGATGAACAAGCGGTTTTGAAACCGTACAGGAGCCATGCGTTAATCGCCGCATGGAATCACTGGCCGATGGGGAAATACTGCTAGCTCTCGGGTGGTGGTGCGATGAAAACCGGGTTGTTTTCTGTACAGTGCGCAGGTGGGGACCACGGGAACAGGCGGGCTCCGGATCGTCAGATCAAAATTAAAATGAATGGTGGTTACCTCGTCGGGGTTATAACGGGGAAACACGAAGGGCTGTGGGGTCAAGGATCACTGCCCGATCAATAGGATCAACGGTCGACCTTGCACCCGATACACTTCGGAGATAGGCACTTTCAGTGCTGGCAAGTGGTTCCGGCGCTGGCTTACTTGGAGGAAAAATGTGTGAGGGCTAGTAGAAGAGGGGCTATGGCCTATTATAATGTTGAAAATGGGTTTTTAAACCATTTTAATGCATTTTAAATCCATAAAGAGGGTAATGATGGAGCGTAGAAGGGGAAAATGGCACAACAAAGGGTGAAGGTAGGATTTAAAGAGATATTTGGGGGGGAAATTGGGATAGAAAGGGGAATTTTCTGAGGGGAAATAGGGGAAACATGGTGAGTTCTGCAGAGGGAAAATTATCAAAGGAAAAGGCATAGGGGACCTCAAGGATGATGTGTATTTGGGGAGATGCATTCCTTGAGGGCTCAGGAACAATTTTAGCCCCCTGTTTTGCTTTGTAAAAATTTTATAGGGGGGCTAACACCTCGAATGGGAAAGATGGGGATTGCAGGGATGGTGATAAATTGTTGTGTAACAGATGTCCCCTAAAGCATGAGGCCCAAAAGAGAGACAAGGGTGAAATGCATTACGAGAACGTGTCCAACTGAAAACACTGCCGTCGGAAAACCTACATAGAGAAGTACAACTAATATCTCAAATACATGATATATATGTGGTATGGGTACAACCATTCGTAACAGAGTATACAATAATCCAGATCCAAGGTATGGACGCAGCCATCCAGCGAGGATCGATAAATAGACTCAGGTATGGTCGCAGCCATCCAATGAATGATTCATGCAACCAATCATAATAATCCACAAAATCGCATCCTGGATTCTAACAGACAAAATCCAGGGTCTTGCGCTCCATCTCAACCCGAAAAATTACAAGTTCAAGCATACGAATAAGTGAGCTGAAGTCGAACATGCAAGAACATCGCCTGATTACCAGCCAATGATGAAAGCTGTTAACAGAAGCGAGAGGTACCACCAATAATGAAAATGGCCCTCATGGTACTCTAGGTAAAATCTACGACATGTGATTCAGTGAGCTGGCATCGAACACCCATAGAATCACTCGATCGAAGGCCAATGATAAAAACCTCACGTCGAACACGAAGAACCTGCCATTGAGGCATGTAGGCTCCAAGGTACCAGAAGGGAGTCTCTATATCAGCTTCCAGGATAATGAGCTGAAGTTGACAGGAAGTGATCTTGATCGAAGGTGGGCCATAGTGTTTCCCACATCACTGATGCCAGACAGAGGAACATAATGTCTTCGTGAATCAGGATCAGATGAGAATCAGAGGAAGGTTGGAATTTTGCAGAGGTCAACTTCTCTTGAACATATGGTAGCACGACAGTGAGTTTGGCAGTATTTGACATCAAAATATCAAAGGTCATGATGATGGGGCAAAGAGAAGATGAGAGGTCAAAAATGGATTACCCAAACCCATGGAGACAATCAAATAACGAGATGAGATGTCCCCAACCCGACACGAATGTAGACAAGTGCCATGTTCAACAGCAACATACTGCTGACACGACAACGATTTTGGTTCCATTTTTCCCCACCATTTCTGGCGAGTACCCCAATTATTTTTAAAAACAAGATTGAATGGGATAGAATATGCTTGTAATATAAATCCATCCTTTATACAAATCCATCATAGTACATTTAACGAGCCCTAGGAAGGAGGAACTCGAATATCGTCATTACGACTGAATCCAACGTCATCAGGGTTTAACGAGTTCGACAAAGGAAGAACTTGGTGTCTTTTCATGTTTAGAGAGTTTGAAAAGACAACGGAAAAGTAAACTCCAACAGTCCCTTTTCGTAAATAGTTCCTCAGATCTGAAAAGGTAGAAAACTATGTCTGAGAAAACCTCCTAGTTGTGATAGGCTAGGGTATTCCTTTTTTGTAAATAATCTATCCCAGCCCAAAAAATGGGTAAACGTATAATGGGTAGATGTTGTGTCGTAACCACTTTAACGTGATCAAAACTATAAGCGACTCGACAGTATTTTCATGTTTAGAGTGTCAGAAAAGAGCTGAAAGGTGACTCCTCCTGGAGGAACGAGTGGTATAAAGGGTAGCAACTAGTTCCGGTAATGGTGGAACTGCTCAGAACAAGTAAAGGTTAAGAGGATGGATAACAAGACCACTCATCGTAGCGGTTCCTCAGGATTGGGTGAAACAACCAAGTGAAGGCATACGATCAGCCAAGTAGATAGTGACGATGGAGTGAGAAAACTATGGTTCATCTGGCAAGATAGGCTTATAAAATGGCAATCACAAGAGGTAAAATGGGAATGGTTTCATTTTTACACAAGTTTGAAATCAAGAAACTCTGCTTGAAGTTGGTTTCATTTTTACACAAGCTTGAAACAAAGATAAACTATGCTTGAAAATGGTTTCATTTTTACACAAGCTTGAAACAAAAACAAACTATGCTTGAAAAAGTAAGCATGCCCCCAGCATGGTGACTCAATTCGAGGTACATGCCCCCCAAGCTTCAATCCATATGAAAGGTAGATGGAGTGAAGGTTCAAATTACGAGATATAAGAAAGACTTTACTGGGATTTTACGAGATCTAAACAAAGACTCGAATTGAATGGGAACGTGTTTCATTGTTTTAGCAAGGTTGACACATTAAAAGAACTATCCTCAAGACACCTTGTTTCATGGTTTAATGAGCTTGGCACAAGACAAGGAACTCTGCTCCGACAACCTTGTTTTATTTTTTAAGGAGCTTGACACAAGACAAGGAACTCTGCTCCAATGACCTTGTTTCATTTTTTAAGGAGCTTGACACAAGACACATAACTTTTCTCCCCAACCTTGTTTCATTTTTTAAGGAGCTTGACACAAGACAAGGAACTGTGCTCCAATGACCTTGTTTCATTTTTTAAGGAGCTTGACACAAGACAAGGAACTCTGCTCCGACCGACCTCATCATAATGAACAAGAAGTCATGGCTTCCAATATTTTCTTGTCCGATGGAAGGAAAACATCTTGGAAGTCTTGACCCAATGCCCCCAGCACACGATGCACGACGGCACTATCACTAAGCACAGGCACGGGGTAGGTAGCCACATAGTTGACCTGCGGTGGGGCAGATACAACAGGTGGATAAAAAACAGGAAGGGATGATGGTGGGCCAGCTGCCATATCAGGACCAAAGAACAAAAGCTAATCAATGGTCACAATCCATCCTTCATGTGGAAAACATACCACACAAAAAAGGGAGGAGACAAGCGCTCCCATGGCAGAGGTGTAATCACGCCCCAAGATAAGATTGAAATCCAAGGGGCCTGGAACAACCATCACGTCCATATGGACAGTTTTACCTCCCAAATTAACAGGTAACCTTGGAAGGATCCCTGACGGTTGACTAGCTCTTCTGTTAAATGCCAACAGATTCTGCGTAACAGGTGCAAGTGGCGGTGAACCGAAAGCTTTCCAGGTAGTGGAGGATAGAACACTAATAGATTCATCTTCGTCCATAATGGTGCTGGGTACAACCAGACCAAATTCCTGTACTGTTATCTCGAAAGGCACATAAGACGGAAGGCGGTATCCCACAAATCGATTCCAATCAAAGGAAGAAACCAAACTACTTGGAGGGGCTACCATCGAACCGAGATGGTCTTCCCCTGGTGTTACGGCCGAAGAAGGAGCATCCTCCATGACCTCCATCTTGAAGGTGGGAGGGGTATCCTCCAAAACCTCCATCATGGGAGGTGGAGGAGCAACTTCTTGAGGTATAGAGATAGGAGAATCCTTCTCAAAGTCTGAAGAATCTAAAGAAACAAGAAGAACATGAGGGGTGTGAGATCCACTCTCGATGGAAAAGACTTGGTGCACCATAGAAGGGACCATCTCAACCGATCCCACAACCAATGGTTGGTCAGGGATGGATTCATGAATTTGAATTTCTGGAGGAGCGGGATTGACCAAGGATGACTCTTGACCAATCGTAGGATCAGCTAGTGAAGGACTCAAAGAAAGTTGATTATAACCAACCAGGAGGCATGGTGTAGAAACAACTAAGTTGTCCAAAACTCTCTTGGCTTCATCCATATATGGAAAAAGGTGAATGGCATGGTGCCCTTCACACAATTTATAGGGATTGGTAATCTTACCTTGCCTCTTAGGAGCCTTACCAGCACAAGTTGAAGACGTGCCCCCAACCTGACTCCCAGAAGCCAAAGGCAACGACGGATGACCATTGGACCATTCTCCAAGCACCTTGGGAATGCTAGGGAAATCTCGAAGGAGATGGTCTCCCATGCACAACATGCAAGGGAACTTGACTCTCTGTGGAGGTTTGGAAGGTTTATCAAGAGGAGATGTTTTGGAGGCAGTAGATGCAGCCTTAGCCTCTCTCTTATCGGACTTCTTCTTCTTACTGATTTGGCTCTATAAGGACTATCAAGGCTCTTGAAAAATTATTTAGGCTATGAAGGCTCTTGGAGACTCAACCATTTAGCCATTCAGCTATTCAGCTATTCAGCCATGGAAAATGGCTATATTTATAGAGGAGAGGAGGAGGTTGGGATCCCTACAATAGTGGAAGGGAGGCCTTATCCCTTGGGAGGTTCCCCATAAGGTGGAAAAAAGAGGCCAAAGGAGGAAGGCCATGGTTATTCAGTCGAAACCACTCCTCATGACTCATCTAAGAAGTTTTTGTAATCGAAACTTCGCCTCTTTTTTTAAAAAACTTTCCATAAGAAAATTGGTGTGGGTGCTCAACTGGGACAGAGCGCCAATTGACGTGGGCTCAGTGTTAATTTTCCTCATTGGCATGAGGACATAACGAGCTACCAACGCTCAAGAAAAAAAAAGTGTTTTTAGGGATCTGCTCAGGAAATGATCAACAGAAGGAATGTTTTCCTCATGGAAAGGGATGAAATGATGGTATTTGCAAGGCACGAAACTACTTATTCGTCACAGAAACGACCCTCTAATGGGCAAGATGGGGATTTTAGGGATGGTGAAAAATTTCTGTGTAACACCTATATGTACTCACTAACCTCAATGCCCCTCCTGAATTATCAAAGACTAAGGCCATATTCCTAAAGATAAAAGCCAGAAAATATTGCATACTGAATGAATGTTTATATTGGAAAAATGAAAATGTTCTATTGCTTAAATGTTTGTCTGAAACTGAAGCAGAGAGGATTAAATAGGAGTTCCATGTAGGAGAGTGTGGAGGCCATTTAAACTGTAAAGCCACTGCTAACAAAATACTCATAGCTATCTATTACTGGCCTACACTTTTCAATGACATCCACAAAATGATAATTTCCTGCCATAAGTGCCAGATTTTTTAGGGCAAAAGAAAGCTCCTCCCTTTACCATTGAAACCCATTACTGTTGAGGCTCCCTTTAAACAATGGGGCCTAGATTTCATAGGGGAAATACACCCAGATTCTTCTGCACAACACAAGTGGATCTTGATAGCCACAGACTATTTCACAAAATGGATAGAGGCCATACCTTCTAGGAATGTCACTGATTTTGTTATCATTAAGTTCTTAGCAGACCACATCCTCTCTAGATTTGGTTGCCCAAGAAAGATACTCACTAATAATGCTGCTGCTTTTGGATCCAAGAAAATGATTGATTTTTGTCACAGGTATCAAATAGCACTCGGTCATTCAACTACTTATTACCCACAAGAAAATGGGTTAGCTGAATCATCAAACAAGAGCTTGGTGACCATAATAAAAAAGCTACTTGAAGAGGATAAGAAGTCATGGCATAACAAATTAGTGCATGCTCTATGGGCTGACAGGCTAACAACAAAGAAATCCATTGGAATGTCACCATATCAGCTTGTTTATGGAACAGAGGTAGTGTTTCCTACTAGCCTTGGGGTACCAGTGATTAAACTATTCCAAGAGATTTAGACAGAAGAGGACAGTATGGTAAGGAGGATAAACCAAACAATACATCTCCAACAAACAAGAGAAGAAGTCTATAATAGAGCTCTGAAAGTACAAGAAAATATAAAAAAGTTGTTTGATAAAAGAACAAAAGATTGTGACTTCAAAATTGGGGATAAGGTTCTAAAGTGGGACTCTAGGAGAGAAGACAAAGGAAAGCATGGAAAATTTGACAGTTTGTGGTAGGGTCCTTACATCATCCAGGCCACTATTGGTCTAAATGCCTTTTTTCTAAAAGAGCTAGATGGCACAGATCTGTTTGGGGGTCCTATCAATGGCAAGATGCTCAAACATTACTACTGCTGATTTCTAGTTTACAGCGCCCATTTCCATTGTAAATACCATTGCAGTGTTTTGTTTTCAGAGAAAAAGAGAAAATGTTTCAAAAAAGAAAAAGAGAGGTTCAAACATGCTCAAAACTTGAACCTCTGAAGTGAAAATATTGGCTCTAACATGATCAAAACCTGAGTCAAAGGAAGTAAAAGAATCTAGTTCTAATATGCTCAAAATCTGAACCAGCAAAGAGGAAAAAGAATCAACTCTAACAAGCCCAAAACCAGAGATGAAGTAAAGAAGAAAGTGACTCTAACAAGCTCAAAACTTGAGTCACAAAGAAAATAAGGATGCTTCAAAGTTTTAAGATTTCAAGCCTTCAAGATTTTGTTTTCAATTTTTTGCAATTTCAGTTCATGTGCAACTGTATTTATGCCATGGATCCATAGAAAACCAGACTGTCTAATCCTGGTTTGACTGTTTTTAAATTTCTGTTGTAGAATGTAGAGAAGGAAATCTGCTAAGACAGTTTAATCCTAGAAGATATTAGATTAGGTAGAGAAAATATGAGGCCAACAGTTTAATTTGGTCTCATGGAGGAATAAGGGTAGAATTAGATTAGTTGGTTTCTTCTTTCAATAAAAAAAATTATCAAGAAGGTCTGCAAATTCAAATGCACCTTAAAGAAAAAATGTTAGGATTGTAGGATGGGTAGGTAGATTGTTTGGGGAATTTTTTCTGATGATTAATATCCATCATGTTTGTAATAGAAAAATCAAAGAAGAAATATGGTTCGAGGATCGGGCATCTGGCCTACTCCAAAGATTATTTTCTGAATTATTGACACCTTCAAGAAGATGTCATCCCCATGTGGAGCCACTGTTAGCCACCTATGAATTTTTTGTCAAGAAAACAGGCGGCTAAATGTTTTTCTGAGCCTTCAAGAGATACATTTCCTCTAAAAATCTCTCATTCTTTAAGCCTCTGTGTGCCTTTTTCCATTGATCATACCTTCACTATTGTTTCCATCAAAAAAGCCTCACTGTCTGTGAAAAAATCATGCTTAGAAAAGCCTCCATTTGCCCCGTTGTATCCCTGCAAAATTCCTCATTTTAACCCTTTTTTCCCTTTCTCAAATTTCCCCTTTCACACCCAAAATCCCTTCCTAAGTCTTTTAAATCATTCCATATCCCTTTTAAACCTTACAAACACCCTTTGTTTGGCTCAAAAATCATTTTTTCCCCCTACCGAAAACCTCTTTTAAGCCTCAAAAATCCTCTTTTTGGCTTAAAAATCATCCATTTTACCATACATAGGCTTAGACCCTTTTGGCCCAGCCCTAACCACTTCCCCTCCATGCACCCGAGTGCTAAGACCAAGTGCTAAAGCATATGGCACTTATTGGAATCGGAAGATGTCCGAGAGGGCATTTTCTTTGTAAACTTAAAAATCTCCGATGCGATGGTGTTTTGTTCTGTTGAGCGCGGGTGCAATACCCACCGTCGATATATACAGATCTGACAGTCCACGCAAGTCTTATCGCACCCCTCCTCACCCCTTTGTTACCCCTCCGATTATGATCTCTGCCATTTATTCACATTTTAATCCAATGGTCGAGCGGAAATCGCCGATCGGAAATTATTTATGCACCTCCCTCTGCTTTCCCCGATTATGATCCTCTGATGCAATCCTGGCCATTTAATCCACAAGAACCAATGGCCAGGATTTTCTCTCACTCCACCAGGTGTTCCCCGATTGGCCACCTCCAATCCAATCATAGTCGTCGATCTGTTTCCGATATAATGGTTCAGATGCAATCGCTCCTTCACCCCATCAGATTTTTGGATCCTACCTCCTCCAGTTGTGATTAGATCTTGACCATTCATTTCTTTTGATCCAACAACCAAAATTACTCCTGACCAATAACCAACTCCTCCGCCTTTGTTTCCCCTCCGCAGATCTCAGCCGTCCATCGCACAAATCATATGGTTCACAACCAAACCACCTTTGATTGGCCCCCACCTTACTGATCACGCACATTCCCATATCTCTCTCCTTCTCCCACCGTCAGATCTCATGGTCCCAGATCCAACGGCCAACATCCATATCACGTTCGTTCTGCGTCTGAAGTTTAACAGTCTGAACTCACATGATATAGGTGGTTGCATAAGGCCACATGTCAGCCAGGGACCTATATCGCGTTCGAAAGGTAAAAACTGCCTTACCTACCTTTCATCGCGTGAAAACAGTGGTTTTTACCTAAAAACCACTTCCCCACTTTTGTTCCTGAAATCCCCTCTGATGATCTCGACTGTTGATCTATATAGATCAACGGCCCACACTGCATCTCGCATTCCATTCATGTTTTTCCATCGCGCAACCATAGAACTTCATCGCGTCATTTCAACCGTCGATCTCCTCCTGAGATCTGATGGTCCATATTAAATCACCGTCTACCCATGACCAGGTCCCACCATTCAATCCCATTTCATATGTTTTTCATTCATTTCTTTGTATTTTGCCAAAGTTTAAACTTTCACGATTTATATTAAAAAAAAAAATTCTTCGCTCACATTAAAACTTTAATGTTTTACATTAAAGTTTTTTTCATTTTCACTCAATCTTCCAAAGTCATTCCATTAGTTAATCTCCATCGTCGATCATCACCTCTAGATCTGATCTAACGGTCCACAGTCATTTCTCCACAAAACCTCCATCTGAGCATATTTTCACCATTACACTACATTTTTCCACCGTTTTCCATTTCATCCGTTGTTTCCACCATGTTGCGTTGCCTTTAACACAACCTTCCACTACATCCATCCTCCACTCCGCATGGATTTTCTTAACAATTTTGTGTGTTTTGCAGGGTTACAGGTGGTGGAAACCGCCATGGCTCACAGTCACTGTCATAGTGACACGGAGCGCAGAGAAGGCCATTTTCAGAGCCTGATATTGCAGAGAAATGTTTGGGAGGGTTTCTAAACGAAATATTTCATCAAAGAACCAGTTTTGAACTCTGTAATACACTCCAGCACCATTAAAGCTTAATTTTGATAGATAGATACAGTCAATGAAGCAGCAAAGAGTATCAACGAAGGATCAGAGAGTTCTAATGCCCATTATTGAAGGTTTTAAGCCTTAATTCAATGTTTAAAGGGCGAATACACTATATTTAAGACCTCATGATTAACACAGAAGGCCTAAAGAGGCCTAAAGCATAGAAAACAATATTATCAGTGTTTCACATCAGCAGAAGTTTCCCACTCGAGAAAGGACAAAGTACCCATACTGTTTTTATTCTACATCATGTTCCTGAGAATATTTCCACCCTTACAAAAGTCCTAATGTTGTGAGAGAATTTTTTATGCAATATGGCATACCTAAAATTTATTTATCTGCCTTTGTTCCTATCACCAGAGTACTACAGAGTACTACAGACTAAAGTACGTCAAAGAACATACCAGGAGTTAATTTCAGCCTGTCAAAGACCACTCTTTCACCCAAAGATTATTGAAGATTAATGCATAGATATTAAGACAAAATGGGCCTAGAGCCTTTTATTTTACTTCTATTTTAATGTTTCATTTATTATTTCATCTACCTCCTCTGCCTCTCTTTCAGATATAAAACTCATGAAAAAAAAAAGTTGTAAAGGTTGTTGACCAGATATCTGTGAATTGTAAGTTGTTTCTCTTGAGATATAGTTCTCTGTGTAAAGTTGTAAGATAGGCCAAGGAAGATGTTTTCAGATTGAATATCAAGTTGTTGGAAAATGTTGTACATGACTGGTGTTGCTCTTTAATATGATAAGCACATTTCTTTGGATCCTGATTTAAAGCAGCAGTGATTTTTTCCACCTTTGTCTCTGTTTTCCTTCTGTCATTCATTACATTTCATTTCTCTAGTAAGAATCAGAATTCTGGCTTAGGATATACCCTCGCATGGTACCCTGATGCCCCTACTCTTCTTATCTTAAATGTTTTCTACTGATTGTGCTATATAAGTATTGATTCAAGATAATTTAACCAGTGTAGTAGCTAATATTTACTGCTAGCTGATGTATGAATTAATGAATCTGTTCTTAGATGTTCTTGATGGGTTTTAATTGAAATAATTGGAATAATGGGAGTTTAGAATACAGATTCTGTCTCACTAGGGTCTTTTTCAATCAATTGAACCTTTCTAAGTTCCCTTAAGTTGGATGCCAAAGCATTGAAAGTTCAAAGTCTTTCTCTGATCTCAGGTTTCCAGCTTTGTGTTTAAATCTTAATGTTCCTTTGTCTGAAGATTTAACCTTTTAGGAGGTGGATCATAGGTGTCCAATGGCATGTCCTGTCCATAGATCTGATTCCTAAGTGGTCACCTTGGAGGTTTCCTTATCATTCACTTTCTTTCCTTACCATTTCATACCACACTATCATCTTTAAGATCCTATGCTTTAGATGACTAGCCCAATTGAAAACCTTGAATACTGAATAGCAAGTAAACCCTTTCCTGACTCCATTGCCCAATGGTCTCGAGTTTTACCTGAATTATCTATCCTTTTCCTAAAATCCTCTTTGGTCACCCTTTGTCTTGTGTTGAACCCTTCCTTTCATTATTCCCAACAACCAAACAAACAAACAAAAAAAACTAAACAAACCTCATGCCTATCACTAGCCTAATATCTTAACATTTGAACTTCATAGATACATATTTCATTGCCTTTATAGAGAGATCCCTCTCTGGACCCAGGAGGGCTAGATCCTAAGGTCCCAAGGTGGTTTTTATGTTGTCTTATCTTTTGGTATTGCCAAACTTGCCAAAACATAGGAACCCCAACACTCCCAATCCTGGAACACCTCCTCATGTGTTACCCACCATTGCACAGGTGATCCTTACATGGCCAGCTTACAGGCCCATAGCTGTCATTCTTAGGGAATCTTGGCTTTAAATGCCCGCAAAAAGTCCATAAAATTACCAGAAACATCTAAATAAGATAGATCTCTTACCTCCGAGGAGATGTAGTGGAAGTTATTTGTGATCTGAGGACATATTAGCGCAGACACATCATGTAATATGTATTTCCAGTTCTCCATCTCCCCATCAGATAAAGAGAAACATTCATTTCCCTTTTCCAAGTAGAGTACCCCCTCCACCATGGGGTTGATCTAGTATTCATCTCACGCAGTTAGCTTATAGATTTGATCTACATCCTCTTCGTCACGCACTGGTTCTGTGTATTGTTCACCCTCTGTTGGATCTAATGGTACTATTACCCTTGTACCGTTATTCTCAAATACCATGCTTCTATTATTAGGTTAATGATGCCTCCCATATTGATGGCCCAATCCAAGCCTAGGAGCACAGGGTAGGGGTCTGCATCTTCAACAATCTGAATTACTTTAAAATCAGCCCATACCTTAACTCCTGCAATATTCACCCCAATCTTCGATAGTCTTCCCAATGGAATGATCTTCTGTTAATTGGCAATACGCAGCTGGATAGTGGACCATTCCAACTTAGGCTCCCCCATGCATTGCCAAGTTTTTTTAGGTAATACATTCATATCCAACCCTAGGTCCAAAATAACCTGATCCATCTCGTAGTCATCGATCTGCGCAGTCAACCGCATCTCCTTGCCGGTGCGTTTCTTATACCTATAAATTTTATGTACATCCTTGACTTCCAGAAGGAGGATAGGTCATGTTGTGAAACTATCTATCAATGCTTGAAGATTTCCCATAGCCCTCGGGTTGCGCAACATCTTCATACATGCTTGTAAAAAGGGTTTGACCTCCTCATCTGCCTTGAGGTCCTCAGGCGGCTGCGAAGTAGATGTCTCTGCCTCGACAAAGTCCTTGCAAGTTGTGATAAATGTTTCTTTCTCCTTGTTTAGATCCAACCCTTCCTGTTTACTAACTTCTAGTCAGATAAGAGACTAAGTTGTAGTTTTATCCCCAGACCCCCCCAGTGGCCATCCCACTGCGTGTTACAACATTTATGCTTGGATATTTTTCTCATAGTTTTGCCTTAACCCTCTTCATATTCTGCGTAGGAATCAGCTGCATTTCCTCCATCTTCGCTATCAAGACTGGACAGTCTTTAACCGCATGGTCCAGCTACCTACAATACTAGCAGGTCTGTCTTGTGGGGTTTGGAAAATCCTTGGCAAAGTTCCCTACCTCTCCATAGTTATAAGAGATGATTTGACCTTGTCCCTGACCTATTCTTCCACCTCTTCTACCTCCCTTGCCCCTTTCTGGAGAGCCCCTTGCGCTCAAGAGCGATATGGGTGAAGATGGGTCTGACTGCACCCTATAGAGATTCCCCCGATCGATCATTAAATCATATGTCTAGAAGTTCTATTCATCATGTCCTACTGACCTGCAGAACTTGCACCATTGTTGTTTTACTTCTGGGACATATGCAGCAAGGCAAGGTCAGTGGTTTGTATCGTGCAGCCCTGCAACGCGGCAATCATCGCACCATAGTGCCGACCCACTTGGGCCTGCCACTTCCCTAGGGAACAATATACTACGTCCCTTGGCCTGCATGTATTCCATTAACAATGGGTGTTTATTCTTGGTGTGACCATTTGTCCTACAAAGTATGACCATCTTTTCGGGTTAGCCTCTGCACTTCGCTCCTTCCACAGGTTCTAGATATCCATGTGCATCGCCTCCAGTTTTCCTTGGATCTGCTAGACACCTAGCTAGGCATCGTCTCTGGGCACAACTTCTAACTTCATAGTAACCTCTAGGGATTTTTTTAGTGATTCAAAAGTTTTTTGACCCAAAGGTATGCGCAGGTGAGGCAACAACATAGCAATGAACCACTCCATGTGTTGTCTATCATCATACTGAAATCCTCCTTCCCTGATCACCTTCTTCAACTGTTGATCGACCTCCCATAAAGATTCAAAAGGCCTATTATAGGTCAATTTGGGAACCATTCCCAATGACCTAGTTAACTGGACATCATCTCTAGGACCAATGATCAAGGGTCTATCATTCCCTATCATTTTAGTTGCTACATGCCCTAAGACAAGAAACAAGACAAATCAAGTATGACTTTCATCAAGCAAAGGTTTCCATGGTTTGAAGCTTATTATATAATATATGAGAGCTCACCAACACAAGCTCTAAGGGGCCTAAGTGCATTTCATATGCAGGTAGCCCCATACAAGGCTTCTCTGCAATGCACTTCCCGAAATTCACAGGTGCGTTGGTGATATTGGGAGCGAAATTCTCATTGTTCTAGAATATCCACTTGGCCAGTGCCTTCTAGAAGAGTTTAAATGTGTCAAGCTTTGGATCAAAGTGTCCATTTGACATATACATTACTAGAAACATGTCTTTCCTATTTTTGGAAATTTATTTATTGTAAAACAACCTACAATTCATATATAAATTGAGCACAGATCTAAGTGCTTGAAGAGGAAGAATTTGAGTAGAGAAATGTTGGAGAATTTTCAATTGAGAGCTATATTTGTGAAGCTACTGCTAGAGAGATTTATACTGTGATGAGGCTTGGGAACGTTGCTGGAAATTCACTTCAAATCAGTCACTAGGTTGTAACCTCTCCTTCTATCATCAATAAAGAGTACTGCTTATTTTTCCCTATATGCATCTGTATTGGCTTTTATTTTCCATATTGCAAGATCTTAGTCGATGTGCATGGTTTATGCTTTACTGATTTAGCTAAATATCTTGAATAGATATCTACATTATTGCATCTTCTGTTGTTTTAGTGTTCTTTCTTGTAGGAAGCATTCAACTCACAAACCGCTCGAATTTGAAGCCGCAACAGAAGCGACAGAAGGAGCCATTTGGAAGCGACTGAACAAGTAAGCCTCCAATCCTCTCTGTGTATCTGTTCTAATTTAGGAGAAATAGTCATATGGTCTTTCACCTATTGCTCTAGAATAGCACTTGTCTAGGTAAGCGTGATTTATCCATAACTCACAATTCTAGCCCAAAAAACTCGCGATTCCACTGTGGATAATTTCTCTTAGTTTTAGGTGTTTAAGCCTCTGATCTACTTTGTTTATCCACCTAGTAGTTGTTATACATAAATATTAAACTTTTTTAGAGCTTAATTTGCAAATATAGTGAGTTAAACAGTAGTATTTTTCTTTGTATACTGCACCCAACGCACCCTTAGACAAGACACAATGCTTTGCAGAGCACTATCTCCCTTCCTAGCCTGCGTTGTGGAGCACTGTGTCCCTTTGGAGACTACGTTGACTCCTAAAAGTGACCAAATTCCCTTGAACTTGACATTGGAACCTGCTTTAGTTTTGTTTGTTGTTGTGTTCTAAAGAGTTTGTTGCTCAATTGACCAGTGAGTCTATATACTTCTTCTCCTTTGACTGAAAATTTGTTCAATGTTGTTTTAAAAAAGTTTTTCTTTATCATTGACAAGTTGATTTCAAAGTACTTTTTATGGTCGCATTAAGAATCATTTTCTTTCGAAATAGGAATTGTCGTAAAATATTCGTTTCCTTGATAGGAGAAATTGTTTTTGAAATCCTCGTTTTTCCTTCGAAAGAGAAATTGTTGTTTTTATTCTTCGTTTCTCGAAAGTAAAAAGCATTTGAATTACTGATTTAGTGCACCTGGTTTCTTTTCTGCATTCATAACATTAAAGAAACTAAAAATAAAAGCTTGCATTTGCATGTAGAATAATGTGTGTTTTGCAAAAGGAAAATTAGGAAATCTGCATTTAGTTTGAGATTCATTTATTTTTTTTGTTCATCGATTTGTAAATTATTTGCTCTTTTGCCTTAGTAGCTAGCTTATTCATTGAAAAAGCTAAAAGTGAAAGATTGTTTATCATTCTTAGCTTGCATTTTAGGAATTTCATACACATCATCGCGGAGAACCTTTGAAAGGAAAATTGTTAAGCAAGATCAACATAAAATTAATCTCAATTTACTTAACAACGCATTTGAACCATAACGGTAACATTTAGAAGGTCTAGGCTAGAGATGTGTTCTAGCATTGTAAAAAATAGGAGCTGCCGTTAACTTGTCTGGGATACATTCCAATTGTGATACGTCACTCCACATACGTAAGTATATCGTAGCTCGTCCACGTACTTTTGGGTATATCAGGCAGTGTTACAATACGATAAATATAAAGGGGTGCTCTTAGTGTGCAGTTTCACATCAGACAATGCTAATACGAACTTGGGCCTCCACGTACCTTCGGGTATATTTTGGATGACAAATTTTAGGTGCTATCCATACATAGTGAACCGAGTTGGCCGCCTTGAAATTGTGATACACCGAAAACAACATTCGGGGAGATTACCTTCCCGAACTTCTTGGTTCGCCAGGAGTTATTTTGCAGTTCACAGTTTCTTGGTAAACGCTTTTTCCTAGCATTACCCTCTTTATGTTTATTTGTTTTTGGTTAAAATAAATCAGTAATTGTGGAAGAACAAAATCCTATCCCCCGTCGTTTGCGTATATTAGCTTTAAAACCACCTTTACCACCGGAAGTTACTTCTTCTAGGTGAAGGCAATCTCAATCTTCCGAATCAAGTACAATTCGTACCTCTGGCGAAACATCATTTTTAACCTAGGGTTAGCTAAAATTGTTTCAACACATCCTGGTTCGTCTATTGTTGTCGAAACGGAGTCTTCACAACTACTAGTGGTCACGATCCATTCAATCACTGAGACCATACCTCCTGGACCCGACGTTGTTCAATCACATTTTGATCCAGATCCCGTCTCTTATTTGCCAAAACATATGAATCTTGAAGTAAAAAAACCAAAACTTGTTCCTACCTTGGTCATCCCACAAAGTTCTGTAGCTATTGAAACTCCTATATCACACAATCAACCGTCCGAAATATATTTTGGGCCTGACGGTGAAGTTCTTCCTCCTAGTTTAATTTCGATTGAAGAAATCCCACAAGACGATACACCTTTAACTCCAACCCATTTTTTGGGGGACCTTTACCTGTATCAGTATTTTCCTCAATCGTTTCCATATGATTTTGTTGATCCTATTGCAATTCAATCTCTCGTCAACTTTTGAGAGTATACATTTGGTCCAACAACCATGTCTGAACCAGCATCTTCGATTGGGTCTACTGTTTCAATTACGTCAGCTCCTACCCTTGCTACTTTGTCGATGTTCACAACCTCACCAAAGTCATATTTGCATGGTGGAACTTTGGTCCCAACAGGTTACAAATCATTATCTGGCACTTTCTCTGGTGAATCTTCACGTTCATGGTATTTTCCAATGTCATCATTTGGTGTTTTAACTGGTAGTCCTATAGTTAGTATTGAATGACTTGATTCATTACATACATCATCAGGGCAATATCAAGTCGTTCCTTTTGGGTCAATTCCTTTAAGTACCATATCAACTGGACTCCCAGCATTTGGAGAAAATTATTTTCTGTCTTATTATCCTCCTTATGTTGGGGGGAAACCTTTGGTCACCCAATATGAGAGTACTCGGTCCCTTTTTGGTCAAACTAATGTTGACATGAATTTTTTGCAATGGAAATCCACTCTGCCTATCCAACCACAAATGGTTGTACACTCATATCAGCCAGTTCAACCTGTTACACCCACTTCATTACCACTTGTTAATACATCTATATCCCTGTTACAGAATCAAAATATTGTACATCAACCTTATTAGGTGAGTTCTTCAACTCAATATCATCAAATGTTGGGTCCAAAAACTCAAAATCCTTTGGTTAATTTACAACAACCTGTATTAGGAATTATTTATTCACAAGCTGGTGTACCATTTTATGGGATAACTGTTAAGACAATGCATACTTTTAGTTGTAATGGAGTCTATTCTATGCTCAACCTTTTACTAGGTTTTGTTGAAACGTCCTCCATTCTGCATACGTTTTTTATGGGACGTCACAAACCTAACCTGGTTATACATATCAATTGAATCCAACTTATACTAATTTGGGTTATAATTTTGGTGGAAAAACCCCTTGGCAGCCACAGGCACAAATGCCTCAAACTTCATTTCAACAAGTATCATATCTAGGTTTTGGTCAACATAATTCTCAAGCATTTACCATGCAAAACAACCCCTATCTAGGTTACCAGCAGCAAATTCCGTATGTTGGTGCTCAAATACCTGTTGCCCAATCAATTCCATATTATCCTGGCTATGCTCAACCTGACCTTAATGGATAGTTGCCTTTTGTTGCAACCTTGGAATTAATAGATTTAAACCAGTTAACCAATGATCCTATAAATTATGCTCCTTGGTGGCCTGTGATACCTCATAAATTACCCTACGATATTCCTAAATTCAATGCAAACCCTGAAGAAGATCCGTCGACTCATGTCATGAATTATCATTTATGGTGCTCATAAAATTCCCTGAATGATGATTATGTTCAACTATGTCTTTTCCAGCGTACGCTTACAAGTCCGGTTGCTAAATGGTACATTGAGCTACCTAGAGCTTCTTTTGAAAATTTCGTTGCCTTAGCTATTGTATTTTTGACCCATTTCTAGTTATCGATCAGATACGAAACTGGAATGGAACTCTTGACCAAATTCAAACAGACTAATGCTACTCACATTTTTTATCATATTCATGAGTGGCATCGCCGTCGACAAATGGTTAAGACATTTGTTCCAAATCAACTCCTTGCTGAATGGTTCATTAAGTCCCTATTACCATCTATAATTGAGCATGTGTCTAAAGGTGGCATCATCACAAAAGAGAAATTCATCGCTCGTGCCCAATATTTAGACTTGATTTACACTCAGTCTGGCACACTCTATGAAAAAATTCCTAATGCGCCGCGATCTAATTTTAATGTTCCTCATTAAATAAAGAACTCTCATGCCAGAGACGGCTTGATAGGCACTGTAAACACACACCATGCCACTGCATCTGATACTGCTCCTACTTCCAAAATTAATGCCATGTCATTTGAAAAAGGTAAAAGTAACAAGCAACCAGGAAGTAAGAAAAAGGGGAAATCAAAGAAAAATAAAACTTCTAACCCGCAAGAAAGATCATCTGATCAACCATTAGGACCATGAAAACCTCATTATCCATGCATAATATGTAACACTTTGTTAGGTATTGTCCTCACCGTGCTGAAGTCTCAAAAATCATCAAGACTTCCCATGCATCAGCTGTGTTGATAGACCCATTGCCAAATCCAAACACCAATTTGGTTGTTACATATCCAGCTCCTAGTTCCCAAGTGTTAATGTTATCCACCACAAAACCTTCACAAGATATTTTGGTGTCGACGCAGAATAAAGACTATGGTATTCTGGCCACTGATCAACCTACTACCTTGACAAAGAATCCATCTTTTGAATCAGTACCATCTACTGCTATTCCTGAATTGACAATTAAGCCACCAAAGGGAGTAATTCATAAATTGACATATAATCCTCGAGCAAGAGCTGTGAAAAATTATAATATAGTTGAAGATTTGGCTCAATCCCCTTCAGCTATGTCTGCTCTTGAGGTATTAAAAAATTTTCCCTCCCAGAAGTAGGCTTTATTGTCGGCTATTGGTGGAATTGATCCGACTGATTCTAATCTTTTTGTCTTTAATCATACGGGCTATGTATCGCAACTACCAGTAGAATTGGCATTCTCCATACAAGTAAATGTTCTCAATCACCTTGTTCATCACACTATTATTGATAAGGGAACATCTACGTGAATTATGTATCTAAACTGTTGGAAGTCACTTAGCTCACCACACTTATCACAATCATCAACGACATTGAAGGCTTTTGATGGAAGAACATATAAACCTTGTGGTATTATCAATAACTTGCATGTTGAATTAGGGGGAAGAACAGTGAATATTGATGTCGAGGTTGTTGACGGACCCCTTGACTATAATATTTTACTTGGAAGACCATGGGTATATGAAATTACTGACATTGTTTCTACATACTTTATAATGATTTCCTTTCCACATAAAGGTATAATCATAGTCATTAATCAATTATCCTTTTTTGCCTCCGCTTCATAGGTAACTAGAAGCATTCCGTTTGTTCACTTACCCCAACTAGAAATTTAGAACATTGTTGTAGGACTCTTAAAGGATTCCACTCTTATGGGAACCTTTGCATTACCGCCACCTGCGACGTCGGCAGAAATTGCAAGTATAGAGACCTGCTACATGATCTCTTCCACTCTATCTGGCTTAACGGAAAGTACGGGTGATTCTGAAATTTCTACGTTGGATGATGTTTTACCACTCAACCCTATTGAGCTAGCATAGCAATAAATCTATTTGGCTTGGGTGGAAAATACGAAATTAGCGTCGCCGAGTGTTTGTGTTGATCGTTCCCCAGATTTTGGTACTCCATCTGATCCATTTTCCTTAAAATTTTTGACAGATGAAAATATTTTGGAAGCAATGATTTCAGAAGGAGAACCATGGGAAGATTTTCATCATCGTTCCCATCTTCCAAATTATGAAGAAAACAATCTCAATGAACTTTATCACCCATCCATCAAAACTTTCTTTTCGAATTCTTTTCCAGTTAATGCAATCGATTCTGAGTGAAACTTATCAAATATTGAAGAAACGATTTCTATCGATATTTCGACCAAACCTAGAATTGTAGAAAATATTCATGTCGATGTGTCTTGTTCTCCATCAAAATTCGATTCATATCACTCTCTTTTTCATGAATTTCGTGACGTATTCGCTTGGTCTTACAAGGAAATGCTAGGCATAGATACTAGTATAGTTTAACACACTATAAATATGTATCCTGATGTCAAACTGATGAGCCAATGGCTTCATCCTGTTCATCTGAAGAAAGTCATTGCCATCAAAGAAGAAGTTGAAAAACTTTTGCGTGCTGGTTTCATTTACCTTGTTCCGCTAACGGAGTGGGTTTCCAATATCGTTCCTGTTATGAAAAAATAAGGAACCATTAGAGTGTGCGTTGATTATTAGGATGTTAATCATGCTTATCCAAAAGACAACTACCCTACTCCCTTTATCAACCAAATTATTGACGATTGTGTTGGATGCAAAATATTATGTTTCATGGATGGATTTTCCAGCTACAATCAAATCAATATCTGCCCAGATGACCAACATAAGACAATATTCATCTGTCTCTGGGGCACATTCGCATATAGGAAAATTTTGTTTGGATTATTCTTTCAACGACATCAAGCACTCTGTTCAGCCATATCTAGATGATTTACCAACGCATTCACAAAATCAGATTGATCACTTGATGCAATTGAGAGCCATTTTCTTACACTGTTGACACTACAAGATATGCCTCAATCCACATAAATGTGTGTTTTGTGTTGGTTCTAGTCGATTGCTTGGATTCGTAATCTCAAAAGAAGGAATTCTAATAGACCCACTAAAGGTTCAGGCCATTCTTGATTTATCTGCACCGTCAAACTTACTTTAGATGCAAAAACTTCAAGGAAAGGCTAACTTCTTGAGAAGGTTCATTCCAAACTATGCCGAAATGGCTAAAGGATTTACTCGATTATTGAAAAAGGGGGTTCCCTTCCATTGGGACCAAGTTTTTCAAGCTTCTTTTGATGCTGTCAAGGAAACTCTTGTTTGAGCGTCATTAATGTATCCTCCAAATGATCAAAATGATTATTTCCTATATATCACCAAGGCTGAAACGACCATCGCTATGGTTTTGGTCCAAGGTATAAGATGGAATTGAACATCCGATCTATTATTTGAGTCTTAATCTCAATGATATGGAAGTTAAGTACGCGTACGTGGAAAAGCTTGCCTTGGCAGCCATTCAAGCTGTCCAAATATTTCACCATTATATCCTACTCCGAAAAACAACAATAGTTTCGGATTGCAACCCCATGAATTGTATCTTATCACGTCAATTGCTGGGGGGGAAATATTCAAAATGGATTGTCATTTTGTAAGAATTTGATTTGGAATTCATCAAATACAAGTCAAAGAAGTATTTATTTTTCGTTGAGCTTCTCTATGACCTTCCCTCTGATAGTAATCCTACTACGTCAAAACCATCTATTCCAGATGACTCTCTGTTTCTGATCGGATCATCTGATTCTTGGTATGGAATTTCATCATTTATCTCCAAACCCAAAATTTTCGACCTAATACCTCTCTCTTTGAACAACGATAGATTAGATACTAAGCCAAATATTATCTGATCGTCGGTGATACACTTTATCGTCGTGGTGTCGATACCATTTTAAGGAGGCGCCTCACTCATGAGGACGCTGAAAAAGTGTTAAATGATTGTCATGTTGGGGCTTGTGGTGGACACTTATCTGGATATGCTACCATGCAGAAGATACTCCACGCCGGTTACTTTTGGCCTAATATTTTTCGAGATTGCATCCTTGTAGTTAGAAGTTGTCATGCATGCCAGATTTTTTATTGGAAAATCTACAAACTGCCAATGCCAATGCATCCTGCTGTCTCTCTTGAACCATTTACAAATTGGGGTATTGAATTCATGACCTGTAACCCTCCTTCGTCTGGGGGGCATGGTTATATTATTGTCACAATCGACTATTTTACCAAATGGGCTGAAGCGATGCCTACATTCAATAACACAAGAAAAAACTACATTTTTTTTCTTCAACCACGTTATTTCATGGTTTGGGGTCCCACAGGCTATAGTTACAGATCATGGGAAGCATTTTTGCAACCATATGATGTCTAAATTGACTACCATGTTAGGATTTTCACATGATAATTCTACTCCTTATTATCCACAATCAAATGGAAAAGTTGAGGCTATTAACAAAATTCTTAAACAAATGCTTCAACGAATGATAGGAGTCCGTAAAAGGAACTAGCTCTTGATTCTGTACTCTGCCTTGTGGGTGTATCGAACCTCAGTGAGAAACGCAACTGGATTTACTCCTTTTCAATTGGTGTATGGTCTGTAAGCTATCTTACCAATCCAATGTGAAATATCATCGTTAAAACTCACGATTGACTTGTTACCTAACATCTCATAAGAAGAAGCATGTCTCCTTAACCTAATCCATCTATATGAAACACGTCGTGAAGCCCAATTGGCCAACGAAGTGCATAAGAGATGTATAAATGTGTAATATGACAAAAATATCTAGCCTTGCATCTACTCGGAGGGTGACTTGGTCCTTATTTATGACCAAGAAGCTGATGTAATAAGTATAGGGAAATTCGAGCCATTGTGGCATGGCCCCTATATTTTCAAAATAGTTCTTGCTAAGGGTGCTTACGAGTTAGTTTATTACGATGGGATTCCATTGCCACAGCCTAGAAATGGGTTTTATTTGAAACGTTACTATGCTTAATCATCAGCGTAGTAATTTTTTGTATTATATTGTTTATATGTTGTTGATTTGCATTCACTATCTTAATTTGTTTTTATATTTTTCTTGACGTTAGTAATCCAATTTACATTTTATGGCAGATGTCTGAATCTTCGGAACCATTTGTGGGATATGTTGATGGTGCTAGTCGTAGTACATAGAATCTATCCTCTGTAGCGTGGGACATTTTCACTCCGAACGATGAGTTAGTGAGTTTTCAAGGGATTTGTATTGGTAGATCGACGAAAAATATCACTGAGTATAGCGCATTGATCGAACTTCTCTATGATGCCATTTATTTTGGTATTAACCGCATAATCATAAGGTTAGACTCACAACTTGTGGTATTACAACTTACTAGTGTTTATACTGTTAGAAATCCAACACTTCTTAGATTTTTCCTAAGATTTCGACTCTTGGAAAGACATTTTGATTTTGTTCAATATCAACACATTTCCAGAAATTGGATCACTTTAACTGATTCATTAGCTAATTAAGTTTTAGACAGACATTTGTGGCATAGGTAAAGAAAATATTCACATCATTGAATAGGATTGTGCATTAAACATAGAAAAAACTCTGAAAACATATAGATAGATAGTTATAGGTTTTTACGAAATTTTTTCCCAAGACGTATTGGTCATCTGACCTCAAAATGTATGCAAAATGTCACAAGTAAACTAGTGGTGCTCATGGTAAGATGCTATAGATCTAGAAATCCTATGGAGCAACTGCATCCAACAGTTATGAACCCCAATTATGTGTCGCTACAGTCACATGGGAAGCTCTTCGATATGGAAATTTGAAATCCCGAAGGTCAACCCTCTATGTGCTGCTGAAGCTCAGCCAAAGTCTCACCCATATCAAAGTTGTGAAGGACTACTCTCCCAACAACCCTCTCTATTGGCGCATCTGCTTCACGCTCTGGTTCCTCTACTGGTTGAATGCGACTGATATTTTCATTACATCAAACATTTATTTTCGTCTTGGAAAGAAATCAAAACACAAAAACATTGTATAAACCTTAGAAAAATAAAAAAAATGGTCAAATCATTCTTACTTATTGCACCCCACTGAGCGCCTTCTGGTAATACTAGAGCTAGATCTCCTCGGATTTCTCTACTACATTCTTCGTTGGAACCAGGCGAAGAATACAGTAGAGAACACAACAGTCAATTGGCCTACATCCTGACCCATGAGTTCTACCCATATTTGCATTCGAGGATCTCTAGGACTAGATATATCCAATGTTACATGTTGTGGCTGCATCAGTGGAATCCATTCCAAAGGGAAGGAGATAAGGATTGAACCATAACTGAATTTTTTCTTCCTTCCTCCCTTTTCTTTATTCATTTGCTCCTTTATCTGAGATAGAACAACTTTAGACCAGTTGAAGACTGTTGGCTCTAAGGAATCTAGTGCATACTGTATATACGATCTGTTTGCTACATGTAGTGTGACGGTTCCAACAAGTTTAGCAATCATGAAAAGGATGGTTCTCAAAGGAAAATCCCTGACATCTTGGATGTTTATTTTTCCATATTTTCTAGGTTCTTCCTCTAGATAGCAATACTACATAACATAATCCCTCACTGTCTCTCCTCCAACAGTAGACCCTGTGAGAGAAATGGGAAAACCTCTCCTCGACAAACCTGTGAGAAAATACACATCCTCAACTGTTATGGAAAACACTTGATTTTTTATGTAAAATGCCTCTATCGCCGAATCCCATGCTCGAACTAAGAACTCCAAAATTTCTATTTCTTGCCTCATTCCCGACAATTTGAAGTACTTAAGTAGTCCGCAATATCTTAAGGCTCTTACAGTACCCGGATCATTCAAGGAAATCATATCTTATTCTTCATGTTCTCTTTCCCTCCATGTAATCGTCATTATAATCTGATGGAAACCTGAAATATAACCATAAGATCCATTAGATACCATTCATTGCAAAAAATTAGGAAAATTTTGAGCACAACATGAAAACAAAAAACTTTAATTGTGCCCAACACACTCCTTGGGTTGAGACAGTGCGTTGCATATGTAGGTACACTTCATTGTACCTGCTATGCAACACAGGTTTCGACATTTAGGGGTGCGTTGCCCTCATTTTAGGCAGAGTTTACCCTAGGGGACTTAAAACCCTAAAAATTTGCAAGGAATGGAAATGAAATAATTACTAAAAGTAAGAGGAGGTTCATACTACTAACCTGGATCAAACGATGATGAAATACGTCCACAGAAACGGTCACAATTAGCAACTAAAGTTCTGGGGAAAAATCAGGTTTAGAGCTCCAAAATGCAAATGGTAACTGTTGAATGGTCAAAATGAATAGTGAAACTACTTTTTATAGTCATTTAATTGTTTGCAAGTTAAATTTATTGTTATGAATATGGTTTTATTATGTTTTTATCATGAAACAGGTATTTTAAATCCATTTGATGTTGTTGTGAACAAGAAATACAACTTATGAATAGATTAGTCATGTAGATTTATTCAAAGAAAGACTTGACCACAAAGCATACTTTTTCTCCTTATTTTTCGAGCTTTGTTAAAAATGAAAAAGGATTTGAAGCGCACTTTTATCTCTTTTTTGAGCTTCTATAACAGTGAAAAAGGAACCCCTGGAGTCTTCTTTTAGCTCTTTTCACACTCCGATAATTTGAAAATATTGCCGAGCACTTGTCTTTTCGAGCTCGTTCAAGTAAATGAATTGATATCTACTCAGTATAAGTTTAACCCTTTTCCGGACTGAGATGGATTATTTACAAAAAAGGAATACCTTGGTTAAACATGACCAAAGAGGTTCTTTCAGATATTATTTTACATTTTTTCGGATCTGAGAGACAAATTTATGAAAAAGTACTTTTGGAGTTCTCTTTCGTCCTCTTTTTCAGACTCTATAAATATGAAAAAGGATCGGCCTATCACTATCATTAAGCTCATTAAACCATAAAATAGCGATGGGCTTGTCGATCATGGCAAGAATCGAGTTTCATTCATCTCTAGACTCATTAAATTGTTAAATAGCGATACTTTATTTGCCCGAAGGGTTGAATTATAGATCAAGCAAATGTTATCCTCCTCAATCTTGTTAAAAAATAAAGAGGTATTGGTCGACAAATGACCGGGGAAAATTTGGGAAAAGTGAGCAAAGTTTCTTTTTGGTAGCAAGTCGCTCTTGAACATGACACTTCTTTCACTCCATGTCCATGACTATTTGGGTTGGGTAATCATATTGACGGTTGATTCAGACCTATGGTTCATCATACCTTCACTTTGATTTTGGGTCAATGCTACCAACTCATCACAGTGTCGCCAGTACGTTCAAGAGAAGTCATCCAATGATTAAAAACTCATCCTTCTACAATACTCGTAAAACTTCATTTCATGATTGTCATCCATGAAAAATTGCTATATAAAGTCATACCCTTGTCTCCAAAATCAATAAATCCAGTTTTGCAATAAGGTGACTTCCTGTCGACGACAAATCAATATCCAGGAATTTCACTTAGAAACATCAGATTCTAGTACCATGAGGCTTGTTACAGCATCGACAACATCCTCGCTTCCGGACCTTTGACCGAAATATTTTGTTTGGATTTTGACATCAAATCATCTATTCACGCCTTACGAAATGCACTGTAGTACCTTGAGGGCCATTGACATTAATGGTGGTTCTCTCGCATTTATTAACAGGTCACATTATTGGCTGATAATCAAACGATGTCTTTCCATGTTCGACTACAGATCATATATTCACATGGCTATACTTGTATCCAAATGATCGAGTGAACGAGATAAGAAGAACTCGGATCTAATTTCAGCCATCCAGGCTGTGATTTCAGGATTTTTGTACACATCATCTGTATGATGACCTTACATACAGATTTTCATCCAAACATG
Source organism: Pinus albicaulis (assembly GCA_034641835.2). Taxonomy (NCBI): domain Eukaryota; kingdom Viridiplantae; phylum Streptophyta; class Pinopsida; order Pinales; family Pinaceae; genus Pinus; species Pinus albicaulis. Next base: position 684,070,638 of record CM076572.1, on the reverse strand, counting down.
GGCCTATATCTGTAAGCATGTCTGCATCTGGACAACATTCCAATGTAGACAACTTTCTGAATTATGAACATGTTATTAGATTTCTTATGTGCTGAATATGGGAATGCCTACCCTCAGTGATTATGATCAAAGAGGATATATCATGATGTAATGTATTGTAATATTGATGCAGGTGACCACTCCGCTTCATTTCTATACTCATCATAGTGTAAATCATCTCAATCAAATGTTCTTATTATTTGTATCTCATGCTTTAGGGGGAAATTGTTATAAGTCAATTTGGACACCATTCCCAATGACCTAGTTAATTGGAAATCATCTCCAAGACCAATGATCAAGGTTCTATCATTCCCTATGATTTCAGTTGCTACATTCCCTAAGACAAGAAACAAGACAAATCAAGCAAGACTTTCATCAAGCAAAGGTTTCCATGGTTTGAAGCTTATTATATAATATATGAGAGCTCACCAATGCAGGCTCTAAGGGGCCTAAGTGCATTGCATATGTAGGTAGTCCCATGCAAGGTTGCTCTGAAAAGCACTTCCCAAAATTCACAGATGTGTTGGTCACATTGGGAGCGAAATTCTCATTGTTTCGGAATCTCCACTTGGCCAGTGCCTTCTAGAAGAGTTAAAATGTGTCAAGCTTCGGATCCAAGTGTCCATTTGACATCTACATGACTGGAAACATGTCTTGCCTATTTTTGGAAAGTTATTGATTGCAAAAAAACCTACATTTCATCTATAAATTGAGCACAAATATAAGTGCTTGAAGAGGAATAATTTGAGTAGAGAAATGCTGGAGAATTTTCAATTGAGAGATAGATTTGTGAAGCTACTTCTGGAGAGATTTATACTGTGATGAGGCTTGGGAATGTGCTGGAAAGTCACTTCAAATCAATCACTAGGTTGTAACCTCTCCTTCTATCATCAATAAAGAGTACTGCTTATTTTTCCCTATATGCATCTGTATTGGCTTTGATTTTCCATATTGCAAGATCTTAGTTGATGTGTATGGTTTATGCTATACTGAATTAGCTAACTAGATTGAATAGATATCTATATTATTGCATCTTCTGTTGTTTCAGTGTTCTTTCTTGCAGGAAGCATGCATCTCACAAACTGCTTGAATTTGAAGCTACAACAGAAGCAACAGAAGGAGCCATTTGGAAGCGACTGAACAAGTAAGCCTCCAATCCTCTCTGTGTATCTATTCTGAGTTAGGAGAAATAGTCATATATTATTTCACCTACTGTTCTAGAATAGCCCTTGTCTAGGGAAGCGTCATTTATCCGTAATTCACAATTCTGGCCCAACAAGGCCCTTGGTTGAAATCCTTTAGATCGACCACTATTTGAGAATACGACTTAGGCTTCTTGAACTATTTTTTTAAGGCGTTCTTAACCTCTTCGATGGTTGAGTTTGCATGCTATCCGATGTATCCCATATACCAATCCAAAGCTCTTCCTTCGAAGGCAAGGGATAGTTGTGCCCTCTTCACCGCATCACCAGCTATGTTTTACGCAGTCCATACCGATTCTATGACAAGCCAAAATTGATCCATGTCCTCATCTCCCACACCCTTAAAGGTAGGAAATTTCATGTGCACAAACATATCATCTTCTGGTGGTGGAGGTGTAGGTGAATTATTACCCCTACACTAGTTTGAAAGTTGTGTGGCTGGAGGACTCTGCGCAGTTGCTTCTATTACTGGGCTGTAGACAGATCTACCTCCTTCTAGGTTGGTCCAATAGTATTTTTCGCTTCGCATCATACTTCTTTCTAGATCAACGGTCATTTACTTAGTGTGGCTACACAAAATAATTTTTTCGCATAGTAATATCTTAATTAGTAATGGTAAAGTCTTCAGAAACTCACACCTAAATCCTTTGAATAATCTCTACTCTACTTCGAAGTAGGAGACAAATTAATTGATGGAAAATTCCATCACGAATCCCCCTAGCATGCTTTCCACTCAGTGATCTACTATACGAATGATGGTGTTATCAGCCTCCTCTAACTACTGGATCAATTATGCGGTCCACTATGTGACACCCTCGTCCTTCTAACACTTTTGAAATTTGACCAACCTTGCAAGCCACTTCTGGAGCTCAATTTCAGTAGTTACGAAGAATATCTCATAGATCTCTGTGAAAATATACCTATTTTTCCACTCTTTGGTGGTCAACCTCTTACTACGGTTTTCTTTCACTGCGAATTCTTGAACTTGCCATTTGAACCATTCATGAATTTATTTTCTTTCAGGTTTCCAGTATGGCCTTGGCATTACCCAATCCCTCTCTCAAAATGCTCCTGGTCCTGGTAACATAACCATTTGTTGGCTTGAGGGTTCCTCGCCCATGTTCGGAGGTTAAGGTTTGCCAAAAAACCCCTATAATACTGGCCCTTCCGGCAGTGACCTGCTTGCGCAGGCCAAAGTTTCACTCGAAGTAGTATGGGTGGGTGCTGGAACCAGGTTTCCGCACCTTGAGAGAGAGAGAGAGCAGGTAAGTCGAATTGTTTAGAAACTATCAGATCTACGCAGTCAGAGGTCATTCGCAGGACTTTCAATGATTATCCAGAGTACAGTTTTACCAGATTTATATAATAGGATTGCATCCATGTGCGTACAACCAAGCATAAACAATATATTCACAACAGACTTAATCAGATTGCGGATACAATTATCATAACACAGATAATTCGCAGCTCATAAACACATATCATTCGCAGCTTGTAACAGAATCACATATAATTTGAGTCATCAATAACCATAACCAGATAGATCAAACATCATCAGATATCCACAATACTTCGCATATATTACTTATCAAAAAGTCTCCTATATACCCCCAAAACCCACCTGCGCACACAACCAGCAGGGCCTGCACACAGGCGGAAAAAGGATCTCCATGCACATGGCCAGCAAGAGTCCTCACTCAATAACCCAATCTCAGATCTAAGAGTTCGCACTTAGCATCAATCTCTATCCATACCTCTCTATTGACTAAAAAAGGATCAAATATTTATAGTACTTTAGCCTACGCATCCAATGGTCCACCAACTGCAGTTTGTGGACTCTTGGTCTACCCTTGGCCTGCTTACAATTTATTAGGGGCTTTGACCCGCCCCAAAACCCCCATGCTAGACTAAATATAATAAAAAATATACAAAATGGACCAGATTCGCAGCTTGCAGGAGACCCTGTTCCAACACCTAGGTAGAGGGACTATTTAGTTGAGGGACTCAAGAACTCAAGTTTGGGCTTGAGGCTTGAGTTTGAACATTGTGAAATTATGGAAGGGTATAAGCCAAGGGACTGCAAAATTTCATGGTTCAATAGATCAAGGCCGAGGCTTGAGGCTCAAGGCTATTCAATGCATAGTTTTGGAAGGCCAAGGCTGAGTGGTTGCATAGTTGAGGGACACAAGGAGCCATGTTAAGGGTTTGAGCATTGTGTTTTCCTAGTGCGTATTTCTAAGATGCATAGGACCGAAAGTGACTGAAAAATAGGAGATCAAGGTTGAGGCTTGCGTCTTGATATTGTGCATTGAAAAAATAAGGTTGGGATAGAGACAAGGACTACGCAGTTCTGGAGCTCAGGGATTAGGCTTGAGCACTGAGATTGTGCAGTGCGCAGTTCTAGAAGGAATAAACTATGAATTTCATAGTTCTAAGAGATAAGGATGTTGCTTGAGGGCTAATATTGCATAGTGAATATTTCAAAATGGTTGAATGAGGCTGAGTGGTGCGATCAGGGAGTTTCCCCAGTTTTTACTAAATGTCGGATCAGTGAGAAACATTTAAACCAAAAAAAGATTTCAACATGATAACACACTTATATTACTTTAATACATGAAGAGGAACACTTAGAACACATTAACAAGATGCTTTTCCTCAATGCAAAAACTTTGCGATGACCTACACCCAGTGCGACACAAAAGGTACACTTTGTGATGACCATGAAAACACTTGTGCGATAGTGCTTGAAACTTTGGAAATTAATTCCATACATATTTTCATGATAAGAGAAACTCATTATCACAAATATTACCACATGAAACAAACCAAAACTTCAATTTACACAATAAAAAAGACTTCTCATGTGAAAATATGACATTTTCTATTGTGAGAACGAAACTTGCGATATGCGAACAACGGTGAAAGAGACACATGCTAGAGAAAAGATAACATGAAAACAACACTAATTAAAGTTAAATAACACAAAAGAGATAGTCAAAATCATGAAAATGAAACTCGTGAAAGAATTGGTGTGCAAAAGAGAGAGCTTGAAAAACTCATCGAAATAGAAGCACAATTGGATTTGAACGTGAGAGATTGTCAATATCAATGCACACTGACTGTCGACATGGATTGAACACTGCACAAGCACCATCTTGATGGAATGTTCTAGGTCTATCCAAGATTTCATGAAGGAAAGTGCTCATGAAATCGTTGTGTATTGAGCATGTGTGAGCAGGTGACTTCAACACTTACAATTAAATAATGGATCTCAAATACTTAACAGATCATCAACTGACCAAGAAGTGACTATGAAACAACCAATCATTAGATCCACAGTAGGATCCAAAATTAAAGTGTAGGAAACATTTTGGAGGGAATTTTTCGCAACAACAATAGAATTTTAGGTGCAGAAATGATAAATGTAAATAACCAAAGAAACTATGGAAAGAAGAGAAATAAAATACAAAGAAGGGCTATGAGACTCCTAGGATGGCCAAGCCAAAGGATACGTAGAGTCCTATGAAGTAAACCAAGCCTTAGAATCTGAAAATGAAACCAACTTCATTACTAGAATCAAGTCAAGTACATCCCTGTAGAAAATGAAAGGAGAATTTCCAAATAAAAATTCAAAAATTCCTCTCCTCTAGAGGCTAATTAAAAATATTACTTATACAAATTTATGGAGAAGCAACCTCCTTGAAAAAAGGCTTATTTCCCCTCCAAAATCCATAAAAAGGTGGATTTGGTCCCTAAAAACAAGAATATTCATCAAATGTTGAGTTTTGGCTTCTCTTGTAGCAGGGAACACATCCCTAGATTTTCTAAATAAGTGGATATTTAGAATTTTTTCAATAATTTATTAATATCATATTAATTTAGTATCCCATCCTCGTCCATCTGTAATATCCCAAAATGAAAAAGACAAGAATATAGAACATAAAACTTGAAAATGCAGTGATATATCAACATATATAATATGAGAAGATCATAGTGCCTTATTATTAAACAATATAGCAGAAAATGTGTACAATATCTTGAGGAAAGATACATCCAAGCTAGGCAAAACAAGCCTTTAGAGACCTAGTACATAAAATATGAAGAGCAACTGATATACAAGAATGTTAGAGGCTAAGAAAACACAGTTTCTGCCTCGGTTAACTACTGCTAGAAAATTTGAATACATGGATCTGCTGATACTGTGATTAGAAAATGTCAGGATCATACATATAGGCTTTCTAACACTATTCCAAGACAACCCACAAAGGGTTTCCGGAAATACACAAAATGTAGAATGTGCCAAATGTGGCCCTGGGGATGAATAACGCTCTGTAACTAGATCAATGGTGGGAGGTGGTTGATCTAATATGAAAATGGCTGATATCCCTCCTCACAAAGTTTTCGGATGAAGGGTTGCTCCCCTCACTGGAAATCAAGGTCAAGAACTTGGGTACTTGACCTCCCATTGTAACTGCACTGGAAAATAACACAATTTCTGGAGGATACTATTTTGTGGGTGAATGTTGCTGCTTGGCCTAATGTCGAATGGTGGAATAAATTTCAAGGAACTTCCTTTATAGCCTCCCAGATTAAGGGCTTCTCCCTCACTAGAAAACAAGCTCAGAAATTGGGTCTATCAACCCTTTACTACTGCTGCCCTCCAAAACAACACAATCCTAAAGAAGACTGCGTTGTGGATGATGGATAAAGCTTATCCTGATGCTAGATAGTGGAAATTATGCTCAATTAACCTCTCTTGAGTATGCACTCAAAGTCCCCCAAGGATGAGGGTGGGATTTTTGCTCGAAAACACCCTTATGATAAACAACACAACCGACTTTCCTAAATAGTTGAAGCATGCAAAAAGTCATAAAATACCAATACAATATTAATATTCTAATTGTGTTCTATAGCTGCCATACTTTTCCTTATATGTTTGGTGAGCTTCCTCACACTGGGTCCCACTCATTAAAGAAGCTACTCTCATTCATACGCTCCTCCTCTATGACTGCATTGTCCTCCATTAACTCTCCACTATCTCCATGACAGCGTTGCTTATTTGGCCAAATTTGACCCTATCCACATGCTTTAGCACTTGTTCACACCTAAAGGTGCTTTATTTAGCTGATACAAAGATCCACATTCACATGAGAAGTGGTTTTATTTCTACTAAAGATATTTATGGGTCTCTCTACCCACTTATTCACCTATCTTATTATCAAAATAAAAAATTAATATTCCAACTAGCTGAAAGCTAATTAGGAATATTATAGTCCTCCCCTCCCAAATGTTTATTGTCCTCAAGAAACTAAAATGATTGATATTGCAAAGCCTCCTCTCCTCCTGTAGCATCCTCATCTGATAAACTCTGCCACTGAGCCAAATTCTCTTCAATCAATCTGTCCCCTAGTTGCACCTTCGAAGTGTGAAAGTTAGCCTTTGGTGATAAAACCAAATGGATCTCATCATGAAGAAGTGGGATATCCATGGAGGAAACTACAGGATGTATAGGGGCCTTCTTGAGGCATGGGATTTGAAAAATGTTGGGGACCTTAACCCCCATGAGAAGCTCTAATCCCCATGCTATTGTCCAAATAAGATGGATCACTCTGGGTAGCTCATAGAAAAACTCCTCGATCTCCTGCTCCTGCAATGTAGATGGGTTGTATGGCTAAGAATGATAGACCAAATTGTCCATCCCATGCTGTCTCCCACTCCAACTATGATCTGTATAGGTTTCAGCTGATCTGGGGCTACAATAATGTTTCCCTCAAGAGGCCAAAAGGTAACTGGACTCTCAAGGATCAAATCTTTGGTTATATGAGCCTTGCTTGCCCAAGCCATCCCACATATAGTGAATAGAATATCATCACAATATGGAATCCAAATGAGAAATATATTGAGTGTCATATGAAATGCTCGATGGTGACGATAGTTCCCCAAGTGGAAACAACACATTTTTTCTACTTGGTGCCCCTAAATATAATGTGGCAAGTTGTCTCCCAACCACTTGCTAGTTGTGAATGTCTGCTCATCTACTTGGAAGTAGTAATTGGAATTGTGTGTCAACTTAGCATACCAAAAATAGAACAATAATTTCTCAAAGCCATACAAGAAATGGCTACCTCCATCACTGATTTTGGTCTTAAGAAGAGCATGAAGTCCAAAGAGAGGCTTGCCCTCTTATGGAGCAATTAACTATATATCAATGGAAAGAGAATGAAAATACTTTTTCAGATGATAAATAAGTACATAGACACAAATATTACTATGTACTATTGGAAAAATGGTGAGGAGGTCCATAGGTGAGCTCTCCCACCTTACTCCTGAAAAAGTGGGTGATTGTAACAACCATGCAGAATGGTTGTTTTCCTCCTCAGTCTACAAGAAAACTATACATCCTCTTATATGCTCGATGCCAAAGCCACATGATGTAATACTTCTATCCCATTGTTTCTTCTTCCCTTGCAGCTGCTTATACTTAGAAAAATATTGAATTCTATGGAGGTCAAAGCCTTTTCCCATCCAAAACTTCCCAAATTTGGTGAAAGCATGCATGAATGCCAACAAAATTATGCTAGTTATGGAAGACTCCTTCCCATGTGGAAGTATCTTCTGATCCTCAAAGGCTATGGATTAGCCACTTTGCACAATTATTGTGCTACTATATACTCCTGGAACATCATGCAAGGTATGGGAAAAAGTCATACCATACTCTCCCAAGAGTAACCAAAGCAACAATGACTCTTGTTGCCTCCTCATATCATCATCATACAAGCCACGGGGTAAGAACATGATGATTGACATGTAGAATGTCCCATATAACCAAACTCCTTGCTTCCCCATAATGTGAGTGCCATGCCATGTCCCAAACCATAACACACCCATTGACATAGGATATGTCATGTAATGGCCAAACTCTCTAAAGAGTAGCCAATGTAGCCATGCCTCCTATTGCCCTGTGTCATAGATTTGCAAGTGGCTTACCAACCCCTTGTTCATCATCCTCACCCATCCATAAAACTGTGGGTGACTCCTATCATGCTCCAACTTTGTATCCACCCAATGGAGAATACCATCCTCCCAAATCTGATGACTATCTTTGCACTCCATGATATGTTTAAGTGCAACCCCATGGAGATTTCTACATGAGGACCTTTCATCAATGACTCGGTAGAACCCATAAGGTTCCAAATATGTTGTAGCAAAAAGCTTCTCTTTGAGTTGTGAGATGATCATTAAGAAGGATTTATCATAATAATGGAAGATGTTATCCATCATAAAAGCTTTATCATCTACCATCTTCCTATCCAATGCTTCATAAGTGAAGCGGTAATCAAAATGCTCCAATAATAGTCGCCCCCCCAACTCATCACTGCTCATGAGTGACAATGTTGTTGATCTCCATGATGGTGCATCTGTTGTCTCATGGTCATATAAAATGCTAAACCCAAAGTTCTGCATTGGACTACTTAGGACTATGCTCATTCCATCCTCCAAAACTCTACACTCCAACCTAAAGTGTTATGTTTAGCTCAATAACGAAAAAGCAGTATGGTTATGCATCTCCTCCTTGAACCAGTCAAGGGTGATATGCATAGTGATAGTCTGCTGCTCTAAATTAGCAATGTGCTCTAACCCTTGCTCCTGCAATTTCCATGATGGCATGTCCCTTCAAAACTCTATCCGATGTGCTGAAATAATATGGGGTGAAAATGTTTGAATATATTGCATAATTTGATAGTTGTGAACATCTTGTATAAATACAAGGGTTCCTCCTACCGGTGTAAATACTCCTCCAACTCCTGGTGATGGTGATGGCTACCCCTCTACTACTACACTTGCACTGGTGTATGCCTCCTCTTCCTCATGCATCTCCTGAATCATGCATGGGACTCCTAATGTCAAGAGATTAAGAACATCTTGCAAATATGCAAGTGTTCCTTCTCCTGATGCAAGTACTTTTGCAGCTAATGGTGGTGGAAGTTGCTCCTCTTCCGGAGTGTTAGTGCTGGCATCTTCCCTTGGCTCCTCATGTTCTTTCCCATCAATGTTGGGAAATTTATCGATATAAATTACCTTCGGTTTCCTTCTATCGAACTTCTTGATCATCCTTTGAGTAAAATATGCATAAGTAGTCACTCTTTCATGTTTCAAATGGATGAACCACCAATCCTTGGATTCATCATCAAGGTGCAACATTGCAATCTCAACAACTTCTCTTTCTGCTACTGGATGTAGCAGGAAGAATGCATCTAACTTCTTCCTCCAAGCCTTTGTTGTGCTTGTGGATGACCCATCAAATGTAGGCAAAAGGAATCTATTATGCATTTTCTTTCTATTGCTGTTGCAGGGTCTTTTTTCTTCTTTGATTTGAATAAACTACTGGAGATTTAGATTCTCCTTAAAAGCCCTTGAGTAAGTTTTGTACTCTGCAAGATAATCAGTTAAAGTCTCCTGATCTAAGTTTCCTCCATATCCATGTCATTCAACTTCCTCTTCAAATAAAGTGGACAAAGTAGATTTTTGTGGAGCTCTATGCATTACACGTTTATTCTGCTTCTAATAGGAAGTGCTTGGACCTTCCTTATTTTGAAACCTTCTTGAGGTCCCCTTCTGCTTCTCCCTTCTCACTTGTTTAACCTCCTTGGATAGATCATTCATATATATAAAAATAAATTAGGAATAACTTACTCCCTCCTTCATTATGGGTCTGTGCTTCTTCTTCTGGTGTCATAAGAAGTATTTCCCACAAACTGAGCCAGAGATCATGCTCTGATACCACTATAAGATCAAAAAATGGAAAATACAAGAATATAGAACATAAAAGTAGAAAATGCATTGATACATCAACACATATAATATGAGTAGATAATAGTTCCTTCTTATTAAACATTATAGCAGAAAATGTGTATAAGATCTTGAAGAAAGATGCACTCAAGCTAGGAAAAACAAGACTCTAGAGACCTAATACATAAACTATGAAGAACAAATGCTATACAAGAATGTCGGAGGCTAAGACAAAACAATTTATGCTGGGGTTAACTACTGCTATAAAATTTAAATACATGGATCTGCTGATAGAGTGCTTAGAAAATGCTATGATCATAGATCTAGGTTTTATAACACTACTCCGATACAATCCAAAAAGGGTTTCTGGAAATACACAAAATGCAGAATGTGCCAAATGTGTCCCTAGGGATAAATAATGCTCTATAAATGGATCTCTTGTGGGAGGTGGCTGATCTAATATGAAAATGGCTGATATCCCTCCTCAAAATTTTTTTGGATGAAGGGCTACTCTCCTCAATGGAAAACATGGTAAAGAACTTGGGTACTTGACCTCCCACTACAACTGCACTGCAAAATAATGCAGTTTTTGGAGGAGATTGCGCTATGGGTGAATGATGCTACTTGGCCTGATGCGGGATGGTGGAATAAATCTCAAGGAAATTCCTTGATAGCATCTTGGATGAAGGGCCACTCCCTCACTGGAAAACAAGCTCAAAAATTGGGTCTATCAACCCTCCACTGTTGGTGCCCTACAAAACAACATAATCCTGAAGGATACTGTGATATGGATGACGGTTGAAGCTCTGCTTGATGCTAGATAGTGGAAATTATGCTCAATGAACCTCTCCTGAGTAGGCACTTGAAGTCCCCGGACGATGAGGGTGGGATTTTCGCTCAGAAACACCCTTGTGCTAAACAGCACAACAGACTTAGCTAAACAACTGAAGCGTGCAAAAAGTCGTAAAATACCAATATAATATCAATATTATGAATGCCTTATATGGCTGCCATCATCTTCCTTATATGCTTGGTGAGTTTCCTAACCATGGGTCCCACTCATTAAAGAAGCTACTCTCATTCATACACTCCTCGTCTATTACTGCGTTGTCCTCCATTAACTTTCCACTATCTCCATGAGAGCATTGTTGATTTTAGTCAACTTTGACCCTGTCCGCATGCTTTAACCCCTATTCACACCTAAAGGTGCTTTATTCAGCTGTTACAATGATCCACATTCACATGAGAAATGGTTTTATTCCTACTAAAGATATGTATGGGTCTCTCTACCCACTTATTCACCTATCTTATTATCAAAAGAAAAAATTAATATTCCAACTTGCTAGAAGCTAATTAGGAATATTACACCATCCTTAGTAGGGTTAAATTCCCTAAATTCTATCATTTTGTAGATATTTAGAATATACCCAATATTCTCACAATATTCTTCCAAAAAAATGCATTGGGCACACATGATATCCTAATCATCTCTAAAACTTTCTAAGAACATATTAAAGCTAAAAAATATATTATTAAGCACAAAATAAAATGTTAATTATGCCCAAGAAATGTTATATGAGCCTTAATTTGTATCTAATTTGAAGGCTCATCATACCCCACTACTGAAACTGTTGCTCATCCTTTGAGAAGCCCACTCATCTTCCTTACCCTACTATTCTTCATGTATGCCTTTGGTGACTTTTCTCACATCCCATATTGATGTGGATGTAGTTTCCCCTATTGGATGGAATCATCCATGCTATTCAATTTATTTATAGTCCTTTGCTCATTATCTTGGTGTTTTAATGAGCTCCTAAGGTTCTTCTTGAGGTGCAAGAACATCCTCAACCTCTAATATTGTTTCCACTATTTCTACCTCTATTTTTGGGTTATCCTGCAATTTTTATTTTTACCTTTCCTTTCTTTAGATTATTTATTTGAGTCCTCCCCTTCAATATTACATTATTATCATTCATAATATATCATTCATTGTTTGATGTTGCTTTTTCTATGCTATGGGACTTTACATTAGTTAAATATTTTCTCTTTAATGTCTTTTCCTACCAAAGATCTATTGTTTTGCAGGTTTCTTCCAAGTTTCTGTTACAAATTTAAATATTTAGATGGCCATATATTTTGTTAGGGAAATTAATCACTCATGTCTTAAGTAAGGTCTTTTTGGTACAGTTGTCGAAATATTTTACACTAACAAATTGCGACTCCGCTAGTGTAATTTAGGTTCCTGGGTGATCAACAACCTCAGAAATTAGGGTTTTTCTTCAGCTGGTTTTCAGTCCCTTCATGTTTATTTTCAGATTGTGTGCCCTTATTTAGTTAAAATTCCAAATTCTGAAACTTTTCTAGTGTTTCCTGCAGGTCACAGATACCAGCCGCACAGGAGATGACAAATTTGAAGGAAATTTCCGTTGGGGAGCCAAGGAGGGATGATCAAAATTTTCAGACCAAAACCTACGTTTTCACCTCCACATCATACTTTTTGGCCCAAAAACTACGTTATCCTCTTGTTTCAGGTCAGAACTTGCAATTCAGAATTTTTTTCGGAATTTTTTGTTTCTGATTTTTTCAAGGTTTTCCAAGAGCCCTGTTTTGTGTTGTTTTACCTCTATTTCAACCCGTATTAGGCCTATATATTTTCATTTTGTCTCTTTGAAGTAGAAACAATCCCCCTATAGTTTCAGTACACTTCCACCTTTCTAGGAGGAGTTCAACTTAGTAGGTAGTCTAATATTTTTAGTACTTTCAACCATTGTTTCAGGGTCTAATCCATTCTTTTTGTAGACCTCTGAGATAGTTTGTTTTAACTTCCAAAAATACCTCTTTATTTTTGTTTGGCCTTCCCCCTTAGGTTCCCCATATTTTCCCTAGGTTATAAATCTTCTGCCCTATCTTTTGCAACATTTTCCCCCTCTGGTTTCTTGTTATTTTCTACACCATTTCCAACGGTATAGAGTCATTTGATCCTAATCCCATAGACATCAAATATCATGACCCTTTTAGTATGTTTTGAGTTTCTTGTTTGTTTCTCCTAGTTTCTATGTTTAAGAGCCTTGTTTGGGTGGGGTTATATTTAATTTATTGTTTATTTTACCGTCATTATTTCAATTCCATTTATGGTTTTTTAGCATTTTATTTCAGCATCACCTTGGCATCATCATAAAACATGCTTAATTAAATCATCCACAATACAAACTTATTTTCACACACTCACACCTAAATCGAACAAGAACTTAGTTCAAGTTTCAAATCCAAGACTTAAACACGCCACTTAATAACTCTAACTCACATAGATTAAGCCTACTTGGGCATCAGGCCCAAATAATATTTGTAGTTAGTTGTAAGATCAGTGGGATAGACTTCCAATAACACCATCAATCACATACATTAAGACATAGAAATTTCAGTTACTAGGGAGCTTAAAATCCTTCACCATCCTGTAGTCAAAATAGGAGTGCATCAAAAACCCATTTCCGAAGGTGGTTTAGCTAGGACATCTTGCGAGTGGTTCTCCTCAAGGCTACCCAACCCATGGTAGGGAATTTCATGCGTTGTGTTATTTACCAAGAAGCTCATGACTTGACATCACCCTTGGGAAAAATGTAACCTTAGTGGCCAATCATAGGAAAACTCCTTATAGGACTAGTTGTGGGAAGTAGTTGGTTCTCTACCCTATTTTTCTGCGTGAAAGGCAATCTAAAAAAATAGAATCTAGGATTTTTTGAGGATTTAGATCAGCTTTAGGCTAGAGGTCATTTTTATTTTGATAGGATGTGCTTTCTTGCATTAGAGTAGCTCATGAAATAGTTATTTTACAGTTGGCACCACTGCACTAGGTATTTGATTGTTGTTTGTTACTCTTTTGTTTCTATCATCCTTTAGTGTTTAGTGTCATCTATGTCTAGTTGACATCATTGTGCCCCCAAGGAATTTGTCACAGAGAATCTGTGGTATCCACCCTTATTTTCTATTAGGACATATTTCTCCCGCTTGCTAGGTTAGAAATAATCCTCCCAATCCTCCATCAAGTCCCTCTTACCACCCATAATGTTCTGATTCGTCGAGTTCTTCCACTAATTCTACATTTTCTCATTCTCATATCGCCACCATATCTGGCAACAATGCAGGTCTAGGACCCCAAGGTAGTATTCCTGGTCCCAATCTGGGAACTGCTACTAGTGGAACTATTACAGCTATGGTCATTGTCACTCCATTTCTCCCCTTTATGGTTGGCCTAATTCTCCCATATTTTAACCAGCTAATCGGTGATCCAATTTCTAATGACGTTGGTTGGAAAGATATGCCAACCAGGTTTCCTTCTGACATCCCTTAGTTTGAAGGAAACAGTGGAGAGGACCCCATTGATCATGCTCACTCCTTCCACATGTGGTTTTCATCAAAATCCATCACCGATGACTCCATACTTCTTCGGTTGTTCCAACGCATGCTCACTAGAGAAGCTGTAAAGTGGTACATTGAACAACCCGCCACATCTCATTCCATTTTTGTGACTCTTGCTAAATAATTTATGTCATATTTCCAATTACCCCTCTATTATGATACTGGTACCATGTTGTTGATCGCATTCTGCCAAAATTCTGCCACCCGCCTTTCTGACCACGTACAAGAATGGCGTAGAAGGAGGAGCATGTGTAGAGATCCTACATTTGATGACCGCATCTATATGGATTGGTTTCCTAGAATGTTATTAGCCCCCATAATTAAATCTGTCGCATATCACTTTCCTCAGACCAAGGAAGAAGATCTCCATATTTCTTTAAAGTATGACTTGATTTACACCCAGTCATGTTATTTTTATATTGTTTTACCAAACCTTCCTAGACCTGGAGGTGCCACTGCACTGGGTGCTACTCATGCCACCGACGATATCATTAGATCCATTTCACACCCATCATCATATACTCTTCCTTAGATGAGTTATGGTCACCCTTAGTGGGGAAAAGTTCCTCCAACACTTATCCCCATCCTCTAGGCAAATTGTATCTGGGTCAAAGCATGTAGTATGCATTTTCCAAATCGCATCAACTGATGTCAGGGCCAGCTGTTGTTCAACCTGTTTACCAAAATTTTGCCCCATCTCCTTATTATCCTTATGCACCACCCAGCACTCCATCCCCTCAGGCATCAATGGCCCCACCTCCCAGACCTTCTCAACCTCTACCACGGCATCCACCTCCTCAACAGATTGAGACCGATCCCCCTAGTTACAAGAAAATGAATAAGGGGAAAGGAAACCATAACCAACAACCGCATGGTAACCAAGGTCTCCAAGGTACACAATTAAATGCACCCCAAGGGAACCAGAAAAATACCACAACCCAAAAATAGGGCGATTAGCCCAAGAATAACAAGGAGATTCGTACAAATAAACCTTGTGCATGTTGTGGTGTATATGGCCATTACACACATGATTTTTCCCTTTTACCCCAGATGCAGTGGGATGCCCAAGTAGCATCTTCAGGAAAATAACCCATGGTGTTGCTTCCTCAGAAAAATTCTCCAAAACAACTGGTTGTGCTTAGTAATCACTTCCCTCAGCAAGGATGTTTCACGCCAAACCTCCACAAGTAAGCATTTTCCCAACCACATCAACTGATGTCAGGGCCAGTTGTTGCTCAACCTGTTGACCAGAATGTTGCCCCTTCTCCTTATTATCTTTATACACCACCCATTGGTCCATCCCCTAAGGAATCAATTCCCCCACCTCCCATGCCTTCTAAACCTCTTGCACAACAACCACCTCCTCAGCAGAGCATGACTAATCCCACCAATTACAAGAAAAATAATAAGGGGAAAGGCAACCAGAACCAACAACCAGAGGGTAACCAATGTTGCCAAGGTACAAAACCGAATGCCAAATACCATAGCCCCACAACCTATGCCCATATATCTCCTCATCGTCCTCTAGAGGATATTGTGCCATTTGAGCTAAATGCTTGAATCCCTTATTTGATAACTTGGAACATCATGATGCTCCACAAAATCCTCTAGCGAGGGGCATCATTCCCACCTTTAGCATATCCGATCACTCCCCTCCATATCATATAGTTGGGAAAAGTATCCCATGCTCAGGGGCATGATGGAACCCCTGGACATATTCTCACATGATTAACAAAATTCTCGACCTAGACCCCAAATATCTAGGTATGGTCGATTATCCTACCATTCCTTGGATAGTTTGTCCTACCAGCCTCTCTGATGCTTGATACCATATTTTCAAACATTATTCTCTATGTGATACCACACTTAGCACTTGGTCCCCATGTTTGAATTGGTGGGAAGCAATGACTCTATACCTTTTATAGTAGTTCATTCATGTATTCCTTTCTTACCTTGATTCTTCACCAGGAACTATCCTTCCAAGAAGCATTAAGGCCACCTTTAGAGAAGTAAGGGCACCTACGTGAAATTTTTAGATCCTGAATTCAATGGTCAGTTTTCCTGCTATGATCTCCACAATATTTAGGAACTTCTCCTCCTCTTCAAATTCCCCACAACTCACTTAGAAAATGACTTAACATTGGAGGAAAAAATCCCTTTTATAGGAAAACCCCTAGTTTTTCCATCGCCTATTGTGACCAAACTATAGCTCAGTTTGACGAATCGTTAATACTGTTGGAGATATCTCACCGAGTACTATCATGGGTCTTTCTCTATTTTTGGTAATTTAAAACTTCAATTAGAAGCCATATTTTCCATGAAGTTTCACTTTGCCTCCAATTCAAACCGAATTTCTTCGCATGAGAAACTTGTACTTCGTTACCACTTTACCTTGGCACTTGTCACTTTGTGTCAATT
The DNA here is from genome assembly GCA_034641835.2 of Pinus albicaulis. Classification (NCBI taxonomy): domain Eukaryota; kingdom Viridiplantae; phylum Streptophyta; class Pinopsida; order Pinales; family Pinaceae; genus Pinus; species Pinus albicaulis. The sequence goes on along the minus strand of CM076572.1, from coordinate 684,053,773 downwards.
TTATTCATGGGTAATAATTATTTACTGATATTTCTATGGTCCCCCTGGGCATATCCTACATGGAATCATCATCGAGTCACCCTTGTTCAGAGCATCCAAGTTGAGTCCTCCTCGCATTTATGGATTTTTCCCGAGTCCTATTATCTCCTATTATAGTATTCCATCCATATTTTGTGTCGCGTTCATCCTATGATGCCCATTTATTTCCTCCAACTATACTTTCCTCTCAAATCGATTAAGTTGCTGCAAGGTCAACCATGCATTTTATGATCAGACAAGGGAAATCATTATGATGTCTCTCAGTTTCCATATTTCCATCATTATCAGTGGTGTCAGTCTATCAGTTTCTCTACTATGATCCCTCACTCCTTAGTTGAGTATTCCTTATTGCCTCAGCTATGACATTCCCTATTCTGTCGACCTCAGCGCATTCATTCCTGAAGAATGACCTAGTACCTTGGTTCCAGCTTTCATCATTGTTCGATACCTCAGATCAAGCAAAGGGAATCATCATTTCCCTTTGATTTGGTTGTTTCTCACGTGCTCGACACCAAATTATTATCACACGATTGAGAATCGTACACTTGAAGGTCTGCTGATCCAACAGATAGTACTAGTGATTCTCGGCTATGAGTCATATGTTTCAGACCTCATGAGGGGGTGTCCCTTCAAGTAGACCCCCACATGCCCAGATGACCTCAGATCATGCTCCAACCTTAGATGAAATTACATAGATTTTATGGGTTCACTTCCAACCACTTGCAACACCCACAACATGCATGTCTCATTCAGATCCCTTTCCTATTCAACAAGGCTTCTTTGGTTGTCATTCCTTATCCACATGTCATATGGTGGGGAACTATGTATCATGTACTTAGATGTTATTTTATTATTTCATGTGGGCTTTAGGGGTCTTGACCTAGGTTAAGTTTTTAAGGTTTACTAACAAACCTCTATACTACTAGCCCTTTCGGCAATGGCCTGCTTATGCAACTCAAGGTCTCACCCGAAGTAGTATGAGAGGGTGTTGGAACCAATTTTCTGCACCCTAAGAGGGAGAAATTTAATTAAGTGGGTCCCTTCAGATCTACGCAGGAGAAGCCCTAATACAGAAAATCTTAACAGTATATTGGCAGGGCAGAGATCATAAATAAAATGTAACCTGAGCAGAGTACTTAACCAGATCTACACAGTCATAACATCGCATCCATGTGCACATCAGTACATCATCAATATTCAGTGAGAAAATATAATCTTAGAATTAACATAAAGCGTAGTCGAAACACAGAAACACTTAAATATCACAAATAATCTTCTCATTTATTTGTATCCAAATCCGAATTATAGACTCTATTTTCCAGCCCGTGCACAACCAATGGGGTCTACACATAGCAGGACTCAGGGTCTCCACACACACAGCCAATAGGAGCCGTTACCTAGACAATGGACACAACATATTCACAAGTTCGTATCATAGCTTAATCAAAACTTAGCCCTCTATCTAGAGTCAGTTTATCTATCTATTTATAACATATTATCTTGCGCTACTCTCTAGTCTGTAAACCGTGGTTCGCAGACTCCTGGTATACCTTTTGACCCTTTACAATTCATAAGGAGCTTTGACCTGCCCCAAAGCCCCTGTGCTAGACTAAATATAACAAAATATTACAAAACTGGAACAAAAATGCGGTTAGGGGACCTCGTTCCAACAGGCCCCAAACATAATCTTGTGACTCATCCCATATCACAGCGTCAACAAGGTCTTCATCATTTCCTAGAGCTGCTCAATAGTAGCAGCCGATGGGGGCAGAACACTGATGCTCTGCGTAGTTGCATTTTGTGCAATAACAACCAAATTTTGTGAATTTGGTCCTTCAGTAGCTATGGTGACACTTTCCAAGGTCTGATTCAATTTCTTTATGGCCCCATCTAATTCCTGCAAAATCTTGAGAGCTTCATCAACCTTGAGCATCAGATGATCGCTAAGTAACTAATTCTTGCACCGGAACCCCGAAATTTCACTTTTGAGCATGTGGCCAGAATGAAGGCACACTAGTTGTTGGGTTGGGATGAGGGTGGTCATAGTGGCTTCCATCTACTCAAAATCTTGCACCTTTTGGTGCAGCTCCTTATTTATTTGTTGAAGGAGGGGATCACATTGCACCTGGGACCATAACTCCACAGCAGTCTCAAACAAAGCAGTGCCCTAAGTGATATTTGTGATAATACTGGTTGTTTCTTCCGTGACGAGCATGAATTGTTTGGCACGCACCTTCGAAGGGGTCTCAGGCTAGAGCTTGGCCTACAACAATGCTATTTTAAGTTCCAAATCAACCTTAACGACCTACACTTCGGTCTGTGATGTCTTCAAATTAGTGACCAATCCTTCGACCTTGGCTTGTGGTGTAATGGAGGTGGGAATTACTTCTAGCATATCCTCGTAGAGTCGGTCTATCAACTACTCTAATTCAGCTTGCTATGATATGGCAGCGATGTGTGCAGCTCGGCCTTGGGCGGCTTCGGAAGCCTTAGTCACAATAGTTTGCTCGACTTCACTAAGTTGCCCACAGTTATTTGTGCTAAAGCTCATTTTTGATAGAGGTAAATAGGTCATGCAGCTACGCATCCATCAGGCATGAAACATCGTGGTCAACTTAAGAGCATGCACGCACTTGGTCGTACAATTTGGAAGGTGTCATCACAAAAGCGGTGCCCGGGAGGGGTCAGATCTGACTGTCTGTGACTGTGGTCAAGGCTGTAATTGTAGCTAGCTAGCTCACTTTATTCTACCTCACTTGATCCAAGATCGCCTGAAGCATGTACGCTTTTAGCTGAAGAGCCTACTTTTCGGATTGCAAAGCTTCTACCACAGCCTTGTGTTGTCCTTCCAACACAACCCATCGATTTTTCAATGCGATGGTGAAGACGTCCACAATTTTAATTAAGCCATCCTCCGTCAACATAACCTCAGTGTCTGTGCCAAGCTTAATAGCCTTACACTTCTTCCTAGGCCCTTTAGGAGTTTCACTGGGGTGTTTGATACCATGTGTTCACACCGCATCTTCGCCACCAAGCCTTTCGAGTCCCTGACCCTGATGCGACTCCGGTTCTGTCCTCATGGTGGCACCCTTAGGGGTGGTTGGGGTTGTAATTTTCATTGTAAAAGGAACCTTAGATTCCTTCGTTGTTTCTGGCAGAATAGTATCCTTTAGGGTTGTGCTTTGGCTGGATGTGCCTGTTGTGCCTGGGTTGGATGTGCCTGGTGTACCTGGGTTAGACGTCTTGATTCCAAGCTTCCATGTTGGTGGCCAAGTTGCAAACACTTGGTAAATATCTACCTCTATTTCAATATAAGGAAGGTCATACCAAGCAGGATCTATGTGGGCACAAACCTTCACATTGTTCATAGTAACCTAAAATGCCGCAATATCCTTGTATTTTTTGTAGACCTTGGGTGACAAGCACGGCTGGAAATGAATTTACGTTGTCATCTCTCGATCAAATAACACCTAGAATACCTTTTTCTCCTCGATCCACTTGGGATCCTTTGAATCCCAAAGGTTTGAAATCGTGCCCCCTCACACGTACCTGGCTCGAGATTGGGGAGCACTACCTCATCAGGTGCCTCCCACACAACCAAGGTAATTAACAACACAAGCCAGGAGTAGCATATTGTCTAAAAATTCATCGACGAGGTATTGTGACCAATTGTAGCAGACCCATTTTTCGCATCTACCAGCGAGTTGAATTACATAGTTGGGGACAACCGATGCCTGGCACTTGCACATCATTTTGCATCGAAGTGACAGGGTACCCATGTACATCCCTGGATCACTTATTGTGTCTACCTGAAATTCTCTTTGGTTGCAAACAACGTGGTATTTCTCCTAGACTTCCTCAACAGTCCATTGCTCATATTTATTACCGATGCCCTCCTTAGGATTTGGCCCATGCATGGGGAGGTGTAATATTCCAAAATTTCCACATCATATTTGGAATATTAGAGTACTTGATTTTCTTCATAATTAAAGTAAATTAAAGGGTGGAGGAACCCACAAACCTCAACGATGAATAAAATCCACTTTTAACGTGTGTTTATGGCTATTTTATATCTAGATCTAGAACATGGAGTAATGGAGTAGCTCTATTAATGGAGATCATGTCTCATTTGTGAGATAGATTATGGAGGATGAAACAGTGAAATAAGATCATGGATATTAAATATAAAATCATAAGGATCTTTTATATGGTCAACTAAGATCATAATGCATTCAAATAATATCATTAATCACTTATTATAAGATAGTGGATGAAATGATGCATTTAATGCATGCATGATGGAGAGGGTGATCACCCCATATGAACATGATCGAGGACATGGATCATGTTTATTTAGTCAACATTGACCAGATCAATAGTGTAGTCAAGCATGGAGACCTTGTCCACATATACATCGCAGATTTGGAGTGGGCCTAGGCTATGGAAGGCTCATGTATATAATGAAGGTGAAGGCACAAAGGAAGGCATGATTTGGATTACTCATCTCTTGATCTGTTTAGATTCAGATTTTTCTAAGGACATTTCTATCCAAACTTGGGATATTTAGCAGAGATTGTAGGGTGTTCCCGAGAGGGAATCCCACCTCTTCCTTTGAGTAGCTCTGGAAAGAGGATTGTTCTTCATTCCATATCAGGCATTGGTGGCATATTTAGGAGGTTGTTTCTAGCATCTAGCTAGGAAACCAATGGAGGATTCATTCTACCACCTTGTGTAATATCCCAAATGGGGAAATTTCTGCTCCATTGGGAATATCTTAAGATATTCCAATTTTTCCAACTCCAGGAGTATTAACAATCAACACTGAACTATTTCAAAGATTGACTGCAGGGGAATTTACTGGATATGTCACCTCCACAAGGAAGGATGAGATCCAAAGGCTACCTAGCCCACTAGCAGACTCTGCTAATAGAACTTGTGAAAATCTGATATTTCCCTTCAAGGAATTTCTCCAACAGTTCCCAAGAGGACGCTGTATAAGGAAGCCCATGTGAAAATAAGAAAATCCACTACTGGGATGCCTTAGAATATATCTGATATAAACTCCTTGCAGAATATAAGCTCAAAGAAATAACCCTAAGGTGGTTATTCAGATCTCTCACCAACAAGTGTACCGAAAGAATTCTCAATGAGAGAACCTTCAGCAGTATTAAAAATTCAATATTTAACAGCAGTGAAATAATGCCTCATGTAATGTAAGAAGAGTATAAATCTGATACATAATTTTTAGCATAAAATATAATAGAAATTCCTCGAGGAAAATGCCTCTCAAGGTGAGCTTAAATCAGCCTCAAGGGTAAATGTACATAAAACAAGAGAATACACTGCTACATAACCCAGCAACTCTGTCACTATGCATTCTATGAGGGAAAATGATTGAAAAATAATATATAGGAGATGATATAACAATATGTGCTCAAATAAATATGGTGGAGCAAGAACTCAACCCTAGAAAACATTATTACAACAATCCTCCGAGGGATTGGCTAAAATACATAAAATAGAAAAATGTTGGAGTTGCAGTGTAGCTACTGGAACTCAAATACAATAAAAAATAGGAGAAGGAAGTAGATGCTGCAATAAAAAATGATACCTCCTCCAGTGATCTCCAATGTGAAGGGGTTGATCCCCTTACTGAATATTGCACTCTATAGTGCACAAAATGAACTCCTCCTGCAAACCCTTTCAGAAAATAATGTTGTAGGAGAAAGGGACTGCACTGGGCATGAGAAGAAACATATGGCCCAATGCCAAAATATGCAATATCAGCTTCAGGGTTTCCTCTGATCTCCTAGAGAAAGATATGGCTCCTCCTCTACAAAATAAGCTCCAGAAATGAGATGATGAAGGTCCCTCACTACAACACCAGCAACTCCATCATTCTCTTGCTGCAAGAATAATGCAGTAGCTGCAAATGACTACTTTGGCCTCAATACATGATGTGAGGAAGATGAAGAACAACCTCTCCATGGCCTCCCATGAAAGAGAAGGGCATTCCTAAACAGGAATCCTTGTTGTTCTAAGCAGCACAAGCTTCCTCAGTTGAAGAGAGCTTCAACTTCGAAATCCTTTCTCCAAAGATGATCCACAACAATGGATCTCCTTCATATTTTATGCAAGTAATGCTTCCTTTCCATGGACCCTACTCACATTATGGTTTCTCCCATTTCAAATTTCCCTCCATCCAACTACGCAATCTTCTTGTGCAATCTTCCCTTCTTGGGTACGTTATTGACTTTGGTCAACCATGGTCTAGCTCACTTGCTTTTGGCCCTTTTCACACTTGGGGATGCTAACTTAAGCCACTTAAGTGAATTTATGCACCTTATGAGTGTTTATTAAGTTGTTGCATGGGCTCCCTCACCCATTTTATTCCTTTTATTAGAATAAAAGAAAAATTACTGTTCCAAATACTTTATTGAAAATTTTCGAACATTACAGCCCTCCCCTTCCAAAACTTGCTTGTCCTCAAGCAAGAGCAAGGATGAACTGCAAAAATTCGTCCACTCAAGGCATGGAGTCTAAAATATCCTCATGTAGATCCTCCATCCTCAAGCAATCAACCAAGAAAATGAGTCACCCTCCAACTAGGCAACTCATAAAAGTACTCCTCCACCTTGTTCTCATGAGAAACAGGTGGGCTAAATTTTTGAACTTGGTAAGCTTCATAGCCTACCCCACACTATCCTCCGCTCCACTTATGATAAGTGTGGAGTGAAAGATGAACTTGCACTGCAATATTATTGCCTTCAAGAGGCAAGATGAAGTCTAGATCCCCAAGGACCTCTCCTCCAACGCTGCAAATCAAGCTGGCCCAAATCATCTCATATGTGATGAGTTGGAATTCATCATCATATGGCATCTAAGCAATCATATGGTTCACCTCATAGAGGAGCACTTGGCTGAACATGGTGTCCATATCATCTCTCATACTCCCCTTGGAGCATGTGATGCAAAAAGAATGGAGGTATCCTCTCCCAAAGGGCACATCTACCCAATGAGTCTCCCCCTCCTCATGATACATAGGGGCTGCTGCTGATATATGGATTAAATGAAATGGTCTTCAAAAGAGACCCAATCCACCCCGTCAAACATAAAAACCATGAAGTGCCTCCTCCAAAAATTCAACTCTCAAAATAGCTCCTCCCACATGAAGGAAAGAGATGAAGTTTGGAAATCATGGGTTGCCCATTGCTTCTCCTGAAACATATAACATCCAAAGTAGGGATAATCACACTCTGAATGGGCATCTTCAATTTATTTCCCCCCTTCAAAACAATGCTTCCTCTAGACAGCGTTCCACTAGCAAAACATGGAAGCATAAACTCATAAGAGCAAGGAGGTGAAATATAGTTCCGTGCATGGAAACAGTGCAGGGAATCATTGGAATACCTAAAAATAGAGAGTAACAAGTGTATTTTCAGCCACTCGTTTGCTTCCACATTCATCCTACAAGATGTGATCATGAAAACATACTTTGGTGCCAAAGGTGCACACCAAAATCCTTGTGGCTTTCCCCCACAATCCACTGTTAGAATAACCATCATCTTTGCTGTAATAGACCATGAGCATACCCAAACATAGTGTGCAAGAAGGATATAATATGCTGCTCATAAAAATAAGAGAGTGCCAAACATAAAGCAAATGATTACCTCCCTTATCATGTACTTTGGCCTTTGAGCTGAAATGGCTCAAGTGAAAAGTTCCCCCTTACTGCAACATAGTAGGGGAGTGGTTGTGCCAACCATCTCATCATCTCTTGGGCTATGCATCTAGCCAAATGCTGATATAAATCCATTAGAAATCCCTCCCAAGTGGACTCCTCCATCAGTAAATAGTATGCTTGAGAATGCATGGAAGAGGAATCCAAAGTTGCTGCGTGTAGGTGTCTCTTCCTGTGCTTGTGAGCCCAAGCCAAGAAGATCAAAACATAGCAAGGGATGTTGCCATCCATCACTTCCTCATCCTCATCTCCTACATGCCTCCAAGATACATTACTTGTGAAGTGGTTTGAAGCACACTCCAGCAAGTAATACAAGCTCTCAAGTGACAGCATTGTTGGCCTTTGGAGTAGGGCCACTGTCATATCAAAGTTTCCCTCTTTGACATGAATCTTGCCAAAGACTCCTTCCATCATGTTTCTGCAAATTTAGAGCCCCTCCCATGAATAAGGTGCTGCTAGGGCATCGAAGATCAAAGAACAATCCTCTTGCACCATGCTAGTGCCTCCTCTTGCTCCCGCAACATCCAAACAAAATCTGAGAAACAAGAATTTTTGATGCTCCTCCATACTTCTACCATACCCAATCTAAAATGGGAACATAATGAGTGGTAATAGAAATTCCATCCTAAGACCTGTGGGTTATGGATCCTCCAAATTTCCATTGGGCACACTTCATCCATCAAGCTCTGCTCTTGGTGTAAGTATACTACCATTTGGTACCTCTTTCATGAAAGCTACCATTGTCCCAAAACAGATTTCTCCTTTTGCATTTCATGGGACATTGAAATGCAACCTCCTTCATGACAAAATTTCAAAACCCGACCTTCACATGTGATACATGGCTCATCAATAGTGCATGAGGATGATGAGGGTTTCTTTCCTCAAAATGGCACAGCGCAGTGAAAGTCTCCTGCTCTAGACAAACAACTTGCCATGGTATATAATACCTTAAGGCATGTATTGAACAAACATGAAATGAAAACACATGCATACCTTGATAAAGTTTGGAAGGGTCTTGAGTGCATGCAAGAGTCTCTTCCCCAAATGTGTTGGCTGCCTCAACTGTTGGAGATGAAGGTTGCTCCTTCATGATAAAGACAGCACTGGCATGTGCCTCTCCACGCTTCTGCTCTATTTCTCTGTGAGAATAGGAAGTGCATGGTCCTTCCTCTTGTCCTTCTTCTATTTCCTCAACCTCCTTGGAGAGGTTTTTGCTGGACCCAAAAAATGATGAGATCAATCTCATCCTCTGCATCATTCTGGCCTCTTCTTCTCTAAAATTTGAACTTCACAGGATGAGCCAAGTTTGAAAATCTAATACCACTGTAATATCCCAAATGGATAAATTTATGCTCCATCGGGAATATCTTAGGATATTCCAATTTTTCCAACTCCAGGAATATTAGAAATCAACACTGAACTTTTTCAGAGATTGACTGCAAGAAAATTTACTGGATATTTCACCTCCACAAGGAAGGATGAGATCCAGAGGCTACCTGGCCCACTAGTAGACTCTGCCAATAGAACTTTGCAAAAGCTAATATTTCCCTTCAAGGAATTTTTGCAACAGTGCCCAAGGGGACGCTGTATAAGGAAGCCCATGTGAAAATAAGGCAATCCGGTGTTGGGATGGCTTAGAATATATCTAATATAAACTCCCTAAAGAATATAAGCTCAAATAAATAACCCTAAGGGGGTTATTCAGATCTCCCACCAACAAGTGTACCGAAATAATGCTCAATGAGAGAACCTTCAGCAGTATTAAAACTTCAATATGTAACAGCAGTGAAATAATGCCTCATGTAATGTAAGAAGAGTACAAATCAGATACATAATTTGTAGCATCAAATATAATACAAATTCCTTGAGGAAAATGCCTCTCAAGGTGAGCTTAAATCAGCCTCAAGGGGAAATGCACATAAAACAAGAGAATACACTCCTACATAACCCAACAACTCTGTCACTGCATAGTCTATGAGGGAAAATTACTGCAAACTAATATATATGAGATGATATAAAAATATATGTGCAAATAAAGATGGGGGGGAAAGATATCAACCCGAGAAAACATTATTACAACAATCCTCCAAGGGATTGGCTAAAATACATAAAATAGAAAAATGTCGGAGTTGTAGTGTAGCTGTTGCAACTCAAATACAATACAAAATAGGAGAAGGAAGTAGATGTTGCAATAAATAATGATACCTCCTCCAATTATATCCAATGTGAAGGGGCTGATCCCCTTACTGAAGATTGCACTCTATAGTGTGCAAAATGAACTCCTCTTGCAAACCCTCTCAGAAAATAATGCTGTAGGAGAAAGGGATTGCACTAGGCATGAGAAGAAACATATGGCCCAATGCCAAAATATGCAATATCAGCTCCGAGGTTTCCTTTGCTGATCTCCTAGAGAAAGAGATGGCTCCTCCTCTACAAAATAAGCTCTGGAAATGAGATGATGAAGGCCCCTCACTACAACACCAGCAACTACGACGTTCTCTTGCTGCAAGAATAATGCAGTAGCTGCAAATGACTTCTTTGGCCTCAAGTCATGATGTGAGGAAGATGAAGAACAACCTCTCCATGGCCTCCCATGGAAGATAAGGGCATTACTAAATAGTAATCCCTCTTGTGCTAAGCAGCACAAGCTTCCTCCATTGAAGAGAGCTTCAACTTCGAAATCCTTTCTCCAAAGATGATCCCCAACAATGGCTCTTCTTCATCTTTTATGCAAGGCATGCTTCCTTACCATGGACCCCACTCACATTATGGTTTCTCCCATTTCAAATTTACCTCCATCCAACTATGCAATCTTCTTGTGAAACCTTCCCCTCTTGGGTACGTTGTTGACATTGGTCAACCATGGTCTAGCTCACTTGATTTTGGCCCTTTTCACACTTGGGGTTGCTAACTTAAGCCACTTAAGTGAATTTTTGCACCTTAGGAGTGTTTATTAAGTTGCTTCATGGGCTGCCTCACCCATTTTATTCCTTTTATTAGAATAAAAGCAAAATTAATGTTCCAAATACTTTATTGAAAAATTTGGAACATTACACCTTGTTCTTCAGATTCAACCTTTCAGCAACAGAAGATCTACATCTGGCATTTAGGCCATTGGGTTTTACCTCCATACAGCAGTAGTCCCCTCAAGGATTGCGTAGTTTAGTCTTGTAGATCTATTGGAGGAAGGAAGTTTCTAGTATTTCATCTGGAAATCTTCTGAGGGATAACCTCCTCACATTGGATCTATTGTTTCCATCACTCAGGAGTAGATTTGCCACATCTAGCAGTAGGCTAAAGAGCCAACCTCTCTAACAACAAATTTTTTTGAAGCTGTTGTTCATTCAGCAACTATTTTTAGTGGGGGAGACTGGAGGAGCTAGATCTTGAACTTTTAGCCCAAGAATCTAGTGAAGGGATCATCCCTTCTTGCATAGATCTGATTGTACATCATTGCAGCCAGCATATCATCAGATTTTCATTTCCCAGCAACATATATGTGAAGCCCTAAGGGGAAGGTTGTATTTGACTTACAGATCTGAGAAACCCCTCCTGGGTTATCTTGGGAATCCATCATAGAGCCCAGATATATCATTTCAACATCATCAGAGCTCCCATTCTTCCTAGATCTGACTTTCTATCTTACAGGCAGTTGTAGTCCCTATATTTGCAGTAGGGATGTAATATTCCTAACTAGCCCAAGCTAGTAGGAATATTCAATTTCATTTTATTTTTATGTTTTATGAATAAAATGTAAAGGAGAACAAATAAAAACTCCTAAACATGAGAATAAATCAATGCCCAATGTGAACAAAGCCAAATCAAGGCTTTCTCAATAAAATCCACTTAAATAGGTTCAAGCTATTTGACCTAGTCAACAAGACCAAATCATAAAGCAATACAGATACAATGAACCTCCTAGATGATCAGTGCAGTCTTATGAGGAGGTCCTCTATGCGATAAGGGACAAATAGATGAAGGTGGTTTAGGGTTTTTCAAACCCTAATGTTATATAAGGAAGGGAAAGACTCAAGGAGAGGTTGTTGAAGATATTATTTCTAAAGGTATATCTTCTTAGACATCCCTTATTGGGCATTCCTGTTCAAGAATCCCACCTACTTCCTTGAGAAGCTCTTGGAGGAGAATTGTGCTAAACTTCTCCACGATCAGGCTTGGTCCAAGTTTCATCTTATATTACAGCACTGCTCATGTTGAGGGTTGAGCTCTCTTGTCAGTTGCAGCAAGTGGAGATCTAGATCTTCTTAGATCTAGATGATAGCAGTGGATCTTCTTAGTGAGTGTGTCATTTAACCTCCTGGAAGAGTTCATTTTCTGAGTATACTTTAGATCTACATCCTGGCATCAGGCCATATCATCTTCAGAAGCTATAGCATTGTTTCTGTCCCTAAGGTAGCATTATTTGCAGATCTACAGCTGTAGGGTGTTCTGCTTGCATTTTGGAGGAGAGATATCTGGTGATTGGATTCATCCTTCATTGTGGTGATCCATAGATTGGCCAACCAATCTATGTTTTGTTTCAGATCTGATATTCTACATGTTCATGATTCAGTGATTTTCTTAATCATTTTGCAGATCTGCATTCTTAGATCTCATATCTACTTCCGGTGCTTCATGTTTTGAGCAAAACCCCAAGGGGAATGTATAGATCAGCTTTTCTTGTACATGGATCTGTATTGGATCTATCTTTTTATGTACATATCTGATCTAGATATGACGAATTAATAAACTGCTGCTTCAGCCCTAGAAATCACGCTGTCATGGTTATACAATATTTTTACATGGTTGTAGCACCTCTTGGATGATTGCTTGGGGATGGAGGATCCACATGGGAATGTTGTTTCCCAATACATTTCAGATCCCATGCCTCAAGGGAGCCTCTAGGAAGCATCTTATTGCCTTCTTTAGTACACTACTTATTCATGATGATAGCTATTCAGCTAATTTACATGCTTGGGAGAGGAAATATGAAGATTCATTGTTAACACATCATCTCATTATTTGGAGGAGATCATCATATTAGGATGCTACAGTTGGAGGAGGTTTGCTGCATATTGGACATCTTATTCAGCCATCTCCATATTGTATTAGTTTGAGTTACAGCTGCTGCCCAGCAACTCTGGCATTTCTGCAGATTTTTTGATTTCATGTATATTGTAGCTAATCCTTCCACTGATTGTGTATATTTTTGTATTAGTGTTTTTAGGGTTTGAGAGCTTGCTGCCCCTCATTTCTTTGAGCTGATATTGTCATATCATTCTATTCTCATTTTTTGTTATGCAGTAACTCCTATAAACTACGTTATTTTAGCCAAGGCTCTCTTTCATGTAGAAGTGTTTTCCATTATCATGTATATGTCAAATTGAGGCTTCCATTGCCTAGACCATTAGAATAACGCATTTCTTGCTTCAGTAGTTGCTGCATGACCTGGGCTATGGGGTTTTAGCTTGTTTTAGCTGCATAGATTCAAGGAGATCTGTTTATATGTGTTAGATTTATTTCTTTCACCTCTAATTCTGCATACAAGTTTTATATCATGTCTTCTAAGGGATCCAAGTCCCATTCCTCACTTGTATAGCGTTATTTTCTGAATACAGTTATTTTATGCTCTATATTGCTGCATTTCCCCACCCGGGAAGGAGAATATAGATCATATTGTTGTTGAGGTTATTTCATCTACTGGTGTGATTTTATTTGACATCTAATGAGCTACTCTTCATTTCCATGATCTTCGTTTGCTGAAGCTCCACATTGGTAATAACTCAGTTTATTCCCAATAGTGTAATTGTTCCCAATTTGGGATATTATAGTGGTATCAAAGCTATAGTGGTATTAATATCAGATACCAAACTCTCTGCGAAGATCCAACCTAGCTATCAGATCCAACCACTTTCCCATTTTATTTTTATGCAAATCTCTTAATACACTCGTTTTAGGGAAAAAATAATCACTTTTCCCCATATTTTGCTTTATTAAACGCTATATAAGGGTCCTGCTGCATAATTTTATTGAAGGTTAAGTGATTTTGTGTTTTTATATGACATATTTTTGCAGCTCCAGATTGGCAATAACTCAGGTTATTCCCAATCTGTAGCTATTCCTAAAAAGGGGATATTACAGTGGTATCAGAGCAATATCTTTGGCTCAGCCTGTGGCTTCAAGCCAAAGTGTTGTAGAGCAAGGAAAAAAGATCAGAATGATGGAGAGGATGAGATTAATCTCATCAATGTTCATATCTAAGAAGGGCCTCTCCAAAGAGGTAAATCATAAAAGAGAAAGAAGTTGCACTGAGACTCCTAAAGGGTTTCAAGGAGAAGAAAGTTGCAGTGAGACCTACAGAAGGTTTCAAGAAGGAAAGGAAGACCCATGCACTTCCTACCCTCACAAAGAAGATGCATTGTATAGAAGAAAAAAGAGCATGGCTCCACCACTTGGAAGAATGATAGAAGAGGAGATCTCCCTTCTCCTTTTCTAGACCTTGAAGGGTATTGAAGAAGATCTCAAGGAGATTGAAAGGGTGGAGAATTGTACCAGTGCTGGCACAACCTTGGAAAAGCAGCCTTCATGTTTAGTAATGAAGGAAGACTAGATAGTTGTAGAAGAAGCTCTTGCTTCTACATCTCACCGAGGTATGATTAAAAATTCATCTATTTTCATTTTAGCACATTTTATGAAGAGATCTACATCTTTTCATGTTGTTGATTTAGAGAAATACAGTTGCACTGCGCTGTGCAAAGGTAGTGAGGAAGAAGAGAGGAACCATTACTCATTGGAGAATTCACATGAAAGCTTCGTTCATGAAGCAATAAAGGGTGGAATGATGGATGGTAGACATCTTGAAGTGAGAAACCCTTTCTCCCTTCCAGATTACCCTTTCTCCCTTCCAGATTACCCTTTCTCAATGAGCACACCGCTGCTCAAAGAGAAACTTCTACTTGCAGCAAATCCAAGGCCCCTTTGGTTCTGGGAGGCCATGCATCAAGAGAAGACCTCATGGGAAGAATTCATTGGAGGTTTACTTCAACACATCATGGAGTGCAAAGTTCTTCAATAGTTTGAGGAGGATCTTCCCTTCTCACAAGAGCAAATAGTAGATGGGGGACATATTTGGATGGATAACATCTCTCATGACTGTGTTGGACATTTCTTGAGCCATGCACATCATGATGGGAGGTTTTTTCCTACCACCTATTTAGATCCTCATAGGGTCAAATTGATCCTCGGGAATATTGCATTTCAAGATCCCATGAAATGCATAAATCTGATGTGGGATGATGGTGGCCCTCATGGGAGGAGTACCAAGATGAATGATGGAAGGAGACATCCACAATTGGTTGAGTGGATATGGATGGACAACAAGAAGCTGGAAAGCTACTTGCAGATCTATGACACCGAGTAGCAGGAGGCTTGGCTACACTGGTTGCTCTTGAAAGAGTTTGGTCATCACTCTCTTTCTAAGGGTATCTGGTAGGATACTTTCATCATGGAGCAACAAGGAGTATGGACACATTGTGTTGACATTATATTCTTCATGTCAATCACCATGTTTTCAGTACATGATCTCGATGATGGGAGTATAGAGAGGCAGCAAAAGATTTTGTTTCTTGAGATGTTCTTGAGAGAGCAAGGGCAGATTTTCTCTCATAGTTTTCATGATGTTGCAGGAGTAGAAGATGGCACTATCATAGTGCAAAGGGGTTACTCCTTGACCTTAGATGTTTAAGAAGGACTTTCTTCATGGGAAGTACTTCTCATATGTAGCAGCATTATGGGAGATTCCTTTGACATTCTGCATGTCAAATATTGGAGCTATGTGTTGATGGGAGCCTATTTGCATAGGCCAACAACGTTGCCACTTTGGAGCTGGGATTTATTGATGGAGTATTCCTAGGATCACTTCTCACTCGATGCACTTGGTGAGCAAAAAGGAGGTGAAGAAGATGAAGTGGTAGATTGAGACATCTATTACTGTGGTGTGATTTTCTTGACTTGGGTTTCCAAGTAGGAGGAGAAGAACTTTCATGCAGCCCTTGGTTCATTCCCCTTCATGGGAGTGTGCCAAACTATTATTTAGGATTCATTCATGGATCCATATATCTTCTTGCTTCCAACATATGGTGAGAGCTTTTTCTTGCATCCTCTTACCATCTTTTGGCAGTGCATTGCTCCACAAGAGGGCAAGCTATTCATTGAGCTCCATGGTCTACATTGGGCCAAATTATATGATGGAGACATCCATCTCTTATGCGGCCTTGGGAAAATATTTTTTTCATACATGTATGTTCATTTGATTTATATGATTAGCCATGTAACAAGAAACAATTTTCCATGAATTCTTCTAAAGCAGCAGTATGTAAAACTGTGTTGTGAAGACTTGGGAAACTGTTGGTACTCTCTTGCATCACATAGAACCTTCATTATTTACTTCATAATGATGATATTCATGTTATCAATTTTTGATATTGCTTTTATCTTGATGGAAGACATGATGTTGAGTGAGGCACATGGTTTGGATGTGTCCTTTTGGGAAGTAGGTTCCCACATTTTCTGTAGTACATGTTCCAATGGGAACATGGGAAGATTTGTGGCCACCATGACCAAAAACCTGTTTCTCTTGGAGGTGGGCCATGTGTGTGATGGGATACCTTATGATGATACCCTTCTATCCATCACATATGGAACATTTTGGGCTAACTGGTTTTACAGTGTTGGAGGGAGGATATTTGCAGATCTAATATTCATGATTCCACTTGAGGCCAATATCCTTGTAGCCCAAGATCTGTTTGCACTCTACACTTATCTTAAGTGGATAGGTGAATAGTGTGGGGTAGGCTATGATGCTTACCACTTGCAGATTTTCAGCCCACCTTCTTTGTTGGAGCTCAAGGTGGAAGAGGATTTTTTGAAGTTGCCTTTTCTGGAGGTAACTGGATTCTTATGGATGATATCATGGGTGTGGGAGACACTCATTGGGAGAAATTTTCCCCATGCTCTTCATCACTCCTACCTTAAGGAGGCCATTGGACAACAAGAATATCACCACTTGCACCTTCCATTTTCTCATGATGTACACTTGCTATCTTACACTTGGAGGAAATCATTGGAGGACATATTCATTGCTTATCATTTTCAGCCATGGTGGGGTTGATTGATGAGGCCACAAGAAGAGGGAAGGAGAAGTTTTGTTCTACCCTACAGTTTCTTGAGGACAAGAAATATTTTGAAGGGGGAGGACTGTAATATTCCTAACTAGCCCAAGCTAGTAGGAATATTCAATGTCATTTTATTTTTATGTTTTATGAATAATATGTAAAGGAGAACAAATAAAAACTCCTAAACATGAGAATAAATCAATGCCCAATGTGAACAGAGTCAAATCAGGGATTTCTCAATAAAATCCACTTCTATTTGAAACAGGTTCAAGATATTTGATCGGGTCAATAGGACCAAATCATAAAGTAGTCCAAATACAATGAACCTCCTAGATGATCAACGCAGTCCTATGAGGAGGTCCTCCATGTGAAAAGGGACAAATGGATGAAGGTGGTTTAGCGTTTTGTAAACCCTAATATTATATAAGGAAGGAAAGACTCAAGGAGAGGTTGTTGAAGATATTATTTCTGAAGGTCTGTCTGCTTAGACATCCCTTGTTGGGCACTCCTATTCAGGAATCCCACCTCCTTCCTTCAGTAGCTCTTGGAGGATAATTGTGCTAAAATTCTCCACTATCAGGCTTGGGCCAAGTTTCATCTTACATTACAACGCTGCTCATGTTGAGGGTTGAGCTATCTTGTGAGTTGTAGTAAGTGGAGATCTAGATCTGCTTAGATCTAGATGATAGCAGTGGCTCTTCTCAATGAGTGTGTCATTTAACATTCTGGAACAGTTCATTTGCTGAGTATACTTTAGATCTACATCTTGGAATTAGGCCATATCATCTTCATAATCTACAGTGTTGTTTCTGTCCCTAAGACAACTTTATTTGCAGATCTACAACTGCAAGGTGTTTTGCTTGCATTTTGGAGGAGATATCTCCAGTGATTGGATTCATCCTTCACTATGGTGATCAATAAATTGGCCAAAAAATATATGTTCTATTTCAGATCTGATATTCTACATGTTCATGATTCAGTGATTTTCTGAATCATTCTGTAGATCTACATTCTTAGATCTCAGATCTACTTCCGGTGCTTCATGTTTTGAGCAAAACCCCAAGGGGAATGTATAAATCAACTTTTCTTGTACATGGATGTGTATTGGATCTATATTTTTATTTATAGATATGATCTAGATCTAAAGAATTAATAAACTACTGCTTCAGCCCTAGAAATTATACTATCATGGTTATGCAATCTTTTTACATGGTTGTAGCACCTCTTTCTTGAGGATTTCTTTTGTATTCTTTCATTATTCTTCTATAAAGTGTATGATTTATGCCCCTGATATTATTTGTGAATTTTCAGACCTTATTTCAGTCATACCCTTCAGATAATCACGCTCACATGCTTCAGTAAATTTCTGCATACTTCTAGTCATGGGAAATGAGGGTTTTCTAGCCTAGTTAGGAAAGGAGGAACTTTTTAACATAGAAAAACTTATTTTTTTTGATGAAATTCGACATGGGAATCCCTCATAACCCTAGCTATAATATCCAACCACTTTCACATCTTATTTTTACGCAAATCTCTTAATAAATTCGTATTAGGGCCAAAATCATCACTTTTCCCCATCTTTTACTTTATAAAACACTGTATAAGGGTGCTGCTACATAATTTATTGAATTTTAAGTGATTTTGTGTCTGTATATGACATATTTATATAGCTCCACATTGGTAATAACTCATGTTATTCCCAATCTGTAGTTGTTCCTGAAAAAGGGATATTACAAGGGACAATGCAGTTTACCTTCCAGCAGAGCAATGGTTACATAGTCCCTCTTGGGATATCATTGCAGGGTAATTCTAGGCTAATCTTGTGGCTTGAGTGTCTCACATTTTTAGCACTATTGTAATTACTTTTTTCACCTCCAATATAATAAAATGGTTCAGCTATTTCTTTGCATTCTGATGTGTATATAGATTTATTGTTTACTTTGCTACAGTTCTTATATTGTGTTTTAGTATTAATAAATTCTCCCTTTTGGGATATTACAGTGGTATCAGAGCATGATGTTTGGCTCAGCTTGTTAACACTTCATCTTTTACATCAAAATAAGAAGCATATAGATGAGATCTATCATGGAGGATGAAAATTCTGCCACTCCTTTCTTTAGATCCATGTAAGATTTCTCCAAGGAGGTCAATCCAATGAACAAGGAAGGAAAAAAGGAAGATCCAAGAAGAACTAATAAAGAAGGTCGAAGCACTTCCTATCAGCAAAGAAGAAAACTAGAGAATCATAGATCTCCTCATAGATCCACTATGCCCACTTTCTTTAGAGAAGGTGAGAGGTGTAGAAATGAAGAAATAAGAACACCTAAGACTCATGAGACTCTCAATATATATCTTGAAGAGTAAAAAGCATAGTCTAGAGCATTCAAGGAGAAGCTAACTCTTCAACAATTCTTCAAAATCAAAGAAGAAAGAGGATCCTATAACAACAATAGAAGAAAGAGGCATAATAGATTCTATTTTCCTACATTTGATGGATCTTCCTCAAGCACTGTTAGATCTTGGAGGAGAGAGTTAGATGCATTTTTTAGGGTAAATCCTATAGCTGAAGGAGAGGTTGTTCAAATTGCAGCACTTCATCTTTTAGGTGAAGCCAATGATTGGTGGTTTGGTCACATGGAGCATGCAAAGGTGACTAAATATTCATATTTCTTTCACAAGCTGAGGAAGGAATTTGATGTGAGAAAACCAGAGATGTGTCACAAAGTGACATTTCGTAAGGTGGAGGATGCCAATCTTGTAACTCTGGACAAGAAGTCACTACATTCACCACCAGCTGTAGAAGTACTTGCATCCGGAGAAGAGACACTTGCATCTTTGCAAGATAGTCTTGAGCTCTTGACATATAGAGTCCCATGCATGATTCAGTAGATGCGTGAGGGAAAGGAGGAATATTCCAATGCTGGTACACTTAGAGAAGAGCAGCCATCACTCGTACTAGTAGTTGGAGGCACTATTTTCCCATTTGAAGGAAATCTTGTGTTCTGTCAAGAGGTTGCCACACATCATTTGATCCAAGGTATGCATACACATTCATCACGTATTTTTTCAGTATATATTATTGAGACTTGTGGGGACATGCCATCAGGGCCAATGTATAACCAAGGGTTAGAACAAAATGTTGATTTAAAGTAGTAATATATCATAGCGGGCAGGACCCTTCATCTAATCAAGGAGGAGATTAATAATTATCCCAGTTCATCATTGTTGAGATACATTCAACTCTTTGAGTTGAAGTGTAGAGTTTCAGAAATTTGGATGAGTGAAATCCTATGCACAATAGCTGATTATGAGATCATTATTGTGACTTTCTTTGAGATAGCACATGTATTACCCTGCAGATCTACAGTGCTAACACTTAGTAGTTGTGAAGATGATGAGGCCCCATCATTCTTGGAGCATTCTGAAGGTAGATTCACTCATGAAGAAATGGAGGTAAAGATGATAAATGGTAGACATCTTGAGATGAGAAACCTTTTCTCCTTTCTAAATGACCCTTTCTCAATGAGCATCTCACAGCTTAAAGAGAAACTTCTACCTGTAGCAGATCCAAAACTTCAATGGCTTTGGAGGGCCTTTGGTGAAAAGAGAATCTCATTGGAGGTGCACTTCAACATTTCATGAAGTGCAAAGTTCTTCAACAGTTTGGGGAGGATGGTATTCTACAAAGGGAGGATACCATGATTATGCAGTACATCATTCATCATTAGCATTGGGGTGAGTGGGTGAGGATGATAGGCAAGGGGTTGTATGAACACTTGCATATTTATAACATGGGCCAACAATATCGGTTACGTTGGTTGCCCTTGGGAGATCTCTGTCACTACCCAAAGGCCCCTATTTCTTTAATCCATGCATTGAAAAACACTTATGAAATGAAGAAGGAGGCATGGCTGCACTAGCTGCTCTTGGGCGAGTATGGTTACCACCCAATAGCTCATGTTTTTCTAATCCATGCCTTATGTATCAATGATAGAATGTAGCAAAAGGAGGCATGCTCATTTTGGTTTCCCTTGAGAGAGTTTAGCCACCATATGACATCTCCTGTGTCCATGTGTTTTGTACTAGGTAAAGCTTGGCATGATTCTCTCATGATTTGCATTAATGATGTTTCTTTGTATTGGGTTGATGTGACATTCCATATGTCCATTAGTCTGTTTTTGCTCCATGATGCACATGAGGAGGAGATAAATCAGCAAGATCTCTTGTTGCATTGGTTGCTTTTTAGGGAGATTGGATTTTCCATCTTACATGGAGGAGATGGAGGATGGAAGAAAAGGGCCTTACTCAGATGGTTACTATTAGGCGAATATGGTTTGACATCTTTATCTACCCATATATCACCTTTCCTTCTTTTGCATGATGTTGGAATTATTCTTGGATCCAACAAGGCCAATAGGGCTAAGGATGAGAGCATATCAATGCTCAATAAAATTCATGAAGCATGGGATGGAGAGATGTATTGTGAGATGGGGCTTTTCCTTTGTGGAAAGAGCCACTTTATTTTATGTATCTCATGTATTAATGATGAATTTGGAACTCATATGGTTGTCACTTGGTACTTCATTATGGAAGGAGGACATCTAACCATATAGTTGGAGGTCATTCTATATGTTTTTGAAACAAAAATTTGGAACCAAACATGCATAAAACATTGCAACAAATGGAGGAATCCTTCCTTATGTGGATGCCATTGGGAGGGGAATAGATGGCTTTGCATCTACTTTTGGAGTTGTTTGAGGACAATCAACATTTTTCCGAGGGGGGGGGAGACTGTAATATTCCCAAATTTCCACATCATATTTGGAATATTAGAGTCCTTGTTTTTCTTAATAAATTAAGTAAATAAAAGGGTGGAGGGACCCACAAACCTCAAATATGAATAAAATCCACTTTTAATGTGTGTATGTGGATACTTTAGATCTAGATCTAGAACATGGAGTAGTGGAGCAACTCTATTAATGGAGATCATGTCTCATTTGTGAGATAGATTATGGAGGATGAAACATTCAAATAAGATCATGGATATTAAATATAAAATCATAAGGATCTTTGGTATGGTCATCTAAGATCATAATGCATTCAAAGAATATCATTAAGCACTTATGATAAGATAGTGGAGGAAGTGATGCATTTAATGCATGCATGATGGAGACAGTGATCACCCCATATGAACATTATGGAGGACATGGATCATGTTGATTCAGTCAACATTGACCAGATAAACAGCGCAGTCAAGCATGGATACCTTGTCCACATATACAGCGTAGATTTGGAGTGGGCCTAGGCTATGGAAGGCTCATGTATATAATGAAGGTGAAGGCACAAAGGAAGGCATGATTTGGATTATTCATCTCTTGATCTGTTTAGATATAGATTTTTCTAAGGAAATTTATATGCAAACTTGGGCTGTTTAGCAGAGTTTGCAAGGTGTTCCCGAGCGGGAATCCCACCTCTTTCTTTGAGTAGCTCTAGAAAGAGGATTTTTCTTTATTCCATATCAGGCATTGGTTCCATCTTCAAGAGGCTGTTTCTATCATCCATCTAGGAAATCAGTGGAGGAATCATCCTACCACCTTGTTCTTGAGATTCAGCCTTTCAGGAGCATCAAATCTACATTCGGCATTCAGGCCATTGGGTCTTACCTCCATGCATCGGTATTCCCCTCAAGGATTGTTCAGTTTAGTCTTATAGATCTATTGGAGGAAGGAATCTTCCAGTATTTCAGCTAGAAATCCCATGAGGGATAACCTCCTCACATTGGATCTATTGTTTCCATCACTCAGGAGCAGATTTTCGACATCTAGAAGCAGGCTAAAGAACCTCCCTCTCTGATAGCGCAGTTTTCTGAAGCTGTTGTTCATTCAGTAGCTATTTTTAGTGGAGGACATTAGAGGTTCTATATCTTGAGCTTTTAGTCCAAGAATCTAGTGAAGGGATCAACCCTTCTTTCATAGATCTAATTGTACATCATTGCATCCATCATATCATCAGATCTAGCTTCAGATCTACATTTGCTAGTAGCATATATGTGAAGCCCTAAGGAGAAGGTTGTATTTGACTTACATATCTGAGAAACCCCTCCTGGTTTATCTTGGGAATCCATCATAGAACCCAGATCTACAATTTCAGCATCATCGGAGCTCCCATTCTACCTAGATCTGAATTTTTTATCTTATAGGTAGTTGCAATACCTATATTTGTAGTAGGGAAAGTGCAGTTTACCTTCCAACAGAGAAGTAGTTACATAGTCCCTCTTGGGACATCATTGCAAGGTCATTCTAGGCTACTCTTGTGGCTTGAGTGTCTCACATTTTGAGCACTATTGTAATTGATTTTTTCACCTCCAATATAATAAAATGGCTCAGCGATTTCTGTGCATTCCAATTTGTATATAGATTTACTGTTTAATTTTTTTCATTTCTTATATTTTTTTTTAGTATTACTGCATTCTCCATTTTTGGATATTATAGGAGGCTAGTGATTTGATGGATTAAGGCAACATAAATCAGGATGCAACCCTAGAGCCACAAGCACCCATCGTGGACCAGCGCCAGCAACTGGTGAACTACTAGGTTGGTGATGTTGTAGCGGCCAAAGTTGGGAATGCACAACAAGTTTAAGATCCCTGAACCTGCCAATCCACGTGCCCACGTCATTGGCTCTACCTTCGGCATGTTATCGTACATCACCCTTTCAAGATATAATTT
Organism: Pinus albicaulis; assembly: GCA_034641835.2. Lineage (NCBI taxonomy): Eukaryota > Viridiplantae > Streptophyta > Pinopsida > Pinales > Pinaceae > Pinus > Pinus albicaulis. The sequence continues at coordinate 684,030,095 of CM076572.1, read as the reverse complement.
TGGAGCCAGTGCAAGGAAGGCTTCCAGATTTCCCAGATCATGGTCATCGAATTTAAGGAGGGGGAGGCCTTCGAACATATCACCATTCAGGGGCACCTCCGATGGGACCAGAGGCATCTATAGGTATGCGTGAATGACATCAACATTACTGGGGGCATGCGACATTGGCTTGCTTGGCTTAACATATGGCGGTAGCTAGGATGGTGGATTCAGATGCAAGGCTTCCTTTGTATTCATCATGGGGTGCTTTGATGAATCAGGCGAGTGGCCCTTAGGCACCTTCCAAGGGGAATGCACAATCCAAGGGGATGTGTAGGGTTTTACCCCATCCCACTTTGTATCTCTTTCTTTTCCCTTCTCTTCTCCCTTTATCTTCCCCTTTCCCTTCCTCTTAGCCAGTGTAGACACAACCTCCTCCATCTCAGGGGTTACTTCTAATACATCTTTAGACCTAACTTCCCCGGAAGTCGTGATAGGAAATTATTCAGCGAGGTTAGTAGCTGTCATCCTTGCTCGGAAGATGAATTCAAGGTTGTTATTTTCATAAGAGGTAGCTCGCCCAGACATAGGTATGGAAATGGCACAAATTATATTGAGTTCATGAAGGAGCACAAGGCATAAGAGTCTCAGAAATCAAACAAACCCTTTATGACCGACACCCCACTATTTATAGCCTCTGATGGGTAAAAAAAGTTGGATTAGTCTTAATTGCAACTTATCATTACAGAAACTATAAAAAATCCTACTGGATAGCCACATTAATTTCCAATTTCCCATTCTGTTCAACGGTAAAATCGCTTTTCACCCAGTTGCCCCATTCCAATGGCTAGTTTTTCTAGCCACGTACCACCCTTATGCCTATGTCGCACCTTTTTGCACCACCTAGCCTACGCACCATCCTAGAAAAACCATCGACCATGCCTTCATTTTTTCTCCCTGGTGTGTATAACATCATTTACACAGCGACTCCGGCCATATAGTCATTTGGTCGACATCGGGTTGTCCCTATAGGGTTTCAGACGACTTCCATTAATGTACCCCAACAAGAAATCTCCGCACAACATAGCCAACCTGACCGCACCACCATTGGTAATCTTTTTCACTATATATGGGCCCAACCAATGCTTACGAAACTTCCCTAGGTGTCGCATAAGCTAGCTGTCATAAAGTAATACCAATTCATCCTCCTTAAAGATCTCCTGCCAAATATATCGATCATGGCAAGATTTTTCGCGAGCCTTCTGAACCTCTTGGTGGACCTGAGAAATGAACTGATCTTCTTCCAGGGCCATCAGCTATGCCAATAATTCCTCCATAATGTCAGGTTCTGCCATGTTTTTGAAATCTGAAATGCACAGGCTGGGAACAATGTATTCCATAGGCATGATGGCCTCCTTCTGATAGACCATTCTGAAGGGTTCTATTCCCGTGAGTTTCTTCCATGTGGTACTATAGGCCTAGAGTACTGAGGGGATGCACAAATCCCAATCACTTCGGTCAAGGTTACAAACCTTAGTGAGCACATGGTAGAAAATTTTATTGAAGGCTTCTACTGCCCTGTTCGCTTGTGGGTGATATGGGGTACTCTTCGCATGGTGGATCTATAATTCCTAAATCAAAGCTGCAATGGTTTCATTAACAAAATGCGTACCTATGTCACTCATTAGGATCTTCAGGAAACCAAACCTAGCTAGAATATGTTCAAAAAATAAGTGCACAATAGTATCGACATTAAAATTCTTGACATGTTTTTCTTTCACCCATATTGTTACATAATCAGTGGCAGTGATGATATATCGGGCACATATCTTCTTTCCTGGGGGATTGATGGGTCCCAAAAAATATATGGTCCATTTATCGAATGCTTGCAGATCCATCTGTGGTTGCAGGGGCATCTCATCTCGACACAAGGGCTTTCCAGTTCGTTGGCATGCATCATAGGCATGATAGTATGCATGGGCATTGCTATGCAATGTGGGGCACCACAACCCATCCCTTAATACTTTCTGTGTAGTGAATTTCCCTGCATAATTCCCTCTTGTGATTCCTCCATGGGCATCAACCAAGATATCTTGTCTTTTGTGTTCTAATACATACCTCTGCAACACCTCATCCATGCCTAGCTTGTAGATTTGTCTCGCAATTATGGTAAAATCGGTTGCATGGGTGACCAATTCATTTTTCTATGGTACTAAATAGCCATCGGGTTCCTTACTTGTGGTCAAGAATTGAAAAATGTTTGCAAATTTCTCATCAACCACATTGATAGAAAACAACTGCAAATCAGGTAATCCTTCTTCTAGGTTAGTTGGCTCTTCCCCATTCTTGATATGAGACAAGTGATCAGGCACGATGTTCAATCTCCCCAGTTTCATAATGATTTCAAAATCATACTCCTAAAACAATAGTAACCACCTACAAATATTCCCCCCCAACATAGGCTTATTGACCAGGTATTTTAAAGCTGAATGATTTGTGAACATATTCAAGTGTCCAGCTAATAAATAGTGTCTGTATTTCTGGAGGGCATACGCCTTTTCCAACCCTTCATGCTCCGTGGTAGAATATTTTTGTTCTACACTAGAGAGCTTTCTGCTAGAAAAGGAAACCAGATGATGGATGTCCCCTTATCTTATATGGGTTAAGACAACTCCTAGGGTTATTTGTGATGCATCCACATGCACATGAAAGACCTTTGCCCAGTCGGGAAATATAAGAGTAGGTGCAGTTACCATATTTTCCTTTAGTAGCTCAAAGCTCTTCTGACACTCGTCGTGCGGTGATCAAAGCATATCCTTCAATAAACTTCCTGTAGTTCCCAGTGTGGCCTAAGATAGAACATAGTTGTTTCTCGCTGGTGGGGACTACCAAATTGACGATAATCACAACCTTGGCTGGGTCAACCATCAATCCCTACTGACTCACCACATGTCCCAATAGAATCCTGAATGGGACATAAAATATGCATTTCTTGATGTTGAGTGAAATTTTGTGTCTCCTACAGGCATCCATTATCATGCGCAGGTTTGACACATGGTTCTTTAATAAGCCAAAAATTGTCCAATCATCAAAATAGACTTCCAGAAACCTATGATTTAATTCCTTGAATATTGCTACCACTATGCATGAAAAGATGGCAGGGGCATTCCTCGGCCCAAATTTCATGATAGTGTACTGGAACGATTCCTATTCGGTCGCGAAGGTTGTCTTGCTGCGGTCTCCAGGCACTATGCGGATCTGATGGTACCTTGAGAACCCATCAGTAAATGAGTATGATTCTTGACCTCCTACATTATCTAGAATTTCATCAAAGAACGGCGTAGGGAAGGGATCATGTACGTAGGCATCATTTAACTTATGTAGGTCTACGCAAATCCTTATCTCTCCTTTAGTCTTCTTTTCCTAGACCACCATAGGGCTTACCCAATCTGACTGTTCCATTAGTTCAATGCTACCTGCGGCCACCATCTTCTCTATTTCCTCCTTGAATTTATGTTTATATTTAGGTTTTAGATGATAGGGCTGCTATTTGACAGGGCGTGCATCTGGTTTCAAGGTAATCCTCATAACACTCATATCCTTGATGATCCCTTTGAGTTCAGAGAACTTTGTGGGGAATAGATCATGATATTCAGTCAGCAGCTCCACGATCTTTCCTACTATGTCACTATCCCAATAATCCCCAATTTTAGCCGTCTTGGGCTGCGCTTCCATGCCAATGTTGACTTACTTCAGTTTCAAAGATTTGGTAACATCAACTGGCTATAGCAAAGGTCCTACAACAGCATGTTCTCCTTATGACTCGGGGATAGTGATATTCTGGGGGTCTTCATCATAGTCTTCCACTAACAAATTTCTATAGTTGAAAATGTCCTGCATATGCACCTCCTAGGCTGGCGCAACACACTCTTGCTTAGGGAGGGACTCATTAAATACCAGAGCATCTATATCTTGCAGGGCTTCATCAAGTTTCTCAGTTCCTCCCTCCAATCGAAACATCATTAAAAAATCCTCATCCATTGTACCCTAGTGACAGGTACATTGGTGTAATTCTGCATCCAAATACGAGGTGGTGGGGATTGGTTCCAACGCATGAATAAACATATGGACCAATTCATTCCATGTGTTTTCAGTCCATACTTCCATCCATAGAGCCAAGTTCTTGCGTGGATCCCCTCGACCCAAGAAGATTTCCATCGGTGAGTTTACCAGAGGGTAAAATCGTAGGATCATCATCTTTTGGCATTCCCCCTAGTCCTGAAAAGCTTCATTATGGTTTTCCCACCATCTCGCGGGGGTCGCACGCATAGCCAAGTCAAGGGCCAAAAATATCCATTCTTTAGGGACATCCACTTCAATTTCTTTAAGGAAGTCCTTAACATTACCAGAACCATCCAAGTAGGGTAGTTTTCTTACCTCTAAGGAGATGCATCAGAATATATTTATGATCTGAAGACACCACAGTGCAAATACATCATGCAACCAGTTATGCCAATTTTCTATATATCCATCTGAGTCAGATAAGCATTCACTGTCTTTTTCCCAGCATAACATACCATCAGTCGTGGGGTTGATCCAATCGTTGTCCCAGGCTGTCATTTTGTACATGTGATCAACATCCTCCTCCTCATGTACTGGTTTAGTGTATCACTCACCTTCTACTGGATCCAAAGGGACTATCACCCGTGTACCTTCACTTTCAAATATCATGCCCATCCTTTTTAATTTAATGATAACTCCCATGTCAATAGCCCAATCCAGGCCTAAGAGCGCGGGGTCAGGGTCCGCATCATCCACTATCTGGATTACCTCAAAATCATCATATACTTTAACACTTGCAATATCTACCACAAACTTTCGCATTCATCCTATTGGGATGATCTTTTGTTGATTATCCATCCATAACTGAATAGTAGACCAGTACAAATTATATTCCCCCATCCTTGCCAAGTTTTCTTAGGTAGGAAATTTGCGTCTGATCCTAAGTCAAGGATGACTTGGTTCATTTCACAGTCTCCAATCTGCACAGTCATGCACATCTCTCATCTGGCCCTTTTTTTGTACTTGTATAACTTGTTCACAGTTTTAACCTTTGGTTATGAGGCAACCTTTTTTGCGTAGATATATGTTAATTCTTTGAGATTCTCTACTTCCTTCTAGTTGCATAGCAGCTTCATACATGCCTGAAGGAATCGCTAAACTGCTTTGCCTGCTTTTGAATCTATCGTAGTCTTCGAGGTGGATGCGTCATCTTTGGCCATTTCCTTCTGAGCTTTCATGAAGGTTTCCTTCTCCTTTTTCAGATCTAATATTTCCTTTTTCTCAACAGCCCTCCTGATCAGTGGTTCAGACGCAGCTTTTTCCTCAGCCCCTCCAGTGGTCATGCCGCTGCATTTTATCACATTGATACTTGGCCCATTATCTTGTGGTTCTTCCTTAACCCGTTGTATGTTATACGTGGGCGTCTATTGTTTTTCTTGCATTTTTTCTATTAGCACAGGGCAGTCTTGAATGACATGGTCGAACTACCTGCAATATATGTAGAATTGGCATGCAAGGTTTGGGCAGTATCTTGCATAATGTCCCACGTCCCCACAGTTGTAGAAAAACAGTTGTCCTCATCCTTGACCTGCACTTCCCCTTCTCCTTCCTCCCCTTCCTCTTGCAATGGATCCACCCTACCCAGAAGGAGATAGTGGTGATGAGGGGTCAGCCTTGAATTTGTATAGGTTTTCCCTATCTACCATGAGGTCAATCATTCGGAAGTTTTGTTTGTTATGACCCACATATGAGCCGAATCTGCACCACTGTTTTTTCAGTTCTGGAACATAGGCACCTAACCATGAGTAGTGATTTGTATCATGTCTTCCTGCTACCCAAAAATCAGTGCACTAGAGCATGGCGGTAGTAGGTCCAGCTATTTCCCTAGGGCATAGAGGGATTGGTCCCCCAGCCTGCATATAATCTGATAACAAAGGGAATTGAACCTTAGTATGGCCCAACACCCTACAACTTATGCACCAGACATATAGGCTAGATTCCTTACCCTGATCCTTTCATAAGTTTTGAATTTATAAGTGCATTTCCTCTAGCTGGCTCTAGATCTGCAGTGCCGCGAACTGAGTATCATCTCTTGGTGCAACTTCTAACTTCATGGAAATCTCTAGAGCTTCTTCTTGGGAGTCGATCTTCTGCTATCACATAGGTTCGCATAGATGTGGCAATAGCATGGCGATAAACCATTCATTGTGTTGCTTGTCCTCATAGAAAAATCCCCCATCACTGATGGCCTTCTTTAATCATTGGTGAGCTTCCTAGACAGACTCTGTAGGTCCCTGATTGAATTCCTTCACGTCGACTACACATTGAGAGTACGATTTAGGCTTTTGGAATTGCTACTTTAGGTCATCCTTAATATTTTTTATTGAGGCATTCGTGTGTTGACCAATGTATCCCTTAAACCAGTCCATGAACCTTCCTTCAACGGCTATGGATAACTGCACTCATTTGGCAACATCATTATTAATGTTCTACGCAGTCCATACAGACTTTACTACAAACGAGAATTAATTCATATCCTCGTCCCCCACACCCTTAAAGGTAGGTAGTTTCATGTACATAGCCATATCGTCCTCAGGTGGTGGGGGAGGTGGGGTAGGAGAATTCTTACCCTTGCATGGATTTGATGATGGCGTAGACGTGGGACTGATTCCAACTAGTGCAGCACTGGCCTAGTTAAAATCAAGCAATTCCCTTAAGGGAATATATACCAATCTATCTCCTTCTCGATTAACCCAGTAGTATTTACTGCTTCGTGTTGTTCTTCCACTCTGGATAGAGGTCATTCATTCGGTGTGGCCACAAAGGACACCATTTTCACTCAATAGCATCTTAATAAAAAATGGTAGGGTTTGCAGGAACTTACCTCTAAATCCTTTGAAGAACCTGCAATCCTCTTCTGAATATGACACAAACTGATCAACTACAAATTATGTCACGAATCCTCCCAAAACACTGTCAACCCAGTGGTATACAGTCTTGGTGATCTTGTTATTAGTGTTTTCCAATTGTTAGATCAATTCAGGGGTCCACTGTGTGACCTGATCGTCTTTCCAGTAAGTCTCGAACTCTGCCAATCATGGAAACTACTCTTGAAATTCGTGTGCGAAGGATACGAAGAAGATTTCGTGCACTTACGTAAAAATGTACTGGTTTTTTCACTCTTCAGCAGATATCTTCTTACCTCTATTTTCTTTTAGGGAAAACTCCTGAATCTGGTTTTCGAACCAATCCTCGAGTTCAGGCTGCAATGACTCCCAATGACCCCATGGCAATACTCGATCTCTCTCTCAAAATGCTCCCAGTCCATACAACAGAACCAGTTGTTGGCTTTAGGGGTCTTGACCCAAGTTTGGTTTTTAAGCTTTGCCAACAAACCCCTGTACTACTAGGCCTTTCGGCAATGGCCTACTTGCACAGGTCAAGGTCTCACCCAAAGTAGTATGGGAGGGTGTTGGAACCAGGTTTCCGCACGCTGAGAGAGAGAAAGTTAATTAAGTGGTTCCCTTCAGATCTACGTAGGAAAATACCTAATACAGAAACTCTGAATAGTATATTGGTAGAGCACAGATCATAAATAATATGTAACCTGAGCACAGTCCTTAACCAGATATACGCATTCATAATATTTCATCCACATTTGCATCATTACATGATCAATATTTAGTGAGCAAATATAATCTCAGAATTAACATAAATCATAGTTTAAACACATAAATACTTAAATATCACAAATATTCTTCTCATTTATTCCTATCCAGATCCAGCTTACAGACTCTATTTACCAGCCTGCACACAAAACCACCAGGGTTTGCACACAGCAGGACTCAGGGTCTCCCCGCACATAGCCAGCAGGAGCTCTTACCCAGACAATTGACACAACAGATTCACAAGTTCGTATCCAAGCTTAATCAAAACTTAACCCTCTCTCTAGACTCGATTTATCTATCTATTTATAACATATTGGCCTGCACTACTCTCTGGTCTACAAACCGTGGTTTGCAGACTCCTAGTCTACCTTTTGACCCTTTACAATTCATTGGGAGCTTTGACCCACCCCAAAGCCCCTACGCTAGTTTAAATATTACAAAATATTACAAGACTGAACCAAAAATTCGGTTAGGGGACCTCGTTCCAACATGTCCTGACCTCTCTTTTTCCAGGTGCATTATGTATATGGGATCCATTTTATTATTTCCAGGCCCATTGATTCTAGCATGTCATGTATCAAGTATCATATACTTTGTATCTTAGTTCCACATTCCTGGGATCATCATTATTCTTTGTACATAGTTATCTCAGTGGGTATGGGTATGCCTCCCCCACCTCATTAAGGTCATGTACTCCCAAAAAAAAGGAGACTTATATCATTTAGTAGTTCTCGCCCCCTTATTCCTTCCTCGTTTCGCTTCAGTTATGTTTCTCTCTCTCTCAAACTCCCCTTTGGTGTCTAGTGATTGCATTCTTACAACGTATTTCGGTCATACGATTTTCTCCTGACTCTCGTATGTTGGGGGGAAATATGTCATCACCAAAAAATGATCACTCAACCATATCTAACTAAATGGATCGAAATACACCATGTAAGACCAATGTTGGCTTGAGGGGTCCTGACCTAGGTTTGAAGTTAAGGTTAACCAACAAAACTCTCTTACTACTGGCCCTTTCCGCAGTCACCTTCTTGTGCAAGTCAAATTATCACCTGAAGCAATATGGTGGGGTGCTAGAACTAGGTTTCCACACCATGAGAGATATTTTGAAATGATGTGGATGTCTTCAGGTCTAAACTAACTGTGATCAGACCTTCGCAACCAAAGACCTAGCCAGAAACCCTAGCCATAAAAATTTAATTCAAATAAATAGAGTACCTTATATGCATGCTAAAACAGAGTCTGCAATCCATGTAATAATTCTTAATACATATTATTAAATCTCAACAACACTAGATCCATTCAATAATCATTCATCTAAAGAAGATAACAATTGTGCAATCAACTAGAATACAGATAACACAATAATCAGAAAGAACATGCAGAAATAGATCATATAGAAAATAAAATATGCATTTGATACTCAGATATTATCCAAAATATTTCATTAATAGTTCAGATCTCCCTTACAGCACCTTCAGTTTACCCATGCACACAATATGCGGGGTCTGCACATAGCAGGACTAAGGTCTCCATGCAAACAGTCAGCATGAGCCTTCTAACCAAGAAATTTTTTCTAAAATACCAAAATATACTCAGATCTCTATCATCAACATTACTATTATCTTCTATCGACTCAATCTAGACTCCTATTTATACCTTTAGCTTGCGCTCATCTAAGGTCTACAAATTGTGGTTTGCAACCCCTAGTTCTACCCTTTTGACCCATTACAACTCATGAGGGGCTTTGACCCACCCCAAAGCCCCTTGAATTGTGCTACGCATGACTAAAATTACAAAAAATTTACAAAAATATATCAAAAATATATCAAAATTCGAACCCAAGGGACCCCGCTCCAACAAGCCCCCAACGCAATCTTGTGACTCGTCCCAAGTCACAGCGACACTAGGTTCTTCATCTTGTTCTAAAATTATTAAATGGAAGTAGAAAAGGGCCCTAGGACACCCACACTCTGATCTTCTACACTCTGCATGATATCTACCAGGTTCTGTGATGTCAGCCCTTCTATGGATAGATTGATATTTTGCAGGGTCTGATTCAGGTTCTTAACTACTCCATCTAGGTCTTGAGACATATTCATTACCTCGTCTGCCCACAGCTTCATATGTTTAGTTACAGTCTTCTCCATCCTACAGAGCTCCTTCAATTCATCTCGCAGAACTTAACTTGTCTACAGGCAGGCCATGCACTGGGCATGAATAAAAGTGGGCAAGGCCTCCTGCAGGTCGTCAAATTCCTATTCCTTAGAACGCAACTCTTGATTGATCTTTTTGACCAGTGGGTCCATCTGCACAGAGGTCCATAGTCCCATTACTGTCTCAAGTAGTATGGAGCCTTTATCAACATTTATTGCGATGCTTTCTGATGCTTATTTTACTTAGGCTGCCCGCTGCGCACACACCTCCGGGAGAGTCTCAGGTTGTAGCTTAGCCTGTAATGCTGCAATCTATTGCTCGAATTCTACCTTAACCGTCTACGCTTCTGTCTTGGAAGCCTTTAGTGTGGAAACAAAGCTTTCAATTTTGACCTGCGACACAACGGATGCAAGAATAGCTACTTCAGGAAGATCGTTGCACAACCTGTCGATCAAGTGTTCTAATTCAGCACACTAAGCAATAGCCACCTACTGCAATGTCTATGCCTGGAGCGATTCTTCGGTTTTGGCTGCAACCGTCTACTCTGCTTCGATCAACTGCTGCTGCAAGCGCGCCTCCCTGCACTACAGTTTGTGAGAAATAATTTTTTGTATACTGTGTAGATTTCCACTTGGTGGTTTAGAAAAATCAATTCCAACCTCTGGGCAGGTCTGGACCTACGCATGCAATTCGGGCTGCTCCATTGTAACTATTTCGCCTAGTGTTATCACAAAATTTTACTTGATTGGCTATTGATCAGAAAACTCTATGTAACTATTTCAAACCAGCTTTTGACTGAAGCTTAGCCTCTTCAATCTGAGAGGGCTCTCTCAAAGGGGTTTATGATATTAGATAATGATAGTACTAGATGGCTAACTCTATTTGAAAAGTAACTTGATTTTTGTGTATGTAGGTTGAAAATAATGCAAGCTTGCTACCATTTGGCTTATGGAGTCAACAAATCAGTAGATTTAGTGGCAGGTTTCTTGACATGGAAGCTGAGGCAGATAAGAGTCTTTAACAAAGGCAAATCACACATAGAACATAGGGCCACACAGTCATTTCATCAATAAAGGAAGTCAGAGCATAAATATATGAATTCTGAGTAATAAAGATGAAATATACTACAAGTGGTAAAAATAAAGATATAAATCAGAAATACATTAAAAAATCCATGAGAATCTCAGGTCTGTCAAGAATAAGTCCTCTATATTACTGATATAAGTCAAATTACATAAACAAGCAATATGGTGCAAAAAATATCCAACCCTTTACAAATTCGATAATTTTCCTTTAAATAGACATTCTTACAACAGGGATGATCTACCTCTTGGATAGATTCATTGAACTCTTCCTATGACACCTCATATAATGGAAAAAACATGTCTTTTAATAATAAAATGACATCTATACCCTAAAGATGACATTTCCTAATAGGACTCAAACTCTTATTTATTGCATCATTCTACCTTATCTTTTAAATATTCACTTGTCAATTACAACTGAGCATCACATGCATGAATAGGCTCTGACATAGTTAATCACTACTTGTCATATTAATTATCCTTCTGAATATATGGAACCAAACCCTAGTTTTTCAGGAAAGTAGGACCCTTACCTTCAACGAAAACTTTAGTTAATGAGCTGTCTCCACAACACTGTTTTTAAGTCATAAATGTTTGATGGTAAGGTCCCTTGAACTGTTGGATATTTCCACCTATCCAAAACTACCACCGAGATTCTTCAAAACCTTCAAAAGTAGCTCGCTAGCAAAACAAGACAGTTTCATAGTGAGCTTTCGTAGCGTCCAAAAATAACTTTTACACTTATAAATTTTGCTCTTTGGTTGTTCCAGGGTGACAACCAAGACATGACACCTCACCACCATTAAACTCCCCCCTTAAAAAATACAAAAAGAGGTTTTGAAAGCAAATAAGCTGCTACAGAAATTTTTGTAGCGTTTTCCTGGCTTTAAGCTTAGGAAATGCTACGAAACTGTAAAAAATTGCAGAAATTCCATATTTTAACATTGTCCCAAAAAAATGACTTCTAGTTACAAAAAATTGGCCTTAATCATGCCATGAACCTTATGAAACATAATCAATCTCATCTTAGGACCCCTATGGTGTTTCTTCTTCATTAATGATAAGTTGATCTAAGGGCTCTTCAATTACTGTCATATTTAAGACCTTATTCTCTAGCTCCTCATGAATCAATTATAACTGATATTGGAGGTCTTTGACTTGGTCCTTTAGTCTCATGTTATTAGATTTCAATTTCAGGTTCATTTTTCTAATATGCTTCACTTCTCCTCTCAATGGCTCAGTCCATTTGATCAATTTTTGTGTGTTATATAAGGTCTTTCACACAGTATTAACCTGCTCTTCCCAAATTTCTTTCATTTTCTCAAACTATACTTTCTGAACCTTGTGCTTCCTTGCCTCTTTCTTCAAGACTACTACTTCTTCATTTTCAAAATTCAACTGCTCCTTAAGGACCTCAATCTCTGTTTTTTCAATGATTTTCTCTTTTCCTTTCCTTTTTTTAATGACTAATTTTTCTTTTGCAGGTGAGGAAAGGTCAATGATGCTTAGTGGTGGCTGGACAATTTCAATGACCTTCTAAGCTTATTTACTACTTTCCAAGAGCTTTCTAGCATTTATTTTCATTGGATTCCTAGCTTAAAACATGACTCCTGCATATTCACCTTCAAACTATAATTTCTTAGCTTTTTTGGCTTTCTTGAGCTTCTTTCCTCCCTCATTTATATCTTCAGCTTGGACTATGGGATTTTCCTCAATATCAATAGCATGAAGAATGTCTTCTAAGTTACCCCTGGCCACTTTTTGGCTTCTTGTAACTCTCTTGCTACCATGTTTGCTCACTGCTGGCTTTTGTTTTGCAAGTGTAACAGCAGGTGTATCAACTTTCTATAATGGATCTGTCTCCATGATTACTGGCTCATTTTGTTCTGCCATTAAAGGCTCACTTTTCCCTGCCACTAAAGGTGATGGTATACCTCTAGGTTTAGGAGTTCTTATAGGAGTGATGGAATACTTCAAAACCACTGACAAATAGGAAATATGACCAATCTCTGCCTAATCTCTTTAACGCCTATAAAACCAACAACTTGATTAAACCATGATGAAAGAGTCAGGTTTCATTTCCTTCAGATTTAGCTTGAAGTTTGTCTGAAATTTTAGCTAAGCTTCTCTATAAGTAAAAATGTAAATCAAGAGACCTCTTACCAACAAAATGTAGTAGTAGCCTGAAATGGTATCAGTAAACCATGTGGTACCTCCCTTCACAAGTGAAGTATTTATGAATTATTAGCAACATCTTTGAGAAGTTATCTTTGATGTAGCTCCTTGGTATGGTGTTTGTGAGATCAATCTCACTAGCTTTGGCTTGATAAATTCATTACATTCCTGTACGGTGAACTTGAAACCATTGAACCATTGCTCTCCTCCCATAGGAATTCATGTTACAGTTGTAATAGTCTCTAGTGTTATAGTGAGGTTCATCATTCCCACCTTTGAAGCTGTCCCATTGAAACTGATGGCAAAGTCCTTCGAAACCTGCACATGGCATCCTTGCAATATTTGGAAAAATTTCAAACACCATTTTCTTATAAAAAATTCTAAGGCAGTTGGGTCTTCATTCAACAAATTAATGTCTAATGGCTCAAATTTGAGATAGTGGCCTCCTTTGTTGATCTTCCACTTTGCAACCATGGTGCTTTTATACCTTCTCTGCCTTTCTTGATCAATGACACCTGAAATTGCTTGAAAATGTTAGCAACCAGCTTGGTTTGGTGAAACATCTTTCCTGAACTCAATAGCATGCAAATATGGAGCGAAGAACGACACAAGACTCAATTGGGAAATATTTAAAAGTTTAGATGACATCTCATGGCTTCATCATGACTCATACATGCTAAAAACAGAAGTGATGACCTCAGACATGAACATTGTTCCTTGTATTAACCCTAACTGACTTGAATGACACCCATTCTAACACTTATAATCATTGACTGACACCTAGCATCGAATTTGAAAGGACGAACAGAAAAAAAAACTTTTCATAGCATAGTTAGTGTATTTCCTGGCAGTTTCACTATGAAAGTATTAGCAATTTTGTAGCGAAAAGTGCATTTTTATTTTGTAATTCGCTACAAAAATATGAAATATTGGCTAAAGTGACCTTTTTGTATTTATAAGCTTTCAAAATGGAATATGTCAGGAAATAATGACTGATGTGACATGAAAAGAATTGAATGAGGGTGGGTTTGGACCCTAGGATAGGCTAATATCAAAAAATTAAAATTTTTCCTTTACCAACTAATGACAAATGAACTCTATGACCATACCTTTGAAAAATGAGCCCCTAAGACTATTTCAAATGATGTTTGACTTTTTCTAAGTGATAACACCTGGGAAGGGGTAGATTCTACTATTGGATGTTGTGATGATCATTGTGTTAGGCAGATTCACTTGAATCGGCCTCACTTGATCCACACTCACTTGCAAGTTGTCGGCCTTCAGCTGCAAGACCTCTAATCCAGATTGTAAATCCTCCACCAAATTATTTACTATTTTTCCATGGTAGTCCATTTGTCTTCATTAATATAAGTGATTGCATCTGCAATTTTTTCCAGGTCCTCTTCTGTCAAAGTGACCTCTTTGGCTCCTCCAACCATGGATCCCTTCCGCTTCTTTCACGGACCCTTTGAAGTTTCTGCACCATGCTTGGTGTTGCACAAAGATTCAACACCATCACTGTCTAACCCATCTAGGCCACCAAGGTCCACATCAAATTCACCTCCAAGGTTTTTCTCTATATCCTTTTTCTTCTTCCTGCTCAGGCTCTTTCTCACCGTTCTTTTGTGCACATGTTTCTCCATCTTTATCAATGTACAACTCGACCTCTTTCTCTTTAGCACTTGGAGTTTTTTCTTTCCCTGAGGTAGAGGTTGTAACTGGTTGAGTGGAGTCAAGCCCCACTTTCGATGTTGCTGGCCAGGTCACAATGACCTGGTCGACCTCTGCCTCAGTCACCATGAAAGGTAATTTATACCATGCAGGCCACTATGCACCCTGATCTACACATTGTGCATTGTGATCTGGAAATCAGAGATTCATTTATACTTCTCATATACTGCCAGCGATAATCTTGGTCGTGACTAGATTACAACGGCCAGCGTGCCCTCAAATAGTACCCAAAAAATCTTTTTTTTTTCACATGCTTGGGATAAGGGGAATGTTGAGATTCAAAAAGAAGATCCTAGTGAAAAGTAAGCACCTACACTAGGATGGAGCCTCTAGCTATTTTTAGGTGGATTTCTATTTATAGATTGCCTGTCTATTTATAGATGCATATCAACTATTATTATCCCTTAATAATAGTTGGACAATAAACAATAATCTATTCGCAATATGCACTTGGAAATAGTTAACTGAAGTGGAAAATCAGTTATCTATAGTAATTTCGAGTTAAGAGGTTGGTTTTTGGGACATGCAAGTGGACTTAGTTGTAACTGAGTGATTCGAAGTTGTAACAGAGTTGGAAGTGTAGTTATGAAAGTTGTAAAGTAGTTTAACTCAGTTAAGTGAGTTAAACTCAGTTATGCTTTTGTAACTAAAGACACACTAGTGAGAGATCAAGTGGGTTAATTATTAATTAATTCACAATCAGTGGCCTCTCATGCAACTAAATATTTACTAGTATTAACTGCATGCATGTTAGATCCAATGGAGACCCAGTTGAGTTCTAGGTGAAATGGAAGATAACTATCAATTGTGACATTATCTAGTTGCACACATGAAAACAAACACACATTGGATGTGTCCATGAGTATTTTTTAGTCAAGTCGGGCAATATTGCATTCATTCAAGGATTGCTATTAGCAGGTATTGCGCAGCGGAGGCATGTTGTCTAGAGATAGTAAATTGGCTAAGGAACTTGCAAATTTTTGTATGACAGTGTGAGATAGTTAGCTCATATATTGAGAGCTCTTGGATTAGAGCTTTGTATGTAGTTGTTTCATGATCCATGATACAATACATAATATAATATTGTGGGGTTTTTAGCTATAAGCTTTCCCTAGTAAAATTATCTATGTTATGTGTGATTGATCTGGCTTCATGATATTGTGATTGGCGATTGTGTTTTAAATTTACGCAAAGATAAGTTGAAGTGATTATGTATTTAACAGTAGCATATTATTTTTATATTAGGAGAATCCAGAATATACAAGTACTTTGTATTAAATTTATACATGGTATCGGAGCACAAGAGATTACAATAGTGAAGAGGAGCTGAGTTTGTTGGTGGAAATAATTCAAATTTGCAGAAAGAATTTCTTAGTGCTACAACTGATTCAAGATCGAAATGGATTTCAATGGCTTGTGGTTAGAATATGCACTCGAGGGCAGCTCAAACTGAATTTCTTGGAAGGATAGGATGGATGCAGTGCTCGAAGATAATGGCCTGAAAGAATTCATTAACAATGATGTTCCTAAGCCTTCTTCGTTAGATGCTACCAATCTTGATGCATGGAAAAAGAAAGTGGCAAAGGTGGGAATGATTATGTTGGAAGGATTACGAGACCACATTGTCTCAAGCCATCATGGGAAAGCCACACCATATTCTATTTGGAAGGCTTTGACGGATCTATTCCAAAGCAGGAGTGACCATATAAAATTGACGCTCATGGATAAACTAAGAAAGATCAAGATGGAAAAGGGCGACAACATTCCAAAGTATCTCACAAAGTTTGTACAATGTTGAGATAAACTGGGGAGTGTGGTACTAACTGTTGTTGATGATGATTTGGTGATCTTGGCTCTCTTGGGACTTCCTAAGAGTTGGCATAGTTATGAAGACTCTTTCAACGGACGGGAAAAATTTCTGGATTGGGAATGACTATGGTTGGATCTGGTGCAGGAGGAGTTCAGGAAAAATACCAGAGATGGCTCTTCATCAAAGAATGATGATGAAGAGGATTGTTCTTTAGCTACTAAGGTGAATAAGGGGAAGGGGAATAAATCCGAGTCTAAAGGAAAGAAGCTGGATATGTCCAAAGTGAAGTGTTTTCACTGTGACGAACATGGGCATTTTGCTACTAACTATCCACAAAAGAAGAAGAACAAGAATGTTGTTGGAGGTGCAGCTAGTGAGGCCCTTGCCTTGAAATTTGAACTTGACTTCTCCTTGATCGCATGCATGGTGTCAAGTGAATTGGGATTAGTTTGGTATTTGGATTGTGGCACTTCCTTTCACATGACGGGAGATAAGGAAATTTTCAGTGACTCGGAGGAGAAATATCTCCATATGCATATATATATGGGTGACAATGGAAGGTACAATGTGACTGGCATTGATACCATTACCTTTCAGAGGGAGTTAGGTAAACCATTTCAATTGAAATATGTTATGCATGTTCCAGGTCTAAAGAAAATTTTTGTCTCAGTCACAATGTTGGAGGACAGAGGCTATGACATTGTTTTCAACGATGGAAAAGCTTTCCTGCGACATAAAACAATGGGTCAAGCCAAGAGGATAGGGGTTCGAGTTAATAATCTCTACAAGCTGGAGGCAGATGGTTGCGTTGCCATGATGGGCAAGGATGAAAAAGTTGTGAGCTAGGATGAGGGAGAATTATGGCACATGTGACTGGGCCCTCTTCATCATGGAGCCTTGAAAGTCATGTAGAAAATATCTTCTGGACTTCCAATGGGAAAACTTGCTCAGTTAGATTAGTTCAAGGGTTGCACCATGGGGAAGTATGTAAATTCCACCTTTCATGACAAGGAGAACCGTGCTTCGGGGATCCTTGAGAGATTTCACACATACGTGTGTGGACTGTTCTCGGTTGCTTCAATAACAAAACATAAGTACTATGTTATTTTTGTTGAGGAATTTTCTCATAAATGATGGATATGATTCATGCAGAAGAAGGTTCAAACATTCTCAAAGTTCTGTGATTTTAAGGAATTGGTGGAGAAAGAGTCAGGGAAACAAGTGAATGCTCTTAGAAGTGATAGTGGTGGAGAATACATCTCTAAAAAATTCAAGAACTTCTGCAGCAAAGAAGGAATTTGAAGAGAACTCATAACGCCTCATAACCCACAACAAAATGGGGTTGTGGAGAGGAAGAACATAACAATCGTGGGTGCAACATGAACGATGTTGCATGATTAGGGCATAGCACTAAATTTGTGGGCGGAAGCATGCAACACTGAAATTTATGTGCCAAACCGTTATCCTCATAGAGAACTTGGCATGAGTACACCTAAAGAAGCCTTCATTGGTAAGAAATTGGATGTTTCACACTTTAAGATTTTTAGCTCATTTATTTATGTGCATATGACCAAGGACACTAGGAAGAAGCTAGAGCCTACTGCTGAAGTTGGGATTTTTGTGGGGTACACAGAAATACCCCATAATTATCATGTATTTTCGAAATATTCAAATGACTGTGGTGCAACGAGATATAAAATTTGATGAGGGGAAATCCATGCGGTTGTCTCTTGAGATGGAGCTAGACTTGCATGCTGAGGAGGAACTATTGGTTCCCAAAGATGAGTCTCTAGATGTGGATCAGCCATAGGAGGAGGTTCATCGAGTGGAGGATTTCACTCATGCAAAGTAAGCATAAGAACTAGCAGAAGGCATACCATAGAAGCTGATAGGCTGAGACTTGATGCTCCATAGAATGTAGGAGCCCTTCACAGTGCAAACAAATATAGTCTCCTAACTGATTTACTGGATACATGACTCTCATAAGAAAATGTATTGTGACTAAACCATATTCCTTTTAGGAAGTAATGTAGGATCCGACATGGTGGATGAAATGGTGGAGGAGTATGACTCCATTGTAAAAAACGGTGCTTGGGAAATTGTTCCAAGGCTGGTTGATAAATCATTGGTAGGTTCGAGATGGATCTACAAGGTAAAGAAAGTTGTTGATGGGAGTGTTTAGAAATAAAATAAGGCCATATTTGTGGCCCAGGGCTTCTCACAGATCAAGGGGATAGATTATGAAGAGACCTTTGCACCTATCGCAAGGCATTCTTCCATAAGGACCATCCTTTCTCTCTCAACGCACATGGGCTGGCGCATTCATTAGAGGGATCTGAAAAATTCTTTCTCAATGGGATCATTGAGGAAGAGGTGTACATAGAGCATCCTAAAAATTTCTATATCTTCAACAGTAAATTTCATGTGTGTCAACTCAAAAGAGTAGTGTATGGGCTGAAACAAGCACCTCATGCTTGGTACACTCGGATAGACAGCTATTTCACCGGACTAGGCTTCACCAAAAGTGAAGAAGATGCAAACCTATACTAAATTGTGGTGGAGGGTAATATTTTAAGAATTTCTCTTTATGTTGATGATTTAATATTAACTAGTGATGAGTAGCTGATACACTCATGCAAGGAGGACCTTGTAAGGGAGTTCAAGATGAAGGATATGGGCCTCATTCATCATTTCATTGGATTTTAAATATGGCAGCGAGATGGTGAAAATTTTGTGTCTGAAGGCAAGTATGCAAGGGAGATATTGGGTAAGTTTCACATGGAGGGCTGGAAACCCGTGGATACTCCTCTTCCAGTAAACTAGAGGAAAGATGATGCTACTTCTAGAGAGGTAGTGGATGCTAATGTCTATCAAAAATTATTGGGTTCGCTAATGTATCTAGTGAACACGAGACCTGACATTTGCTTTGCGGTTAACTAACTGAGTCAAACTATGGTTAAGCCTACCAACATATTTTGGAAGGCAAGCAAGCATGTCTTGAGATACCTGAGGGGCACATCAGAGTATGGTTTATGGTACAGAGAAATGGATGAGGTGAAGTTGCATGGCTTCAAGGATGCAGATTGGGCAGGTAGCCCAATGGATAAAAATAGTACATCAAGGGGGATCTTTAGTATTGGGTCTACAACTATTTGGTACAAAAGGAAGCAGAGATCCATGGCACTCAGTTCAGCGGAAGCATAATACATGGCACCAAGTCAGGCTGCATGTGAGGCTATCTAGATGAGGAAGATCTTGGTTGGTTTATTTGGTTCTAATTGAGATCCGATTGTGATTCATTGTGATAATCAGAGTTGCATAAAACTCTCGATTAATCTTGTGTTTCATGATCTATCTAAGCATATAGATATTCGGTACCATCATCTCAAAGATTGTGTCCAGAGGAGAATCATGTTGCTTCAGTACATTCCTTCGGAAGATCAGGATGCAGACATTCTGATGAAGGCGCTCACCAGGAGAAATTTCAAATACCATAGAGATAGGATTGGGGTGAAGGATAATATCTTTCTTGTTGAGAGGGAGTGTTGAGATTCAACAAGAAGATCCTAGTGAAAAGTAAGCACCTACACTAGGATGGAGCCACATGATATTTTTAGGTGGATGTATTAATATATAAGCATGAGAAAATTCTATTTATAGATGATGTATATTTATATATGTATGTGCAAGTTCTATTTATAGATTGAATTTCTATTTATAGATGCATGTCGACTATTATTATCACTTAATAATAGTTGGACAATAAAAAATAATCTATTCTCAATGAGAACTTGGAAATAGTTAACTAAAGCGGAAAATCAGTTAGCTATAGGAATTTCGAGTTAAGAGTTTGGTTGGTGGGACATGCAAGTGGAATTAGTTGTAAATGAGTGATTCGAAGTTGTAACAGAGTTGGAAGTGAAGTTATGAAAGTTGTAAAGTAGTTTAACTCAATTAAGTGAGTTAAACTCAGTTGCGGTAGTTTTAACTAAAGATACACTAGTGAGATATCAAGTGAACTAATTATTAATTAATTCAAAATCAACAGCCTAACATGAAACTGAAGATTTACTACTATTAACTACATGCATGTCAGAGCCAGTGGAGACCCAGTTGAGTTCTAGGTGAAATGGAAGATAACTATCAGTTGTGACATTATCCGGTTGCACACATGCAACCACACACACATTGGATGTCACCATGAGGATTCCGCAGTCAAGGCAGGCAAGATTGCATTCATTTAGGGATTGCACAGTGGAGGCAGGTTGTCTGGAGACAGTGCATTGGCTAAGGAATTTGCTAATTTTTGTATCACATTGTGAGACAGTTAGGTCATGTACTGAGAGCTCTTGGATTAGAGCTTTGTATGTAATTGTTTCATGATCCATGATATAATACATAATAGAAGACAGTGGGGTTTGTAGCTATAAGCTTTCCCAGGTAAAATTATCTATTTTATATGTGATTGATATTTCTTCATGATATTATGATTGGAAATTTTGTTTTAAAATTCCACAAAGATAAGTAGAAGCGATTATGTATTCAAAAATAGCATATTATTGTTAGATTAAGAGAATCCAGGATATACAAATATTTTGTATTAAATTTCTACAAGGAATCCCACAGATTGGCATAGCATTCTCCCTCACATACGCCCGACTCTAGCTCCAAGAGGACTGCATCTGCCAGAGTCTCCCATGTTATCAGCACAATAAGTAACAATAGACAGGAGTAGCAAAATAGCTTCCTCTACTCTCCTGCCTTGCGCACATTCTCCAAGAATTCTTCGCAGAGGTACTAGGACCACTTGTAGCTTACCCAATTCTTGCATTGTCTTGCCAATGCAATTATGTGTACAGGGACCGCCTTTGGTCGAAACTTGCACATAAACTTGCAGCCTAGGACTAAATTTCCTAGGCACACACCCAGGTCTGCAATTGTTTGCACCAAGAATCCCCTTTTATCCCGCTCGACCTTGTGAGATTTCTTGACTTTCTTTACGACCTTGAGCTCGTTTCTTTTTCCAAAACCTGCCATTGGATGAGGCCCCTTCTTGGGCAAGCCAATGATCAAGTGGATCAGCATGACATCAATTGGGATATGTCCTTGTATCCACAGACATCCATCATGAAATAATGCCAGCATCTAGCACATGCAGATATGTAATATTCCAAATTAGCCTCAATCTAATTGGAATATTAAATTTTTATTTACTTTTCTGTTCATGAATAAGTGTAAAAGGGAGGAGCATACAAACTCCTAAAATTAGTAAATAAATCAATGCCCCATGTGAACAAGGCTAAATATGGGCTACTTAAATAAAACACCCTTATGTGTGAAAGGGGTTGAGACTTTTGACTGGGTCAATAGGATCAAATCAATAGTGTTGCCTAGATGCAACGAACCTCCTAGATGCAGAACGCGGTTTTAGATGGAGGCCACACATGTGAAAGGAGCTAAATCATTGAGTTTTTCAAGATCTCAATCAGATAAAAGGAAGAGGAGGACACTAAGATAAGGTTGTTGAAGACCATATCATTTCTAAAGAATATGTTTTTTTCAGACATTTCTCATTCTCTTGGCTGTTTAGCAGAGAATAGTGTTGTTTAGCACAAGGATCTCATGTTTAGGAATCCTTCTCTTTCCTTGAGTATCTCTTGGAAGAGACTTGTATTTCTTGTCCACTATCAGGCTTAAGGCCAAGCTTCGCCTTTCAAATACAAATCAGATATTTTTGAGGGTTTTATTGTCTTTACAAGTTGCAGCAAGTGGAGGCTAGATCTACTCAGATCTAGGCCAAACTAGTACCCCTTTTTAGGGGGAGAGGCTTCTATCCCATTGGAAAGAGTGTTCTGGATCATTTGAGCTTCATATCTAGATCTTGGTATTAGTCCAAACTATTCTTCAAGCGTACGTCGCAGTCCCTTTTCTAGTATTGCGTTATCTTCAAAGAGGAAATTCGTAGGGTGTTTTGGAAAAGTTTGAGGAGTGATCTCTAGTGTTGGAAATTTTCCCTTCACTGTGGTGATCCATGGATTTCTGTTCTTATCCATGTCATATTCAGATCTGATCTAGATATTCCTGTATATGCTTCAGAAATTCTGAATAGATCTACAGATATATTGCATAGAATCTCAGATCTACTCCATGTGCTTCATGATTTGCTGAAATCCCCAAGGAGAATGTAAAGTAGAGACATTATAGTGTATGTATTTGTCATAGATCTGACTGTCCATGCATTATTTTTCTCTAGATCTAATTTTTAATCTACTGCTTCAATACACTCAATAAAATAATGTTTTCAAGCCTTTGCAGTCAATTATATGTGTTGCAGCACCTCTTTTTGAGGGTTTCTTTCTATATAAGTCTTCTATTTTCTATTTTAAGACTCATGGGATTCAATATAATTCTTATTTGCTGATCTATATGACATTATTGTTCCTCCATATTGGCCTACTACTGCTACCTTGCTAAAATGCATTATTTCTGAAGAAGTGTTGTTTGATCTTGTTGTAGTCCCATTTTGGGGAATTTTCCAAGCTGTATTAGGTGTGGGAGACCTGTTTAACCCACCTAGAAGGATTTTTTTCTGATCTCCTCTTGGATTCAGGTCTTATATTGTCAAATCTAATGGATCCAAGGGTTTATTTCCAATCCTATAGCATACATTCCTGAAAAATGTGTTTTACAGGCATACCTTGCTAAGCAGTCCCTTTTGGGGATATTACAGTGGTATCAAAGCAACTTTCTTGGCACAGCCTGTGCTTTCTTTTAAAAGAGCCAATATTTCTTTTCATGAAAGGAAGAGACTTAATAAGAAGTATTATTACACTGAAGACATAGAAGAAAAGGGTAAAACCCCTTTATCTGGAAGAATGAAAGGCAAAGAGTTCTCAAAAACCCCGTTCCAAACTCTGTATGAGCTTAAAGGATAAATCAAAGAAATGAAGTGGGAAAGACATGAAGTTCCCTCAAAAAGATATTTACATGAATAAATCCCTAGTTCATCATCTTATATGTGCAAGCACTCAACTACACAATCAGATCCACAATGTTATTCTATGCCCAGATTTACTGCAAGAGACATGAAGGAAGAAGATGCACCAAAGGAGGAGACTTTGAGTGATTATCTTCAGGAGTATGAATATAAATATTGGAAAATCAAGGAGCACTTGAGCTTCCAAGAGTTCTACCAGCTCAAGGAGGAAAGGATATCTAGCAAGTACAATAGAAGGAGGAGAGGTAGATTCTTTCTGCCAAATTTTGATGGATCCTCCACATGCACAGCCAACGCATGGATAGATCAGCTAGACTCATATTTGGATCTACATCAAATTTTAGATAAAGAAGCCCTTAAGGTAGCAGTGCTGCATCTTAAAGGTAGAGCTTATGCTTGGTGGTTGTTTGAATCTTTCTCATTAAAGAGTGCAAATATATCTACTTATGAAAAGTTCGCTAGGAGAATGGTGAAGAGATTAGATGTAAATAAAACTAAAACATCTTTGATTGAGCTAGCAAAGCATGAGTATGCAACACCCTTGCGTGAGTTGGAAAGATCTGTTGTGCAAACTCCACCTCATATTTCTATTGAAGGAGATAAAAACGTTTGTGATACCTTGTCAAAGACAATATCCCCATTGCATGAAAAGGTTTCTTCTCAAAAGGAAATAATGGAGATTCCTCTTTCAAAGGAAGACCAAGATCTAACGTCTCTCATTGATAATGAGGCATTCTCAAATATTGATGAGAAGGAAGAAAAAGAGGACAATAATAACTCTGTCCCTTCAAAAAAAGACCCATCACCACATGGGGATGGACACGAAGTTATTGTTTCAAGGGAAAGAGCTTTTGCATCTTTGCAAATGATTCCCAAGGAGCATTATTGGAAAACATTATTGGGCAGTGATACCTTGCTTCAAGCAAGAGGAGGAAGGATGGATCAGCATCCAATGATGAGGAGCATGCACCCTTATTTATTTCAAGGGTTTTCTATTCATGAGAAGGAGAATGAAATTTGCAGCAAGGAAAGGGACACATCAGTCCAACCGTTCATACAATCTACTTCAAATCTTGATGTCTCTTTACATGGAGGCATTCCACCAGGGAGACCCCCTAATGGGAAGAAGAATAAAGTGTTCTCCCAACCTTGTGCAGCAATGACATACTTTCCTACCACAGTGCTGAGATCTATTGATGGATTCCAAGGAGGGCTGAAAAATTTTCTGAAATTGATTTTGCTATTTCTCACTCATATGTTTGCACTGGAAAAGAAGAACTGAGAGATCTGTGATGACATTAACATGATGTCAAATGGACACTCCATATTTTTAGGGAAGTAAATGATATATCTACATACAAAGAATATTTCAGAAGAAGGCAACAGGGGGCCAACACTCTTGTATGTATGGGCCAAACTATGGAAGTTTTGGAAGATAGAAACCTTTCAAAAGAAGGTTGATCTTCCTATTCTTCAATCTTGTCTTGCACAAGATCAGTTGCAAGAGAGGAAAAAAATATGGAGTAACTTTACTCCAACACATGACTTTGGCATTAAGCATGTCAAATAGGAGAACCATGATATGACAAAAGCTTCAGTTTAGATTTCTATAATGCTGTCATGGTTGGGGAGATTGGATCCATATTGGAAATCACAACTGTTGGTGGAATATTCCAAGGATATTCACACATGCATGATTTTTGATGAAAAACTACAAGATGAGGGCTATTTAGTCCAAGATGGATTCATCTACGATCATGGTAGGATCTTCTTATCTAGAGCTTCCAAGCTCAAAGAGAAGTTACTAAAAGGAGACTATGAAGAGTTATTAGGAGCTACTGTTGGGAGGGATTTGTAGGAGAGCTATATCAGCATTTTCAAATATGCATGTACCATATCGAGATGGAGCAAAAAAATAACTCTATGCAAGATTTAATTCATCCCTCTCTTTCTCTTTTTGAGGAAGGGGATAGATCTATGCACCACTCCATTTGTTTGAGGAGGACCATTGGTGAAGAGCATACTTATGTAAATCATGTTTTATTTTCTGATTGTATGCATTCTTGTACTATGTATATGTAGGCCATGACTCCTAAGAGGATTTTTATACCTTATAAAATTCATGGCCAACTTTGGGCCAAAACTATTTCTGATTATGGCCACTCACTTGGTGAACAAAGGGAGATTCTGCATCATGATGGGTGCTTTCCCAAGGCTCCAAATATATCTCCCACTTTCAGCAATGGAGATATGTTATGGGAAGAAATTAAGTGGTGGGAAAACCACTTACCACATCTAGATCTAAGGCAAGTAGGAGATGTACTGCGCTGGTTACTCTTGGGTGACTATGGGTACTACCCAAAGATTCATATTTTCTTGTCTCATGCCTTGTGTTTCAATGAGAGGATGCATAAGAAGAAGGCATGGTTGCTTTGGTTGACAAGAAGAGAGTTTGGACATCACATGTTAAATCTCACATCCATAATTTTTTTTGGGATGTATCTCATGTATTTACATGTATTTATGTTTGGAATGTATCTCATGATCATGTATGTACTTGGGTTTGGGAGAAAATGTAACTCTCACATGAGGAGGCATAAGGGAGCTTGTTTGTATCATGATGATAATGATGCTCTGATATTTTTTGAGAACATGATAGGAGGGATGACACATGGGTTGGAAGTGTCCATTAGGAATGAAACTCGCCATACCTATGCATACTTCAAGAAGAGGATGGAACATTTTATGGCTATTACACTATGTATTTTTTTTTCCTTATGTAAGAAGCCATATGATTGACTTATGTCTTTGGGAAATTTCTCTCACATGGGAATATTTTTGGCAAGATATGTGTTACTTGAGTCATATTTAGCTAACACCTCTTATCCTCTACTATTTTCAAGCTTTGAAGAAGCTTATGGCAGCGAGAAGGTGGTTGGGTGGCCACTTATTGTACTATGTTTTGAGGCAGCAATAAGAAGAACAACGCTGGTCTCAATGGAGGGACTTTTATCACTATCCAATACATCATATTACACTTAGTCCATATTTCTTTTGGAGCACATATGGTGATGACACTTTATTCACTATATGCATGGAAGATTGGGCAAGAAGGGTCCCTAGAATCAATGAAGGGAATCATGAGGTTCCAAGTATCTTTTGGCTTCATGAGGACTATATTATTGCAGCCCAAGATCAACAGATCTACATTTATCATAAATGGAGGGAGATACAGTGTATGTTGAACATTATTACCTCTCATTTCCAGCCATGCAGCCCCTATACATTGCATAAGGATGGGATTGGTGATTATTTCTATGAGCTACCAAGGATGGCTCACTTTGTTTGGGTGATAACATGGAGATTGGAGTGTCTCATGGGGGTTGAATCACCCATAATTTATCTTCTCTCATGCCTTGAGAAAACCAATGGAGAGAACATGTATCTTTCTATGTATCTCCCACTTCTTCATGATGACAGCTATTTGGGTTATTCACCAAAGGCAAACTTGCATTCTTGGGAGGAGACAAATCCAGTGGAGATTTTTCAAAGTCCTTGTGAGTTGCTTGAGGACAAGCAACATTTTGAAGGGGAGGACTATATTATTCCCAATTAGCCTCAAGCTAATTGGAATATTAAAATTTTATTTACTTTTCTGTTCATGAATAAGTGTAAAAGGGAGGAACATAAAAACTTCTAAAATCAGTAAATAAATCAATGCCCCATGTGAACAAGGCTAAATCTAGGCTACTTTAATAAAATACCCTTATGTGTGAAAGGGGTTGAGACTTTTGACTAGGTCAACAAGACCAAATCACCAGCACTTTCTAGATGCAATGAACCTCCTAGATGCACAACGCAGTTTTAGATGGAGGCCATGCATGTGAAAGGAGCTAAATCATTGAGATGGTTTAGGGTTTTGCAAGATATCAATCTTATAAAGGGAAGAGGAGGAAAACAAGAGAAGATTGCTGAATACCATATCATTTCTGAATAATATTTCTGTTTAGAAATTTCTCATTCTCTTGGTTGTTTAGCAGAGAATAGTTTTGTTTAGCAAAAGGATCTCCTATTTAGGAATCCTTCTCTTTCCTTTAGTAGCTCTTGGAAGAGACTTGCATTTCTTGTCCACTATCAGGCTTAAGGCCAAGCTTCTCCTTTCCACTACAACTCAGATCCTATTGAGGGTTTGATTGTCTTTGCAAGCTGTAGCAAGTGGAGGCTAGATCTACTCATATCTAGGCCAATCTAGTGCCCCTTTTTAGTGGGAGAGTCTTCTATCCCATTGGAAAGAGTGTTCTGGATCATTTGAGATTCAAATCTACATCTTGGAATCAGGCCAAACTATTCTTCAAGCCTATAATGCAATCCCTTTTCTAGTACTCAGTTATCTACAAAAAGGAAAGTTGCAGGGTGTTGTGGCAAAGTCTGAGGAGTGATCTCTAGTGTTGGGGATCTATCCTTCACTGTGGTGATCCATGGATTTCTATTCTTAACCATGTCATATTCAGATCTGATCTGAATACTCTTGTATATGCTTTAGAAAATATGAATAGATCTGTAGATCTGCTGCACATAATCTCAGATCTACTCCATGTCCTTCATGATTTGATGAAATCCCCAAGGGGAATATAAAGTAGAGACATTATAGTGTATGGATATGTAATACATATGACTGTTCATGCATTATTTCTCTCTAGATCTAAGTTGCAACATAATTCTGGAGTACAAACAATAAAATAACACTGTCAAGCCTTTGCAGTCAATTATATGTGTTGCAACACCTATTTTTAAGGGTTTCTTTCTGTATAAGTCTTCTATTTTCTGTTCTAAGACTCACGAGCTTAAATATAACTCTGATTTTCTAATATATATGACATTATTGAGCCTCCATATTGGCCTACTACTACTACCTTGCTGAACTGCGTTATTTCTTAAGAAGTGTTGTTTGATCTTGTTGCAGTCCCATTCTGGGGCATTTTCCAAGCTATACTAGGTGTGGGAGACCTGTTTAACCCACCCAAAAGGATTTTCTTCTGATCCCCTCTTGGATTCATGTTGGAACATGGTCTCCTACAAGATGTGAAACTGGTCCATTTTGAATACTTTTGATTAGATTTAGTCTAGCACAGGGGTTTTGGGGTGGGTCAAAGCCCTGAAAGTATTGTAATGGGTAAAAGGGTAAACCAGGGGTCCGAAAACTATGGTTTGCAGACCATAGGAAACTATATGATAGATTATTATAAATAGAGGAACATTTTGTATCGTAAGGGAGAGAAATGAAGAGAAATTGATGAGACTTGTGGTTTAAGCTATCTGTTTGGGTTTTGGGGGAAAGGACTCCTGATGGTTGTGTGCGCGAAGATCCAAGTCCAACTGTGTGTAGACCCTGCTGTTGTGTGCATAGGTTGGGAAGGTAATTGTAAGGAGGAATTGATGAATGAATGAATAAGAAAGTTTGATATAGAACTGAATCTGTGAGTACTCTTTGTATGAATCGTTGGTAATTACTACATTGTGCATTTTCTGTATCTGGATATGTTCTATTCTATTTATGCAGTGTTGTGCTACTGTCATAAAAGCATATAATTATAGATCTAGCACACATGGATGCGAATAGATACCTAATTGACCCTACGTAGAACAAGGTAATCTGGGAATCATAGGGCCTAGCACAGCTCTGCTTGCCTTACCTACCCTTTCTCATGGTGTGGAAACCTGGTTCCAGCACCCACCCATACTACTTCGGGTGAGACTTTGACCTACGGAAGCAGGTCACTACCGAAAGGGCCAGTAGTATAGGGGTTTGTTGGCAAACCTTGAGCTCCGAACCTGAGTCAGGACCCCTTGAGCCAACAAATGGTTCCATTATCGGGACCCTAGCATTTTGAGAAAGGGTTTGGGTACTAACAAGCGAATACAGGAAACCTATCAAGAAGGAGACATGGTGGCGCACTTGAAATTACCTACCTCTAAAGGCACGGTGATGAAGACATGGATTGATTCTGGTTTGTGGTAGACTTGGTATGGGTTGCACAGGGTGTGGTGAGTGATACTGTGAAGAAAGCGCAGCTATCCCTAGCCTTCAAAGAAAGAGCGTTGGACTAGTATATGAAGTACATATCTCAGAATGGGAGCGTGTCTATTCAGGATATTAGGAGTGCCCTGAAACAGCAGTTTCGAAAACCTAGGTCCTATTATCAGGTCATAGCAAAGGTAAAGGAGTTCAAGTAGGAAGCAACCGAGTCCGTGTGGGAAGCGGATCAACGCCTAAAAAAAAATATTAGAGAAGGGGACTTTAAGTATGATGACAGGCAACTTACAGAATGGTTCATCGCCATGCTACTCCCTCACCTACGCATACTTATGAGTCACCAGAATTTTGACTCGCAAGATAAATCTGTGGAAGCTACTATGAAACTAGAAGTTTCACCTGGGAAAGATGCTTCGCTAAAGATATAGTGGATCGAGGCATAGCTTGGGGCTATGCACGGAGAGATTCAGGACCTACAAAGGGAAAAAGGAAGAGAAGCTGGCATGGAACTATGGTGAACGCCAGGCCACCCTCGAGTAGGAGAACCTAGTCCAGGGCACCTGGGATCAGCGAGGCCTAGCATCAAATGACAGAGCTCGAGTGGACCTACGTCTTGGTACGGGGATGGCTGCATAATGAAGGCTGCTACCCCTATCCTAGTGCCAGTATTGTAGAGTGATATCAACACTGGTGCGGGTTCTGTCAGTCAATGGGCCACGAGGATAGGGACTGCCAAATTTGTTAGGGCCTAAATCTACCTCAGGCTAAGAAATTAGGCAGAATCTAGGGTAACATCAAACCACGCTTAACCTGGTAGCTAGCCCTACCAGATCGGGAGAGGGCTCTCTCCTTGTCAATCTCAACAAAAAATGATCAATAAGGCTTGAGATGACTTGATGTGAAGACTTATTTTAGTCTAGGTATGTGTGAAAAAGAGTTTGATTGAATTTAATGATGTTTTTTTGGCTCAAATGGAAAGGCAGATTTGGGTCTGGGGAATGAGGCTCAGTTTTGCAGAGATCTCAATGGGCCAAGGTAGGCAATTGATTTGACACTTCAATTGAAAGAAATTGAGAGCTTTAGATAGGTGAGGAGTTGAATAGGGAAAGAAACCTTCAGGGATCCTCTCCAAACAGCTGAAAACATAGAAAATTAAACAAACCCTAGGTAGAGCACTGCAAATTTTAGTGAATTCCACCTTTATCCTTGTTTGTTTAAGTTAAGAAGAAATAAAAGAGAAAATGGTATACATCAAACACCAGTAGAATTACATTTACAGAGAGAAACACACTATCAAAGAAAAATGCCACATGAATCCCATAGAGTGCTGCGAACCCTGGTCTATTCCTTTGCAAAACTGCATAGATGAATGTACAATGATGCTCAAAGCATTCCCAAAAGTCCAACCTTGCTAATTACTGAAAAATCACAAGATATAGATAAAAAACCACTCATCATAGCTTCTATAGGTCGAGCTCATGACTTTAGGAGCTGTTCCAACAAAATCTAAACTGAGAACTAGAAATTAGGCAGTGGAACAACTTGCCTCTAAAAAATAGGAAACTGATTCATTCAGTTGCAAACCACCTTTTGATGGATGAATCTACCTCTATGAGTGAAAATTTAGAAAAATTACATCAAGATCCATAAAATTACATTAAATTACATCATGAGTTTGAAAATTAGAAGTAATAAAGTCAAACTGTCAAAAACTAGGTGAAAAACAGAGTTTTTAGGTCAAAATGAGTAAATTTCCTGCAATGTGCTGCGCCTGATTTCCCTATGTGTCGCGCCTGTTTTCAGCTGATTTTGGAGGCCTTCTAGGTGTGAAAATTTTCTCCAAGTGGGCTTGTTGGAAAGATCTACCTTTCTACTGTCCAACACAAGTGGAATTTTTGAATTTGGCCTCCATTTTCCCCTCCAAAACGGAGTTCTCCCAAGCCTTCTTCCTGTGTGTCAAAAAGGGGGCAGAAAGGTCATTTTTGGGGTGTTTTTGACCTTTTTGGGGGCTCAAAACCTGTCAAAATTTCTTGGCCATTTTTATGGATGCATATTTTTCCATGAAAAATCCAAAAATTTTGATTTTGCATCAAAAGGAGTCCCCTATCAAAAGCGCGCGCCAGGTGGCACGGCGCATAGAGCAGAAAAGTCTGTTTTTAAGGCCAAAAATTTTAAAATTGCAAAAAGTTTCCCAATTTTGTTGAAATTTGGGCTGAGTGTCCTCCATTAAGTTTTGTATCTAGCCAAGGAAGCCTCAGCCAAGATCTGAAGTCTATCTTGCACTTTTTTCCTCCTTGATACCTTCTTCGACTTAGCCTTCAAGTTCCTGATTCTTGCTTTTCACACCTTGTTTCTCACCAAGTAGTGGTATGCCATGTTCCTCAACATAATTTTCTCATTGTTGGCCTTCTCTAGCATCCTTTCCCAAATGCAATTTTGTTCTCTCAAGCCAAGATTCCCGGTCATGTTCAATCTCTTGCTCATACCCATGATCACTGTCTCTTTCCATTGTCCTTTGGTTTTGAAAAATGTGGTTGTAAATGGATGGTTTTGTGGATAACAGTGTGAAAATATGGTGGAGGAATGAAATGGGTAGAGTTTATGGAAGAGAGTGTAAAAATGTATGTGTGAACAGAGTTTAGGGATGTTAGTAGGGTTTAGGGAGTGTAGGGTTTGGGAAATTATATGTGGAGAAGGGGATTAGGGGGAAAATGTATGAGGGGAGTGGGATTAACGGGATAGGGTATACAACCATTAGTGCAATGAAGAAAACTAGGGTTTCACCCTAGAAGCTAGGGTTTTAGGGTTTTGAGGATAGGGGAGTAGGATGAGTGGGAATGAGAAGGGGAATGGGAAATGAAACTAGTGAAATGTAGTGAAGGGGATGTGAAAGTGGTAGAGGGGAACAAGACAGAAAAAAATGGAAATTTTGCAAACCCTAGGCAGATTTTCAATGAAACTGTGCAAGGAGCTAGGGTTTTATTTTTCACCTATTGAAACACCATAAACACTGATGGAAACTCATATATTGGCAATATGGAGATGTTAACTTAGATGTGGAATGAAGAATTTGCAATTTTGGAGCTTTTGGAGGAAGGTTTGAATGGATTTCAAGCTTTTTAGCCCAATTCAACGCACCATCTCTATGCGCCCCACCAGTTCATTTTTTACACTACAGAGGGCTCCCAATGCGCCGCGCCATCTCTATGCACCGTGCCTTTTGCAGGAGACTTTTGGAGACCTTCCCGGTGTCCAAATTGGGTGCAGGATAACTCGTTGGAAATATATTTGTGTCTATTTATCATTTGACTCATCAATAAATTCACTTGGCTAACCAATATAGGATAAAGCTTGATTTTCCCAAGGTCACTTCAGAGGTGCATCAATTCTCCTGAGGCAATTGTATTTTTGACATTTCTCTAAAACCATGACACCTGTGTAAAAAGTGAAGGATTTGTTTCTTCCTTGGCCTATTTTGGACAAAAACCTCTCTAAGTTTTCCCAAATTTATATTTTATTTCTCAGAAACATCATTGGAGTAAAACCTATCCCGATGTGTGGAATAGGGGATTTGTCGAAATTAAGCAAAATGAAGGGGATAAGGGGCTTCTAAATTCTTGAGAAAATTTTTGGAAGTCGGGAGGGATGTTAGGAAGCAGGGGAAAGTGGAATTTCAAATATTGAGTGAGGGTAAGGGAACAAAAAGGGAAAACCACAGGCCTAGCCTAGAAAATTGCCAAGTTGTAGCAAGAAACTAGGGTTTGTGCGAAAATGAGGAATTTGGGGGATATTAGTGATGGGAAGTGTTTAATAAGGTAAATTAAGGATAGGGGAAGGTGTATGAACATCAGGATACAATTTTTGCTGATGATTTGACCATCCAAGAGAAATTACCTCCAAAATCCTAGGAGAGGGAAATGAACCTTACCTAGGCACAACTGAAGCATGAACAAGGTGTAAAATGACCCAGTGGAACTTGACATGATGATGAAAACCCTTTGAATTATGGTACACTTAGCTGAATGGTGACATGGATAGACATTTGGACAACTTTGAAAGGAGTGAAAGAAAACCCTAGACCTAATACTTAGTGACCAAATTTGCTTGAAGACTCACTAAAATGACAAAATTTGACCTTGACACCTTAAAATCACCTTGTAAGAGCATTTTTGATCACTGGAGGAAGGATGCAAAGAATGAAACTAACATTGGCTCCAATGGCGATGGTAGCTCCTCTGAGGTGCCAAGAACTACAGATCTTTGGAAAGCAGACAATGCCTTCATCAATTAGGCAATGGAGTAAAAAACTGAAGCTGAAATGCATGACTAAAAATTGATGAATTGACGACACAAATAGACTCTCACTCAACGAAAAAATGACTCGATACTTAAACACAACCGACAAACTGGAAATGATGCTTAATATGAAGCTTATTCAATACAACCTACTCTAGTTTTTCCATTCATCACCTAATCAAGTGAAATGAAACAACCAATGCAACCAAGTAAGTATTCTGACTGCTGTTTGAATTCTCCACAAGTGCTCGCTTATGAAAAACAAGAGAGAACTACTGAATGGAAACTCCAATGAAAACTTGGAATCAAATTGAATCTTGATAAACTTGAAAAGCATGAGTTGACTGGATGACCTCAAGAATGTTGCGAAAGGGTCTTCATAAGAATAGCTATTGATTTGCATTAATACATTACTGCTCTACTCCAGGTAATCTTCATACCTTGATCTTAAAATTTTCCTAACCTCTGAGCTGTCTCTCTCTGATGATTGCAGCAGGCTATCAAAAATATCCTAAAATTCGTGAATAATCAAACTCTCTTGTTGATCCCAAACAAAACAAAAATATTCTTCATTAGTCTCCTCATATGACTGCAAATCTCAATACGAGCTTTGTAATGAAACATTTGCTGAACAAGACAATGAATTTGGCTGTCGAATAAAGTTATGGTTAACACTCTTTTTTGGCACATGGTCAGCCAATGGAGAAGGACTTTCACAACCAATATCATCTAACACATCAGCCATAGGATCATAAAAAACTTGAAAAGACTATTGCGACGTATCCATTGGAACTATATGACATTCTACAGGATGTTCAACCTTTCCTTTTGAGATATTATGAAAATTCTGCTTCATGAACTGAAATTCTTCAAAACAAAACGGTACGGAATCATCTTGTATCATTTGATCATATGTGCCAGCTTCCAAGTCCTCATCTGCAACTTGAAAATCAATGGCATTCGGGGGATGCAAATTTGGATATGAGAAGTCTTGAACAAGGTTTTCATTTCCCTCAAGATGGTCCAGATCAAGAC
This sequence comes from Pinus albicaulis, assembly GCA_034641835.2. NCBI lineage: Eukaryota > Viridiplantae > Streptophyta > Pinopsida > Pinales > Pinaceae > Pinus > Pinus albicaulis. The sequence continues at coordinate 683,995,066 of CM076572.1, read as the reverse complement.
TTGTCGATAGTTGATTTCGGATTGCATGAAAGTTGCCTCTGATGAACTGAAATGAGGAAAAACAAAAAGGAAAAGATCCTTCACTAACTTCAAAATTTGTTGCACTTTCCTCATCATTTCCATAGCTGATATGTGATGGCTGAACATGGTATTCGAGTTGTTGAAAGTGAACTACCTCCTTCCACAAACTAGCTACTGATTTGTATGCAATATTAGCTTCTGTTTGGAGAACATAATCATCATCATACTGGTCAAACTGAGGCAAATCATCAGTATAAAACACATCATCAAGAATACATGTCATATCAATAGATCTCTCTTCTCCAAGATGATCTACAAAACAATCATTATCAGATCTATGACGACTAGGATCAGAAGGAAGATGTTTTGGATCAACAACTTGTTCTTCTTCAATCAGCGAGCCATGGGCTCGAAAATTATACTCATTCCTTGTGGTGATATTTTGCATCATCTCTTCCACTGCACTTACCAAAATGTCAAGCTTTACCTCTAGAGATGTTGATTCCTCTGGATCTATGTTTGTCATCTCTTCTTCATTCAACTTTGCCCTTCGGATCAACAAATGAGCCTCTACATCTACTGCACTATTCTACATCTCTTCAAGTTTTTTAAGATTCCTTTATCTTAGCTGAAACTCCATTTCCAGATCAAAGGAACCTAGGTAGTGCAAGAGTGCGGATCCAAGAGGAGGTCTTATATTAACTAGCATCGAATAATAAACTTGGTTAAATCTGGAAGAAAACTGTTGTACTCTCTCCCCTGGCAGTCTTTTTAGTTGGTTATACTCTTCTATAATCAAGAAAGGGTTCTTTATGACCACCCACCTGTCGAGGAAAACTTTGACGAATTGATGGAAATCTGAGATGCTCACATCAGGCAGGGTTTTGAACCAACTCTTGACTTTGCCTTGTAAAGAAAGAGCAAAAAGCCTAATACTGACATCCTCTTAATCAACTTCAAAAAGGTCAAGAAAAGACTCAAAATTCATAACATGTCTCTCAGCAGTGATGTTGTCGCATTCACCGTCAAATCTTGGTAGATATAGGTCATGATTTTTAGGGAAAGCATGGGATATAGGAGGTAAAATGAGAGGCTTTTATCGATATGGAATTTTACAAGGTATATGGGTATGTAAAAATGATGTAGAATCAATCTTGGTCTCTTGAGGCTCATCATTTTGAAGACAGTCATCACAAGATTCAGAAGAAAAGTCTTGATCAAGCTCAAAACCATGCAAGTCTTTGGTATTTACAATCTTCAAAGGAAAGCAATCAAATGCAGGCCGAGGATCTTTTATCAAATGCAATATAATTTGCAAAGCCTTCTTGACATTCTCAGGAAAAGAGAAGAAATAATTTATGACAAAGAACAAAATTTCTTGGATGAAATTCCAACTTGAATACCTGATATTTCCATATTGTCCTTTCATGTTTCTGCTAGTCAGGTTCATCCTTCGGTGGAGTCCTTGGATCTGATCTCAAAACTGATTTAGAGTTTCCAGGTGAATGATTTCAGCCTTGCGCTGTTTGATCATTGTCCACCATCAACAATCAGATCTGAACTTGATTATATCTTACTGAGGAAACCAGATGTTCAGTTCATAAACTAGACCAGAGATTGACTGAAGCAACATTCATCTACTTTCGCTAATGCAAAGAAAGAGAGTTTCGAAGGCTACCTGGCTAACTTCAGGCTCCGTCTGTAGTTTATAAAATGAATAACAAACAAACAATATAATTTCGCCAGTATCTACCTAAATCTACCTCAGGCTAAGAAAGGCAAAATCTAGGGTAACATCAAACCACGCTTAACATGGTAGCTAGCCCTACCATATCGGGAGAGGGCTCTCTCCTTTTAAATCTCAACAAAAAATGATGAATAAGGCTTGAGATGACTTGATGTGAAGACTGATTTTAGGCTAGGTATGTGTGCAAAAGAGTTTGATTGAATTTAATGATGTTTTGTTGGCTCAAATGGAAAGGCAGATTTGGGTCTGGGGAATGAGGCTTAGTTTTGCATAGATCTCAATGGGGCAAGGTAGGAAATTGATTTGACACTTCATTTGAAATAAATGGAGAGATTTAGACAGGTGAGGAGTTGAAGAGGGCAAGAAACCTTCGGGGATCCTCTCCAAACAACTGAAAACATAGAAAATTAAACAAACCCTAGGTAGAGCACTGCAAATTTTTAATGAATTCTACCTTTATCCTTGTTTGTTTAATTTAAGAAGAAATAAAAGAGAAAATGGTATACATAAAACACCAGTAGACTTAAATTTACAGATAGAAACACACTGTCAAAGAAAAATCCCACATGAATCCCATAGAGTGCTACAAACCCTGGTCTATTCCTTTGCCAAACTGTAGAGATGAATGTACAATGATGCTCAAAGCATTCCAAAAAGTCCAACCTTGCTAATGACTGAAAAATCACAAGATATAGATAAAAAACCACTCATCCTAGCTTCTAGAGGTCAAGCTCATGAGTTTAGGAGTTGTTCCAACAAAATATAAACTGAGAACTAGAAAGTAGGCAGTGGAACAGCTTGCCTCTAAAAATTAGGAAACTGATTCATTCAGTTGCAAACCACCTTTTGATGGCTGAATCTACCTCTATGAGTGAAAATTTAGAAAAATTACATCAAGATCTATCACATTACATTAAATTACATCATGAGTTTGACATTTAGAAGTAAAAAAGTCAAACTGTCAAAAACTAGGCGAAAAACAGAGTTTTTGGGTCAAAATGAGTAAATTTCCTCCAATGCACCACGTCTAATTTCCCTATGTGCCGTGCCTGTTTGCAGCTGATTTTGGAGGCCTCCCCGGTGTCCAAATTTTCTCCAAGTAGACTTGTTCGAAAGGTATTCCTGTCTACTTTCCAACACAAGTGAAATTTGTGAATTTGGCCTCCATTTTCCCCTCCAAAATGGAGTTCTCCCAAGACTTCTTCCTTTGTATCAAAAAAGGGGTAGAAAGGTCATTTTTGGGGTGTTTTTGACCTTTTTGGGGGCTCAAAACCTATCAAAATTTCTTGGCCATTATTATGCATGCATATTTTTCCATGAAAAATCCAAAAAAATTTAGTTTGCATCAAAAGGATTCCCCTATCAAAAGCGTGCGCCAAGTGGCACGATGCATAGAGCAAAAAAGTCTGTTTTTAAGGCCAAAAATTTCAAAATTGCAAAAAGTGTCCCAATTTTTTTGAAATTTGGGCTGAGTGTCCTCCATTAAGTGATGTATTGGGCCAAGGAAGCCTCAGCCAAGATCTGAAGTCTATCTTGCACTTTTTGCCTCCTTGATGCCTTCTTCAACTTAGCCTTCAAGTTCCTAATTCTTGCTTTGCACACCTTGTTTCTTGCCAAGTAGTGGTATGCCATGTTCCTCAACATATTTTTCTCATTGTTGGCCTTCTCTAGCATCCTTCGCCAAATGCAATTTTATTCTCCCAAGCCAAGATTCTCAGTCATGTTCAATATCTTACTCATACCCACGATCACTATCTCTTTCCATTGTCCTTTGGTTTTGAAAAATGTGGTTGTAAATGGATGGTTTTGTGGATAATAGTGTGAAAAATACGGTGGAGGAATGAAATGGGTAGAGTGTATGGAAGAGAGTGTAAAAATGTATGTGTGAACAAGTTTAGGGATGTGAGTAGGGTTTATGGAGTGTTGGGTTAGGGAAATTATATGTGGAGAAGGGGATTAAGGGGAAAATGTATGAGGGGAGTGGGATTAAGGGGATAGGGTATAAAACCATTAGTGTAATGAAGAAAACTAGTGTTTCACCCTAAAATCTAGGGTTTTAGGGTTTTGGGGATAGGGGAGTAGAATGAGTGGAAATGAGAGGGGGAATGGGAAATGAAACTAGTGAAATGTAGTGAAGGGGATGTGAAAGTGGTAGAGGGGAATAAGGCAGCAAAAAATGGAAATTTTTCAAACCCTAGGCAGATTTTCAACGAAACTGTGCAAGGAGCTAGGGTTTTATTTTTCACCTATTGAAACACCATAAACACTGATGGAAACTCACATATTGGCAATATGGAGATGTTAACTTAGTTGTGGAATGAAGAATTTTCAATTTTGGAGCTTTTGGAGGAAGGTTTGAATGGACTTCAGGCATTTTATCCCAATGTGCCGCACCATCTCTATGCTCCATGCCAGTTCTTTTTTTACACTGCAGAGGGCTGCCTAATGCACTGCGCCATCTCTATGCGCCGCGCCTTTTTGCAGGAGACTTTTGGAGACCTTCCATGTGTCCAAATTGGGTGTAGGATAGCTAGTTGGAAAGCTCTTTGTGTCTGGTTATCATTTGACTAATCAATCAAGTCACTTGGCTAGCCAAGCTAGGAGAAATATTGATTTTTCCAAGGTCACTTCAGAGGTGCATCAATTCTCCTGAGGTAACTGTATTTTTGATATTTCTCTAAACCCATGACACCTGTGTAAAAAGTGAAGGAGGTTTTTCTTCCTTGGCCTATTTTGGACAAAAAAATCTCTTATTTTTACCCAATTCATATTTTATTTCTCAAAAACATCATTGGAGTAAAACCTATCCCGATGTGTGGAACAGGGGATTTGTCGAAATGAAGCGAAATGAAGGGGATAAGGGGATTCTAAATTCTTGAGAAAATTTTTGGAAGTAGGGAGGGATGTTAGGAAGCAGGGGAAAGTGGAATTTCAAATATTTAGTGAGGGGAAGGGATCCAAAAGGGAAAAACATAGGCCTAACCTAGAAAATTGCCAAGTTGTAGCAAGAAACTAGGGTTTGTGCGAAATTGAGGAATTTGGGGGATCTCAGTGATCGGAAGTGTTTAATAAGGTACATTAAGGATAGGGGAAGGTGTATGAACATCAGGATACAAGTTTTGCTGATGATTTGACAATCCAAGAGAAATTACTTCCAAAACGCTAGGAGAGGGAAATGAACCTTACCTAGGCACAACTAAAGCATGAACAAGGTGTAAAATGACCGAGTGGAACTTGACATGATGATGAAAACCATCTGAATTATCATACACTCAGCTGAATGGTGACATGGACAGACATTTGGACAAATTTGAAAGGAGTGAAAGAAAACCCTAGACCTAATACTTAGTGACCAAATTTTGCTTGAAGACTCACTAAAATGACAAGATTTGACCTTGACACCTTAAAATCACCTTCTAAGAGAATGTTTGATCATTGGAGGAAGGCTGCAAAAACTGACACTAACATTGGCTCCAATGGGGATGGTAGCTCCTTGGAGGTGCCAAGAACTACAGATCTTTGGAAAGCAGACAATGCCTTCATCCATGGGGCAATAGAGTCAAAAACTCAAGCTGAAATGCATGACTAAAAACTGACGACCTGACGACACAAATAGATTCTCACTCAACTAAAAACTGACTTGATACTTAAACACAACCAAAAAACTAGAAATGATGCTCAATATGAAGCTTATTCAATACAACCTACTCTAGTTGTTCCATTCATCACCTGATCAAGTGAAATGAAACAACCAGTGCAACCAAGTAAGTATTCTGGCTGCTGTTTGAATTCTCTGCAAGTGCTCGCTTATGAACAACAAAAGAGAACTACTGAAAGGAAACTCCCATGAAAACTTGGAATCAAATTGAATCTTGATAAACTTGAAAAGCATGAGTTGACTAGATGACCTCAAGAATGCTGCGAAAGGGTCTTCATAAGAATAGCTATTGATTTCCATTAATACATTACTGCTCTGCTCCAGATAATCTTCATACCTTGATCTTAAAATTTTCCTAACCTCTAACCTGTCTCTCTCTGATGGTTGCAGTGGGCTGTCAAAAATATCCTGAAATTCGTGAATAATAAAACTCTCTTGCTGATCCCAAACATAACAAAAATCTTCTTCATTAGTCTCCTCATATGACTGCAAATCTCGATACGGGATTTGTAATGAAATATTTGCTGAACAAAACAATGAAGTTGGTTGTCGAATAAAGTTATGGTTAACGCTCTTTTTTGGCACGTGGTCAGCCAATGGAGAAGGACTTTTACAAAAAATATCATCTAACACATCAGCCATAGGATCATAAAAAACTTTAAAATACAGTTGCGACGTATCCATTGGAACTATATGACATTCTACAAGTTGTTCATCCTTTCCTTTTGAGATATTATGAAAATTCTGCTTCATGAACTGAAATTCTTCAAAACAAAATGGTACAGAATCATCTTGTATCATTTGATCATATGTTCCATCTTTGAAGTCCTCATCTGCAACTTGACAATCAATGGCATTCGGGGGCTACAAATCTGGATATGAGAAGTCTTGAACAAGTTTTTCATTTCCGTCAAGATGGTCAAGATCAAGACTTGTCGATAGTTGATTTCGGATTGCATGAAAGTTGACTCTGATGAACTGAAACGAGGCAAAACAAAAAGGCAAAGATCCTTCACTTACTTCAAAATTTTATGCACTTTCATCGTCATTTCCATAGCTGATATGATATGGCTGAACATTGTATTCAAGCTGTTGAAATTGAATTGCCTCCTTCCACAAACTAGTTGCTGATTTGTCTGCAAGATTAGCTTCTATTTGGAGAACATAATCATCATCATACTAGTCAAACTGAGGAAAATCATCAGTATAAAACACATCATCAAGCATACATGTCATATCAACAGATCTCTCTTCTCCAAGATGATCTACAAAACAATCATTATCAGATCTACGACTACTAGGATCAGAAAGAAGATGTTTTGGATCAGCAAATTTTTCTTCTTCAATCAGCGAGCCATGGTCTTGAAAATTATACTCATTCCTTGTGGTGATCTTTTGCATCATCTCTTCCACTACACTTACCAAAATGTCAAGCTTTACCTCTAGAGATGTTGATTCCTCTGGATCTATGTTTTTCATCTCTTCTTCCTTCAACTTTTCCCTTCAGATCAACAAATGAGCCTCTACATCTACTGCATTGTTTTGCAACTCTTAAAGTGTTGTAATATTCCTTTCTCTCAGCTGAAACTCCATTTTTGGATCAAAGGCACCCGGGTAGTGCAAGAGAGCGGATCTAAGAGGAGGTCTTATATTAACTGGCATCGAATAATAAACTTGGTTAAATCTGGCAGAAAACTATTGTACTATCTCCCCTGGTAGTCTTTTCAGCTGGTTATACTCTTATATAATCAAGAAAGGGTTATGTCTAACCACCCACCTGTCGAGGAAAACTTTGACGAACTGCTGGAAATCTAAGATGCTTGCATCAGACAGGGTTTTGAACCAACTCTTGACTTTGCCTTGCAAAGAAAGAGCAAAAAGCCTAATACTGACATCCTCTTCATTAACTTCAAAAAGGTCAAGAAAAGACTCAAAATTCAGAACATGTCTCTCAGCAGTGATGTTGTCGCGTTCACCATCAAATCTTGGTAGGTATAGGTCATGATTTTTAGGGAAAGCATGGGATATAGGAGGTAAAATCAGAGGCTTGTATCGATCTGGAATTTTATAAGGTATAGGGGTATGTACAAATGCTGCAGAATCAGTCTTGGTCTCTTGAGGCTCATCATTTTGAAGACGGTCATCACAAGATTCGGAAGAAATGTCTTGATCAAGCTCAAAAGCGTGCAAATATTTGGTATTTACAATATTCAAAGGGAAGGAATCAAATGCAGGTCAAGGATATTTTCTCAAATACAATATACTTTGAAAATCATTCTTGACATTCTCGGGAAAAGAGAAGAAATAATTTATGACAAAGAACAAAATGTCTTGGATGAAATTCCAACTTGAATACCTGATCTTTCCATATTGTCCTTTCATGTTTCTGCTGGTCAGGTTCATCCTCCGGTGGAGTCCTTGGATCTGATCTCAAAACTGATTTAGAGTTTCTAGGTGAATGATTTCAGCCTTGTGGTGTCTGATCGTTTTCCACCATCAACAATCAAATTTGAACTTGATTAGATCTTACTGAGGAAACTAGATGTTCAGTTCATAAACTAGACCGGAGATTGATTGAAGCAACATTCATCTACTTTCGCTAATGCAAAGCAAGAGCATTTCGAAGGCTTCCTAGCTAACTTCAGGCTTCGTCTGTAGTTTATAAAACGAATAACAAACAAACAATCTGATTTCCCCAGTATGGTCGCCACTATGTTATGGCCTAAATCTACCTTAGGCTGAGAAAGGCAGAATCTAGGGTAACATCAAACCACACTTAACCTGGTAGCTATCCCTACCAGATCGGGAGAGGGCTCTCTCCTTGTCAATGTCAGAAAAAAATGATGAATAAGGCTTGATATGACTTGATGTGAAGATTGATTTTAGGTTAGATATGTGTGCAAAAGATTTTGATTGAATTTAATCATGTTTTGTTGGCTCAAATGGAAAGGCAGATTTGGGTCTGGGGAATGAGGCTCAGTTTTGCAGATATCTCAATGGGGCAAGGTAGGAAATTTATTTGACACTTCAATTGAAAGAAATGGAGAGCTTTAGATAGGTGAGTATTTCAAGAGGGCAAACAACCTTCAGGGATCCTCTCTAAACAGCTGAAAACATAAAAAATTAAACAAACCATAGGTAGAGCATTGCAAATTTTAATGAATTCTACCTTTATCCTCGTTTGTTTAAGTTAAGAAGAAATAAAAGTGAAAATGGTATACATCAAACACCAATAGACTTACATTTACAGAGAGAAACACACTATCAAACCAAAATGCCACATGAATCCCATAGAGTGTTGCAAACCCTGGTCTATTCCTTTGCCAAACTGTAGAGATGAATGTACAATGATGCTCAAAGCATTCCTAAAAGTAAAACCTTGCTAATGACTGAAAAATCACAAGATATAGACAAAAAACCACTCATCCTAGCTTCTAGAGGTCGAGCTCATGATTTTAGGAGCTATTCCAAAAAAATATAAACTGAGAATTAGAAAGTAGGCAGTGGAATAGCTTGCCTCTAAAAACTAGGAAACTGATTCATTCAGTTGCAAACCACCTTTTGATGGATGAATCTACCTCTATGAGTGAAAATTTAGAAAAATTACATCAAGATCCATCAAATTACATTAAATTACATCATTAGTTTGAAATTAAGAAGTAATAAAGTCAAACTGTCAAAAACTAGGCGAAAAACAGAGTTTTTGGGTCAAAATGAGTAAATTTCCTCCAATGCGCCACGCCTGATTTGCCTATGTGTCGCGCTTGTTTGCAGCTGATTTGGGAGGCCTTCTGAGTGTCCAAATTATCTCCAAGTGGGCTTTTTGGAAATTTCTACCTTTCTACTTTCCAACACAAGTGGAACTTTTGAATTTGGCCTCCATTTGCCCCTCCAAAACTAAGTTCTCCCAAGACTGCTTCCTGTGTGTCAAAAAAGGGGCAGAAAGGTCATTTTTGGGGTGTTTTTGACCTTTTTCGGGGCTCAAAACCTGTCAAAATTTCTTGGCCATTGTTAGGCATGAATATTTTTCCATGAAAAATCCAAAAATTTTGAGTTTGAATCAAAATGAGTCCCCTATCAAAAGCGCGCGCCAGGTGGCACGACGCATAGAGCAGAAAAGTCTGTTTTTAAGGCCAAAATTTTCAAAATTGCAAAAAGTGTCCCAAATTTTTTGAAATTTGGGCTGAGTGTCCTCCATTAAGTGCTATATTGGGCCAAGGAGGCCTCAACCAAGATTTTAATTCTATCTTGCACTTTTTGCCTCCTTGATGCCTTCTTCAACTTAGCCTTCAAGTTCTTGATTCTTGCTTTGCACACCTTGTTTCTCACCAAGTAGTGGTATGCCATGTTCCTCAACATATTTTTCTCATTTTTGGCCTTCTCTAGCATCCTTTCCCAAATGCAAGTTTTTTCTCTCAAGCCAAGATTCCCAGTCATGTTCAATCTCTTGCTCATACCCATGATCACTGTCTCTTTCCATTGTCCTTTGGTTTTGAAAAATGTGGTTGTACATGGATGGTTTTGTGGATAACAGTGTGAAAATACGATGGAGGAATGAAATGGGTAGAGTGTATGGAAGAGAGTGTAAAAATGTATTTGTGAACAAGTTTAGGGATGTGAGTAAGGTTTAGGGAGTGTATGGTTTGGGAAATTATATGTGGAGAAGGGGATTAAGGGGAAAATGTATGAGGGGAGTGGGATTAAGGAGATAGGGTATACAACCATTAGTGCAATGAAGAAAACTAGGGTTTCACCTTAGAAGCTAGGGTTTTAGGGTTTTGGGGATAGGGGAGTAGGATGAGTGGAAATGAGAGGGGGAATGGGAAATGAAACTAGTTAAATTTAGTGAAGGGGATGTGAAAGTGGTAGAGGGGAATAAGACAGAAAAAAATGGCAATTTTGCAAACCCTAGGCAGATTTTCAACGAAACTGTGCAAGGAGCTAGGGTTTTATTTTTCACCTATTGAAACACCATAAAAATTTATGGAAACTCATATATTGGCAATATGGAGATGCTAACTTAGTTTTGGAATTAAGAATTTGAAATTTTTGAGCTTTTGGAGGAAGGTTTGAATGGATTTCAGGCTTTTTAGCCCAATGCGCCACGCCAGTTCATTTTTTACACTGCAGAGGGCTGCCCAATGCGCCACGCCATCTCTATGCACTGCGCCTTTTTGCAGGAGAGTTTTGGAGACCTTCCCTATGTCCAAATTGGGCGCAGGATAGCTCCTTGGAAAGCTCCTTGTGTCTAGTTATCATTTGACTCATCAATCAAGTCACTTGGCTAACCAAGCTAGGAGAAAGCTTGATTTTCCCATGGTCACTTCAGAGGTGCATCAATTCTCCTGAGGCAACTGTATTTTTGAAATTTCTCTAAAACCATGACACCTGTGTAAAAAGTGAAGGATTTTTTTCTTCCTTGGCCTATTTTGGACGAAAAACTCTCTCAATTTTCCCAAATTCATTTTTTATTGCTTAGAAACATCATTGGAGTAAAACCTATCCCGATGTGTGGAACAGGGGATTTGTCGAAATGAAGTGAAATGAAGGGGATAAGGGGCTTCTAAATTCTTGAGAAAATTTTTGGAAGTAGGAAGGGATGTTAGGAAGTAGGGAAAAGTGGAATTTCAAAGATTGAGTGAGGGGAAGGGATCCAAAAGGGCAAAACACAGACCTAGCCTAGAAAATTGCCAAGTTGTACCAAGAAACTAGTGTTTGTGCGAAAATGAGGAATTTGGGGGATCTCAGTGATGGGAAGTGTTTAATAAGGTACATTAAGGATAGGGGAAGGTGTATGAACATCAGGATACAATTTTTGCTGATGATTTGACCATCCAAGATAAATTACCTCCAAAACCCTAGGAGAGGGAAATGAACCTTACCTAGGCACAACTGAAGCATGAACAAGGTGTAAAATGACCGAGTGGAACTTGACATGATGATGAAAACCCTCTAAATTATGGTACACTCAGCTTAATGGTGACATGGACTGACATTTGGACAACTTTCAAAGGAGTGAAAGAAAACCCTAGACCTAATACTTAGTGACCAAATTTTGCTTGAAGACTCACTGAAATGACAAAATTTGACCTTGACACCTTAAAATCACCTTGTAAGAGCATGTTTGATCATTGGAGGAAGGCTGCAAATACTGACACTAACAGAATCCATATTTTAGTGATAGGATGGGAAGGTTTACCGGAAGTACAGTCTGGCCTGACCTCGCCAAAAACCCCTGCGTCTAGGAATGGCTCCCCCTCTGAAAGCAGGGATGGGGGCTGAAGTGCAGGTCGAGGCTAGGTCTAGTTGATTTTCTATAACTGTGGGAGCTTGGGGCATTTTGTAAGGGAGTGGCTGCACCCTGTGCAAGAGTCTGGTAGGTATTGCAGATATTTGGACCATATGCTAAACGATTGTCCAGCCCTGAAGGCAAATATACGGGAGAAGCAGCTCCCGCCTACGCAGAAGGTGCGAAGAGTCCAGACTGAGCTAAGGGGTAACGACCCGAATGTAAATGTGGTAATGGGGAGAGGATTGGCGACTAGGGGAATTGAGGAGAAAGATGAAACTGAAACACCGATCTACAGAGCAATTAGCAACCAAGAAGGGCTGGACATGGACAAAGCGAGGGAAAAATTTATGGAAGCTTGGAAGGACTTCCTTGAGACTAAAGCCTCTACATCTACATGCCCTGGAGATTTGAAGGTAGCTTAGGAGGTTAAACCTTTCTTACCAACATGTATGAGACTGCTGCGCAACCCACAAGTAGTACAGAATCTGCAGGCTTTACTAGAGAGCATTCCCAAACCGGGAAATGTGTCGAGATAGGATGATTATGCGGTTTTCCCCTCTAGCTGACGTACGCACCAAGATATTCCTCGGGCCCGGGGATCCCCACGCACATCTACGTGCCTGGATGACCAAATGGTCCGACCAGACTACAGAAGAATGGGTCCATCTATCTATTCATGCCTTGGGCCCTATCCCTGCCGCTTGGTACTTAGATGCGAAGTTACGCTAGCGTACTCGCGAGTGGGAAATACTAAGAGAGGACTTTATAGGAACGTTCAGACTAATTGGAGGGACAGAGATGCTCGACGAAGCTCTGTAGGACATCGATACGTTTATATTTAAGAATTATCACCACCATGCTGTGCCAGCGGTCCTGACATGGGAAGCGCAGATGCAAGACATAGTCAACTGCCAGAGCTTGGCGATTGACTAAGAAGAAGATAATCCTCGAAACATCTCTATTCTGGAATATGAAGGCGAACACACCATTATTGGACCCTTGCTACAAAATATTGATGTAACGCAACCTCTCAAGCTACGCAAAGTTAATATCGGGACGGAAGAAAACCCTAAACTGGCTAAAATTAGGGACTATTGGGATGAAGGAACCGTAGGCAAAATTTCAGAGCTACCTATGGAGTATCAGGACTTATTTCCAACAAAGTTTTCCGAGTTCAAAGGAATCACCGGGGACCTAGGAATTATGTACATCACTCTGAAACATGAGGCGTGCCCCCATCAAGCAGCGGCCTTACCAACTGAATCCTAAATATAAGCAAAAATTCAAAGAAGAACTGGACAAAATGCTTGCTGCAGGTATCATTGAACTAGTTGAACAATCGGATTTGGTAAGTCCAATGGTCATCCAGGAGAAGAAGACAAAGGGGGAAATATGCATCTGCGTGGATCTATGAAAGTTAAATGATTCCTGCGTCCATGACCCCTTCCCTATGCCCTTTTATGATTAAATCCTTAATAGTGTGGGTGGACAAGAGGCCTATTCCTTCATCGATGGGCTCTTAGGGTACCACCAGATCCTAATTGCACTTGAAGATTGCACTAAGACTACACTCGGGACCGAATGGCAGTACTTTCAGTATACGGTTATGCCCTTTGGTCTCAAGAATGCACCTTCTATTTTCTCAAGGGTCATAGTTGATGTATTCAAGGAGTTTATTCATAAGTTCCTAGAGGTTTATTTCGATGACTGGACGGTTTTCGGCCTGGTAAATGAGCATGTCTCTAACCTACGATTAATGTTGGATGTGTGTTGGAAGCACCATATTTCCATGAATATAAGGAAGGGAATCTTATGTGTCCATTTAGATTCTTTCTCAGACACATATTCTGTCGACAAGGGTTGATGGTTGATCCTGCAAAGGTAGCTGTAATTACAAACCTTGCAGTCCCAACAACGGAAAAACAACTGTGATCTATTCTTGGACACATGGGCTATTACAGGAAATTCATTTAGGGGTATGCCCTGATCACAAAAACCATGGAAAAACTACTTTAAAAACATGTTTACTTTTTTTGGAATGATGAATGTTAGAAGAGCTTTCAACTGCTCAAGGAGAAGATGATCTCCGCACCCATACTAATATTTCCTAATTGGTCGAAGGAATTTCATGTACATGTGGATGCATTAGGCATCACCTTGGGTGTTATCCTAACTCAACCTAGAGAAGGAGATACTAACCACCCGGTTGCCTTTATGAGTCGGAAACTCTCAAGCGCAAAACAGAACTACTCTACCACTGATTGTGAAGGATTGGCTATGGTATATGTGTTACAGAAATATTGAAACTATATACTGGGCGGACACTTTAAAATTTTCACTGATCATTCGGATTTGAAATACCTGGTCAACAAGCCTGTGTTAGGGGGGAAGATTTGTCGTTGGCTGTTGCTATTCTAGGAATATGATTTTGCGATCATCGTCAAGCCCGGAAGGTTGAATGCAGGCCCGGACCATCTATCTCGCATCAAAACAGGGGAAGAACGTACTAGCTTGGAGGAGGGATTACCAGATGCATAGCTGTTCACCATTAAGGTGGTTGATTCACACTTTGATGATATCATTGAGTTCCTCACTACAGGTGTGGCCCCTACAGAATATTCAGTGCAGCAGAAGAAGGAGTTGGTTACTTGGGCAGTGAACTTTACTATCATCGTCGGTCAGTTATAAAAGCTAGGCATAGATGAAATACTATGAAGATATGTTCTGGAACATGAAATACCTACTGTTTTGGCATAAGAACACAGTGGTGTCGCAGGAGGCCACTATGCAAGACGAGTAATGACATAAAATATTTCGAGGGTTGGGTTATGGTGGCCTACCCTGCATCAGGATTCTTAGACCTATTGTAAATCATGTGACACCTACTAGCGAATAGGAAAACCGTCACACCAAGATGAGATACCATTACGGCCTCAAGTGGCTTTACAAGCTTTTGAAAAATGGGCCATTTATTTCATCAAACCCATTAATTCGCCAGGCAAGAAAATGGGTGCATGCTACATTATCACCGCCACTGACTACATCACTCGATGGGCTTAGGCACAAGCAGTGAAGGATTGTACTACGGATACTACTGCACACTTCATCTTTGAGCATATTCTGACCAGGTTTGGATGCCCAAAGATCCTAATGAGTGACAGAGGTATGCACTTCGTTAACAAAACAATTCAAGCCCTAAATGAGGAATCATGGATCCACCATGCGAAGAGTACACCATACCATCCCCAGGCTAATGGGGTGGTTGAAGCTTTTAACAAAATTTTGGAACAGGAATTAACCAAGGTTTTCAATTTTGATCATAGTGATTGGTATGCTCACATTCCCTCTATTCTGTGGGCCTACCAAATGACCTGCAAGAAGCTGATAGGCAAGACCCCCTTCCGAATGGTCTATGGCAAGGAGGCCATTATTCCCATAGAATACATTGTTCCTAGCCTATGCATCGCAACATTTACAAATATGGCGGAACCAAATATCATAGAGGAGTGTCTTGCGCAACTTTTGGCTTTGGTGGAAGATCGGTTTATTGCTAATTTTCATCAACAAGTTCAGAAGGCCCATGATAAAGCCTGTAGTGATCAACATATTCACCAAAAGACATTCATTGCAGGTGATCTTGTCCTTTTATACAATAGCCAATTTTCAAAACACCCAAGGAAATTCCAGCAGCATTAGCTTTGTCCCTACACAGTTAAGGAGGTCACGGATGGCAGAGCAGTCCAGCTAGCTACCTTGTGCGGTGACATATTACCTGGCTTTGTAAATGGTAGTCGACTCAAGCCATACCAGGCTAAATGACTATATGGTGGCCATAGTGACTTGGGATGAGTCACAAGATTTTTTTGGGGGACTGTTGGAACAGGGTCTCCTACAAGCTGCGAAACTAGTCCATTTTGATTACTTTTGATTAGATAGAGTCTAGCGCAGGGGTTTTGGGGTGGGTCAAAGCCCCGAAAGTATTGTAATGGCTAAAAGGGTAAACAAAGGGTCCAAAAACCATGGTTTGCGGACCATATGAAATTCTAGGCTAGATTATTATAAATAGAGGAACATTTTGTATTGTAAGGGAGAGAAATGAAGAGAAATTGATGCAAATTGTGGTTTAAGCTATCTGTTTGGGGTTTTGGGGAAAGGACTCCTACTGGCTGTGTGCACGGAGATCCAAGTCCCGCTGTGTGTGGACCCTGATTCTATGTGCGCAAGCTGGGAAGGGAATTTTAAGGAGGAATTGATGAATGAATGAAGAAGAAAGGTTGATAGAGAACTGAATCTATAAGTACTCTTTGTATGAATCATTGGTAATTACTGCATTGTGCATTTTCTGTATTTAAGTTGAAAAGATCTGTGTAAGTGTGTTTTTAGTATCTGGATCTGCTCTATTCTATTTATGAAATGTTTTGCTACTGTCATAAAAGCATATAATTATAGATCTAGCGCACGTGGATGCGAATAGAGACCTCATTGACCCTACGCAGAATAAGGTAATATGGGAATCACAGGGCCTAGCGCAGCTCTGCTTGCCTTACCTACCCTTTCTCAAGGTGTGGAAACCTGGTTCTAGCACCCACCCATACTACTTCGGGTGAGACTTTGACCTACACAAGCAGGTCACTGCCGAAAGAGCCAGTAGTATAGGGTTTTTTTGGCAAACCTTGAGCTCCGAACCTGGGTCAGGACCCCTCGAGCCAAAAATTCAGGTCTTAGATTGTCAGATCTAAGGGACCCAAGGGTTGATTTCCAATCTTGTAGCATAAATTCCTGAAAAATGTGTTTTTTAGGCATGCCTTGCTAAGCAGTACCTTTTGGGGATATTACAATATAGTAGTGATCGAATATCTCCAAAAATATGGAATCCTTAGCAAATTTAGGATCTCACTATTGCCTAGCCCGCACGCCCATGTAATTAGATCAACCTTTATGACATCATCATAGAGTACCCTCTCCAAGTAGTACTCCATTGATAGCTCAAGGAATGTTTCTTCGTTTTCCAAATCGTGGTCATCGAACTTGACGCTTGGTATCTTGGAAAACACATCATCCACAAGGGGAACAACTTGCGGGAGAAGAGGCATCTGAAGGTAGACTCGCACTGTGTATACATTATTTGGGGTGCGCACAAAGGGTCTATACAGCTTGACATATGATGACTACCATGTGATGGGCTCGACAAATGCAACTTCCTCAGCTATGCTTATTGGCCTCTTCGAGGGGTCACCGATAGGAAACCTGTCCTTAGTAACCATACGTGGGGATGTCACATTCCTCGGGGAGGTCCGCGACTTCAAGGTGGACCACTTAGTATTTTTCCTTTTCCTATATCTAGCATGGACATGACTTCTTCAACCTTAGGGATCACTTCATGGACATCATTCGATCTCGGCTCAGTCGATGTTGTGAGGGGCACAAGGTTCTCCTCAGTAGGTGCACTTTCAAGATCGGTGGCCATCATTCTCGGGCGAAAGATAAATTTAGGATTATTGACATCATATGGGGTCTCTCGGCTAGAAATATAGTGCTCATAGTCAAATTCACACCACAAATAAAAAAAAAGGATAGGGCACAATGTACTCAGAAAGAAAAGCAACCAATTATGACCCACGCCCTTCCTTTTATAGGAAATACAAGGTGAAAATAGTCGTATCTTCATTAAATTCAACTTACCTCCATAAAAAAAGTCAAAAATACCATAATATCACCTCATTAAATGCATAAAACCCACACCATCCAATGGTAAAATCACCTTTTTAGCCAGTTTCATTGTTCCAACGGCTAGTTTCTTTTCTTGCACATCACCCCTATGCTTGTGTTGCACCTTTCTGTGCCTTTCCTCTGTGCTACACACAGACCACTGGATTCTTATTCTCCATCCATATAGTCATTTGGACAGCACCAGATTTTCCCTATATTTCTTCAGACGACTTCCATTGAAATATCCAAGAAGATTCTCACCGTGTAGCATGGCCAAGCACACCGCACCGCCAGCATCTCAAATCTCTTTTGGCATTCCTCATCCCAGAAAAATGACACATCCTTCTTTAGTAGCTTCTCCATTGGCAAAGTGATTAGAGTATAGCCCTGAATGAACTTCTTGTAATATCTGGTGTGTCCTAGGATGAAGCATAGATGTTTCTCATTAGTGTTAACTTCTAGGTTGATAATAACTTCTATCTTGGCTGTGTCTACCATCAATCCTTGTTGACATACTATATGTCGTGATAAAATTCCAAAGGGCCTGCAGAATATACATTTATTTAGGTTAAGAGATATCTAGTGATTTCTACAAGTTTCAAGCATCATGCGTAGGTTTTACACATGTTCCTTTACCAACCCAAACATTTTCCAGTCATCAAAATATACCTCCAAACATTTGTGCATGAATTATTTGAACACAGCCACTACCATGCGCGAGAAGATCGTAGGTGCATGTTTCGATGTGAAAGGCATGACAGTGTACTATAAATACCCCCACTCTGTTGAAAATGTGGTCTTAATGTAGCCTTCAGGTGCAATTATGATCTGATGATACCCCGAAAATCCATCAATAAAAGAATAATACTCTTGTCCTCCCACATTATCCAAGATCTCATCAGAAAATAGTGTAGGGAAGGGGTCATGCACACAAGCATCATTCAACTTTCACAGATCTACAGAAATCCTTATCTCTCCTTTGGTCTTCTTTTCTTGAACCACCATTGGGATCACCCAATTAGACTGCTCTATAAGCTCAATGATGTATGCAGCCTCCATAGTTTCTAATTTCTCTTTTACTTTCTCCTTATATTTAGGATTCAATCTGTATGGTCACTTCTTAACAAGACGCACATCTAGTTTCAACATAATCTTGATAACACCTTGGTCTCCTAAAATTACTTTGAGCTTTGAGAACTTGGTAGGAAAAAGGTCTTGATACTCTATCAGTAGCTCCACAATCTTTTGTATTGTATCGTCATCCCAGTAATCCCCAATTTTGTCCAACTTGGGCTGCTATTCTGTCCTAATGTTGAATTCCTTTAACTTTAGAGGTTTAGTTTCATGTACCATTCCCACTGAGGGCCCTACAACTGCGTGCTCTCCTTCAGACTCAAGGATGTTTAAATTTTTTGGATCATCTTCATTATTCTCTATTGACATGTTCCTACAGTTGACAATGTCTTACATCTATGCATCCCATGCTCGTGCAGCACATTCCCTTCAGGGTCAGTATTCAGAAAAGACAAGAGAAGCTATGTCCTATAGGGCTTCATAAAACTTTTTTGATACCCCAACCAAGCTGAAGGTTCATAGGAAATCATCAGTCAATGTAATCCAATGGTTATTTCCTTGGTGCAGTTGTAATATCCCTTTTTAGGAATTTCTGCAAAATGGTCCTCTAGGACGCTATATAAGGAAGGTAGTGTGAGAATAAGCTGAACCGGGACTTGGATCCCTTGGTTTACCCTTCATACAATACTCTTCCAGAAGATTAGCTCAAAGAAATAAGCCTAGGAGGGTTATGCGGAATCTCCAATCCTATGTACCTCCAAACAATGCTCCAAGGGAGAGCTACAACAATACATGAACTTCAAAAAATAGCAGAAGTGAAATATTAATACATATGGTGCAAGAAATGTGCATAGCCTTTATATTATGTGCAGCTATCAATAGATATACAAGAGCTTGAGGGAAATCCTCTCAAGCTAGGCCAAATCAGCCCCAAGACAAATGTACATGCAACACTGAAAGTTCACAGCTACACAACCCAAAAACAAGCTATGACTGTTGAGTCTATAGTAAGAAATCACTGCAAACTGATATAGATACAATGATGTAGAAATAATAGACTCAAATAAATTGGGGGAGCAATATCTCAACCCCAGAAAACAATACTACCACAATCCTCCAAGGGATTGGCCAAAATACACTAAATGGAAAAATGCGGGAGTTGTTGGGTAGCAGCAGCAACTCAAATACAATACAAAAAGGGAGAAGGATGGAAATTCTTAAAACAATGTAGAAACCTCCTCCATTGATCTTCTAAGTGAAAGGATGCTCCCTTCACTGAATATTACACCCTCCAATCCACAGTGTGAATCCCTCCTGCAAGCGCCCTTTATAAATAACGCAATATGAGGAAGAGACAACACTCGGAATGAGATGAAATGTATGGCCCAATGCCAAAATCTGAAATTAAGCTCTGTTATCTTCCTAACTGATCTCCCAGACAAAGAATGATCTCCTCCTCTGCAAAAATAGCTTCGAAAGTGGGTGATAATGAATCCTCACTGCAACCTCCAGCAACTCAACATTTCGGCCAAGCTCGAAAACGTTGTAGCTGAAGATGGTCACCTTGGCCTCAAACCTGGTTGTGAGGAGAATGAATAACAGATCCTCCAAAGCTTCTCAATGAAGGAGAGGAAACTTCTAAACAGAAATCTCCCTTGTGCTAAGCAGCACAAGCTATCCCAGTTGCACAACTGGAGAGAGCAGAGCAAATTCGAATTCTTCAACATAATCAACAGTTTCTCTCCTTCCCTCTTTTATGACAAGAGGAGGGTTCCTTGTCATGGACCCCACCCATTAGGGTTTCTCTCATCCAATAATATTCCTCCTATGAAAACTATGTTGTCCCACTAGGTGACTCACTCCTTCCATGCAGCGCTGTTTGACTTGGTCAAACTGGACCTAGTCTTCTGGTAGTTTCCCCTTTTCACACTAGGAGATGACAAATAAGCCACTTAAGTTACCCCTTTGCACATTTGGAGTGTTTATTATGTTTCTTCATGGGCTCCCTTACCCATTTTATTCATTTTATAAAATGGAAAGAAAAATTAATGTTCCAATCAACTTAATGAAAATTTTGGAACATTACAGTCCTCCCCTCCCAAAGATTGCTTGTCCTCAAGAAAGTGAAAGGGTAGAATGATTCTTCTCCTTCTCTTATGAAGCACCCATGTATGATGGTCTCCTCCAAGAAATATGATGCTATCATATCAATAAATCTCCCACAATGCCTCTCCTCAACATGTAAATTAGCTATCAAGCTATCATCATGAGAAAGTGAGGTGCTCAAGATAGTGGAAAAGTGTTGTCTAGAGGTCCTCCCTAGGTATGGATTCTGAAATATGTTGGGAGACATCCTCCCCATGTGTATCCTCCATCTGCAAGCAATCAACCACAAAAAATTAGTCACCTTCCAACTAGGCAACTCCGGGAAATCATCCTCCATCCTGGGCTCATGTAGAATGGATGGGCTGGAAATATGATCATGGTAGGCTTCATGGCCTACCCCACGCTATCCTCTTCTCCACTTATGGTAAGTGTGGAGTCAAAGCTGAACTTGGGCTGCAACAGTGTTTCCCCCAAGTGGCAAGATGAAGTTTAGATCTCCGAGGATCTCTCCCTCAGCGCTGTAAATCAAGCTGGCCCAAATAATCTCATATGTGATGAGTTGGAAGTCATCATCATATGGTATCAAAACAATCATATGGTTAACCTCATGGAGAAACAAACATTTTTTCATGGTAACCATATCCTCTTCCATACTCCCCTTAGAGTATGAACTGCAAAAATTATGGAGGTCTTCTCCCCCAAAGAACACATCCTCCCAATGTGTTTCTCCTCCCTTATGATACATATGGGGTTTATGCTGATATATGGCTGAAACATAATGATATTCAAGAAAGACACAAGCAATCCCATCAAATCCAACATCCATGGGGTGCCTCCCCAAAAAGCTCAAGCTCTCCAAATGGCTCCTCCCATTTGAAAGCAAGAGATGCAACATGGCAATCAAGGTTGTCCCACTTGTTTTTCTGAAACATGAAATGTGAGAAGTATGGGGAATCATACTCCCTATGGGCATCCTCAACTCTTGTGCCACTCCTCCAATGGTGCTTCCCATGTCCAATGTTCTACTAGCAAAATATGGAAGCATAAATCTATGAGAGCATGGAGCTGAAACATAGTTCCACACATGGAACCAATGCAAGGAATCATTGGCCTACCTCAAAATATAGTACAACAAGTGTCCTTTCAGCCACTTGTTTTCTGCCACATTCATCCTGCACTATGAGATCATGAAAACATAATTTGGTTCCAATGGTGCACACCGGAAATCCTGTGGCTTTCCCCCACAATCCACTGATAAGATGGCCATCATAATTGCTGGAAATGACCATAAGTACAAAAAAATATAATGTGCAAGAAGGAAAGGTCCTCCTTGATATGATATGTTACTCAGAAATATAAGAGAGTGCAAAACATAAAGAAAATAGTTACCTCTCGCATCATGTACTCCTGTCTTTGAGCTGAAATGTCTGAAATGAAGATGCTCCCCTACTACAATAGCATAGGGAAGTGGTTGTGCCAAATATATCATCATATCTCAAGCTATTCATCTAACCATATGCTGATATACATCCATTAGGATGCCCTCCCAAGTTGACTCCTCCATCAACAAATAGTATGCATGAGAATGCATGAAAGGAGAATCCATAAATGCTACATGTAGGTGTCCCTCCTTGTGCTTGTGGCCCCAAACCAAGAATATCAAGGTATATCAAGGGATTCTGCCATCCATTACTCCCTCATCCTCATCTCCTACATGCCTCCAAGGTAAATCAATTGTGAAGTGTTTTTGGAAACACTTCAACAAGTAATCCCAACTCTGAAGTGACAACGCTGCTGGCCTGTGGAGCAGGGTCACTGTCATCTCAAAGCTCAACTCTTTGACATGGATCTTGTCAAAGACTCTAATCATCATGTTGTTGCACATATAGAGTTCTTCCCATAAGGAAGGTATTGCTTGGGCATCTAAGGCCAAGGAACAATCCCTTTGCACTATACTAGTGCCTCCTCCTGCTCCTGCAACATCTAAATATAATCTAAGCAACAAGAATGTTTGTTGCTCCTCCATACTCCCACCATAAAAAATATGTGAAGGTGGCATAGTGAGTGGTAAGAAGAATTCCATCTCATCATCATCCACCCATGCTCCTCTCTTCCCCATGGTGTAAGTATCCTTCCAGTCCTCCTCCTTCTCCATACCCCATGAAAAATGATGGGTCCTATGCCGGCCAAACTCTCTTAAGAGTAGCCAACGTAGCATGGCCTCTTGCTGCCCTGTATCATAAATTTTCAAGAGGCTCACCATCCTCTTGCCTCTCATCCAAATCCACTCAACTCCTTGTGGATACCCCCCTCATCCTGCATCTTGGTATCCTCCCAACAAGGGCTACGATCTTCCCAAAACCGATTTTGGCTTTTGCATTTCATGGGACATTGAAATGAAATCTCTTTCATGACAAGGTTTCTAAACCCCAACCTCAATGGTCGAACACAAAATAATGATGTATAAGGATGATGGTACAACCCAGTGACAATTTCCTGCTCTAGACAACCAACATGCAATGATGTATAATCCTCCATAAGAAATGAAAACTTAGGCATACCTTGGAGAGTTTTGGAAGAATCTTGTGTTGCTGCAAGAGTTTCTTCCTCAATAGTGTTGTATGCCTCAATTTCTGGAGATGAAGGTTTCTTCTCCATCATCATGACAGTGTTGGTATGTGCCTCTTCAACAGGTGGTGAGGGCTCCTCCCTCCTTTGACCAAATCTCCTGATCAATCTTTGAGAAAAATCAACAACAGTAAAAACCCTTTCATGGTCCCAATGGTTGAACCACCAAGTCTTTGCTTCACCTTCAAGGTGCAGTGTTGTAACTTCTATAGCCTCTCTGTCTACTACAAGATGTAGTAGGAATAAAGCCTCTAGCTTCTTCACCCAAACCTCTGCTGCACATGTGAGTGATCCATCAAATGTGGACAATAGGAATCTATTGCCTCTCATCATCCCATAGCTGTGGGGTCTTCTCTCTTCTTTCTGCTAGATACATTGTGGAAAATATAGAGTCTCTTGGAAGGCTCTAGGGTTTTTTCTATACTCTACAATATACTCACTTAGAATTTTGAATTCTAAGTGTTTCTCATGCTCTATTTCTCCTCTTTGGTGAGAGTAGGAAGTGCATGGTCCTTCCTCTTCTCTTTATTCAGTCTTCTCAACCTCCTTGGAGAGGCATTTTCTAGATCTAAAAACTGATGAGAGTAATATCATCCTTTGCATCATCTTGATCTCTTCTATTTCTGCAATTCGAACTTCCACAGGCTGGGCCATGTTTGAAGCTCCGATACCACTGTAATATCCATTTTTAGGAATTTCTGCAAAATGGTCCTCTAAGATGTTGTATAAGGAAGGAAGTGAAAGAATAAGCTGAACTAGGGCTTGGATCCCTTGTTTTACCCTTCATACAATATTCTTCCAGAATATTAGCTCAAATAAATAACCCTAGGAGGGTTATGCAGATTCTCCAATCCTATGTACCTCCAAACAATGCTCCAAGGGAGAGCTACAACAATACATGAACTTCAACAAATAGCAACAATGAAATATTAATACATATGGTGCAAGAATAGTGCATATCCTTTATATTATGTGCATCTATCAATAGATATACAAGAGCTTGAGAAAAAACCTCTCAAGCTAGGCCAAACCAGCCCAAGACAAATGTACATGCAACACTGAAAGTTCACAGCTACACAACCCAGCAACAAGCTATGACTACACAGTCTATAGTAAGAAATGACTGAAAAATGATATAGATACAATGATGTAGCAATAATAGGCTCAAATAAAGTGGGGGAGCAAGATCTCAACCCTAGAAAATAATACTACCACAATCCTCCAAGGGATTGGCCAAAATATACTAAATGGAAAAATGTCGGAGTTGCGGGGTAGCAGCAACAACTCAAATAAAATACAAAAAGGGATAAGGATGGAAATGCTTCAAACAATGTAGAAACCTTCTCCACTAATACTCTAAGTGAAAGGCTGCTCCCTTCATTGAATATTACACCCTCCAATCCATAGTGTGAATCCCTCCTGCAAGTGCCCTCTGTAAATAACGTAGTATGAGGAAGAGACAGTGCTGGGAATGAGATGAAATGTATGGCCCAATACCAAAATATGAAATGAAGCTCTGAGATCTTCCTCGTTGATGTCCAAGAGAAATAATGAGCTCCTCCTCTGCAAAACTAGCTTCGGAAGTGGGTGATAATGAATCCTCACTGCAACCTCCAGCAACTCAACGTTTCTGCCAAGCTGGAAAACGCTGTAGCTGAATATGTTCACCTTGGCCTCAAGCCTGGTTGTGAGTAGAATGAAGAACAGGTCCTCCAAAGGTTCCCAATGAAGGAGAGTAAACTTCTAAATAGAAATCTGCCTTGTGCTAAGCAACACAAGCTATCCCAGTTGCACAACTGGAGAGAGCAGAGAAAATTCGAATTCTTCAACATAATGAGCAATGGCTCTCCTTCCCTCTTTTATGCTAAGAGGAGGGTTCCTTGTCATGGACCCCACCCATTAAGGTTTCTCTCATGCAATAATATACCTCCTATGAAAACTGCACTGTCCCACTAGGTGACTCACTCCCTCCATGTAACGTTGTTTGACTTGGTCAAACTGAACCTAGTCTTCTTGTAGTTTCCCCGTTTCACACTAGGAGATGACAAATAAGCCACTTAAGTGACCCCTTTGCAAATTTGGGGTGTTTATTATGCTTCTTCATGGGCTCCCTTACCCATTTTATTCATTTTATAAAAAGGAAATAAAAATTAATGTTCCAATTAACTTAATGAAAATTTTGGAACATTACAGCAGCTTTGTTTCCAGATACCAAGTGGTAGGTATCAGCCCCAACGAATGGATAAACATATGAATCCACTCATTACAGATATTTTCCTTCCAAAATTATATCCACATGGTGAGGTGCTTGCAAGGGTCTCCCTGACAATATAAAAGCTCAGTCGGCAGGGTAGCAGGAAGTTCAAAGAGAAACTTCATCATTTTTCTACACTCCTCCCAATCCTTGAACACACCCTTGCACATATCCCACCAATGAACTTGGGTTGCGCGCAAAGCAATTCAAGCACCCAGAACCTTATTTCTTCTGGGATGGCCTTTTCAAATTCTTCCAAAAATAATTTGACACTAACAAAGCCATCAAAATAGGGTAGTTCTCTTACCTCTGAGGAGATGCATCGGAAGTTGTTCATGATCTTAAGGAAGTGCATCGTAGAAAAATCATGCAAATGATTCTGCCAGCTCTTTGTCTCCCCATCTGAATCTGAGAAACATGAACTATCCTTCTCCCAATTCAACATTCCATCAGTTGTAGAGTTGATCCAATCTTTTTCCCGCGTAGTCAGCTTGTAAATATGGTCGACATCATCTCCTTCACATGCTGGCCCTGTATATATTTCTCCTTTTGTTGGATCCAGTGGGACTATCACCCACGTACCATCATTCTCAAAAATCATGCTTCTAACTTTGAGGTTGATGATGCCTCCCATATCAATGGCCCAATCCAATCCTAACAGTGCATGGTAGGGTTCTGTGTCATCCACAATTTCTATCACTTCAAAATCCACACATACCTTTACTCCAACAATGTCTGCCAGGCCTTCTGTAAGTCTTCCAAGTGGAATGATCTTCTGCTGACCGGCCATGCTTAACTAAATGGTGGACCATTCTAGCTTTGGTTTCCCCATATTTTGCCAGGTTTTCTTAGGTAGAACATTTGCATTAGACCCCAGATCCAGGATGACTTGATCCATCTCATACTCTCCAATCTGCACAGTCATGCGCATCTCCCAACCAGTTCTCTTCTTGTTCTTATAAATCTTGTTCATAGCCTTAGTCTCCATGCGAGCTAATTATTTTTCTGTGCATCTGGATATGAGGGACGAGAGATTATCTATTGCCTTATGATTGCGCAATAACTTAATACATGCTTGTGGGAATGGTTGGAATTCATCATGAGCATTTGGTTCCATGATATACTTTGACGTGAAAACTCCTGTAGCGGCGCAATCCTTCCTAGCTTTAATAAAAGTATATTTTTCCTTCTACAGGTTGAGTCCTTCTTTCTTGTTGGACACCTTTCTAATTAGTGCCTCTATATCAACCCTCTTTTCCTCATCTCCCCTGGTGGCACCACCACTACATGTAATTACATTTACACTTGGACCATCATCATGCGGTTCAACTTTAACCATTTGTACGTTTTCGGTAGGCATTTGTTGTTGTTTTTCCTGCATTTTAGCAATTAACACAGGACAACCTTCAATTACATGATCAAATCTCCTACTGTACCTATAATATTGGCACACAGGGTTTGGGCAGTTGCGTGCATAGTGTCCAATGTATCCACAATTATAGTAGATTAATTTCCCTCTTCCCCAACCTATGCCTCCACCTCTTCCCCCTCCCCTTCCTCTTCCGGGGGATCCTCCACGTCCAGAGGGATATGTTGGTGAAGAATGTACGAATATACACAACAAAAACTTAAATAAACATTAATTCACACACAGAAGACTCAAACATAAAGAGACAATATTTAACGTGGTTCACCCAACCAATCTAGGCTACGTCCACCAAACAGAGATATTCGGTAATCTTATTACTCAACAGGAGATTTACAACAACATATTTTCTCATTTGTACTTCCTCTTCCTCACACCTCACATTCCTCATGAGTATTTGCCTCCACGGGCTTACATTTTATAGATGGGAGAAGAAACTGAATAATAAATTCAATCACACAAGAATAGGATGAAATATCTCCACATGCTGATTTGATGCCATCAGTTTTGCAACAAAACCTATTGTTGGAATATCCAAGAGATTTTCTCCAAATTAATATACAAAAAATCTCAATAATCTCCACCTTGACAACAATTAGCCTAATACCTCATTCCTTTATTATTATTATTTTCTTTGCAAGCCAAGAGAAGCCAGACACCATTGCAACTTCTCTAATAAAACTGGTTTCGTGAACATGTCTGCATAGTTTTCCTTTGTATGCACTTTTTCTAGAGAGACTCCCCATTCAGTGATAACTTGTCTTACAAAATGGTACTTTATAGGTATATGCTTTGATTTACTATGATAGGCTGGATTTATAGCCAAGTGAATTTCACTTTGACTATCACAAAATAACTTAATGTTGTCTTGCAACCTACCAAACTCACCAAACAAACCTTTCAACCAAACCGCTTCTTTGCAAGCATGTGAAGCAGCTATGTATTCTGCTTTTGTAGTGGATAAAGAAACAATGTTTTGTAGCTTTGACATCCAGCTAATATCTCCACCTGCAAGAGTAAAGACATATCTTGAAGTTGACCTTCTCTTATCCAAATCACCTGCAAAATCAGAATCAACATATCTGAAAACAAATTCACTACTCCTATCATAAGTGATACAATAATCACTTGTGCCTCTCAGATATCAAAGCACCCATTTCACTACTTCCCAGTGTTCTTTCCCTGGATTTTCCATATACCTACTCACAACCCCAACTGCATGTGAAATATTTGGTCGTGTACAGACCATCGAATACATCAGAGTTCTTACTGCATTATCATTAGGTATTCGAGACATATATTCCTTTTCTTCATTTATATTAGGACATAAAATTGAAGAAAGCTTAAAATGGGAAGCTAAAGGGATTGAAACTTGTTTCACATTGTTCATACCAAAAATTAAGAATATTTTCTCAATATACTTCTCTTGTGATAACCACAGCTTACCATTTCTCCTGTCTCTGAAAATCTCCATGCCCAAAATCTATCTTACTACTCCTAGATCTTGCATATCAAACGTCCTAGCCATCTGAGCCTTTAACCTGTTGATCTTAGTTATGGATTTTCTTGCTAAAAGCATATCGTCAACATACAACACTAAGATAATGAATATGCCATTAAATAATTTCTTAAAGTAAACACAATGATCATATTCACTTCTTATATAACTTTGGCTCATCATGAAAGAATCAAATTTCTTGTACCATTTTCGAGGCGACTGCTTCAGACCATACAATGATTTCTTGAGCCTGCAGACAAATTTCTTGTTGTGATTTTGAAGAAACCCTTCAAGTTTTTCCATATAAATCTCTTCATCTAGATCTCCATGTAAAAATGAAGTCTTAACATCTAGTTGTTGTAATTCTAAATCAAGTAAAGCAACTAATGCTAAGACAATCCGAATTGAAACAATTTTAACAACTGGTGAAAATATCTCATGAAAGTCAATTCCTTCTTTTTGAGAAAAATATTTTTTGACTAGCCTCGCTTTGTACCTATCTTCTTTATCATCAACACCCCTTTTCAATTTCTAAACCCATTTACATCCCACAATTTTTCTGTCTTTAGGAAGTTCCACCAGATCCCATGTGGCATTCTTGTCTAATGCCTTCATCTCATCCTTCATAACCTCTTTCCACTTATTACTATTAGAACCTTCTATAGCTTCCTGATAACACAAAGGTTCATCATCGTTAGCAGTTAAAGCAACTGAAGTAACATAATCATCATACCTTTTTGGAGGACGTCTGATTCTCGTGGGCCTCCTTAAAGATGTTTCTGGTTATTCCACAATTTGTTGATTATTATCTGTAGGAACTTTTTCATGATCTGCTTCTGAAACTTGTTCAGCTGGACTATCATCAATATTTGAACTGGTTTCAAATTACATTTTCCTATTTCAATTTATCATCTACATCTGGATTATCAAGTGAAGATTCATTGAATTTAACATCTTTGTTAATGATGATCTTGTGAGTAGTAGGATCCCACAACCTGTATCCCTTAATCCCATCACCATATCCAACAAAGATATATCTTTTTGATTTAGGATCTAATTTAGAATGTTGCTGTTTCAGAATTAGAGCATATGCATCACAACCAAAAACTTTCAGTTTAGAATAATCACAAGTATGACCTTTCCATACCTCTTGAGGAATTTTTCATCCTATTGTAGTTGATGGTGATCGATTTATCAAATAGCAAGACATAAATACTTCTTCTATCCATAATTCCTTCTGCAAATTGGCATTACTAAGAATACTTCTTGCTCTTTCTAAAAGAATCCTATTCATGTATTCAGTAACTCCATTTTTTTGACGAGTATAAGTAGTAGTTCTATGTCTTTTGATCCCAGCTTCCTTGGAATAATTATCAAATTCCTTTGATGCAAACTCACCACCATTGTAAGTTCTTAAACATTTAATGGTTCTTCCAGTGATGTTTTCTACTAATGCTTTTAACTGCTTGAAAACAGTGAATACATCAAACTTTCTTTTATACATGTAGACCCATAATTTTCTAGAGAAATCGTATATAAAAGATACAAAATATGATGATCCTCCATATGAGGTGGTAGGAGATGGACCTCAAACATCAGAATGGATATAATCAAGGATTCCCTTACTAGTATGTTTTCCAGTTTTAAATGTCTGCTTGCTTTGTTTCCCATATATACAATGTTTGCAGAAATATAACTTAGAAGATTTTAAACTAGGAAGTAACATATGATCAGATAAAATTTTTAATCCTCGTTCTCTCATATGGCCCAACCATTGATGCCATAGTAAAAAAGAATCATTGTCATTTTAAGATATAGTAGAAGCATTATCTGACTCTGTTCTTCCTTCTAACTGAAAAAAATTTCCAACCTTCTTTGATTTCATTACTAAAAGGATTCCTTTGTAAATTTTCATTACTCCACCTTGAATAAAATTTTTATATCCATTTGTGTCTAACACTCTTAGAGAAATAATATTTTTTCTGAGTTCAGGAACATGTCTTACATCAGTTAAGATTTTATTCGTCCCATAAAACATTTTATTCTAGATGCTTCCAATTCCCACAACATTACATGAGAAATAATTACCCATGTAAAAAACTCCATAATTTATTGATTTATAAGATTTAAACTACTCTTTATGAATTCACATGTGATTGGACTCACCAAAATCTAATAGCCAATGTTGATCATGATTTAACAAATTAACTAATAGAACTTCATCGCTTATACCTAAACCAGATGCCGAACCTGAACCTGTATCTGTCGTATTTGCCTCTTTATTTTATGTTGAAGAGTATCCTTTGGATGTTTGCTGCCTCTTCCAAAAGTCCTTCTTGAAATGTCCTTATTTTCCACAAAACCAACATTTTAGCTTATTCTTCTTCCCTTTCGATTTTGACCGAGAGTTGTTCTTCTGACTGAAGCGTTTTTCTTTAGATCGACCTCTAACCATCATTGCTTCCGATGTAGAGGTTTCTAAATTTGACCTCTTCCTCGTTTCTTTAGATAACAAAGCTCCAACAACATCATCAAATTCAAGGGTTTCTGATGAACTAAGACTTATAGAAGTAACAAAATGATCCCATGACTCAGGCAGAGAACATAGTAAAGTTACAGCTTTATCTTCTGAATCAAATTTTACTTCTATACCTTCTAAATGCACCAAGAGAGTATTAAAGGTATGCATATGATCAATTATCATAGTACCTTCCTTCATGCGCAAGCTGTACAACTGTCTTTTCAGAAGAATCTTGTTGGTTAAGGATTTTGTCATGTACAACTTCTCTAACTTTGTCCATAAACTAGTAGCAATTTTCTCTGACACGATGTTAAATAACACATCATCCACCAAACACAACCGTATTCCGCTCAGTGCTCTGTTATTGATGTCACTCCAATCGTCATCTGTCATGGTGTAAGGTTTTTTGGATTTTCCCAGAAGCGCCTTCGCCACACCTTGTTGTACGGGTAAATCGTGCATCTTAACTTTCCAGATCTTGAAGTTATTTTTCCCATTAAACTTCTCAATCTCAAATCGAGCACTTTGAGTTTTTGACATTTTGAGTAGCTTGTGTCAAAAATATCCAATTTCAAATCTTAATACATGAAGATTTTCTTTTAATCAAAAAATTAATAATTTTGATAAAAATGCCCCTTTAAAAAAAAAATATGCAATTGCTTTCGCACATTCCACCATCGAAAAAGCTTAGTCCTAGGCCCTAGGCCCAATATAATGGAATATTACAATACAAATCAATGAAATTTAAATGAAAATTGATTTTAAATGGAAATTTAAATGAAAATCGATTTTTTAAATCGCAATAAGGCTTTTCATATATAAATTTAACCTTTCAATTTTAAATGGCATACGTTCTGGTTTTTGAAGGCATTTAAATACAAATCTTTGTTTTAGCCATTCAATACAAACTGATTTTAAAACACATTAATGCACCTCCTTACCATTAATGCAAATCGATTTAAATGGCATAAAAATACAGTCCACGGTTTTTTTTGTGGCTTCTCCACTCTTAACGCTGCCAGCTCACAGTTCATGGTTCAATGCTCCCGAATGGCTCTCGGACTTTGGCATTCACAGCTCATGGCTGTGGCATTCACAGTTCATGGAAAACACAACCAAGGCTTTGTGAAAGAACCAAAATTCTGGTCTAATCTTCGACCCATCTTTTACGTTGATCGATTAGTGGCAGGTCTTCAGCAAACAGGCATCATTCACATGCTTGGTCTTATGGACCAACGCACAATGCACTGTCTCACAATCTCACAACTCACGATCGCACACATAGATTTGGTTTCATCTACAACTCACGAGACTGTTCGTTAACGCGCTATTCAAACAGTGGCTATGCTTCTCAACGTTAACAGAGGCACACAAATCAGGTCATCCATGCTTGGCCTCTAATCATCACAGCTTCACATCGTAGATCAAGCAGCAGGTCTTCCACATAGATTGATCGATTTCATTCATAGATCTTTAACCTGAAAAGCTCTGATACCAATTGTACGAATACACACAGCGGAAACTTAAATAAACATTAATTCACACACAACAGACTCAAACATAAAGAGACAATGTTTAACGTGGTTCACCCAACCAATCTACGCTACGTCCACCAAAAAGAGGTATCGGCAATCTTATTACTCAACAGGAGATTTACAACAGCAGATTTTCTCATCTGTACTTCCTCTTCCTCACACCTCACATTCCTCATGATTATTTTCCTCAACAGGCTTACATTTTATAGATGGGAGAAGAAACTAAATAATAAATTAAATCACACAAGAATAGGATGAAATATCTCCACATGTTGATTTGATGCCATCAGTTTTGCAACAAAACCTATTTTTGGCATATCCAAGAGATTTTCTCCAAATTAATATACAAAAAATCTCAACAAAAAAGGGTCGGCATGTACTCGAGAAAAGATATCACTGTCTATCATTAGGTCGAACATTCGACAGTGGTGCTCATCATGACCAACTGAAGAGAAAAATCTGCACCATTTCTACTCCACCTTTGTCACATAGCTTCCTAATCAAGGATAGTGGCTTGTATCATGTCGTCCAACTACCCAACAATCAGCACACCATAATGTGGGGATACTGGACCCAGCAGCATCTATGGGGCGCAATGGATTCGGTCCCCTGATTGCATGTAATCATAGAATAGAGTGCACTGATCCTTGGTGTAGCCTAAACCCTTGTAGCATATGCACTAGACATATGTGCCAACTTCTTTACCCCAATCTATGCATAGGTTATGAATTTCTAAGTGCATAGCCTCCAGCTGAATTTGAATTTGCAGCGTTCCGAATTGAGCATCTTCTCTAGGCACAACTTCCAATTTCATAGGAACTTCCGGGGCTTCGGCCTAAGAATCAATATTCTATTGACCCATAGGCCCACGTAGATGTGGTAGGAGCATGGAAATGATCCATTCCTTATACTTCTTGTCATCGTAAACAAAACATCCTTCATTGATGGTGCGCTTCAGTCATTGATCGGCTTCCCAAACCGATTCATTCGACCCTTGTTTGATATCTTTTAATTCTACTACGCATTGTGAGTAGGACTTTGGATTCCTAAGTTTTTTTTTTAGGGCATCCCTACTCTGTACAATAGTGGGGTCAACATTCTGAGTGATATATCCCATGAACGAGATATCTAATGTGTGACCTTCGCACGCCATAGCTAGCTATGCTCTCTTGACAACATCAGTATTAACATTTTGCGTAGTCCACACTATATTAGACACAAACCAAAACTGATCCATATCCCACACCCTTAAATGTGGGTAGCTTCATATGTGCGGCCATATCATCCACCGGTGGTAGTGGTGGTTGGTTAGGAGATGTCCTACCCCGGCATGAGTTCAACTGCGGCGTAGTAGGAGGGATACCTTCACCGTGTGTAGCTCACGACTCTCTATATCAGGTGAATTTCTCAGAGGGTTTTATACAAATATGTCCCCCCTCTAATTGACCCAATAATTTTTCTATTGCGCGTAGTAATTTATATATTATCAGAGGTTCTTCACTCAGTGTGGTTGCACAAAACACCCTTTTCACACAATATCATCTTAATCATCAGAGGCAAAGTTTTTAATAATTTACCTCTTAATCCCTTTAAAAATATCCATTCATCTTCAGAATATGACGTAAACTAATCTACTACAAATTCTGTCAGAAATCCACCCAAGATGTTGTCAACTCAGTGATATACAGTTTGGGTGATGGAATTATCAGTCTTTTCCAACTGTTGGATCAATTCAGGTGTCCACTACATGACCTTGTCGTCCTTCCAACAGGTTTGGAACTCTGCTATTCTCACCAACCACTCCTACAACTCGTGCGCAAAGGTTACAAAGAATATTTCTTGAAACTCTGTGAAAATATATGTTTCCAATCTTCAGTAGACAAATTCTTACTTCTATTTTCTTCAAGGGGAAATTTTTGAATTTTTTTCAAACCAGTCCTCTAACTCAAACTTTAATGGTTTCCAAAACATCTAATCTATCTCAAAATGATCCCGGTCTCAGAAAAAAAAAAAACCATTTTTTGGCTTGAGGGGTCCTGAACCAGGTTTGGAGTTAAGGTTAACCAACAAAATCCTCTTACTACTGGCCCTTTTGGCAGTGACCTTCTTGCGCAAGTCAAAGTATCACCCGAAGAAGTATGGGGGGGGTGATGAAACTGGGTTTCCACACTGTGAGAGATATTTAAAATGATGTGGGTGTCTTCAGATATAAAGCAACTATGATAAGACCTTCACAACAAAAGCCCTAACCAAAAACCCTAGCCAGAGAGATTTAGGTCAAATACACAGAGTACCTTATGCACACTCTAAAATAGAGTCCACAATCCATGTAACAATCCTTAACACATATTATTAAATTTGAAAAATACTAGATCCATTCAATAGTCATTCATCTAAAGTAGAGAAAAGTTGCGCAATCAACCATAATACAGATAACACAGTAATCAGAAAGAACATGCAGAAACAGATCATATAGCAAATAAAAAATGCATTTGATACTCGGATATTATCCAGAACAACTCTTCATTCATTAACAGTTCAGATATCCCTTACAATACCTTCATTTTACCCACACAAACAGCTTGCGAGGTCTGCACATAACAAGACTAAGGCCTCTACGCACACAGACAGCAGGAGCCTTCTCACCTAGACAAGTTCACTAAAATACCAAAATACAGTAAGATCTCTATCATCAACATTACTACTATATTCTATCGACTCGATCTAGACACCTATTTATTCTTATAGCTTGCGCTCATATAAGGTCCGCAAACTGTGGTTTGTGGCCCCTAGTTCTGTCCTTTTGACCCATTATAACTCATGAGGGGCTTTGACCCACCCCAAAGTCCCTTGACTTGTGTTTCGCACGAATAAACTTACAAAAAATTTACAAAAATATATAAAAATATATATCGAAATTCAGACCCAAGGGACTCTGCTCCAACAACCAATTTTACCATAGTAAAATTTCTTTCACTACAGGAAATAACATGATAAACCATATTTTATTAAGTTGTTTCCAATTAAAACAAGAAACCCCATGAAGAATACTTAAATAAATAGTTATATATTTGATTTTCCGCTAGGAATAATTAAATCACTATTTAGTTAATATTCCTTGTCAAATTTGACTAAATCACTCAAGAATGATTAAGTAAATCATTATATGTTTATTATTCCTTAACCACTTCCTTGAAATAATAAATAAATCATTTTTTTGTTTATTATTTCTAAATATAGCTATTTAATCAATTTAAATATATTTTCCCTCCAAAAAATATAATAAAATATTCCAAGCGATTATATCTATATTTTGGGTAATAATATTTTATTATTTTCCACTTTCAAGAATAACCCAATATTTTGTTATAAATAAGAAGGTTTTCCATCCATTCCTCACCATGATCACTATCATTGTCGTTATTATCTTTTTTTTTTTCATTCGAACTCCCATCTGAATTCAACGCATGTTTTGGGTTTCACACATCATAGAGAGAGAAATATACAATAGACCGAAGCATAGAGGACAACCCGAGGACTGATCCCATCTGAGGGGGACCTATAGCCAGCATATGACTCTCCTTGACTAGGTGTAAGAAATTCATAATATATCATTCATTATTTGATATCAATTTTTCTATGTTATGGGACTTTACATTAGTTAAATATTTGTTGTTTAATGTCTTTTGCTGCCACAAATCTATTATTTTGCAGGTTTCTTCTAACTTTATGTTGAAAATATGAAGATTTAGATGACCATATCCATTGTTAGGGCCATTAGTCACTCATGGCTTCAGTAAGATATTTTTGGTACACTTGCTGAAATATTTAATGCTAACACGTAGGTAGAGGGACTATGTGGTTTAGGGACTCAAGAGCTCAATGTTGGGGATTGAGGCTTGAGTTTAACCATTGCACAATTATGGAAGGATAGAAGGCAAGGGAATACACAATTGCATAATTCAAGAGCTCAAGGCTGAGGCTTGAGGCTTGAGACTATGCAATGCATAGTTTTGGAAGGCTAGGGATGACTGAATATGTAGTTGAGGGACCCAAGGAGCTAGGCTAAGGGCTGGAGCACTGTTTTTCTCTACTGCGCATTTATAGGAGGAAAAGGAGGCCAAGTGACTATGCAAATGTAAAACTCAGGAGATCAAGGATGTGTCTTGAGGATTGATATTTCACAATGAACAATGAACGTTGGGTTGGAGACAAAGACTGCGTAGTTCTGGAGCTAAGGGGTTGGGCTTATGCATTGAGATTGTGTAGTGCGTAGTTCTGGAAGGCGTAAATTACAGATTGTGTAGTGCTAAGAGAAAAGGATGGTGCTTGAGGGCTGAGACTGCACAATGAAAAATTCAAAATGGTTTAATGAGGTTGAGTGGTGTTATTAGGGAGTTTTCCCATTTTTCACTAAATGTCGGATCATTGAGAAAATGTGAAAGAAAAATAATACTTCAATATGATCACACACTTTTATTACTTTAAGACATGACAAAGAACACTTAAAAAACATGAAAAGCATGATTTTCCTCAATGCGACAACTTTCCGATGACCTACACCATGTGTGACACAAAAGGTACACTTTGCGATGACAGTGATGACACTTTTGCGATAGTGCTTGAAACATTGGAAATGATTTAAATACATATTTTCATGATAAGAGAACATAATTATCATAAATATTACCCCTTGAAACAAAACAAAACTCCACTTTACATGATAAATGACACTTCTCATTTGAAAATATGACATTTTATAAAGTGCGAATGACACTTGTGATATGCAAATGACGATGAAAGAGACACATGCTAGAGAGAAGATAACATGAAAACTAAAATAATTAATAGTGAAAGAAAGAAAAAGAGACATTAAAAATAATGAAAATGATACTCGTGAAAGAAAATATGTGCAAAAGAGACAGTTTGAAAAACTTATTGAAATAACAGTACAATTGCAATTGGACATGAGAGAATTTCAATGTTAGTGTACACTGACTATCAACATGGATTGAACATTGCACAGGAACTATCCTTATTGACTATGCTAGGTATGTTCAAGATTTCATGAAGGAATGCACTCATGAACTTGTTGCGGACTAAGCATGTGTGAGCAGGTGACTTTGACACTTACAATTGAAGAATGGATCTCAAAGACTTAACAAAGAATCAAGTAACCAAGGAGTGAATGTCAAACAACCAATCACAAGATCCACAGTAGGATCCAAAATTAAATTGTAAGAAAAGTTTTGGAGCGTGTTTGTCGCAATGACAACAGAACAGTAGGAGAAACAATGATAAAAGTAACTAAGAAAAGAAACACTGGAAAGAAGAGGAATAAAATGCAAAGTAGGGTTTTGAGTCTCCTAGGATGGCCAAGCCAAAGGTATTTAGAGTCCGATGAAGGAAATCAAGCCTTAGAAGAGGAAAATGAAAGCAAAATTTATTACGAGATTCAGTTCAAGTACATCCCTGCTGGAAATGAAAGTAGAACTCCCAAATAACAAGTTTTCTTCACAAAAACTCCAAAAATTCCTCTCCCCTATAGGCTAATTAGAAATAGTACTGATAAAATTTATGGAGAAGAAACCTCCTTGGAAAAAATAATATTATCCCCTCGAAAACCCCTGAAAAAGTGGATTTGGTCCCCAGAAACAAGAATCTTCATCAAATGTTGAGTTTTGGCTTCTCTTGTAAGAGGGAACACATCCCTAGATTTTCTAAATAAGTGAATCTTTCAATACTTATTCAATAATTTATTAATATCATATTAGTTTATTATCCCATCCTATTCCTTCCTCAGTAGGGAGAAATTCCCTAAATTCTATCATTTTGTATATATTTAGAATCTATCTAATATTCTCACAATATTCTACAAAGAGAAAGCATTAGGAACACAGGATATCCTAATCATCTCTAAACCTTTATAAGAACATATTAAAGATAAAATATATATTAGTAATAAAAAAACGTAAGGTTAATTATGCCCATAAAAGGTTGTATGAGTCTTATTTTGTATCTAATTTTGAGGTCCATCATACCCCACTACTAAAATTGTTGCTCATCCTTTGAGAAACCCACTCATCTTCCTTACCCTACTATTCTTCAAGTATTCCTATCATGACTTTTCTCACATCCCATATTGACGTGGATGTAGTTTCTCTTGTTGGATGGAATCATGCACGCTACTCAATTTTTTTATAGGTATTTTCTTGTTCTCTTGGTGTTTTAATGCGCTCACGAGGTTCTTCTTGAGGTGCAAGAACATCCCAAGCCTCTAATATTGTCTCCACTATTTCTACCTCTATTTTTGGGTTAGCCTGCATTTCTTCTTTTTACGTTGTTTTTCTTCATTTTATTTATTTGACTCATGCCCTTCAATATTAGATTCTTATTCTGCTAAATCCTTCTCCCAAGGCTTAATATATTTTTATTAGAGTGGAACAAAATATTTATCTTCTGTTGTGACATGATTATAGGGTTTTTGGTGTAGTGGAAGATGTTGGAACAAAGGAAAATTTGACAGTTTGTTTTACAAGGATAAGAGAAATAAAAATCATAACATGTACCTCTTCTACACCTTATCCTTTCAACACAATGTATCCTTTAAGTAAATTCTAAGCCAATTCAAATTTTTCCTTACTAAAATTCAAAACTGTAAATATTTTAGAGTGCTTTTCCTCTGAATTGATATAGTTTCTTAAGTCCTTAGATCAAATATTATCGAGGATAAATTGCACTTATCCCCTTTATGATGATTTTACTTTACTCCTAAAGTTTTTGTGGTTATTATAGTCATAAATGAACTTCTTGTAGCACTCTATTAACTTCCTATAACATCGCCTATAATTTCCTATGATAGTTTGTTTGTTTCCTATAGCAACGCCTGTAGGTTCATGTAGCATCTAGTTTACATATCGAGAGAAGGTGGACCCACCCTTTTTTTTAATAGATATATATATATATATATATATATATATATATAATATTTTTTGCAAAATAAACACAGAGTTATTTTTGTTAACTGAGTTGGCCCCCAACCACCCCTTCACACTCCTTGTCCTGTATAATGACTAAATGATAACAACCCACTTTGTCAGGTTTTCTTCACTTATGGATTGTTCCTGTCCCACACATGTGGGTGTCTTCTTATAAAAGTGAATTCCACAGCTAGATATGGTCGAGATTGTATGCTAACTAAATTTGGCTATAAAAAAACATTTTATTTTCACACTTTTAATTTTTTTTCAAGCTATAATTTGTTCGAAGGGTGATGTTTGAGAGTTTCATACTTGTTCCCTACCTTCATAGTTTCTTGCAGGTGTCATGGATGTTGTTGGTGTGGATGCTGAGGATTACTTTGAGGATTTTTTTGAATTATTTAGTTGTATCATGTTGGGATATCTAATGCTTTTTTTGTTGCTGGAGTCCTTTTGAAATCTTCTTCAATGTTGCTGCT
Organism: Pinus albicaulis; assembly: GCA_034641835.2. NCBI lineage: Eukaryota > Viridiplantae > Streptophyta > Pinopsida > Pinales > Pinaceae > Pinus > Pinus albicaulis. The sequence goes on along the minus strand of CM076572.1, from coordinate 683,955,138 downwards.
ACTACTCCAAGTGAACTTGATATAAAAGTATTGTTGTTTGAGATGGTTGAACTTGTATTCATGAATATGATCAGATTACTATAGTTTAAAATGACCAAATTTTTGTAGGTGAAGATCCTGTAGTAGCCTACAAAATATCCTGTAGCTGCTTAAGACATATCCTTTATATTTTGGAGAGGGTGGAATCTATGACTCCTTAAATATATTGGATGCTTGGGTCTGCTAGGCTTCTGCAAGCTGCAATAGGAATTATTTCCTGTAGCAGTAAAAAAATCTCCAACTACTCATGATTTTTCTTTTTGGGTCCTTCAAAACACCTTAATAATGCAGGGGAATTTTTTAGTGGTTATGGAGAGGTGTTTTCACATGTGGTTGATGGAAAAACATTGGAAATGTTGAATTATTGTGAATAATAAATGGCATAGTGAATGGAAAAATGGAAAATGGTAGATTCTAATGGAGTGTATGGATGTCAGGGAACAATAGGTGCCTTCCTTTGGATCATGCGTGGAGAACATATATGTTTCCTATAGCAGCACAAGAATTTCCTATAGAAAATTAGGTCAAGGAAGAAAATACAATGGGAAGGCATTGGGAATGATGGATGAAGCTTATATATGATGATTAAATAGATGAAGAGGGTGTGGAGAATATTTTTTGTTGCTTGTACATAGATAAAATACTAAATCTGTGCATTTTTTCCAAATATGGGCAAGAAAATGTGTCCACATGTTGTATAATATTTATTTGGCCTATTTCTCTCAAATGGTATATTTGTTTCTCTTGAAATTTCTTGAGAATATTACCATCACCCCTTATGCATCTCCCCATAACAAATATTGACCAATAGATGTACAAATATATCGAGAAAACCAAGATATGGATATAGGTGATGGTGACCAATTTTTTGAAACATACACACCATAATTTTATGAAATACTTTGAGAATTTTACCATCAACCTTATGCATACTCCCATAAAAAATCACAACCAATGCATGCAAAATTTTTTTATAAAAAAATATAAATAGTTGTAGGTTATTGACACCAAAAATATACTCTATATTTTGACGGTTTTTTTTAGCAAATTACCATCACCCTTATGCATATCCTCATAAAAAAATCTCAGAAAATGGATGGATGATTTGTAAATATATGGTCAAAACAAATTTTTGCCCTATTTTTTTACTAATTCTGTGACATTCTTGTAGCATTGCAAAGCTTTCCTGTAGTAACTTGGGATGGTGAGGAAAAAAAATGGGAAAGGCTTGGGAATGATGGGTGAAGGTTGTGGATGGTTAGGAATTGGATGAGATTCATGGATTGACTTTGTGTTTCCCATGTTGGAGCATCTTGGAACATGAGGTGAAAAACTCAAGTTTGACTTCCCTTGACTATATGTCTATTTTTTTTATCAATTCTTCTTATGGTGCTAACTTGTTGTTATTGCTTGTGTAGGCTGGAGAGCACCTTCACACATAAAAGAGATATACCTAGAGAAAAGGATCCTTTTTTCCTTTTCATTTTCCTCTTTTTTCATTTTTTTCATTTTTTTCTAGGCATATTGGCTGCCTTAATGAGGTTTTCAACCAACAAGCCTCCCTAGGAAGCTAAGAGTATGTTTCACCTAGAATATTATTTCCTTATTTATTTATTATTTTATTTGTTTTTTCTACTCATTTTTTTCCTCATAGAGGTTTCCAACCAGTGAGCCAATATAAAGCGCCTCTATGGTTTTGACTTGATATTTATTGTTTTTTTTTTCTCTTTTCTCTTTTTATTTTTATTCTATCCTACACTACTTGAAAAAGAAAGTATTTCTCAATCATAGGAATAATTCCAATGAATCCATGTACATATCAAGATGACAAATAAACTCATATATAAGTTTGAAAGATATGCTTTGATATATACCAAAATATGAGATATCAACTAATTTTATTGAGATAATATCAAGAACTATTGAAGAGGAGTGTGGTGCCCCAATGTAATGATTGTCTTGAATCAATGTTCAATATAAATTTGATGCCCTTGGTTCACTTTCTCACATATATCACTCTATATGTCCTCTTCTGCCATGGCATTCAAATATTCTACCTTTTTTTAATTATTTTGTTGAACACATAAATGATCTGATGATGAGCATAGTAAAAGTTATTCAATCTCAGTATCCAATGGGTGTTAGTCTCTTTTACATGTTTTTCTTCAATGACAACAAGAAAATCCATATTTTATCAATACTCTTCCTAATCTAAGATGAATATATTTTATATAAAGAGGATTTGTTTGGATTTTTTTTATGTCAGCATTATAAGTGGGCTAAGTTACTTAATTTTTTAGGTTCAAAAATGGTTGTGCAAGTATTTGAGTGGGAGTGGCTCTTTCAGATGGTTGTGGTTAAGGTTGTGGTTGTGGTGGAGGTGGATGGAATTGATATTTGAACTAAGGATACTGAGGATGATGAGGGAAATATGTATCACCCCATTAAGGAGGTTGGTGTTGATATGGTAGAAAAGGATGAATGGCATATTAGGAAGGATAAGACCATGGAGTGGGGATAGACCACAGTGAGGTGCTAGGTGGACATGAAGGTTGAAATTGTGCATTATAACTTGTATTGAAAGAGGAGGGGTAGTTCACACCTTGCTGATATGGGTTGGAAAAGTAGATTTGATTCATTCCTCCTAAATTATTTTTCAAACTATTACAAATGGCCGAAAAAATTGACGGTGAAATCCGACAGAAGGGATAAAATAAGAAAAACCGTTGGAAGTTAAATGTATTTTTTCTTTTTTTCTTTTAAATTTAGATATTCATAGGATATCCAACGTAATATGTTTTAGCTTCTAATATCCAATGTTAATTTATAAACTTCATCTATTCAACGTTGGTCTCATAGTCTTGAATATATGATGGATTCCACCATTAATTTTTTTTTCTTTTTTTCCGTTGGAAAATATCTAATATCGAACCATTTTAAGAAAAATGATATATATATATATAGGAAAATATATCTTTATTCATATTTGAATAACGGACCGGCCCTTAAAGGGTTTTTACATTTCTCCTTGAGCTATATCTTTTTGGAACCTCATAATTTGTCTCAAAGAGGAATCATCACAAAAAACTGATTAAAAAAAATAAAAATATGAGTGAACATTATGTTCCTATTCTTCTTTGGAGTGTCATACTATCATATATTATACAATAAAAAATTCCTCTTCTGAAGAGGAGGCATCGATTATTATCAAACAACTAGGCTGTAACGTCAGAGATTGCTCTGATAAGAAATCTTCCTCTTCATTCAGTTCCCGTTATACATGTTTGAATGCAAGAGAGGAAAATTTGGTGAAGAAATGTTGAATGGCTCGTAAAACTGCTTTTAAGTGAGGAGCCAAAATCTGAGAATGATGAGATGCCCAATCCACTATTACTTTTGAGTCACCAAAGCACTTCAAATCTGTAATGCCTTTGTTGTGTGCTAAAAATAAAATGGCCCAAAGAGCAGCCAATTCAGCTCTATTATTTGACATGACCAGGAGAAAATTTGATTAGTAACTTTTTCCCAAAGAAATGGAGGGAAGCTCCTACACCAGCAAGGGGAGGAGACCCTTGGCTAGCTCTATCAAAAAAATCCCATGGTTTTTCACGGTTGATGACAAGATATTATATATATATATATATATATATATATATATATATATATATATATATATATATATATAGAGAGAGAGAGAGAGAGAGAGAGAGAGAGAGAGAGAGGCCCAAATATCATATAACTTCAACATAGTTTATTATATAGTTGCAATGGTTTTGCAAGTTTATAGGCCTATTTTGAGGTAAATTTTTGAAGAAAATCATCACAGAAAGCTTGGTGAGTAAAAATGTCACTTAACATTCCTCAAAGAGGGCAAGGAGATGTGGGATCAGTGTCGGGGACTTTGAATGATGGAAAATGTTATCTCCATTGTAAAAGATATAAGGGCTTGAAGATGTAGATAATTCTAATAGAAATAACTAAAAGGAATTGTAGAGACTATGGACATGCTAAAGTCTTGCATGAATGTAATCCTTTAGTAAGTTATTCACTATATGTATTTGTAGTGTAGATTGTTTTTGTAATTGTTTATATGTATATTGTATTTTAGATTATATGTCTTTGTATTGTCTTTGTATTATAAATGTTTATATTAATTCTTTTGGGAGATATTTGACCTATGTTGTCATCATGATGTGGAGAAATATTATTTTTTTAATTATTATGGTTAGGGTGTATTAAGGGGTTAGGTTGAGCTAGAGGTTATTTATTTTATGGGCTTAGGGACAAGGGGCTATTGTTCAAGGGTTTAGGGGTTATAGTTTAAGGGTGCAAGGGTTAGGGGTTTATAGGCTTAGGGGAATGGGGTTAAGTTGTTAGGGAGTTAATGTATGTTTAGGGGGTTAATTATGACCTAGATGATTTAAAGGTTAATGGGTTTTTGGGGAGAATTATTAATAAGTTTTTAAAGTATATTATGCACATTTAAAATATGGACATAGGGAATACAATTTTATAAGAACGCATAAAGTTATTATATAATATATTGTAATATAATTTTATAAGACAAAATATAGAATTACAAATATCATTAAAAATTTAATTAAATAAAAATTTGATTAAAAATAAAATTATTATAATGAAAGATGATTGGATGAAGATAAAAGGAGTCCATTTTATTTAGGTAAGATGATAATTAATTAAAAAACTATTTTTTATGGAAATATATATATATATATATATATATATATATATATATATATATATATATATATATATATATGTTAAAATTTATAAAAAAAATTTACTACATAAAATAATATTTTTTCTGTTATAAAATTACACTAACTTGGAAAATATTTTGTTACATATAAAACTATAATTTGTCCTCTAAAATCAAAGTGAAGTAATGTGTGATAATTAAAAGTATTATCCATTTTAACTATTTTTGTTATGAAATTAGATTCACATTGATATCCATGGTTCATTGATATCTTGAATGCGAATGGAATCTATAAAATATTTGGAAAAAAACATATATTTTGAAAGTGGATAATTATTAAAATTATTTTTCCATTTTTTATAAGGTTGTTTGAAATTTTCTTAAAATAATAAAGATAGTTTCAATATTTGGAAAATAATTAATATTATAATGTTTGAGTTCTTATTATAACTATTTAATTAATTTTAGTTATAATGTATAGTTGTTTTATAATTCAATGGGTTATATTTAATATTGGTTAAGTGTTATGAATTACAAGTAGGATATTTACGAATTAAGTCTCTACAATGTTTACTTAATATTTGATATTATAGATCTAAATAAATTTGTAAATAAAAGAGAGTTAAAAGCACATTGATTTTTTTCCATCCTCTTAAAAATTTCGGCCTCCAACCGAAATCAGGAAAAAATATGACATTATAATGATGAATACAAATAGTATCAATATATTTTTTTATTATGGTTGTGACTGTAGAAATTATAAAAAAAAATATGTATACCAATGGATTCAATCCGATATTGTGATATTCTAAAGCAAGATACTGAATCCTTCTACAAATTAATTGCATAAAATAAACATGATCGCCAATCAAAACAAGTAGAAGAAAGAATAAAATCAATCCACAACATAGATATTTCCCCGGGGAAAGATTGCTACTCAAAACCCCACTATCGTCAATTTTATATTCAACCAAGGAATCATGAAACAATTACAATGCACGCTTCTCACAAGAGTCTGTTGCACTCTCACAACTATCTCACACTAATCCAGACAAAATCGACCAACACTTAGCCAATTTCTTACCTTGCTTGCGCAATTTCATGTGGAATGTAATTCTTATTCTTTAGGAATTTCAGCCTTCCAAAATTGTGTAATTCTCATGGGAAATCATATGGGTGTATTACTGCATGTAAGCAGTTTTCTAATAATACAACTGATAATTAACATCCCTTTAACCTTTTGATCAACTGGGTCTTCGTCAGAACTAACATGTATGCAGCTATTAATAGTAAATCACCAGTTACTTGACAGATCACTACATGTGAATTAAATCTGATTTAATTCACTTGACCTCTCACTAGTTCAACAATCAGTTACAACTAGTTAAAATGATTTTGAATCAATTAATTGAGTTAACTGATTTCTCATGCATTAAAATAATGCACTAACTACAACTTGGACTCAAAAACAAATATAATCACTCTACATGCCTCGCAAATAACCCTCAACTCGAATTCCATGAGATAATTGAGTTTATCACATTCAGTTAACTATTACAAGTGATTATGAGATAAGATTACAATTTATTGTCCAATTTAATTAAGGGAAAATTAAATTAGACACACATTTCTTGTTGAATTTTCAACACTCGCTCTCAACAAGAACGGGATTATCAACTACCCCAATCCTGCCTCTATGGTATTAAAATTTTCTCTTAGCGAGTGTATTCATCAAAATATCTGCAACTTGATCTGAAGTAACATAATGTGTCTTTGAACACAATATCTGAGATGGTGGTACCAGATTTCTATACGCTTGGACCTATCGTGGAATAGTGGATTAACCAAGAGTTTTATGCAACTCTCGTTATCACAATGTATCACCGTCGGATCCATATGATGAACAAAAAAACCAACAAGTATCTTACTCATCTAGATGGCCTCACATGTAGCCTGACTAGCTGATGTGTAATCTGCCTCGGCTGAACTGAGTGAAATTGATCTCTACTTCCTGTTGTACCAAGCAACTACTGTCAAACCTATGCTGAAGATCCCTCTTGATGTGTTCTTTCTATTTGATGGATTGTTTGCCCAATTTGCATTGGTGAAGGCTTGAGGCTTCACTCCCTCTATCCATCTATACCATAATCCATACTCTGTAGTGCCCATGAGATATCTCAAAACATGCTTCCCCGCCTTCCAAAAGATATTGGTTGGCTTAACCATAGCTTGAATAAGATAGTTAACTACGTAGCATATGTATGGTCTGGTTTTCACCAAGTACATGAGTGAACCCACAAGCTACCTATAAACAGTAGCATACACTACCTCACCTGAAGTAGAATCCTCCTTCCTCCAGTTTCCTGCAAGAGGAGTCTCCATGGATTTACGGCTCTCCATGTGGAACTTTCTTAGAATCTCTTTGGCATACTTTCCTTGAGAAAAAAATAGCTCCCCATCACGCTGCCATATCTCCAAACCAAGGAAATAGTGAAGGATAATCATTTCCTTCATCTCAAACTCTCTTGCAAGATCCTCTTTGCAAGAAGTTATGAGCTGCTCATCACCTGTCAAAATAATATCATCAACATAAAGTATGATAATCAAAATCTTACCATAAACCATAATCTGGTATAGGTTTGCATCTTCTTCACTCTTTTTGAAGCCCAACCCAGCGAAATAGCTATCAATTTAGTGTACCAAGCACGAGGTGATTGCTTCAGCCCATACAATTCTCTCTTGAGTCTTCACACACACAACTCACTGTCAAAGGTATCAAAACCTTCTAGCTTCTCAATTTACACTTCTTCCTCAATAAATCCAATGAGAAATGAATTATTCACATCCATATGATGTATCTACCACCCCATCTACGTTGAGAGTGCAAGGATAGATCTAATTGATGAGCACATTGCAACAAGTGAAAAATTCTCCGCGTAGTCAATCCCATCAACTTTTGAGAATCCCCAGGCTCTAAATCTAGCCTTGTACTTCTCCACACTCCAATATGCTACTTTCTTCATCTTACAGATCCATCTAGATCCAACCACTAATTTCCTGACTGGTCTTGGCACAACTTCCCATGCACTCTCCCTGACGATGGAGTCGTAATCCTCAACCATGGCATCAGCCGAAGTTGGTTGTTGTACTAATTCCTCAAAAGAGGATGGTTCTGTCACAATACACTTTCTCATAAGAGCCATGTATCTAGTAAACCTATCTGGAGATTGACTTTGTCTGCGTAGTGATGTAGGTGCTTCTACATGTTCTGTCGCCTCAAGTCTCAATATGTCAGATTTTTTGGTGTGCCTCCTACCATTTTTGGTGGATGGCTCTGCATGAGTGGTTTCTGCCACTCCGTGATCCTCCACATGTGGTTGCTCCACATCTTGAGGTTCATCCTTTGAAACCGAGAGTAACTCATCTGCATGAAAATCAAGCTCCCTCTCAAGGGACAATCGCATGGCTTTCTCCTCATCAAATTTTACATCTCGTCTAACAACAATCATCCTATTGTTCAAAAAATACACCCGATAGTTGTGGGGAGTATCGCTGTACCCCAAAAATATCCCATTCTTAGTTTTTGGTTCTAGCTTATTTCTAGAATATTTGGTCACATGGCAATAGACAGATGAGCCAAAAAGTTTAAAATATGAAATATCAGGTTTCTTACCAGAAAAATCCTCCTCTGGTGTACTCATGCCAAGTATCCGATGAGGACTGTGGTTCTGCACAAATATAGTTGTGTTGCATGCCTCTACCCACAGATGCAACGGTAGGCCTTGATCATGCAACATCACTCGCCCCACACCCACAATTGTTTTGTTCTTTATTTCTGCAACCCCATTCTGTTGTGGGTTATGAGGTGTAATCAACTCTCTCTAAATTCCTTATTTTCTACAGAAGTTCTTGAATTAATTAGAGATTTACTCACCAACACTGTCACTCCTCAGAGCCTTCACATGATTCCCTGTATCTTTCTCAACCATTTCTTTGAACTCACAAAATTTTGAGAATGTATGATATTTCTTCTGCATGAAGTAGACCCAACACTTTCTATAAAAATGATCAACAAAAATCACATAATACATGCGCTTTTCTGTCCAAGCTATAGAGAATGGTCCACACACGTCTAAGTGAACTCTCCCAAGGATTTCCACTGCTCGGTTCTCCTTCTCGTGAAAAGTGGATTTTGTATACTTCCCCATAGTAGATCCCTTCCATGTGTCTATCTACACAAGGGAACCCTTTGGAAGCCCTGTAGAAATCTGATGCATGACCTTCAAAGCACCATGGTGTAGATGGCACAATCTCGTGTGCCATAACTCACCCTCATCCCAGCTCATCACTATGCCTACTTTACTCATCAATGTTGCGCAACTATATACATCAATTTTGTAGAGATTCTTCACATGAATCCCAATATTATTGTCTTTTCCTATGGCTTTGTGATGAAGGAATGTATTCCCATCACTGAAAACCACATCATATCCTCTATCTTCCAACATAGAAACTGAAACTAAATTATTTTTCAAGCCTAGTACATGCATGACATATTTTAATAAGAAAGGTTTACCTGACTATCTCTGGAAAGTAACTATACCAATCATGGTAGCACTATACCTCCTGTCATCACCCATTTCGATATGCATCTGGACATCCTTCTCCTCCAAGCTACTAAAAAGTTCTTTGTCTCCTATCATGTGGAAATATGCACCACTATCCAAGTACCACACTGATCCCATCGCACTAGACACCATGCATGCGATGAGTGAGAATTCCAACTCAAATTGCGAGATAAATCCTCACCCATTGCAGATCCTAAAGCATTCTTATTTTTCTTATTCTTCTATGGATAATTAGTGTCATAATTTCCATGCTCATGACATTGAAAACATTTCACTCTGGACATTTCACACTTCTTGCCTTATTTTCCGGTCTCATATTTGGAATAGAATTTATTTCCCTTCCCCTTCTTTGCCTTATCAGCCAAGGTGTAATTTTCCCCATCATATTCCTTAGATGATGATCCATCTGTGGTATTCTGCCTGAATTATACTTATACCAAATAAGACCAAAGTCGCTCCAAATCTGGTAGCTTCTCCCTCCCATTGACATAGTCCTGAGAACTGTGCCAACTCTTGGGAAGGCCTAGAGGAGCTAGGCTCACCAAGTCATCATCTTCTACATTAATCTCGACACTTTCAAGATCATCTCAACATTGGATGAACTTGGTTAAATATTTTGGAATAATGTCGCCTTTTTGCGTTTTTATTTTCCTGAGCTTGTCCTTCAGTGCCAATTTTCTATGGTCACTTCTACTCTAAAATAGATCTGTCAAAGCCTTCCACATTGCATATGTAGTCTCTTTTCCATGGAGACTCGAGAAAATTTGGTATCGAACTCCCTCTAATAAGATCATCCTTGCCTTTGCAACCTTCTTTTTCCAATCCTAAAGAAGAGTGGCATCTGCTGCTGCGGCCTTGGAAATATCATTATCAATGAATTCTTTCAACCCGTTGTCCTCTAGAACTGCCTCCCTTTTGTCTTTACATGCAATATAATTAGAATTTCCCTCGAGTGCATATTACAATCTTAAGCCATTGAATTTCATATTGATCCACATATTACACCAAAGAACACATCCCTAGATTTTCTAAATAAGTGAATCTTTCAGTATTTATTCAATAATTTATTAATATCATTTTAGTTTATTATCCCATCCTTTTCCTTCCTTAGTAGGGAGAAATTCCCTAATTCTATCATTTTGTATATATTTCGAATCTATCCAATATTCTCACAATATTCTACAAAGAAAAATCATTAGGAACACATGATATCCTAATCATCTCTAAACCTTTATAATAGCATATTAAAGATAGAATATATATTAGTAATCACAAAAGGTAAAGTTAATTATGCCCAGAAAAGGTTGTATGAGTCTTATTTTGTATCTAATTTTGAGGCCCATCATACCCCACCACTAAAATTGTTGCTCATCCTTTGAGAAATCCACCCATCTTCCTTACCCTACTATTCTTCAAGTATTCCTATCATGACTTTTCTCACATCCCATATTGATGTGGATGTAGTTTCTCCTGTTGGATGGAATCCTGCACGATATTCAATTTTTTTATAGGTATTTTCTTGTTCTCTTGGTGTTTTAATGAGCTCCTGATGTTCTTCCTGAGGTGCAAGAACATCCCAAGCCTCTAATATTGTCTCCACTATTTCTACCTCTATTTTTGGGTTAGCCTGCATTTCTTCTTTTTAAGTTTATTTTCTTTGTTTTATTTATTTGATTCATCCCCTTCAATATTAGATTATTATTCTACTAAATCCTTCTACCAAGGCTTAATATATTTTTATTAGAGTGGAACAAAATATTTATCTTTTGTTGTGACATGATTCTAGGGTTTCTGGTGCAGTGGAAGATGTTGGAACAAAGAAAATTTGACAGTTTGTTTTACAAGGCTAAGAGAAATAAAAATCATAACATGTACCTCTTCTACACCCTATCCTTTCAACACAATGTATCCTTTAAGTAAAGTCTAAGCCAATTCAATTTTTTCTTTACTGAAATTCAAAACTGTAAATATTTTAGAGTGCTTTTCCTTTGAATTGATATAGTTTCTTAAGTCCTTAGATCAAATATTATCGAGGATAAATTGCACTTATCCCCTTTATGATGATTTTACTTTACTCCTCAAGTTTTGGTGTTTATTCTAGTAATAAATGAACTTCTTGTAGCACTCTATTAACTTCCTATAACATCGCCTATAATTTCCTATAATAGTTTGTTTGTTTCCTGTAGCAATGCCTCTAGGTTCATGTAGCATCTAGTTTACATAACGAGAGAAGGTGGACCCACCATTTTTTTTTAATATATCTATATATATATATATATATATATATATATATATATAAACAATATTTTCTGAAAAATAATCACAGAGTGATTTTTGTTAACTGAGTTGGCCCCCAACTTCCCCTTCACACTCCTTGTCCTGTATAATGACTAAATGATAACAACCCACTTTGTCAGGTTTTTTTCACTTATGGATTTTTCCTCTCCCAAACATGTGGGTGCCTTTTTATAAAAGTGAATTCCATAGCTAGATATGGTCGAGGTTGTATGCTAACTAAATTTGGCTATAAAAAAAAACATTTTCTTATCACACTTGTAATTTTTTTTCAAGCTAGAATTGGTTCGAAGGGTGAGGTTTGAGAGTTGCATACTTGTTCCCTACCTTCATAGTTTCTTATAGGTGTCATGGATGTTGTTGGTGTGGATGCTGAGGATTACTTTGAGGATTTTTTTAAATTATTTAGTTGTATCATGTTGGGATATCTAATTCTTTTTTTGTTGTTGGAGTCCTTTTGAAATCTTCTTCAATGTTGTTGCTACTACTCCAAGTGAACCTGATATAAAAGTATTGTTGTTTGAGATGGTTGAACTTGTATTCATGTATATGATTGGATTACTATAGTTTAAAATGACCAAATTTGTTAGAAAATTAAATATTACAGAGCAATGCAACACATAAAATATGCAGAAAATACAAACACACAAAACACATAAAACCAGAGAGACACAGATATACGTGGTTCACCCAGTTTGGGCTACATCCACCCCAAACAACCAATCCTTCTTTCTATTATCCAGCAAAAATGAAGAGACAAAACCTACAGCAGATCCGCTGTAACATCCTTTGTTCCCTCTCACAGTCTCCCTCTCTGTTTCTCGCTCCGAGCATACACATACAATACACAGCCACAATACAATGCCCTCATAAAAGCGAGGGGTTTCCTTCTAGGGAAAAAAAACCATAATCTAAACATAACTTCTACCGTCAGATCATTTGCCTAATGAACGGCCCAGATTGACTAGAAATTACTATACTTTTACAAGGCAATTTTACATCTGTTTTTAGCTTCGGGCGTCGCTCGGTGCCCCGCCGTGGGCGGGCTCGGTGCCGCTCGTCGCCCTCCGGAACCCCCACGGCGTGATTAATTACGGCGCGTTGCCGCCCTTTTAATGTGGCCGGTCCAATGCTATGATACAAAATAAACAAGATAATCAGCCCACACCCAACAATCTCCCACTTGGAGATCGATTGTAGCAACTCCACCGTCGCTTCATTTGTTGGAAAATGAGTCCTCTTTGGACTTGGATGTTTCTCATCTTCATCATCACCCTTGAAGACCAATTGAAACTGAGTACATTTTCAGTTTCTCCCTGGTTACGACTTTTGTTAGCATATCTGCAGGATTCTGGCTAATTTGTATCTTTTCCAGCTTCAACTCTCCATCTTCCAATACCGACCGTATGAAATGGTACTTGAGATGTATGTGTTTAGTCTTGGAATGAAATGCTGAGTTCTTTGCAAGATGAATGGCACTTTGGATATCACTATATAATGTGCCCATATCATGCTTCTTACCCAATTCACCCATAAACCTTTGTAACCAAATCATTTCTTTACTAGCCTCTGTAGCAGCAACATACTCTGCTTCTGTTGTTGAAAGTGCAACAACACTTTGGATTTTTGAAAACCAACTGACAGCTGTTCCACCTACAGTAAATACATATCCTGTAGTGCTCCTCCTATTATCTCTGTCACCTGCCATATCTGCATCAACATATCCCTGTAGAGCAATGTTTGAACCACCAAAGCATAATGCTTGATTTGTGGTACCTCTCAAATATCCGAGAATCCATTTTACTGCCATCCAATGTTCTTTTCCTAGATTGTTCATGTACCTGCTTACCACTCCCACTGCATGTGCAATATCAGGCCTTGTGCAGACCATTGCATACATTAAGCTTCCAACTGCTGATGCATATGGAACTTTAGACATATAATCCATGTCTTCTTGGGTCTTTGGGCACATCTCCTTACTAAGCTTGAAATGGCTAGCAAAAGGTGTACTAACTGGTTTTTCATTCTGCATATTAAATATTTTCAACATCTTTTCTATGTACTCATTCTGAGACAGTGTTAATTTGCAATTTTTCCTGTCTCTAGTTATCCTCATACCAAGGATTTGTTTTGCAGCTCCCAAATCCTTCATTGCAAATGAATTTGCCAATTTTCTTTTGAGCACATTTATTTCCTGCATGTTAGACCCTGCAACAAGCATGTCATCTACATAGAATAACAATATAATATAGCTGCCATCATTTTGCCTTTTTAGATAAACACAATGATCAGAGTGACATCTAGTATAACCTTGTTCAGACATAAACTTTTCAAATTTTAGATACCACTGCCTTGGAGCCTGTTTTACGCCATACAAGCTCTTCTTTAATCTGCACACCAATTTTTCTTTCCCTTTTACCTCATATCCTTCTGGTTGTTGCATGTATATCTCTTCCTCCAAATCTCCATGGAGAAATGTTGTCTTTACATCTAACTGTTCAAGATGTAAATCTTCCGCTGCTACAAGACTTAAGATAGTTCTGATTGAATTCATCTTAACAATAGGAGAAAATATTTCATCAAAATAAATACCTTTCTTTTGTGCAAACCCCTTCACCACAAGTCTAGCTTTGTACCTCTGTTTTCCTCCATCTTCTTCCTTCAGCCTGTAAACCCATTTTTTCTGCAATGCAGTTTTACCTGCAGGCAACTTGACTAAGTCCAAGTCTGGTTATGCATTAAGGAGTCCATCTATTATTCCATGGCTAGCTCCAACTTCTTCCTGCTTTCAACCTGCATTGCTTCTTCATAACATTCAGGTTCACCAGAATCAGTCAGAAATAAATAATATAATGAAGGAGAGTACCGTTCAGCGGGTCTACTTATCCTGGTAGATCTTATAACACCACTTTCAGGTGTTTGAGGTGCATGTTGCTATTGTGGTGGTTGTTGCTATTGTGGTTGTCGATTATTATTATTTTCAGGCACCTTTACTTTTTCTGTTATCTCATCAAGAACTGCGTATTCCTTGCTTTCTTTTTCCTGTTTCTTTTCTTGCATATGATTCTTATAAAAGACCTTTTCATTGAATATTACGTCTCTTCTCCTAATTATTTTGTGATTTTCATAATCATATAAGCGATAACCAAAATCATTAGCACCATATCCAATAAAGGTACATTTCTTTGATTTTTCCTCAAGCTTTGTTATGTTTTCTTTATTAATATGGACAAAGGCCTTACAACGAAAAGGCTTTAAAAAAGAGTAGTTTACCTTTCTACCTGTCCATGCTTCCTCTGGAATACCACCATCCAAGGAACTTGAAGGCCCTCAGTTTATTAGATAAATGACAGTATCTACAACATCTGCCCAAAATTGTGAGGGCAATCCTGCATGCAATCTCATGCACCTTGCACGCTCCATGATTGTTCTATTCATCCTTTCTGACACACCATTTTGTTGTGGTGTTCTTGAAACTGTCTTCTCTCTATGAATTCCATGCTCTGAACAATACCTATCAAACTCTTTGCTGCAATATTCACCTCCATTGTCTGATCTGGGACACTTCAACTTCTTTCCTGTCTCAATCTCAACTAAAGCTTTCCATTTCTTGAAAGTATCAAATACATAATATTTATTCTGAATACAATAAATCGATGTTTTTCTAGTTGCATCATCAATAAAAGTAACATAATAACAAGAGCCACCGAGAGATGATACTTGAGCAGGTCCCCATACATCTGTATGCACAAGCTCCAATTTTTCGCTCTTCTTTTCTTTCCCAACTCTGAGAAATATGACTCTCTTCTGTTTTCCATAAATGCAATTCTCACAGAAATCCAAATCAACATTCTTCAAACCTAGCAACAAATTTCTTGAGTGAAGAATCTTCATTCCCTTCTCACTCATGTGTCCGAGCCTATGATGCCATAATGCTACATCTGCTCCTTTGGAAGTTAAAGCATTAACAGAGTTAGAAATACCATTGCATAAATACAATGTACCAACCTTTTCGCCTTTTTCTATTACCAGGGCTCCTTTGGTGACCTTCCAAGCTTTATCTGTGAAAGTTGTAACACAACCTGCACCACTTAACTTCCCTATTGAAATTAGATTTTTCTTTAGATCTGGAACATGCCTTACCTCGTTTAATGGCCACTGGTTTCCATTCTGCTATTTTACAAGAACTTTACCCATTCCAACAATTTTACGGGGTTTATCATCACCCAAACGAACTTGTCCAAAATATCCTTGAACATAGTCATGAAAATATTTCTTATCAGGTGTGGCATGGAATGAAGCCCCTGAATCTACAACCCAAGAATCAGTAACATTTTCGAAAGAAAGAATCAAAGCATCTTGTAACACATCACCTGTCACATTTGCTTCATGATTATTTTCTTGTTGTGTATCTCCTTCTTTTCCCTTCCGAGATCTACAGTCTTTCTTTAGGTGTCCTTTATTTCTGCAATTCCAGCACACTATCCCTGATCTGGACTTGGATCTGCCTTTCCTTGATTTACTGCGATATCTCGAGCTCTTTCCTCTTTCCATTCTTCTTCCCATAGACTCTGCACTCAAAGCATTACCCGATGACTCGCCGGAGCTTTTCCGTCGCATTTCCTTGCTAAGGATAGCACCAAAAACATCATCAAACTTTAAAGTACTAGATCCAGAGACAGAGTTACTAATGGCCATAACTAAACCAATCCAGCTTTCTGGTAATGAGCACAAGAATAACAGAGCTCTAACTTCATCATCAAAGTTTACCCCTACAGAACTTAATTGACTGGTAACTATATTAAATTCATTTAAATGGTCTACAACAGATCCACCTTCCGACATCTTCATATTAAATAGTCGTTTCATAAGAAATACCTTGTTTGAGGCCGAGGGTTTTTCATATAGTTTCGCCAACATCTACATCAAACCCTCTGTTGTTGTTTCCTTCGAAATATTGAAGGCGACTAACGCCGCAAGACACAACCGTACTGTTCCAAGTGCCTTTCTATCGAGAATGTTCCATTTCGCGTCTGTCATGGCCGCCGGCTTCTTTGTTTTTCCGTTCAATGGTAGGTACAGATCTTTCTGATACAGATAATCCTCCATCTGCATCTTCCACAGCAGGAAGTTTTGGCCATTAAATTTCTCAACCCTAAACTTACCATCATCTGCCATTGCTCACACTCGAACCAGGAACCCTTCTTTCCTGCGAGTTTATCAACCAAATATACCTTCGGCTCTGATACCAGTTGTTAGAAAATTAAATATTAAAGAGAAATGCAACACATAAAATATGCGGAAAATACAAGCACACAAAACACATAAAACCAGAGAGACACAGATATACGTGGTTCACCCAGTTTGGGCTACGTCCACCCCAAACAGCCAGTCCTTCTTTCTATTATCCAATAAAAATGAAGAGACAAAACCTACAACAGATCAGCTCTAATATCCTTTGCTCTCTCTCACAGACTCCCTCTCCGTTTCTCGCTCCGAGAATACACATAAAATACACAGCCGCAATACAATGCCCTCATAAAAGCGAGGGGTTGCCTTCTAGTGCTAAAAAACCCTAATCTAAACATAACTTCTACCGTCAGATCATTTGCCTAATGAATGGCCCAGATTCACTAGAAATTACTATACTTTTATAAGGAAATTTTACATCTGTTTTTAGCTTCGGGGGCGCTGCCCCCAAAAGCCCTCGCAAGGGGGGCTCCGAAAAGCGCTGTCGCCCCCCTTGGACCCCCCACAACAGCGATTAATTACGGGCGGCGTTGCCACCCCTTTTAAGGTACAGGGGTCCAATGCTATGATACAAAGTAAACAAGATAGTCAGGCTCCACACCCAACAATCTCCCACTTGGAGAATGATTGTTGCAACTCCACCGCTGCTTCATTTGCTGGACAATGAATCCTCTTTGGACCCAGATGTTCCTCATCTTCATCGTCATCCTTGAATACCAATTGAAACTGAGCATGTTCTCAGTTTCTCCCTGCTTACAACTTTTGTTAGCATATCTGTAGGATTCTGGCTAGTGTGTATCTTTTCCAGCTTCAACTCTCCATCTTCCAGTACTGACAGTATGAAATGGTACTTGAGATGTATGTGTTTAGTCCTGGAATGAAATGCTGAGTTCTTTGCAAGATGAATAGCACTTTGGCTATCACTGTATAGTGTGCCCATATCATGCTTCTTACCCAACTCATCCATAAACCTTTGTAACCAAATCATTTCTTTACTAGCCTCTGTAGCATCACCATACTCGGCTTCTGTTGTTGAAAGTGCAACAACACTTTGGATTTTTGAAACCCAACTAACAGTTGTTCCACCTACAGTAAATACATATCCTGTAGTTCTCCTCCTGTTATCTCTATCACCTACCATATCTGCATCAACATATCCCTGTAGAGAAATGTTTGAACCACCAAAGCATAATGCTTGATTTGTGGTACCTCTCAAATATCTAAGAATCCATTTTACTGCCATCCAATGTTCTTTTCCTGGATTGTTCATGTACCTGCTTACAACTCTCACTGCATGTGCAATATCAGGCCTTGTGCAGACCATTGCATACATTAAGCTTCCAACTGCTGATGCATATGGAACTTTAGACATATAATCCATGTCTTATTGGGTCTTTTGGCACATCTCCTTACTAAGTTTGAAATGGCTAGCAAAAGGTGTACTAACTGGTTTTGCATTCTGCATATTAAATCTTTTCAACACCTTCTTTAAGTACTCATTCTGAGACAATGTTAATTTGCAATTTTTCCTGTCTCTAGTTATCCTCATACCAAGGATTTGTTTTGCAGCTCCCAAACCCTTCATTGCAAATGAATTTTCCAATTTTATTTTGAGCACATTTATTTCGTGCATGTTAGACCCTGCAACAAGCATGTCATCTACATACAATAACAATATAATATAGCTACCATCATTTTTCCTTTTTAGATAAACATAATGATCAAAGTGACATCTAGTATAACCTTGTTCAGACATAAACTTGTCAAATTTTAGATACCACTGCCTTGGAGCCTGTTTTAAGCCATACAAGCTCTTCTTTAATCTGCACACCAATTTTTCTTTCCCTTTTACCTCATATCCTTTTGGTTGCTGCATGTATATCTCTTCCTCCAAATCTCCATGGAGAAATGTTGTCTTTACATCTAACTGTTCAAGATGTAAATCTTCCGCTGCTGCAAGACTTAAAATAGTTCTGATTGAATTCATTTTAACAACAGGAGAAAATATTTCATCAAAATCAATACCTTTCTTCTGTGCAAACCCCTTCACCACAAGTCTAGCTTTCTACCTCTGTTTTCCTCCATCTTCTTCCTTCAGCCTGTAAACCCATTTATTCTACAATGTAGTTTTACCTGCAGGCAACTTAACTAAGTCCCAAGTTTGGTTAATAAGGATTCCATCTCTTCTTCCATGGCTAGCCTCCCAACTTCTTCCGTTTTCAACCCGCACGTTTCTTCAACATTCGTGTTCACTCGTAATCAACAAGAATAAATAATATAATGAAGGAGAGTATCGTTCGGGGGTCTACTTATCTCGGTAGATCTTCTTAACACCACTTTCTTGTGTGTTAGAGGTGCCTGTTGCCGTTGTGGTGGTTGTTGCTGCTGTGGTTGTTGATTATTATTATTTTCAAGCACCTTTACTTTTTCAGTTATCTCATCAAGAACCATGTATTCCTTGCTTTATTTTTCCTGTTTCTTTTCCTGCAGTTGATTCTTATACAAGACCTTTTCATTGAATATTACATCTCTGCTCCTAATGATTTTGTGATTTTCATAATCATATAAGCGATAACCAAAATCATTAGCACCATATCCAATAAAGGTACATTTCTTTGATTTTGCCTCAAGCTTTGTTCTGTTTTCTTTATTAATATGGACAAAGGCCTCACAACCAAAAGGATTTAAAAAAGAGTAGTTTACATTTTTACCTGTCCATGCTTCCTCTGGAATACCACCATCCAAGGAACTTGAAGGCCCTCTGTTTATTATATAAACAACAGTATCTACAGCATCTGCCCAAAATTGTAAGGGCAATCCTGCATGCAATCTCATGCACCTTGCACGCTCCATGATTGTTCTGTTCATCCTTTCTGACACACCATTTTCTTGTGGTGTTCTTGGAACTGTCTTCTGTTTACGAATTCCATGCTTTAAACAGTACCTATGAAACTCTCTGCTGCAATATTCACCTCCATTGTATGATCTAAGACACTTCAAATTTTTTCCTGTCTCAATCTCAACCAAAGCTTTCAATTTATTGAAAGTATGAAATACATCAAATTTATTATGAATACAATAAATCCATGTTTTTCTAGTTGCATCATCAATAAATGTAACATAATAACGAGAGCCACCGAAAGATGATACTTGAGCAGGTCCCCATACATCTGTATGCACAAGCTCCAATTTTTTGCTCTTCTTTTCTTTCCCAACTCTGAGAAATCTGACTCTCTTTTGTTTTCCATAAATGCAATTCTCACAGAAATCCAAATCAACATTCTTCAAACCTGGCAACAAATTTCTTGAGTGAAGAATCTTCATTCCCTTCTCACTCATGTGTCCGAGCCTATGATGCCATAATGCTGCATCTGCTCCTTTAGAAGTTAAAGCATTAACAGAGTTAGAAATACCATTGCATAAATACAATGTACCAACCTTTTCACCTTTTGCTATTACCAGCGCTCCTTTGGTGACCTTCCAAGTTTTATCTGTGAAAGTTGTCACACAACCTTCACTGCCTAACTGCCCTGTTGAAATCAAATTTTTCTTCAGATCTGGAACATGCCTTACCTCATTTAGTAGCCATTGGTTTCCATTCTGTTGTTTTACAATAACTTTACCCATTCCAACAATTTTACAGGGTTTATCATCACCCAAACGAACTTGTCCAAAATCTCCTTGAACATAGTCATGAAAATATTTCTTATCAGGTGTGGCATGGAATGAAGCCCCTAAATCTACAACCCAAGAATCAGTAACATTTTCAAAAGAAAGAATCAAAGCATCTTGTAACACATCACCTGTCACATTTGCTTCATGATTTTTTTCTTGCTGTGTGTCTCCTTCTTTTCCCTTCCGAGATCTATAGTCTTTCTTTAGGTGTCCTTTCTTTCCGCAATTCCAGCACACTATTCCTAATCTGGACTTGGATCTACCTTTCCTTGATTTACTGCGATATCCCGAGCTCTTTCCTCTTTCCATTCTTCTTCCCCTAGACTCTGCACTCAAAGCATTACTTGATGTCTCACCGGAGCTTTTCCATCGCATTTCCTCGCTAAGGATAGCACCAACAACATCATCAAACTTTAAAGTACTAGATCCAGAGACAGAGTTACTAATGGCCATAACTAAACCATTCTAGCTTTCTGGCAATGAGCACAAGAATAACAGAGCTCTAACTTCATCATAAAAGTTTACCCCTACAGAACTTAATTGACTGGTAACTGTATTAAATTCATTTAAATGGTCTACAACAGATCCACCTTCCGATATCTTCATATTAAATAGTCGTTTCATAAGAAATACCTTGTTTGAGGCCGAGGGTTTTTCATATAGTTTCGCCAACGTCTGCATCAAACCCTCTATTGTTGTTTCCTTTGAAATATTGAAGGCGACTGACGCCGCAAGACACAACCGTACTATTCCGAGTGCCTTTCTATCGAGAATGTTCCATTCCGCATCTGTCATGGCCGCCAGCTTCTTTGTTTTCCGCTCAATGGTAGGTACAGATCTTTCTGATACAGATAATCCTCCATCTGCATCTTCCACAGCGAGAAGTTTTGGCCATTAAATTTCTCGACCCTAAACTTACCATCATCTGCCATTGCTCCCACTCGAACCAAGAACCCTTCTTTCCTACGAGTTTATCAGCCAAATATACCTTCGTCTCTGATACCAGTTGTTAGAAAATTAAATATTACAGAGCAATGCAACACATAAAATATGCGGAAAATAAAAGCACACAAAACACATAAAACCAGAGAGACACAGATATATGTGGTTCACACAGTTTGGGCTACGTCCACCCCGAACAGCCAGTCCTTCTTTCTATTATCCAGCAAAAATGAAGAGACAAAACCTATAGCAGATCCGCTGTAATATCCTTTGTTCTCTCTCACAGTCTCCCTCTCTATTTCTCGCTCCGAGAATACACATACAATACACAGCCGCAATACAATGCCCTCATAAAAGCTAGGGGTTGCCTTCTAGGGAAAAAAAACCCTAATCTAAACATAACTTCTACTGTCAGATCATTTGCCTAATTAACGGCCCAGATTGACTAGAAATTACTATACTTTTACAAGGTAATTTTACATCTATTTTTAGCTTCGGGGGCGCTACCCCTGAAAGCCCCCGCCAGGGGGGGCTCCGAAAAGCATTGTCACCCCCCCTTGGACCCCCCACGGCAGTGATTAATTACGGGCGGTGGTGACGCCCCTTTTAAGGTACAGGGGTCTAATGCTGTGAGACAAAGTGAACAAGATAATCAGGCTCCACACACAACAATCTCCCACTTGGAGACTAAATGTAGCAACTCCACCGCTGCTTCATTTGCTGGACAATGACTCCTCTTTGAACCTGGATGTTGCTCATCTTCATCGTCATCCTTGAAGACCAATTGAAACTGAGCATGTTCTTAGTTTCTCCCTGGTTACAATTTTTGTTAGCATATCTGCAGGATTCTGGCTAGTGCGTATCTTTTCCAGCTTCAACTCTCCATCTTCCAATACTAACCGTATGAAATGGTACTTGAGATGTATGTGTTTAGTCCTGGAATGAAATGCTGAGTTCTTTGCAAGATGAATAGCACTTTAGCTATCACTGTATAGTGTGCCCATGTCATGCTTCTTACCCAACTCATCCATAAACCTTTGTAACCAAATCATTTCTTTACTAGCCTCTATAGCAGCAACATACTCGGCTTCTGTTGTTGAAAGTGCAACAACACTTTGGATTTTTGAAACCCAATTGATAGTTGTTCCACCTACAGTAAATACATATCCTGTAGTGCTCCTCCTGTTATCTCTATCACCTGCCATATCTGCATCAACATATCCCATAGAGAAATGTTTGAACCACCAAAGCATAATGATTGATTTGTGGTACCTCTCAAATATCTGAGAATCCATCTTACTGCCATCCAATGTTCTTTTCCTGGATTTTTCATGTACCTGCTTACAACTCCCACTGCATGTGCAATATCAGCCCTTGTGCAGACCATTGCATACATTAAGCTTCCAACTGCCAATGCATATGGAACTTTAGACATATAATCCATTTCTTCTTGGGTCTTTGGGCACATCTCCTTACTATGTTTGAAATGGCTAGCAAAAGGTGTACTAACTCGTTTTGCATTCTGCATACTAAATCTTTTCAACACCTTCTCTATGTACTCATTCTGAGACAGTGTTAATTTGCGATTTTTCCTGTCTCTAGTTATCCTCATACCAAGGATTTGTTTTGCAGTTCCCAAATCCTTCATTGCAAATGAATTTTCCAATTTTCTTTTGAGCACATTTATTTCCTGCATGTTAGACCTTGCAACAAGCATGTCATCTACATACAATAAAAATATAATATAGTTTCCATCATTTTTCCTTTTTAGATAAACATAATGATTAGACTGACATCTAGTATAACCTTGTTCAGACATAAACTTGTCAAACTTTAGATACCACTGCCCTGGAGCCTGTTTTAAGCCATACAATCTCTTCTTTAATCTGCACACCAATTTTTCTTTCCCTTTTACCTCATATCCTTCTGGTTGCTGCATGTATATCTCTTCCTCCAAATATCTATGGAGAAATGATGTCTTTACATCTAACTGTTCAAGATGTAAATCTTCCGCTGCTACAAGACTTAAAATAGTTCTGATTGAATTCATTTTAACAACAGGAGAAAATATTTCATCAAAATCAATACCTTTCTTTTGTGCAAACCCCTTCACCACAAGTCTAGCTTTGTACCTATGTTTTCCTCCATCTTCTTCCTTCAGCCTGTAAACCCATTTATTCTGCAATGTAGTTTTACCTGCAGGAAACCTGACTAAGTCCCAAGTCTGGTTATGCATTAAGGAGTCCATCTCTTCATCCATGGCTAGCTCCCACTTCTTCCTGCTTTCAACTTGCATTGCTTCTTCATAACATTCGGGTTCACCAGAATCAGTCAACAATAAATAATATAATGAAGGAGAGTATCGTTCAAGGGGTCTACTTATCCTGGTAGATCTTCTAACACCACTTTCAGGTGTTTGAGTTGCCTGTTGCTGTTGTGGTGGTTGCTGCTGCTGTGGTTGTTGATTATTATTATTTTCAGGCACCTTTACTTTTTCAGTTATCTCATCAAGAACCGTGTATTCCTTGCTTTCTTTTTCTTGTTTCTTTTCCTACAGCTGATTCTTATACAAGACCTTTTCATTGAATATTACATCTCTGCTCCTAATGATTTTGTGATTTTCATAATCATATAAGCGATAACCAAAATCATTAGCACCATATCCAATAAAGGTACATTTCTTTGATTTTGCCTCAAGCTTTGTTCCGTTTTCTTTATTAATATGGACAAAGGCCTCACAACCAAAAGGCTTTAAAAAAGAGTAGTTTACCTTTTTACCTGTCCATGCTTCCTCTGGAATACCACCATCCAAGGAACTTGAAGGCCCTTTGTTTATTAGATAAACAACGGTATCTACAGCATCTGCCCAAAATTGTAAAGGCAATCCTGCATGCAATCTCATGCACCTTGCACGCTCCATGATTGTTCTGTTCATCCTTTCTAACACACCATTTTCTTGTGGTGTTCTTGGAATTGTCTTCTCTCTACGAATTCCATGCTCTGAACAGTACCTATCAAACTCTTTGCTGCAATATTCACCTCCATTGTCTGATCTGAGACACTTCAACTTCTTTCTTGTCTCAATCTCAATCAAAGCTTTCCATTTCTTGAAAGTATCAAATACATCAGATTTATTATGAATACAATAAATCCATGTTTTTCTAGTTGCATCATCAATAAAAGTAACATAATAACGAGAGCCACCGAGAGATGATACCTGAGCAGGTCCCCATACATCTATATGCACAAGCTCCAATTTTTCACTCTTCTTTTCTTTCCCAACTCTGAGAAATCTGACTCTCTTTTGTTTTCCATAAATTCAAATCTCACAGAAATCCAAATCAACACACTTCAAACCTGGCAACAAATTTCTTGAGTGAAGAATTTTCATCCCCTTCTCACTCATGTATCTGAGCCTATGATGCCATAATGCTGCATCTGCTCCTTTGGAAGTTAAAGCATTAACATAGTTAGAAATACCATTGCATAAATACAATGTACCAACCTTTTCGCCTTTTTCTATTACCAGGGCTCCTTTGGTGACCTTCCAAGTTTTATCTGTGAAAGTTGTCACACAACCTTCACTGCCTAACTGCCCTGTTGAAATCAGATTTTTCTTCAGATCTGGAACATGCCTTACCTCATTTAGTAGCCATTGGTTTCCATTCTGTTGTTTTACAAGAACTTTACCCATTCCAACAATTTTACAGGGTTTATCATCACCCAAACGAACTTGTCCAAAATCTCCTTGAACATAGTCATGAAAATATTTCTTATCAGGTGTGGCATGGAATGAAGCCCCTGAATCTACAACCCAAGAATCAATAACATTTTTGAAAGAAAGAATCAAAGCATCTTGTAACACATCACTTGTCACATTTGCTTCATGATTGTTTTCTTGCTGTGTGTCTCCTTCTTTTCCCTTCCGAGATCTACAGTCTTTCTTTAGGTGTCCTTTCTTTCCGCAATTCCAGCACACTATCCCCGATCTAGACTTGGATCTGCCTTTCCTTGATTTACTGCGATATCCAGAGCTCTTTCCTCTTTCCATTCTTCTTCCCCTAGACTCTGCACTCAAAGCATTACCTGATGTCTCACCGGAGCTTTTCCGTCGCATTTCCTCGCTAAGGATAGCACCAACAACATCATCAAACTTTAAAGTACTAGATCCAGAGACAGAGTTACTAATGGCCATAACTAAACCATTCCAGCTTTCTAGTAATGAGCACAAGAATAACAGAGCTCTAACTTCATCATCAAAGCTTACCCCTACAGAACTTAATTGACTGGTATCTGTATTAAATTCATTTAAATGGTCTGCAACAGATCCACCTTCCGACATCTTCATACTAAATAGTCGTTTCATAAGAAATACCTTGTTTGAGGCCGAGGGTTTTTCATACAGTTTCACCAACATCTGCATCAAACCCTTTTTTGTTGTTTCCTCCAGAATATTGAAGGCGACTGATGCTGCAAGACACAACCGTACTGTTCTGAGTGCCTCTCTATCGAGAATGTTCCATTCTGCGTCTATCATGGCCACTGGCTTCTTTGTTTTTCCACTCAATGGTAGGTACAGATATTTCTGATACAAATAATCCTCCATCTCTATCTTCCACAGCGGGAAGTTTTTTCCATTAAATTTACCGACCCTAAAATTACCATCATCTACCATTGCTCCCACTCGAACCAGGAACCCTTCTTTCTTGCGAGTTTATTAGAAATATATTCCTTCGGCTCTGATACCATTTTTTAGAAAATTAAATATTACAGAGCAATGCAACACATAAAATATGCGGAAAATACAAGCACACAAAACACATAAAACTAGAGAGACACAGATATACGTGGTTCACCCAATTTTGGTTACATCCACCCTGAACAGCCAGTCCTTCTTTCTATTATCCAACAAAAATGAAGACACAAAACCTACAACAGATTTGCTGTAATATCCTTTGTTCTCTCTCAAAGTCTCCCTCTCTGTTTCTCGCTCCGATAATACACATACAATACATAGCCGCAATACAATGCCCTCATAAAAGCAAGGGGTTGCCTTCTAGGCCAAAAAAACCCTAATCTAAACATAACTTCTACCGTCAGATCATTTGCCTAATGAACGGCCCAGATTGACTAGAAATTACTATACTTTTACAGGGCAGTTTTACATCTATTTTTAGCTTCGGGGGCGCTACCCCCGAAAGCCCCCGCCATGGGGGGCTTCGAAAAGCACGGCCACCCCCCCTGGACCCCCCATGGCAGCGATTAATTACGGACGGTGTTGCTGCCCCTTTTAAGGTAGAGGGGTCCAATGCTGTGATACAAAGTAAACAAGATAATCAGGCTCTACACCCAACAATCTCCCACTTGGAGACTGATTGTAGCAACTCCACCGCTTCTTCATTTGCTAGAAAATGACTCCTCTTTGGACCTAGATGTTCCTCATCTTCATCGTCATCCTTGAAGACTAATTGAAACTGAGCATGTTCTCAGTTTCTCCCTGGTTACAACTTTTGTTAGCATATCTATAGGATTCTGGCTAGTGTGTATCTTTTCCAGCTTCAACTCTCCATCTTCCAATACTGACCATATGAAATGGTACTTGAGATGTATGTGTTTAGTCTTGGAATGAAATGTTGAGTTCTTTGCAAGATGAATAGCACTTTGGCTATCACTGTATAGCGTGCCCATATCATGCTTCTTACCCAATTCATCCATAAACCTTTGTAACCAAATCATTTCTTTACTAGCCTCTATAGCAGCAACATACTCTGCTTCTGTTGTTGAAATTGCAACAACACTTTGGATTTTTGAAACCCAACTGACAGCTGTTCCACCTACAGTAAATACATATCCTGTAGTGCTCCTCCTGTTATCTCTATCACCTGCCATATCTGCATCAACATATCCCTGTAGAGAAATTTTTGAACCACCAAAGCATAATGCTTGATTTGTGGTACCTCTCAAATATCTGAGAATCCATTTTACTGCCATCCAATGTTCTTTTCCTGGATTTTTCATGTACCTACTTACAACTCCCACTGCATGTGCAATATCAGGCCTTGTGCATACCATTGCATACATTAAGCTTCCAAATGTTGATGCATATGGAACTTTAGACATATAATCCATGTCTTCTTGGGTCTTTGGGCACATCTCCTTACTAAGTTTGAAATGGATAACAAAAGGTGTACTAACTCGTTTTGCATTCTGCATATTAAATCTTTTCAACACCTTCTCTATGTACTCATTTTGAGACAGTGTTAATTTGCGATTTTTCCTGTCTCTAGTTATCCTCATACCAAGGATTTGTTTTGCAGCTCCCAAATCCTTCATTGCAAATGAATTTGCCAATTTTATTTTGAGCACATTTATTTCATGCATATTAGACCCTGCAACAAGCATGTCATCTACATACAATAACAGTATAATATAGCTGCCATCATTTTTCCTTTTCAGATAAACACAATGATCAGAGTGACATCTAGTATAACCTTGTTCGGACATAAACTTGTCAAATTTTAGATACCACTGCCTTGGAGCCTGTTTTAAGCCATACAAGCTCTTCTTTAACCTGCACACCAATTTTTCTTTCCCTTTTACCTCATATCCTTATGGTTGCTGCATGTATATCTCTTCCTCCAAATCTCCATGGAGAAATGTTGTCTTTACATCTAACTGTTCAAGATGTAAATCTTCCGCTGCTACAAGACTTAAGATAGTTCTGATTGAATTCATCTTAACAACGGGAGAAAATATTTCATCAAAATCAATACCTTTCTTTTGTGCAAACCCCTTCACCACAAGTCTAGCTTTGTACCTCTGTTTTCCTCCATCTTCTTCCTTCAGCCTGTAAACCCATTTATTCTGCAATGTAGTTTTACCTGCAGGCAACCTGACTAAGTCCCAAGTCTAGTTATGCATTAAGGAGTCCATCTCTTTTTCCATGGCTAGCTCCCACTTCTGCCTGCTTTCAACCTGCATTACTTCTTCATAACATTCAGGTTCACCAGAATTAGTCAACAATAAATAATATAATGAAGGAGAGTATCATTCAGGGGGTCTACTTATCCTGGTAGATCTTCTAACACCACTTTCAGGTGTTTGAGGTGCCTGTTGCTGTTGTGGTGGTTGCTGCTGCTGTGGTTGTTGATTATTATTATTTTCAGGCACCTTTACTTTTTCAGATATCTCATCAAGAACCGCGTATTCCTTTCTTTCTTTTTCTTGTTTCTTTTCCTGCAGCTGATTCTTATACAAGACCTTTTCATTGAATATTACATCTCTGCTCCTAATGATTTTGTGATTTTCATAATCATATAAGAGATAACCAAAATCATTAGCACCATATCCAATAAAGGTACATTTCTTTGATTTTTCCTCAAGCTTTGTTCTGTTTTGTTTATTAATATGGACAAAGGCCTCACAACCAAAAGGCTTTAAAAAATATGAGTTTACATTTTTACCTGTCCATGCTTCCTCTGGAATACCACCATCCAAGGAACTTGAAGGCCCTATGTTTATTAGATAAACAGTAGTATCTACAACATCTGCCCAAAATTGTAAAGGCAATCCTGCATGCAATCTCATGCACCTTGCAGGCTCCATGATTGTTCTGTTCATCCTTTTTGACACACCATTTTCTTGTGGTGTTCTTGGAACTATCTTCTCTCTACGAATTCCATGCTCTGAACAGTACCTATCAAACTCTTTGCTGCAATATTCACCTCCATTGTCTGATCTGAGACACTTCAACTTCTTTCCTGTCTCAATCTCAACCAAAGCTTTCCATTTCTTAAAAGTATCAAATACATCAGATTTATTCTGAATACAATAAATCCATGTTTTTCTAGTTGCATCATCAATAAAAGTAACATAATAACGAGAGCCACCGAGAGATGATACCTGAGCAGGTCCCCATACATCTGTATGCACAAGCTCCAATTTTTCGCTCTTCTTTTCATTCCCAACTCTGAGAAATATAACTCTCTTTTGTTTTCCATAAATGCAATTCTCACAAAAATCCAAATCAACATTCTTCAAACCTGGCAGCAAATTTCTTGAGTGAAGAATTTTCATCCCCTTCTCACTCATGTGTCCGAGCCTATGATGCCATAATGCTGCATCTGCTCCTTTGGAAGTTAAAGCATTAATAGAGTTAGAAATACCATTGCATAAATAAAATGTACCAACCTTTTCACCTTTTGCTATTACCAGGGCTCCTTTGGTGACCTTCCAAGTTTTATCTGTGAAAGTTGTCACACAACCTTCACCGCCTAACTGCCCTGTTGAAATCAGATTTTTCTTCAGATCTGAAACATGCCTTACCTCCTTTAGTAGCCATTGGTTTCCATTCTATTGTTTTACAAGAACTTTACCCATTCCAACAATTTTACAGGGTTTATCATCACCCAAACAAACTTGTCCAAAATCTCCTTGAACATAGTCATGAAAATATTTCTTATCAGGTGTGGCATGGAATGAAGCCCCTGAATCTACAACCCAAGAATCAGTAACATTTTCGAAAGAAAGAATCGAAGCATCTTGTAACACATCACCTGTCACATTTGCTTCATGATTGTTTTCTTGATGTGTATCTCCTTCTTTTCCCTTCCGAGATCTACAGTCTTTCTTTAGGTGTCCTCTCTTTCCACAATTCTGGCACACTATCCCTGATCTGGACTTGGATCTGCCTTTCCTTGATTTACTTTGATATCCCGAGCTCTTTCCTCTTTTCATTCTTCTTCCCCTAGACTCTGCACTCAAATAATTTCCCGACGTCCCACCAGAGCTTTTCCGTCGCATTTCCTCGCCAAGGATAGCACCAACAACATCATCAAACTTTAAAGTACTAGATCCAGAGACATAGTTACTAATGGCCATAAATAAACCATTCCAGCTTTCTGGTAATGAGCACAACAATAATAGAGCTCTAACTTCATCATCAAAGTTTACCCCTACAGAACTTAATTGACTGGTAACTGTATTAAATTCATTTAAATGGTCTGCAACAGATCCACCTTCCGACATCTTCATATTAAATAGTCGTTTCATAAGAAATACCTTGTTTGAGGCCGATGGTTTTTCATATAGTTTCGCCAACGTCTGCATCAAACCCTCTGTTATTGTTTCCTTCGAAATATTAAAGGTGACTGACGCCGAAAGACACAACCGTACTGTTCCGAGTGCCTTTCTATCGAGAATGCTCCATTCCGCGTCTATCATTGCCGCCGGCTTCTTTGCTTTTTCTCTCAATGGTAGGTACAGATCTTTCTGATACAGATAATCCTCCATCTGCATCTTCCATAGCGAGAAGTTTTGGCCATTAAATTTCTCGACCCTAAACTTACCATCATCTGCCATTGCTCCCACTCGAACCAAGAACCCTTCTTTCCTGCGAGTTTATCAGCAAAATATACCTTTGGCTCTAATACCAGTTGTTAGAAAATTAAATATTACAGAGCAATGAAACACATAAAATATGTGGAAAATACAAGCACACAAAACACATAAAACTAGAGAGACACAGATATAGATGGTTCACCCAATTTGGGCTACGTCCACCCCGAACAGCCAGTCCTTCTTTCTATTATCCAGCAAAAATGAAGAGACAAAACCTACAGCAGATCCGCTGTAATATCCTTTTTTCTCTCTCACAGTCTCCCTCTCTGGTTCTCGCTCCGATAATACACATACAATACACAGCCGCAATACAATGCCCTCATAAAAGCGAGGGGTTGCCTTCTAGGGCAAAAAGAACCTAATCTAAACATAACTTCTACTGTCAGATCATTTTCCTAATGAACGGCCCAGATTGACTAGAAATTACTATACTTTTACAAGGCAATTTTACATCTATTTTTAGCTTCGAGGGCGCTACCCCAAAAGCCCCCTTAAGTGGGGACTCCGAAAAGCGTTGTCGCCCCCGCTAGACGCCCCACGGCAGAGATTAATTACGGGTGGCGTTGCTGCCCCTTTTAATGTACAGGGGTCCAATTCTGTGATACAAAGTAAACAAGATAATCAGGCTCCACACCCAACAATCTCCCACCTGGAGACTGATTGTAGCAACTCCACCACTGCTTCATTTGATGGACAATGACTCCTCTTTGGACCTGGATGTTCCTCATCTTCATTGTCATCCTTGAAGACCAATTGAAACTGAGCATGTTCTCAGTTTCTACCTGGTTACAACTTTTGTTAGCAAATCTATAGGATTCTGAATAGTGTGTATCTTTTCCAGCTTCAACTCTCCATCTTCCAATACTGACCATATGAAATGGTACTTGAGATGTATGTGTTTAGTCATGGAATAAAATTCTGAGTTCTTTGCAGGACGAATAGCTCTTTGGCTATCACTGTATAGTGTGCCCATATCATGCTTCTTACCCAACTCATCCATAAACCTTTGTAACCAAATCATTTCTTTACTAGCCTCTGTAGCAGCAACATACTCGGCTTCTGTTGTTGAAAGTGCAACAACACTTTGGATTTTTGAAACCCAACTGACAGTTGTTCCACCTATAGTAAATACATATCCTGTAGTGCTCCTCCTGTTATCTCTGTCACCTGCCATATCTGCATCAACATATCCTTGTAGAGAAATGTTTGAACCACCAAAGCATAATGCTTGATTTTTGGTACCTCTCAAATATCTGAGAATCCATTTTACTGCCATCCAATGTTCTTTTCTTGGATTATTCATGTACCTGCTTACAACTCCCACTGCATGTGCAATATCAGGCCTTGTGCAGACCATTGCATACATTAAGCTTCCAACTGCTAATGCATATGGAACTTTAGACATATAATCCATGTCTTCTTGGATCTTTGGGCACATCTCCTTACTAAGTTTGAAATGGCTAGCAAAAGGTGTACTAACTGGTTTTGCATTCTACATATTAAATCTTTTCAACACCTTCTCTATGTACTCATTCTGAGACAGTGTTAATTTGCGATTTTTCCTGTCTCTAGTTATCCTCATACCAAGGATTTGTTTTGCAGCTCCCAAATCCTTCATTGCAAATGAATTTGCCAATTTTCTTTTGAGCACATTTATTTCCTGCATGTTAGATCCTGCAACAAGCATGTCATCTACATACAATACAAATATAATATAGCTGCCATCATTTTGCCTTTTTAGATAAACACAATGATCGGAGTGACATCTAGTATAACCTTGTTCAGACATAAACTTGTCAAATTTTAGATACCACTACCTTGGAGCCTGTTTTAAGCCATACAAGCTCTTCTTTAACCTGCACACCAATTTTTCTTTCCCTTTTACCTCATATCCTTCTGGTTGCTGCATGTATATCTCTTCCTCCAAATCTCCATGGAGAAATGATGTCTTTACATCTAACTGTTCAAGATGTAAATCTTCCACTGCTACAAGACTTAAAATAATTCTGATTGAATTCATTTTAACAACAGGAGAAAATATTTCATCAAAATCAATACCTTTCTTTTGTGCAAACCCCTTCACCACAAGTCTAGCTTTGTACCTCTGTTTTCCTCCATCTTCTTCCTTCAGCCTGTAAACCCATTTTTTCTGCAATGCAGTTTTACCTGCAGGCAACTTGACTAAGTCCCAAGTCTGCTTATGCATTAATGATCCCATCTCTTCTTCCATGGCTAGCCCCAACTTCTTCCTGCTTTCAACCTGCATTGCTTCTTCATAACATTCAGGTTCACCAGAATCAGTCAGCAATAAATAATATAATGAAGGAGAGTATCGTTCAGCGGGTATACTTATCCTGGTAGATCTTCTAACACCACTTTCAGGTGTTTGAGGTGCCTGTTGCTGTTGTGGTGGTTTCTACTGTTGTGGTTGTTGATTATTATTATTTTCAGGCAGCTTTACTTTTTCAGTTATCTCATCAAGAACCGCATATTCCTTGCTTTCTTTTTCCTGTTTCTTTTCCTGCATCTGATTCTTATATAAGACCTTTTCAATGAATATTACATCTCTGCTCCTAATGATTTTGTGATTTTCATAATCATATAAGAGATAACCAAAATCATTAGCACCATATCCAATAAAGGTACATTTCTTTGATTTTTCCTCAAGATTTGTTCAGTTTACCTTTTTACCTGTCCATGCTTCCTTTGGAATACCACCATCCAAGGAACTTGAAGGCCCTCTGCTTATTAGATAAAAAATTGTAAAGACAATCCTGCATGCAATCTCATACACCTTGCACGCTCCATGATTGTTCTGATCATCCTTTCTGACACACCATTTTCTTGTGGCGTTCTTGGAACTGTCTTCTCTCTACGAATTCCATGCTCTGAACAGTACCTATCAAACTCTTTGCTGCAATATTCACCTCCATTCGCTAATCTGAGACACTTCAACTTCTTTCCTGTCTCAATCTCAACCAAATATTTCCATTTCTTGAAAGTCTCAAATAAATCAGATTTATTCTGAATACGATAAATCCATGTTTTTCTAGTTTCATCATCAATAAAAGTAACATAATAACGAGAGCCACCGAGAGATGATACCTGAGTAGGTCCCCATACATCTGTGTCTTTACGCTCAATTTTTATCTTCTATCTTTTAACTACGAAATCGAAATCTTTTGTTTCCATAAATGCAATTCTCACAGAAATCCAAATCAACATTCTTGAAACCTGGCAACAAATTTCTTGAGTGAAGAATATTCATCCCCTTCTCACTCATGTGTCGAAGCCTATGATGCCATAATGCTGCATGCTCCTTTGGAAGTTAAAGCATTAACATATGGTTAGAAATACCATTGCATAAATACAATGTACCAACCTCTTTGCCTTTGCGATTACCGAGGTACTCCTTTGGTGACCTTCAAAGTTTTATCTATGAAATTTGTCACACAACCTTCATTTCCTAACTGCCCTGTTGAAATCAGATTTTTCTTCAGATCTGGAACATGCCTTACCTCCTTTAGTAGCCATTGGTTTCCATTCTGTTGTTTTACAAGAACTTTACCCATTCCAACAATTTTACAGGGTTTATCATCACCCAAACGAACTTGTCCAAAATATCCTTGAACGTAGTCATGAAAATATTTCTTCTCAGGTGTGGCATGGAATGAAGCCCCTGAATCACAACCCAAGAATCAGTAACATTTTCGAAATAAAGAATCAAAGCATCTTGTAACACATCACCTGTCACATTTGCTTCATGATTGTTTTCTTGCTGTGTATCTCCTTCTTTTCCCTTCCGAGATCTACAGTCTTTCTTTACATGTCCTTTCTTTCTGTAATTCTAGCACACTATCCCTGATCTGGACTTGGATCTGCCTTTCCTTGATTTACTGCGATATCCTGAGCTCTTTCCTCTTTCCATTCTTCTTCCCCTAGAATCTGCACTCAAATAATTACCCGATGTCTCACCTGAGCTTTTCTGTTGCATTTCCTTGCTAAGGATAGCACCAACAACATCATCAAACTTTAAAGTGCTAGATCCAGAGACAGAGTTACTAATGGCCATAACTAAACCATTCCAGCTTTCTGGTAATGAGCACAAGAATAACAAAGCTCTAACTTCATCATCAAATTTTACCCCTACAGAACTTAATTGACTGGTAATTGTATTAAATTCATTTAAATGGTCTGCAACGGATCCACCTTCTGACATCTTCATATTAAATAGTCGTTTCGTAATAAATACCTTGTTTGAGGCCGAGGGTTTTTCATATAGTTTCGCCAATGTCTGCATCAAACCCTATGTTCTTGTTTCCTTCAAAATATTGAAGGCGATTGACGCTGCAAGACACAACCGTACTGTTCCGAGTGCCTTTCTATCGAGAATGTTCCATTCTGCGTCTGTCATGGCCGCCGACTTCTTCTTTTTTCTGCTCAATGGTAGGTACAGATATTTCTGATACAGATAATCCTCCATCTGCATCTTCCACAGCGGGAAGTTTTGGCCATTAAATTTCTCGACCCTAAACTTACCATCATCTACCATTGCTCCCACTCGAACCAGGAACCCTTCTTTCCTGCGAGTTTATCAGCCAAATATACCTTCGGCTCTGATACCAGTTGTTAGAAAATTAAATATTACAGAAAAATGCAACACATAAAATATGCGGAAAATACAAGCACACAAAACAAATAAAACCAGAGAGACACAGATATACGTAGTTCACCCAGTTTGGGCTACGCCCATCCCAAACAGCCAGTCATTCTTTCTATTATCCAACAAAAATGAAGAGACAAAACCTACAGCAAATCCACTGTAATATCATTTGTTCTCTCTCATAGTCTCCCTCTATGTTTCTCGCTCTGAGAATACACATACAATACACAACCACAATACAATGCCCTCATAAAAGCGAGGGGTTTCCTTCTAGGGCAAAAAACCCCTAATCTAAACATAACTTCTACCGTCAGATCATTTGCCTAATGAACGGCCCATATTGACTAGAAATTACTATACTTTTACAAGGCAATTTTACATCTGTTTTTAGCTTCGGGGGTGTTGCCCCCGAAAGATCCTGCCAGGGGGGGCTCCGAAAAGTGCTGTCGCCCCCCCTGGACCCCCCACGGAAGCGATTAATTACAGGCCGCATTGCTGCCCCTTTTAAGGTACAGGGGTCCAATGCTGTGATACAAAGTAAACAAGATAATCAGGCTTCACACCCAACAATCTCCCACTTGGAGACTGATTGAAGCAACTCCACCGCTGCTTCATTTGCTGGACAATGACTCCTCTTTGGACCTGGATGTTCCTCATCTTCATCGTCATCCTTGAAGACCAATTGAAACTGAGCATGTTCTCAATTTCTCCCTGGTTACAACTTTTGTTAGCATATCTGCAGGATTCTGGCTAGTGTGTATCTTTTCCAGCTTCAACTCTCCATCTTCCAATACTGACCGTATGAAATGGTACTTGAGATGTATGTGTTTAATCCTGGAATGAAATGCTGAGTTCTTTGCAAGATGAATAGCACTTTGGCTATCACTGTATAGTGTGCCCATATCATGCTTCTTACCCAATTCATCCATAAACCTTTGTAACCAAATCATTTCTTTACTAGCCTCTGTAACAGCAACATACTCGGCTTCTGTTGTTGAAAGTGCAACAACACTTTGGATTTTTGAAACCCAATTGACAGCTGTTCCACCTACAGTAAATACATATCCTGTAGTGCTCCTCCTGTTATCTCTGTCACCTGCCATATCTGCATCAACATATCCCTGTAGAGAAATTTTTGAACCACCAAAGCATAATGCTTGATTTGTGGTACCTCTCAAATATCTGAGAATCCATTTTACTGCCATCCAATGTTCTTTTCCTGGATTGTTCATGTACCTGCTTACAACTCCCACTGCATGTGCAATATCAGGCCTTGTGCAGACCATTGCATACATTAAGCTTCCAACTGCTGATGCATGTGGAACTTTAGACATATAATCCATGTCTTCTTGGGTCTTTGGGCACATCTCCTTACTAAGTTTGAAATGGCTAGCAAAAGGTGTACTAATTGGTTTTGCATTCTGCATATTAAATATTTTCAACACCTTTTCTATGTACTCATTCTGAGACAGTGTTAATTTGCGATTTTTCCTGTCTCTAGTTATCCTCATACCAAAGATTTGTTTTGCAGCTCCCAAATCCTTCATTGCAAATGAATTTGCCAATTTTCTTTTGAGCACATTTATTTCCTGCATGTTAGATCCTGCAACAAGCATGTCATCTACATACAATAACAATATAATATAGCTACCATCATTTTGCCTTTTTAGATAAACACAATGATCAGAGTGACATCTAGTATAACCTTGTTCAGACATAAACTTGTCAAATTTTAGATACCACGGCCTTGGAGCCTGTTTTAAGCCATACAAGCTCTTCTTTAACCTGCACACCAATTTTTCTTTCCCTTTTACCTCATATCCTTCTGGTTGCTGCATGTATATCTCTTCCTCAAAATCTCCATGGAGAAATGTTGTCTTTACATCTAACTGTTCAAGATGTAAATCTTCCGTTGCTACAAGACTTAAGATAGTTCTGATTGAATTCATCTTAACAACAGGACAAAATATTTCATCAAAATCAATACCTTTCTTCTGTGCAAACCCCTTCACCACAAGTCTAGCTTTGTACCTCTGTTTTCCTCCATCTTCTTCCTTCAGCCTGTAAACCCATTTATTCTGCAATGTAGTTTTACCTGCAAGCAACCTGACTAAGTCCCAATTCTGGTTATGCATTAAGGTGTCTATCTCTTCTTCCATGGCTAGCTCCCACTTCTTCCTACTTTCAACCTGCATTTCTTCTTCATAACATTCGAGTTCACTAGAATTAGTCAGCAATAAATAATATAATGAAGGAGAGTATCGTTCAGGGGGCCTACTTATCTGGTAGATCTTCTAACACCACTTTTAGGTGTTTGAGGTGCATATTGCTGTTGTGGTGGTTGCTGCTACTGGGGTGTTTATTATTATTATTTTCAGGCACCTTTACTTTTTCGGTTATCTCATCAAGAACCGTGTATTCCCTGCTTTCTTTTTCCTGTTTCTTTTCCTGCAACTTATTCTTATACAAGACCTTTTCATTGAATATTACATCTCTGCTCCTAATGATTTTGTGATTTTCATAATCATATAAGCGATAACCAAAATCATTAGTACCATATCCAATAAAGGTACATTTCTTTGATTTTGCCTCAAGCTTTGTTCTGTTTTCTTTATTAATATGGACAAAGGCCTCACAACCAAAAGGCTTTAAAAAAGATTAGTTTACCTTTTCACCTGTCCATGCTTCCTCTGGAATACCACCATCCAGGGAACTTGAAGGCCCTCTGTTTATTAGATAAACAACAGTATCTACAACATCTTTCCAAAATTGTAAAGGCAATCCTGCATGCAATCTCATGCACCTTGCACGCTCCATGATTGTTCTGTTCATCCTTTCTGACACACCATTTTCTTGTGGTGTTCTTGGAACTATCTTCTCTCTGCGAATTCCATGCTCTGAATAGTACCTATCAAACTCTTTGTTGCAATATTCACCTCCATTGTCTGATTTGAGACACTTCAACTTATTTCCTATCCCAATCTCAACCAAAGCTTTCCATTTCTTGAAAGTATCAAATACATCAGATTTATTTTGAATACAATAAATCCAAGTTTTTCTAGTTGCATCATCAATAAACATAACATAATAGCGAGAGCCACCGAGAGATGATACCTGAGCAGGTCCCCATACATTTGTATGCACAAGCTCCAATTTTTCGCTCTTCTTTTCTTTCCCAACTCTGAGAAATTTGACTCTCTTTTGTTTTCCATAAATGCAATTCTCACAGAAATCCAAATCAACATTCTTCAATCTTGGCAACAAATTTCTTGAGTGAATAATCTTCATTCCCTTCTCATTCATGTGTCCGAGTCTATGATGCCATAATGCTGCATCTTCTCCTTTGGAAGTTAAAGCATTAACAGAGTTAGAAATACCATTGCATAAATACAATGTACCAACCTTTTCGCCTTTTGCTATTACCGGGGCTCCTTTGGTGACCTTCCAAGTTTTATCTGTGAAAGTTGTCACACAACCTTCACCGCCTAACTGCCCTGCTGAAATCAGATTTTTCTTCAGATCTGGAACATGCCTTACCTCCTTTAGTAGCCATTGGTTTCAATTCTGTTGTTTTACAAGAACTTTACCCATTCCAACAATTTTACAGGGTTTATCATCACCCAAACGAACTTGTCCAAAATCTCCTTGAACATAGTCGTGAAAATATTTCTTATCAGGTGTGGCATGGAATGAAGCCCCTGAATCTACAACCCAAGAATCAGTAACATTTTTGAAAGAAAGAATCAAAGCATCTTGCAACACATCACCTGTCACATTTGCTTCCTGATTGTTTTCTTGCTGTGTATCTCCTTCTTTTCCCTTCCAAGATCTACAGTGTTTCTTTAGGTGTCGTCTCTTTCCGCAATTCCAACACACTATCCCTGATCTGGACTTGGATCTTCCTTTCCTTGATTTACTGCGATATCCCGAACTCTTTCCTCTTTCCATTCTTCTTCCCCTAGACTCTGCACTCAAAGCATTACCCGATGTCTCGCTGGAGCTTTTCCGTCACATTTCCTCGCTAAGGATAGCACCAACAACATCATCAAACTATAAAGTAATAGATCCAGAGACAGAGTTACTAATGGCCATAACTAAACCATTCCAACTTTCTAGTAATGAGCACAAGAATAACAGAGCTCTAACTTCATCATCAAATTTTACCCCTACAGAACTTAATTGACTGGTAACTGTATTAAATTCATTTAAATGGTCTGCAACAGATCCACCTTCCAACATCTTCATATTAAATAGTCGTTTCATAAGAAATACCTTGTTTGTGTTCGAGGTTTTTTCATATAGTTTCGCCAATGTCTGCATCAAACCCTCTATTGTTGTTTCCTTCGAAATATTGAAGGCGACTGACGCTGCAAGACACAACCGTACTGTTCCGAGTGCTTTTCTATCGAGAATGTTCCATTCTGTGTCTGTCATGGCCACTGGCTTCTTTGTTTTTCCACTCAATGGTAGGTATAGATATTTCTGATACAGATAATCCTCCATCTGCATCTTCCACAGCGAGAAGTTTTGGCCATTAAATTTCTCGACCCTAAACTTAGCATCATCTGCCATTGCTCCCACTCGAACCAGGAACCCTTCTTTCCTGCGAGTTTATCAGCCAAATATACCTTCGGTTCTGATACCAGTTGTTAGAAAATTAAATATTATAGAGCAATACACTTGCAAAATATGTGGAAAATACAAGCACACAAAACACATAAAACGAGAGAGACACAGATATACGTGGTTCACCCAGTTTGGGCTACGTCCACCCCGAACAGCCAGTCCTTCCTTTCTATTATCCAGCAAAAAATGAAGAGACAAAACCTACAGCAGATCCGCTGTAATATCCTCTGTTCTCTCTCACAGTCTCCCTCTCTGTTTCTCGCTCCGAGAATACACACATAATACACAGCCGTAATACAATGCCCCCATATATACAAGGGGGTTGCCTTCTAGGGCAAAAAACCCTAATCTAAACATAACTTCTACCGTCAGATCATTTGCCTAATGAACGACCCAGATTGACTAGAAATTACTATACTTTTACAAGGCAATTTTACATCTGTTTTTAGCTTCGTGGGCGCTGCCCCCGAAAGCCCCCGCCAGGGGTGGCTTCGAAAAGCACTGTCACCCCCCCCTGGACCCCCCACAGTAGCGATTAATTACGGGTGGCGTTGCCACCCCTTTTAAGGTACAGGGGTCCAATGCTATGATACAAAGTAAACAAGATAATCAGGCTCCACACCCAACAAAATTTTTGTATGTGAAGATCCTGTAGTAGCCTGTAAAATATCCTGTAGCTGCTTAAGACATATCCTTTATATTTTGGAGAGGGTGGAATCTGTGACTCCTTAAATATATTGGATGCTTGGGTCTGCTAGGCGTCTGCAAGCTGCAATAGGACTTATTTCCTGTAGTAGTAAAAAAATCTCCAACTACTCATGATTTTTCTTGCTGGGTCCTTCAAAACACTTTAATAATGCAGGGGAATTTTTTAGTGGTTATGGAGAGGTGTTTTCACATGTGGTTGATGGAAAAACATTGGAAATGTTAGATTGTTGTGAATAATAAATGGCATAGTGAATGGAAAAATGGAAGATGATAGATTCTCATGGAGTGTATGGATGTTAGGGAACAATAGGTGCCTTCCTTTGGATCAC
Source organism: Pinus albicaulis (assembly GCA_034641835.2). Taxonomy (NCBI): domain Eukaryota; kingdom Viridiplantae; phylum Streptophyta; class Pinopsida; order Pinales; family Pinaceae; genus Pinus; species Pinus albicaulis. The sequence continues at coordinate 683,913,864 of CM076572.1, read as the reverse complement.
GCGTGGAGAAAATATATGTTTCCTGTAGCAGCACAAGAATTTCCTATAGAAAATTAGGTCAAGGAAGAAAATACAATGGGAAGGCATTGGGAATGATGGATGAAGCTTATTTATAATGATTAAATAGATGAAGAGGGTGTGGAGAATATTTGTTGTTGTTTGTACATAGATAAAATACTAAATCTGTGCATTTTTTCCAAATATGGGAAAGAAAATGTGTCCACATGTTGTAGAATATTTATTTGGCCTATTTCTCTCAAATGATATATTTGTTTCTCTTGAAATTTCTTGAGAATATTACCATCACCCCTTATGCATATCCCCATAACAAATATTTACCAATAGATGTACAAATATATCGAGAAAACTAAGATATGGATATAGGTGATGGTGACCAATTTCTTGAAACATACACACAATTTTCTGAAATACTTTGAGAATTTTACCATCAACCTTATGCATACTCCCATAAAAAATTAGAACCAATGGATGCACAATTATTTTATAAAAAAATATAAATAGTTGTAGGTTATTGACACCAAAAATATACTCTATATTTTGACGATTTGTTTTAAGAAAATTACCATCACCCTTATGCATATCCTCATAAAAAAATCTGGAAAATGGATGGATGATTTGTAAATATTATGGTCAAAATAAATTTTTGCCCTATTTTTTTACTAATTCTGTGACATTCTTGTAGCATAAAAAATCTTTCCTGTAGTAACTTGGGTTGGTGAGGAAAAAAAATGGGAAAGGCTTGGGAATGATGGGTGAAGGTTGTGGATGGTTAGGAAGTGGATGAGAGTCATGGATTGACTTTGTGTTTCCCATGTTGGAGCATCTTGGAACATGAGGTGAAAAACTCAGGTTTGACTTCCCTTGACTAGATGTATACTTTTTTTTATCAATTCTTCTTATGGTGCTAACTTCTTGTTATTGCTTTTGTAGGTTGGGGAGCACCTTCACACATAAAAGAGATGTACCTAGAGAAAAGGATCCTTTTTTCCTTTTCATTTTCCTCTTTTTTCATTTTTTTTTCATTTTTTTCTAGGCCTATTGGCTGCCTTAATGAGATTTTCAACCAACAAGCCTCCCTAGGAACCTAAGAGGATGTTTCACCTAGAATATTATTTCCTTATTTATTTATTATTTTATTTGTTTTTTCTACTCATTTTTTTCCTCATAGAGGTTTCCAACCAGTGAGGCAATATAAAGTGCCTCTTTGGTTTTGACTTGATATTTATTTTATTTTTTTCTCTTTTCTCCTTTTATTTTTATTCTACCCTACACTACTTGAAAAAGAAATTCTATCTCAAGCATAGGAATAATTCCAATGTATCCATGTACATATACCAAAATATGAGATATCAAATAATTTGATTGAGATAATATCAAGAACTATTGAAGAGGAATGTGGTGCCCCAATGTAATGATTGTCTTGAATCAATGTTCGATATAAATTTGATGCCCTTGGTTCACTTTCTCACATATATCACTCTACATGTCCTCTTCTGCCATGGCATTCAAATAATCTACCTTTTTTTAATTAGTTTGTTGAACACATAAATGATCTGATGATGAGCATAGTACAAGTTATTCAATATCAGTTTTTAATGGGTGTTATCCATCAAATGTGGTCCATGATTCTTTAGTCTCTTTTACATGTTTTTCTTCAATGACAACAAGATAATCCATATTTTATCAATATTCTTCCTAATGTAAGATGAATATAGCTTATATAAAGAGGATTTGTTTGGATTTTTCTTACGTCAGAATTATAAGTGGGCTAAGTTACTTAATTGTTTTGGTTCAAAAATGGTTGTGCAGGTAGTTGAGTGGGAGTGGATTTTTCAGATGGTTGTGGTTAAGGTTGTGGTTGTGGTGGAGGTGGATGGAATTGATATTTGAACTGAGGATACTGAGGATGATGAGGGAAATATGTATCACCCCATTGAGGAGGTTGGTGTTGATATGATTGAAAAGGATGAATGGCATATTGGGAAGGATAAGACCATGGAGTGGGGATATACCATAGTGAGGTGCTAGGTGGACACGAAGGTTGAAATTGTCCATTATAACTTGTAATTAAAGAGGAGGGGTAGTTCGTACCTTACTGATATGGGTTGAAAAGGTAGATTTGATTCATTCCTCCTAAATTATTTTCCAAACTATTACAAACGGGCAAAAAAATTGACGGTGAAATACGACAGAAGGGATCAAATAAGAAAAATTGTCAGAAGTTAAATGTATTTTTTCTTTTTTTCTTTTAAATTTAGATATTCATAGGATATCCAATGTAATAGGTTTTAGCTTCTAAAATCTAATGTTAATTTATAAACTTCATCTATTCAACATTGGTCTTGCAGTCTCGAATATCTGATGAATTCCACCATTAATGTTTTTTTTTTTTTTTCGTTAGAAAATGTCTAATATCGAACTAGTTTAAGAAAAATGATATATATATATATATATATATATATATATATATATATATATATATATATATATTCCAACGGAAAAAAATCTTTATTCATATTTGAATAAGGGACCGGCCCTTAAAGGGTTTTTACATTGCTCCTTGAGATATATGTTTCTGGAACCTCATAATTTGTCTCAATGAGGAATCATTACAAAAAACTGATTAAAAAAAATAAAAATATGTGTGAACATTATGTTCCTATTCTTCTTTGGAGCGTCATACTATCATATATTATACCATAAAAACTTCCTCTTCTGAACAGGAGGCATCGATTATTATCAAACGACTAGGCTGTAACGTCAGAGCTTGCTTTGATAAGAAATATGCCTCTTCATTCAGTTCATGTTATACATGTTTGAATGCAAGAGAGGAAAATTTGGTGAAGAAATGGTGAATGCCTCGTAAAACTTCTTGTAAGTGAGGAGCCAAAATCTGAGAATTTCTGAGATGCCCAATCCACTATTGCTTTTGAGTCACCAAAGCACTTCAAATCTGTAATGCCTTTGTTGTGTGCTACAAATAAAATGGCCAAAAGAGCAGCCAATTTAGCTCTATTATTGGCTTATAACTCAAAATAGGCTTATAACCTTTCAAAACCATCACAAGTATATAAGAAACTATGTTGAAGTTATATATATATATATATATATATATATATATATATATATAAAGAGAGAGAGAGAGAGAGAGAGAGAGAGAGAGAGAGAGAGAGGCCCAAATATCATATAACTTCAACATAGTTTATTATATAATTGCAATGGTTTTGAAAGGTTATATGCCTATTTTGAGGTTAATTTTTGAAGAAAATCATCACATAAAGCTTGGTGAGGAAAAATTCCACTTAACATTCCTCAAAGAGGGCAAGGAGATGTGGGATCAGTGTCAGGGACTTCAAATGATGGAAAATGTTGTTTCCCTTGTAAAAGATATAAGGGCTTGAAGATGTAGATACTTCTAATAACAATAACTAAAAGGAATTGTAGAGACTATGGACACCCTAAAGTCTTGCATGAATGTAATCCTTTAGTAAGTTATTCATTATATGTATTTCTAGTGTAGATTGTTTTTGTAATTGTTTATATGTATATTGTATTTTAGATTATATGTATTTGTATTGTCTTTGTATTATAAATGTTTATATTAATTCTTTTGGTCGATATTTGACCTATGTTGTCATCATGATGTGGAGAAATATAATTTTTTTAATTATTATGGTTAGGGTCTATTAAGGGGTTAGGTTGAGCTAGAGGTTATTTAGTTTATGGGCTTAGGGAAAAGGGTCTATTGTTCAAGGGTTTAGGGGTTATAGTTTAAGGGTGCAAGGGTTAGGGGTTTATAGGCTTAGGGGAATGGGGTTAAGGTGTTAGGGGGTTAATGTATGTTTAGGGGGTTAATTATGACCTAGATGATTTAGAGGTTAATGGGTTTTTGAGGAGAATTATTAATAAGTTTTTAAAGTATATTATGCACATTTAAAATATGGACATAGGGAATACAATTTTATAGGAAAGCATAAAGTTATTATATAATATATTGTAATATAATTTTATAAGACAAAATATAAAAATACAAATATCATTAAAAATTTAATTAAATAAAAATTTGATTAAAAATAAAATTATTATAATGAAAGATAATTGGATGAAGATAAAGGGAGTCCATTTTATTTAGGTAAGATGATAATTAATTAAAAAACTATTTTTATGAAATAAAGATATATATATATATATATATATATATATATATATATATATATATATATATATATATTAAAATGTTAAAATTTATAAATTTTCTTACTATATAAAATAATATTTTTTCTTTAAATTTAATTTTCTTGTTATAAAATTACACTAACATGGAAAATATTTTGTTACATATAAAACTATAATTTGTCCTCTAGAATCAAAGTGAATTAACGTGTGATAATTAAAAGTATTATCCATTTTAACTATTTTTGTTATGAAAGTAGATTCACATTGATATCCACGGTTCATTGATATCTTGAATGCGAATGGAATCTATAAAATATTTGGAAAAAATATATATTTTTAAAGTGGATAATTATTTAAATTAATTTTCCATTTTTTATAGGGTTGTTTGAAATCGTCTTAAAATAATAAAGATAGTTTCAATATTTGGAAAATAATTAATATTATAATGTTTGAGTTCTTATTATAATTATTTAATTAATTTTAGTTATAATGTATAGTTTTTTTATAATTCAATGGGTTATATTTAATATTGGTTAAGTGTTATGAATTACAAGTAAGATATTTAGGAATTAAGTCTCTATGATGTTTACTTAATATTTGATATTATAGATCTAAATAATTTTTTAAATAAAAGAGAGTTAAAAGCACATTGATTTTTTTCCATCCTCTTAAAAATTTCGGCCTCCAAGCGAAATCAGGAAAGAATATGACATTATAATGATGAATACAAATAAGATCAATATATTTTTTTATTATGGTTGTGACTGTAGAAACTATAAAAACAATATGTATACCAATGGATTCAATCCGATATTGTGATATGCTAAAGCAAGAAACTGAATCCTTCTACAAATTAATTGCGGAAAATAAACATGATCGCCAATCAAAAAAAGTAAATAAAGAAGCAAATAAATCCACAACATAGATATTTCCCTGGGGAAAGCTTGCTACTCAAAACCCCACTATCATCGATTTTATATTCAACCAAGGAATCATGAAACAATTACAATGCACGCTTCTCACAAGAGTCTGTTGCACTCTCACAACTATCTCATACTGATCTAGACAAAATCGACCAACACTTAGCCAATTTCCTACCTTGCCTGCGCAATTTATTGTGGAATGTAATCCTTATTCTTTAGGAATTTTAGCCTTCCAAAATTGAGTAATTCTCATGGGAAATCATATGGGTGTATTGCTGCATGCAAGCAATTTTCTAATAATACAACTGATAATTAACATCCATTTAACCTTTGGCTCAACTGGGTCTTTGTCAGAACTAACATGTATGCAGCTATTAATAGTAAATCATCAGTTACTTGACATATCATTGCATGTGAATTAAATCTGATTTAATTGACATGACCTCTCACTAGTTCAACAATCAGTTACAACTAGTTAAACTAATTTTGATTCAATTAATTGAGTTAACTTATTTCTCATGCATTAAACTAATGCACTAACTGCAACTTGAACTCAAAAACAAATATAATCACTCTACATGCCTCACAAATAACCCTCAACTCGAATTCCATGAGCTAACTAAGTTTATCAGACTCCGTTAACTATTACAAGTGATTATGAGATAAGATTACAATTTATTGTCCAATTTAATTAAGGGAAAATTAAATTAGACACACATTTCTTGTTGAATTTTTAACACTCGCTCTCAACAAGAACGGGATTATCAACTACCCCAATCCTGCCTCTATGGTATTAAAATTTTCTCTTAGCGAGCATATTCATCAAAATATTTGTAACCTGATCTTCCATGGGAATGTACTAAAGTAACATAATTCGTCTCTGAACACAATCTCTGAGATGGTGGTACTAGATGTCTATACGCTTGGACCTATCATGGAATAGTGGATTAACTGAGAGTTTTATGCAACTCTCTTTATCACAATGTATCACCGTCAGATCCATATGATGAACAAACAAACCACAAGTATCTTACGCATCTAGATGGCCTCACATGTAGCCTAACTAGATGATGTGTACTCTACCTCGACTGAACTAAGTGCAACTGATCTCTACTTCCTGTTGTACCAAGCAACTATTGTCAATCCTATGCTGAAGATCCCTCTTGATGTGCTCTTTCTGTCTGATGGATTTCCTACCCAATTTTCATCGGTGAAGGATTGAATCTTCACTCCCTCTGTCCATCTATACCATAATCCATACTCTGTAGTGCCCATGAGATATCTCAAGACATGCTTCCCCACCTTCCAAAACATATTGGTTGGCTTAACCATAGCTTGACTAAGATATTTAACTGCGTAGCATATGTCTGGTTTGGTTTTCACCAAGTACATGAGTGAACCCACAAGCTACCTGTAAATAGTAGTGTACACTACCTCACCTGAAGTAGAATCCTCTTTCCTCTAGTTTCCTACTAGAAGAGTCTTCATGGGTTTACAGCTCTCCATGTGGAACTTTCTCAAAATATCTTTGGCATACTTTCCTTGAGAAACAAATAGCTCCCCATCACACTTCCATATCTCCAAACCAAGGAAATAGTGAAGGATTCTCATGTCCTTCATCTCAAAATCTCTTGCAAGATCCTATTTGCAAGAAGTTATGAGCTGCTCATCACCTGTCAAAATAATATCATCAAAATAAAGTATGATAATCAAAATCTTACCATCAACCACAATCTAGTATAGGTTTGCATCTGCTTCACTCTTTTTGAAGCCCAACCCAGTGAAATAGCTATCAATTTAGTGTACCAAGCATGAGGTGATTGCTTCAGCCCATACAATGCTCTCTTGAGTCTGCACACACGTGACTCACGGTCAAAGGTATCAAAACCTTCTGGCTTCTCAATGTACACTTCTTCCTCAATAAATCCATTTAGAAATGAATTCTTCACATCCATATGATGTATCTGCCACCTCATATACACTGAAAGTGCAAGGATAGATCTAATTGATTAACACCTTGCAACAAGTGAAAAATTCTCCTCATAGTCAATCCCATCAACTTGTGAGAATCCTCAAGCTCTAAATCTAGCCTTGTACTTCTCCACTCTCCCATCTACTACTTTCTTCACCTTATAGATCCATCTAGATCCAACCACTAATTTCCTTACTGGTATTGGGACAAATTCCCATGCACTCTTCCTAACGATAGAGTCATACTCCTCAACCATGGCATCAACCAAAGTTGGTTGTTGCACTGCTTCCTCAAAAGAGGATGGTTCTGTCACAATACACTTTCTCATCAGAGCCATGTATCTAGTAAACCTATCTGGAGACTGTCTTTGTCTGTGTTGTGATGTAGGTGATTCTACATGTTCTTTCGCCTCAAGTCTCAATATGTCAGCTTCTGTGGTGTGCCTCCTACCATGTTTGGTGGATGGCTCTGCATGAGTGGTTTCTGCCACTCCGTGATCCTCCACATGTGGTTGCTCCACATCTTGAGGTTCATCCTTTGAAACCAAGATTAAATCATCTGCATGAAAATCAAGCTCCCTCTCAAGGGACAATCGCATGGCTTTCTCCTCATCAAATTTTACATCTCGTCTAACAACAATCATCCTATTCTTCAGAAAATACACACGATAGTTGTGGGGAGTATCGGTGTACCCCACAAATATCCCATTCTCATTTCTTGTTTCTAGCTTCTTTCTAGAATATTTGGTCACATGGCAATAGACAGATGACCCAAAAATTTTAAAATATGAAATATCAGGTTTCTTACTAGAAAAATCCTCCTCTAGTGTACTTGTGCCAAGTATCAGATGAGGACTGTGGTTCTACACAAGTATAGTTGTGTTGCATGCCTTTGCCCGCAGATGCAATGGTAGGCCTTGATCATGCAACATCGCTCGTGCCACACCCACAATTGTTCTATTCTTTTTTTCTGAAACCCCATTCTTTTGTTGGTTATGAGGTGTAATAAAATCTCTCTAAATTATTTATTTTCTACATAAGTTCTTGAATTTGTTAGATACGTACTCACCACAATTTTTTCTCCTCAAAGCCTTCACATGCTTCCCTGTATCTTTCTCAACCATTTCTTTGAACTCACAAAATTTTGAGAACGTGTGATCTTTATTCTGCATGAAGTAGACCCAACACTTTCTATAAAAATGATCAAAAAAAATCACATAATACATGTGCTTTGCTATCGAAGCTCTAGAGAATGGTCCACACACGTCTAAGTGAACTCTCCCAAGGATTTCCACTGCTCGGTTCTCCTTCTCGTGAAAAGTGGCCTTTGTATACTTCCCCATAGTACATCCCTTGCATGTGTCTATCTACACAAGACCACCCTTTGGAAGCCCTGTACAAATCTGCTGCATGACCTTCAAAGCACTTTGGTGTAGATGGCACAATCTCATGTGCCATAACTCACCCTCATCCCAGCTCATCACTATGTCTACTTTACTCATAAATTTTGCGCAACCATATACATCAATTTTGTAGAGATTCTTCACATGAATCCCAATCTTCTTGACTTTTCCTGTGGCTTTGTGACGAAGGAATGCATTCCCATCACTAAAAACCACATCATATCCTCTATCTTCCAACATAGAAACTGAAACTAAATTATTTTTCAATCTTGGTACATGCATGACATATTTTAATAAGAAAGGTTTGCCTGAATATCTCTGGAAAGTAACTATGCCAATCCTCGTAGTGTTATACCTCCCGTCATCACCCATTTCGATATGCATCTGGAGATCCTTCTCCTCCAAGCTACTAAAAAGTTCTTTTTCTGTTGTCATGTGGAAAGATGCACCACTATCCATGTACCACACTGATCCCATCACACTAGACACCATGCATGTGATGAGTGATAATTCCAACTCAAATTGTGAGATAAAGCCTCACCCGTTGCAGATCCTAAAGCATTCTTGTTTTTCTTATTCTTCTATGGATAATTGGTGTCATAATTTCCATGCTTGTGACATTGAAAACATTTCACTCTGGACATGTCACACTTCTTTCCTTCTTTGTCGGTCTCATATTTGGAATAGAATTTATTTCCCTTCCCCTTATTTGCCTTATCAGCCAAGGCGTAATTTTCCCCATCATATTCCTTAGATGATGATCCATCCGTGGTATTCTGCCTGAATTATTCTTGTACCAAATAAGATCAAATTCGCTCCCAATCTGGTAGCTTCTCCCTCCCATTGACATAGTCCTGAGAACTATGCCAACTCTTGGTAAGGCCTAGAGGAGCTAGGCTCACCAAGTCATCATCCGCTACAGTAATCTTGACACTCGCAAGCTCATCTCAACATTGGATGAACTTGGTTAAATATTTTGGAATAATGTCGCTTTTCTGCATTTTCATTTTCCTAAGCTTGTCCTTCAGTGCTAATTTTCTATGGTCACTTCTACTCTGAAACAGATCTTTCAAAGCCTTCCACATTGCATATGTAGTCTCTTTTCCATAAAGACTCGAGAAAATTTTGTATCGAACTCCCTCTAATAAGATCATCCTTGCCTTTGCAACCTTCTTTTGCCAATCATAAAGAAGAGTGGCATCTCGTACTGTCGCCTTGGAAATATCATTATCAATGAATTCTTTCAACCCGTTGTCCTCTAGAACTGCCTCCATTCTGTCTTTCCATGCAATATAATTAGAATTTCCCTAGAGTGCATATTCCAATATTAAGCCATTGAAGTTCATCTTGATCGACCTGTTACACCAAAGAACATTTTTTCAAATTCGAATGCTATTTAGCACAAACTCAATTTTTTCTCCACTATAGTGATTTCATGTGCTCTGATACCATGTATAAATTATACAAACAATATGTATAACATTGATTCAATCCAATCATGCGATATTCGAAAGCAAGATACTGAATCATTCTACAAATTAATTGCAGAAAATAAACATCATCGCCAATCACAACACGTAAAAGAAAAAAGCAAATAAATCCACAACACAAATATTTTCTTGGGTAAAGGTTGTTGCTCAAAACCCCTCTATCGTATATTGTATATTCAACCAAGGAATCATGAAAAAATTACAATGCACTCTTCTCACAAGATTCTGTTGCACTCGCACAACTGTTTCACACTGATCCAGAAAAAATCGACCAAAACTTAGCCAATTTCATGTCTGTGCTCAACCTACCTTTCTTACGCAATTTCATGTGGAATTCAATACCTATTCTCTAGGAATCTCGGCCTTCCAAAACTACACAATGCTCATGGGAAATCCTATGGGTGTATTAATGCATGTAGGCAGTTTTCTAATAAGACAACTTATAGTTAACATCCCTTTAACCTCTGTCTCAACTGGATCTTCATCAGAACTGAAATGCATGCAACTATTAATAGTAAATCATCAGTTACTTGAAAAATCACTCGATGTGAATTAAATATTATTTAATTCACTTGACCTCTAACAGTGCAACAATCAGTTACAACTATTTTAACTTATTACTCAATTAATTGAGTTAGCTAATTTCTCATGCATTAAACTAATGCACTAACTGCAACTTGGACTAAAAAACAAATAGAATTACTCTGAATGCCTCACCAACCACTCTCAACTTTAATTCCATGAGCTAACTAAGTTTATCACACTGAATTAACTATTACAAGTGATTATAAGATAATATTAAAATTTATTGTCCAACTTAATTAAGGGAAAATTAAATTAGACACACATTTCTTGTTGTCTTTTCAACAGTGATTATATATCACTGAAAGTGTCTCTCTTCCCAGATGCTAAGAAATTGAGGTAACATCTTTCCATATTCTTTAATATCTTGATAAATTGGACAAACATCATCATTGAAATTTGTTGTCTGTGTTTCTCGGTCTCACCTAAATTTCCTTTGTATTTTTTGTCTTTGTTTCTTTCTCTCACCTAAGTTTTATGTCTTTGTCTTTGTTGTGTTTGTTGTCTTTTTTTTCCTATATTATTTTTCTAAACAATTTTATCATTTAAATATTTTAAATATATATTAATATTACTTTATTGATTGTAAATGTATAATATGCCCACCTAGGGAATTGGTTGACAAGGAAGAGGTTGTTGTAGTACAAGTTTCTATTCAACAACATCAAGCGAATATCAAGGATCAAGATAATTTTTGAGCCTCTATTTTTTCCACATTTCTATGCTTTTCGTTGAATAACTCTGTACGTGTACTAAGTATTTATAAGTCATTACTATTCTTTTTACGCATTATTGAGTTATTTAGAGGCATTCAGAGCTGACAGTTGTTGATCTATGAAATCTTCTTTTTTTGCTAAATTAAAGGGTATTTAATGTAAAAATGTCATTAATGATAGACTCTTGTGGCAGGTACCAATGACTCCTACACTAGCTATTCCTGCACCAGTTCAGCTTTTTACAACGTGCCTGTACTAATTTGGGGCTTTCATACATTGACACATTTCTGGGAAAATATAAAAGAGGGTTATGTTTGAAATTTTGTTTGAACACCTTGCCATGGGTTGGATTGCATCCAGGTCACATGTGTGGGCTTCTAGAAACAAATTAATAAATATGCTCAAAATCCACATAATTTCTAAATGACCAAGTTTGACCTCGGTTTTCATGCAAATGGGGGTGAATTATAGAAATCCAAGAAAATGGGTTTTTCACAAATATAACCAATTACCTAGAACCGAAATTGTTTCCTAAGATTCAAATTATTCTGAAATTTATGCACTGGTCTTTGAAGCAATGTTATAAAAAACACTGTTTTTTCCAGAATTCTAGAAAAAGGCACAGTCAACGATTTCTAACTACCAACTTCCATTTTGATTTCTGCGTACGTTATGGTAAAAAGATAAATTATGGAACATGAGCTTTTTTCCTAGTATAGAAAATTGACTAAGCCTCAAATCATTTCTCTAAATTCATAATGGTTAAGGAGATACGAAGAGGTCTTTGGAGGAAGTTTGATAAAAATACAAGTTTTCCAGATATCTGGAAAAAATGGCCAGACTTGGAAAATTCATATCACAAATTCATTCTTTCAATAGTAAATGATTGTACTGATATTATAACTAATGAATATTAGTTGGGATTCAATATCCATATGGTTTTTTAAGGAATGTCATGTAAAAACTTTATAAAAGAAGAGTTTTGTAGGTAAGGAGGATGGTCGATATTTTGTAAGTCACATTACTCTTTGCAAGGAGGGAGGATCGAGCTATTGTGCAGGAGGGAAGAAGGAGATGTGCACCAGTGGCATGATCCTTGGAGGAGACCACTCAAGCCAGTGCTGCATCATTTCATGAATTTGTAACAAGATTTTATAATGAATTTAATTGTCATTCGACTCTGATTTTTGTTTCTTTTGATGTTTTAAGATTGTGATTTGAACTATTGCAAGCACATGAGTTGGATGGTTGGACCTACCAGCCAGTTCGATGCCCCAAACCCCTTAGAATATCTTTACTGCATTCTTTTAGATAGTTCTGCAATTTCATCTAAGAACTCTTCTTTTCAGTCATTTAATTTCTAATTTCATTCTATAATTTCATTTCTCTAATTTGGTTATTTAAAAGGCTGAAATGAGGTAAAAGACTATTTATTTACTATTTCATCTCTAATTCCTTTCTATTACAAGACTAAGTACTTACCCTAATTCAATTGTTGCATAACAAAGTCTATTCTAAGGACACAATTGCTAAGAATTCTGGTTAGCTAAACTTAACAAGTATTCATGATTGCCTTTTATATGAAATTGATTCCTATACTTTTGCAAAAGATGTAATATCCCAAAAGGGAGAATGTAGTAATACTGAAACGCAATATAAGAACTTCAAATAAGTAAGAAATAAATCTAAAGACATCATCAGAATATACAGAGAAACTAAGCCTTTTATTATATGGAGAGGATTCAGTTACATAATGTACAAAAGATGAGGGAATCTAGCCGAAAGGATGGCCTATAATCACCTTGTAAACATTCTACAACTAACACTGCGTAGTTGGTCAACTTATAGGAAGAAATATTGCGTTGTCCCTTTTGTTGTTGATATACATGAAGTTTCTTCAAAAGGAAATCCAGATCTATGGAGCTTAGGAGCTCTGATGATGCCAAGATTCAAGATCTAGCCATTGTGATGGGAACCCAAGATAACCCAGAAAGGAGTTTCTAGATCTACAACTCTAGAAAATCACCCTCCTAGGGTTTGATACTTTGACTGCTGGTTTATACAGATATGAAGATAGATCTGATCCAAATATGGTTGCAATATGTTCTAAAAATAGATCTAAGCTTTTAGGGTTGATCTCTCCTTCAGATATACAAGCTAGGAGCTTGAGATCTTGTCTCCTCTTCTTCCTCCTTCAAGTTGCAGCAAATGAATATGCAGATGATATAGAAACTTTGATGTACAAGAGGGAGAGGCTCTATGCCTACTGAAATGTATTACAATAAACTCTAGGGTGATGGAAATGGTGATGGTAAGGCGAGGGGATGATCCCTCACATGATTACTAGCTGAGATACTAGTAACTTCCTTCCTCCTTTGGATCTGCAATGATGGACTAAACAATCCTTGATGGGAATATTTCTGATTGGAGGTCAATAAATTTTTGTCTAATTCCAAATCTGAAATGAATCCCTAGGAATGATGATCTTCAAGCCCAAGGTGTTAGGAATAACCCTACACCGGTTCTCCAGCTGAAGTACTGATGACAACCTCCACCTCCCAAACTGATCTTCATAAATTGCGTAATTCATGAAGGTAGGTGTTCTGCAGAGAATGGAAATAATGTGGCACCAATGCCTAATGATGAATGTAGTACAATATTATTTCAAGAGATACTCAATTAAAGAGGTGGGATTCCTGCTCTAGAACACCCAATTCTAAACAACACTAGCAATCTTAGTTAAACAACCAAAGAAAGCATGGAATGTCAAATGTCAATTCCAAATCTAAACATACCCCCAAATGAATAATCAAAATCATGCCTCCATTGTTGCCTTTATCTCCTTTATATAGTTTATGAGCCTTCCCATGCCTTGGCCCACCTCTAAACTGCGTTGTGCATGTGGACATAATCCTCCATTTTTTACCGCGTTGTCTCTCCAAGCCCTGCATCATGTCTACATGCAATGTGAACCCTCTCCATCATGTGTGCATTAATTCCACTACCTCCATAGCTTCATCATGAATGCTCTATGATCTTTCATTAGATTCCCTCCATGATCTCAGTTGATTGTTTCAACATCCATGATCTATCTCATTAATGAGACATGATCTCCACTCCATTCACATTAGTAGCTGCTCCACTACTCCATTATGTAGATCTATGCTTAATTAATCCACATTCACACATAAAAAGTGGATATTTATTCATCTTGAGGATTATGGGTCCCTCCACCCTTTTATTTACTTAATTCATTAAGAAAATTAAGAACTCTAATATTCCAAATATCATGTGAAAATTTGGGAATATTACCAAAAAAAAAAAAAAATTGAACTATCGATAAGAAAATGAGAAGATCAACATAAGAAAATATTATGAATATTAATTGATAAATCAATAACATAATTCTTCATTATAATTAAATGTTGTAGACATCATAATTAATATTTTGAGGAAGTATTTAATATGACCAGGGTAAACAATGTATTATATATATATATATATATATATATATATATATATATATATATATATATATATATATATATATATATATATATATTTATTACATATATATTTCACTATATAATTAATTGACTTTAAGAGAAATAGTGTATTATCATCTTGATTATTTTTAAAGCATTCTATTATTTCCATAATGAAGCTGCCTTGCAAATTCTGGTTTAATTTCATCTTTGCAACACAACAGTAATTTTAAGAGGTTTTGCATCCTTTATTTCTCGAATCGCATTCTTTACGGTTTTTTAGTTGGAATGGGGCCTACATTCCCTTGTCCCCTGGAGAGCTAAGGAAGACTTTCTAGAGGAGTCAACTCAACCCAAAAGAGGAGCCAAAAGTAGATTCCTAGAGTGTGTTTACTTTTCCTTTGAAGAGTCTTGTTCATTTTTCTTAAATGATGCCCTTTTGAATTTCTTGCAAGACTTTATTTTTTATTTGATAGATCCCTGAGGTCATATTTCAGCATATATTATGAAACGTCTCTAAGTTTACCTACCTGGATTGACAATTTAAATGTTGGTGCAAATATTTAATTTACATTGCCCAACATTTTGGCGTCGTTTCTAGGGAGGCGTTATAGGATAAGGCCTCACTATTTGTCATTTTTTTCCCTTTTCTTCGCAATTGAATTTTTAGATCAACGAAATTCCCCTTGCTTTCTAAAGCATACTGGACGTTATTTCCAAAGAGATCACAATCCAAGTTCTCTTTACTGCAAGTGAGATTTTCCTTTACTGCATAGTGTGATGCCTGATTTGTTTCCTTTACTGCAATTGAGTTTTTACTGCAATGTGTGATGCATAATTTACTGCAATTGAGTTTTTAAGAGTGATTTTTTATTCGGTTTCTTTATTTTCTGCAATTGAGATTATTTTCCACAAGTGTGATTTTATTAGTTTACAATATTGGTTGTTATTTTAATTCAAAATTTATCTTTTTATTTAGTTTATATTTTTCATGTGCTAAAAGAACCCCCACGCTCAATCCAGGTGCTGACAAGACATTCTAGCTAGCAGAAAATGCCAGGTAGTTTGATGCTACTTCAAGATCTATGTCAAATTTTAGTAGAACCTGGGGTCTATGCTTCACTGAAAGAACACATTTTGGCATCAATCAGAGATAGGTATACTCCTATGGAAAATAAGACTCATGAAGAACCAGAAGATCTCCCTAGTCAAACCGAGAAGTTGTGGATCGTGCTTGATGAGGAGAAGCCATCAGAAGCAAAGATTGAAGAACATATACATGATCCAACCTGCACTATAAAGGATGAACAACGAAATTTGGAGGATTTTCAAGATGCACTGGATGTTTCCCTTGAATCAAACAACCAAGAGTATATGGATCGCATAAAATCTTGGTTTCAAATGATTTTCTGTATCCACTCCTCCTTTATCATTCATAAATTTGTAGCATCACATCAATTAATGCAACTCGTTCCTCGTGTTCTGGTATTTTCTTGAATATGATTTTTAAATTTTAACATGGGTAGGATTATCATCTTACTGTGCACATGGATGCATTGTGAGTTCTCCTACACTTAGGAGGGAGTCTTCCGCTTCTTAGTGTAAAGTAAGGTAGAAGAATAAATCAATTCCATGAATAAAGTTGTTAAAAAAAATTCTATTAGGGTTTTTGACTTTCAAAGCATGACCACTGAAGATTATTTTGATGCACATTGGATTGTTAACACACACATCTATGAAAATATTTTTGAGCATGATTCACTCTAATACCTTATGATTTTGAAAAATTAACATGATTAACTGCTCTAATGAGTTGTCATCAGAGATATATATTTTTAGTTTCCCATAGAAGGTACCATTGGAGAACCCCCTATGGTGGACCACTCCTGTGAATATCATAATGAGTTTTTCATGAGAACACTAACATTATTAACTCAAAGTGCCTTTTAGTCATTATCTGGGGTATTTTATCTAAAAAAATTCCTTAGGGTATAGGAACTAGCCAGTAATGATTAGTCATTAAAAACGTTCATGCCATCTCGTACTCTTAAGGAGTAGATCTGTCTCCCCACTTATGAAGTTAATCATAATAAGAGGTTATAAAAGATTTAAAGAAGTATAGGAGGTCTCTTAATGAGTTGAGCTACCATGATCATGAGACCTAACATGCATGAAATTACTGTTGCTGGTCACCAAGCCAGAGTAATGGCTTTTAGCCAAAAAGCTGAAAGACAGGAGGTCTCATCACGAGTCGACATGTTGATCCATGTTACTTCTTGTGAGTGGCACTACCATCATCTGTTTACCAAGATGGGACAGTGGCCTTCAGTTAATTTTTTTAAATTAAATAATATAACTCTAAATCTATATCTAGTGAGTGGGACATAGGCATTTCTTTGGGTCAAAAGACATCCATGTCGAGGCTATAGACGTCTGTGGGAAGCAGGGCCTTGTTTGTGGTATCAAATTTAATTACATACTATGATTTACTTTGTTATCCTTCTCTTTCCCTAAAAATCACCATTTTAAATTCTTGGACAATGGTCTTAAGGTGATTTGAGCATGATGCTTTGAATTGTATTTTTTAGGTATCTTTAAATGATGTGGTACCCTTAGTAAAGGTGATTCTTTGTACCATATTAAGGAGAAATTTACTTTTTCATCTGAATGACAACAAAATTTAGAGTGTTCAATTTGTTGATTGGTCTAGGAAGGTGTCATCTTGTTCTTATTTTATTTCCCTTCTTTGGTATCATAACTCACTTCAATTTTTCCATCGTATTTAAAGTGACGAATTATTGAATGATGATTACGCAGCAGGTGTTGTCAGACAACGATATGTGTATTTATTTTGGTTGCCTCTAAATAAACACTACATGACCTAAGTACAACATTGCTATAGTAGATGCTTCTTGAAATATCACCTTTTCAGCAAGGATTTGATTTTTATCATAAATTTTAATAATATTATGGGCAGAAATAAGAGCTCTAAAAAAGAAATCTATGAAAATCAAGGAGTTCATTTGAGATAGGAAAACATGTATGTGATGACAATAATAAAGGTGTAGTATTCTTTTTCCATAATGTCTGATACAAAGCATTTCTTTCCTTCACTCGATCTTGTTACATCAAAATTTTATCATTCTTGCACTTGATACATCCATAAGGAATGTACCCTGGTTTTAGTGGCATTGTAATAATAATGTTGCGGACTTGATAAATGCTTAAATAATGATGACATACCGAATATCTTCATGTTCCCTTGCTGAGAGTTTTGCTGACATTTTTATCGAGAACCGTAGTTTGATTTTTAAAAATTTCCCTTGCCTTCGCCCATGGTTCTATAGTCTTGTGGTCTTGCTTCCATGAGGACATGCAATAAGGTCAGTGTGGGGGAGTGTTCAACCTCTATTTTTTCCACATTTCTATGCTTTTCGTTGAATAACTCTATGCATGTATAAAGTATTTATAAGTCATTATTATTTTTATGCATTATTGAGTTATTTAGAGGCATTCATAGCTCACAATTGTTGATCTATGAACTCTTCTTGTTTTGCTAAATTAAATGGTATTTAATGTAAAAATGTCATTAATGATAGACTCTTGTGGTAGGTAGCAATGACTTATGCAGTAGGTGTTCCTGCACCAATTGTGCCTGCACCAGCTATGCCTGCACCAGTTTAGTTATCATAGCGTGCCTACACTAATTTTTGGATTTCATACATTGACACATTTCTGGGAAAATCTAAAAGAGGTTTATGTTCAAAATTTCATTTGAACACCTTCCCATGGGTTGGATTGCACCCAGGTCACATGTGTGGGCTTCTAGAAACAAATTAATAAATCTACTCAAAATCCGCATAACTTCTAAACGACCAAGTTTGACCTTAGTTTTCATCCAAATGGAGGTGAATTACAGAATCCAAGAAAATGGGTTTTTCACAAATATAACCAATTACCTATAACCAAACCGTTTCCTGAGATTTGAATTATTCTAAAATTTTATGCCTCAGTATTTGAAGCAATTTTATAAAAAAATACTATTTTTCTATAATTCTATAAGAAAGCATAGTCAACGATTTCAAACTGCCAACTTCCACCTCAATTTTTGTGCACGTGAAGATAAATAAAGCAATTTGGGAACATGGGTTTTTGTCCCAGTATAGAAAATTGGCTAATCCGCAAACGATTTCCCAAAATTCATAATGGTTAAGGAGATATGAAGAGGTATTTGGAGGAAGTTTGATAAAAATACCAGTTTTTCCAGAATTCTAGAAAAAATGGCCAGACTTGGAAAATTCGTATCATAGCTTCATTATTTCAATAGTAAACAATTGTACTGATATTAGAATTAATGAATATTAGTTGGGATTCAATATCCATATGTTTTTTTAAGGAATGGCATGTAAAAACATTATAAAATAAGAGGAGTTGTGTAGGTAAGGAGGATGGACTATATTTTGTAAATCACATTACCCTTTGCAGGAAAGGAGGATCGAGCTACTGTGCAGGAGGGAAGGAGGAGTTGTGCCCTAGTGGGATGATCCATGGAGGAGACCACTCGAGCGAGCGCTGCATCATTTCATGAATTTGTAACAATATTTTATAATGAATTTAATTAGCATTTGACTCTAATTTTTGTTTCTCTGATGTTTTAAGATTGTGATTTGAACTGTTGTAGGGGCACGAGTTGGATGGTTGGGCCCACCAGCCAGTTCAATGCTCCAAACCCCTTAGAATATATTTACTACATACTTATAGATAGCTATGCAATTTCATCTAATAACTTTTCTTTTCATTCATTTAATTTCTAACTTCGTTCTATAATTATGTTTCTCTAATTTGGTTCTTTAAAAGGCCGAAAGGAAGTAAAAGACGATTTATTTACTACTGCATCTCTAATTCCTTTTTATTATAAGATTAAATACTTACCCTGATTCAATTTCTGCATAACAAAGTCTATTCTAAGGACACAATTGCTGAGTAAGAATTCTGGTTAGCTAAACTTAACAAGTATTCATGATCGCCTTTTATATGAAACTGATTCATCTACTTTTGCAAAAAAACATTTATTTCTGAACTCTCGATAAGCAAATGACAAGATCAACATAAGAAAATATTATCAATCTTAATTGACAAAGCGCTCACATAATTCTTCATTATAACTAAATGTTGCACACATCATACATAATATTTTGAGGAAGTATTTAATATGATCAGGGTAAACAACATGAAATATATATATATATATATATATATCCTATTTTTTCTCATTACATATTTTTCTCACAGTTAAGTACTTAATTGTGTTTAAGAGAAGCAATGTATTATCATCTTGATTCTTTTAAACAATTCCATTATTTCCATAAAGAAGTTGCCTTGTGAATTCTAGTTTGATTTCATCTTTGCAACACAACAGTAATTTTAAGAGGTTCTAAAACCCTTATTTCCCGAATCACATTCTTTATGGTTTGTCAGTTTGAATGGGGCCTAAATTCCCTTATCCCCTGGACAACTGAGGAATACTTTCTGCAGGAGTCAATTCAACCTATAAGAGGAGCTAGAAGTAGAATCCAAAGCTTGTTTACATTGCCTTCGAAGAGTCATGTTCATTTTTATTGAACGATTCCCTTTTTAATTTCTTTAAATAGTTTAGTTTTTATTTTACAGATCCCTGAGGTCATATTAAGCATATATTGTGCTATGTCTCTAAGTTTACTTACCCAAATTGACAATTTAAATGTTGTTGTAAATCTTTCATTTACATCGCCCAACACTAATGATCGCATGGAAGAATATAATGATGTTGATAACAAAGTTGAAAAATATGGCATAAGCAAATTGATCTAGGAGATATTTAATAATGTTGGAATGGATGATGATGAAAACAATTATGATGGTTCTTATGATATACATGTATTTAAGAGGGAAATTAAACCTATTTATGAAGCATCGTGAACATCTTCTCTCTATTGTATTGGTGCTGGTAGACTTAAAGGTGGTGAATAGTTTTTCAAACACATGTGAATGGTGAATAACATGGCACTTCCATGAGGAATGAAAAGTTATCCCAAGAAATTCAATATACTCCCCTAATACAAGCAACTAGAAATTTTTCATTTGTTTGATGCAACAAACATTGATAAGAATTCTACAAAGACCTTATGGCGAATATTACATGGAAGGAGAGATAAAGAAAAAAATGTCAATATTCGTAAGGACATTGAGGAGGAAAATCATGCAATTGAAAGTGCGATTAATTCAAATAACAACGAATACATTCAAAATGTAAGTTCCCTTATGTTATCATTAAGCTGGAACCCATTGGGCTATTTAATTTTCAACCTAGTGAAACTATTTCAAACCAGTTTGGACTGAAAGTTTGCCCTTCCAATTAGAGAGGGCTCTCTAAAAGAAAACAAATACATACTTAAGGTAAGATCTCTATTGCAAATGGCTAAATATTTTTTTATTTTAAGTGATTTTGCAGGTGGAATATTGTATGAAGGTTACCATTGGGCATGGATTCAGCTATGGGACTTCAATTACAGGAAAATGGAATCCATGGAAAATGATGCAATTAAGCTTAAAAGATAAATTTTTACAACAAAAACATAATACATGAAGGAAATAGGATCATAATACCATGAATTCCAAGTAATCATGATACCATGAAATTGATGATAATATGAGAAATGGAAAAAAACAAAAAAAACATAAGCTTAAAAGAAATCTCAAGTCTGAAAGACAGTTGCTGCAACTGTATATTATCTTGCTAAAAAAAGTTGCATAAGAGCCCTCTAATTTACATTCATCAACCAACCCTTTCAATCTCAATAAACCTCTCATTTATAGAGTGATATATATGTTACAAAGGTATGCCACCTGGGCTAGATTTCGATATTGACCTAGAGACCTAATTCAAATAGGATTACATCATATTGAGGATTAATAAGGATATTTTATGTTTTAATGGAGTTGGTAATCAAAAAGGACTCTATGACCATTAATAACTTCAACAAAATCTCTAACAACCCATGCTTGTCATCCCTATCGAACTAAATTGCCATGTTGAGGTGGCCAACTGATACATTGGATTTAAGGCCTTTAAAAACTTCAGTTGATGATGAGCTGTCCAATTTGTGAGCTAGCATCATGATGAGTTGTCAACTATGTTAGCCATGTGGAGTTGATTATTGATATGCCCCCTTAAACATGTGGCCCAATGATATTCCTCATCTCATTTGATGACTCAACCACCTCTTTACTGCTTTGACTACCAAAAAATATCAAAATTACATAATGCTGGAATAAAAACAGAGTATTAGGAATTTGCATAGCGTACTTTCGTAGCAACCTCAAAAATATACTTTATGCACAAATTTTGACTTTTCTGACTGCTGGAGGATATTTATTGGGATTGATGAAGTAAACACATGCTCCAGGTCACCCCTTTTCTAAGATTTTTTAAGAAATTTCCCCTAAAAGAAACCTACAACACTTTCGTAGCAAAAAATCATCTTTAAGCCTCGAATGTGCTACGAAATTATCTAGTTCACTAACATTTTACTCCTCCTTATTTATTTATTTTATCTCAAAAACACTTCTAAAGCTTGTACATGCTAGGTATAATTTTCATAAGACAAAATATGATCCAATATGTGTGGCCTACCATGTTTCATGGAGTAACATCATCATCTTTCACAATCATATTAAGACCCTTTTTATCCAATTCTTCTTGTACCATCTTCATCTGTGATTCCAAGTTTTTGACTTGATCTTGCAGCTTCCTTCTTTCTGCTTGTAGCCACCTATTTATCCTACAAATATGCTTCATAATCCTATGTAGGGTAAGTGTCCTACTCATCATCTTCCTTGACTTATCTACCATTTCATTTTATAAATCTAGTTTCTTGCTTGCTTCCTTTCTGAAATATTCCATCTCCAGCCTTTCTTGTTTGAAATCTACCAAGTCCAACTTAGCTTCCAAAACGTATTCTCTATCTTCCATCAGTTTCTCTTGTAATAGCTCCAACTTAGTATTTTCTTGAACCTGCTCTTTTCCCTTTCTTCCCTTGATCAACTCTGCCTCCACTAGAGATAATTCTGTGATTTCCTCCCCTGATGGCAGCTTCTTATTTTCTAGTTTCTTGTGCATATTCTCTAACATTTTTTTCTTAGAAAATTGTGACCTATTGAATGAATTCCTATGTTTAAAAATAAACCCTAAATTTTCTTTTTAAAAGCCCAATTTCTGGGCCTTAAGGCTCTTATTTTTATTCTCTTCTCCCTTAGTTTTCACAGGCTTTGCAATAGGAGTCGCCTCAATCTCAATTGCCTCTAGGATATCTGCTAACTTACCTCTTCCCTCAGTCTGACTTCTAGTAAGTATCATGTGTGTCCTTGTGTATGTTTTTACTTGACTATTGGTAGAATTTTGTTTTGGGACCATAGTCTCTTGCATTTTTTCAACCTCCTTCTCCATAGGTTCTACCATAGGTTGTATTTCTGCCTCATGATCAACTACAGGTTCAGCTCTAGAATCCTTGATTTTTCTAGGTGTATTGGACTTGTATTTTGGTGTCTTATTAGAAGTGAGGACATCAAATTCATATCCATTCATAAACAGGAATGTAGACCAATCCCTTTTGAGTTTATTCAGTTCTTCCACTACCATCAATTTTATCAAAGCATGGTGAAAGATAGATGTATCACTGGTTTCAGATTTTGCCTCAATGTTATCTACCATTTTTCCCAAGCTCCTAAAAAAATAAAAAGGCAAGTTGAATGGTTGTTTACCTGTGAAGTGTAGTAGTATTTTGAAGTGATACAGATAGATCATATGGAATCTGTTATCACTCTCCATGTTTCTCAAGGCTAAGAATGGAACTGAAGGAGGTAACCTCAAACCAACCTTTAGGTCTGGTAGCTAGCCCTACCAAAACTAGAGAGGCCTCTCTCAATGTAACTTTTACATCCAATGAGATGATTGGATATGTAGTGATATTAGGTTAGTTATTAAGCTCAGTAAATTAGGGTTTTGTTTGTTTTGAGTTTTTTCTAGATAGGAATGACAACCAAGGAACTAGGTCTAGGGTTTAGGTTTGATTTCAAAGGTTAAATTGCAGAGATAAGGATGAGGCTAGGTAGGTAAACTCATGGAAATACTTAATTTTTCATTGTGTATAGGGTTTGAAATAGAATGAGTCAGAATGATCATTTAAATGAATCCATTCATCAGAAGAATAGACACATCCATGAAAATCTTATAAAACAGTGCATAGAAAGAAAAGATTTATGTTCATAAACTCATAATATTAACATACAAAAGCATACATGTGATGGAAAGGTAACATAACATTCAACTTGATGAAGTAATAGAGAAGAAAAAATGCTCAAAATCATACCAATGGAATCCCAAGATTATAGCTGCAACATTCTTTGATTTCAGTGAAAAAGAGTTTGTACTATAGCTCCACTACAAATAACAACTGTCCAACCCTTCAAATGACTTGATTTGGACTACATATAGAAAATCGAAGTCATGACACCTCATGAGGTCGAAATATGATCCAAAAAACATCATAAATGTAAAATATGAGTCATTACCTATAATCTAGGGAGGTTAGAAACCATTCCCTCAAATTTAGCTAATAACTAGGAGTTCATGTCTATTGGATTAATTACATCATTCCTCCACAACGAGAGGAAAAAAAAACTCTCCTACCAAAAATACACCTCATGGGATAGTTAAGCCTCAAATTTTGGAGTTTTTTTGACTTGAAAACTATCCAAGGGAATCCAATGACATAAGCATCACATCTCTAGCAGAAGCGTCGCACCTCCCAACAAAAGCGTAGCACCACTTTGGAGTAGATTTTGATTGACTTTATGTGAAAATTTACAAATTTGAGAGTTAGGATAGGTAGAATTGTGTGTATTCTTTCCATTTCACCCTCAAGACTGATAAAATACCCAGTGGAAGGCCTTAAATAACTGATTCTCCCAACCTCACTCCAGAAGCGTTGCGTAGAGGTAAAAAATGCAGCAGAAGCATGAAAAAAGTGATGTTTTTTTCATTTTTATTCAAAATGGGAGGGTGAAATGTTGACTTGATGTGATATATGTGATGTATAGGTGAAAATACATCAAACCATGTAGAGTTTTATCCATTTAAGTGCTCTGATAAAAAGTGTCGCATTGCAGTGCGACGCTTCTGCAATGACCCAATTTCCAGAATTTTGAAAAATCACCAAAAATGAAACAAATGCTCAAAATCTTGCAAACAAAATTTCATGGCATCTTGAGATGATGGACTAAACAACTAAGGAGGCCTCTGCAAGTAGATCCAAATTTTCATCCTCCTTAAGCTTCAATAAGTTTTCCTTTAGCTTCTTTATCAAGCTTTTCACTCTCACCTTGGCAATTTGATTCCTTATGAAATAATGCCTTGTCATATGCCTCTCGAGATTGTTATCTCTCTTTTCATACTTCAACGGCTTCTCGAGAACAATATTTACCCTACAAGCCAAAACTCTTTATGTTGTTCAATTTTGGAAGCTATCAACTCATCAAAATTTAACTGAACTGATGGCGGTGATGGCTCTCTTTCTTTCTCATTTTTTTAGTTAACCCTCTTGTTCTTGGCCTCCTCATATTTTATTCAACCTTTGTCTATTCTAGATACTCAACATCCACCACTTCCTTGCCTTTACCCCTATTTTCATAAATACTAGCCTTTGGTTTTCTTTGGAGGAGTTTTTTTACCTTCAGTTGCATATTTTCTTGATGTAGGAAGGTAATCAAAAAGTTTATCTTTTAGAGGTTGTCCCTCAACTATGCTATCTTTGCGTCATTTTATCTGATGATATCCTAAGCTGTCTTTTCCTTTACCTTCTCTGTCATGTCAACTTCCATGGGTGCTTTTTCTTCATGTTGCTGCAATGGTGACTCATCTGCATGCATGAGTGGCTCACTATCATGACTAGGTGGTTGATCTATTATTTTTCTTTGTTCAGTTGTGGTATCAAGTGCGATTACTCCTTTGAGTCTTGGGAGAAAAAACCATCATATTTCCTTTCTCATATGTTTTAGTGATCTCAACCCTAGGTGCCTTTGATACCTTTTCTTTCCTACTTGAAGAGCCAACCTTTTTTTTTGTGTTGGTGTTGACGTTGTGCTATGGATGACGGATGGGCTAGTAGTAGGCGATGATGCAACTTTCTCCATGAATTTTTCCCAAGACATATTGATTGTTGAAAAATGATGTAAAACAATAATTTTGACAAATCCATCATGGAATATACTGGGGTAATGATCTTTACCTTTGCTCTATACCTTTTCAGTCATCTTGACCAAATATATGAACAAATAATTGGGCATATTGAGTGGTTGAGTAGAAGTGAAGTGCATCAATAACCTGAAATGACAATGGTACAACCTTGAGAATCTCCCTTCACATGTAAAATATTTCATAATTAGCTTCATCAAAGGGGCATATTTATCAATTAAATTCCTAAAAGGGAAGATATTTTGAGTAGCATATTTGCAATGAGATTTTAGGAACATTTTGTGGTTTTCAAGGTCCAATTCCATCCCTTTGAACCAGATTTCTCCATGGTCTAGGATACCTATTGCTGAAGAAATGACATCTGATGATATGGTAAACTCAATGCCTGCTAGGATAGCCTTGTAATTTTTGAAGCTAGTGGAAAAAAGGCTTATCAATTGAGGATGGGAGCCCACCTCCTTGATCCTCTCACAAAACCTTAAACAACCACTATTTTCAAAACATCTCTTGGCAAAAGGAGAGGCATTGATTTCTTGCAAGGTACATGGTTAAAACCTAGAATGGTGGCCTCCCTTATGAATATTATTTTCTTCCTCCATGGTGTTTGTCAACAAGATGAAACCCTAGCTAGATGAAATGGGTAGGGGATGTGTAGAATTAAGAAAATGGGGGATTGTGGTAGGGTGGCTTTAGGGGCAGAAATGAAGAGGAAAGAAGCTAGGGGAAACTTCCCAAAAAATTAAGAAGGTAGGGTGATGCGTTGGATATAGGAATGCAAGTGAAATTTTTGGAAATGGGTCTGAGGAAGGCGCCCAAAGGATCAAAACAAAGGGATTTACTAGTTTTTCTTCAAGAATGTAGTGAAAATTAGGGTTTTGATGAAATTGATGGAAAGGAAGGTTGTGAGTGATAGGGAGTGTTAAGGTATTATGTACGGATGCTGTATGAAGGTTTTATTATGGTTTTATCAGCTAAAACAAGCAGAGGTTGAAAACACCAAAAATATAGTGTAGATAACCTAATGAAGGAAATCACTCATTTGCTGATGAATTTTGACTTGAGAGAGGTAGGAATGGTGTCTGTTGAAAATGCAACAAGATGATGGAGCTTATTGAAATGAAGTCGCCTTCACTAAGTGGGCCCGCAGGCTATTTTTGGCGCAAAGTCTATTTTTAGACTATGTCTATTTTTAGACATATGAGCATGTAGTCTAGAGTAGTTGCAGATGCTATTCTTGGATGATTGGTTGAGTTGGTAAAAATAGATGGACCTCTATTTTTAGACATATGAAAATTTTAAGTCTATTTTTAGACTGCTTGTCTAAAAATAGGTCAGTCAAATATTATTAGCCCTTAATAATATTTGGACTATAAACTTCAGTTTATTCTCTTACAGCACTTCAGTTGGAGATACGGATGTGGCCCATGCATCTGACAGAAGGAATTATGCTATTCCTAGGGGTTTGGTGAGCTCATGCATGGTTGACTTCAGCTAGAACTCAAGTGGTAGAGTTTGGTGGAGTTGATGAGATAGTTGGTGGAGTTGTGTTCTGTTTAACTTAGTTGAACTAGTTGTATTTAGTCTAACTGACAAATAAACTAGTGATGAGTGGTGTGAATTAATTATTAATTAATTCACTAATTACTAACTCATTATTCAACTCAAGAACACATCAGTTTACTACAGTGCATGGACAGTTCAGTGAAGACCAGTGGAAGAGGTAGATGAAAGGGTGAGTTTGCTATTAGTTGCGACATCAGTTGTGCATGATATTTGCACAAGCATTGGAGGAGATTTCCCATGAGGATTGCGCATTTGAAGCCAAGGATATTCGAACTTGGATCTCTCATTGAACCAACTTGGATTGCGCAGTAGAGGAAGGCAACTAGTGGATGAGTTTTGAACCTGTGACTTGTTCAAAACTAAGCTAGTTTGTGTGTAAGTTTTGGAGACAGTACTGAGTACTTGTGAGGAGTATTGTACTGAGATTGTTACATGTTCTCTTCTATTATAATATAAAAAATAGCTTGGGGTTTTCAACTATAAGCTTTCCCCATTACATATTGTGTTTATGTGCACATGCGACTGTTTCTATTTCCGCAAATTGTTGATCAATTGTAGAAGAGGTTATGTGTTATGCATGAATTCAAATTAGTGTGTGACCAGGATAATCTCAGTGGATAAATCTTCATTATTCAGAAAATTTCTACATGGTATCAGAGCGAATTGATCATCGGGATCTATTACAGTGATTACAATTTTATTTTGGTAGACAGAGTCTGTATCGGGCCAGGTAGCCTCTGGATCCATCCTTTCTCTAAAAGGTGATATATCCAGTAAATGCCCATACAGTCAATCTTTGTGATAGAAATAATTTTTTCTCACAGATCCAGAAGCAGTTGAGTTTTTGAGCTTGGAATTCGAATTTTGCAGCAGATTGTTTTCTTGGTGCCAGAGTTGAAAATGTCTTTCAACGGTTTGCGACTCGAATATGCCCTTGAATGCAGTTCGAATTATGTTGCATGGAAAGATCGGATGGAGGCAGTATTAGAAGATAATGGGCTGAAGGAGTTCGTAGATACGGATGTCCAAAAGCCTACTGATCCTGCTGAAGTCGAGGCTTGGCAAAAGAATATGGCGAAATGTCGAAGGATTCTGTTGGAGGGCGTGAAGGATCACATTGTATCTAGCCTACATGGAAAATATTCTCCATATTTGATGTGGAAAGCGTTGACAGATCTATTCCAGAGTAAGAGTGACCAAAGGAAGCTGGCGCTCAAGGATAAACTCAGAAACATTAAGATGTAGAAAGGGGACAGTATCGCCAAGTACCTCACGAAGTTCACTCAATGCAGAGATGAGCTGGGAAGTGTGGGGGTGAATGTCTATGAAGTGGACTTGGTGGACCTGGCTCTCCTTGGTCTTCTAAAGAGTTGGCATTCCTATCAGGATTCTGTCAATGTTCGGGAGAAGTTGCCGAGATGAGAGCGACTTTCAGTGGATCTCATGCAGGAGGAGATAAGGAGGACTACCAGGGACGGATCTTCATCAAAGGTATCTGATGAAGAAAATTGCGATTTGGCTGCCTGCCAAAGCAAAGAAGGGGAAGAGAAAGAAAGCTTCTCAGTCTGGTGCAAAAGGCAAGAAGCAAGACATGTCCAAGGTGAAGTGTTTTCACTGTCACCAGCATGGACACTATGCCACAAATTGTCCGCAGAAGAAGAAAAATAAGAAGGCTACTGGATCTGCATCGGGAGAGGCATTGGCCTCCCAGTTCGAACTGGATTTTTCACTGATTGCATGCTTGGTCTCAAGTGTGATGGGATCAGTATGGTTCTTGGACAGTGGTGCGTCATTTCACATGACAGGAGATCGAGATCTGTTTTCAGATCTGGAGGAAAAATATCTTGGAGTGCACATCGAGATGGGCGATGATGATAGATACAGTGCGAACGGTATCGGTACCATTTCCTTTGAGAGGGAGTCTGGTAAACCCTTCGTATTGAAGGAAGTATTGCAAGTTCCAGGATTGATGAAGAATCTGATCTCTGTGGCGATGTTGGAAGACAAGGGGTATGATGTGGTCTTCAGTGAAGGAAAGGCTTTCCTGCGCAGTAAGACAACTGGAGAGACCCGGAAGATAGGGGTTTGAGTCAAGAACCTTTATCAGTTGCAAGTAGATGGCTGTGCAGCAATGGCATGCAAGGCGGGAGAAGTGGTGAGCCGGGATGATGAGGGCGAACTGTGGCACAGGAGATTGGGCCACCTTCACCATGGAGCTTTGAAGATTCTGCAGCAGATTTCTACTAGACTTCCTAAGGGCACTCTTGCGCAGTCAGATCAGTGCAAGGGGTGTACTTTGGGGAAGTATGTGAAAGCCACCTTTCACGAGAAGGATAGTCGCGCCACGACGATCCTTGAGAGAGTTCACACAGACGTGTGTGGTCCTTTCTCAGTTGCTTCGACAGCAAAGCACAAGTATTATGTGATCTTTGTCGATGATTTCTCTCGAAAGTGCTGGATCTTCTTCATGCAGAAGAAGAGCGATACATTCGCGAAGTTCTGTGAGTTTAAAGCACTGGTCGAGAAGGAGTCGGGGAAGAAGGTGATTGCTCTAAGGAGTGATAACGGTGGTGAATTCATCTCGACTGAATTCAAGGAGTTCTGCAGCGCAGAAGGGATTCAGAGAGAGCTCATCGTACCCCATAACCCACAGCAGAACGGGGTGGCTGAGTGGAAGAACAGAACGATCGTGGGTGCTGCACGGGCGATGTTGCATGATCAGGGCCTACCCCTTCACTTGTGGGCCGAGGCATGCAATACAGCAGTGTATGTGCAGAACCGTTGTCCTCACAAGATTCTTGGCATGAGTACACCGGAGGAGGCTTATTCTGGCAAGAGGCCTGACATTTCCCATTTGCGGATTTTTGGTTCTCCTGTCTACATGCATGTGACGAAGGATGCCAGAAAGAAGCTGGATCCGACCGCAGAGGTTGGAATATTTGTGGGGTACACTAATACACCTCACAACTATCGGGTGTATTTTCCAGACAGTCGCAAGACTGTTGTGCGACGGGATATCAAATTTCAGGAGGAGAAAGCCATGCAGTGTTCGCTTGAGAGGGAGCCACACTTGCATGCAGATGAGGAGCTATTAGTTCCTAAGGAGGAGCTTCCAGATGTGGATCAGCCACAAGAGGAATTTCATGCAATGGAAGAAACCACTCATGCAGCGCCAACCATCAGAGGGCGCAAGCGCACTACAGAAGCTGAGCGACTGGCTCAAGATGCAGAAAGAGTTGTAGGACCACCTACAGCACAGCGCAGATAGAGACAGTCACCAGACCGGTACACTGGATACATGGATCTTATGAGAAAATGTGTCGTGACAGAACCATCCTCTTTCAAGGGAGCTGTGGAGGAACCCGCATGGGTAGATGCCATGGTGGAAGAGTATGATTCGATTGTCAGAAACAATGCATGGGAGATTGTCCTGCGACCGGAGGGGAAATCAATGGTGGGTTCGCGATGGATCTAAAAAGTGAAGCAGGCAGCTGACGGGAGAGTGGAGAAGTACAAGGCAATATTTGTTGCCAGTGGCTTCTCACAGATCGAGGGGATCGATTATGAGGATACCTTTGCACCTGTCGCAAGGTACTCTTCCATACGGACGATCCTAGCTCTCTCAGCGCAGATGGGGTGGCACATCCATCAGATGGATGTGAAGACTGCATTCCTCAATGGAGTCATTGAGGAAGAGGTGTACATAGAGCAGCCCGAAGGTTTCGAGATCTTCAGCAGTGAGTCACATGTTTGCCGACTCAAGAGAGCACTGTACGGGCTGAAGCTAGCACCTCGTGCTTGGTACACACGGATAGACAGTTATTTCACCGGACTTGGATTCTCCAAGAGTGAGGCGGATCCTAACCTGTACCAGATTGTGGTGGAGGGGAAGTTGTTGATCATTGTACTGTATGTAGATGATCTGATTTTGATGGGTGATGAGCTGTTGATACTTTCATGCAAGGAGGATCTTGCTAGATAGTTTGAGATGAAGGACTTGGGCCTCCTTCATTATTTCCTGGGATTGGAAATTTGGCAGCGCAATGATGGACTGTTTGTTTCTCAGGGTAAGTATGCCCGGGAGATACTGGAGAAGTTCAACATGCATGGCTGCAAGCCTGTTGATACTCCTCTTCTTGGAGGTTGGAGGAAGGAGGATGCTACTTCAGCGGAGGTAGTGGATGCCACTGTCTATCGACAGTTGGTGGGGTCGCTTATGTATCTGGTCAATACACGACCCGATATATGCTATGTTGTTAACCAGCTTTCGCAAGCTATGGTTAAGCCTACCAAGCTCTTTTGGAAGGCAGGCAAGCATGTATTTCGTTATATTAGTGGCATCGGGATATGGTGCATAGTGCAGAGACGGGAGGATGGAGCGAAGCTTTAAACTGCGATGCGAGATTGGGCGAGGCAACGGGCCAGAAAGAGCATCTGGAGAGTTTCGATGTCAATTCGACGAGCGGTTTCACAGTGCAGGGAAACGGATATCCGTGGCACTTAGTTCGGCGGGCGAGAGTACATGGCAGCTAGTTGGCTGCATGCAAGGCTATTTGGATGAGGAAGATCCTCGTCGGATTGTTCGGGTCACACTTGGAGCCTATTGTGATTTATTGTGATAATCAAAGTTGCATCAAACTCTCGGTTAATCCAGTATTTCATGATAGATCTAAACACATTTACATCTGGTATCATCATATCATAGATTGTGTGCAGCGGAAGGTCATGTTACTTTCATACATTCCTACGGAGGATCGGGATGCTGATATCTTGACGAAGGCGCTCACCAGGAGCAAATTCGAATACCACAGGGGCAGGATAGGGGTTGTAGATAATCCATATCTTGTTGAGAGGGAGTGTTGAGATTGCAACAAGATGATGAGCTTAGTGGAAAGGAGTCGCCTTCACTAAGTGGGCTTGCAGGCTATTTTTGGCGCAAAGTCTATTTTTAGACTATGTCTATTTTTAGACATATGGATCATGTTCTATGAGTTGCAGGATGCTATTTGTGGATGGTTGGTCAAGTCGAGAAAAATAGATGGACATATATTTTTAGACATACTGGGTGGAATCTATTTTTAGATTGCCAGTCTAAAAATAGATATGTCGAATATTATTAGCTCTTAATAATATTTGGACTATAAACTTCAGTTTATTCTCTTACAACACTTCAATTGGAGCTACGGATGTCGCTCATGCATCTGAAAGAAGGAATTATGCTATTCCAAGGGGTTTGGTGAGCTCATGCATGGTTGACTTCAGTTATAACTCAAGTGGCAGAGTTTGGTGGAGTTGATGGGAGAGTTGGTGGAGTTGATGAGACAGTTGGTGGAGTTGTGTTCTGTTTAACTTAGTTGAACTAGTTGTATTTAGTCTAACTGACAAATACACTAGTGATGAGTGGTGTGAATTAATTATTAATTAATTCACTAATTATTAAATCATTATTCAACTCAAGAACACATCAGTTTACTACAGTGCATGGGCAGTTCAGTGAAGACCAGTGGAAGAGGTAGATGAAAGGGTGAGTTTGCTATTAGTTGCGACATCAGTTGTGCATGAGATTTGCGCAAGCATTGGAGGAGATTGCCCATGAGGATTGCGCAGTTGAAGCCAATGAAATTTGAACT
The DNA here is from genome assembly GCA_034641835.2 of Pinus albicaulis. Classification (NCBI taxonomy): domain Eukaryota; kingdom Viridiplantae; phylum Streptophyta; class Pinopsida; order Pinales; family Pinaceae; genus Pinus; species Pinus albicaulis. Next base: position 683,880,614 of record CM076572.1, on the reverse strand, counting down.
TGGATCTCTCATTGAACCAACTTGGATTGCACAGTAGAGGCAGGCAACTAGTGGATGAGTTTTGAACCTGTGACTTGTTCAAAACTGAGCTAGTTTGTGTGTAACTTTTGGAGACAGTACTGAGTACTTGTGAGGAGTATTGTACTGAGATTGTTACATTTTCTCTTCTATTATAATATACAAAATAGCTGGGGGTTTTCAGCTATAAGCTTTCCCCATTACATATTGTGTTTATGTGCGCATACGACTATTTCTATTTCCGCAAATTGTTGATCAATTGTAGAAGAGGTTATGTGTTATGCATGAATTCGAATTAATGTGTGACCATGATAATCTCAGTGGATAAATCTTCATTATTCAGCAAATTTATACAGTGTCCATTTACTGTTTAAGAAGTGTATGAACCCTTGTGCATTAGTTTTGAAGCTTGGAGAAGTAACTTTCAGCTCACATTCCAAAAACATATCACATGCCAGAAGCGTAGCGCAGCTCCTCCAGAAGCGTAGTAGGAGAAATTTGGCACAAATTTATTGTTTTTTATTCAAACCTTAGCATATGTAGAGTATTCTGGTCAGAAGGGAGGAGATTTATCGAACATCAAAGGATAAAATGAGTTGAAAAAGTCTCTTTTACCCTTTTATAACATCATAAAATTTCTTTTTTGTCTTCTAATGAAAGCTTACAATTTTTTTGAAGAAATTTATTTTTTGAAAAAATAATAATTAAGAACACACTTTATTTCAGGAAAGACAAAGTTTCTTTACTTGTTTCCCTATCTTTTCTAACTCCATATGAAAATGTCTTATATGGTGAAAATGAATTTATATTTTCCTTCTTTCATGACATAAATTGACTCTTATGATGTCAAAAAAAATGAGACCTAGACTTTGACCTAGATGAAGGTGTGTTGAATTACCTTAGAACCTAAACGATAAATGGATGAAATGACCTCTAAGATGATAATTACCATGAATGGAGTGAAGGGAGTAGCATTTCATACATATAAATATTCACTGAACAAAATTTTATTTGAAACTTGACTTGAAGCATGAAATTTTGACCAAGGACCACTAATAAGTAACCCTGAAAGAGTACATTTGATAACTAAACATTTGGACACTAACATTGGCTCTAGATGGGGATGGAAAATCATTAAGGAGGTGTCAATAATGCCATAAATCAGGTAGTCTCATCCATTTTTAAATGGAGTCAAAACGGCAAATTGAAAAAACTTCGACAAACTGAGATGATTAACTAAAACAGAAAATGACTTTGACTCTAAAATTGACTTGAATTTTTGAACTTTTTGAAAGAAAAACATCAGCTGATCATGGAATTCTCATGGCCTTCTCATCGGGCTTAAAACTTGTACAACACATTACTTATTCTTCAACAATAAATAAAAGTGATATTTACAATGAAAGTGAACATGTTTCTTCAAGACTAGGTAAGGTAATGCTTGGGGAACCTACCATTCATTGATCCTCCTAGAATTTCTCTCCCATTAAGATATTCTATCAAAAATGCCTTATCACCCCTGAATTTTTTAATCTTGTATGGATCTTTCCATAGGTTATCAAACTTACCATGCTTGCCTTTGTCTTCATTTCGAGCATCCCATCACAGAACACCATCCTAACTTGAAATGATTGGCTTTATTCTTCTTGTCATATATCTTCTTGATTTTTTCCTAAAGTTTTGAAGTGATATTGAAAACTTCTTCTCTTGACTACTGCAAATGAATCATTTGACCGATTATTCATTGAATATCATTTGGCTCACTGTCAATATCATGCATAATTTTCATCACTAGCACTGCTAGAGAAGTGGGAAACAATGTGTCGACACCATACAATAGGTGAAAGGGTGACATGCTGATTGATATATTTATGCTAAATTTTTCCTCCCATAGAGAATTTATGAGCTTCTTATTCCAATTTATTTTGTTCTCTTGCAGCAATTTCTTGATTATGTTCACTAATGATTTGTTTGATGATTCATCCAACCTGTTTCCTGGAGGATAGTATGTTGTATAATGCCCAAGTATTATGTGATATTTATCACAAAATTGAATCATATTTTTGGACTTGAAGGTGGTTGCATTGTCAGTGATAATTTTTTATGGGCAACCAAAATGAGACAAAATATTTATCTCCAAAAAATAAATAATGATGGTGTTTGTAGCTTGCCTCATCGAGATGGCTTCAATCCACTTTGTGAAGTAATCGGTGGTAGTGAGTTTCCACTTATGTTGAGCTGATGATGGAAGATGGATATCTCCAATGAAATCAAGACCCCATTGCTGGAAGGGTGCTTGAACTGCAATTGGTTTCAAGGGCAGCGGTAAAAGTTTTCTTTTTCCTTGAAAAAATTGACACTCATGATAGCTCATGATAGTCTTATAAACATTGGAAAATAATCTTGGCCAATAAAATATAGCCCTAAGTATATTTTTTTCTGTAGTATTCTAGAAAATATGACCACCAAAATCACCTTTATGAAAGTATTTCATCACCTTATCAACTTCTCCTTCTACCAAGAAATTCAACAAAATTTTGCCCAGGTATTTCCAATACAAAACAATGTTAATACTGAAATACTTAAGAGTCTTCAACTTCAGATATTTAGCTTTACTGCTAGGAAAGCCAGGAGGAGGATTAAAATGTTGCAACACATGTATAATATTAGCATACCATGGTGAATAAGAAAAAATTTAAGATATCTGAGGTAATGGATCAACATCTTGCTCCTCAGATAATGCAACAATAAAATTGATGTCCAAGGCATGCAAGTTTGAGTCCTCCATGAGCTTAGCCAAGCCTCGTCTCTTGATCAACTCTGTAGGTTTAATTTCCAAGTCATACCCCAGCATGGCAGCTATCCACTTTCCACACCAACATTTAGGATCATTCTATGTGAGCACATCTTCGATAGCAGCATTTGAGACATATGCAAGAACATGATAGTGAAAAATATAGACTTATAAGTCCTTCAATGCTTTAACTAGCACCAAGGCCCGTTTCTCAATTATATTGTACTTCAAGGATGTGTCTCTTATGGTTCTTCGAAAGAAGGTGATGGGTTGTTATGTTTTCTAATCTTTTTTTTTCATTACGACACCAACAAGAGTATGTTCAGAAGAAAAGGAAAAGATGATAAAATCAAGTGTGTAATCAAGGTTGATGAGTATAGGAGCATGGGATAAGGAAAACATAACTTGATTGAATGATTTCTTTGCTTCATCAAATCACTTCACCTCGTTGTCTTTCTTAAACATATCAGTAATTTCTATTAAATGATCAACAAGGTTAGGAATAAACCTTCTCAAGACGTTGATTTTACCATTGAATGACTGAATTTCCTTCTTGCTTCTAGGATAGTCCAAATTATAAATTATTTGAATCCTTGAAGGATATATTTAGATGTCATATTATATATGATATGACCAAGAAATTTCCCTTCTTCCATAGCGAACAAGCTCTTCTTTGGATTCAACGATATGCTGAATTTTCTGCATTTCTAAAAAACTGCCTTCAAATGCTTTAAGTGCTCTTAATTTGTCTTGGAAAAAGCTATGATGTCATTGATATAAATGACCAAAAATAAATCCGTTTCTTTGGCAAAGGCAATATCCATCGCTCGTCGAAAATTTTCTCCTACATTCTTCAATCCAAAGGGAATTTTAGCATACATTAAATTACCCCATGATGTTGTAAAGGATGTCTTCTCCTGATCATCCCAATGAACTAAAATTTGATTGTATCTGTAATATCCATATAGAAATGAAAGTCTGGAAGAACCAACCACCCTTTGCAGAATATGATCCATCTTTGGAAGTGGGTATTTTTCTTTCAACGATACTTTATTTAGATTTCTGAAATCTATACACAAGTGAATCTCATTGGTCTTCTTTCTTACTGGCATGAAGTTCGACATCCAATTTGAAAAATGGAGAGGAAAAATAATACAAGAAATATACAACATGTTTACATATTTTTGAATGGAGGGCAGCAACTTGGCATTCATTCTCCTTATTTTATGGCGGAAAGGTTTCTGATCGGGATTTAAAGGCATAGTGTGTTGAATTATGCTCTTATCATACAGTTTCAAATCATAATACTCCCATGAAAAAACATCAACAAACTGAGACATGAGTGCTGCATATTTACGTTTCATTTATGAACTCAAGGATTTTTAAATCTTGATCATTTTAGGCATTTCAGGAGTTCCAAGATTGAGGTCTTCCATGCCTACTTATGTTGGAAGCATTTTCGGTTTTTGTGCAATATCATCTTGGCCAAAATATCATCCAAAGGCACAAGACCTCTTGGAATGAATTTATCATTCAACTGAAGTACTTTCATTTATAATGCTTGCATTTCTTGGTCATCCTCATAAAAATTATCATCTATTTATGAACTGACAAACTCCTCTTTCTTCTACAAAAAGTTGTTTATTTTCTTTCCATATTAGAAAACTCACCAATACTGAACATTATCTGGAAAATTAGGGTGATGTTTGACGTTAATTTCATACTTATTGTTGGTATACAGTGGAATTTTGAACATGTTGGGTAAAGTGGAAAGAGAATCAACAATAACATTATTCTCCCTTGGAATCAATGACAAAGTATACTCATTGAAGGTCTTGAGGACATATAACACTGAATTTTAGTAAGCTCACATTCTAGGATGATTGGCCTGGTATTACCCTTTGAATTTATTTATTACCAATTCATAATTTCCATACACATAAATTTTCTTGGCACCTAATTTATTGATAATTTTCAAACCGACTATCAAAACCTCATACTCTTCTTCATTGTTTGAACAATCAAATGCAAATTTATAAGAATACATACGAAAATTAGGAGGAAGGTTAAGTGATTGATTCATAGGGCTGTGAATCCACACTCCAATTACATCTCCTTCCTTACCTAAGGCTCCATCTAAATCCATGGTCCACAACCATTTTCTTCATCGAGAAGTTGTGATTTGGATGATTGATCTTGAATCATTGCTTGAGAAATGTCTGTTGTGCCAATAGGTTCTATTTCTTTCACTTTTTAATCTATTTTTTTTACTAATGCACTTGGCTCCAAGCCACTTAGCATATTTTCTTGGTTTTTTGCACCTAATATTTAAAACATAATTTGAAAATTATGAATTTTATGTTTTTTATTCCATCAAAATTTCTGAAGATGCTGAAAATTCATCATTGAACAAGATAAAATATTCTAAATGCATGTGAACAACATTTATGGGGTGATTATTAGGATTTTATTTGCTACTAATAATGTATTTCATCTTATTTTACCGATAGAGTTTTATGAGTTCCCCGAAGACGAATATTGTAGCATAGGAAAAGTTGAGGTGCAAGGTGCTTCTAATTTTTTCTCCCCATGAATGGGAGAGAATCATTCCATATCTAGGAGGGATATAGGCTACAAAAACGTCCATGAGGACATTATTGGCTGGAATTTTCTCTAAATACACCACTAGATATTTAATGAGGCCAAGACATTTAAACCTCCCCAAATCAAAAGAGTAAAGGTCATGGTAGGGTCTTGTGATATCCAAACCTAGTTTTTCCATGATTGCTTTAGGAATAAGGTTATGAGATGCTCCAGAATCAAGCATGGAGTTATGAAGGATAAAATCATGGATTTTGAGGCTAAGATAAAAAGGGGGGACCTCACTATCTTCTAAGTCACCATCAATAGCAGGACCAAATAAAAGTTTCGGGTTATTGTCACTGACATTGACCATATAAGGCATCTGATCTACCCTAAGAAACTTGGCTACTTGAAACATATACTGGTCATTCTTGACTATTTCAGTTAAAGGAATGGAGACTTTCGGTTTTAGATTTCATTTTTTAGACTAAAAAGAGCACAATGTTTTTCTACCTCTTTATATGGTTCATATTTCTTCTCAAGTTGATCTTTGTGTGAAGTCTCCTTTCTCTGTCCTCCATCTTGAAATTATTTATATTTCTTCTGACTACTGCTAGAAGCTTCATTTCTTTCACATGATTAGGAACAATAGGTCCTTTATCTTTTCTCTGATTTGAGGTAGTGGTCTCTTTATGATGAGCCTATGTTTGAGAATTCTATTTTTTCTGAATTGAGGTGATAGGAACATTCCTATTCCTCAAACCATACCACCTATGTACTTGAGTAAGAGCATTCTGATATCTCCTCTGGTAATATTTTGTTTGCACTGATAAAATGTCATCATTTGACAAGACATATTTCTGATCATCTGGTGCATACATTTATGTAGGAAACTAATCTTCTTCAATGAGGGAAATAGGCTGTTGATTTTCCTCAAACAAATAATTTTTTCCTAAAATTTATTCTTCTTATTCATTAGGACCTTCGGTGTTGTTTTGTAGAAATGGAGTGTGTATTTGCTACTGACTTTGTGGATCCTATCCCCTCTATTCCTGTTGCTTGATTCTATATCGAGGCTACTGATTTTGACCCCTTAAACTGGGATTTCTAATTGAGGTTTTAGATTTTCTATCCACGATGGTCATCTTTTCCATCATCTTCTACATTGTTTTGATTAAGGTGTTGAGTTTTCCCTCTGATGAAGTACATTTTTCTTCCTTGATGGTTGCCCTTTTCTCTGTTTTAATTTTTGACTTTTTGATAATCATATTATCTTCAACACTCACTAAATTTATCTGCTATTGAAGGGTAGATGGGTTTCTTTCTCCCAGCTGGTAAGCCATTTCAGGATCAAAACCATCAGGGTAATGAAGTAATGCAAGGCCTGGAGGAGGCTTGATATTTTCAGGAATGGAATCATTCATTTTGTTGAACCTAGTTTTGAAGTCTTGTACAAATTCATTAGGCTTATTTTCAAGGCATTTTATTCAGCTACAATATGTAATGGATTCTTCTTTTCCTCCCATTTTTCCATAAACATGTGAATTATATGCTATGAGTTAGCTACTGAACCAGCTGTTAGGGAGTGAAACAATTTATTTACCTCTCCTGAGAAACTGTGTGCTAGGATGTGCATCTTGGTGTCATCACTGTCGATCTCTTCAGGATAGATGAAATCAATTAATATGACAATGTGTTGGTGAGAAGTAATGTTACACTGAAAATTGTCATCCTGACATTCTTCTATGTGTATGAGCTCATTATTACTCATACTTATCCCTTTGCAAGTCTAACATATCAGTTCCTCATGTCAAGCCTTGAAAATCAGAGAAAAGTTCCTAAAATTCTCCTAAACTTAGGTATCGCACTTTCTCGCTATCTTGCCTGTGGTCCCGCACCCAATGTTAAGCTATCCTGTGCACCTGAACACAATTTCTCTTTTTTTTAGGTGTGGACCCCTGTAAGATAAAAAAGGTGCAAGTAATTTCCAAAAATCTCAATAAAATTGAATTCTAGAAGCTTCCAGAAAATATTTTGTGGTGATAGAACCGCTCTTATGAGGTGCATGTATCCCTTACCTTATGGATCTAACCCCTTGATGTGAAGAGATTATCCCTTTGAAGGAGGATTCTATCCCTTCATAGTTGGAATAGAAAACCTCCTCTATTCTACTATAAAAAGAGGCATTGGGTAGCCTCAAAGGGGAGTTGAAGCTTTAGAATATTTGAAGTTAAGTGCTGTTGAGATTCAGACTCAGTTAATTAAGAATTTTGTGAGGAAATATTACATACCTCTAGTCATCTTGATTGAGGAGTGTAGAGTTTATCAAATTAAAGGCGATTACTTCTTCAAACCCCAGAAAGTCTTGTGAAACATCAAGGCTCAGGTTGTAAGGATTTTCTTCTTTTGAAATTAATACAAATATACTCATTTTTCTCAATAAGCTTTCAATCAATAGTTTATTTCATATATTTCTTGATCACTATGATAATCATGGTTTATGATGATTTCTATATAGGTGCTATGTAATATTTTTCTTGTTTGTGATTGCAGGTTTACGAGGAAAACTCCTTCAAGCACACGAGGGACAACAACGATTTCAAACAAGCATTGGACAAACGGTAGGTCCTTAACACCTCTATAGAGCTTTTCGTAGATCATATATGCTTAGAGAAAGATTATTCTATTTGGCTGTTTGTTGCTAGATACTTTTAGTACTAGGGAGATCGGTCTTGTCCGCAAGACGGATTAATCCTCCAACAAATTGGCGACCATACTGGGGAAAGAGCTTGTTGTTTTGGTTCTCTTTTATTTTGATTTGAGAAAACATTTTTCCTAGTTTTTGATTGACAGACATCTGCCTGGGTAGCTTAGGTTTTCTCTGTTTTTGAAAATTTTGAGATCGTTTATGTTTTTTCTCTAATTTTTCCTGGAACCGCACTTTGCCTTCTTTGCACAGTGCAGGCAGTTTCGCATTTTTGTTGTAGTAAACAGTGCGGTACCGCACCTGTTACTTCTGCAAGCCTGCAGATCCTGTTAAAATTTTGAAAATCTTTGGATTTATTTCTTTAGTTTGTCTTTATTGTGATTTAGAATTTTTGGTTTCTGCCTAGATTGATGATTGTTTCTGTCAAAAGATTTATGTGAATGAGTCTTAGCAGTATTGGTGTTTTGATGATTTTCTAGAAGTTTTGCGTTTTGGATTGTCTTTCGCTTGGTCTTTGTAGCGATTCGAAGGATTGACTGTTGGAAGTACCTAAGATTACATTGGTTTTTTGTCTTTTGCTGAATCTGGCCTGATTGTGAAGTCATCCTCTATTAAGAAATAGAGTTACCTGTTTCTTTTCAAACCTTCGAAAAGAAACTTTGTTATTGGTTTTTGAATTTCATTTTTTATAAAAAGATCATTGAGTGTTTTTGATCTGTTTGTCATTCTGAATGAATAGATCCTTAGTTTGCTGAATAACTAAGTAAAACCTTCTTCAAAAAAAAAAATCTTAAAGCTTTAATTCAATTAGATTATTAAAATTTGTAGGTCTCAGAATTAGTTTGATAGTTTTTAGTGTTTTTCATAAAATTTTGTAGATCTCTTTTGAAGAGAACTTGTTTTGTAGCTTCAAGTTTTTGAAAGTGAAAGGATTTTTCTTATGAGCTTTGATAGTTTGTTTCATTTTTGAGTTATTTTTGAAAAGACAAAAATATTTTCTTTCAATTGCTCTTAATGTTTAAAGAAGGAATTGTTCATTAAAAGAATTGCATTCTCCAACTTTTCCTTAATTAGAATTTCATTGAAAGGAAACGATCTGATTATCATTTTTAGGTGCATTTTTAGTGTTTTTGGAAGTTGAGTTTTCACACCATCATAGTTTCACTTCCGCACCCATTGACTTAAGAAACAACTCTTAAAATTAACACTTAATTAAAATTCATCTAGCAATCTTTTTATTTTCTAGGGCTCTTATCACCAACATAGTTTAGGCTATTATCTTGGAGTAGGGAGTAATTAACTCTCCAAGGTAGTAAAACAAGCAAGTAGAAAAATCTTGTGGTAGCAAATAAGCCCAATCGTAATTTGTATAATCTGGGAAGCTTCTATTAAAGAAGTAAATCACGAGATCATGTCCGAACCTTTGAGACAATAAATTATGTTTCATTGGGGAAGATAGAATATTTTGCGCGTATTACAAATGGTAAACCTCGGATTAACCATTGTCGAGGAGCCTGGGGTCACTTGTCGGTAAACCTCGGATTAACCATGTCGAGGAGCCTTCAAGGTGATTGAGCTTAGTTACTCTGCCCTTGCACATGAGATCAGATCGTAGACTGTTCCCCCAGTTATATTTGTTACTATTGGTAACCTTAGTGTCCAAAAATTTAATATTATTTCCTAAGGTGACGGTGAAGGAAATATCTCACTGTACCTGGAGAAAATGTCGATTAGACTCACTTGGACTCTCTGGGGGGTTCTCTTCACACGAGATGGTTTTGTGAGGAAACTTGTGCCAGTCTGTTTCATTAAGCAGGTTTTCGGGGTAACTGTTCCAACCCCCCTTTCTGTATTAAATTTCTACTAAGTTGGATTTCATCACCAACTAGTGTTTTTAGTACGGGAAGTTATTGTTTGTGTGTTGTTTGAACTCCTAGATTTTTAAGCGTGTGATTCAGCTATTTGTTCTTAAGATACTTTAGGTGTTTTCATTGAGGTTTTCTTTGTTTGCGTGTGATTATTTAAATATTTAATCGTGGCGGAATTGCCAAGACATTCCCGGAGAATACAAGGGAAACCCCCTAAATATTCACCAAGTCAGCTTGAAGGGCTTCGTGCTCTGGTATCGTCTAGTAGCAGTAGGATTAAATCAATAGAAGTTGTAACTTCATCCATAGTAGTTCATCCTGATTATCAAACACCCATAATAGAACACATTTAAGAGCCGATTTCAGTTTCTGAAGTTACTAGTAGTATTTCTCCTGCTAGTGAATGGGCTGACGAACCTGAAATCTCTGAACCTGAAACTAAACCTTCTGTTTTGGAAACATATTCAGGATTTATTTCACCAACTTCCAACGATCTTGGTTCACCTAGGGTAAGAAATATTGTCACTAACGATCTTCCATCTGGACTAATTTCTATTGAAGAACTCACTAATCCAGACGAAGAGTTATCTCTTCCCAATACCCCTCAGTCGTTAAATCTTAGGGAGCGTGAATCAATTTTCTACAACCCTATTCGAACTACTGCTTGGAACTTATCCTTAACGAATTTTTTAGAGAATCCGAGTCTTGATTTTTCTCCACCTCGAGTTCCATTTCATCCAACACCCAGAGGTTATTATCTGTCATCCATTATGGCAGGAGAATCATCCATGTTTTCCCAGACACCGGAATCATTTTTACATGGTGGTCCTTCCGTTCCTTAGGGATATCAGGCTCTGTCTGGTACTTTCTCGGGGGTAGTTCTTCAACCGATTGAAAGCATGTTATCATCAGGTTTAAGTGGAATTAAAACTAAAATGTTGAGCGAAGGGAAAAATTTTATGATGTCTAGTAATATTCCAAATCCGCAACCTCAAGGAAGTCAGGTATCGCCTGGAGGGCAATCTCAGGGAAATCAGTTACCGCCTGGGGGGCAACCTCAAGGTAGTCAGTTACCGCCTGGGGGGAAACCTTCAGGAAGTCAGTTACCACCTGGGGGTCAACCTCAAGGTAGCTTTTTCCCAGGACAAACTGTGGAATCATATTATTTTGGGGGACAACCCTAAGGGCAGTACATACCTCAGGGTTACCAACCTTCAGGACAGTACACACCCCAAGGTAAGCTTAATATGCTCCTCAGGGTCCTTATCAACCCCAGCTTCAGTACGCGCCTCAAGGTTATCAACCTCAAGGTCAGTACCCAATTCAAGGTTACCAACAGCCTTTTGGTTAGTCATCTTTTCAAGGAGCTGGAAATTTACCACTTACTTATCAAGCCTACGTTCAACTAGGTTATGGTCCTTATGTTCAACCTTCTACGGGACAATATCTCGGAATGAATATGGTGTGGGATCTGTCCCAATATCAACAGCCTATGCAGCCTAATGTGCAGTTACCTTTTCAGCCTGGACAGCCTTTAGTTTCTGGTCCAACCCAGCAACCTGTCCAGCCTACTATTAAAACTCCTGCACCTAGTTCTGTTCAGCAGTCTGCGCCTATTACACCTCAAACTCCGCCTCAAACTGCTGCAACTCCTGCTGTTTCTGTCCAACCTGTAACACCTATTTCTAGAGTATCTGTAACGCCGAGTTCGTCTATCCCTGCATCTGTGCAAATCCCTCAAGTCTATGTACCCCAGTCAGGGCCTTTTGTTCAGACTTTGATTCAGATGCCTGGAGGATAAGCTGGTACGAGTACAGTTGTCACAAGTCAACCACAATTCACGTATCAACCGTACCAGGGATTTCCTCAATTCGGTCCCGGTTCACAAAATCCAAATTATCAGTATCAACCGTACCCTAGCTATATTTATCAGCAGCCTCAAAAACCCCAGTTTGGTCTGGTTAATCCTGGTTTTCCAGGAGGTTCACAATTCCTAACGCAAATCCAATTCCCAGTTATCCTGGGTATCCACCTCCTGGAACTACTTTGTCTACTCAAGGTTTTCGTGACCCTAGCCGTCAATTACCATTTATTGCAACTTTGGATTTACCTGATTTGACACGCCTTACGAATGATCCAATTTTCCATTATCCATATTGGCTGCCAATGCCACATAAGTTGCCCAATGATATACCCAAATTCGAAGGTAAGTCAGGAGAGGATCCATCAAATCATGTCATGACTTATCACCTCTGGTGTGCATCTAATTCAATTATTGATGATTCAATTCGCTTACATCTTTTCCAAAGAACTCTTATTGGTCTTGCAGCCAAATGGTACATTGAGTTACCACGAGGCTCATTTCATAATTTCAGTCAGTTAGAAACTGCCTTCTTGAATCATTTTCAGTTGCCTGTCAGATATGAAAATGGCACAGAATTATTAAATTCACTTAAGCAATCTACGTCTACATATATTTCTGATCATATTCATGAGTGGCGACGTAGAAGGCATTTGGTGAAAGTTTATATTCCGGATCAAATTTTGGCAGAATGGTTTGTTAAATCATTGTTGCCCAAGATCACTGAAGATGTAGCCAAGGCCAGTGTTGTTACTGAAGAGCAAGTGATTGCTCAAGCTCAGTACCTTGAACTCATTTACACACAGTCAGGTACTTTACACGAAAAAATCCCCGACCTTCCAAAACAAGGTCAGATAGCTGCCGCTCCTTCAGGGTCCCATGCTTCTGATGGCATGATTGGTACAGTCAATATGAAAAGTAAGAAGAAATCTTCAAAGAATTCTTCTCCTATTATAACTTTACCAGATTCCCCGAAAGGAGAATCTTCCCCCGAAATTTCTGCCGACATTCATGTCGTAGAGACATCTACGGCTAAATCTAAATCTGGTGGTAAAAAGAAAGGGAAGAGTAAAAACAAGAAAAATTCGAAAAAGAAAACTGATAAAAATGAATCCAATGAAGAAAAGTGCAAACCTCGTTACCCTTGTTACATTTGTGACGAGGATCACTTCACTAAGGAATGTCCACATCGTGCAGAGGTTGAAAAATTCATTAAAGGTTCACAACAACCTGTTGTCTTGAAGGATCCTTTTCCGACTCAAGATAGCAAGATGGTTGGTTCCACTTCGACTGCTTCAGAAGAACCTATTTTGATGATGTCTCATGTAAGGATTGCGACACGATCGCAAGATTATGGTACTAAGAATCCTGTTGATGGGAAATAAGAAAAATATTCTAATGCAAACGCATCAACTACACCTCCTCCTATTTCTGGTCTGCTACAGATCGAGAAATAGAATCCAGACTTAATAATCAAACTGCCTGCCAAAGGTGTTCTTCGTAAATTAGCTTTCAATCCACATGCGAGAGCTGCTCAGAATTACAACATTGTTGAAGACTTAGCTATTTCTCCTTCAGCAATGTCGGCTTTGGAAGTGCTGCAATCATGCCTAGCACAACATAAATTGATTTTGTCTGCTATAGGAGCTATAGATGTTCAGGATTCTAATCTTATAATCTTTGATTTAGAAAATAGTACACCTCATCTACCTCATCAAATGACTTTCCAGATACCAGTGTTAGTAAAAAACAGACCGATCTATCGGACTGTGATTGATGAGGGAGATTCAATGTGTATTATGTCGATTCAGTGTTGGAAATTGCTTGGTTCTCCTACACTTAACCAATCTCTGACGATTATTAAGGCTTTTGATGGTCGAGGTTTCCACCCTTTTGATATTTTGTAGGATTTACCCATAGGGTTCGAAGGTAAAACTGTAAATCTAGATGTGGAAGTGGTTGATGCCCCTCTAGATTACAACCTTCTTTTGGGTTGCAGTTGGTCTTATGCGATGACTTCTGTTGTTTCTTCGGTCTTTCGACTCATAAAATTTCCATATCAAGGAAAGATCGTCACAATAGATCAGTTAACTTATTTCTCTTCTGACCCAGCCTCTACAGAAACAATACAGCACGTTGGTAAAGTGACTATCCCTTATAAGGATGTTGGAGTAGGATTAGTTAAATATTCTGGTTTACTAGGAACTTTTGCCTTTCCTCCTCCTAATGCATCGCCTGTTGTTGCAACTATTCACATGATTTCGTCAAATACTATTATGTTTGATGATCCTTATATCATACCTTTTGATTCCAAGTTAGATTCAATTGATGGCATGATGCCTTTGAGTCCATTTGAACTTGCATACCAGGCTCTACAGTCACTTTCCAACATTTCTTCAACCAGACTCGATCCAATGAATGGGATCCCTGAAGAATCACTTTCTATATCCAGTTCAGCCACAACGACATTTCTAGATGTTGTTCATACTGATGAGCAGATTCGTGAATTTTTGTCTGTTGATGATTTACCATGGGAAGATCTGCATCACCGATCTTCGTCTTTACCTGAACCAGATCATTTTGAAGATGATTTCGCTTCAATTTTTACTGCTGAATATGTCAAAGAATCCCAGAATCCATTGCAAAATCCTAATTCTGAGTTAAATTTGGAAAATATTTCTCGAACGGTTACAATTGACATTTCAGTAAAACCAGGAATAATTGAAAACATTCATATAGGTGCTTGTTGTACTGAAGATGAAATTAAATCTTATAAAGCCCTATTTCAAGAATTCCATGATGTGTTTGCCTGATCTTATGAAGAAATGCCAGGAATTGATCCGTCAATCGTCATACATGAAATCAAGACTTACCTAGATGCCAAACATGTTCGTCAACGTTTACGTCAAATACATCCTAGAAAAGTTGCTGCTATCAAAGCAGAAGTTGAAAAATTACTTCGTGCGGGTTTTATTTTTCCAATTCCCTTGACGGATTGGTTATCAAATATTGTTCCTGTGATTAAAAAACAAGTAACGATACGAGTATGTATCAATTATAGGGATATTAATCGAGCTTGTCCCAAAGAAAATTATCCAACTCCCTATATCGATCAGATAATCGATGATTGTGCCGGTAGCGAAATGTTTTCCTGTATGGATGGATTTTCCGGGTATAATCAAATAAACATACTCCCTACTAATCAGCCAAAAAGAGCTTTTATTTTTCCATGGGGGACATTTTCTTATCGCAAACTACCCTTTGGATTGAATAACACTGGAGCAGCTTTTCAAAGGGCAATGTCTTATGCGTTTCATGACATTAAGCACATTGTGTAGCCATATCTTGATGATTTACCTGCTCATTCATCACGCAGGGCCGACCATCTCACACATTTACGAGCTATCTCTATGAGGTGTTGGCATTATACGATTAGGCTGAATCCACACAAATGTGTTTTTTGTGTA
Organism: Pinus albicaulis; assembly: GCA_034641835.2. NCBI lineage: Eukaryota > Viridiplantae > Streptophyta > Pinopsida > Pinales > Pinaceae > Pinus > Pinus albicaulis. The sequence goes on along the minus strand of CM076572.1, from coordinate 683,865,316 downwards.
GAATCGGGTCGTTTACTGGGATTTTTTGTTTCGAAATCAGGCATTCGCGTCGATCCGTCGAAGGTCGAAGCTATTATTAAATTACCTCCTCCTTCGACTTTACGCCAACTCCAAAGTTTGTAGGGGAAAGCGAAATTTTTACGTCGATTCATTCCTAACTATGCCGAGCTTACAAAGGGTTTCCCATGGTTGTTGAAACAGAACATTTCATTCTTTTCAGATGAGATTGCTGATCGATCTTTTGATGCGCTTAAACACGCGTTGACCCATGCACCGTTATTGCATCCTCCCAACTACAACCAGGATTACATTTTGTATCTCGCTACTTGTCATTCCACCATTGGGATGGTGTTAGTTCAGGAAGATGAACCTCACACTGAACATGTGATTTACTATCTTAGTCGGAATCTGCATCCGACCGAGATCAAATACACACATGTTGAGAAATTGGCATTGGCAGCTGTCCAAGTTGTCCAGAGATTTAGACACTACATCTTGTTATGTAAAACCACAGTAATTTCTGATTGCAACCCTATGATGTATATTTTAACCAAAAAATTTCTAGGGGGCAAGTATTCCAAATGGATATTTATCCTACAGGAATTTGACTTGGAGTTTGAGAAATCCAGGGCAAATAAATCTTTGGTATTTGCAAAACTGATGTGTGATTTTCCCTCTACTGATACTGAAACTGTGGTAGAAGAGCCCATTGCGAACAAATCTCTGTTTCTTATCAATACGCCAGATCCATGGTATGGAGATATTATTGTTTATCTCCAAACCCAATATTTTCGGCCTGAAATCTCACAATCTCAGCGATGGAAAATACACTTCCAATCCCAACAGTATAATATTATTGGTGAAACACTCTATCGTCGTGGAGCAGATTCTATTTTCAGGCGCTGTCTTGTTCATAAAGAAGTTGAAAAGGTGTTAAATGATTGCCATTCTGGAGCATGTGGCGGTCATATGTCTGGGTATTCCATAGCCCAAAAGATATTGCATGCTGGTTATTTCTGGCCATCTTTATTCAAAGATTGTATTTATGCAGTCCGGAAATGCCACAATTGTCAACTTTTTAATTGTAAGATGCACGCGCCACCCGCTCCTCTTCATCCCATAATTGTTGTTGGTCCTTTCGCGAAATGGGGTATCGATTTTATTACATGTAATCCTCACTCGGCCGGGGGGCATGCATATATTATCTTAGCCGTAGATTATTTTACTAAGTGGGCCGAGGCGATGCCTACATTTTCGGCTGACGGCAAGACTACTGCAACGTTCGTATTTAATCACATAATTGCTAGGTTCGGTGTTCCTCAAGCCATTATTACAGATCATGGAAGTCATTTTCGCAATGTCATGATGACTGAACTGACAGATCAACTTGGCCTGCATCATGATAGTTCCACTCCGTATTATCCACAAGCCAATGGTCTAGTTGAAGCCATAAATAAATTTTTAGTCACCATGATTAGACGAATTATTGGTATTCACAAAATGAATTGTCATTCCATGTTATTTTCAGTGCTTTAGGCATATCGAACCTAAGTAAAAACATCAACTGGTTTCACTCCCTTTCAACTCGTTTATGGTTTGGAAGCTGTGTTGCTAATTGAATGCGAAATTATGTCACTGAAATTAGCCATAGAATTACTCCCAGCTACGTCTGAGGAGGAGAAACGTTTCCTGCACTTAGCTTAGCTGGATGAGAATCGACGAAATGCCATAATAGTAAACGAGGCTCATTTTAAATGAATAAAAGCTCAGTATGATAGAAATGTTACTCCTCGGAATTTTCCAGGAGGAGACCTAGTCTTAGTTTATGATCAAGCCAACAATAAGCTAGGAGCTGAGAAATTCGTGCCCATGTGGCATGGCCCTTTTATTGTCAAGCGAAAGCTAACTAAAGGGGCCTATGAGCTAATATATTTCGACGGTGTCCCTTTGGATAAACCCATAAATGGACTTTATTTGAAGCGATACTATGCTTAACTTGGTATGGAGATATTTTTTATTAGATTAGATTTATTTACTGCTGGTGTGTTTTAGATTAGAAAAGCGTGCTTAGTTTAGAAGTGTGTTTTTGTCACTATTCCTACTTATCTGAGTTCTACTCTTGATATTGCAGATGTCGATGTCTCTTCAAACCTACATTGGTTTTGCTGATGGTGCTTGTTGTAGTACACAGAACATTTCTTCTGCAGCTTGGGTTATTTATTCACCCTCTGATGAGTTAGAATCCATGCATGGGGTAAGCCTTGGTCAAACAACGAATAAAATTGCCGAATATAGTGCAGTGATTGAGTTATTATCTGAATCCATATAATTTGGAATTCGTAGTTTGATTGTTAGGTTGGATTCTGAACTTGTTGTATTATAATTGAACCGAGTTTATGCCATTAGAAATCCAGTGTTATTACGGTTATTTTTAAGAGTTCGTCTCTTGGAACATGAATTCGATTACATTGAATATCAACATATTCCAAGACATTTAAATACATTAGCAGACGTAGTTTCTTCTAGTATGATAAATCGACATTTGCAATGATCAAAGAAGTAAAACAAATAACATCCATAATATGTATACACATAGCCGGTAAATAGTGATATATCATAGCATAGAATGTTTTCAAAAAATATACATCATCTTCGATCATAGGTTGGAAACACCTTATGATCAGCAAAATGGTAATACAAAAAACTCAAAAATATGAGTCTACAACACGATCATCCCATCACTGATGGTGATCACGATAATAAACCACTACCCGAGCCACCCTACACACGAAACTTCTAAAAGGTCCTGGAACACCAATCACGTATCTCTGCAATCTGAGTGGGATCTCATCTATGTCCATCTCTGGAATATCTAGAGTCAGACACTCTAGATGATGCTCTAAATCAGACAAAATTTCCACTGATTGGCCTACTAGGGCTAGTGCGGCTGCAACTGATTGTCTTCTGTCATAAGGCTAGAGATGGGCTGGTCGCCGTGGACCCACATCTGCATTCATAAAAAGCTTTTTGGTTATTAATTGATAAGATGATTAAAAAATAAAAATTATAATTTATAGTTCATTGAAAATGTTTTTACCTTATTCATCCCACTGTTCCCCGACTAGGAGAGTCATCTCCCGGTCGCCGCGGAAGTCTATCCCGGCATACAGAAAGTCCTCAATTAAAAAAAGTTAGCAGTCCATCCAACGAAAATACGAAGAAGGAAATCTAACAATCTCAGTGCCCTCAATACCGTGACAGGCCATCAATGCAACCCAATGAACCATCCTAGGTTCTTGGGGTCGACCAGCATCAACAGGAATACTTTGCGGAGCTAGCATGGGTACCCGCTCTAGAGCAAAAGTGACCACGATGGATCCATATCCAAATTTATTTAGTTTTCCATTTTTCTCTCTAGTCAGTTGGCCTTTTACATTGGTCAACACGGCTTCGCACCAATTGAAAATGGTGCCTCGGAAACAGTCTACAGCAATACGCATCTGGGAACCGGTAGCCACATGCAGTGCGACACTCCTACAAATTCTGGTAACAGTAAATGAAATCACTTTCAACTCAGGATGGATGATAGTTTTTATATCAATCCGTTTGTCCCTGGGGTCTGCTTCATCATTACAGAACTCTTGTCGAAGGCTAGCGATAGTTTGGCCACCTGGCCTAGTCCCAAACAAGGAAATTTTTTCGCTCCTCTTGGACAAACCAGTCAGAAAATAAATATCCTCCAGCTCAATTTCCAGCCGGTGGCCGCCATTAATGAAACACTGGTCCTACACATTCCACCTATTTACCAGTCATGTCAGGACGTCTACATGTGCTCTCATGCCCTGAATGGCCCAAAATTTATACAAACCGCATGCTTTTAAAGCCTGCATTGTGGGAAAATGGAGCATCATGGCGTCATCCACATCCTCATGCTCACATTCTCTCCAAATCAAAATCTTGCTAATCCTACAATGCATAAAAATATAAGTTATAACAATCTAATTTGAAAATTTTTGGGCGGGAAATGGAAAATTTGATTTTGAAATTCAATTGCGTGGGGACCGCACTTTTCCGAGGAGTAACATTAGAGCTGGAGGTTTCTGATGTTTAATTTATCACTGGATTGTCCCGCAGAGGTCCGATCCCTGTCTTGACTGGAAGCAGACCATTTGGGGAGAAGATGGAAGAAGTGATGGCACGAGTGTGTCGAGGAGCACAAATGGGATCAGGAAGCAAGAAGGTGGATATCCACACTATCCCTGATCTGGCATTGAGAGTGGTCCTACATACCATCACGCGGGCTGCAGGGTCACAGGCACCGCACGAGGCCACAAAGGCCCAACTCCTGCTGGCCTCGGAATGCATGAGTCCCCTACTGTTCGACTGGGCAACAGCAGTAACAATCAATATGAAAAGGCAGCTCACGAAATGCAAACAGGGTAAACTGAAATAGTTCGGCTATGGTTCCATCCTGGTATCATTCATTCTGGAATGCTTACCAATCTTCCAGGGCCAAGGGGACGCAGTAGCAGATCCGATACCACGAGAGCCAAGAATGGCTCGCTGGGCAGCATTGATGCCCAGAGCTGGAGGCGGCCAACAGATGTCCTGGAGGCCGGAATTCTTTAGGTGGTTACGGCGCCAGCTGATTGTCGTGGAAGACTGGCCCTATGCAGGAACTGACTTTACCGGAGACCCAGATCTCCCATTGCCAGAAGGAGATGACTGGGACGAGGAGTTGGGTAAGACCTCATGTTTTTTGATTTTATATTTTTATGTTTTTTTTGTTAATACACATTCGTCCTAACACATTTTATATATGCATGCAGATGTGGGACCTGAGAGACCAGCTGGGATGTCTCCAATCTCACGGAGGACACAACTCACCCCTGATCCTTAGGGAGAGGGCATCGGAGGAGAGGAGTTAATCCAGAATCTCGAGGGCATTGCCCACGGGATCCCAGACTATGCTCGGCTGGCAGACGTACCGATGGCATACCAGCGCCACACGGTGGGAGTTCTGAGTCATATCCACCGAATCCTGAGACGCTTAGTGCGTGTAGTCACATGCTATCATGAGCACCACTTGGATTAGCTCTTAGGATTTATACCACACCTATTTTTTGAGAGACATATCGTCTCTGGATGTACTTAAGACGATTATGTATATTTTGACTTTTATGTGACACACTCTATGTAAACATTTCGATATCTATATATATGTGCATATCTATTTCTGGATGGATCTTTCTTTACATGTGATGATGATTTATAAATTGCACAAATGTCTGTCTAATACCAAATTTTCTACTGCATCTGTTAGTGTATTCAAATGCCTGGGTATATGATGATATGTAATGTAGTCAAAATTCCTTTCCAGTAATCGAATACACAGATACAGACGTAAGATGGACGGGTTTCTTACCGAATAGTTTCCGTTCAGTTGTAACACCACAAGTTGCGAATCTAGATACACGAGCAATTCACGGATACCAAGGTTTACTGCCTCGGTTAATAATTCTAACACAACGCTATATTCCGCGATGTTGTTCATGGTACGTCCTAGACACACTCCTTGCAAGTTGATCAACTCACCAGCAGGATCATAGATTACCCAGGCTGCTAAAGACAGATTCCTGGTACTGCGGGAGGCACCATCTGCGAAACCAACAAATGGATGAAAAGACATCTGCACAACCAGGAAGACCCAATCAGCAGAAATATGTTTACAAAGCACACCACACAATACATGCACACAAATGAAAAACACACCTATGTACACACACCACACCAAGAAATCACTTCAGGCATAGTAATTTTTGAGGTACAACCCATTTCTGGGCTGTGCCAATGGAACTCCTTCATAATCTATGAGCTCGTAGGCCCCATTTTTCAAAACGTGTTTTACTATATAGGGTCCATGCCACATAGGCTGGAACTTACCGGCTCCAAGCTTATCATGTGCTTGATCGTACAGGAGGACGAGGTCTCCTTCGATAAAAGAACGAGGAGAAAAAGATTGATCAAAATGAGTTTTGACCCTCTTCTTTTGTGCTTCGATAACCAAAGCAGCCAGACGACGGGTTTCATCTAACCGTTCCAGATACAGAAGATGTTCTTCCTCGGCAGAAGTACCAGGTAGAAGCTCCACAGCTAATTTCAATGAAGGAATCTTGCATTCAACCGGCAGAGTGGCTTCCAGACCGTACACCAATTGAAATGGTGTGAATCCAGTTGCACTCTTAGTAGATGTTCGGTATGCCCAGAGAGCTGAGAACAGTTGGAGATGCCAATTGGATTTATGAATACCAACTGTTCGTTGAAGCATAGTGACCAAAACCTTGTTCACTGCTTCAACCTGACCATTCGCTTGAGGGTAGTATGGTGTTGAGCTGTCGTGACGCAAGCACAACGTTGAAGTCAGCTCTGCCATCATGTAATCTCGGAAATGAGTACTGTGATCAGTGACGATGGCTTGAGGAACCTCGAACCGTGCGATAACGTGTTTGAATATAAATTGAGCAACCGTTTTCCCATCAGCAGCTAGTGTAGGCATCGCCTCGGCCCACTTAGTGAAGTAGTCGACGGCGACAATGATATATGCATGCCCCCCGGCCGAGTGAGGGTTACACGTCATAAAATCCATGCCCCATTTTGCAAAAGGGCCGACAGTAATAACGGGATGCAATGGAAACGGCGGCACGCACATCTTGCGCTGAAAAATCTAGCATGGATGACATTTATGGACTGCAGTGATACAGTCCTTGAATATGGAAGGCCAAAAATAACCTGCTCGCAGAATCTTCTGGGCAGTAGCATACCCGGACATATGTCTGCCACAGGCGCCACTGTGGTAGTCATTTAGGACCTTCTTAGCCTCTTCCAAGGTTAGGCATCGCCGGAGCACCGAATCTACTCCAACGCGATATAAGGTATCTCCTACTATACGGTAGGGTTGGGACTGGTGCCGAATCTGACGGCGGGCAGCTTTATCCAACTCAGACCAAAATGTCGAGGTCTGAAGATACACTATTATGTCACCGTACCAAGGATCATGAGTACTGATGAGGAAAAGCATTTCGTCCGGTATATGGTCTCCAGAGTGTGAGGGAACAGAGTCTGTAGGGAGAGAACATATCAAATCCGCGAAGACCAGTGATTTAGTTGACTTAGTAGTAGTGAACTCCAAGTCAAACTCCTGCAGGATCACAATCCATTTGGAGTACTTGCCCCCCATTAATTGTCTAGAAAGAATATACGTCATAGGGTTGCAGTCTGAAACCACTGTTATCGTGCGCAAAAGGATGTAATGGCGAAAGCGTTGTACAGCATGTACTGCTTCTAATTCCAACTTCTCGACATGTGCATAACGTGTTTCCGGGTCAAGAAGGTTCTGAGACAGGTAATAAACAACATGTTCATCACCATGATCGTCATCCTGCACCAAGACCATGGCTATGGTGCTAAATGCGGCGGCTAAATATAAAGTGAAGTCGCGGTGGTAGTCCAGAGGATGAAGCAATGGAGCATTGACTAGCAATGTCTTCAGCTTCTCAAAGTATTTTTGAGCAATTTCGTCCCAATGAAAGGGAACGTTCTGCTTCAATAAATGAGTGAATCCTTTGGCCACCTCGGCATAATTCTTGATAAAGCGCCGAAGAAAATTCGCTTTCCCTTGCAGACTCTGTAACTGATACAGGGAGGAGGGTGATGGGAGATTTACGATGGCCTCGACCTTTAAAGGGTCAAGGCGAATTCTGTCTTTCGAGACTATGAATCATAAAAGACGGCCAGAATCAACGCAGAAAACGCATTTTATGAGGGTCGAGCCTGATATTGTAGCGTCTGCAACGAAGAAAGATCTGGCAGAGATGCTCAGGATGGTCCTCTCGCTTACCCGAATGGGCTGGCAAGTCGTCCAGATAAGGCTGAACGATATGGAGAATGTCTTGAAAAGCATAGGACATTGCGCGCTGAAAAGTGGCTCCAGCGTTCTTTAAGCCGAATGGGAGTTTTTTGTACGCGAAAGTACCCCACGGACAGATGAATGTGGTCTTGTGTTGATCCTCAAGTGCAATATTGATTTGGTTATATCCTGAGAAACCGTCCATTAAGGAATAGATCTCACTCCCAGCACATTCATCGATGATCTAGTCTATAAACGGAGTGGGATAATTATCCTTTGGACAGGTGGGATTGATGTCGCGATAATCCACACAGACTCTAATTGTACCCTGCTTTTTATCGACAGGGACAATGTTAGACACCCATTCTGTAAGGGGGATGGGATAAATAAAACCCGCGTTCAGAAGTTTTTCAACTTCTGCCTTGATGGCGGCGGCTTTCCGAGGATGCATGGGACGTAAGCGTTGGCACACGGGTTTCGCACCTGGATAGGTTGGAATCTCGTGCACTACAATACTAGGATCAATCCCCGACATTTCCTCGTAAGACCATGCGAAAACATCTCTGAATTCTTTGAAAAGCTTAGTATAGACTTGAATCTCATCGGGAGAACAAGCCACACCCACATGAATATTCTCAACAATCCCCGGTTTAACGGAGATGTTGATTGGAACAGTTTGAGTAATGTTACTCAGATTACCCTCCGAAAAAACCTTGTGCATCAAGATCGGTGTTTGAAGAGGAGGGGAAGGAACCTGAGTAGCATAACGCTCCAGACAATCAGTCACTGCCCCCAAGCTAGGCATAAACGAGGAGCGATGATGTCCATCGCCCCAAGGCAGCTCCTCAAGAGACATAGTTTCAATGATAGCCTCATCGGAAGGAAAATTCTCTCTGAGAGGATCAGGTGAATCAGCCTGACCAAGCTAGGGGGATTGGGAGTAGACGTCGAGAGCCATGCTCAACGGAGCATGCTGAGGAGGTGGAGGATCCGATGCTGCAACAATCTCACAATAGCTGATCTCTACTGGCGTTAAAGGCATGGATTCTCCAAACTCATATACCTGCTCAGGTGTAGGAATAAGCCAGGGGTCATCGGACCTGGACAACATGTTGACTTGAGCGGTATGCGGTGGTGGTGCAGGAAAGATACCCATGAGGACTGGGTCTTTGAAGAGACCAGGCCCTACACTGTCTGGGGGATTCAGAATTTGATCCACGTATGGCACGTTGTTCTCAGAGTTAGAGGTGAAAAATGACAACTAATCCACTGTGACAATCTTGCCCTCGTGAGGGAACTTAATGAATTGAAAGACGGTGGACGGCACGCAGAGCATGGCATGGGTCCAGCTGCGACCAAAAAGTATATTGCAGTTGAGTTTAGCGTCAACCACTTCTACTTCTAAGTTGACAGTTTTTCCCTGTAATGTGATCGCGAGACTCTCGAGAACGCCCAGGGGTTTAGATTCCCGACCATCAAATGCCTCAAGGGCATTGGGAGATGACGACAAGGCTGGAGAGCCGATGGCCTTCCAGCAAGCGGAGGACATAACGCAGGTAGATGCACCCTCATGTACAACGGCCCTATAAATGTTCAGACCGTTAATCCCAACTTGAATGACCAAAGCGATTTGATGTGGAAGCCGGGGAGTAAAATTCTCCAGATCGAAGGTGAGAAGACTCGAGTTGGCGGGATCAATGCCCCCGATCGCAGACAGTAAAGCCTTCCGTTGTGAAGGACAACTTTGAAGAACCTCCAATGCAGACATAGCACATGGCGCCTGTGCCAGATCCTCAACAATACTGTAATGTTGAGCGGCACGAGCGTTTGGATTATAAGAAGATCTTCGAAGGACACCTTTGGGGGGTGGCTTCACAACGGGTTCCAGAGAAGGTTTCTCGATTTCCAACAGACCGGAGACAGGTGGGGGAGGCGGCCCTTCCGCAACTGCCTTCCTGGGTGCCTGCCGCAGTTCGTTGTAATCCTTCGACCGCGTAGCGACAGAGATAGGTGCAACACACTTCACCATGAAAACCTGAGACCCAAACGATGCAGATGGTGATGCCTGTTCGACCATCTGGGTCTGCTGAGATGGAAATGGCTCTTTCAAAACAGCCAGAGTCCCTTTAGGGCCTTTAAGAAGTTGACTAACCTCGGATCGTCGTGGACAACCCTTAGTATAATGGTCCTCTTTACAGATGAGGTAAGGGTACTTCGGTTTACGCTGGGAGCCATCCTCAGTATGAGACTTAGATTCTGGTTTCGGGGCATCAGATTTAGATTTGCCTTTGCCCTTCTTCTTCCCCTTGGAGGATTTGACCGCAGGATTGGCCTGAACGGCATTCACCTCCGTAGTTTTACTAGAATCAGATGAGGCGGGATTGGCAGAGGTATTGTTGGAAGAATTAGCCTTCCGCTTCCCATTCGAAGATTTCTTCGAATTCTAAGAGACAGAACCAATGACACCATCCACCGCAGGGGTGGGGGGAGCCTTAGTGGTTCCGGGCCATGGAGCATTAGTCAAGATGTCATAAAGCGTGCCAGACTGTGAATAGACAAGATCCAAGTACTGGGCACGCACGATGGCTTGTTCCTCTGTCATGCACGCTCCCATTGCGATATCCTGAGCGATTTTATTCACAAAGGAGGTGGTGAACCAGTGGGTCAATATCTGATCAGGTATGTGAAACTTGATCAGTCTACGACGGCGCCGCCACTCATGAATGTGATCTGAGATGTGAGTGGCTTTATCCTGCTTCAGGGAAGTCAGGAGGTGCGTCCCGGCTTCATACCGAACCGGTAACTGGAAATGCGTGAGGAAAGCCATGGCTAAAGAGTTGAAATCTTGAAAAATGCCACGGAATAACTCTATGTACCACTTAGCAGTAGCTCCAGTTAAAGTACCCTGGAAGAGGTGCAGGCGAATCGAATCGTCAACCCAAGAGTTAGACGAACACTAAAGATGATACGTCATCACATGCGCCTGGGGGTCCTCCCCAGCTTTTCCCTCAAACTTGGGACAATCACTTGGTATCTTGGTGGGAACCGGAGGCCAATACGGATTATGTAAAATCGGATCATTGGTCAACTTTGAAACATCCGGCAGTTCCAAGGTAGCCAGGAACGGCAATGGAGGATTAACTGCCATGCCATGCCCAGGATGAGGTCCAGTACCCATACTCCACGATGGTTGTGAATATCCTTGCCCCCACGAGTTCTGTCCCGTAGGATTCTGACCGTAGGGGGCGTAGGTCGTATAACCAGACTAATTTGGATGTTGGTAACCATAGTGTCGGGCTTGATAACCAGGGTATGGACCCTAATTATGCGTCGGCCCTGTATAAGCAGCGTTTGGATTTGGCTACTGAGTGTAGGTAGAACCGGGTGGAGGAGGATAATACTGAGAGCCTCTGGGGTGGTTATAGTTCGGTTGAGACTGACCATGAGGATAATAACCACCCTGAGGATGAGTAGGCTGCTGAAAAGTGGAACCCTGCGAAGCATGATATGTAGGGCGCAGCTGTTGATTTGGCTGCGGCATTGAATGAATCGGCTGTTGTGCAGGGTTAATGGAATGAGCGGGCTGCCCTGAATGAACAGGTTGACCCGACTGAGAGGGCTGACCTGAGTGAACAGGTTGACCCGGGTGCAAGGGTTGACCTGAATGACCAGGCTGACCCGGATAGACAGGCGGCGCCGGTTGCGCAGGTTGACCTGGTTGTAAGTGAGCCCCAGTTTGTACCGGATGGACCGGTTGGCCTGGAGGCGGAACACCGGGTTGTACCGGATGAGCCGGTTGGCCTGGTGGTGGAACAGGACCAGGTACTTGCTGGAAACCGGTTTGACCTGAAGCAGAACCATAGGATGGTCCTGGCTGATATGCAACATTAGAAACAACAGGATACTGCGGTTGCATCGGTAAAGAAGGCTGGATTTTCCCCCCAGGACCATAGACCGGTCCCGGTTGGTACCCCGGCTGAGGTTGGATAGGTTGATCGGAAGGGCTGTAATACTGTCCTTGCGGATTGTACGATGGCCCTTTCTGGCCCGCAGGGTAGCCCTGGATGGGCTGCCCCTGTGGATCATACAGATAGCCAGGTTGCCCCACAGGTTGGCCTTGGAAAGGCTGTCCTTGCGGGTTATGAGCCTGGTTATACGGTAAACCTTGAGCATAAAGATAAGCCTCAGGAGCGGGAAGACGGAAAACCTCCCCGTGCTCGTCATACTAACCTGGGAAAGCATACATGGGAGTACCATCCTATGCATAGTGCGAAAAGTAAGATCGGTAGGGATCTTGGGAGGACGGTCCAACCTCGGCGTTCGGCTGTTGCAAAGACAACCGATACTCCTCCGGAGAGATGTTTTTCGGTATAGCAGTGGCTAGATAGACATCTTCAAGAGTTGGCCCAGCCCTAGTAGCAGAGGCTGAGACAACAGGAGAAGAGGCGGCCACACAGACAGTGGGCCGGACGGGAACAGAAGTGACGGGCGTCTGAGGAGACACCCCGGGTGTAGTAGCAGCTGGCCTCGAAGCAGGAGATGATATTCCCATAGAGGCTGCAGCTGAAATGATCTGACCCAGAGATCTGTATCCTTGTGGTAAGGAAGGACTGGCTATTGACATCTTAGCCAACTTAGAGTTGTCTCCCTCAAACAATCTACGCGGGAAGAGCTGATATTCTTCACCGGACGTTGGGATTTCCTCACCAGAATCACTCATGGTTGATCCTGCCATTAAATCACGCAAAAGACGGCGAGGACTAGGAGGAAATACAGCAGCAACAAAAGGCGAACCCGAGGTAAGAGAAAGGAAATCAACTCCTAATCTCAATTCAGACACAGGGTCCGAAAAGGGCCAATTGAACTCAACTGGTCCTCCAAAGGGTTGCTCAGCAAGAACCGGTCCCCCATCAGGAAACTCGGAAACAACAGGCTGCTGTGGTTCGACAGAGGATTGGGAAGCCTCTGAAGAATCGTCCGTGTAAGGACTACCAGTCGACGAAACCGAAGGTTCCACCACTGTGGCAAAAGACCGGAGAAAAAGAAGCAAACACACACACAGGCTGAAAACGAGTTAAGGGCACACGATCAAACGGTCAACAAGAAATATCTAAGCGGGCGTGTAATCGTGGGTGATTAATTTTACCACATTGAAAAGTAAGAAACTCTATCGTTTCATATTTTAAGAGTCGAGAAACAATAGAAAGATGACTCTATCTCTTTCAGATTTGATACAAGCGTGAAAGGACAAGCGCTCGACGGTCTTTTCAAGTTTAGGGAGTCAGAAAAGACCAAATGACTGCTCGGGAAAAACTAGGCACAAAGGGTGTACCAAATATCCGTGAACTGCAATATACACCTTGGTTTCAATAATGAAACAGAAATCGACCAAGGACTTTCCGTACGTGCAGGTAGTCTCCCCGAATGTTGTGTTTGGTGTATCACGGGTATAGGGCGGCAGACTCGGCTTCCTGTGGATAAAGGATTAAAAACCTAGAGGGGTCTCCCTTTATATACGCGACGGTACGAGGAGCACAAGTCCGTACTAGCGCTGTCTAAAGCCAAAAGGCGAACGACAGCTGCTAGGTTTAAAGACGCCGGAACACGTCTCTAGCCTAGACCTCTAAAAATGTTTCGTTAAATTTCAATGCTGCCTTAGGTTAATTGAATAAATTTTACATTTGATCTTTGATTAAGTTTCAATTTTCAGGCCCTATCGTATGTAGTGTCTTAAAAGACTCCTAAATGCAAAGCTACATGCCACAGTCCAACATTTCGTTCGATGAAAACTAGTTACAAAAGAGTTGAGAGCTTTTACACAAACGAAATGATCGGAAGACAAACAATGAGATCTCTAATGCAACTAATGAAATTGAAAACTTTTCATTCAGATTACTAATCACTAGCAAAATCGAAAAGATTACAATTTGCACTAATTGAACCAAAAGCACAAGAGATTTTTTTTTATAATTTTCAACGTTTGATAGCTAATATGCACTAAACAAACTGAAAACAAACGGAACAACTTGAGAAACGATATTCGAGAGAGCAAAACAAACAAATTTCACTCAACAACGCAAGCAATCAGATCCCAAATCGACCAAAGTCTCTCAAAACCAAGAAAAGACTCAAAGGCTCCAATGGGCTGTGTGATCTAGGCCCAATGCAAGACCAAACGAAATTTGAATGAAGGAATGAACAATCACCCAAAAATCACAACAAAATAATGAACAACTACTAAGAGGATGCGGAGAATCAATCAGAAAGTTGACCGGACAAACGAAACACCAAAACTCCCAAGGAGGGCTCGATACACTAAGCCACTAGATGCCCTAGGGCTCAAAACATGAAATCAATAGATAAAAGAAAACAACCAGAGGACAGAGGTGAATTCCCAGTCAAACAAGACTCCAACACACTCAGGCAGTCGGAAAATCAAGAAGAAAAACACTGACCAAACCCAGAGAGCTCAAAAATGAGGAAACTCAAAAAGCTTACAGGAGTAGCGCGACTGTAAGGCTGAAACTGGTGCCAGAAAGCAATTGGCACGGGCTAAACAAAAGCAACATGTGCCAATTGGCGCGACTGTCGAGCTTAAAAGCGCGCCAGTCGAGTTTCTCAGCCAAAAACAAAAAAGAACTACTCTAGAAGCAGATCAATGCATACTAAGCAAACCAAGAAGTAAACAATAGCAAAAGAACCCAACCCAGAAGGCTCATCAAGCAAGGAAAAACATAAAATAATCAAAACGAGACAACACGAACGAGACAATGAAGTCTAGACGTTCCCCAGCGGAGTCGCCAAATTTTTGAGGAGGTAAATCCCCGCTGTGGACAGAGGTGATCCCTACTAGCCCAGCAGGGGTCTAGCAACAATCAAAAATGTTACAACGCAAGTTCCTAGTTACGAATGAAAAGACTAAAGATGGAAGCCTACCTGGAATCCAATGCTACGATCTGAAGAAGAGAGCGTTCCCGTTCCTCAGCCTCGGCAAATCACGATCCTCTACGATCTCCGTGGATGGACACCTGCACATGCAAGAAGCAAATAGATACAAGCATAAAATCCGGCATATGTAACTAAATATCAGTCAGAAAGGATATTACTCATATTAACATCATTGAAAACAGAGTGGAACCATAATCGTAATCATTCATTAAATATCAATCGAAAGAGATTACAACCAAAGTTCTGACGTCGTGGTCTCTTTCGGATGGGTCTCCAATCGTTCACGTCTCGCAAAGCTCTCCAGGGAAAGGGAAAACCTCTCCTGAGTCTCTCGACAATAGTCTCCTTACTTGAGCCGGCCTTAAGGGAAGAAAGAGGGCTCTTACAGCATAAAGGCTCTTGGGAATTTGGAGATTCAAAGCTTAGGCACTTCCAGACTAGCTTGCCATGGAATTGAGTAGGCTTTTATAGATGGGGAAGGAGGGAGTTGGGATCCCTATTATTGTGGGATTGGCCCTATCAACAAGGATGGTTCCATGGGAGGTGGCAAAACCACTTCCCTTCCATAGAACTCCCGCAGTCAAACCTCCCAACTCAAGATAGGAAATGGTTTCTGAGTTTGTTGAAACTCAACTTCCGCCATCTTTATTTAAAAAACACTCCTTAAATTGGCTAGCGCGACTACTGCTCTGGTACAGAGCACCAGTTGGCGCGGCCTCTTTGCAGGATTTTCCCCATTGGCGCGAGTGCTGAACTGTCTGCCCGCGCTAATGCAAAAAGAGATGTTTTTCATGATTTTTGCAACGAGATGTCTTTAGGGCAAATGAAGCTCATGCTTAGAGGAATGCATTGATGATGTTTTCAAGGCATGACAATGTTCACAGGTCACAAGATGGGTCCTCCATTGTGCGGGACGGGGAATGGTAGGGACGGTGACAAATTACTGTGTAACACACAGTGCATAGGAATGCACGCGTTCTATATTAAAAGTGCGGACCCATGACTTTTTTCTATATAGAAAAAGGTCGGGGTCCATAGGTCATGTGTGTTGTGCCTGCGGACCCCCACGAGTAATTTCTTAAACATATTTTTCCTTTAAAAAATGAAAACTAAAGCCTAAAAAGAATTGTAAATGGATGAAAAGCAAGATTAAGAGGTCGTAGATTACCTGGGACTGACGGTTCTCGATTTCGTCAGATGGATATTCCAAAATCTTCACAGGACCCTTTTACCCAAAAGCTTCTACTTTTCACTCTAAACTTAAACAGTAAAAATGAAGTTGAAAAAGTCATTTTTATAAGTTTTTTCGAATAGATGAATTTTTAATTTATTTATTTTTCACTTTAAAAAGGAATTTTGAAATTATTTTTACCTATTTTAAACAGGTATGTGTAATGTTTTAAGTTTTTGTGCAAAAATTGGATTTATCAGGAGAATTGACCATTTTTCAACAAAGAGCATACTTTTATCACTTTTTCGGACTCTTTCAAAATTTTGCGAAAAAGCGAAACATTGGAGTTCTCTTTTAAGCCCTTTTCAGACTCTCTAAACATGAAAAGATTGCCGAGTACTTGATTTTTTGAACTCGTTAAAGTAAATGAATGATCGTCCCTTCAGTATAAGTTTACCCCTTTTACGGACTGAAATGGAATATTTACGAAAAAGGTATACGTTGAATAATTATGGTCAATAGAGTTCTCTCCCGCGTTATTTTATCCTTTTTCGGGCTTGAGAGACTAAATTTACGAAAAATTACACCCATGGAGTTTTCTTAATTTTTTTCTTCTAACTCCCTAAAATTGAAAAACACCAAGTTTCTCCTATACTGGACTCGTTCAAATTTAACAGTAAAGGAACTGTTTAATTTTCAACAGGAACGAACCACTCCTTCTTAGGGTTTGAATCTTAAACTAAGTTGGACTCATCTGAAGGATGAGCTTATAAACAAGAAAATGTTATCCTCCTCAAGCTTGTCAAAAATAAAGAGGTACTTGCTAGAAATGGTGGGGGAAAAGAGAGGAAAATAGACTTGTTTGTTGTATTTTGATTTTTCTAAAATCTAGTTAACCACTCTTGAACATGACACTTTCAATCACCTGGGTTGGGAAATCCTTTGCCTAACAGTTAATCAAACCTTATTTGAAAGTCTTCATCTGATTTCTGGGTATTAGCTTTGGGTCAGCTGTCACCAAGACATCTGTAGTGTCGTTATGTGTTCAAGAGGACAGTTCAAATAAACCATTCATTTGCAAAATATCTGTCATCCATTTTTTACCATCCCTGATTCAGTCCTTGCCGATGTATTTTCAAAACTTGATCTATGATTTCATGTTGTGGGCTTGCCTATGACAGATCACTTTCTATCGACGACAACTCATTATCTAGGAAGTTGATCCAGAAATTGTCAGTACCTTGAAATCTGCATGCCTCGATGGCAGGTTTCTCGCTTTCGACGACAGGCTTCATCATTGACCTTCGATCGAATGATTCCATGACATGTTCGAATTCAGCTCATTCATTCACATTTCATATATTGTACTGGGTACTTTGAGAGCCATTGACATTACTGGTGGTTACTCTCACACTTGTTAACAATTTACATCATTGACTGGTAATCAAGTGGTTTCTACCATGTTCGACTTGGACACATTTATTCACATGGATAGAATCGTACTAGTTCGAGATGTGGAAATCAAGACCCTGGATCTAGTTTCTACCATCCAGGCTGCAAGGAATTTTGTTATCATTTATACAGTAGACTATTCACAAAGAGATGGCTGCGTCCATACTGTGTCTACACATGTCTATACTATGATGTACTCAAAATAATTCCTGTATCAGAACGGTTTGAATTAGTCTTTAGTTAGTTTTGATCTGAGTATGGGAATTCCTACCTCAATGATGATATATATATATATATATATATATATATATATTGCATTGAATTTTTTTACAGGTTCCGACTGGGGTGACCACAGGATGATCCTTGAAATGATAAAGTACTTCACTCTTCATATATGACATACTTCAGCATCATCTATTCCAGACTTTGCACTTTAGGGGGAAATCTGTTACACTAAAAATTTTCATCCTAACATTTTTCTATGTGTATGAGCTCATTATTACTCATACGTCTCCCTTTGCAAGTCTAACATATCAGTTACTCATGTCAAGCCTTGAAAATCAGAGAAAAGTTCCTAAAAGTCTCCTAAACTTTGGTATCACACTTTCTCGCTATCTTGCCTGCGGTCCCGCACCAAATGTTAAGCTATCCTATGTACCTGAATGCAATTTCTCTTTGTTTTATGTGCGGACCCCTGTAAGATAAAAAAGGCGCAAGTAATTTCCAAAAATCTCAATAAAAGTGAATTCTAGAAGCTTCTAGAAAATATTTTGCGGTGATAGAACCGCTCTTATGAGGTGCATGTATCCCTTACCTTATGGAGCTAACCCCTTGATGTGAGGAGCTTATCCCTTTGAAGGAGGATTCTATCCCTTCATATTTGGAACATAAAACCTCCTCTATTCTACTATAAAAAGAGGCATTGGGTAGCCTCAAAGGGGAGTTGAAGCTTTAGAATATTTGAAGTTAAGTGCTGTTGAGATTCAGACTCAGTTAATTAAAACTTTTGTGAGGAAATATTACATACCTCTATTCGTCTTGATTGAGGTGTGCATAGCTTATCAAAGTAAAGGCGATTCCTGCTTTGGACCCTGGAAAGTCCTGTGCAACATCCAGGCTCAGGTTGTAAGGATTTTCTTCTTTTGAAATTAATACAAATATACTCATTTTTCTCAATAAGCTTTCAATCAATAGTTTATTTCATATATTCCTTGATCACTATGATAAGCATGGTTTATGATGATTTCTATACAAGTGCTATGTAATATTTTGCTTGTTTGTGACTGTAGGTTTACAAGGAAAAATCCTTCAAGCACGTGAGGGACAACAACGATTTCAAACAAGAATTGGACAAATGGTAAGTCCTTAACACCTCTATAGAGCTTTTCATAGATCGTATATGCTTAGAGAAAGATTAGTCTATTTGGTTGTTTGTTGCTAGATACTTTTAGTACTAGGAAGATCAGTCTTGTCTGCAAGACGGATTAATCCTCCAACAAGTAACCTCTAACGTTCCATCAAAAAGAGGCAATATCTGACCATAATTCTGAGGTAGTGCAGTGAGTTGTGCCGGTAGGATCAACGGAGAAAATATGGCCATGACTAATGGAGGGGGTTGCGAAAGTGTTGATGTAGTGAATACTTGTAGAGGTAATGGTGGAATGAAAGTGAGGGATGATGATGCAGCTAAGTGAGAAGGTGTAATAGCACGTGGTCAAGAAAAATCTTGATGTTTGTATTGGAAATAAGATTTTTCAGGTTACTTGGAAATTTTATCGACCAAACCCTGAAGTTTATGAAAATTAGACCAAAATTCACTATCAAGCTCTAAATAAGAAGTTTCATAAAATGGAAAAAATGGAAAATGGGTCTCAAAATTTATCGTGTCAAAGACTGTTTCTGAAAGAAAGGATTCAGACTTAGACCAGAACACATATGTCTCAAATTCAAAATTAAAGGATGAAATTTCTAGACCAATTAGCCTCGTAGGAAAGGAATTTTATTTCACAAGTTGATGTATAGCCTTTCCAAATTTCTGAGGCTTTTTTTTTCTGATTTCTTAAAATACTCTTGGGCTCATTAAGTATAGGGGAAGGATTTGGGTATGGATTTGACCTAGTGTGTCTTTTGGCTACCATCTTTTGAGAATTTCTCACTTTGGATCGAAATTAGAAACTCAGCCTTCTTCGAATGTTAGAACTTGTCACCCACAATTCTAACCTTCAGTGAACTAAAAGAACAATCCCGAGGAAATATTTTCAATCAATCCCCAACAAAGATGCCAAATATGTTATCACTCCCCCCATTTCCCAAGGCTGAGAATGGAAGTGAAGGAGGTAACCTCAAACTAACCTTTAGGTCTGGTAGCTAGCCCTACCAAAACTATAGAGGGATATCTCAATGTCACTTTTACATCCAATGAGATGATTGGATATGTAATGATCTTACTACTTATAAAGCTTAGTAAATTAGGGTTTTGTTTGTTTTTATTTTTTGTTGGATAGGAATTACAGTCAAGGAACTAGGTCTAGGGTTTAGGCCAGATTTCAAAGGTTAAATTACAGTGATAAGGATGGGGCCAGGTAGGTAAACTCATGAACATACTTAATTTTTCATTTTGTATATGATTTGAAAGAGGATGAGTCAGATTGAGAATTTAAATGAATTCATTCATCAAGAGAGTAGAAACATTCATGACAATATTATAAAACAGAGCATAGAAAACAACAATTTATGTTCATAAACCCATAATATTAACATACAGAAGCATAAATTTAATCGAAAGGTAACATAACATTCAACTTGTTGAAGTAACAAAGAATAAACAATGCTCTAAAGCATACCACTGGAATCCTAAGGTTATAGCTGCAACTTTCTTTGATTTCACTAAAAAAGAGTTTGCACAATAGCTCCACTGCAAATAAGAACTATCCAACCCTTGAAATGACTTGAGTTGGACTACATATATAAAATAGAAGTCATGACACCTCATGGGGTCTAAAAATGATTGAAAACACATCATAAATGTATTGTATGAATCATTACCTAGAATATAGGGAGGTTAGAAACCATTCCCTCAAATTTAGCTCATAATTACAAGTTCATGTCTCTTGGATTAATTACATCATTCCTGCACAAGGAGAGGAAAAAAAAAAGTTTGCTACCAAATAGACACCTCATGGTACAAATAAACCTTGAATTTTGGAGATTTTCTGACTTTACAACTATCCAAGGGAGTCCAATAACAAAAGCATCGCTACTCTAGCAGAAGCATCGCGCCTCTCAGCAAAAGCATCACACCACTTTGGAGCCGATTTTCACTGAATTTTATGTGCTAATTTGAAAATATGAGAGTTAGGATGGGTAGCATTGTGTGTCTCCTTTCCATTTCACCCTCAAAATAGAGAAAATTCCCAATTGAAGGCCTTCAAAAACTGATTTTCCCAACCTGACTCCGGAAACGCTGCGTAGAGGTAAAAAAGTTTTCATAAGCATGAAAAAGGTGATGTTTTTTTCATTTTTATTCAAAATGGGAGGGTGACATGTTGACCTAATGTCATATATGTAATTTACAGGTGAAAAATAATCCAACCATGTACAATTTTCTCCATTTAAGTTCTCTGAGAAAAAAATTCGCGTCGTTGCGCGATGCTTCTACAATGACCTAATTTCCATCATTTTGAAAAAAATGACAAAAAATGCAAAAAAGGCTCAAAATTTGACATTTTATGAGCTTTACAAGTGTCTTAATGAATCCAATGCAGATATGTAACACTTCTGACAGAAGCATAGAAGAATATTACAAAAGCGTAGCAAACGTTTGCAACCCCTTTTAAGGCACTTTTGGGAGTCCAAATCCAATTCAAAATGAATGGTCAACTAGCCTTGTGTGTCTAGTTTCTAGAACATATTTAATTTTGAAAAATGACCCATGGGAATGCCTCCAAAATTCATTCTCCAAAGGTTACTCCAAAAGCATAGCAAGGCCTCCAAAAAGGTTGCAGAAGCATAGAAAATGATTGGTTTTTTGGCCTTTTATCCAAAATTAAAGCCTCTCATGAAAATATGGTTCTTGATATATTATTTACTCATCAAAATGCATCCAAAAATGTAAGGAAATAATCATTTGGATGCCCCTAAAATAAGCATAGAAAAAATTTGCTATGCTTCTCTGAGGAGTAAATTTCCAGAATTGTGCAAAAATCACTAAAAATACCAAAATTCTTCAAAACTTCTAAAAATTGGTTCTGTAGCACCTATGAGTGACGAGCTAAATATAAAAGGAAGCTTCATCCAACAATTATAAGTTATCCTTCTCTTTAAGCTTCATTTGAGCTTCTTTTAGCCTTTTCTGCAGCTGTTTTATCCTTATTTGTGAAATTTTGTTCTTGGTGCGATAGTGATTTTCCATGTGTATTTGGAGGTTTTTGTCTCTCTTAGACCTCCTCAATAGCTTCTCCAAATGTTCATTTACCCTTGCCAACCAGAGTTCTCTATATTGGTTTATCTCCATAGCTATTATTTCATCAAAGGTTAACTCTTCAGGTGGATGAGCTAACTGTCTTTCTAGCTCCAGCGGCCTTTGGAGGACTCTTGTCTTTGGCCTTATTGGCTATGTTTCAGTTTCCATGTCTTGCATTTGATCAAAATTTATGATCTTCTTACCTTTAACTTTATCTACCTATAGTTCTGGCTTAGGTTTTCTTTGTAACAACTGCTTCACCTTCAATTGAAAATTTTCATTTTGCAAGAAAGAGATTTAAGAATTAGCAATAGAGAAGATCCTCCTCAACTCTGTTATTTCCTAAAATTTCTCTCTAATGATCTCCTAAGCTAATTTGATCTCAACCTGCTCTGCTACCTCAACCTTCAATGGCACTGGTTCACTATGTTGGTGGAAAGGTGTTTCATCTTGATGCTGAGAAGTTTCTCCTCCATTTCACTTTATTCAACAATGGTGTCAAGTGTAAGCACACTTTTGATAGATTTGGGTGCAAATACATATCTCTTTCCTTTCTCATAGGTATGAGTAAACTCAAAAAAACTAGGAGCCTCTTAAATTTGAGTTTGCATGCTAGAAGAGCCAACCTCCATTGGTTGTGTTGACAGTGACAATGATAATGCACTATGCATGACAAGAGGGCTAGTGGTGGGTGCTTCTACTACTCTTTCCATGAAGGTTTCCCAAGTCATGTTTATGGATGAAATGTGATGCAACATAATGAGTTTAACCAAACCATGATGAAAAAGGCTTGGGTGATGATCTTGTTTTCTACTCTGAACCTTCTCAGTCATCTTAGTCAAACTCATGTACAAGTAATGTGGCAAATCTAGTGTTTTGATAGAGGTGAAATGCATCAACAGACTAAGATGGTACCTATACAACCTTGAAAATATTCCTTCACATATGAAATACTTAATTATTAACATCATCAAAGGATCATATTTGTTACAAAGGTTTCTGAAAGGGAAGAGGTAATCTGGTTCCTCACTAGCATGAGGTTTGAGAAATCGTTTGGAATATTCAAGGTCCATTAGGGGAATTTTGAGGTCTAAAAAGGGCCTCCTAAGAAAAATGTACAACTAAAATAAACTTTATAAGAACCAATAGGAATCAATATGATGATGTCAACCATGGGGGATGATTCACTATTTTTTAAGTAAAAGGGTAAAAATATTAAAAATTAATAAAATAATAAAACTACTTTTTCAACTCATATTTTCAAATTATCTCCAAAATTTTTTACTCAAATTTCGAGCGAGAGGCCTTGTTGGATGCAAAATTTAATTCCTCATCCAAGGAGTACCATGTTGCATACTTTCGATGGACTCTGCTATGTGAAAAATGAGAAATACATGAAAAATCATGATTGCAATCACATTTTTCATGTATTTCTCATTTTTCATGTTGCAGGGTCTATTGAAAGTATGTGAAATGGGTACTCCTTGGATGAGGAATTAAATTTTGCATCCAACGAGTACTCTCGCTCGAAATTTGAGTATAAAATTTGGGAGATAAGTTGGAAATGCGAGTTGAAAAAATAGTTTTTTTCTTCTTTCCCTCTTTAATTTTCCACTATTATTTTATAATTTCCTTAGGAGGCCCATTTTAGACCTCAAAATTCCCCTAATTAGTAAGTTGGTGCCATTAAACCACTTCTCTCCATGACTAGGAATACATGTTGCTGAAGAAATAATATATGATGATAGGTTAAACTCTACACCTGCAATCATGACCTTTCCCATGCTAAAACATGTGGAAAATAAGCTTGTCAGTTGAAGATGATATCCTTCTTCCCTGAGCTTCTCACAGAACCTTAAACATCTAGTCCACTCAAAACATATTTTGGCCAAGCGTGAAGCATTGATTTCATGCATGGTGAATGGTTCTAACCTAAGGTAGTGCCCTCCCTTGAAGTTATTCTTCCTACTCTCCATCTTGATTATTAGTGAAAGGATGAAACCCTAATGTTTTGTGGGATGGGTATGTGTAGTGTAATTTGAGAAAAACAAAGTATATGGATGGGGTAGGTTTAGTGTAGAATTATACAATGTGCATGCATATCTTGGATTCACCTGATCTAATAATATGCAAAATTTAAATACTGAATCGCTTCTACAAATCTTTGCAGAATTAAAAACAAAATCACCAATTACATAAGCATGAAGAAAGATCTATCACACACACCACAGATAATTTCCCAGGGAAATCTTATAGCTAAAAACCCCACTATATTCTATTGTGTATTATATCATGGATCATGAAACAATTACATAAAAAAATCTTCTCATAAGAGCCCTCAATACATTAGCTAATTGTCTCAAATTGTCATACAAAAATTGGCAATTCCCTTAGACAATTTACTGTCTCCAGACAACCTTCCTTCACTATGCAATCCCTGTTGAAATCAATCCCTGATTTTATGCCTTCTTTCCTACCTTGACTGCGCAAGTATCATGGGAAAATCCAAAGTGTGTTTTCTTGCATGTGTGCAAGCAGATAATGTCACAACTGATACTTTACTTCCCTTTCACCTAGTACTCAACTGGGTCTCCACTGGATCTGGAATGCATGCATCTAATAATATTACATATTCAGTTGCATGTGAGACCACTGATTGTGAATTAATTAATAATTAATTCACTTGATCTCTCACTAGTGTATCTTTAGTTACAACTAGCACAACTGAGTTTAACTCACTTAACTGAGTTAAACTATTTACAACTTGCACCAACTCATGCACCATTGCACTTCCAACTCTGTTACAACTAGAATCACTCAGTTACAACTAAATTCAACATGCATGTCCCACCAACCAGCCTCTTAACTTGAAATTCACTTAGCTAACTGATTTTCCACTTTAATTAACTATTTGCAAGTTCTCATTCATAATAGATTACAATTTAATATCCATCTAAATTAAGGGATAATAAAAATAGACATGCACCTAAAAATAGCCTATGGGCCCCATTCTAGTGTAGGTGCTTAATTTTCAAAAGGATCATGAGTGCCAAAAAAATTTCTTGTTGAATCTCAGCATTCCCTCACAAGAAGAAAGAGGTTATAATTCACTCTGATCTTGTCTCTATGGCATTCGAATTGCTCCTGGTGAGCACCTTCGTCAGAATATCTGCATCCTAATCTTCTGTGGGAATGTACTGAAGAAACATAATTTTCCACTGCACACAATATCTGAGATGATGGTACCAAATATCTATATTCTTGGATCTATCATAAAACACTAGATTAATAGAGAGTTTAATGCAACTCTTATTAGCACAATGAATCATTGTCAGATCCATCTGAGAACCAAACAAACCAACCAATATCTTTCTCATCCAGATAGCCTCACATGCAACTTGACTTGCTACCATATATTCCGATTCCGCTGAAATGAGTGCCATGGAGCTCTACTTCCTGTTGTACCAAGAAATGGATGTAGATCCAATGTTAAATATTCACCTGATGTGCTCTTTTCGTCTGATGGACTACCAGCCCAATCTGCATCTGTGAAGCCATGAAACTTCACTCCATCTATTTTTCTGTACCATAGACCATACTCTGATGTACCCCTTAGGAATCTCAGAACATTCTTCCTTCCCTTCCAAAATATCTTGGTGGGCTTAACCATAGCTTGACTTAGTTGTTTAACCACATATCAAATGTTTGGTCTCATGTTCACTAGATACATTAGTGAACCCACTAACTGTCGATATAAAATAGCATCCACTACCTCTCCAGAACTAGCATCATGTTTCCTCTAGTTTCCTGGAAGAGGCGTATCCATGGGTTTGTAGTTCTCCATGTTAAACTTACCCAGTACCTCCTTTGCCTACTTTCCTTGAGACACAAAAATTTCACCATCTCGCTGCCATATTTCCAATCCAAGGAAATAATGAAGGTAGCCCATATCCTTCATTTCTAACTCCCTTGCAAGATCCTCCTTACATGAGTGTATCAACTGCTCATCACCAGTCAATATTAAATCATAAACATAAATAAATATGATTAAAATCTTACCCTCCACCACAATTTGGTACAATTTTGCATCTACTTCACTTTTGGTGAAGCCCAATCCAATGAAATAGTTTTATATCCGAGTGTACCAAGCATGTGGTGGTTGCTTTAGCCCATACAAATCTCTTTGGAGCTTGCACACATGCAACTCGCTATTGAAGATCTTGAACCCTTCAGAATGTTCTATTTACACCTCTTCCTTAATGATCCCATTGAGAAACGTAGTTCTCATAGCCATCTGATGAATGCACCAGCCCATCTATGCTGAGAGTGCAAGGAAGGTACTTATGGAAGAGTACCTTTTGATAGGTGCAAAGGTCTCATCATAATCTATCCCATAGATCTATGAGAAGCCCTGGGACACAAATATGGCATCGTATGTCTCCATACTCCCATCAAAAGCTTGATTTACCTTGTAGATCCATCTCAAACCTACCACTAATTTATCAACTGGTCTTGGGACAATTTCCCATGCATTTTTTTTGACAATGGAGTTATACTCCTCCACCATTGCATCAACCCAAGTAGGTTGCTGCACTTGTTCCTGAAAGGAAGATGGTTCAGTCACAATAAATTCTCTCATGAGAGCCATGTACCCAGTAAATTGGTCAGGATATTGTCTATGTCTACGTTGTGAAGTAGGGGCTCCTACATTCTGTGTATTATCAAGTCTCAGCCTATCAACATTCATGGTGCGCCTTCTTCCATTTCTGATGGATGGCTCTACATGAGTGGCTTCCTCCACTCCATGAACCTCATCCTATGGCTCATCCACATCTAGAGACTCATATTTGGGAACCAACAGTTCCTCCTCCACATGCAAGTCTTGTTCCCTCTCAAGTGAAAACTGCATGGGTTTCCCCTCATCAAATTTTATATCTCCTCGCACAATAGTCATTTTATTGTTTGGAAAATACAAACGATAATTATGGGGTGTTTCTATGTACCCCACAAAAATCCCAACTTTAGTAGTTAGCTCAAGCTTCTTCTTGATTTCCTTGGTCACATGCACTTAAGTAGATGAGCCAAAAATATTAAAGTGTGAACATCTGGTTTCTTACCAGTGAAAGCTTCTTCAGGTGTACTCATGCCAAGTACTCTATGAGGACAATGGTTCTGCACATAAACTGTAGTGTTCCATGTTTCTGCCCAAAAATGCATTGGTAGGCCTTGATCATGCAACATCGCTCATGTTTCACCCATGATCATTATTTTCTTCCTCTTCGTGACCCCATTCTGCTATGGGTTATGAGGCACTATGTGTTCTCTTTGAATTCCTTCTTTGCATAATTTCTTGAATTCGTTTGAGATGTATTCTCCACCATTATCACTCCTAAGAGTCTTCACTTTCTTCCCTGACTCTTTCTCCACCAATTCTTAAACTCATAGAACTTAGAGAATGTTTGATATTTATTCGCATGAAGAAGATCCAGCATTTATGAGAAAATTCATCAACAAATATTACATAGTACTTATATTTTGTTGTTGAAGCAACCGAGAATGGTCCACACACGTCTGTGTGAACTCTCTCAAGGATTCCCGAAGCACAGTTGTCCTTCTCATGAAAATTTGACTTTACATACTTCCCCATGGTGAAACCCTTGCACTGATATAACTGAGAAAGGGTTCCCATTGGAATTCTAGTAGATATTTGCTGCATGACTTTCAAGGCTTCATGATGAAGATGGCCCAATCGCCTGTGCCATAATTCGCCCTCATCCCGACTCACCACTTTTTTTGCCTTCCCCATCATGGCAACGTAACCATCTACCTCTAGCTTGTAGATATTCTTAACTTGAATCCATATCCTCTTGGCTTGACCCATTGTTTTATGTCACAGGAAATATTTTCAATCATTAAAAACAACGTCATAGCCTCTGTCCTCCAACATTGCGACTGAGACCAAATTTTTCTTCAGACCTGGTGCATGCATAACATATTTTAATTGAAATGGTTTACCTGAATCCCTCTGAAATGGAATGGTACCAATATCGGTAGAACTTTAATGTCCATCTTCACCCATATCAATATGCATCTGGAGATATTTCTCCTCCAAGTCACTGAAAATCTACTTGTCTCCCGTCATGTGAAAGAAAGCACCACTATCCAAATACCACACCGATCCTAATGCACTTGACACCATGCATGAAATCAAGGGGAATTCAAGATCAAATTGTGAGGCAAGGGCCTCACCAACTGCAGATCCAACAACCTTCTTGTTCTTCTTCTTTTGTGGATAGTTAGTAGAAAAATGCCCATGTTTGTGATAGTGAAAACACTTCACCTTGGACATGTCCTGCTTCTTGCCTTTAGACTCAGATTTAGAATGGAATTTATTCCCTTCCCCCTTCTTCACCTTCGACACCAAAGCACAATCCTCTTCATCATCATTCTTTGATGAAGAGCCATCTTTGGTGTTCTGCCTGAACTCCTCCTGCACTAGATCCAACCACAGTCATTCCAAATTTGAAAGTTTTTCCCAACTGTTGATAGAGTCTTCATAACTGTGCCAACTCTTAGGATGTCCTAGGAGAGCCAAAATCACCAAATAATCATCCACAACTATTATTCCCTTACTCCCCATTTTATCCCGACATTGGAAAAACTTTGTGAGATACTTTGGAATGGTGTCGCCCTTTTCCACCTTCATCTTCCTGAGTTTATCTTTGTGCACCAATTTCCTATGGTCATTGTTGTTTTGGAATCATTCCACATAGAATATTGTGTGGCTTTCCCATGGAGGATTGATACAATGTGGTATCATACTCCCTCCAACAGGATCCTCCTTGCCTTTGCCACTTTCTTTTCACATGCATCAAGATTGGCAGCACCTGCAACATCTCCCTTAGTAACATCTTCTTCAATGAATTCCTTCAAGCCATTGTCTTCGAGTACCACCTCCATCCTGTCCTTCCAAAAAATGTAGTTCAAGTTTCCCTTGAGTGCATACTCTAACCTCAATGCATTGAAATCCATTTCGATCTTGAATCATCCGTAGCACCAAGAAATTATTTCTGCAACTTTGAATTCTATCTAGTCACAAACTCAGCTCCTGCTTCACTTCTACAATTTCCTGTTCTCTTATACCATGTATAAATTATACAACATGCATGTATATCTTGGATTCACCTGATCTAACAATATGATAAATTTAAATAATAAATCGCTTCTACAAAACTTTTTGGAATTAAAAACACAATCGCTAATTACATAAGCATGAAGAAAGATCAATCACACACAACAAAGATAATTTCCCAGGGAAATATTACAGCTAAAATCCCACTATATTCTATTGTATATTATATCACAGATCATGAAACAATTACATATAAAAATATTCTCACAAGATCCCTCAGTACATCAACTAATTGTCTCACACTGTCATACAAAAATTGGCAAATCCCTTAGCCAATTTATTGTCTCCAAACAGCCTGCCATCACTACACAACCCTACTGAAAGCAATCCCTGAATTGATGCCCTCTTTCCTGCCTTGACTGTGCAAGTATCATGGGCACATCCAATGTGTGTTTTCTTGCATGTGTGCAAGAGGATAATGACACAAATGATATTTTACTTCCCTTTCACCTAGAACTCAACTGGGTCTCCATTGGATTTGACAAGCATGCAACTAATAATAGTAAATCTTAAGTTTCATGTGAGACCACTCATTGTGAATTAATTAATAATTAATTATTTTTATCTCTCACTAGTGTATCTTCAGTTACAACTAGCACAATTGAGTTTAAATCACTTAACTGAGTTAAAATATTTACAACTTGCACCAACTCATTCACCACTTCACTTCCAACTCTGTTACAACTGGAATCACTCAGTTACAACTAAAGTCAACCTGCATGTCCCACCAACCAACCTCTTGACTCGTAATTCACTTAGCTAAATAATTTTCCACTTCAGTTAACTATTTTCAAGTTCTCATTGAAAGTAGATTACATTTTAATGTCCATCTAAATTAAGGGATAACAAAAATAAACATGCACCTAAAAATATCTTGTGGGCTCCACCCTAGTGTAGGTGCTTAATTTTCACTAGGATCATGGGTGCCAAAAAAATTTCTTGTTGAATCTCAACATTTAGAGGCTGAGATGAAGGGTTATGGAGCTAAGGAAAATTCTACAAAACATTCAGGAGATAGGATTGCATGTTTGCTCCATGTTATGAGTGAAATCAAGTGAAATGGATGTAAGGAAGGTGTTCAAATGAGGGAAACACAAGAAATTTCCAATTTCAACACTGTGAAAATTAGCTAGAAATTAGGGTTTCATGAAAATGACTATTAGGGACGATATGTATGGTGGGAGATGGGAGTATGATGTATGTGGGAGGTGTATTATAGTGTTATATATGAGGGTTAGGGTTTATTCCACTATAATATTTCAATGACATGAAGAAGTGAAGATATAATGGAGTATGAAGTAAGCATGAAAATCCATTATGAACTTGATAAATTTGACCATAGGAGGTTATAAGAATGGTGAATTTCTATTGTGAGAGGTCCAAGGAATGATGACCAAAAATATCAAGCTTGTTTGAATGTATTGAGAGCCAAAAAATCCCTAACTCTGCACTCCTTCCTGAAGCATAACAACTACCTAGAAAGCGTAGCAACAAACTCAGAAATGTAACAACAGTTTGAAAAATGTAACAACTACCTCTCCAAAAGAATAGCAGAAGGTAACAAAAGCATAAAAATTTCTCATAAACATAACAAATACCTCTCCAAAAGCATAGCATAAGACTACAGAAGCATAACAACTACTCAGGAATGTAACAATTGGCTCTCCAAAAGCGCAGTAGAATGATACAGAAGCGTAACAAAGGCAACGAGAAGTGTAAGAAAGTGTTCTGGGAGTACTTCTTCGCCTTGGTTTCGAACCTTTCACCACTTAAGGAGTGCAATAGAGGTAAGAGAGGAGCTCTACGAAACAACAAAAGAGAATTATGAGTTTGGATGAGCTTGCATTTTGTCTTTTATAGCTTTGAAATGACCTTTTTCGTCCTATAGTGAAACAATAAAACAATTTTTCCTTTTGAAATGTTTTGACATTTAAACACATTTTTAAATAAGACAACTTGTCTTACTTTACCTCCTAGTTATGCTAGCTCTCTTTTAAAGTCTTATGAGTGAAATGAAGGATTCTTTGCCTTATTTTTATGACAAATTAGACTTTCTTTTTCAAAGGCAAAACAATGACACCTAGACAGTAGACCTAGATGAGATGGAGTGAAATGACCTAGAAAATTTAAATGATAATGAATGAGATTACCTTTAAAGTGATGATGGTCATGGATGAGATTAGGGAGAAACAATGTGGACCTACACTCATTTAGTGGCCAAAATTATTTTGAAAACTTGTTTGAAAAACTAAAATTTTTGACCTATGACATTAGAAAATTGATTGAAAGAGTATGTTTGATCACTAAAATATTGACACTAACATTGGCTCTAGATGGGGATGGAAACTCCTTTAGGAGGTGTCAAGAACACTGTAGATCAGGTAGCCTTACCATTGGGCAATGGATTCAAAACTAGAAATTGAAAAAACTTTAATAAACTTGAAATGATGAAATAAATATGGAAATGTCTTTGACTAAAAAGAACTAACTTGACTCTATCTTGACAAATGATTAAATTTTTTTTAAAGAAAACATGAGCTGAATGTAGAAGTCTCATGGCCTTCTCCTCAGGCTTCAAACTTCTACAACAACTTCCTTATTGCTTGGAAATGAAATTGAAATGATATGTACAATAAAAGTGGACTTCATCTTCAATGATCAAGTAAGGTAATTTTTGAGGAACCTACCATTGACTGGTCCTCCTAGAACTTCTTTCCCTTCAAGATCCTCTAATAATAATTCTTTATTACCTCTAAATGCAACAATCTTGTAAGGACCTTTCCATAGATTATAAAAATTTCCATGCTTATCTTTGTCTTCATTTCGGGCATCCCACTGAAGAACAAAACCTCCAAGCCTAAAATCATCAGCTTTGTTCTTCTTATCATAAATATTTTTTATTTTGTCATGAGGCTTTGAAGTGCAACTGAAGACTTCATCTCTTGAATGTTGTGGAGGGATTATTTGGCTAATTCTTCATTGGATATAATTTGGTTCACTGTCAATATCTTACAGGTTTTTTATCACTAATACAACTAAAGAAGTAGGGAATGATGTGTCAACACCATACACGAGCTAGAAAGGTGACATGATGATTGATCTCTTCGTGCCGACTCTATCTGCCCATAGAGAATTCGTGAGATTTTTGTGCCAATATCTCTTGTTTTCTTGCAACATATTCTTGATTATGTTCACTAAATATTTATTTTATGATTCAGCATGGAATTTATCCACTTGCCACACTGACCTTCAGGATCATTCTGTGTAAGCACACCTTATACAGCAATGTTTTGGACATATGCAAGAACATGAGAGTGAAAAATATAGACTCAGAATTCCTTCAATGCTTTAACTAGTGCCAACGCATGTTTCCCAATGACATTTTACTTCAAGGCTGCATATCTTATGGTTATGCTAAAGAAGGTGATGGGTTTTTTTGTTTTCTGATATTTATTTTTCATAAGGACAACAACGAGATTATGTTCAGAAGAAAAGGAAAAGATGATAAAATCAAGTGTATAATCAGGGTTGATGAGTATAGGAGCATGAGATAAGGCAAAATTCTCTTCATTGAATGATTTATTTGCTTTATCAAACCACTTCACCTCATTTTCTTTATTCAACATTTCATTACTCTCTCTTAAATGTTCAACAAGGTTAGGAATAAACCTTTTCAAGAAGTTGATTTTACCATTGAATGACTGAATGTCATTCTTGCTTCTAGGATAGTCCAAATTATGAATTCTTTGAATCCTTGAAGGATCTATCTAGATGTCATATTTATATATGATATTACCAATCAAATTCCCGTCTTCCATAGCGAACAAACTCTTCTTTGGATTCAACAATATGCCAAATTTTCTGCATTTCTGAAAAATTGCCTTCAAATGCTTTAAGTGTTCTTCATCCATCTTGGAAAAAATTGTGATGTCTTTGACATACATGACCAAAAAGACATCATTTTCATTGGAAAAGCCAATATCCATCACTAGCTGAAAATTTTCTCCTGCATTCTTCAATCCAAAGGGAATTTTAGCATACATAAAATTACCCCATGGTGTTGTAACTGTTGTCTTCTCCTGATCATCCAGATGAACTAAAATTTGATTGTATCTGGAATATCCATCCATAAATGAAATTATGGAAGAACCAGCCACCCTTTGTAGAGTACAATCCATCTTTGGAAGTGATTATTTGTCTTTCAACGATACCTTTTTCATATTTTTGAAATCTATACACAAGCAAATCTCACTGGTCTTCTTTCTTACTGGCACTAAGTTCGACATCCAATTTGAAAAACGAAGAGGAAAAATAATACTAGCAAAGTACAACCTATTTACCTCTTTTTTAATGGAACGCAGCAACTTGGGATACATTCTCCTTAGTTCCTAGCAGAAATTTTTTTGATAAGGCTTTAAAGGCATAATGTGACGAATTATGCTCTTATCATACACTTTCATATCATAACACTCCCATGCAAAAAAATCAGAAAACTGAGACATGAGTGTTTCACATTTACATTTCATTTATGAACTCAAAGATTTTGAAATCTCAACCATTTTGGGCATTTCAGGAGTGTGGAGATTGAGGTCTTCCACACCTACTTCTGTCGGTAGCATTTTCAGTTTTCATGCAACATCATCTTTGTAAAAAAACATCCTCCAAAGGCACAAGACACCTTGGAATGGAGTTTTCTTTAAACTGAGGTACTTTCATTTCTGTTGCTTTCATATCTTGGTCATCTTCATAAAACCAATCATCTATTTTTGAACTCGCAAAATCCTCTTTCGTTCTGCAATAATTTTCTCATTTGCTTGTCATCTTAGAACAATTTCCAATAATGAACATTATTTGGAACAAGAGGGTGATGTTTGATGTTAATTTCATACTTCTTGTTGGTATATAGTGGAATTTTGAACATACTAGTTGAAGTGGCAAAAGAATCAACAATAACATTGTTGTCCCTTGGAATCAATAACAAAGTATACTCAGTGAAGGTCTTGGGGATATCTAACACTACATTGTGGTAAGTTTTTGATCGAGGGGTCCTGACCCAAGTTCAGTGTGCAAGGTTTGCCAACAAACCCCTATACTCTTGGCCCTTTCGACAGTGAAATTCTTGCATAGGTCAAAGTCTCACCCGAAGTAGTATGGGTGGGTGCTGGAACCAGGTTTTTTCACCCTGAGAAAGGATGGGTAAAGCAAGCAGAGCTGTGCTAGGTCCTGTAATCCCCGATTACCTTGTTCTGCATAGGGTTAATTAAGTCTCTATTTGCATCCATGTGCACTAGATCTATAGTTATATGCTTGTTATAACATCAACACAGCAGTATATAAACATAACATAACAGATCTATATCCAAGAACGCAGTATACTGATCTTTCGCAGCTTAAGGACAGGAAACGCACAATACAGCAATTATCAGTAATTCACAAAAGTACTCACAGATTCAGTTCTATAACAATTTTTTGCATTCATTAATTCATCCATTCTTCCTTATAATACCAATTCCCTTCCCAACCTGTGCACACAGCAGCAGGGTCCACACACAGCTGGACTTGGATCTCCACGCATACAGCCAGCAGGAGTCCATTCCCCAAAACCCAAACAGATAGCTTAAATCATAGTTTGCATCAATAGCTCATCATATCCTATCCTTTACAATACAAAATTCATCTCTATTTATAACAATCTAACCTCAACTTTCCTATTGTCCGCAACCCATGGTTTTCAGACCCCTAGTTTCCCCTTTTACCCAATACAATGCTTTCGGGGCTTTGACCCACCCCAGAACCCCTCTGCTAGATTAAATCTAATAAAAATATCCAAAGTGGACTAGTTTAATAGCATGTTAGGAGACCCCGTTCCAATAGTCCGCCAACACAATCTTGTGACTCGTCCCGAGTCACTGCAGTGGTGTGGCCTCTATTTTCACATGCAAGGTAGCCAGAGCACAGACGCGTGGAGGGAACACTTCTTGACTCTGAGCCACAGCTCGTTCTGCAATGTTGATAATTTTCAGGGAGGTAGGGCCCTCTGGAGCTGATGTAACCCTTTCTAACAGCTGGGAGGTGCGCAATGGCAGACTGAGAATCTTTGGCGAGCTGGAGTGCGGTATCAGCCCATGGTTTCAACTGCTTTCGGATGACATGCTTGTTGTGGCGAAGGTTCTCAAGCTTCTCCAAGACAGCTAGACACTACGCGGAGGTAGTGGAGGCTCTAACTTGATCCAGAGTAGCTTCCGCTTGCTATAATTACTTTTGGATATGCTGAAGCGTAGCATGGTGCTCGAGGGTCGTCCATAGTTGGGTAGCTATTTCGACCACTTTTGCACCTCATTTCAGCTGCTCTTGAATAATACGTGTCACCTCTGTGACCACTATAATCCATTGGTCCTGTACCTCCTAAGGTATTTCATACTATTGTTGCATGTCTCAGTCATAGTGGAGAACTTCACGCAACACTCTGGTGTTCAGTACTTGTAGCTCTGTGCGAGATAGTTGTGCTAAATCGATTTGGATGTCCCTAGTGGTTTGATCAGGAGAATTTCCCCTGGACTTTGCATATTCTCCTAAACAAATTATTCCTCTGCGCAGGGTCAGTGACCTCTTTGGCTTGTTTCAACAGGATGTTATTGACCACCAAGTATTCTCCCCTCTCAGGCAGAATTGCTTCCTCAATTGTTGCCTTTTCTCCAGCCTGGGCAAGAATAGAATTTCTTGGACCAGCACCCATATTCTTTGGGCACTCATAGTGCTTCTATCCCGCTTGATGACATCTATAGCACCTCATTTCTCTACCTCTGCCTCTGCCTCCTCTTCCTCTATAAGAACCCCTTCTGCCTCTTGCATCACCCTCTATGGATGCATTCTGAGGTGAGCTGCTGCTAGCTCCATCTCTAGGTGTTGTAGACCTTCCTCTACCACCCTGACTTCCCTTTCCTCAGAAAGTACCTCTCCCTTTGGCAGACTGCTTTCTCAAGAGTTTTTCCTCTACTTTCAAGGCCATCTAATAGGCCTCTTCAACTATCTTAGGAGACAGAAGGCCAATCTCATATTGGATCTCCAGCTTGAGACCATTCACATATCTGGCAACCTTCTCTGGTGTGTCTTTGAATTTCCCAGTTCTTATAGTTACTCTATAAAATTCTTCTGTGTATTCCTTTACTGTCAGCAATCTCTATCTCAGGTTCTGCATTTGTCTAAACAATGTTAACTGATAATCACTACGAAATAATTTAACTTTTAGTTTTGCCACCATTCTGGTCTAGCTTTTGATAGGTTGTTTACCATCTCTCCTTCTTTCTACTTGCACTCCATCCCACCAAAGTGCAGCATGTCCTTTCAGCTTTGTTACTGCAAACTTGACTTTCTTATCTTCACTCATTTCTTCATAGTCAAAGCACTTTTTCATTTCGTTAATCCAGTCAACCAACTCCTCCGGACTCAATCCTCCTGGAAAACTTGACACTTAAAGTTTGGGCTTGACTGCAAACCCCAAAATAGTTCTGAGGAGCCTCATCTCAGGATGAATCTCATCATTTTCTCCAGCTCCTTCTATTTCAATTTCATTGATGTCTTCAAGATCTCTGGGCTGTACTAACTCCATGGCATCCAATCTAGCTTGTACCCTCTGCAGGGTCTCCAACACTTCTGCATTGGCTACAGGCCTGCCTCTTCTTCTGCAAGCACCTCTAACAACTCGGATATCCATGTTAATTCCCTACAAAAATACCTCAAAAACAACTCTGATACCACAATTGACAGAAATAATTTTAATTCGGGCCCTAAGGAGAGCTGGCCTTTATATTAACTCTATCAACATTTTCCTTATTACAACTTCTGCTTGACACAAGAAGTCCCCTCTTCTTTCATATTTCTGATTCATTGATCAATTTCTTCGAAATTCATTAATGAATGTATTAAACTATCTCTAAACAATTTCGAATAGTAGGGTCCACTGTTCTTTTAACTTCACACACCAAAATACAATAAAAATGCTCTATAATGTAACCTTAGTCCTTGTATACAATGCACTACTTATAGATGTATATTTTGGAGTCTTCCTTTATATAATTGTCAAAGGTGTTGCTTGACAATCATAACAAGTCCCATTTATATTTCAGACCTTAGTCTTAATACAACCAAAGGTTCGACTCTTTTAATTGCCTACCCCGCGCTCATAGTATTAACCATGGCTTACACATATTTTAACGCAGTGCATGTATCATTGGTGGCTTATGGGTCCCACACTTCCAACACAAAAATGAGGGGTTTCATTATAAAATGTATGGACCATACCTCAAGTTATCGCCCGTGTGACTAGTTGAGCGAATGCCATTGGATCCCATGAGCTCTAGATCAAACATCCTCTGTTGATATCACGTTATTTTTGTAGCCTCCCTTTAACACCTCCAACGAACATGATGAGGGTGGTTTACGACATGTGACGTGGCTTCGTTTCATTGAATCGCATTTTTCTTGAGTGGTTTTGGTTCTAGCCAAAAGCGGTGCGATAATGGTGGTTTTGGGTCTGTAAACCCACTCCTGGGTTTTGAACAGTAACCCACCTGACTTCGAATATGGTTAACGGAATAGCTCAGCCTTGTGAACCGCTGGGTTAAGCCTTAACACAATCACTCAACTCGTAATAAAGACATCAAATTCTTCCATAGGCAGGATTAATACCTTCAACAAAATTTCGGAGTTTGACGGGCAACAAAGTATGACAGGTTTCTATACTTTTGTTGTGGGTAGAGTCGGGTTATGATCTCGCTCCAACAACAGAGCCTCTACAAAAAACAAATGCCTACCTAGTTCACACACAGAACTCAAGGGATAATATCTTCTACTGGACTGGGAGTCACTACAACGCATTCTTGGCCTTCTACAAGGTGTAGATACCAAGGTTACACATTCACACTAATCAAAGAGACTTGCATTCCACCACAGATAGGGATAACTAAAAGGGTATTAACATAGGATTGTGCACAGAACCCAGATTTCAAAATATTGAGTTCTCCCAAGAAATTCAATACACATAGAAAGGCGCTTCGAGCCAAGAATTAGTCAACAGAGATTAAAATCTTTTTGATTCAGAATTCACTGCCAAATCCCCCTTTTTAGAGTACCCGAGGGTTACATTTTATACATTATCACATGTCTCTTCAGTTCCTTTGGGAGGACCATTTTTATTCTAACCAAAAGTCCTAATTACATATTATTCGAACAACTGAAACAGGACAGATGGACTGAACCTAAAACTATTCGACTTCTACAGTTACTGACTGACTCTAACTATTTTAAAAGCAACAGGAAGCTAAGGTATTGACACCTTGCTGTTACAATTCATATTTATGTCTAACCCTCCTAGCCACAACATGTGGACAATCTTCCTACGTTGCTGGCTAGTGCCTAATGCCCCTACATTAGACTCCTGAGGGAAATTTTCTTCATGGACTCCTGTCCATGAGCTCTTCCACTGATATGCCTATCTTCTGCAACATCACTTCAGTCATCCAAGTGGCATCTTCATCTGGTTGGTCCTTCCACTTGATTAAGTACTGAAAGTACTCTTGTCCTCTGGTCTTTTTGAACACTCTTTTGTCCAATATCTTCTCTAGCTGCAAGGGTTGTGCTGGAGGTAGTTGCTTTGCCCATTCAATATGTTCCTGGTCTTCTGGTCTTTCTTCTGCACCATCATTTTCATACTTGTACAAATCTGCAACATTAAAAATGGGAGATATTCCAACATCAGGAGGCAATTCAATCTCATAAGGATTAGCAGAAAACTTCCTAAGTATCTTGCATGGCCCAATATTTTTAAACTTGAGTTTGTTATACTACTTCTTTGGGAATCTCTCCTTTCTCAAGTGTGCCAAAAACAAATCTCCAACTTCAAAATGGACTTCTCTTCTGCTCAATTCTGCTCTGCCTTTTTATTTTATGCTTCTACCTTGCAGCTGTTGTTTTACTTGTTCATGTATGGCTTGGATCTCTGAAGAAAATTCCTCACCATCAGCACTCCTCAGCTCTGCCTTCCACAAATTTCTTAACTTTGATATTCCTCTGGGGTGCATTCCATAAAAAATATGGAATGGGCTCTGCCCTGTGCTTCTTTTTGGTGAATCATTATATGCAGATTTTTCCTGAGGCAGAATATGATCCCACTGCTTGGGATGCTCTCCTGCAAGACTTTTCAATAAATTTCCCAGAATTATATTCACTACCTCAGTTTGTCCATCAGTCTGAGGATGATGAGCTGCTGAAACTCAGTTTGGTATCAAGTTTCTTCCACAGTGTCCTCCAAAAATGGCCCACAAATCTGGTATCTCTATATGAAACAATACTCTTCGGCAACCCATGCAATCTAACAACTTTTTTGAAAAACAAGTTAGCAACATGGGTGGCATCACTAGTTTTATAACATGGAATAAAATGTGCCATCTTGGAAAATATGTCCACTACAACAAAGACTGCATCATTCCCTCTCTAAGTCTTGGGAAATCCTAGAACAAAATCCATGCTTACCATGTCACAAGGGCTGTCTGGAATAAGCAATGGAGTGTACAATCCTGTATTCTGGCTCCTCCTTTTGGCATATTGACAGATTTTGCAATTATTCACAAAATTGTCCACTTCTATTCTCATCTTGGGCCAATGATAGAAGTGACTCAGCTGCTCATAAGTTTTATCAGTACCAAAGTGTCCAGCAAGTCCACCACTATGCTTCTCCT
Organism: Pinus albicaulis; assembly: GCA_034641835.2. NCBI lineage: Eukaryota > Viridiplantae > Streptophyta > Pinopsida > Pinales > Pinaceae > Pinus > Pinus albicaulis. The sequence continues at coordinate 683,825,449 of CM076572.1, read as the reverse complement.
TGATCAAATTCTCCGTCATGGAACATTTTGGTACACACAATTGGTTTCTCCTGAATAGTAAGTCATCCTGCAAGAAATAATCCAGCCACTGGCTTCTATCTGTCAGAATAGGGTTAGAACATGCTTCAAATGCTTCCTTAAAATTTGAATCTGTTTTATACAGCTCTTTGACAAAATTAAATCCTACAACTTCAAATTTGTTTTCTTGAACAAGCATGTTTCTCCTACTCAAAGCATCAGCTACTTTATTTTCTTGGCCACTTATATGCTTCAAAACAAAATTAAAACTTTGGAGATATTCAACCCACTTGGCATGCTTATGATTTAATTTAGGTTGTTGTACAATGTACTACAAAGCATGATTATTAGAGTATAATACAAATTCTTTAGACATTAAGTAATGCCTCCACTTCTTCAATGCCTGAAAAATTGCATAGAATTCCTTCTCATAAGAGTAAGAATTATTTCTGGTGTCATTCAGCTTCTCACTGAAGTAAGCTACAGGCCTATCATCTTGAATTAGCACAGCTCCAATGGCTTCCCCACTGGAATCACACTTCACTTGACATGGTTTAGTAAAATCAGGCAGAATTAAAACAGGGTTTTCAGTTATCTTTTGTTTCAAAAGCTTAAAATTTATTTCTTCTTCAGTAGTCCACTTAAATGGTTGTTTTTTCTTCTTTATTGTCTCAATTATGGGTGCATTAATCCTACTGAAATTTCTTATGAATTTTCTATAAAAACTGGCAATTCCATGGAAACTTCTTACCTCAAAAACATTTCTGGGTGAAGGCCACTCCACAATTGCCTTTACCTTTTCTGGGTCCATCTTCAATCCTTCAACAGAAACAAAAAAACACAAATACACCAACTCTTATTTCATGAATGAGAATTTCTTTAAGTTTATCAGCAGTTTCTCTTGGTGTAACTTCTTCAAGACATAATTAAGATGCCTTAAATGCTCTTCTTTTGTTTTGCTCAAAAATAATATGTCATCCAGATACACTATCACAAATTTAGCAATGAATTCTTTTAACACTTCATTCATAAGTCTCATAAAAGTGCTAGGTGCATTTGACAACCCAAAAGGCATTACCATCCATTCATACAGTCCTTCATTTGTTTTAAAGGAAGATTTCCACTCATCACCCTCCTTTATTTTAATTTGATGATATCCACTTTTTAATTCTAACTTTGAAAAATATTTTGCACCACTCCAACTGTCCATTAAGTCTTCAACTCTAGGAAAATGGAATCTGTACCTGATTGTTATCTTATTGATTGCTCTGGAATCAATACACATTCTCCAGCCTCCATCTTTCTTTGGGCTCAATACTGTCGGTACTACACATGGACTAAAACTTTCTTTGATCAGCCCCTTGTCCACTAATTCCTGTACTTGCTTCCTGATTTCCTCATTCTCTGTGGGAGTCATTCTGTAGGCTGCCTTATTTGGCAGATTTGAACCTGGGACAAAATCTATCTGATGGCTAATCTTTCTCACAGGTGGGAGCTCATCAGGTAAATCATCCACAAAAATGTCACAATAACTGTCTAACATCTCTTGGATTTCTATTGGCAAATCAGAGATCTTTGTAGAAGTAAGAACTACCTTAGGTTTGAAAACTAAAGAAAAACTTACCTCTTCTTCTTCAATTTGCTGTAGATACTCCTTCCCGCTCAGCAACAAGGTCTTTGGATCAGCCACTCTGCTTGATGGTTCTCCTTCTTCCATGGGTATCAATGTGTGATGTACACCATCTTTGAAGAACTTCTAAGTGTTCTTCTTGCCATCATGCACCGCTGCTCTGTCATACTGCCAAGGTCTACCCAGCGGTATCTAACACACATCCATGGGCATCACATCACACAGGACTTTGTCTTTGTAGTTTCCCATATGCAGCTCTATCTCACACCGCTCCTTCACAATCAGATGGTGCCCTTTATGTAGCTAGGACACCTTGTAGGGAGTTGGATGCTCCCTTGTCTTCAACTTCAATTTCTCTATCACCTCAGTGGAAACCATATTGTCTGTGTTGCCACTATCAATGACTAACTGGTAGCATTTCCCCTGGAATTTGCATATGCTCCTAAACAAAGTCTTCCTCTGCGCAGGGTCAATGACCTATTTGGCTTGTTTCAACAGGACCTTATTAACCACCCAGGATTCTCCCGTCTCATGCAGAATTGCTTCCTCAATTGCTGCCTCTTCTCTAGCCTAGGCAACAATAGCATTTCTTGAACCAGCACCATATTATCTGGGCACTCATAGTGCTTGTGTCCCACTTGATGACATCTATAGCACCTCATTTCTCTACCTCTGCCTCTACCTCCTCTTCCTCTATAGGAACCCCTTCTGCCTCTTGCATCACCTTCTGTGGATGCATTCTGAGGTGAGCTACTGCTAGCTCCATATCTAGGTGTTATAGACCTTCCTCTACCACCCTAATTTCCATTTCCTCGAAAATTACCTCTCCCTTTGGCATACTGCTTTCTCAGGAGTTTCTCCTCTACTTTCAAGACCATATGATAGGCCTCTTCAACTGTATTAGGAAACAGAAGGTCAATCTCATCTTGGATCTCCAGCTTGAGACCATTCACATATCTGGAAACCTTCTCTAGTGTGTCTTACAATTGCCCAATTCTTATACTTACTCTATAAAATTCTTCTGTGTATTCCTTTGCTGTCAGCAATCTCTGTCTCAGGTTCTGCATTTGTCTAAACAATGTTAGTTGATAATCACTAGGAAAGAATTTACCTTTTAGTTTTGCCACCATTCTGGTCCAGCTTTTGATAAGCTGTTTACCAGCTCTCCTTCTCTCTGCTTTCACTCCATCCCACCAAAGTGAAGCATGTCCTTTCAGCTTTGTTACCGCAAACTTGACTTTCGTATGTTCACTCATTTCTTCATAGTCAAAGAACTTGTTCATTTCATTAATCTAGTCCACCACCTCCTTCGAACTCAATCCTCCTGTAAAACTTGACACTTCAAGTTTGGGCTTGACTATAGACCCCAGAACAGTTCTGAGGAGCCTCATCTCAGGAGGAATCTCAGCATTTTCTCCAGTTTGTTCTATTTCAGGTTCACTGATGTCTTCAAGATCTCTGGGCTGTACTAACTCCATGGCATCCAATATGGTTTGGACCCTCTGCAAGGTCTCCAACACTTCTGCATTGGCCATAGGCCTGCCTCTTCTTCTGCCAGCACCTCTAACAACTCGGATACCCATGTTAATTCCCTGCAAAAATACCTCAAAAACAGCTCTGATACCACAATTGACAGCAACAATTTTAATCTGGGCCCTAAGGAGAGCTGGCCTTTATGTTAACTCTGTTAACATTTTACTTATTACAACTTCTGCTCGACACAAGAATTCCCCTCTTCTTTCTTATTTCTGATTCATTGATCAATTTCTTCGAAATTTATTAATGAATGTATTAAACTATCTCTAAACAATTTCGAATAGTAGGGTCCACTTTTCTTTTAACTTCGCATGCTAGAATACAATACAAATGCTTTATAATGTAACCTTAGTCCCTGTATACAATGCACTACTTATAGATGTATATTTTGGAGCCTTCCTTTATATAATTGTCAAAGGCGTTTCCCGAAAATCATAACAAGTCACATTTAAATTTCAGACCTTAGTCTTAATACTACCAAAGGTTCAACTCTTTTAGTTGCCTACCCCCGCGCTCATAGTATTAACCATGGCTTACAAATATTTTAATGCAATGCATGTATCATTGGTGGCTAATGGGCCCCACACTTCCAACACACAAATGAGGGGTTTCGTTATAAAATGTATGGACGATACCTCAAGTTATCGCCCGTGTGACTAGTTGAGTGAATGTCGTTGCATCCCGTGAGCTATAAATCGAACATCCTCCATTGATATCATGTTATTTTTGCAGCTTGCCTTTAACACCTCCAACGAATGTGATGAGGGCGGTTTAAGACATGTGACATGGCTTTGTTTCATTGAATCACATTTTTCTTGAATGGTTTTGTCTCCAGCCAAAAGCGATGCGATAATAGTGGTTTTCAATTCATAAACCCACTCCCGAGTTTTGAACAGTAACCCACCTGTCTTCAAATATGGTTAACGGAATAGCTCAGCCTTTTGAACCGCTGGTTTAAGCCTTAACACAATCACTCAATTCACAATAAACACATCAAATTCTTCCATGGGTAGGTTTAATACCTTCAACAAAATTTCGGAGTTTGTTGGGCAATGAAGTATGACAGGGTTCTATACTTTCGCTGTGGGTAGAGTCGGGTTATGATCTTGCTCCACCAACAGAGCCTCTACACAAAACAAATGCCTGCCTATTTTACACACAGAACTCAAGGGATAATATCTTCTGCTGGACTAAGAGCCACTACAACACATTCTCGGCCTTCTACAAGGTGTATATACCAAGGTTACACATTCACACTAATCAAAGAGACTTGCGTTCCACCACAAACAGAGATAACTAAAAGGGGATTAACACAGGATTGTGCACAGAACCTAGATTTCAAAAGACTAAGTTCTCCCAAGAAATTAAATACAAATAGACAAGCGCTTCGAGCCAAGAATTATTCAACAAATATTAAAATATTTTTGATTTAGAATTCACTGCCAAATCCCCCTTTTTAGAGTACCCGGGGGTTACATTTTATACATTATCACATGTTTCTTCGGTTCCTCTAGGATGACCATTTTTATTCTAACCAAAATTCCTAATTACATATCATTCGAACAACTGAAGCAAGATAGATGGACTGAACCTAAAACTATTCGACTTCTACAGTTACTGACTAACTCTAACTATTCTAAAAGCAATAGGCAGCTAAGGTATTGACACCTTGCTATTACAATTCAGAATGATTTCGAACCTTCCTAGCCACAACATGTGGAAAATATCCTACATTTTTGGCTACTGCCTAATGCCCCTGCATCAAGAGGGCACTGATCCTTCGTATGGCCAGACACCCGACATCGTATGCACCAGAGATTTGTGCAACCATCCTTTCCTGGCTCTTTTCTTAGGTTTTTTATCTCCATATGCATAGCCCTATGTTGTTCCTATATTTGTTGTACCCCTGCTGATGTATCCTCTCGGGGGGAAGCCTCTAGTTTCATAGCGACTTCCCTAGCCTTCTCCTATGACTCAAAGATCTGATGAATCATTGGCGTGCGCAGGTGAGGTAACAACATAGCGATGAACCATTTCGTATGCTGTCTATCATCATATTCGAATCCTCCTTCCCTGATTGCTTTCGTCAGTTGCTGATCAACCTCCCATACTGAATCAGACGCACCTTTTTAAAGTCCTTTACTTCTGCTACAAACTGGGAATAAGATTTTGGCTTTCTGAACTGGTGCTTCAAAGCGTCCTTGATATCTTGAATAGATGCACCCCCATTCTGGGAAATATATTGCATATACGAGTCCAGGGCCCTATCCTTGAAGGCCAACGACAGTTGTGCCCTTTTTACCATATCACTCGCAACATTCTGCGCAGTCCATATAGAGTCTGAAACCAAAACTGATCCATATCTTCATCTCCAACCCACTTGAAGGTAGGTAGTTTCAGATGCGCAACCATATCACTGTTTAGGGAGGGTGGAAGTATAGGCGAATTCTTACCTTTGCGTGGCCTAGGTGGCGATGTAGCTGGGGGATCTTGTGCAGCTGGTTCCTACAACAGATTGTAGGAAGATTTCCCTCTGTCAAGGTTGGCCTGATAGTATTTACCAATGCATTTTGCGCTTTCGTCTAGATCCCAGGTCATTCAGTTAGTATGACTACACAGAATACTCTTTTGGCACAGTAATTTCTTGATCAACAACGGTAATGTCCTCAAACATTTGCCTCGAAACCCTTTGAAGAATCGTCGTTCAGTGTTAAATTATGATAGAAACTGATCAATGGCAAATTTTGTCACAAATCCTCCCAGCACACTATCCACCTAGTGATCCACCGTCCGCGTGATAGTATTATCAGTTTTTTCTAGCTGCTCTAGCCGCTCTGGGGTCCATTGAGTGACTCGCTCATTCTTCCAGCACTTTTGGAATTCCACAAGTCTAGCTAGCCACTCCTGGAGTTCAATAGCAAAGGTTACAAAGAATATTTCGTAGCTTTAAGTAAGAATGTACCTATTTTTCCATATTTGAACCGTTAAATTTTCACTGCGACTTTCTTTTACTACGAACTCTTGGATCTGTCTTTTGAACCAGTATTCGATCTATTTTATTTTAGGCTTCCAGTATTCTCTTGTCATTACCTGATTCCTCTCTCATACTTCTTCAAGTCCAGGCAACATAACCATTTTTTGGATCGAGGGGTCCTCACCCAGGTTCGTTGTGCAAGGTTTGCCAACAAACCCCTATACTACTGGCCCTTTTGGCAGTGACCTGCTTGTGTAGGTCAAAGACTCACCCAAATTAGTATGGGTGGGTGTTGGAACCAGGTTTCCGCACCCTGAGGAAGGATAGGTAAAGCCGCAAAGCTGTGCTAGTTCCTGTAATCCCCGATTACCTTGTTCCGCGTAGGGTTAATTAAGTCTCTATTCGCATCCACACTCACTAGATCTATCGTTATATGCTTGTTATAACATCAACACAGTAGTACATAAACATAATATAATAGATCTAGATCGAAGAACACAGTCTACAAATATTTCGCAGCTTAAGGACAGGAAATGCACAATATAGCAATTATCAGTAATTCACAAAAGTACTCACAGATTCAGTTCTCTAACAATATTTTGCATTCATTCATTCATCCATTCTTCCTTATAATTCCAATTCCCTTCCCAACCTATGCACACAGTAGGAGGTTCTGCACACAAGTGGACTTGGATCTCCGTGCACACAGCCAACAAGAGTCCGTTCCCCAAAACCCAAACAGATATCTTAAATCATAGTTCGCATCAATAGCTCATCATATCCTATCCTTTACAATACAAAATGCATCTCTATTTATAACAATCTAGCCTCAACTTTCCTATGGTCTGCAACCCATTGTTTTCGGATCCCTAGTTTTCCCTTTTACCCAATACAACGCTTTCGGGGCTTTGACCCACCCCAAAACCCCTCCACTAGATTAAATCTAATCAAAATATCCAAAGTGGACCAGTTTTGCAGCATGTTAGGAGACCCCGTTACAATAGTAAGCTCACATTCTAGGATGCTTGGCCTGGAATTCCCATCTGACTTGATTTATTACCAATTTAGAGTCACCATACAAATAAATTTTCTTGGCACCTAATTTCTTGAGAATTTTCAGATCGACTATCAAAGCCTCATACTCTGATTCATTGTTTGAACAATCAAATGCCAATTTGTAAGAAGACATATGAACATTAGGAGGAAGGTTAAGTGACTAACTCATAGGGTTGTGAATCCACACACCAATTCCAACTCCTTCCTTACGTAAGGCTCCATCAAAATCCATGTTCCACAACCATTTTCTTCATTGGGAAGTTGTGATTTGGATGATTGATCTTGACTAGTTGCTTGAGAAATTTCTGTTATACAAATAGGTTCTATTTCTTTCACTTTTTCATCTCTCTTTTTGGCTGATTCACTTGGCTCCAAGCCACTTAGCATATTTTCTTGGTTTTCTACACCTAAAATATTTAAAACAGAATTTGAAAATTATGAATTTTATGTTTTTTCTTCCATCAAAATTTCTGAAGATGCTAAACATTCATCATTAAATAATATAAATGACTCTAAATCCATGTGAACAAAAATTATGTGGTGATTATTAGGCTTTTCTTTGCTACTGATCATGTATTTTATCTTATTCTCTTGGTAGATTTTTCTTAGTTGCCCAAAGACCGATATTGTAGCATAGGAAAAGTTGAGGTGCAAGGTGCCTCTAAGTTTTACTCCCTATGTCTAGGAGAGAAGCATTACATATCTAGGAGGGATATCAGCCACAAAAACAACCATGAGGAAATTATTGGCTGGAATTTTCTCTAAACACACCACTAGATGTTTAACGAGGCCAAGACATTTAACCATCCCTGAATTAAAAGAGTAAAGATCATGGTAGGGTCTTGTGATATCCAAACCTAGTTTTTCCATGATGACTTTAGGCATAAGGTTGTGAGATGCTCTGAAATCAAGCATGGCACTATGAAGGATAAAATCATGGATTTCGAGGCCAAGATAAAAAGGAGGGACCTCGCTATCTTCTAAGTCACCATAAACAACAGAACCAAATAAAGGTTTTGGGTGATCGTCACTCACATTGACCATATGATACATCTAATCTACCCTAAGAAACTTGGCTACTTGAAATTTATACTGGTCATTCTTGAATATTTCAATTAAAGGAATGGAGACTTTCAGTTTTGATATTTCATTTTCAAGACTAAAAAGAGTATAATGTTTTTCTACCTCTTTAGATGGTGCATCTTTCTTTTCGAGTTGATCTTTGTGTGAAGTCTCCTTTCTTTGTCCTCCATCCTGAACTTAATTATCTTTCTTCTGAATACTATTAGAAGGTTCATTTCCTTTCACATGATTAGGAACAACAGGTCTTTTATCTTTTCTCTGATTTGAAGTAGCGGTCTCTTTATGATGAGCTTCTATTTGAGAATTCTATTTTTTCTTGATTGAGGTGATAGGAACATTCCTATTCCTCAAACCATACTACCTCTATACTTGAGTAAGAGCATTCTGATATCCCCCCTGGTAATCTTCTGTCTGCATTGATAACATGTCATCATTTGATAATACATATTTTTGATCTTCTGGTGCATACATTTATGTATAAAATTGATCTTCTTCAGTGAGAAAAATAGGTTGTTGATTTTCCTAAAACAAATGATATTTTCCTGAAATTTCTTCTTTTTCTTCTTCTTCATTAGGACCTTCGGTGTATTTTTGTTGAAATGGAGTGTGAATTTGCTGCTGAATTTGTGGATTCTGACCCCTTTTTTCCCACTGCTTGATCCTATATTGAGGCTACTAGTTTTGACCCCTGAAATTGGGATTTCTAATGGAGGGTTCAACTTGTCTATCCGCGATGGTATTTTGTCCATCATCTTCTCCATTTTTTTATCAAGGTGTTGAGTTTGCCCTCTGATGAAGTAGTTGTTTCTTCCTTGATGGTTACCCTTTTCTCTATTTTAATTTTTGGCTTTTTGATAATCATATTTGCTTCAATGCTCACTACATTTCTCTACATTTCTTCAAGGGTAGATGGGTTTCTTTCTCTCATCTGGTAAGCCATGTCAAGATCAAAACCATCAGGGTAATCAAGTAATGCAAGGCCTGTTAGCCCCCCTATGAAATTTTTGACAAGCAAATAGGGGGCTAAATTGTTGTTGAGTCTTAAAGGAATGCATTTCCTCTGAAAACACAGTCTCCTTGAAGCCTCCATGTGTCTTTGCCCTTTGATAGTATCCCCTCTGCTGATTTCCTCTATGAAGCCTCTCTGTTGGTGAAGAAATGCCCAAAGGCCCCCCTTTCCCTCTTATTTCATTCCCCAAGGCCTTTGTCTTCTATCCCCTTTTCTCCCCTTCTATTTCCTCATTTACCCCTCAAATCCCCCTAAAATCCCCTATAAATTCTCGCTCTTACCCTTGTTTAGCCTTTTCTTCCCTTTTTCCCCATTATCGTTTCCCTTTAAATCCCTTAAAACCCATTAAAATGGGCAAAAAACCCATATTCCGACCTTGTAATAGGGCTTAGCCCCTTTCCCGCCGGCCCCTTAACCACTTCCCCACATATGCCCGTCACCCAAGACCAAGCGCTTAAGCCCCGGGGCCAATCGCAATCGAAAGATCGGCGGGAGGCAAATTCCTTTGTAATACTCTAAAACCCCGATGCGATTGTTTTATTACGTTAAGTCCCGCGATCTGTTCCGCACCGTTGATTTGTTTTGATCGAACGGCTGAGCGCTAATCGCAGGCCCCCTGCCCATCGCAATCGGAACACGTTAAGTCCGCCCCCCGATTGAAACCTTCCGATTTGATCACAGCCATCCATATGTTTCACGATCCAACGGTCCCGCGCTGATCGCACTGCCCCTCCGATGGTCTTCCCCACCGTTGATCTATCCCCGCGATCCAACGACTGTCGCTCAATCGCAACCCCCGTCCGATCGCAATCGCAACACTCATTGCGCACCTCCCGATTGCGATGCTCCGATTTAATCCTGACCTCCCATTCTCTCACAGATCCGACAGTCATCGCAGCTTTCGATCATAAGCCTTCCCTGCTGTCTGCCGATTCAATCCTGACCGTCGATCCATCCCGCAGATCAACGGTCAGCGCTTAATCGCAAGCCCATGCCCGATCGCAATCGCAAACCCCAGCTGTGCTGCCCTGATTGCGATTCCCCGATTGCATCGTAGCCGTTGATCTCCCCGCGATCCAACGGTCATCGCTCCATCGCACCTACCCCTCTGATTACTTCCCCACCGTTGATCTGTCCCGCGATCCGACGGCCAGCGCTAAATCGAAACAGCGCTCCGATCACTGATCGCAAGTCCTTTTGTTTCCCCTCCGATTCAATCACAGCTGTCCATCTCCCCGCCGATCCTACGGCTATCGCTCAATCGCGTCTTCCCTCTCAATCGCAATCGGAACTTCTGTGTTGTGCGTTACGATTGCCGATCGCTCCGACCTCCGATTGCGATGGTGCGATTGGATCGTGACCGTTCGTTTCCTCTGTGATCGGACGGTTCAGGTTCAATCTCCCTTTGCCTCCGCTGAGTCCCACTCCATTCGTTCGTTCCCTTGTTTCTGCGTGTTTTCCCGTGTAATTCACCCGAACGCTAAAACTTTGGGTTTTACACTGCGCGTTCATTTCTCCGCCGCTATGTGTTCTTTCCACCGATTCTCCACTGCTCCGCAACCTCTCCTCCTGCCTCCACAGCATTTCTCTGCCACCACCGCCTGGTTTTACAGTTCTTTCCACTGTGTGGATTAGCACGGAGAGGCCATTTCAGCCGGCCAGCGAAGCAGCAGAGCAGGATTTGAGGAGGGTTTGAGCCTGTAATTGAAGATTAACGTGTTAATCCTGCGGTCAAAGGCTTAAGGCACTGTTTGAAGACTAAGAGCGCACCAGTAATGCCATAACTGCGCTACCTAACAGCAGAGTTTTTCTCTCTCCAAAAGTACACCTCCTACAGCAATCTCCATGCTTCCTCGAGCCCATAAGCAGTAAATTGCGCCGACAGAACTTCTCAAGAGCCTGTCAAGCAGCATTAAAGAAGCATGGAGGGACTTGCAGTTTTCCATCCAGTTCATTTATTCCGGAGTGGCAGCGCAAAGCTCCAGACACCGTAAGGATTTAAAGAATGTATCAGAGGTCAAAATCGACCTGACAGAGATCTCCGAACCAGTCTCAGAGTACCTACAGCGCTACAGAAAGCCATTAAGCAGCATGGGCGTAGAGACTTCGCCGATTCTGTCTTAATGAGATTCATTTATTGTATTTCCTACCGCTGCTTCTTCCTTTTCTCCTATAAAAATCCCAGAGAACGAATTGTAAAGGTTGTTGTTGTTGTTGCCTTGCTGGGCATCTGCTGTTAGAGGGATTCATTCCGACTGTTAGAACAGTCTTGGGAAGAAGTTGCAGAGTAGTTTGTATGTAATACGCTGGGAGGAGAAGTCTGGACTGTAACAGCCATTGAGCTTATTGTACATGACTGGTTTTGCATCAATTAATCAAAGCACATTTCACAGGATCCTGGTCTATTGCTATTGGTGATGTTCTTCTTTACTCTGTTTATTACATTTCCATATTGTTTCATGTTCTTCTGGTAGGCTTCAGAATAATGGTATAGGATTCACCCTTGTTAGGTGCCCTATGCTGTCTTCTCTCTCTACCTTTATGTTTTCTGCTCTATGTGCTATCTAAGAGCTGGTTTCAGTCGATTTAACCAGCGCAGTGGATGTTATTGCCTGCTGGCTGATGTATGAATTGGTTGAGTTAATTCTTAGAAGTTCTTGTTGGGTTTAAGCTGGAAGGTTTGGGAACACTGGGGATAAGTGTTAGCCCTGTCCACTAGAATCCTTGCGCGACCAGCTGGCCTTTCTAAGATCCCTGCTGTTAATCTTATCCCTGTTTTTCTCTTGGAGTTGCTAAAGCAGACCTGGAGTTAAATGACCTCTGGTATGATCTATAAGCTGCCCCTTTGTCTCTTTGAGAGCAGCCTTTGAGTATGTCCAAGCAGGTCTAGAGTTAAATGACCTCTGACCTGATCTATAGACAGAAAATTGGTTGCTTTCCTTCTTTCACTTTCCTCCTTAATGTTCCATCCCATCATCTATCTAAAAAGATCCTTTAGTATAGATGACTTGCCCTTTGGAAGCCTTGGCTAGTGGATGCAAGTAATTTTCCTATCATGACTCCATAGCCTAATGGATGGCACTGTCTCGGTCTATCCTCTTTGCTGAAACAACCTGCTATTTTTTTCCTTTCTTCCCATTGCTTTCCCAGTCCATGATCTCTTAACCAACTCAGCAACCCTTCAACCAAACCATTTAAAACCCCCCTTTGTGCTCCATAACTAGCCTAACATCTTATTTTTGAGCTTCAAAGATACATCATTCTTTGCTCTATTTGGAGAGATCCCTCTCCGGGTCCAGGAGGGCTAGATCCTAGGGCCCCAAAGTGGTTTTATGTTGTCTCATCTTTTGGTATTGCCAAATCTACCAAAACATGGGAACCCCAACATAATGGCGACTCCACTGGGGAAAGATCAGTCAGCTTTGATTTGGTAAACCACTGTGGTGGACAGTAAGTTGTGAATCATCCACCTGGCGACTCCACAATTCCTGAATGATTAAAAGACTCCGCTGGTAATCAGCTGGCCACTGATTATCTGTGGTATCACATAAGACTCCACTGGGAGACCATGTCGCAGTACAACATCATCCACGCCGAAGATCCAGTCACTTCGCTAATGGAGGACTCTGAACAATGTGCAGAAATAGATCCAAGCCTCATAGCAGAGTTTCAGAGTGGAGTAGCGAGTGTACTGGCAGAAATTGAATGGGAGGACCTTCCAAAGGTTGTCCCTATAGGCTCAGCACTCAATCATCTACCTGCGCTTAAGAAGATGTTTCTTGATTTGGTGGTTGACAGATATGAAGCTGAGCTCGAACTTTTGAGCTCACAAGAGAAATCATATGAGTTCAGAGACCCGAGGGCCTTTTTGGAAGGTCTCCCGCCCCCTAAAAGAGAAGAAATTCCGCTGCTGTTTGATGTGCAAGAAGAAGATGATCCGACTCCCAAGAGTCGCTCTGAAGACACAGCGGAAAATGTAATAGTCAAAGCAGCCCAGGATAAAGACAGCCTACCAAGCTTGGGAGGCCTAAAAGAAGAAAATGTACATCATCTGTTCGTGGATCCTGTGGCAGAGTATATGGAGGCCCTGATTTGCTCAAATACTCCAACGTTGATCCTTAGCAAGGGCCAGATTCATCAGAAATGGTCCTTGTTCCTATAGTCACGGTTTTGAATAACCACACGCGCGGAGAGCACACCGCGGTTATCTCCCGACCCAAGCGGCAGTGCTCATATCTTTTTCTTCTTTACTTGACTGTTGTATTGGCTTTATCATGTCACAGAACATCGAGGAGATTTCCCACAGGTTAAGAGTAGGAGTGGTAGGAAGCTCAATAAAAAGCTCGACCTATGGGCATGGTTGAATTATTTAAATGTCTGTCTTAGAATGTAGAGAAGAAACCTGCTAGACAGTCTAATCCTAGCAGGTAGTAGTGTAGGTAGAGAAACATATGAGACCAACAGTCTAATCTGGTCTCATGGAGTAATAAGGGTAGAAATAGAATAGGTTTATTTTTTCCTGTTTGTAAATATTAATGATGTAAAAGGGTCTGCAAGTCCAAATGCACCCAAGAAGAAAAAATGTTAGGACTATAGTATGGGTAGGTAGTTGTTTGGGAGAATGTTACTGTTGATATGTTGTCTTCATAGTTTGTGGCAGCTGATCAAAGAAGAAAAGGATGGTTCAAGTAGCAGGCATCTGGCCTACACCAAGAGATCATTTTCTGGTTTCTTGGCTCCTTCAAGAAGAAGCCATCCCCATGTGGAGCCACTGTTAGCCCCCCTATGAAATTTTTGACAAGCAAATAGGGGGCTAAATTGTTGTTGAGTATTAAAGGAATGCATTTCCTCTGAAAACATAGTCTCCTTGAAGCCTCCATGTGTCTTTGCCCTTTCATAGTATCCCCTCTGCTGATTTCCTCTATGAAGCCTCTCTGTTGGTGAAGAAATGCCCAAAGGCCCCCCTTTCCCTCTTATTTCATTCCCCAAGGCCTTTGTCTTATATCCCCTTTTCCCCCCTTCTATTTCCTCATTTACCCCTCAAATCCCCCTAAAATCCCCTATAAATTCTCGCTCTTACCCTTGTTTAGCCTTTTTTTCCCTTTTTCCCCATTATCGTTTCCCTTTAAATCCCTTAAAACCCATTAAAATGGGAAAAAAACCCATATTCCGACCTTGTAATAGGGCTTAGCCCCTTTCCCACTGGCCCCTTAACCACTTCCCCACATATGCCCGTCTCCCAAGACCAAGCGCTTAAGCCCCGGGGCTAATCGCAATCGGAAGATCGGCGGGAGGCAAATTCCTTTGTAATACTCTAAAACCCCGATGTGATTGTTTTATTACGTTAAGTCCCGTGATCTGTTCCGCACCATTGATTTGTTTTGATCGAACGGCTGAGCGCTAATCGCAGGCCCCCTGCCCATCACAACCGGAACACGTTAAGTCTGCCCCCCGATTGAAACCTTCCGATTTGATCACAGCCATCCATATGTTTCACGATCCAACGGTCCCGCGCTGATCGCATTTCCCCTCCGATGGTCTTCCCCACCGTTGATCTATCCCCGCGATCCAACGGCTGTCGCTCAATCGCAACCCCCGTCCGATCGCAATCGCAACACTCATTGCGCACCTCCCGATTATGATGCTCCGATTTAATCCTGACTGCCCATTCTCTCACAGATCTGACGGTCATCATAGCTTCCGATCATAAGCCTTCCCTGCTGTCTGTCGATTCAATCCTGACCGTCGATCCGTCCCGCAGATCAACGGTCAGCGCTTAATCGCAAGCCCATGCCCGATCGCAATCGCAAACCCCAGTTGTGCCGCCCCGATTGCGATTCCCTGATTGCATCGTAGCCGTTGATCTCCCCGCGATCCAACGGTCATCGCTCCATCGCACCTACCCCTCCGATTACTTCCCCACCGTTGATTTGTCCCGCGATCCGACGGCCAGCGCTCAATCGCAACAGTGCTCCGATCGATGATCGCAAGTCCTTTTGTTTCCACTCCGATTCAATCACAGCCGTCCATCTCCCCGCCGATCCTACGGCTATCGCTCAATCGCGTCTTCCCTCTCAATCGCAATCGGAACTTCTGTGTTGTGCATTGCGATTGCCGATCGCTCCGACCTCCGATTACGATGGTGCGATTGGATCGTGACCGTTCGTTTCCTCCGTGATCGGACGGTTCAGGTTCAATCTCCCTTCGCCTCCGCTGGGTCCCACTCCATTCGTTCGTTCCCTTGTTTCTGCGTGTTTTCCCGTGTAATTCACCCGAACGCTAAAACTTTGGGTTTTACACTGCGCGTTCATTTCTCCGCCGCTATGTGTTCTTTCCACCGATTCTCCACTGCTCCGCCACCTCTCCTCCTGCCTCCACAGCATTTCTCCGCCACCACCACCTGGTTTTACAGTTCTTTCCACTGTGTGGATTAGCACGGAGAGGCCATTTTAGCCGGCCAGCGAAGCAGCAGAGCAAGATTTGAGGAGGATTTGAGCCTGTAATTGAAGATTAACGTGTTAATCCTGCGGTCAAAGGCTTAAGGCACTGTTTGAAGACTAAGAGCGCACCAGTAACGCCATAACTGCGCCACCTAACAGCAGGACGTTTCCTCCAGAAGTACACCTTCCCACAGCGTCCTCCATGCCTTCTCGAGCCCTGAGACAATTAAATACACTGACTGAGGCTCATTTCAGACAGTCAGGCAGCATTAAAGAAGCATGTAGGGACTTGCAGTTTTCCATCCAGTTCATTTATTAGAATTGTGACTAAAGCTCAGGCTTTTGAGAAAAGGACTTTAAAGAATGTATCAAGAGAGTGAAATGACCAATGAACTCAAACAGTCTACGGAAGTACCTCTGACGGCTGGCATTTCAGCCATTAAGCAGCATGGGCATAGAGACTTCGCCGATTCTGTCTTAATGAGATTCATTTATTGTATTTCCTACCACTGCTTCTTCCTTTTCTCCTATAAAAATCCCAGAGAACGAATTGTAAAGGTTGTTGTTGTTGCCTTGCTGGGCATCTGCTGTTAGAGGGATTCATTCCGACTGTTAGAACAGTCTTGGGAAGAAGTTGCAGAGTAGTTTGTATGTAGTAGGCTGGGAGGAGAAGTCTGGACTGTAACAGCCATTGAGCTTATTGTACATGATTGGTTTTGCATCAATTAATCAAAGCACATTTCACAGGATCCTGGTCTATTGCTATTGGTGATGTTCTTCTTTACTCTGTTTATTACATTTCCATATTGTTTCATGTTCTTCTGGTAGGCATCAGAATAATGGCATAGGATTCACCCTTGTTAGGTGCCCTATGTTGTCTGCTCTCCCTACCTTTATTTTTTCTGCTCTATGTGCTATCTAAGAGCTGGTTTCAGTCAATTTAACCAGCGCAGCGGATGTTATTGCCTGCTGGCTGATGTATGAATGGGTTGAGTTAGTTCTTAGAAGTTCTTGTTGGGTTTAAGCTGGAAGGTTTAGGAACACTGGGGATAAGTGTTAGCCCTATCCACTAGAATCCTTGCATGACCAGTTTACCTTTCTGAGATGCCTTTGTTTATCTTATCTCTGTTTTTCCCTTGGAGCTGCTAAAGCAGACCTGGAGTTAAATGACCTCTGGTCTGATCTATACGCTGCCCCTTTGTCCACCTTTGAGAGCTTCCTTTGAGTATGTCCAAGCAGGTCTAGAGTTAAATGACCTCTGACCTGATCTATAGACAGAAAATTGGTTGCTTTCCTTCTTTCACTTTCCTCCTTAATGTTCCATCCCATCATCTATCTAAAAAGATCCTTTAGTATAGATGACTTGCCCTTTGGAAGCCTTGGCTAGTGGATGCAAGTAATAATCCTATCATGACTCCATAGCTCAATGGATGGCACTGTCTCGGTCTATCCTCTTTGCTGAAACAGCCTGCTGTTTTGTTCCTTTCTTCCCATTTCTTTCCCAGTCCATGATCTCTTAACCAACTCGAGGAAACCCTTCAAGTTAACCAAATCATTTAAAACCCCCCTTTGTGCTTCATACCTAGCCTAACATCTCATTTTGAGCCTCAAAGATACATCATTCTTTACTTTATTGGAGAGATCCCTCTCCGAGTCTAGGAGGGCTAGATCCTAGGGCCCAAAAGTGGTTTGATGTTGTCTCATCTTTTGGTATTGCCAAATCTACCAAAACATGGGAACCCCAACATAATGGCGACTCCGCTGGGGAGTAGATCAGTCAGCTTTGATTTGGTAAACCACTGTGGTGGACAGTAAGTTGTAAATCATCCACCTGGCGACTCCACAATTCCTGAATGATTAAAAGACTCCGCTGGTAATCAGCTGGCCACTGATTATCTGTGGTTTTACATAAGACTCCACTGGGAGACCATGTCGCAGTACAACATCATCCATGCCGAAGATCCAGTCACTTCGCTAATAGAGGACTCTGAACAATGTGCAGAAATAGATCCAAGCCTCATAGCAGAGTTTCGGAGTGAAGTAGCAAGTGTACTGGCAGAAATTGAAGGGGAGGACCTTCCAAAGGTGGTTGACCTTCTTAGCTCACGCCTCAATGCCCAGCCTGCGCTTAAGAAGATGTTTTTAGATCTAGTTGTGGAGAGGTATGAGGCTGAGATTGAACTCTTGAACTCACAAGAAAAATCATACGAGTTCAGAGACCCAAGAGCCTTTTTGGAAAGTCTCCCGCCCCCTAAAAATACAGAGATTCCGCTGCTGTTCGACATGCAAGAAGAAGAAGATTCGGTTCTCAGGAGCCGCTTTGAGAACACAGTGGAAAACGGAGAAATTCCACTGCTCTTCGAAATACAAGAAGAAGAAGATCCGGTTTTCATGAGCCACACTGAAGATGCAGTGGAAAATACAAGAATCAGAGATGCCCAGGATGTAGACAGCCTACCAGTCATGGCAGGCCAGAAAGAAGAGAGTATACATCCTGCGTTCATTGATCCTGTGGCAGAGTACATGGAAGCCCTGATTTGCTCGAATGCTCCAGCATTGATCCTTAGCGCAGGCCAAATTCATCAGAAATGGTCACTACTGATGGTGATCACAGTTTTGAATAACCACACGCAGAGCACCCTGTGGTTATCTCTGACAGGCAGCCAGTGCTCATATCCTTTTTTGCTACTGCTTGACTAGCTGTATTGGCTTTATCATATCACCTAGAACATCAGAGATTTCCAGTTAGAGTAGGGTAGGTAGGAAAGCTCAATAAAGCTCAGCCTATGAGCATGTAGTTAGTTATTTAAATGTCTGTCTTAGAATGTAGAGAAGAAACCTGCTAGACAGTCTAATCCTAGCAGGTAGTCGTGTAGGTAGAGAAACATATGAGACCAACAGTCTAATCTGGTCTCATGGAGTAATAAGGGTAGAAATAGAATAGGTTTATTTTTTCCTGTTTGTAAATATTAATGATGTAAAAGGGTCTGCAAGTCCAAATGCACCCAAGAAGAAAAAATGTTAGGACTATAGTATGGGTAGGTAGTTGTTTGGGAGAATGTTACTGTTGATATGTTGTCTTCATAGTTTGTGGCAGCTGATCAAAGAAGAAAAGGATGGTTCAAGTAGCAGGCATCTGGCCTACACCAAGAGATCATTTTCTGGTTTCTTGGCTCCTTCAAGAAGAAGCCATCCCCATGTGGAGCCACTGTTAGCCCCCCTATGAAATTTTTGACAAGCAAATAGGGGGCTAAATTGTTTTTGAGCCTTCAAGGAATGCATTTCCTCTGAAAACACAGTCTCCTTGAAGCCTCTATGTGCCTTTTATCCTTTGATAGTATCCCCTCTGCTGATTTCCCTTATAAAGCCTCTTTGTTGATGAAGAAATGCCCAAAGGCCCCCCTTTCCCTCTTATTTCATTCCCCAAGGCCTTTGTCTTCTATCCCCTTTTCTCCCCTTCTATTTCCTCATTTACCCCTCAAATCCCCCTAAAATCCCTATAAATTCTCGCTCTTACCCTTGTTTAGCCTTTTTTTCCCTTTTTCCCCATTATCGTTTCCCTTTAAATCACTTAAAACCCATTAAAATGGGCAAAAAACCCATATTCCGACCTTGTAATAGGGCTTAGCCCCTTTCCCGCCGGCCCCTTAACCACTTCCCCACATATGCCCGTCACCCAAGACCAAGCGCTTAAGCCCCGGGGCCAATCGCAATCGGAAGATCGGCCGGAGGCAAATTCCTTTGTAATACTCTAAAACCCCGATGCGATTGTTTTATTACGTTAAGTCCCGCGATCTGTTCCGCACCATTGATTTGTTTTGATCGAACGGCTGAGTGCTAATCGCAGGCCCCCTGCCCATCGCAATTGGAACACGTTAAGTCCGCCCCCCGATTGAAACCTTCCGATTTGATCACAACCATCCATATGTTTCACGATCCAACGGTCCCGCGCTGATCGCACTGCCCCTTCGATGGTCTTCCCCACCGTTGATCTATCCCCGCGATCCAACGGCTGTCACTCAATCGCAACCCCCGTCTGATCGCAATCACAACACTCATTGCGCACCTCCCGATTATGATGCTCTGATTTAATCCTGACCGCCCATTCTCTCTCAGATCCAACGGTCATCGCAACTTCCGATCATAAGCCTTCCCTGCTGTCTGCCGATTCAATCTTGACCGTCGATCCGTCCCGCAGATCAACGGTCAGCGCTTAATCGCAAGCCCATGCCCGATCGCAATCGCAAACCCTAGTTGTGCCGCCCCGATTGCGATTCCCCTATTGCATCGTAGCCGTTGATCTCCCCGCAATCCAACGGTCATCGCTCCATCGCACCTACCCCTCCAATTACTTCCCCACCGTTGATTTGTCCCGCGATCCGACGGCCAGCGCTCAATCGCAACAGCACTCCGATCGCTAATCGCAAGTCCTTTTGTTTCCCCTCCGATTCAATCACAGTTGTCCATCTCCCCGCCGATCCTACGGCTATTGCTCAATCGCGTCATCCCTCTCAATCGCAATCGGAACTTCTGTGTTGTGTGTTGCGATTGCCGATCGCTCCGACCTCCGATTGCGATGGTGCGATTGGATCGTGACCGTTCGTTTCCTCCGTGATCAGACGGTTCAGGTTCAATCTCCCTTCGCCTCCGCTGGGTCCCACTCCATTCGTTCGTTCCCTTATTTCTGCGTGTTTTCCCGTGTAATTCACCCGAACGCTAAAACTTTGGGTTTTACACTGTGCGTTCATTTCTCCACCGCTATGTGTTCTTTCCACCGATTCTCCACTGCTCCGCCACCTCTCCTCCTGCCTCCACAGCATTTCTCCGCCACCACCGCCTGGTTTTACAATTCTTTCCACTGTGTGGATTAGCACGGAGAGGCCATTTCAGCCGGCCAGCGAAGCAGCAGAGCAGGATTTGAGGAGGATTTCAGCCTGTAATTGAAGATTAACGTGTTAATCCTGCGGTCAAAGGCTTAAGGCACTGTTTGAAGACTAAGAGCGCACCAGTAACGCCATAACTGTGCTACCTAACAGCAGAGTTTTTCTCTCTCCAGAAGTACACCTCCTATAGCAATCTCCATGCTTCCTCTAGCCCATAAGCAGTAAATTGTGCCGACAGAACTTCTCAAGAGCCTGTCAAGCAGCATTAAAGAAGCATGGAGGGACTTGCAGTTTTCCATCCAGTTCATTTATTCCGGAGTGGCAGCACAACGCTCCAAGCACCAGAAAGGACTTTAAAGAATGTATCAGAGGTCAAAATCGACCCGACAGGGCCTCCAAACAGTCTACAGAGTACATACAGCGCTGCGTTTCAGCCATTAAGTAGCATGGGCGTGGACACTTCCGCCGATTCTGTTTTAATGAGATTCATTTATTGTATCTTCTACCTCTGTCTCTTCCTCTTCTCCTATAAAAATCCCTGAGAACGAATTGTAAGGTTGTTGTTGCCTTGCTGGGCATCTGCTGTTAGAGGGATTCATTCCGACTGTTAGAACAGTCTTGGGAAGAAGTTTCAGAGTAGTTTGTATGTAATAGGCTGGGAGGAGAAGTCTGGACTGTAACAGCCATTGAGCTTATTGTACATGACTGGTTTTGCATCAATTAATCAAAGCACATTTCACAGGATCCTGGTCTATTGCTATTGGTGATGTTCTTCTTAACTCTGTTTATTTCATTTACATGCTGTTTCATGTTCTTCTGGTAGGCATCAGAATAATGGTATAGGATTCACCCTTGTTAGGTGCCCTATGCTGTCTGCTCTCCCTACCTTTATGTTTTCTGCTCTATGTGCTATCTAAGAGCTGGTTTCAGTCGATTTAACCAGCGCAGCGGATGTTATTGCCTGCTGGCTGATGTATGAATTGGTTGAGTTAGTTCTTAGAAGTTCTTGTTGGGTTTAAGCTGGAAGGTTTAGGAACACTGGGGATAAGTGTTAGCCCTATCCACTAGAATCCTTGCATGACCAGTTTACTTTTCTGAGATCCCTTTGTTTATCTTATCTCTGTTTTCCCCTTGGAGTTGCTAAAGCAGACCTGGAGTTAAATGACCTCTGGTCTGATCTATAAGCTGCCGCTTTGTCTCTTTGAGAGCTTCCTTTGAGTATGTCCAAGCAGGTCTGGAGTTAAATGACCTCTGACCTGATCTATAGACAGAAAATTGGTTGCTTTCCTTCTTTCACTTTCCTCCTTAATGTTCCATCCCATCATCTATCTAAAAAGATCCTTTAGTATAGATGACTTGCCCTTTGGAAACCTTGGCTAGTGGATGCAAGTAATTTTCCTATCATGACTCCATAGCCCAATGGATGGCACTGTCTCGGTCTATCCTCTTTGCTGAAACTGCCTGATGTTTTGTTCCTTTCTTCCCATTGCTTTCCCAGTCCATGATCTCTTAACCAACTCAGCAACCCTTCAACCAAACCATTTAAAACCCCCCTCTGTGCTCCATAACTAGCCTAACATCTTATTTTTGAGCTTCAAAGATACATCATTCTTTGCTCTATTTGGAGAGATCCCTCTCCGTGTCCAGGAGGGCTAGATCCTAGGGCCCCAAAGTGGTTTGATGTTGTCTCATCTTTTGGTATTGCCAAATCTACCAAAACATGGGAACCCCAACAAGGCCTAGTGGAGGCTTGATATTTTTGGGAATGGAATCATATTTTTTGTTGAAACTAGTTATGAAGTCTTGTAAAAAATCATTAGGATTTATTTTCAAGCCACTGTGTTTAGCTAGAATTTGTAATGGATTCTTCTTCTCCTCCCATTTTTCCGTAAAAAAAATCAGTCAACTACTATGAATTAGCTACTGAACCAACTGTTAGGGAGAAAAACCATTTCTTTACCTCTCCTGATAAATTGTGTGATAGGTTTTGCATCCTGGCGTCATCATTATCGATATATTCAAGATCGATGAAATCAATTAATATGACAATGTGTTGATGAGCAGTCATCTCTAACGCTTCATCAAAAAGAGGTAATATTTGATCATAATTCTAAGGTAGTGCAGTAAGTTTTGTTGGTAGGATGAACATAGCAAATTTGGCCATGACTAATGGAGGGGCTTATGGAAGTGTTGATGGAGTGAATACTTGCAAAGGTAATGATTGAATGAAAGTGAGGGATGATGATGCAGTTGAGTGAGAAGGTGTAATAGCATGTGGTGAAGAAAAATCTTGATGTTGGTATTGGAAATAAGTTTTTTCAGAAGTTACTTGAAACTTATCAACCAAACCCTAAAGTTTATGAAAATTAGACCGGAATTCACTATCAAGCTCGAAATCATAAGTTTCAGAAAATGGAAAATAGGTCTCAAAATAAATGGGGTAAAAGACAGTTTCTGAAAGAAAGGAATTAGACATAGATTTGAACAAAGATGTCTCAAATTCAAAATTAAAGGACAAACTTTCTGGAGAAATTAGCCCTGTAGGAAAGGAGTTTTATTTCACAAGTGGAGGTATAGCCTTTCCAGCTTTGTGAGAATTTTTTTCTGCTTTCTTAAAATACTCTCAAGGTCATTAACAATGGGTGAAGGATTTGGGTTTTGATTTGACCTAGTGTGTCTTTTGGGAGCCAAATTTTGAGAAATTTTCACTTTGGCTCGAATTTAGTAACTCAGCTTCCTTCATATGTCAGAACTTGTCACCCACAACTCTAACCTTCAATGAACTAAAATAATTATCCCCAAGGAAGGATTTTCAATCTCTCCCCGACAATGACTGTTATAGGTCAATTTGGGCACCATTCCCAATTACCTGGTTAATTGGGCATCATCTCCAGGACCAATGATCAAGGGTCTATCATTCCCTATCATTTCAATTGCTACATGCCCTAAGACAAGAAAGATGACAAATGAAGCAAGACTTTCATCAAGAAAAGGTTTCCATGGTTTGAAGCTTAATATTTAGGATATGAGAGCTAACCAACGTAGGCTCTATGGGGTCTAAGTGTGTTTCATATGTAGGTAGCCCCATACAAAGCTGCTCTGCAAAGAACTTCCCGAGATTCACAGGTGCGTTGGTCACATTGGGAGCGAAATCCTCATTGTTCTGGAATCTCCACTTGGCCAGTGCCTTCTAGAAGAGTTCACATGTGTCAAGCTTCGGATCCAAGTGTCCATTTGACATCTACATGACTGGAAACATGTCTTGCCTATTTTTGGAAAGTTATTGATTGCAAAACAACCTACAGTTCATCTATAAATTGAGCACAGATCTAAGTGCTTGAGGAGGAATAATTTGAGTAGAGAAATGGTAGAGAATTTTCAATTGAGAGCTTGATTTTTGAAGCTACTGCTGGAGATATTTATACTGTGATGAGGCTTGGGAACGTTGCTGGAAGGTCACTTCAAATCAGTCACTAGGTTGTAACATCTCCTTCTATCATCAATAAATAGTACTGCTTATTTCTCCCTATATGCATCTGTATTGACTTTGATTTTCCATATTGCAAGATCTTGGTTGATGTGTATGGTTTATGATTTACTGATTTAGCCAACTAGCTTGAATAGATATCTATATGATTGCATCTTCTGTTTTTTTAGTGTTCTTTCTTGCAGGAAGCGTTCAACTCACAAACTGCTTGAATTTGAAGTTGCAGTGGAAGCGAAAAAAGGAGCCATTTAGAGGCGACTGATCAAGTAAGCCTCCAATCCTCTCTTTGTATCTGTTCTGAGTTAGGAGAAATAGTTGTATATTCTTTAACCTGTTGTTATAGACTATCACCTTTCTAGGGAAGAGTGATTTATTCGTAATTCACAATTCTGGCCTAACAAATTGGCGACTCCACTAGCGATAATTTCTCTTAGTTCTAGGTGTTTCAGCCTCTGATTTTCTTTGTTTATCCACCCAATAGTTGTTTCACATAAAGATTAAAATTTTTCAGAGCTTAATTTGCAAATATGGTGAGCTAAACAGTAGTATTTTTCTTTGTCTACTGTGTTCAACGCACCGTTAGACTAGACACAGTGCTTTGCAGAGCATTGTCTCCCTTCCAAGCCTGTGTTGTAGAGCACTATCTCACCTTGGAGACTGCATTGACTCCTGAAAGTGACCAAATTCCCTTGAATTTGACTTTGCAACTTGCTTCAGTTTTGTTTACTTCTGTGTTCTGAAAATTTTGATGCTCAATTGACCAGTAACTCTGTTGTGGCCGCTACAACACCACCCAAAATTTTG
The DNA here is from genome assembly GCA_034641835.2 of Pinus albicaulis. NCBI lineage: Eukaryota > Viridiplantae > Streptophyta > Pinopsida > Pinales > Pinaceae > Pinus > Pinus albicaulis. The sequence continues at coordinate 683,800,529 of CM076572.1, read as the reverse complement.
GTATATTTAAAATTTCGGGTCCCCCTCTGCTCGCTTAGTCGTTAAAGTCTTTCACCCGACCTGCAGTCAGTGACATCCCAGCAACCTATCCCCAACCCCTCACGAGCTTTCTCACCATCATGATCAGGTGTTGTTGCTGCAATCACGCCATGTGAGGGAGGGATCACCCAACATACGTTTGAATAAGAACTTTTCGTTCACTCAGGATGTACATTAATAACTCCCTCGCCATGGGTCATTAAGTGCATTATTTGAATACTTCTCTTATGTTCATTGGTTGCATATATTTTATCTAGGGGCACCTTTCGCAAATAATAATTGTGAACTAATTAATGTTATGTTGTTTATACAGGTCAATCCCATGACTGATAAACTCATCATGATTGTCATGGCACCAGGGGAAATAGGATTAAGCCTCCTACATCTGAAGAGATTAGTTTTTAGGAATTCAAAAATACACTTCTGGAACCTGGGCTTGTCGACCATATTGTGATTGCAAAAAAATCTGTAGCTAAAGTTTATGTTCGAAATTCCCCAAATAATTCTACCCATAGTGAAAGAAGTGATGTAGAGATACATGTCAGACGGACCTCCTCCGAGGGTGGCAGCCAGCATAAGTACTCTTTTAATATTGGCAGTGTTTAATACTTTGAGAAGAAGTCGGAGGATGCACAGGAAGCGTTGGGTATTGGTCCTCATGATTATGTTCCTGTAACATATGTTTCAGAATGGTCTGGTACCAAGATTTGTCGAGATTTGCGCTTATATTATTGATGCTGGGGTCTCTTATTTACTTTGGGCAAAGAATGCAAAGTGGTTTGGGTATAGGTGGACCTGGAGGCAAAGGTGGTCGTGGACTCTTTAACATCGGCAAAGCTAATGTGACGGAGCTAGATAAAATTCAAAGGACAAGGTATTGTTTAAGAATGTAGCTGGTCGTGAAAAAGCAAAGCAGAGATCATGGAGTTGGTGCATTATCATAACATCCTAAAAGAACCAAGAGCTAGGAGCTAAAATTCCAAAAGGTGCCCTTTAATGGGTCCTCCTAGCACAGGGAAAACTCTCTTGGAAAAAGCTACAACAGGGGAAGCAGGAGTCCCCTTTTATTTCAATTTGTGGCTCGGATTTCATGAAGATGTTTGTTGGTGTTGGGCTTTCAAGAGTTAGAAGCATGTCTCCTGGAGCCAGGCAGTCTACAACAAGTATTATTTTTATTGATGAGATTAATGCGATTCGCTGAGGAAGAAGTCATGGGGTTAGCCAAAGCAAATGATCTAGACATTGTACTATTAAACCAAGGCACAAAAATCGTATGGTTCCAAAACCATAGGTGATAGTGAAGAAAAACTATGTGAAAACATTATAGATGGGCGCGCATCCGGTGGACCAAGGTTATGGTTTTAAATATTATGTAATAAAACCAAAGCACAAAACAATGAAGTTCCCAAACCATATAAAACAGCGGCCCAAATTTATGAGTAAACCAAGGATCAGAAACCATATGAAAACTTTCTATGGTGCAGTTTTGACCCTATGTTAGAACGTTTGTGGCATATATATAAGGTGGTCAGCGTTACAATTAAAACGCGGGTCAAAATTATATGAAATGCATTACGATTCGATGTAAACATTCCTATGGCAGAGTTATTCTTTGGAGTAGATGTATTATGTTGAGTCTAAATTTGTGTTTGAATATGCGGCCAAACCTTGCAGCATATCCACAAATATGTTAGAATAATTATCGTTCGGTTAGAATCAAATGAAATGCATAAGCGCGAAATATGACCATTTCTAAATGGTGCAGAATTACGTTTGCTAGAGGTGGATTCCATACACACAATTGTCAAATCATTTCATTAGAAAACGCCATAATCAGTGCCATAAGTGATCATCCACGCGTCCATGGTGAGCTCGATAGAATGAGTCTATACCCTTCACACCGCGTTACGTGGATGCAGGCTGCCCATGCATGCTGCCATGCATGAACATTAATTAAGCTGCTACACGCAAATGGAAGTTTTTCACCAAAAAGGTCGCTAATACACAATTTTTTCGGAGATCTTTTGGCTCTGCTCCCGACATGCAAGGATAGGATGGTCGTTGCACCGCTCAACTCTGGCATGCGATGACAAAAGCCCGACATGCGAGGATCTGATGCCCTTTTGAGCCGCTCAAGTCTGACATGCAGCATAACTTTTGGCTTGGTCGATATCCAGTGCGAAAAAAGGGTCAAACCCCTTCGATTCTGGCTGCATTAGCATGGCAAATAAAAAACTCTAAGAAAATATGCATAACATTTCGCTGCAGGCATACATACATGTGTGGAGAATTTTCGACTCAGAGGAGACGAAACCACATATAATTATCCTTGCACAATGACAGATCTGGTTTCTTGCAGGTGGGATCGAAGTGCACGACCAAAAAAGGGTATTCGGGACTGCGTTCTCTTGTTTTAATGCGTGTTGAAGCACAGTCAACCAAATCGGAGAGACAGACAAGACCACAGAGCAGCAAAGGGAAATAATCTGCCCGTTCCATGTTGTGTTGAGATGGATTATAATTCTCATACAGCTTATTGATTGTTAACATGATTTTGGTAAGAGCGCGTAGCATGGTTTTCTGCTGGGCTTCGCCATCATCTGGAGGTTTCAATAGTTCACCACACTGTCACTTAAACGCTCTGTAAGGATGAGTCTTCAACTCATTTGTATCGAAATCTGCATGTTAACCATTGCAAAATACCGTGCACCTCAAATGATTCCATAAGGATGGAAAACATAAAAGGAATTCAAATGGTTTGCACGTTACATACTAGATGCTAGCTCCGTGAAATGCATAAAATCCGACCTCCTTATATGACTAAGTAGCCTCGAGGGCGATACGCCGGAAAGAACTGTATGACTGGCGGAAAACATAATTAAGGGAGCGAGTGGTTTGAACAGGTTCTGAGATTTGAAAATACGCCCGAGCTCTACACCTCAGCCCAAATCATAATGTGAAAATACAATACTAACTGCTTCCAGCTCGCGCTTCTCGATTTCGAAAGTATCGACAGGTTTCTGTGAGTAAGTTTGTTCGATCTCTCTCACTGTGAGGTCGCAGTTCAATCCAGGTCGTTGAGTCGCAGACCTATGAGACGAGTGCATATGCGACTCCATGGTATTAGCGACCTGCGACTCATTTGACTATCGTATCTCATGTGAAGAAGGAGGTCGCGCGACCCTTTGAGTCGCCAAGTCGCAAATCTATTAGACAAGTGAAAGGTGCGACCTTGCAACCCCCTTTGAGATTTTGACCCATGTCGAGGTAAAGTCGTGCGACCCCTCCAGGTCACTGAGTCACAATACATGTTGCTAGACAGGAAATGTGACCATGCGACTGTGCGACCCCTCCGAGGTCACAAGGTCACAGAAAGGTGTGCTCAAGGAAAGTTGCGACCAAGGAGAAATTTCTGAATATGTGACCCCACTTCAGAATGGCCTCTTTTCTCAAAGCATATATGGCCTATAGAACAGGACTATGCAGGGATCCAAGCTGATCTTTAAAGTCTCCTGATTTTATGTGTAAATATACCTTTTATGCATCTACGTTTATATATGTATTGTATCTTTATTTTTCTTCAACATGCATAAACATATTTATGTGGATGAGGCTAATGGCTAATCTAATATGCTTACACGCAGGTAGCATGAGGATATTGTGATGACAACCTAGACAAGGAAGTTTGTCACTCACCTAGAATTCACTCACCTAGAAGTGTTGGTTCATGTGGCGAGGCTACGACTATCTCAATGGGAAAGGTGGAAAGGATAAAACCCCAGGTCAAAAATCTACCGAGGCAGGTGCTTACCTTGTTAATTCGCGGTCCTCTGCGGTGCGCAAGTCACCGAGGTTGCTAGGTCGCAAGTCGCAGAGGTCGCCAGGTCGCTAATTCACATCCCTTGGTAAATGCCCGACGGCGTGACCCAACGACCTAGCGACTAGGTCGCAAGGTCGTAGAACCCAGCCAGGTTGCAAGTCGCAACAACAGCTCAGGTCGCAGGTTGCAAAAAAGACTGGGTCGCAACGCTGCCCAACAGTCAAGAAAATGAAAAGTTAGGGAGCCTAAAGGGCATGCTTTGCTTTAAAAATATCTCCTTCGGGAACTTGTAAAAGATCTTTGGTTTGGGACTCGAGCTGAGTACACTGTATTATCTGGATTATACATTTAGCCATTAATACAAGCATTTTGAACAATCCCTTTGTGGATCTAGTGTTGTCTTATGTATGAGCACTGTTGAGTATTATACTTTCAGTTTCCGAACGTCTTTCGATTAAGGGAACTGTATCTTTAACGCACATCATAGTTACATAACAGTTTGCTGAGTATGTTAATGGTGGTTGAGTTTATTTCACTTTCTTAGTGAATTTTGATGACTTTTTTTATCTGCATTTGTGTTATCATTTAAAACCTTTAGGAAGTGAAGGGTGTTCTCACCATGAGGAACTATTTCTTTCATGGTAAGAACAGCTTACAAGAATGAACCTAATGAAGTGTTGCTAACAACATTTCCTTCGGTCTTCATGCTTTATTATTTTCTCTGGCTACTCATAGTGTTGTAGGTACATTTAATGCATCAATCATATGTCTTTTATCAGTTGATTAGGCGTGTATCCACTGTTTTATAGAGTTTAAGCGAGACCCAAAGAAAAGGAGAAATCAGTGGTAGTCGAACCCACACCCTGGACGGGATCCCTAGTCCAAACGGTTCAAGGTCTAATTGGGATCTTTTACCAGGGAGATCCCCTGTTGTTGGCCGGGACAGATTTTCCCATCAACAGAATTGGCGCTAGAAGGAGGGCTAGATGACAAGATGAGCCCTTAGAGCCTACAATTAATCTCATATCTGTAATGGCTCGTTCCCAAATCATTCTCTCAAGATGTTTTTCAAAGTTTTATGAGCCTCGATACTTCATCCCAGATGAACTTATGTATCACTTGTCCTAGTTAAAATTTGATGGTGAAGTTGGGGTGCCCATAACCCAACACCTTTTAGATTTCTGTGACTTTGGTGAGTGTTATGAATTTGATAATGAAGGTTTGATTTGTTTGTTATTTTTCCTCACCCTTGAAGGTTGTGCTAGGCAATGGTGTCGCACATTGCCGGAAGCTTCCATCCATTCATTTGAACAACTCGCCAATGAGTTACAACAAGCTTTTCACAGGTATGATTTTTAGAATGTTTTAATAAAGTTAAATGAAATCAAAATGGAACCTCATGAATCTTTAGATGAGTTCTCTATCAGATTCATTCATTATTGTTTTGAATTCCCTGAAAAGGATGTCTATTGGAAGTTTTTAAGTGAACAGTTCAGCTATGTGATTCTCGTTTCCCTTGAACAATTTTAGTTAGAAACCCAGCCTGAGCCTAGTGTTCCCTATGACGACCCGCAAGTCAACGACTGTTCAGACTTTGAATCTTTCATGCACCATGTCGAATCAGAGCTTGAAAACTATCATGGCACATTATCTCTCCCGGTTCATGAAACCTACCTCGAGCCCACTCGATGTCTCCCTGGACACAGTCCTTAATCTGATTTGCATACTGCTTATGAATCGACTCCTGTCCTGGATGAAGTCGATTCCCTTACAGGGCCTGCCAGGTCATCGTTTTCTATGAATAACATGGATGCATGTGTTGGAAAGCCTTGTATGGTTAACGCCCCTGCGACTCAATCTGTTCGTTCATTATTCCCCAATTTATTTTGCAACCCCGCCACACCAGTAATTTCTTCGAGACATTCAAAATTTCCTTATACTGGTATTCGTGACAATCATAAGCATGCAGATGGTGTTTCACAATCACCATTGAAAATCGATGAATCTCTTAGATCTGATCTTTCTCACTCGGAATCTCTAGACAGCCATAGGAGCGATTTCCTATCTGCACAACCTCAAGATGTCCTCTTTATTGATCCATCCCAGTCAGTAACTCCCAGGGAACCCAACATGCCGGGTACCTAACTTGATGAAATCAATGGTTACAGCGATCCCTGCTTATTTGAAAACATAGTCCTTCATAGTGCAGAGGACTATCACTCGCATCTCTTTCCCGACCATATGGAGACACCAGAATTTGATGATTCGCTTTAGGAAGATTCAAGTACCCATCAGAAAATCGAAACGCCTCAGCTTCTACCGACCGTTTCTCAAATGACGATCCCCAAGTACCATGCTCCTCCCAGCATAACTGCATCGAATTCACCCCACCCCGGCAAATCTAGAGAATCCGATACTTTGGATTATCAATCTGTCAGTGCGCCAACATTTGACTGAATTGATACAAAGCTCACTAAAATTTTGCAACTCACCACAACCCTCGATCACATCCATTTTCCTGGCACATGCTTGTTTCTTCCATTCCATAAAACTGATGGTCCTCAACACCATGATGAGATTACCGGTCAGCTCGATGTGGATTTGCCTACAAATAGGAAATGGCTTACCCAAAGCCCATCATGCCCAAGATTGTGCACGGATGATTATGTGTCATTTATAAATGTAGAGTTTCAAGAACATATTGATGTGTATCAAGATGAGAGTGGGATTCAGCTTGCACGATATTTTCTGGCATGTTCTTTGGTAAGTATCTATGATTGTCTTGCCATTGCACCTGCTCCTGAGGTAAGTTTTGTTTTTACTGCACTCTTTTGGATGCTAGCTCTGATCCCAAGTATTTTTGTTCTTACAGTTCAGGAACTAATGCGATGGCTGCACTGGAAAACTGATTTTACATAACCCGACCGCATCATTGGTTAAACTAGGGTTTAGGTGTAGGCTAGATAGGACCTGCAATAAAAATTTTAGTTCAAATTTAATTAGGTTTACTTGCCAAATTTTTACTTCATAGTTTAAAAGTGTGTTTGTTGTTTTTGTTTACGATTAATATCTTAGGCAACATCATGTTATAAGTATTTTCTTTCATTTCCTTTTCAGTTGCTTGTTGCTGCATAAATAATCATTGCTTGTATTGCACCTCTTTCCCACCTACAACTGGTTAATCATTCTCCCACATGGCTTGCATTGCATCTTGAGCCTCACATATTGCAATGCATCGTACTCTCTCTTCCTCACATCATTTCTGTCATGTTGCCTGCTACTGCACGAGCCCTCATTGGAACCCTACCACCTTGCGGTCTTGTTTTGCCCCAATTGCCAAAACAGTAGCCCCATTGTTTGCGTGAGGTTGCAGTGGCTATCTCAAGAGGCAGCTCTCTCTTAGGACAAGTCATTGAAGTTTCTTTCTCAACAAGATGCCTAAGATGCCTAAGATTCTAAACTTATTTTGTGGGAGACCTAATGATTTTGAAATGGCCCATACCCGTAAGCCTAAGCCTTGTGCCCAGCATAGTCTTGGACGTCTTAATTTTTGTTTTGCACGCTTCGCCTATTGTGGTAGATGGGATGTGAAGGTTCGGCACAAGGGTAAACCTAAATCAGGATATCTTTCAGTTTCTGAAAAATAAGAAACAACCTCTCTTGCCCGTAAAATAAGTCAGGATCCCTCATCTGCCCACGAAAATAAGTGCCACAAGCACATGAAAATAAGTGCCACAAGCACATGAAAATAAGTGCCGCAAGCACACGAAAAAAATAATGGTAAAGGATTGAGAAAGGCTTCCTGCACAGAGAGGTAATGCAACGACTCCACCGAGGTACTGACCAGGCTCACTGGCAACGGAGCAATGTTTGTGATTTCTTGAAGTGACTCCACCGGGGTACTGTCCAGGCCTACTGGCAGCGGAGAAACACTAGAAATTTACTTTAAAAATCCTGAAAAATAATAAACCCAATGCCTTGCTCTTCACACCATCAACAAGCTACTGGTGTCTGTGAGCTTCCTCTTTGATGTGTTTTTTATTAGCGAGACTTAGTTGAGGCACAAGGATTAGGCATACCTGTAAAGGGCCAAGGTAATACAAAAAGGTCCCCGCCGAACTTGTTCAATATTTCCTTGCATCACTATCTTGGCTCAGACTATTGTTGTGATATTGACAGAGATGCTGGATTCTACCAGTGATTCGCCATTTGTTGTAGCCGCTACAACACCACCCAAAATTTTGGTATATTTAAAATTTCGGGTCCCCCTCTACTCACTTAGTCATTAAAGTCTTTCACCCGACCTGCAGTCAGTGACATCCTAGCAACCTATCGCCAACCTCTCACGAGCTTTCTCACCATCATGATCAGGTGTTGTTGCTGCAATCACGCCATGTGAGGGAGGGATCACCCAGTATGCATTCGAATAAGAACTTTACATGCACTCAGGATGTATATTAATAACTCCCTTGCCATGGGTCATTAAGTGCGTTGTTTGAATACTTCTCTTATGTTCATTGGTCGCATATATTTTATCTAGGGGCACCTTTCGTAAAGAATAACTATGAACTAATTAATGTTATGTTGTTTATACAGGTCAATCCCACGACTGATAAACTCATCATGATTGTCATGGCACAAGGGGAAATAGGATTAAGCCTCCTACATCTGAAGAGATTAGTTTTTAGGAATTCAGAAATACACTTCTGGAACCTGGGCTTGTTGACCATATTGTGATTGCAAACAAATCTATAGCTAAATTTTATGTTCGAAATTCACCAAATAATTCTACCCAGAGTGAAAGCAGTGATGTAGAGATACATGTCAAACGGAACTCCTCCGAGGGTAGCAGCCAACATAAGTACTCTTTTAATATTGGCAGTGTTTAATCCTTTGAGCAGAAGTCGGAGGATGCACAGGAAGCGTTGGGTATTGGTCCTCATGAATATGTTCCTGTAACATATGTTTCAGAACGGTCTGGTACCAAGAGTTTTCAAGATTTGCGCCTATATTATTGATGCTGGGGTCTCTTATTTACTTTGGGTGAAGAATGCAAAGTGGTTTGGGTATATGTGGACCTGGAGGCAAAGGTGGTCGTGGAATCTTTAACATCGGCAAAGCTAATGTGATGGAGCTAGATAAAATTCAAAGGAAAAGGTATTGTTTAAGAATGTAGTTGGTCGTGACGAAGCAAAGCAGAGATCATGGAGTTGGTGCATTTTCCTAACATCCTAAAAGCACCAAGAGCTAGGAGCTAAAATTCCAAAAGGTGCCCTTTAATGGGTTCTCCTGGAACAGGGAAAAATATCTTGGAAAAAGCTACAATAGGGGAAGCAGGAGTCCCCTTTTCTTTCAATTTGTGGCTCGGATTTCATGAAGATGTTTGTTGGTGTTGGGATTTCAAGAGTTAGAAGCATGTCTCCTGGAGCCAGGTAGTCTACACCAAGTATTATCTTTATTGATGATATTAATGCAATTCGCCGAGGAAGAAGTCATGGGATTAGCCAAAGAAAATGATCTAGACATTGTACTATTAAACCAAGGCACAAAAATCATATGGTTCCAAAACCATAGGTGATAGTGAAGAAAAACTATGTGAAAATATTATAGATGGGCGTGCATCCGGTGGACCAAGGTTATGGTTTTAAATATTATGTAATAAAACCAAAGCGCAAAACAATGAAGTTCCCAAACCATATAAAACAGCGGCCCAACTTTATGAGTAAACCAAGGATCAAAAACCATATGAAAACTTTCTATGGTGCAGTTTTGACCCTATGTTAGAACGTTTGTGGCATATATATAAGGTGGTCAGCGTTGCAATTAAAATGCGGGTCAAAATTATATGAAATACATTACGATTCAACGTAAACATTCCTATGGCAGAGTTATTCTTTGGAGCAGATGTATTATGTTCGGTCTAAATTTGCGTTTAAATATGCGGCCAAACCTTGCAGCAGATCCACGACAGTGTTAGAATAATTATCGTTTGGTTAGAATCAAATGAAATGCATAAGCGCGAAATCTGACCATTTATAAATGGTGGAGAATTACGTTTGCTAGAGGAGGATTCCATACACACGATTGTCAAATCATTTCATTAGAAAAAAGCATAATCAGCGCCACAAGTGATCTTCCATGCATCCATGGTGAGCTGGATAGAATGAGTCTATACCCTTCATGCCGCGTTATGTGGATACAAGTTGCCCATGCATGTTGCCATGCATGAACGTTAATTAAGCTCCTACACGCAAATGGAAGTGTTTCACCAAAAAGGTCACTGATACACAATTTTTTTGGAGATCGTTTGGCTCTGCTCCCGACATGCAAGGATAGGATGGCCGTTGCACCGCTCAACTCTAGCATGTGATGAAAAAAGCCCGAAATGCGAGGATTTTATGCCCTTCTGAGCCGCTCAAGTCCGACATGCAGCATAACTTTTGGCTTGGTCGATATCCAGTGCGAAAAAAGGGTCAAACCCCTTCGATTCTGGCTTCATTAGCATGGAAAATAAAAAACTCTAAGAAAATATGCATAACATTTCGTTGCAGGCATACATACATGTGTGGAGATTTTTCGACTCAGAGGAGAAGAAACCACATATAATTATCCTTGCACAATGACAGATCTGGTTTCCTGGAGGTGGGATCGAAGTGCACGACCAAAAAATGGTATTCGGGACTGCGTGCTCTTGTTGTAATGCGTGTTGAAGTGCAGTCAACCGAGTCGGAGAGACAGACAAGACCACAGAGCAGCAAAGGGAAATAATCTTCCCATTACATGTTGTGTTGAGACGGATTATAATTCTCATACAGCTTATCGATTGTTAACATGATTTTGGTAAGAGAGCGTAGCATGGTTTTCTGCTGGGATTCGCCATCATCTCGAGGTTTCAATAGTTCACCACACCGTCACTTAAACGCTCTGCAAGGATGAGTCTTCAACTCATTTGTATCGAAATCTACAAGGTAACCATTGCAAAAGAGCATGTGCCTCAAATGATTCCGTAACGATGGAAAACATAAAAGGAATTCGGATGGTTTGCGCGTTACATACTGGAAGCCAGCTTCGTGAAAGGCATAAAATCCAACCTCCTTATATGATTAAGTAGTCTCGAGGGCGATACGCTGGAAAGAACTGTATGACTGGCAGAAAACATAATTAAGGGAGAGAGTGGTTTGAACAGGTTCTGAGATTTGAAAATATGCCGGAGCTCTCCACCTCAGCCCAAATCATAACATGAAAATACAATACCGACTGCTGCCAGCTCACGCTTCTCGATTTCGAAAGTATCGACAGGTTTCTGTGAGTAATTTTATTCGATCTCTCTCATCGTGAGGTTGCAGTTCAATCCAAGTCACTAAGTCGTAGACCTGTGAGACGAGTTCATATGTGACTCCATGGTATTAGCGACCTGTGACTCATTTGACTATCATATCTCATGTGAAGAAGGAGGTCGCGCGACCCTTTGAGTCACCGAGTCGCAAATCTATGAGACAAGTGAAAGGTGTGACCCTGCGACCCCCTTTGAGATTGCGGCCCATGTGGAGGTAAAGTCGCGCAACCCCTCCAGGTCGCTGAGTCACAATACATGTTGGTGGACAGGAAACGCGACCATGCGACTGTGCGACCCCTCGAGGTCGCAAGGTCGCAGAAAGGTGTGCTCAAGGAAAGTTGCAACCAAGGAGAAAGTTTCGACTATGTGACCCTGCTTCAGAATGGCCTCTTTTCTCAAAGCATATATGGCCTACAGAACAGGACTATGCAGGGGTCCAAGCTGATCTTTAAAGTCTCCTGATTTTATGTGTCAATATACCTTTTATGCATCTACGTTTATATATGTATTGTATCTTTATTTTTCTTCAACATGCATAAACATATTTATGTGGATGAGGCTAATGGATAATCTAATATGCTTACGCACAGGTAGCATGAGGAGATTGTGATGAAAACCTTGACAAGGAAGTTTGTCACTCACCCAGAAGTGTTGGTTCATGTGGCGGGAGCTACGACTATCTCAACAGGAGAAAGGTGGAAAGGATAAAACCCCAGGTCGCAAATCTGCCGAGGCCACAGGTCGCACATCTATCGAGGTCACAAGTCGCATAATGCCCCAGGTCATAAGTCGCAGAGATTTCCAGGTCGCAAGTCGTAGAGGTCGCCAGGTCGCTAAGTCGCATCCCTTGGTAAATGCCCGATGGCGCGACCCAGCGACCCAGCGACTAGGTCGCAAGGTCGTAGAACCCAGCTAGGTCACAAGTCGCAACAACGGCTCAGGTCACAGGTTGCAAAAAATACTGGGTCACAAGGCTGCCCAACAGTCGGGAAAACGAAAAGTCAGGGAGCCTAAAGGGCATGCTTTGCTTTAAAAATATCTCCTTCGGGAACTTGTAAAATATCTTTGGTTTGGGACTTGAGCTGAGTACATTGTATTATCTGGATTATACATTTAGCCATTAATACAAGAATTTTGAACAATCCCTTTGTGGATCTGGTGTTGTCTTATGTATGAGCACTGTTGAGTATTATACTTTCAGTTTATGAACGTATTTAGATTAAGGGAACTGTATCTTTAACACACATCATAGTTACATAACAATTTGCTGAGTATGTTAATGGTGGTTGAGTTTATTTCACTTTCTTAGCGAATGTTGATGACTTTGTTTATTTGCGTTTGTTTTATCATTTAAATCCTTTAGGAAGTGAAGGGTGTTCTCGCCATGAGGAATTGTTTCTTTCATGGTCAGAACAGCTTACAAGCATGAACCTAATGAAGTGTTGCTAATAACATTTCCTTCGGTCTTCATGCTTTATTATTTTCTCTGTCTACTCATAGTGCTGTAGGTACATTTAATGCATCAATCATATGTCTTGTATCATTTGATTAGGTGTGTATCCACTGTTTTATAGAGTTTAAGTGAGACCCAAAGCAAAGGAGAAATCAGTGGTAGCCGGATCCACACCCCGGACGAGATCCCTAGTCCAAACGGTTCAAGGTCTAATTGGGACCTTTTACCGGGGAGATCCCCTGCTGTTGGCTGGGATAGATTTTCCCATCAACAGACTCTATATAGTTCTTCTCCTTTGACTGAAAATTTGTTCAATGTTGTTTTAAAAAAAGTTTCCCTTTATCATTGACAAGTTAATTTCAAAGTATTTTTTATGGTCGCATTAAGAATCATTTGCTTTCGAAATAGGAAATTGTTGTAAAATATTTATTTCCTTGATAGGAGAAATTGTTGTCAAAATCCTCATTTTTCCTTCTAAAGAGAAATTTTCGTTTGTATTCTTCGTTTCTCGGAAGTAAAAAGCATTTGAATTGTTGATCTAGTGCACCTATTTTCTTTTCTGCATTCATAACATTAAGGAAAATGAAAATAAAAACTTGCATTTGCATGTAGGATTGTGTGTGTTTTGCAAAAGGAACATTAGGAAATCTGCATTTAGTTTGAGATTCATTGACTTGTTTTTGTTCATTGATTTTTTTGCTCTCAAATTATTTGCTCTCTTCCCTTAGTAGCTAGGTTCTTCATTGAAAAAGCTGAAAGTGAAAGTTTGTTTATCATTCTTAGCTTGAATTTTAGGAATTTCATACACATCATCGCGGTGAACCTTTGAAAATAAAATTGTAAGCAAGATCAACATAAAATTAACCTCAATTTACCTAACAAAGAATTAGAACCATAACAATAACATTTAGAAGGTCTAGGCTAGAGACGTGTTCCGGCGTCGTAAAACATAGTAGCTGTCGTTAACTTGTCTGCGATACATTCCAAGTTTGATACCTCACTCCATGTACATAAGTATATTTTAGCTCATCCACATACTTTCAGGTATATCAGGTAGTGTTACAATATGATAAGTATAAAGGGGTGTTGTCACTATGCGGTTTTGCATCAGACAACGCTAATACAGACTTGGGCCTCCACGTACCTTTGGGTATATCTGGGAGGACAAATTTTAGGTGCTATCCATCCATAGTGAACAGAGTCGGCTGCCTTGAAATTTTGATACACCGAACACAACATTCGGGGATATTACCTGCCTGTACTTCTTGGTTCGCCAGGAGGTGTTCTGTAGTTCACAGTTTCTTGGTAAACTCTTTTGCCTAGCATTACCCTGTTTTTTTTAATTTGTTTTTTGGTTAAAATAAATCAGTAATCATAGAAGAACAAAATCCTATCCCCCATCGTTCGCGTATATTAGCTTTAAAACCATCTTTATCACCAGAAGTTACTTCTGGTAGGCGAAGGCGATCACGATCTACCGAATCAAGTACAATTCGTACCTCTCGAAAAACATCATCATTTAACCTAGAGTTGGCACAATTTTTTTCTACAAATCCCGGTTTGTCTACTGTTGTCGAGGCAGAGTCCTCATAGCTCTCATGGTCACAATCCATCCAATCTGTGAGACCATACCTCCCAAACCCGACGTTGTTTAAGTGGAAGTTGATCTAGATCCCATTGTGCTTTTGGGGGTAGCTATTATTGGTCAAACTGGACATCATCCCTAGTACCAATGAAATAGGGTCTATCACCCCCTTATATTTCAGTTGCTATATTCCCTAAGTGGAGAAAATCTTGATCCCGAATTCGAACAACCAGAAGTTGTTTTTGTATTGGTCACTCCACAATATATTGTAGCCATTGAGTCTCCCATATCGCGTAGTCAACCACCTGAAATATACTTTGGGTCTGACAATGAAGTTCCTCCACTTGGTTTGATTTCGATTGAAGAAATATCACAAGATGAGACACCTTTAACTCCAACTCATTTTTAGTAGGAGCTTTACATGTACAAGTCTTTTCCTCAATCACCTTTCTTTGATTTTTGTTGATCCTGTTACACTTCGAGTTCCCGTAGATTCTATAAGGTATGGATTGGGTCATTTGACCATGGCTGAGATAACATACCAAACTAAACCATCTATTTCAGCTGCCATAGTATCTACTGTTGCTTCATCTTTGATGTTTTGTCCATTGACTTCACCTATGTCATCATCTGAAACCCTATCTGGTTCCTCCCTTATGAGTGTTGAATAGCTTGATCCTTTATTCACACCTTTAGTGCAATATCAAGCTGGTTCCATCAGTTATTCCCCATGGTGGCTAGTGATTTCACATAAAATACCCTCTGAAATTCCAAAATTCAATGAAAACCCTAGAGAAGACCCATCAATGCATGTTATAACTTATCATTTATGGCGCTCATCAAAATCCTTAAATGATGATTTTGTTAGACTATATTTTTTCTAGAGCACACTCACTACTCCAATTGCACAATGAGGATAGCTATTTTTTCTTGTGTCAACCTCATTAAAAAATGAAACAAGTACCTTTGAGGATAGTTATTTTTTCTTGTGTCAAACTCATTAAAAAATGAAACAAGTTCCTTTGAGGATATTTCTTTTCCTGTGTCAAGCTCATTAAAAAATCAAAAAAATCCTCTCCTAATTACGATAAGTCTTCCATCTGATCTTGTAAATGAAACTTCATTCCATCCAACTATTAGTAACCAATAATCTACTTAGGTGAATGAAATGAAGCTTGGGTGGCATCTTCTCTTGCAGGGGGCAATCAACATGTGCTCTTGCAGAGGGAATTCAAAACATTCTTACTAATGCACGCAATCGACCGCTGAAGTTTGGGGGAAAAATCAGGTTCAGAGCTCCAAAATGCAAATGGTAACTATGGAATGGTAAAAATGAATAGTGAAACTACTTGTAATAGTCATTTAATTATTTGCAAATTGAATTTATTGCTATGACTATAGTTTTATTATGTTTTTATCATGAAACATGTACTTTTAATCCATTTTATGTTTCTCTAAAACAAGTCTTATAACTGACGAACAGATTAGTCGTGCTCATGTATTTCAAGAATGACTTGACCACTAAGCACACTTTTTATCCTTATTTTTCAAGCTTTGTTAAAAACGAAATAGGATTTTAAGCACACTTTTATCTCTTATTCAAGCTTCGATAACAGCAAAAATGGAAGCCCTTGAGTCTTCTTTTAGCTCTTTTCAGACTCTGATAATTTGAAAATATCGCCGAACACTTGTCTTTTCGATATCGTAAAAGTAAATGAATTTATATCTACTCAGTATAAGTTTAACCCTTTTCCGGACTAAGATAGATTATTTATGAAAAAGGAATACCTTGGTTAAACATGACCAAAGAGGTTCTTTCAAATATTATTTTACACTTTTTCGGATCTGAGAGACAAATTTACGAAAAAGTACTTTTGGAGTTCTCTTTCGTCCTTTTTTTTAAACTCCCTAAATATGAAAAAGGACCTGGATATCACTGTCGTTAAGCTCTCTAAAACATAAAATAGTGACAGGCTTGTCGATCATGGAAAGAATCGAGTTTCATTCATCGCTAGAATCGTTAAATTATCAAATAGCGAAACTTTATTTGCCCGAAGGGTTGAATTATAGATCAAGGAAATGTTATCCTCCTCAAGCATGTTAAAAAATAAAGAGGAACTGGTTGACAAATGACAGTGGAAAATTTGGGAAAAGTAAGAAAAGTTTCTTTTTGGTAGCAAGTCGCTCTTGAACATGACACTTCTTTCACTCCATGTCCATGACTATTTGGGTTGGGTAATCATCTTGACGGTTCATTCACACCTATGGTTCATCATGCCTTCACTTCGACTTTGGGTCAATGTTGCAAACTCATCACAGTGTCACCGATATGTTCAAGAGAAGTCATACAGTGATTAATAACTCATCCTTCTACAATACTTGTAAACCTTAATTTTCATGACCGTCATCCCTGAAAATTGCTATATCAAGTCATACCCTTGTCTCCAAAATCAGTAACTCCTGTTTTGCAATAAGGTGACTTCCTATCGACAACAAATGAATATCTGGGAAGTTCACTTAGAAACATCAGATTCCAGTACCATGAGGCTTGTTACAACATCGATAATATCCTCGCTTCTGGACCTTTGACCAAAAGATTTTGTTTGGAGTTCGACATCAAATCATATATTCACGCCTTATGAAATGTACTATAGTACCTTGAGTGACATTGACATTAATGGTGGTTCTCTCACGTTTGTTAACAACTCACATTATTGGATGGTAATCAAACGATGTCTTTCCATGTTCGACTACAAATCATATATTCACATGGCTAGACTTGTACCCGAATGATCAAATGAATAAGATAAGAAGTGCTCAGATCTATTTTCAGCCATTCGGCCTGTGATTTCAGGATTTTTGTACACATCATCTGTATGGTTACCTTACATACATATTTTGATCCAAACATGGGCCTATATCTGTAGGCATTTCTGCATCTGGGCAACATGACAATGTAGACGACTTTCTGAATTATGTACATGCTATTAGATTGTTTATGTGCTAACTATGGGAATCCGTACCCTTAGCAATTATGATCAAAAGAGGATATATAATGATGTAATGTATTGTAATATTTATGCAGGTGACCACTCCGCTTCGTTTCCAGACTCATCATAGTGTAAAGCTTCTCAATCAAATGTTCTTATTATTTGGATCTCATGCTTTAGGGGGGAATTGTTATAGGTTAGTTTGGGCACCATTCCCAATGACCTAGTTAATTGGGCATCATCTCCAGGACCAATCATCAAGGGTCTATAATTCCCTATCATTTCAATTGCTACATGCCTTAAGACAAGAAACAAGAAAAATCAAGCAAGACTTTCATCAAGAAAAGGTTTCCATGGTTTGAAGCTTAATATTTAGCATATGAGAGCTCACCAACGCAGGCTCTAAGGGGCCTAAGTGCATTTCATATGTAGGTAGCCCCATGCAAGGCTACTCTGCAAAGAAATTCCTAACATTCACAGGTGCGTTGGTCACATTGGGCGCGAAATTCTCATTGTTTCGGAATCTCCACTTGGCTAGTGCCTTCTAGAAGAGTTCACATGTGTCAAGCTTTGGATCCAAGTGTCCATTTGACATCTACATGACTGGAAGCATGTCTTGCCTATTTTTGGAAATTTATTGATTGCAAAACAACCTACAGTTCATCTATAAATTGAGCAAAGATCTAATTGCTTGAGGAGGAAGAATTTGAGTAGAGAAATGCTGGAGAATTTTCAATTGAGAGCTTGATTTGTGAAGCTACTGCTAGAGAGATTTATACTGTGTTGAGGCTTGGGAACGTTTTTGGAAGGTCACTTCAAATCAGTCACTAGGTTGTAACCTCTCCTTCTATCATTAATAAAGAGTACTTCTTATTTTTCCCTATATGCATCTGTATTGACTTTGATTTTCCATATTGCAAGATCTTGGTTGATGTGTATGGTTTATGCTTTACTGATTTAGCTAACTAGCTTGAATAGATATCTATATTATTGCATATTTTTTTGTTTCAGTGTTCTTTCTTGTAGGAATAATTCAGCTCACAAACCGCTTGAATTTGAAGTTGCAGTGGAAGCGACAGAAGGAGCCATTTGGAAGTGACTGAACAAGTAAGCCTCCAATCCTCTCTGTGTATCTGTTCTCAGTTAGGAGAAATAGTTGTATAGTCTTTCACCTATTTTTCTAGACTATCACCTGTCTAGGGAAGCATGATTTATCCATAATTCACAATTTTGGCCCAACAACGACGCCAAAAATGTTATCACTCCTCCCGTTTCCCAAGGCTGAGAAAGGAAGTGAAGGAAGTAATCTCAAACCAACCATTAGGTATGGTAGCTACCCCTACCAAAACCATATAGGTATCTCTCAATGTCACTTTTACATAAAATGAGATGACTGTATATGTAATTATCTTAACCTAGTTATAAAGCTCAGTAAATTAGGGTTTCGTTTGTTTTGAGTTTTTTCTAGATAGGAATGACAGTCAAGGAACTAGGTCTAGGGTTTAGGTTTGATTTCAAAGGTTAAATTTCATTGATAAGGATGAGGGTAGGTAGGTAAACTCATTAACATACTTAATTTGTAATTTTGTATAGGTTTTGAAAGAGGAGGAGTTAGAATGAGCATTTAAACGAATTAATTCATCACAAAAGTAGACACATCCAAGAAAATATTATAAAATAGAGCACAGAAAGCAATGATGTATGTTCATAAACTCATAAGACTAACATGCAGAAGCATACATGTAATGGAAAGGTAAAATAACATTCAACTTGATGAAGTAACAAAGAAGAAACAATGCTCAAAATCATATCACTGAAATCCCAATATTATAGCTACAACATTCTTTGATTTCACTGAAAAAGAGTTTGTACAATAGCTCTTGATCTAAAAATTATTGTTAGTTTTGTTTTTCCAATATCAGTTTCAGATTTAAATAAATTTTTCTACGGTTTTCTTATCCATTGAGAGTTTGTTCATGAGCATGTGATTGTCTAATCATTAAATTTGGCGAAATTTAGTGTTTTACATGAACTAAAAAAGCATAGAAAATAATAGATGAATAGCAACAAAAAAGTACATAGAAAACACAAAATAACAGAGCTCAATACACAAGTTTTTTATTAAGGAGTTCACCCCTCCTGGGCTACATCTCCTTGGGCCAATTTCATAGTGTGGGCCTTTGTATTAGCTTCAAATGTGAAAAATGGTTGTTTATAGTCTCTTTTTTCCTCTGAAACCTCCTCCAACGGCTTCAAAACATCAAAATATACCAGAAACGACTCTTCTTGAGGTAATTTATGTCGAAAATTGCATGGGTTATGACAAAAACAAGTTTTCCTAGTTTTCCTCCTCCAAAACTGAAGTTTCGCTAGTTAAAATTCTATTTTTAACTAGCATAATTACTCACATCTATTTGGATCTCAAATGGATGTATAAGATCCAGAAATGCTAAAACCAGTTTTGAACTTATATTTTTCTTCAAAACATAAAATTATTTCTGTTGTACATCTCCCCAATGGAATACTTTCTTCACACTTGTCAATGCATGTAACGGAGCTACAATGGAAGAAAAGTTAGCAATAAATTTGCTCCAATACTCTTCTACCCCTAAGAAGCTTCTAACCTTTGTAACTGTATTGGGCTTGGGCCAATTCATAATGACCTCTACTTTGGAAGGATCCATCTTCAACTCACCTCCTCCAACAATGTGTCCCAAATACACCAATGAAGTCTTACCAAACTCACACTTTGACATCTTTAAAAATAACTGCTCTTTTTTCAAGACATCAAGTACCTTGTTCACATGCATGAAATGTTCTTCTCTTGACTTTATGAATATGAGTAGGTAATCTATGTAAACAATGAAAAATTCATCTAGAAATGGTCTAAGTACATCATTCATGACTCTCATGAAAGTAGTTGGTGCATTTGTTAAGCCAGATGGCATAACTAACCACTCATACAATCCTTGTCTAGTTTTGAAAGAAGTTTTCCAAATGTCTTCTTCATTTTTTCTAACTTGATGATAACCACTTCATAATTCTAACTTAGTGAAACACTTTTCATGGTTTAACTGATAAATAAAATCATCAATGTGTGGCAGTGGGTAGCGATTCTTTACCGTGATTTTATTTAGTGCACGAAAATCGATACACATGCACCAAGTTCCGTCCTTCTTTGGAATAAAAACTATTGGTGAACCACATGGCGAAGTAGATGGGCATATGATACATTTTTTCAATAATTATTGGATTTTCTTCTTGATTTCCAAACTCTCCATAATTGACATACGATACATACCAGTGTTTGGAAGTGGAACATCCTGTTGCAGCTGAATCTCATGCTGAATTACCCTCTTCGGTGGTAATTCCTTTGGTTCTTGAAACATATTGCCAAGCTGATTTACCACATCAAACAAATCAGATTTCAGTTTTTCATCACATCTATCAAAAGATTCATAGTGAACATCATCCTTTTTCTTGATCATGAGAAGCACAAAATTTTTACTTACATTTACTAGCCTCTTCATTTTCCCTGCATTAACTAAAGAAATGTTCAGTTTCTTGCGATGAGCTCTCACAATATAATCCACCCCATCCTTAATCAAATGATATTATTTCTCATGGAGATAAAACACCGCATTCTTATCATACAAATATGGACTTCCCAAGATAATCCAGGAAATTTCAAGTGGAACCACATCTAACTCGATTTCATCAACAAAGTTTGCAGTAATAGAAAATCTAAATATGCATTTCCTTGTAACTTGCAAATTGGTATTCTTAAATATCCAACCCAAAGGGTGTAGTTTATGATGTGGTAAAGTTTAAAGGCTAAGATTTTGACTAAGTCTTGTGAAATCAATTTTGCATGTGACGCTGTATCAAATAATGCATCAATCGTTGTATGATTATAAGTCACTTTAACATGGAATAATTATATTCTTATGTCTTCAATTGGAGTGTTGTTGTGATGTTAGAGGAACTAGAACTTGCTATGGAGTCCTTTCCTTTATTAACCATGGTGACTATCTTGGTTTCATCTACTGAATCAGATCCAAGATCTTGTTGTGTAGTGGCAGTCGTCTTTTTTTTTCCCTTTGTTATTTGGTTTCTTTGGCCTTAATTTTGGATGTATTTTCCAACAATGGGATTAATAATGCCCCTCTTTGGAACAATGTTTGCATGTATTTTTCTCTCCTCCTTTCTTGATACTTGCTTTCTTCTTTCCCTTCCATTTTCCTCTCTTCTCTTTTCCCTTACCCTTGAATCGCTTCTTCTTGCTACCCTCTTCAAAAATGTTTTTTCCCCTTTCTTCAAGATGTATGGCTTGCACACATACTTCATCTAAGATGTTTGGGTTAAACATAAGGATAGTATGTTTCAAGTAGGAATGTAACCTCATATATATTTCAAGAGTTTATCTTGTGAATTCAAGTTTACTCCTAAAAAAAAAGCCCTCTTTCTAAACTCTTGAGTCTACTCTTGGGTAGTTTGGCCTTTGAGTTTCCTAAAGTTGTTCCAACTCATAATTAATTTTTGCATATGGGCTAATGGATAAAACTGTCTTTAATGGAAGAAATGAATTCAACCCAAGAAATGGAAATCTTACCATGGTTTCACATTTCCTCTTGTGTCTTTTCCTCTCACCAAATTAGTGTTGCTCCTTCTAGCCTTAATGAATCCAACTAGATCTTGCTTTTTTCCTCCCTTAGGTTTTGAATTATGCAGTATACTTCCAATTGACGAATCCAATTATCTAGCTTCTCAGCATTAACTTCTCCATTGTATATGGGAAGTTTAAACTTGATGTCTAACTTGAGTAATGGAGTCTTTCCTTTTGGGATATTAGAATGAGGGTATGAGTTTTGTGGTGGATGTGGAAGATGAAGATGCTAATGAGGATGGGTAAGATGAGGATGGTGGAGATGGATGTGCTTTCCTCCACTACCTTTTGAGCTCTTCTCTTCATCCTTATTACAGTTTTAAGATCCTTCTCCATGTGGAGGCTTTGAACCTTCTCCATATTTTTATACAATGAATAATTCATACATGACTTTAACCACTCTTTGCATCTCTTTGAAGTTTGTCTTAACATCCTCTTCTTCAGAATATTCATCAGTCTCTTCTTAGCATGAAATTTTGGCTTTGGATTCAAGCTCAATCTCTGCAACTTGTAGCTCTTCAATCACTTCAACCTCTTGTGAAATTTGTACCTCTTCAATCTCAACTGATGGAGATGGAATTTGAGGTGGTTTAGGTGTTTCTTTGAGTGGTCCTTTGGGTGAGGATGATGCCTTCTCAGCCTTCTTCCTTTTTTTCCTAATCTCAGAACTAACTACCAATAGCTTCCCTTCTCCCGTCTGCAATCTCAACCTTGTAAGCATCACAAAAATTGAAAAACCCTTCAAGCAAAAAAAGCAAGCAAACTTGTGCTTCGATACCAAATTGATCTAAAAATCATTGTTAGTTTTGTTGTTCTAATACTAGTTTCTGATTTAAATAAACTTTTCTTTGGTTTGCTTATCCATTGAGATTTTTTTCATGAGCATATGATTGTCTAATTATTAAATTTGGTTAAATTTAGTGTTTTACATGAATTCAAAAAGAATAGAAACTAACAGTTGAACAACAACAAATAAGTACAAAGTAAGCACAAATAACAGAGCTCAATACACAAGTTTTTGATAAAGGATTTCACCCCTCCAGGGCTACATCTCATTGGTCCAGCTTCATAGTGTGGGCCTTTGTATTAGCTTCAAATGTTAAAAATCCTTGTTTACATTCTCCTGCTACCTCTACAACCTGCTCCAATGGCTTAAAAACATCACAATCTACTAGAAATGACTCTTCATGAGCTCATTTTGGTCGAAAATTGCATGAGTGATGATAGAAACAAGTTTTCCTAGTTTTTCTCCTCCAAAACTGGAGTTTCGCCAGTTAAAATTCATTTTTTGGCAATTCTGCCTAAAAAGGTGCCTCTGCTATCTTCGGCGATGAATTAATCTGTCATTAATTAAGGATAAATGTAATTATCTTAGAGATAAGCACACTTTAAATATTCATTAGCACAAAGTGTAGTTTCAAACTAATAATGGATTAGTTAACACACAATCTGGATTTAATACATTGTATTAGAGCTAAGACAGTGCTTAAATTTCTCGACAGTTATATGTCAGAGCTCTCAGTCTTTAGGTGCTGGTATCATGGGAGGGGGTTACCTGAGGGGATGGCCTCCTCTAAACCCATGTTCAATGGCGTATTATACTTTAACATGAAGCAAAGAAGTATAAGGGTTAAGACCCATGGTATAGGTGGAGTGGTAAGGTGTGAGGTTGGTGGGCGGTAGGTCTAGGGTTCGATCCCAACCCCTGCCATAACATTTTGGTGAAACATTTGTTAACCCTGCCAAATATTTATCCCTCCACCATAATAAACTCCCACCAATTACAATGTAGAACACCTCTAAGTTTATTCAAGTCCGCTGGCATTATAAGCTTTCAGACGATAGGTTAGAATATATATATATATATATATAAATATATATATATATATATATATATATATATACACACACACACACACACACAGATATATATATATACACACACACACACACACACACACACACACACACAGAGATATATATATATATATATATATATATATATATATATATATATACATATATATATATATATTTCTCTGTGTGTGTGTGTGTGTGAAATTTCCATAATTTCCAACATTAGAATATAACCTTCCATGCCATGGGGGGGCAGGGAGGGTACTTGGCATGCCACATGGCCCTTCACCATTGGCTCATAAAAATCCTCCATATATTAAAATAATGAGCCATTAAAACAAATTTTCCAACTTAGGAAATGCAAGAAAAATTCAACTTCCATGGATACCTTGGAAAATCTAAAGATGACAATTGTCACAGTGTCACTGGCAGAAACTGGAGAATACCCTATGAAGCTAGCTGAACTTGTCACATCATCCTTGTACATGTTCTGCTCATTTTTTTCTGTTTTGGAAAATGAACAACAGGCCTTAGTTCCCTCATACAAACTTGGAATTTGATGAAACAAGTTGTGTTTGAATCCTAGAGATGAGCTCTATGTAGACGTTTAGGTTCAAATCATTTCTGAGTACTTTCAATTTTGATTTAAAAACTAAAACTTAGATCAGCTCCACTACACATAAAAACTATCCAACCCTTGAAATGATTTTAGTTGGATTACAAATAGAAATTATAAGTCATGACACCTCATGGTGTCTAAATCTAATCCAAAACACATCATAAATGTACTATATGAGTCATTACCTAGAATCCAGGGAGGTTAGAAACCATTCCCTGAAATTTAGCTAATAACTACAAGTTCATGTTTCCTAGATTAATTACATCATTCCTCCACAAGGAGAGGCAAAAAAAAATCTTCTACCGAAAATACACCTCATGGTACTGCTAAACCTCGAATTTTGAAGTTTTTATGACTTGAAAACTATCCAAGGGAATCCAATGACAGAAGTGGCATGCCTCAAGTAGAAGCATCACGTGTCTCAGCATAAGACTTGCACCAATTTGGAGCTGATTTTCACTAACTTTTAAGTTCATTTGAAAATCTGAGAGTTAGGCTAGGTAGCCCTTTTTGTCTTCTTTCCATTGCACTCTCAAAACTGAGAAAATTCCCAATAGAAGGCCTTCAAAATCTGATTCTCCCAACCTCACTCCAAAAGCGTTGCGTAGAGGTAAAAAAGGTGGCAGAAGCATGAAAAAAGTGATGTTTTTTTCATTTTTCTTCAAAATGGGAGGGTGACTTGTTGAACTGATGTCATATCTCTGAAGTACAGGTGAAAAGGCACCCAACCATCTAGATTTTTCTCCATTTAAGTGCTCTGAGAAAAAGTAGCGTGCTATTGTGCGACATTTCTATAATGACCGAATTTCTAGAATTTTGAAAAAATAAAAAAAAATAAAAAAATGCTCAAAATCCTCCAAAATTAATTTCATGGAATCTTGAGATGATGGGATAAACAAATAAGGTGGCCTCAGTAAGTAGAACCAAATTTTCCTTCTCCTTAAGCTTCATTAGGGTTTCCTTTAGCTTCTTTCTCAAGTTTTTCACCCTCACCTTGGCGATTCAATTCCTTGTGAAATAATTCCTCGTCATATGCCTCTGGATATTGTTATCTCTCTTTTCCATCTTCAACAGCTTCTCAAGATGAATGTTTACCCTGTCAATTCACATTTTTTTATCTTGTTCAATTTCGGCAGTTATCAACTCATCAAAAATTAACTGAGCTGATGGTGGAGATGGCTCTCTTTCTTAATTTTTTTGTTTAGTTAACCCTCTTGTTCTTGGCCTCCTAGGATTTGCTTCAACCTATGCATCTTCTAGTTCCTCAATGTCCACCACTTCTTTGCATTTATGCTTGTCTGCCTTAATACTAGTCTTTTGTTTTCTTTGGAGGAGTTGTTTTACCTTCAGATGCATATTCTCTTGTTTTAGGAAGGTAAACAAGAAGTTTTCCTTTGAGAGGTTGTCCCTAAAATCTACTATATGTGCATCCTTTTCTCTTATGATCTTCTTATTTTTCTTGTGCTTTACCTTCTTTGTCATGTCAACTTCCATTGGCACTTGTTCTTCATGTTGCTGCAATGGTGACTCATCCTCATGCATGAGTGGCTCACTATCATGACTAGGTGGCATATCTATTTTTTGTCTTTGTTGAGTTGTGGTATCAAGTGTGTTATCACTCTCCCTAACTTCCCAAGGCTGGAAATGGGATTGAAGAAAGGTAACCATAGACCAGGCTTTAGGTTAGGTAGCTAGCCCTACCAGGACTAGAGAGGGCTCTCTCGATGTCACTTTTCAGTCAATGGATTGACTGAATATCTATTGATCTTAGGCTAGGTATGTAAGTTGAGTAAATTTAAATTTTGTTTGATGTTTTAAGTGTTGGATAGGAATGTCAGTGAGAAGGCTAGGTCTAGGGTTTTTAGGTCTAAATTTCAAGGTCAATTTGTAGATATTGTGTGAGGCTAGATAGGTAGTTTGAAAGCATTCCTAATTGGTCATTGAGTATAGGATGAAGTGATAGAGAGTATGAATGAGCACTGTGGTGAATTCTTTCATTTAGCAATAAATATACATATCATGTAAACCTTGTCTAAAATAGAGCATGAACAGACATGATTTCTTCTTATAAAATTACAAGATAAACACATGGAAAGATGTATCTAAAAGAAGAAAATATATCATATAGCATGAATAGATAAATATAAATAGGAATAAAAAATTGTCCAATGCATACCGAAATATTCTCAACACAAGTTTTGCAAATTTGTCTTTGATTTCATTCCAAAATGGTGGTTACAAAAGCTCCAGTGCAAAACAAGAGTATCCAGCCCATGAAAAGACTAAAGAGAGTCTACTTATAGAAAATATGAACCATGAAACCTCATTAGGTCGAAATCCCATCCAAAATTCATCACAATACACAATATGAGTCATTTTCTAGATACTAGGGAGGTTAGAAATCATTCCCTAAAATTCAACTATGAACTAGGAGTGTTTGTCCCTTACATTAAATTACATGTTCCCTCATGAAAAGAGGAAAAATGCATCTCAATTACTCTAATTAAAACTCATAGGACAGAAAAACCTCGATATTTTGACATTTTTTGAGCTTGAAAAGTGTCCTAAGGAATCCAATGTAGATATGTAACATTTCTGACATAAGCGCAACATAATTTTACAAAAGCGTAGTAAAAGTTTGCAGCCACTTTTGAGGCTCTTTTAGGAGTCCAAATCCAATTCAAAAAAAATGTTCCACTAGCCTTATGTGTCTAGTTTCCATAACATCTTTAATTTTTCAAAATGACCCACGGGAAGGCCTACAAAAATTCACTCTCAAAAGGTTACTCCAGAAGCGTAGCAAGGCATCCAAAAAGGTGGCAAAAGCATAGAAAATGAGTATTTTATTGGCCTTTTATCCAAAATTAAAGCCTATCATGAAAATATGGTTCCTAATATATGATGCACTCATAAAAATGCATCCAACCATGTAGAGAAATCATAATTTGGATTCCCTTAAAATAATCATAGCAAAAGTTTGCTACGCTTCTGTGAGGAGTAAATTTCCATAATTGTGCAAAAATCACAAAAAATATTAAAACTATTCAAAAATTCTAAAAATTATTTTTGTAGCACCTGTGAGTGATGGGCTAAACAACCAAGGAAGCTTCATCCAACAAATCTAATCTATCCTCTACTTTAAGCTTCATTGACATTCTTTTAACCTTTTCTTCAGCTGTTTTAGCCTTATTTGTGAAATTATGTTCCTGGTGTGACAGTGATTTTCCATGTGTATTTGGAGGTTGTTGTCTCTCTTAGCCCTCTTAAAGAGCTTCTCCAAATGTTCATTTACCCTTGCCAACCAGATTTCTCTGTCTTGGTTGATCTCCATAGCTATTATTTCATAAAAGGTCAATTATTCAGGTGGATAAGCTTATTGTATTTCTAGCTACAGCGCCTTTGGAGGCCTCTTGTCTTTGGCCTTCTTGGCTATGTTTCAATATCCATGCCCTACATTTCATCAACATCTATGATATGCTTACCTTTACCTTTATCTGCCTCTAGTTATGCCTTAGGTTTTCTTTGTAACAACTACTTCACCTTCAATTGAAAATTCTCTTCTTGTAGGAAAGAGATTTGAGAATTAGCAATAGAGAAGATCCTCCTCAACTATGATATTTACTCATATTTCTCTCTAATGATCTCCTCAGATGATTTGATCTTAACTTGCTCTGCCACCTCAACCTCAAATCGCACTAGTTCTCTATGTTGGTGCAAAGGTGTTTCATCTTGATGCGAGAGAGGTTGCTCTGCCATTTTACTTTTTTTAACAGTGGTGTCAAGTGTAAGTACA
Organism: Pinus albicaulis; assembly: GCA_034641835.2. Lineage (NCBI taxonomy): Eukaryota > Viridiplantae > Streptophyta > Pinopsida > Pinales > Pinaceae > Pinus > Pinus albicaulis. The sequence goes on along the minus strand of CM076572.1, from coordinate 683,772,371 downwards.
CTTTAATATATTTGGGTGAAAATACCTGTCTCTTTCCTTTCTCATAGGTATGAGTAAACTCAAAAACCCTAGGAGCCTCTGAAATCTATGTTTGCATGCTAGAAGATCTAACCTTCATTGGTTGTGCTGACATTAATGGTGATGATGTGTTATTCATGATAGGAGATAGGTATGATTACCTCACTGGTTCAGACATGATCTGTTGCTTCACTCTTTTAAGAAGAGCTTCCCAGAGCACAAATTCTACAATTGGATTTCTCCTACCGTAAGATTTCTAATTTTGTGTTTGAACTTTCTTGGAATGTTAATTACAAATTATTCCAAGACAATAGCCTAAGCTATGTTGGTGGAAAAGAGACCTATAAAATTTAAAAAATATCTAGATTAATTTTATTAAAGTGTTGTTTTTAATTTGGCTCTTTCTTAAGAAAGAAGGTATGGAAGTGAAAATTCAATGATGTTTTATGACCCGACTCAAAAATACGATAAATGCATCTATATGAAGTGCAAATCTTTTCTTTTCAATGAAACTTATTTAAGGGAAAGATTCGAGAGATTTAACAATTTTCTAAAGCAGCAATTCTTTCTTGATATAAAAAATATTTGAAAAAAAGATGATTTCTTTGAGAACTCAATTTCATGAAATGATCAATTACTCGTTCGAAATGAAATCCTTTATCAAACAGATCAGAAACTACAAATCATTACACAAACAATTTCCAAAAATAAAACCATATCTAAAACTCCTAAAAACATAAAATTCAAAACGAAAAGGAAAGCTCTAATTTTGAACTCTATCTAGAAGGTTTGAAGACATTTTCTCTTAGTTTGTGATCGACCCAAGAATAATTTCTACCAAGTAGAAATGAAAACATCCAAAAAATGGTTAAATTGAAATTTATGCCTTAGTAAGCTTAAGGCTCTTCTAAATTTGCAAATGAAAATGAAACTCAATTTTTATAAAATCAAGGTTCGCAACAAGTTCAATGGATCAGCAAGAAAACAACAACATACAAGTAAGCTAAGGTATATGAAGGTTTCCAATATAGAGCAACAAGAAAACAGAGTAAAAACTCACTCGTAAAATGCAAATCAGATGAAAAATTACTTAAACACAAAAGTTATTGTAAGAAACTCACACATAAGACTTTAACAGTCAAGACAAATTGGGGAAAACCCAGAGAATCTGGTAATATGGTTCCTAAAAAGAGAATTCTTAATTTTTCAAAAAATTTCCATCAGTCGACAGGTTTCAATGGAGAACAGTGCAGTACCACAATCTTTTGAACTAAAAAATGTGGAGGCTACCACACCGTCTTTAAATAAAAAAGGCAGAGGGTAGGAAAAATATAGAAAAAATAAAAATTCAGATTTTCTTTTTAGGGATTTTGATAAGTTATCTACCCAACCTAGTTTTAAGACTAATCAAAGTCAAAATACTCTTAAAATTCAAACTTAAAAATAAAAATAAAAACCAATTTCTATTCCCCAGTGGAGTCGCCATTTTTTTATGCAGATAAATCCCTCTTGCAGACAAGAGCGATCTCCCTAGTATCCTATGGATAGCTAGAAACAAACATCCATTTGTAAATCATTTTCTCTAGATCATTTGAAATTCAAAATTATTATAAACAAAGAAAAAGGACATGCCCTTACCTTGAAATTCGATTTTCATTGTAGCCTTTTATCCAGACACTCCAAAGAGGCTTCTTCAGTAATGATAACCTACAATCAAAGAGAGACAAAATAATTAAAAGCACCTGCAACATATAATAATTGAGAAAAAATAATCTAACTCAGTGATCAAGAAATCCAGGTATTGAATTATTCAAATATACACAAGAACAACTCAATGAGAAAAGGAGATCCATATGTATTATCTTGTATGAAAGGAGTAACTTTACAACCTATTTCCTTGATGTTGCACAAGTTCCTCCCGGGGTCCTAAAGAATAATTCCTCCTTCATATTGACAAGCCTTCCTCTCTCTGAACTAGCATAAAGTTATGGATATGAGTCTGTGATCATTTTCATACCAAAAAATGACTAATAAAGAGAGTATGCTCTCCTAATAATTTCTTCAGCAATTACGACATGTGTGTCTACAATCTACCCTTGAGACTAAAACATGAGCTCAATTTATAGGGCAATGGAGGTAGTTTCAGTTCCATGAATAGGGGGATGGATTCATCTAATGAAGGTATTTGAGCTCCATATATCGAGGGATAAACTCAATGATTGAAGGGATATAGCTCCATGAGTGGAGGGATAAAGCTTGAACTCATCACGCCTCTTGAAGCTTCCAGCTGTGAGAATATTCATCCAGTTGGGCTTATAGAACTTACTTTTTCCTTTATTTGACTATTTACAGGGGTCCGTAGGTTTTATAAGTAGAATGTGCGGGATGTGTCGTAGGCTATAAATCAAATCTCTGTGAATCCACAAGAAAGAGCTAGGAAAAGTGTGGAGTTACACTTTTTAGGGTTTCAATCAGCTTTTCTCCAATTCCAAGACTTGGTTTAGGAACATTAGGGTTTTTGACCTCTAAGGGAGCACAATATAGGTAGTGATGAACCTATATAGACATTCAAATGTCATGGTGACAAAATAATGTGTAACAGATTATCCCCTTAAGTGCGAAGTTTGAGGTAGTTCTGAAGAGTGAAGTGCTTTATCATTATGAGGATTGGATTGCAGACACACTGGTTGAAAATATATAAAAACATTCAATGCAAACATATATATATCATTGCTGAGGTAGGCATTCCCATACTCAGATCAAAACTAACTACATGTTCTGGTACAAAAATTATTTTAAAATTACATCAATAGTAGAGACAGTATGGACGCAGCCATCTGTCATAAGTAGTCTACTGCATCATGAATAATAAAACACCTTGTAGCCTGGATGGTCAAAATTAGATCCAGGGTCTTTATTTCTGCTTCCCGAAGTAGTACGATTCTATCCATGTAATTGATTGTGTCAAAGTCGAACATGGTAGAAACCACTTGATTACCAGTCAATGATGTGAATTGTTAATAAGTGTGAGAGAAACCACCAATAATGACAATGGATCTCAAAGTGCTCAGTAAAATCCATGAATTTTGAATGAATGATTTTCAGTTGAACACTTCACGGAATCATTCGATTGAAGGTCAATGTTGCAACCTATCGTCGAAGGTGAGAAACCTGCCATTAGGTCATGCGAATCCCAAGGTACTGATAGGATTCTAGATCAACTTTATAGATAATGAGTTTTCGTTGATAGAAAGCGACCCGTCATAGGAAATCCCATGACACGAAACCGTTAGATCAATTTTTGATGAAACATTTGCAAGGACTGACTTAGGGATGGTCAACGCGAATGGAGAAAATTGTTTGCAATGAATTGTTTATTTGAACTGTCTCTTGAACACATAATGACACCGCAGATGGTTTGGTAACAATTGACCTAAAGCTAATACCTAGAAATCGGCTAAAGAATTTCAATGTGTTTTGATTAACTATTAGATAAACGATTTTAGAAACTGAGGTACAAGTGTGACATAAAGTGTCTTGTTCAAGAGTGGAATATTGCTTTTAAAACAAGAGTGACAACTGGATTCCTTTCCTCTTTTTTCCCCCACCATTTCTAGAAAGTACCTCTTTATTTTTGACAAGCTTTAGGAGGATAAAATTTTCTTTTTGTGTAAGCTCATCCTTCGGATGATACCAACTTAGTATTAAAATCGAACCCTAAGAAGGAGTGGTTTGTTACTGTTTGTAATTGACAGGTCCATTACTGTTAAATTTTAACGAGTCCAGTATAGGAGAAACTCGGTGTTCTAAAATTTAGGGAGTCAAAAGAAAAACATAAGTAAACTCCGTGATTGTACTTTTTCGTAATTTTAGTCTCTCAAGCCCAAAAAAGGATAAAATAATGCACGAGAGAGCTCTATTGACCATGATTAGTCAACGTCTCCCTTTTTCGTAAATAGTCCATTTTAGTCCAGAAAAGGGGTAAAGTTATACTGGAAGGACGACTACTCATTTCCTTTAACAAGTTCGAATAGTCAAGTACGCAGTGATATTTTCATATTTAGAGTCTAAAAAGGGCTTAAAAGAGAACTTTGGGGTTTCGCTTTTTAGTAATTTTCAAGAGCACAAAAAAGTAATAAAATTGTACTCAACATCAAAATAATTATTTCACCGAAAAAACCTATATTCTGCACAAAAACTAGAAATATTAAACAATCCTATTTTCAATAAGTAAAAACATCAAAAAATGAGCTTTTGAAGTGAGAAATAAATAAAATATAATATTTTATTCATCCAAAAACTATAAAATGGAGTTTAACAAAGTCATTTTCACGTTTTGTCTTCAGAGTTGCAAATTGCGAGCTTTTGGAAAAAAAGTTCCGAAGTTGATAACAGGAGAACCGACTGCTCAAATTGTGATATGTCAGAACCAGGTAATCCAAAAAACTCTTCTCTTCATTTCTATGTGATTAAATTCTCTATTTCGGCTTCAAATTCATTTTTTAGGGAGAATTTATGTTTAAAATTTCATTCTCAAGGGTCTGCAGGTCATGCATGTGTTACCCGCGAACCCCGATAACTTTCTTAAAAGAAAATTATCGAGCTACAGCAGTTTTTGTGTGGAGCCCATGCAAACGTCTGCACTGTCTCTGCACAAAAACTATGGGGGCACCATGACCAATTTAAAATTGATAAATTCTCTCAAAAATGGTTAAAATCTCCCACTCAAAAAGTTTTTAACCTTCAAATGCATCAATTTGTAGACTATTTCACCATGCTAGAGTGGAGAGAATGTGAGCATGAAGATACAAAAAATGAAGCCATGAATAATCCTCAAACAATGTGAGTGATTAAAAGTTGTGGTTTGTATAAATTCTTGGCGATTCAAGGTATGAGAACTTAGGTGGAGTTGATGACACATGGTTAGTGAATAAATGGGATGTTAAAAATCAATGCTTTATCATTGGCGACCATCGGCTCGAAATCGAGCTCGAAGATATTTATTTTCTCACTGGATTGTCCAAAAGGGGAGAAAACATATCGTTGTTTGGAGCTAGACAGGGTGGCCTACCCATTGCTAGTTACAAACAAGAATTTTCAGTGATGCGGTAGATCCAAAGGATAATCGCATAGACATAATGACTATTTTGTGACTTGATCTCAAAGTAGTTGCATTCACGGTAACGAGGCTTTGTGGAATTGCGGCTCCACATGTAGCCACTAAATCTCAAATGCAAACCATGGTAGAGTGTTTCAGAGACACCATTTTCAACTGGTGTGAATGGGTACTGGCCAATATGAAAGGCCAACTAACCAAAGGAAAAAATGAAAAGTTAAAAAACTTTGGGTATGGTGCCATCCTTATTTCTTTTTCTTTGGAGAGAATTCCACTTCTTGCCCCTCAGCTTATTCCAATGGATTGTGGAGAGCCTAGAGAACATTGTATGGTATGTTGGGTTGCATTAATTGCTACCACAGTGGCGACGGTAGTTCAGTGGTTCAGTTCATTCCGATGTACTTTAAGTGGTTGCAAAACCAAGTCTTCAAAATTGAGACTTCCCTTATGCAGGTATAGATTTTAGAGGTGATCCTGAGATCTCCTTGCCTTTAGGGGCACAGTGGGATGAATTAGGCAACTGAATCATTTTTATGTGTTTTAAAATCTAGTTTTTATTTTATTTTTTTAATTACCCAATACTGATAAAATTTAAATGCAAATGTTCGTCCATGTCGACCAACTACACTCTGCCGCTTTGAAAGGTGGCAAGCAGAGCCTATACTACCACCACAGGATCAGACAGTAGAAATCTTAACTGATATGGAACACAACTTGGAGAGGTTAACTATAGATATTCTCAAGACAACGATAGATGACATTCCTCTATGTCTTCAGAGACATGTTACAGGTGTACCAGGATAGTTTAGGAGATTCTTGCGCAAGGTGGCATGTGCCATAAGTCCTACTCACAATAGCTTTTCAACTTCAGCTTTAATAGAAACAAATTTTCGCAGATGTATCAGACATAATCGTTGTCTAATAGGCTTCGCATCCGGGTATGTATTTATTTCATGAACAACAATCTTGGATCGATTCCTTGAATTTCTTCATAGGACCAAGAAAATATGTCACAGAATTCCTGAAATAGGTATTTATATGTATTAATTTCATCAATTGTACAAGAAGAACCTATATGAATGTTTTCAACAACTCCAGGTTTAACAGATATGTTAATAGGAACAATTGTAGAGATTTTTCCCAAATTAATCTCATAATCCGAATTTGTAATCAATATTGGATTCTGTGGTTTCTTGACATAATAAATTTTAAAAATAGATGAAAAATCATTTTCAAACCTATCAAGTTCAGGAAAAAATGAAGATCTTTGATGTAGATCATTCTAGGGTAATTCATCCATAGACAAAAATTCTCGAATACTTTCATCAGTATTAAACACTTGTTGAAAAGGATCGGAAATAGATGTCAAGGCTGAGATTTATAGTGAAGAAGATTCTTCAATTATCACATTCATTGGATCATGATTACTTGAAAGTGTGTTAGAAAATGACTGTATTGCTGCATATGCCATCTCAAAAGGACTCAAAGGCATCTCACCATTGAGGGAATCCATTTCTAACTCTGAATGCACTATCCAAGAATCATTGAATGGAATAGTGCTTGATGAAATGATATTTATGTTAGCAATGGTATGCGGTAAGTTGGGTGGAGGCATAGAAAAAATTCCCATCAAAGAAGATTCCTTTAGTAAACCTACACCAACATCTTCATAGGGGATAGTCAACTTTCCAACATGTTGGATACTATCTGTGGAAGCTGGGTCAGACTAATAATATGACAACTGATCAATATTCACAATATGTCTTTTATGTGGAAACATTATTAACCAAAAGACAGATGAAATGACAGTAGTCATGGAATAAGACCAACTTCGACCTAGAAGAAGGTTTTAATCTAAAGGGGCATCAACAACTTCCACATCTAGATTAACAGTTTTGCCTTCTACTTCTATAGGTAGATCTAGTAAAATTCCAAACGAATTGAATCCTCTTCCATCAAAAGCTTTAAGGATTGTCGGAGATTGGTTGAGTGTCAGAGAACCAAGAGTTTCCCAAAATTTTAATGACATTATGTACGTGGATGCCCCCTCATCAATTACAGTACAAAAAACTCGTCTTTTTTTTACTAATACCAGAATTTGAAAATCCATCTGATGAGGGAGTCTCGATGTAAAATTTACTGAATCGAAGACCATGAGGTTAGAATACTGAGGATCGATAGCTCCAATAGCTGATAAAATTAATTTTCTTTGTGATGTACATGATTGTAGCACTTCTAAGGCCGACATTGTTGAAGGGGAAATCACCAAGTCTTCAACAATGTTGTAATTTTGAGCAGCTCTCGCATGTGGATTGAAAGCTTATTTTCGAAGTACACCTTTAGCAGGTGATTTAATTACTAGATCAGGTTTAGGTTTCTCGATATGAAGTGGATCAGAAAATGAAGGAGACATAGATGGTGTTGAATTAGAATTTTCTACTTCTTTACCAATAACAGGATTTTTACTCCCATAGTCTTGTGATCACGTCACAACCATAACCTCAGACATCATCAAAATATCTGCTGATGAGTGTGAAGAAGATCCTATCATTTTTCTATATTCAGTTGGAAAAGGATCCTTTAAGAGATTGGTGTGGGAAAACCTTTGACGAATTTAGAGACCTCGGCCCAATATGGGCACTCTTTAGTAAAGTGATCCTCGTCACAGATAAGACAAGGATAACGAGGTTTTCAATTATCATCAGATGGTTCAGTTTTTTCTGGAATAATCTCCTTCCGTTGAATTTGGTAAAGTTATTATAGGAGAAGTAGTTTTTGAATACTTCTTACTTTTATTTGTGTTAACTAAACCTAGTACACCATCTTCAGCATGAGACCCTGAAGGAGTGGCAGTTATCTGACCAGGTTGTGCTAAGTCAAGGATTTTTTCGTATAATGTACCAAACTGTGTATTTACTAGGTCCAAGTACTGAGCTTGAGAAATGACATGTTCTTTAGTAACAACTCCTCCCTTAGCCACATCTTCAGTGATATTTAGAAGTAATGATTCGATGAACCATTCTACCAAGATCTGATCCGGAATAAAGAATTTCACCAAACACCTTCTACGTCTCCATTCATGTATGTGATCGGATATGTACGTAGACATAGATTGTTTTAATGAAGTCAATAGTTTTGTGCCATTGTCATATTTGACTGGAAACTGAAAATGTGTTAAGAAAGCTATTTCTAAAGAGTTAAAATTGTTGAATGAGCCACGTGGTAGTTCAATACACCATTTTGTAGCTAAACCTATTAGTGTTCTCTAAAATAGTCATAAGTCAAGACATGTTTTGAGGGGTCCTCTCTTGATTTTCATTCAAATTTATGAATATCAATGGGAAAATTATTTGGAATTGGTGGCCAACACATAAGATAATAGTATGGATCATTCTTTAGGCATGACAAATCAGGTAAATCCAAAGTTGCAATGAATGGTAGCCGATGGTTAGGGTCTTGCTAAGAAAATTGATAACCTTGCAGAACAATACCAATACCAGGAGGAGGATATCCAGGATATCTTGGAATAGCCTATGAATTCAGGATTGGAATACCTCTTAGATAGCTAGGATTAGCTGGACCATATTGGGGTTGAGCTAGAATTTGTTACGTGTAACTAGGGTACGATTGATGCTCGTATAATGGATTTTGTGCTACAGGACCATATTGATAATGCCCTTGATAAGGTTGATAAAAAAACTGAGGTTGGATTGTTACAATTGTACTTGTACCAGGTTGTCTTGTAGGCATCTGAACAGTAGTCTGGACTGTGGGTCCAAGTTGTGGTGCAGAGACTACAGGGATTTTTTGTAATACTTGAGGGGTTGTAGAAATAGGGGCTGCAGAAACTCCAATGATAGGTGTGGTAGCCTGAATAAAAGTTGGTGCAGCAGTTTGAGTTGTAGTTCTAGGTGTACCCAGACCAGGCTACTGAACTATACCAGGTGTAGATACCTATGGTATAACTTGAATCGTAGGTTGGACGTTGGACAGGTTGTTGGATTTGACTGTAACCAATTGGCTGACCAGATTGATTATAGGGTACTTGCACATTAGGTTGCAAATTATTTTGAACTTGGGATGGATCCCACTCCGTGTTTACTCCAGGATATGAAGGTCCCATTGAATTTTATATTCCATAAGATGGACCATAACCAGGTTGATCATCTGGAACATATGTTTGATAACTAGCTGGATAATTCCCACCTCCTTGAAACATTTGTTGTTCCATGTAGAATTGTGGCCCTAAAGGAGGTTGTTGTCCCTAGAAATATTGTTGCCCTAGCATAGGGTACTACCCTTGAAGAGGTTGCGGCCCTGAAATGAGTACTGCCCTTGAGGTTGATATTGTCCTGGAGGTATGTACTGACCTTGAGGTATGTATTGTCCTTGAGGTCAATATTGTCGTTAAGGTATGTACTGTCCTTGAGGTTGCCCCCCAAGTGGTAAATTACTACCTTTAGGTTTCCCCCCAACCTGTAAATTACTACCTTGAGGGTCAGGGTTTGCAATATCTCTAGACATCATATAAATGTGTTCCGCTCTCAAAGTTTCGGTATGTGATTCATTTGGACCAGATGATGATATAAATATGTTGGGAGAAGGAGCTTCTTCTGAGAAAGTACCAGAAAGTGACTGGTATCCCAAAGGAATAGACAGACCACCATACAAATATGATTTTGTTGATGTAGAAAACATGGATGACTCACCAAAAATGTTTAATGGAGGTTTGTAACCTCTTGGTATGGTGTAAAAAGGAACTCAGTGTGGCGAATGTTTTAGACATGTATTGTGTAGAAAGTTTGTCAACTAAGAATACCAAGGATCTTGTTTGAAAGTACTATAGTAAATTGATTCACTTGGCCTAAGATCTAAAGATTCCTGATGTGAAGGAATAACAACTTCTTCCTCGGTGTCAGTAACTTCTTCAATGCTAATGAGGCCAGGAGGAAGGTTCTAGGTAATGCAAAACTTTACTCTAGGTGAATCAGGATGATCGAGGGTTGGAATGATGAATTCGGAATCAGGCTCAGATGCAGTAGGTTCAATTTCTGGTTCAGAAATTTCAGGGTTAGTAGTTGATAATTCACTAGGTGTAGAAACAAGTTCAACTAGTTCAAAAATTAAGACTCTTCTTTGAGAACTCTTTGTCGTTTGAGGTTGATCTACTTCGTATTCAAGATGAATAATTATTGATGTTTCTTCTTGTTAAGTTTATCCAGTCCCTGATGTTTGTCCTTTCTCAGATTTAAGTTTTTCTAACTGGCTTGATGTGTACTCAGGGGGTTTCCCCTGCATTCTACGTCATTGTCTAGGTAATTCGGCCGCGAGTAAAAATTTTAACACACGAAATCAAAGAAATTTCAACAAAATTTCCTAAAGTCTCTAAGGAAACAATAAAATTGACCACACGTATACAAAATATAAGAGATAAATCCACACACAAGCAGTAGTTCCCACACTAAAAACACTATTTGGTGATGAAATCCAACGTCGTATAATTTTAATGCAAAAATGGCAGTTGGAACAGTTACCCTGACAACTTGCTTAATGAAACATTCCAGTGCAAGTTTCTCCACTTAAACCATCTCAAAGTGAAGAGACCCCTTCAGAAAGTCCAAGTGATTCTAGTCGACGTCTGCTCCAGGTAAAGTGAGACCTTCCCTCCACCATCACCTTGGGAAGGAATCCTAAATTTTATAGCCACTAAGGTCACCAACGGCAACAAATATACCTGGGGGAACAGTCTAGGATCAGATATAGGCGCAAGGGTAGAGTAACTAGCTCAATCCCCTTGAAGGCTCCTTGATATAAACTAAGGTTTACCAGCAAGTGACCCAGGCTCCTTGACAATGGTCTATCCAAGGTTTACCATTTTTAATACATGCACATCTGCTATCTTTCCCAATGAGATAGGTACGATTACCTCACTAGTTCAGACATGATCTCGTGCCTGACTATTTTAAAAAGAGCTTCCCAAAGCACAAATGCTACAATTGGATTTTTCCTACCATAAGGTTGCTACTTGTTTGTTTGAACTGTCCTGGAATGTTAATTACAACCCGTTCCAAGACACTAGCCAAAGCTGTGTTGGTGGAAAAGACCCTTAGAAAATGTAAAAAATATCTAGATTAATTTTATTAAAGCATTGTTTTTAATTTGGATATTTCTTAAGACATAAGGTATGGAAGTGAAACTTCAATGATGTTTTATGACCTGACTAAAAGATACGCTAAATGCATCTATATAAAAGTGCAACTCTTTTCTTCTCAATGAAACATATTTAAGGGAAAGATTTGAGTGATTTAGCAATTTTCTAAAGCACCAATTGTTTCTTGATAAACAAAAATCTTTGAAAAGAAGATGATTTATTTGAGAACTCAATTTCATGAAATGATCAATTACTCATTCGAAATGAAATCCTTTATCAAACAGATCAGAAACTACAAATAATTACACAAACCATTTCAAAAAAGAAAACCATATCTAAAAGTCCTAAAAACATAAAATTCAAAACCAAAATAAAAACTCTAATTTTGAACTCTATCTAGAAGTTTTGAAGACGTTCTCTCATAGTTTGTGATCGAACCAAGAATAATTTATACCAAGTAGAAATGAAAACATCCAACAAATGGTTAATGTGAAATTTAGGCCTTAGTAAGTTTAATACTCTTCTAAATTTTCAAATGAAAATGACACTCAATTTTCATAAAATAAAGGTTCGCAACAAGTTCAATGGGTCAGCAAGAAAACAACAACATACCAGCAAGCTAAGGTATATGAAGGTTTCTAATATAGATCAGCAAGAAAATAGAGTAATCACTCACTCGTAAAATGAAAATCAGATGAAAAATCACTTAAACACAAAAGTTGCTCAAAGAAAATCACACATAAGACTTTGACAGTCAAGAAAAATTGGGGCAAACCCAGAGAATTTGGTAATTTGGTTCCTAAAAATAGAATTCTCAATTTTTCAAAAAATTTCCACAAGTCCACAGGTTTCAATGGAGAACAATGTGGAACGACACTGTTCTTAACTAAAAGATGCGGAGGCTACTACACCGTCTTTAAATAAAAAACGCGGAGGCTAGGGAAAATATAGAAAAAATAAAAATTCAGATTTTGTTTTCAGGGATTCTGATAAATTATCTACCCAACCCAATTTTTAGACTAATCAAAATTATAAGACTCTTAAAATTCAAACTTAAAAATAAAAAGAAAAACAAAGTTCTATTCCCCAGTGGAGTCGCCATTTTGTTATGCGGATAAATCCCTCTTGCAGACAAGAGCGATCTCCCTAGTATCCTACGGATAGCTAGAAACAAACATCAATTTGTAAATTGTTTTTTCTAGATCATTTGCAATTCAAAATTATTATAAACAAAGAAAAAGGACACGCTCCTACCTTGAAATTCGATGTTCGGTGTAGCCTTTTATCCAGTCGCTCCAAAGAGGCTTCTTCAGTAATGAGAACCTGCAATCAAAGACAGAAAAAAGAATTAAAAGCACCTGCAACATATAATAATTGAGAATCACTAATCTAACTCAGTGATCAAAGAAACCAAGTATTGAATTATTCAAATAGACACAAGAACAACTCAACGAGAAAAGGAGATCCATATGTATTATCTTTTATGAAAAGAGTAACTTTACAACCTGTCACCTTGATGTTGCACAAGTTCCTCCCGGGGTCCTGAACAATCGTTCCCCCTTCAAATTGACAAGTCTTCCTCTCTCTGAACTAGCATAAAGTTATGGATATGAGTGTGTTATCATTCTCATACCAAAAAATGACTAGTATAGAGAGTATGCTCTCCTGAGAATTTCTTCAGCAATTACGATATGTGTGTCTACAATCTACCCTTAAGACTGAAACATGAGCTCAATTTATAGGGAAATTGAGGTAGTTTTAGTTCCATGAAGATGGGGATGGATTCCTCTCATGAAGGGATTTTAGCTCCATATACCAAGGGATAAACTCAATGAGTGAAGGGATAGAGCTCCATGAGTGGAGGGATAACGCTTGAACTAATCACGCCTCTAGAAGCTTCTAGTTGGGAGAATATTCATCCAACTAGGCTTATAGAACTTAATTTTTACTTTATTTGAATGTATATGGGGGTCTGCAGGTTTTATATGTAGAATGTGTGGGATGTGCCACAGCCTATAAATAAAATATCTACGGATCCACAGGAAAGAGCTAGGAAAAGTGTGTAGTTAAACTTTTTAGTGTTTTAACCAGCTTTTCTCCAATTCCAAGACTTCGTTTAGGAAAATTAGGGTTTTTGACCTCTAAGGGAGCACAATATAGGTAGTGATGAACCTATATAGACATTCAAATGTCATGGTGACAAAATAATGTGTAACAGATTCCCCCCTAAAGTGTAAAGTCTGAGGTAGCTCTAAAGAGTGAATTGTTTTATAATTATGAGGATTGGATTGCAGACACACCGATCGAAAACCTATAAAAGCATTCAATGCAAACATATATATATATATATATATATATATATATATATATATATATATATATATATATATATCATTGTTGAGGAAAGCATTCCCATACTTAGATCAAAACTAACTACATGTTCTGGTACAAAAATGATTTTAAAATTACATCAATAGTAGACATAGTATGGACGCAGCCATCTGTCATAAGTAGTCTACTGTATCATGAATAATAAAACTCCTCATAGTTTGGATGGGGGAAAATAGTTCCAGGGTCTTGATTTTTGCTTCCCAAGCTAGTATGATTATATCCATACGATTGATTGTGTCGAAGTCGAACATGGTAGAAACTACTTGATTACCAGTCAATGATGTGAACTGTTAACAAGTGTGAGAGAAACCACCAATAATGAAAATGGCTCTCAAAGTACTCAGTACAATCCATGAAGTGTGAATGAATGATTTTATGTCGAACACTTCACGGAATCATTCGATTGAATGTAAATTATGTAACCTATCATCGAAGGTGAGAAACCCACCATTAGGGCATGCAGATCCCAAGGTACTGATAGGATTCTAGATCAACTTTCTAGATAATGATTTTTCGTCGATAGAAAGCGACCCGTCATAGGAAATCCCACGACACGAATCCATTAGTTTAATTTTTGATGAAATATTTTCAAGGACCGACTCAGGGATGGTCAACGCAAATGGAGACAAATGTTTGCAATGAATGGTTTATTTGAACTGTCTCTTGAAGACATAACAACATCGCATATGGTTTGGTAACAATTGACTTAAAGCTAATGCCCAGAAACTGACTAAAGAATTTCAATGTGGTTTGATTAACTGTTAGACAAAGGATTTTCCAATCCAAGGTACAAGTGTGACAAAAAGTGTCGTGTTAAAGAGTGGTATATTGATTTTAAAACAAGAGTGACAACTAGATTCCTTTTCTCCTTTTTCCCCCACCATTTATGGAAAGTACTTATTTATTTTTGAAAAGGTTGAGGAGGATAACATTTGCTTGTTGTGTAATCTCATCCTTCGGATGATTCCAAATTAGTATTAAAATCAAACCCTAAGAAGGAGTGGCTTGTTCCTGTTTGTAATTGACAAGTCCTTTACTGTTAAATTTTAACAAGTCCAGTATAGGAGAAACTCAGTGTTCTAAAATTTTAAGGAGTCAAAAGAAAAACATAAGTAAACTCCGTGACAGTAATTTTTTGTAGTTTTAGTCTCTCAAGCCCAAAAAAGGATAAAATAATGCAGGAGAGAACTCTATTGACCATGATTAGTCAACGTCTACCTTTTTCGTAAATAGTCAATTTCAATCCGGAAAAGGGGTAAAGTTATACTGAAAGGACGACTGTTCATTTCCTTTAACGAGTTCGAATGGTCAAGTACTCAACTATATTTTCATATTTAGAAAGTGTAAAAAGGGCTTAAAATAGAACTCCAGGGTTTCGCTTTTTCGTAATTTTCAAGAGCCCGAAAAAGTGATAAAATTTTACTCAACATCAAAATAATTGTTTCACTGAAAAAACCTATATTCTGCACAAAAACGTGAAAGATTAAACATTCCTATTTCCAATAAGTAAAAACATCAAAAAATGAGTTTTTAAAGTGAAAAATAAATAAAACATAATATTTTATTCATTCAAAAACTATAAAAAGGAGTTTAACAAAGTCATTTTCACCTTTTGTCTTCAGATTTGCAAATTGAGAGCTTTTGGCAAAAAAATTATGGAGTTTATAACGGGTGAACCAACTGCTCAAATTGTGATTCTTCAGAACCAGGTAATCCACAACACTCTTCTCTTCAGTTATATGTGAATAAACTCTCTTTTTTGGCTTCAAATTCATTTTTTAGGGAGAATTTATGTTTAAAATTTCGTTCTTGAGGGTCCGCAGGTCATGCACGCGTTACCTACGAACCCTGATAATTTTCTTAAAAGAAAATTATCGGGTTACCATGATTCTTGTGTGGAGCCTATGCGAACATCTGCACTGTCTCTACACAAAAACTGCGGAGACACCGTGACCAGTTTAAAATTGATAAATTCTCTCAAAAATGGTTAAAGTTCACACTGAAAAAGTTTCTAACCTTCAAATGCGTCCATTTGTAGAGTATTTCACCATGCTAGAGTGGAGAGAGTGTGAGCATGAAGATACAGACAATGAAGCCATCAATAATCCTCAAAAAAATGCGAGTGCTTAAAATTTGTGGTTTGTATAAATTTTGGGCGATTCAAGGTATGAGAGCATAGGTGGAGCTGATGACACATGGTTAGTGAATAAATGGGATGTTCAAAATTATTGCTTTATCATTGGTGACCATCGGCTCCAAATCGAGCTCGGAGATATTTATTTTCTCATTATATTTTCCAAAAGGGGAGAAATCATATCCTTGTTTGGAGCTAGACAGGGTGGCCTACCCGTTGCTAGTTACAAACAAGAATTTTCAGTGATGTGGTAGATCCAAAGGATAATCGCATAGACATTAAGACTATTTTTCGACTTGATCTCAAAGTAGTTGCATTCATAGTAACCAGGATTTGTGGGAGTGTGGCTCCACATGTAGCCACTAAATCTCAAATGCAGACCGCGGTAGAGTCTTTTAGAGGCACCATTTTCAACTGGTGTGAAAGGGTACTGGCCAATATGAAAGGCCAACTACCCAGAGAAAAAAATGCAAAGTTAAAAAACTTTGGGTATGGTGCCATCCTGATTTCTTTTGCTTTGGAAAGAATTCCACTTCTTGCACCTCAGCTTATTCCAGTGGATCATGGAGAGCTTAGAGAACCTTGTATGGTACGTTGGGTTGCATTAATGGCTGCCATGGTGGAGATGGTAGTTCAGTGGTTTAGTTCACTCCGATGTACTTTATGTGGTTGCAGAACCAAGTCTTCACAATTGAGACTTCCCTTATGCGGGTATATATTTTAGAGGTGATTCTGAGATCTCCTTTCCTCTAGGGGCATAGTGGGATGAATTAGGCAAGCGAATCATTTTTAGGTGTTTTAAAATCTAGTTTTTTTTTTTTTTTTTTTTTTTATCATCCAATACTGATAACAAAATTTAAATGCAGATGTTGGTCCACGTCGAGCAGCTACACTCCACCTCTTTGAAAGGCGGCAAGTAGAGCCTATAGTACCACCACAGGATTAGAAAGTAGAAATCCTAACTGATATGGAACACAACTTGGAGATGTTAACTTTAGATATTCCTGAGACAACAACAGATGACATTCCTCTATGTCTTCAGAGACATGTTACAGGCGTACCAGGACAATTTAGGAGATTCTTGCACAAGGTGGCATGTGCCATAAATCATGCTCACAATATTTTTTCAACTTCAACTTTAATAGCAACAAAATTTCGCGGATGTATCAGACATAATCATTGTCTAATAGGCTTTGCATACGGGTATGGATTTATTTCATGAACGGCAATCTTTGGATCGATTCCTAGAATTTCTTCATAGGACCAAGAAAATATGTCACAGAATTCTTGAAATAGGTCTTTATATGTATTAATTTCATCAATTGTACAAGAGGCACCAATATGAATGTTTTCAACAACTCCAGATTTAACTGATATGTTAATAGGAACAGTTGTAGAGATGTTTCCCAAATTAATCTCAGAATCCGAGTTTGTAATCGATATTGGATTATGTGGTTCCTTGACATAATCAATTGTAAAAATAGAAGAAAAATAATTTTCAAACCTATCAAGTTCACGTAAAAATGAAGATCTATGATGTAGATCATCCCATGGTAATTCATCCATAGACAAAAATTCTCGAATACTTTCAACAGTATTAAACACTTGTTGAAAAGGATCGGAAATAGATGTCAAGGCTGAGCTTTATAGTGACGAAGATTCTTTAATGATCGCATTCATTGGATCATGATTAGTTTAAAGTGTGTTAGAAAATTATTGTATTGCTGCATATGCCATCTCAAAAGGACTCAAAGGCATCTCGCCATTGAAAGAATCCATTTTTGACTCTGAAGGCACTATATAAGGATCATCGAATGGAATAGTGCTTGATGAAATCATATTTATGTTAGAAATGGTACGCAGTAAGTTGGGTGGAGGCATAGAAAAATTTCCCATCAAAGTGGAGTCCTTTAGTAAACCTACACCAACATCTTCATAGGGGATAGTCGATTTTCCAACATGTTGGATACTATCTGTAGAAGCCGAGTCAGACGAATAATATGAAAACTTATCAATTTTCACAATATTTCCTTTATGTGGAAAATTTTTTAACCAAAATATAGATGAAACGACAACAGTCATGGCATAAGACCAACTTCGACCCAGAAGAAGGTTGTAATCTAGAGGGGCATCAAAAACTTCCACATCTAGATTAACAGTTTTGCCTTCGACTTCTATAGGTAGATCTTGTAAAATTCCAAACGAATGGAATCCTCTTCCATAAAAAGCTTTAAGGATCGTCAGAGATTGGTTGAGTGTCGGAGAAACAAGATTTTTCCAACATTTTAACAACATTATGCACTTGGATTCCCCCTCATCAATTACAGTATGAAAAACTTGTCTTTTTTTTACTAATACCAGAATTTGAAAAGCCATCTGATGAGGGAGTCTTGGTGTAAAATTTTCTAAATCAAAGACCATGAGGTTAGAATCCTGATGATCGATAGCTCCAATAGCTTATAAAATTAATTTCCTTTGTGATGTACATGATTGTAGCACTTCTAAGGCCGACATTGCTGAAGGGGAAATCACCAAGTCTTCAATAATGTTGTAGTTTTGAGCATCTCTCGCATGTGGATTGAAATCTTATTTTCGAAGTGCACCTTTAGCAGGCGGTTTATTTACTAGATCAAGATTAGGTTTCTCGATATGAAGTGGATCAGAAACCAAATGAGACATAGATCGTGTTGAATTAGAATTTTCTACTTCTTTACCAGTAACAGGATTTTTACTCCCATAGTCTTGTGATAAAGTCGCAAGCATAACCTCAGACATCATCAAAACATCTGCTGATGAGTGTGAAGAAGATCATATAATTTTTTTATCTTGATTTGGAAAAGGATCCTTCAAGATAGTGGGTGTGGGAAAACCTTTGATGAATTTAGAGACCTCAGCCCGATGCGGGCACTCTTTAGTAAAGTGATCCTTGTCACAGATAAGTCAAGGATAACGAGGTTTTCATTTATCATCAGATGGTTTAGTTTTTTCGGTTTTCTCTTTGAGTGACAAATTATGTTTTCTTTTATTCTTACCTTTTTCTTATTACCAGTTGTGGATTTAGCTATAGATGGATCTACAACGTGAATGTCGGCAGAAGTTTCAAGGGAAGAATCTCCTTTCGGTGAGTCTGGAAAATTTATTATAGGAGAAGTATATTTTTAAGACTTCTTACTTTTATTTGTGTTAAATAAGCCAATTGCACCATCTACAGCATGAGACCTGAAGGAGTGGAAGTTACTTGACCAGGATGTGGTAAGTCAAGAATTTTTTCGTATAATGTACCAAACTATGTATATACTAGGTCCAAGTACTGAGCTTGAGCAATGACATGTTCTTCAGTAACAACTCCTCCCTTAGCCACATATTTAGTGATCTTTGGAAGTAATGATTTGATGAACCATTTTGCCAAGATCTGATCTGGAATAAAGACTTTCACCAAAAATCTTCTACATCTCCATTCATGTATGTGATTGGATACGTACGTAGACGTAGATTGTTTTAATGAAGTCAATAGTTTCGTGCCATTGTCGTATCTGACTCACAACTGAAAATGTGTTAAGAAAGCTATTGCTAAAGCGTTGAAATTGTTGAATGAGCCACGTGGTAGTTCAATATACCATTTTTCAGCTAAACCCATCAATGTTCTCTGAAATAGTCATAATCGAATGGAATCATCAATCAAAGAGTTGGATGTGCACCAGAGGTGGTAAGTCAAGACATGGTTTGAGGGGTCCTCTCCTTATTTTTCTTCAAATTTAGGAATATCACTGGGAAAATTATTTTGCATTAGTGTCCAACACAGAAGATAATAATATGGATCATTCGTTAAGCGTGAGAAATTAGGTAAATCCAAAGTTTCAATGAATGGTAGCTGACGGTTAGGGTCCTGCTAAGCAAATTGATAACCTTGCAGAACTATACCAGTACCAGGAGAAGGATATCCAGGATATCCTGGAATAGCCTGTGCATTCAGGATTGGAATACCTCCCCAATAACCAGGATTAGTTGGACCATATTGGGGTTGATCTGGTATCTGATACGTGTAAATAGGGTACGGTTGATGCTGGTATACTGGATTTTGTTCTATAGGACCATATTGATAATTCCCTTGATACGGTTGATAAACAAACTGAGGTTGGCTTGTTACAATTGTACTTGTACCAGGTTGTCCTGTAGGCATCTGAATAGTAGTATGGACTGTGGGTCTAGGTTGTGGTGCAGAGACTACAGGGATTTTTTGTGATACTTGAGGGGATGTAGAAATAGGGGCTGCAGAAACTCCAGTGATAGGTGTGCTAGCTCGAACAAAATTTGGTGCAACAATTTGAGTTGGAGTTCTAGGTGCACTCGGACTAGGTTGCTGAACTATACCAGGTGCAGATACCTATGGTATAACTTGACTCATAGGTTGGATAGGTTGGATAGGTTGTTGGATTTGACTATAACCAATTGGCTGACCATATTTATTATAGGGTACTTGCACATTAGGTTGCAAATTATTTTGAACTTGGGATGGATCCCACACCATGTTTACTCCAGGATATGAAGGTCCCATTGAAGGTTATATTCCATACTATGGACCATAACTAGGTTGATAATTTGGAAGATATGTTTGATAATTAGCTGGATAATTCCCACCTCCTTAAAACTTTTTTTGTTTCATGTAGAATTGTGGCCCTAAAGGAGGTTGTTGTCCCTGGAAAGATGGTTGCCCTGGCATAGGGTACTATCCTTGAAGAGGTTGCGGACCCTAAAATGAGTACTTCCCTTGAGGTATGTATTGTCCTTGAGGTTGATATTTTCCTTAAGGTATGTATTGTCCTTGAGGTTTCCCCCCAAGTGGTAAATTGCTACGTTGAGGTTTCCCCTTGGGCGGTAAATTACTACCTTGAGGGTTAGGGTTAGGAATATCTCCAGACAACATATAAATGTGTTCCGCACTCAAAGTTTTGATATGTGATTCATTTGGACTAGATGATGATATAACTATGTCAGGAGAAGGAGCTGCTCTTGAGAAAGTACTAGAAAGTGACTAATATCCTGAAGGAACAGATGGACCACCATACAAATATGATTCTGGTGATGCAGAAAACATGGATGACTAACCAAAAATGTTTAATGGAGGTCTGTAACCTTTCGGTATCGCATAAAAAGGAATTCATTGTGAAGAATAGTTTAGACCTGTATTGTGTAGAAATTCTATCAATTGAGAATACCAAGGATCTTGTTTGAAAGGACTATAGTAAATCAATTCACCTGGCCTAAGATTTAAATATTCTTGATGTGAAGGAAGAAAAAATTCTTCCTCGGTGTCAGTAACTTCTTCAATGCTAATGAGGCTAGGAGGAAGGTTCTCAGTAATGTGAAACTTTACTCTAGGTGAATCAAGACGACCAAGGGTTGGAATTATGAATTCGAATGCAAGCTCAGACGTACCAGGTTTAGTTTCTAGTTCAGAAATTACAGGGTTAGTAGCTAATAATTCACTAGTTGTAGAAACAAGTTCAACTAGTTAAGAAATTAAGACTCTTCTTTGAGAACTCTTTGTTGTTTGAGGTTGATCTACCTCATATTCAGGATGAATAATTATTGATGTCTCTTCGTGTTCAGTTGATCCAGTCCTTGATGTTTTTCCTTTCTCAGATTTAAGTTTTTCTAACTGGCTTGGTGTGTACTCAGGGGGTTTCCCCTGCATTCTACATGATTGTCTAAGTAATTCAGCCACGATTAAAAATTTTAACACATGAAATCAAAGAAAATTTCCACAAAATTTCCTAAAGTCTCTAAGGAAACAATCAAATTGATCACACATCTACAAAATATAAGAGAGAAATCCACACACTAAAAACACTATTTGGTGATGAAATCCAACGTCGTAGAATTTTAATGTAGAAATGGCAGTTGGAATAGTTACCCCGACAACCTGCTTAATGAAACATTTCGGTGCAAGTTTCTCCACTTAAACCATCTCAAAGTGAAGAGAATCCTCCAGAAAATCCAAGTGAGTCTAGTCGATGTCAGCTCCAGGTACAGTGGGACCTTCCCTCCAACATCACCTTGGGAAAGAATCCCAATGTTTATAGCCACTAAGGTCACCAACGGCAACAAATATACCTGGGGGAACAGTCTACTATCCGATATAAACACAAGGGTAGAGTAACTAGCTCAATCCCCTTGAAGGCTCCTTGATATAATCTAAGGTTTACCAAAAAATGACCCAGGCTCCTCGATAATGGTCTATCCAAGGTTTACCATTTTTAATACGTGCACATCTGTTATCTTTCCCAATGAGATAGGTGTGATTACCTCACTGGTTCAAACATGATCTCATGCTTGACTATTTTAAGAAGAGCTTCCCATAGCACAGATGCTACAATTGGATTTTTCCTACCGCAAGATTGCTACTTGTTTGTTTGAACTGTCTTTAAATGTTAATTACAACCCGTTCCAAGACATTAGCCTAAGCTATGTTAGTGGAAAAGAACCTTAGAAAATGTAAAAAATATCTATATTAATTTTATTAAAGCGTTGTTTTTAATTTGGCTGTTTCTTAAGACATAAGGTATGGAAGTGAAACTTCAATGACGTTTTATGACCCGACTCAAAAATACGCTAAATGCATCTATATGAAAGTGCAACTCTTTTCTTTTCAATGAAGCTTATTTAAGGGGAAGAGTTGAGAGATATAACAATTTTCTAAAGCACCATTTCTTTCTTGATAAACAATAATCTTTGAAAAGAAGATGATTTCTTTGAGAACTCAATTTCATGAAATGATCAATTACTCATTCTAAATGAAATCCTTTATCAAACAGATCAGAAACTGCAAATCATTACGCAAACCATTTCCAAAAAGAAAACCATATCTAAAACTCCTAAAAACATAAAATTCAAAACCAAAAGAAAAAAATCTAATTTTGAACTCTATCTAGAAGGTTTGAAGATGTTTTCTCTTAGTTTGTGATCGAACCAAGAATAGTTTCTACCAAGCATAAATTAAAACATCGAACAAATGGTTAATGTGAAATTTAGGCCTTGGTAAGCTAAAGACTCTTCTAAATTTGCAAATGAAAATGAAACTCAATTTTCATAAAATCAAGGTTCGCAACTAGTTCAATGGCTCAGCAAGAAAACAACAACATACCAGTAATCTAAGGTATATGAAGGTTTCTAATATAGAGAAAAAATAAAATCAGTAAACACTCACTCATAAAATGAAAATCAGATGAAAAATCACTTAAACACAAAAGTTGCTGAAAGAAACTCACACATAAGACTTTGATAGTCAAGACAAATTGGGGCAAACACAGAGAATCTAGTAATCTCGTTCCTAAAAATAGAATTCTTAATTTTTCAGAAAATTTCCACAAGTCCGCAGGCTTCAATGGAGAACAGTGTGGTACCGCACTCTTCTAAACTAACAAATGCGGTAGCTACCACACCGTCTTTAAATAAAAAAATGTGGAGGCCAGGAAAAATATAGAAAAAATAAAAATTCAGATTTTCTTTTCACGGATTCTAATAAGTAATCTACCCAACCCAATTTTTAGACTAATCAAAATCAGAAGACTCTTAAAATTCAAACTTAAAAATAAAAATAAAAACTATTTTTTTTCCCCAGTGGAGTTGCCATTTTGTTATGCGGATAAATCCCTCTTGCGGACAAGAGTGATCTCCCTAGTATCCTACGAATAGCTAGAGACAAACATCCATTTGTAAATCGTTTTCTCTAGATCATTTGCAATTAAAAATTATTATAAAAAAAAAAAAACATGCTCCTACCTTGAAATTCGATGTTCGGTTCAACCTTTTATCTACTCGCTCCAAAGAGGCTTCTTCAGTAATGAGAACCTGCAATCAAAGACAGACAAAAGAATTAAAAGCACCTGCAACATATAATAATTGAGAACAGCTAATCTAACTCAATGATCAAGGA
The DNA here is from genome assembly GCA_034641835.2 of Pinus albicaulis. Classification (NCBI taxonomy): domain Eukaryota; kingdom Viridiplantae; phylum Streptophyta; class Pinopsida; order Pinales; family Pinaceae; genus Pinus; species Pinus albicaulis. The sequence goes on along the minus strand of CM076572.1, from coordinate 683,748,625 downwards.
ATCCAAGTATTGAATTATTCAAATAGACACAAGAACAACTCAATGAGAAAAGGAGATCCATATATATTATCTTGTATGAAAAGAGTAACTTTACAACCTATCACCTTGATGTTGCACAAGTTCCTCTTGGGGTCCTGAACAATCGTTCCTCCTTTAGATTGACGAGCCTTCCTCTCTGAACTAGCATAAAGTTATGGATATGAGTGTGTGAGCATTCTCATACCAAAAAATTACTAGTATAGAGACTATGCTCTCCTGAGAATTTCTTCAGCAATTACAACATGTGTGTCTACAATCTACCCTTAAGATTGAAACATGAGCTCAATTTATAGGGAAATGGAGGTAGTTTTAGTTCCATGAAGAGGGGGATGGATTCCTCTCATGAAGGGATTTGAGTTCCATATACCAAGGGATAAACTCCATGCGTGAAGGGATAGAGCTCCATGAGTGCAGGGATAACACTTGAACTGATCGTGCATCTAGAAGCTTCCAGTTGGGAGAATATTCATCCAGCTGGGCTTATAGAACTTACTTTTTCCTTTATTTTACTGTTTATGGGGGTCTGCAGGTTTTATAAGCATAATGTGCGAGATGTGCTGTAGGCTATAAAGAAAATATCTGCAGATCCATAGGAAAGAGCTAAGAAAAGTGCGTAGTTAGACTTTTTAGGGTTTTAATCAACTTTTCTCCAATTCCAAGACTTGGTTTAGGAGCATTAGGTTTTTTTACCTCTAAGGGAGTACAATATAGGTAGTTATGAATGTATATAGACATTCAATGTCACGGTGACAAAATAATGTGTAACAGATTTCCCCCTAAAATGTGAAGTCTAAGGTAGATCTGAAGAGTGAAGTACTTTATCATTCTGAGGATTGGATTGCGGACACACCGGTCGAAAACCTGTAAAAACATTCAATGTAAACATATATATATATATATATATATATATATATATATATATATATATATATCTGTGTGTGTGTGTGTGTGTGTGTGTGTGTATCATTGCTGAGGTAGGCATTCCCATACTCATATCAAAACTAACTACATGTTCTTGTACAAAAATGATTTCAAAATTACATCAATAATAGACAGAGTATGGACGCAACCATCTTTCATCAGTACTCTACTGCATCATGAATAATAAAACTCCTCGTAGCCTATATAGTGGAAAAAATATCCAGGGTCTTTATTTCCGCTTCCCTAACTAGTATGATTCTAGCCATGCAATTGATTGTGTCAAAGTCGAACATGGTAAAAACCACTTGACTACTAGTCAATGATGTGAACTGTTAACAAGTGTGAGAGAAACCACCAATAATTACAATGGCTCTCAAAGTACTCAGTACAATACACAAAGTGTGAATGAATGATTTACAGTCAAACACTTCACAGAATCATTCGATTTAAGGTCAATGATGCAACCTATCATCGAAGGTGATAAACTTGTAATTAGGGCATGTAGATCCAAAGGTACTGATAGGATTCTAGATCAAATTTCTATATCATGAGTTTTCATCGATAGAAAGAGACCCGTCATAGGAAATCCCACGACACGAATCCATTAGATAAAGTTTTGATGAAATATTTGCAAGTACTGACGCAGGGATGGTCAATGCGAATGGAGACAAATGTTTGCAATGAATGGTCTATTTGAACTATCTCTTGAACACAGAATGACACCGCATATGGTTTGGTAACAATTGACCTAAAACTAATACCCAGAAACCAGCTAAATAATTTCAATGTGGTTTGATTAACTGTTAGACAAAGGATTTTCCAAACCCAGGTACAAGTGTGACAAAAGGTGTCGTGTTCAAGAGTGGTATACTGCTTTTAAAACAAGAGTGACAACTGGATTCCTTTTCTCTTTTTCCCCCCACCATTTCTGGAAAGTACCTCTTTATTTTTAACAAGCTTGCAGAGGATAACATTTTCTTGTTGTGTAAGCTCATCCTTCAGATGATTCCAACTTAGTATTAAAATTGAATGCTAAGAAGGAGTGGTTTGTTCTTGTTTGTAATTGGCAAGTCCTTTACTGTTAAATTTTAACAAGTCTAGTATAGGAGAAACTCAATGTTCTAAAATTCTAGGGAGTCAGAAGAAAAACATAATTAAACTCTGTGATTGTAATTTTTCGTAATTTTAGTCTCTCAAGCCCGAAAAAGGATAAAATAATGTAGGAGAGAACTCTATTGACCATGATTAGTCAACATCTACCTTTTTCCTAGATAGTCCATTTAAGTCCGGAAAATAGGTAAAGTTATACTGAAAGGATGACGGTTCATTTCCTTTAACGAGTTCAAATAGTCAAGTACTCAGCGATATTTTCATATTTAGAGATTCTAAAAATGGCTTAAAAGAGAACTTCAAGATTTTGTTTTTTCGTAATTTTTAAGAGCCCGAAAAAGTGATAAAATTGTACTCAACATCAAAATAATTATTTCACCGAAAAAACCTGTATTCTACACAAAAACTTGAAATATTAAACATTCCTATTTCTAATAAGTAAAAACATCAAAAAATGAGTTTTTAAAGTGAAAAATAAATAAAATATAATATTTTATTCATTCAAAAACTATAAAAAGGAGTTTAACAAAGTCATTTTCACCTTTTGTCTTGAGAGTTGAAAATTGAGAACTTTTGGAGAAAAAGTTCTGGAGTTGATAATGGGAGAACCGACTGCTGAAATTGTGATTCGTCAGAACCAGGTAATCCGCAACACTCTTCTCTTCACTTCTATGTGATTAAATTCTCTTTTTTGGCTTCAAATTCATTTTCTAGGGAGAATTTACGTTTAAAATTTCGTTCTCGGGGGTCCTCAGGTCATGCACATGTTACCTACAAACCTCGATAATTTTCTTAAAAGAAAATTATTGGGCTACCACGTTTTTTTTGTGGAGCCCGTGCGGATGTCCGAACTATCTCTCCACAAAAACTACGGAGGCATCGTGACCAGTTTAAAATTGATAAATTCTCTCAAAAATGGTTAAAGTTTCCCACTCAAAAAGTTTCTAACCTTCAAATGCGTCCATTTGTAGACTATTTCACCATGCTAGAGTGGAGATAACATGAGCATGAATATACAGACCATGAAGCCATGAATAATCGACAAACAATGCGAGTGCTTAAAAATTGTGGTTCGTATAAATTCTGGGCGATTCAAGGTATGAGAGCGTAGGTGGAGCTGATGAAACATGTTTAGTGAATAAATGGGATGTTCGAAATCATTGCTTTATCATTGGTGACCATCAGCTCGAAATCAAGCTCGAATATATTTATTCTCTCACTAGATTGTCCAAAAGGGGAGAAAACATATCCTTGTTTGGAGCTAGATAGGGTGGCCTACCCGTTGCTAGTTACAAACAATAATTTGCAGTGATGCGTCATATCCAAAGGATAATTGCATAGAAATAAAGACTATTTTGCGACTTGATCTCAAATTAGTTGCATTCATGGTGTAATATTCCAAAAATTTAGCTCCAAGCTAAATGGAATATTATAGTTGTTTTATCACTAGGTTGGTAAATAAATAGGTGGGGAGGCCCATAATTCTCTTGAGCAGCAATAAAAACACTTCAAGTGTGAAAGGAGACCTTTGTAACAACTAAATAAAGCTCCTCCAAGTGTGAACAGTGTTGGGTCATGTTGATTCAGTCAACTTTGACCAAGTCAACATCACTGATAAGGAGGAGTGGAGATCAATTAGAGAATAACGCGGTTTTGGAGGGATATGGATCTCATGGAGGAAATCACCTAATTGAGTGGGGCCAAGGGAAAGAAAGCTCACATTCTATTTAAGAAAGAGGATGGCATCCATTTGAGTTTATGTTTTAGATTATTATTTTGAGATTGGTCTGCTTAGACTATTTCTTCCTCTTGCTGTTTAGCAGGGTAGCTATGTTGTTTAGCATTGGGTGTTCCTGAGTGGGAATCCAACATCTTTCCTTGAGGGGCCTCTTGGAAGAGTATTGCATTCATTTCCACATTTAGGTTTTTAGGCCAAGCTACAAATTCTTCATCAACGCAGTTTCTGCAAGTTATTGTGTTGTGTTGCAGGGTGCAGCAATGGAGGGGTTAGAACCCCACTTTCTGAGATATTTTCTCATACGAGGAAGGTTTCCTTCTCTTGGGAGATATGTTTGGAGAGCTCCTGGGCACATTTAAGATCCTTGGCATCAGGCTATATATTTTCCATCATTTGCAGCATTTTTCCATCTAGAGAATGCGTTATTTTGGAAGGCAGCTTCAGCAGAAGTTCTGGTGGTTCCTTTGCAGTGTTTCCTTATGATTGAGGGGTTCATCCTCTCATGGGAGGAGACCTTTGAGGGGGTATAATCCAGATCTATCATACTTGAGCCTTCTACACTCTTGTACTTCATTTTGCAGTGTATCTTCAGCCATTGGGCTTTAGATCCCATCTTTTATAGAGTGTATTTCTGAAAACCCCTTTCTGGGTTCTTTGTAGGAGTTGATATTGAGCATAGATCTGTATTGAGCATATATTTTGAGGCTTATAACAGCCCTACATATTTTTTACATTATTTTTTTGTAGCAGTGTTTTTTTAACTGCGTTATAGTAGTCTCCGAAATTCTTGTATTGTGACAGCAGTTCATTTGTAGAGTGCTTTCTTATGGGAGGCATGTTCCTTCATGGTATATGATCAATGCCTCATTGTTATGTATGGATTTGATGATATAATACATGGATTAATTTCTCCATTTTTGTCTCCCGTGTTTATTAGTTAAGTTACACTGCTACTTTCAATTTTAAGTTCATGTATTGCTGGATCTCCAATCTTGGGATATTATAAGATATTCCTAATATTGCTGATTTTCCCTATTTTGGGATACTATAGTGGTATCGGAGCATAATCTTGGCTCAACCTGTGGAATCTCAACCATTATTCTATCAAAAGGAGAAGGAGAGATGTACAGAAGGCACAAAGAGAAGACTCTATTACTTGGAGAAATGAAGGAAGAGAGGATCTCCCAGCTTCTTTTCCAAACTATGAAAATTATCAAAGAAAATATCAAGGAGATGAAAAGGGAGTGTAGGAAAATTCCAAGAGGATTTGAAGGTGAAGCAAGCCCTAGTTATTCATATGATGGGTGTAAGAATTCAGTCACACATGCAGATCCACATCGTAGTCTATTACCCACCTTCACTGCAAAAAGGATGGAGGAAGAAGATGCACCAAGGGAGGAGACTTTGAGTGACTATCCTCAGGAGCATGAGTCTCAATCATGGATATTCAAAGAGCACTTGTACTTCCAAGGGTTTTTCCAACTCAAGGAAGATAGAATATCCAACAAGAGAAGCAAGGGAGGTAGAATATTTTTGTCTAACTTTTATGGATCAGCAAAGTGCACAGCCAAAGCTTGGGTGGAGGAGCTAGATTCATATTTCCTGCTACACCAAGTTTCAAAAAAGGAGGCCATTAGAGTAGCAGCGCTGCACCTCAAAGGTATGGCCCATGATTGGTGGTTTTATAGTTCTGCTTAATTTTATCATGCAAATGTAAACACTTATGCAGCATTCACTAAGAAATTAGTGAGGAGATTTGATCTTAAACATTGTAAAACATCTCTTGTTGAACCCAAAAACTCAAAACCTTTGCATGAGTTGGAGAGATTTATTTTTCCAACTCCACTCCATAATTTTTTTGAAGGGGATAGAAACATGCATGATACCTTGCCAAGAGTAAGATCTCTAATCCTTGAAAGGCCCTCTTCTATAGATGAAGACATGCAGGTCCCTCCTTCAAGAGAAGACCAAGATCAAGGGTCTCTCATTGATGATGAGGCATTCTCACATATAGATGAAGAGGATGAGCAGAGAAGAGCTGACAATGTTGTACCATTGGGAGAATATCCATCACCACATGGAGATGGGAAGGGAGCCATTTTTCCCATTGGAGGAGCCCTTGTGTCTTTGCAAGGGGTTCCAAATGATCCAACATGTGGGAACCAAACCAAAATTCTGGAGTAGCATGCATCAGTTATTTCAGGTTGCGAATCTTGGCAGATGGAAGGAGAAGAAAGGAAGGATCAGCATCAAGGGATGATGAGAATTCACCCTTATCTATTCTGGGAGTTTTTTGCACAAAATAAGAAGATTGTATTGCGCAGTGAAGAGAGGGAAAAATCAGTCCACTCATATGTATAGTCCACTTCAGATTTCGATGTCTCACTACATGGGGGCATTCCACCTGGGAGGCCACCAGATTTAGAGTTGATGGGAGACATTTTTCCATTTGGTTCACCACTCTTAGATTCCAGATGGGTGAAGACTTTGGAGGATGAATTTGGCATAGGGGATGTCAAAGAAGTAGACAAAAGCATGTGGGGAGCTTCACATTTCAGATCTTCAACATTGTCTCTTAGGAGGGTTGATCCATATTGGAGGTCTCAACTTTTGGTAGAGTACTCCAAGGATCTTGGTGCTTGCATGATACGTGATGACTCGGATGGAGATGATAGATATATGGTGGTTGGTGAGGTCATATATTCTTATGGGAGAGTCTTCTCGACTACATTTTCTGAGCTCAAGAGGAAGCTACTTCATGCAACACATGTGGACTTTCTTTCCATGCACCTTGATGCATTTCATTCATTGATGGAGGAGTTCACTTGGGAGGGCATCTAGTATGATATAAATCAGCATATGGAGAGATGCATAGCCCGGATGGTGATGGATAGGTTGCCATGACCACTTCCCTACTCATTGAGAGTGAGGGAGAATTTCCAGTTGAGCCATTTCAACTCAAGGACCGAAGTACATGGTGGTGGAGGTACAATTTTGCATTATAATTTTTACTTATTTACTTTTTATGGGAAGCATGTTGTATTGAGGAGGGTCATTCCTTCTTATGAATTATATTATGATTTACTCAAGGCCAATTGTAGCATTTATATTGGCTATTTTACTGGTTGTTTGTGGGGGAAGCCACATGATTTCTGGTGTGCACCGTTGACACCACATTGTACCTTCATGCTTCTATATTATATAATGATTGTGGCAGCAAACAAGTGGCTGGGAAAACACTTGTTCTTAATTGTTTCGATGCAGGCAAGGGATGCATTGCACTAGTTCCCTGTGAGGAACTATGATCCACTCTCTGGTTGTCATATGGCAGCTTGTTTTCACTGGTTTTTGCTTCCATATTTTGCTAATACTCTTATGTTCATGGGGATATTTGTTTGGAGAGTGCTAGATGAGTTTGAGATGCCCATTGGGAGTATGATTCTCCCTACTTTACATGTTTTAGGTTTCAGGAGAAACAATGGGCGAACCATGATTCCATACCACACTTCTTGTCTTCACATGGGAGGAGCCATTTGAAGAACTTGCATTCTTGGAGGAGGCATTTCATGGCTGATTTTATTTGTGGGGTAACTTGGGCCAATCTTGGAGGCCATGAAATTTCAGCCCAAGATCAGCAAAAACCCCATACTTACCATAAGTGGAGAGAGAAACCACTTGAATGGAAAAATATAATCTCTCCATGCAACCCCAACACATTGCATACACTGGGGGTTGAGGATTCTTTTGATGAGCTACGTAGGATGGCTTATTTCATTTGGATGATAGCATGGGTTTGGGAGTCTCTCATTAGTTATGAGATCTCCTATGCTTGTCATAACTCCTATATTGAGGAGGCCATTGAACAGCAAGAAGGTTTCCACTTACACCTTCCACCTTTTCATGATGTGAGCCATTTTGTTTTGCATGCTTGGGAGGGAGTATTGGAGGATAGATTTATTGCAGATTGTTTTGAGTAGTGGTGGGAACTATTGATGAGGAGGCCACAAGATAAGGGGAGGAATTTTTCTCTCCTTATACAGTTTCTTGAGGACAAGCAACATTTTGGAGGGGAGGACTGTAATATTCCAAAAATTTAGCTTCCAAGCTAAATGGAATATTATAGTTGTTTTATCACTAGGTCAGTAAATAAATGGGTGGGGAGGCCCATAAGTCTCTTGAGAAGCAATAAAAACACTTCAAGTGTGAAAAGAGACCTTTGTATGATCCGGATTTATGCAGGAACGCAATAGAATAAACATATAACCATAAATATAGAGATGCAGCGGAAATAACACTTCATTTAATTAATATCAAAGAACTGAAATTTGCTTACAGACAGAATGGAAATAAAACTAGCTAGGGCGCTGGTAGCTATCTCTGAGAAGAGATGTGGCGGCTACAGGCCTCTGAACTGTGTTACAATGAGGCTCGAGGGCCTATTTATCATTTAGAAACAATGGGAAATCCTAAACGGCCAAAACCCTAACCCTAGGAGATGAAGCGCCAAAACTATGGGCCCCGTTTGGGTAAATTGGTGTTTCAACTTCCCAGGGGCGTAACTTTGGCATACGATCTCCGTTTGACGCGTACCATGCCTCGTTAGAAAGATCAAGACCCTGGTGGGCTTGAATCAAAATGGGTTCATGGACCCATGTTGCTCCCAGTTTTCCCAAAAAACGTCGTTTAGAGACCTGCTTGTCCAGAGTTTAAGGACTTGAAAAGCACAACTGCGTGTCATTGTCTAAAACAAAAAGCTGAAATAGAGCCAAAGAACAGGTGAGAGTAGATAGGCGGGTGACCACCAATATCCACCTGGATCATTCCTCCCCCCTTAGGAAGCAATGGTCCCCATTGCGTTAAGTTCCTCCATTAGATGAGGAAATTTCTGGAGACATTCACATTGTTCACTTTCTTGGTGGGGTTGGCATTTGATAATGAATGGTGGATCTCTTCTTTAGCGGTGTTCTGATTGCATATCATGATAAATCTTAACGATGCTTTGTTCCATGCATTACGGATTTAACTCGGTTGGTGTAGAGTTGGCTCTGCCATCGAGAAGATGTCAATTAGAAGTCTCAATAGAATGAGCGTCTGATAGTAGGTGGAATAAGGGTGAGTGGAATACGGCTCCGTAACATTGTTCCCTAAGTATGGCATGTGGTCTCTGCATTTATGTCAGGTAGTGGCTTTCCGTTCTGCCTAGGTAGACGCTCCTTCACAGTCTCTTGGCCATACTTTGTCGCCCACTTGGAAGTGGTGTGGCACCCGGTGTTGATCATGGCGCTGTTTGTACTTCGCATTGGCTCTGTCCAATATCTCATGAACCTGTTGGCGGATGTGTTGAATGCGCTCGATGAAGCTACTTGCTTTGTCAACTTCAGACTGGACATGAGCTGAATTGGCCTGAGCAGCTGCAAATGGCATGGCTACGTCGATGGGACATAGTGGCTGGAATCCCAAGCCCACCTGAAAGGGGCTATGGCCGATTGAACTGTGGAGAGCCCGATTATAACTATGTTGTACATAAGGGAGGCTCTCGTCCCATGTGCGTGGATGCTTTGAATTGTACATGCGCAGAATGTGCACAATCATTATGTTGACGACCTCTGTCTGGCCATCTGTTTGGGGATGGAAAGCTGTGGACTTGGTGAGCTTGGTATCCAACATCGACCAGAGGCTGGACCAAAATGTGCTGAGGAACCTGCTATCCCGATTTGATATGATAGACTGTGGGATCCAAAAGTGCACCCACACTCGTTCAAAGAAGAGTTTAGCAGTGGCTTCTGCTGTGATATTCTTCTTGCAGGCCGCCATAATGGCCATCTTCGAGAATCTGTCGACGACCACAAAAACACAGTCATTTCCCTGCTTAGTAGAAGGCAGGCCCGACATGTAATCCATGGATATGGATTCCCAAGGTCGACTAGGGGTAGGTAGAGGAGTATATAGGCCTTGCTTCATAAGAGTGGTCCCGGTTTGTAGCCTGGCTAGCGGTGCGAGTTCTGATGTGTACAACGCATCTTGAAACAAAGAAGTTCGGCCCCAAATGTGCCCAGGGTCATTAATGTACGGTTTTCTCGGCAAAATGCCCAGCGACTCCACTGTAGTGTGCTTCCCATATCATCTTGGCACGCTCGCTTGAAGGGAGGAAAAGGTGTCCCATGTTACATAAAAGTGCATCTTGGAGGTGGAAATTTGGAACTTGCGTACCCCCCAAGAGTGCCTTGTAAGTGTGGCCGAATTCTGGGTCACTCTCATAAAGAAGCGGCCAATCAGAAGTCTCGTGCCCACAAGAGTTGAGCACGGTGGTGAGCGCCACGATCGGTGGTCGGCTGAGGCAGTCTGCAACATTATTGGTGCTACCCTTCTTGTACTTGATGTTCAAATAAAACTGTTGCAGATATGTGGACCACTTCTGATGGCGATCATTCTGCAACTTCCCTTGTGTCTGTATGAACTGCAGGGGCCGGTGGTCTGTGTGGATGATTGTTTTCTTCCCCAAAATGTAATGCTTCCATTTTCGACAGGCTTGCACAATGGAATACATTTCTTTGTCATAGGTGGGATACTTGCGAACTGTCTCAGACAATGTCTCACTGTGATATGCCACTGGATGTCCCTGTTGAGTAAGAACTGCCCCAATAGCATAGTCGGAGGCATCTGTCTCGATCTCAAATGGCTGTTGCAAGTCTGGTAAAGTGAGCACTGGGGCAGAACAGAGGCGGTTTTTCAGTTCTGTGAACGCCTTCTGTTGAGGTTCCGACCAAAAAATTTTTGCTCTCGCTCCTCCCTTGGTGACTTGACTCAAGGGCCAAGTGATATGAGAGAATCCCAACACGAACCTTCGATAGAAATTAGCAAGACCCAGAAAGCTGCGAAGCTCTGTTATAGTGGTTGGGATTAGCCAATCCCGAATGACTTGGATCTTGGCTGGATCCACATGCACCCCCCTTTCATCAATAATGTATCCCAGATATTGAACCTGGGTCATGCCAAAAGTGCACTTCTCCAAATTGGCACACAACTTGTGTTGCCGCAGTGTTTGGAGGACTTGTGGGATGTGGTGAAGGTGCTCTTCCCAAGTCTGGCTGAAGATCAGAATATCATCCAAGTACACCACTACAAATGAGTTGGTGAATGGCCGCAAGATGTCATCCATCATCCTCATGAAGGTGGCGAGAGCATTCGTCAACCTGAAAGGCATGACCAGCCATTCGAAAAGGCCTTCCTTGGCTTTGAAGGCAGTCTTCCACACATCGGAGGGTTCAATTGGTACCTGGTGATACCCAGACTTCGGGTCAATCTTGCTGAAATATTTTGCACCTTTGAGTTGGTCCAGAAGGTCATCAATCCGTGGGATTGGGTACCTATTCCGGACAGTGATCTTGTTCAGCGCCCGATAGTCAATACAGAGTCTCCACGTCCCATCCTTCTTCTGTACCAACACGATCGGGCTCCCGCAGGGCGATGAACTTGGTCTGATGTGACCTTTCTGCATCAGCTCCTGAATCTGTCTCTTGATTTCATCATTCTCCCGAGGCAAGACGCGATGGTCAATTCCATTTGGTACAACGCTGAGGTGAGCCACGATCGGGTGCGGCACGACGGTGCGGGAGGAGACCCTGTGGGTGAGGTGAAGATGTCCCCGTACTCCTCCACGACCTTATCCATTTGTTGTTGTCGTGCAGAGGGGCCCTGTCTGGAGGTCGTGGCCACAGTCTTCTTCTTGCCCTGGAGGCGGATCATCAGGAAAACGAATTTCCTGGTTTGGGAAATGAGCTTACTACATTGTTTTGCAGTAACCAAAGAGATAGTCGTAGGAGGTGGTACCTCTGGTATCCTGTACAACTTATTTCCCAAAGTAATAATAACAGCACGAGGTCGAGACTCATACACAGCATGGCGCTTCCACAAGTATGGTTGTCCTAATAATACATCAGAAACATCAATAGGAGCAACGTCACATAATACCTCATCCGTGAAGGGCTTGATGCTATAGGAAAGGCGGCACTGCTGGCTAACGCGGAGATCTCGTCCTTGGTGAAGCCACCCGATGGTGTATGGATGTGGGTGAGCTGTGGTCGGCAAGCCCAACCGCTTCACGGCGTCTGCTGAAATGAGGTTCTTTTAGCTCCCATTGTCGACAATGAACTGTACAGGGGAGCCCTTTACCCACATCTGGGAGTGGAAGAGACGTTCCTCCTCCTCTGGATCTTCCGGTTCCTCCTTCTGGACCTTTGTAGTGGCAACAGTGGCGTTGGGCTCTGCATCAATAATATGTTTCCCTTTTTCATTCCCCTTTTCAGGTTCTGATTCGGAGTCAGAGCATGCATCTGACTCAGAAGCCCTCATCTCGGCCACTAGCGACTGCTTGGCCCGACACTCACTTGTGTTGTGGGTGGAGCTCTTATGGAACTCACACCACTTTCCCGTGTCCTTCTTTGGCTTTGCGGTGTTGTTCTTTTCTTGTGGCTTCGATGAGTTGTCTTTAGCCACCATGCCTTGGCTTGGTCCTTTGTTCTGCAGTTTGGAAGCACCTTTCCCTTGCTTTTGATTCGCAGATCCAAAGTCTCGCTTCTTCTGCTTGAATTTCTACTCAATCTTGGCACCATACCGGTATGCCGTACCAAGCGAGGAGATGTCAAGGAACTCCATTTCCTCCTGAATGTATTTGTGCAGACAGCTGCGATACTTTAGCACCAGATGTTTCTTTGAATCTTTGATACCCAACTTTGTGCGCAGGGTATGGCACAGATTCGTCAGCTCATGCACATCTTGATCCCTTTGTTGTCGCAGCGTAGTCCATTGTATGTACTTGTCCTCATAGCTCCCCACGGGATAGTACTGTTCCTTGACGGCGTCTCGGAAAGAATTCCAAGTTGGTACGGCGGAGAACAGAGAGGGTTCTGTCTGGTCCTTGTTCTCACAGTAGGTTTCCCACCAGTCCTTAACATGGGGGGTAGCTTTGAGGAGTGCAAAAATAATCTTCTCCCGGTCTGAAAAGTCATGAACCGAGAAATATCCTTCTAACAGATTCAACCATCTATCTACGGCATCCGCGTCTATTTGACCCTCAAATATGGGAATGTCAAAATTTACTTGTACCTTAAAAGGAGTCGCGCCTCCAGAGTGGCTGCTGGATGCAGATGCGCCGCCGGTGGGTAGTCGTTGAAGGATCTGAGCAAAGTTATCCATCATCGCGTTCCTTTGTTTTTAGAGGGCCTCCTCGAGCAATATTTTGATAGGATCTCCTGCTCCCTCATATTTCTTTTCATCCCCCATGGGCGTCCGTCGAGGTTTGCGAGGCTGATCTTGCAAAGGTTCCACCAGATCGAGCCCTAGCTCCTTATACCCCGACCTCGTTGGGGACATGCAAAGAAGGATCGAGAAAAAGCAGACCGCTCTGATACCACTGATCCGGATTTATGCAGGAACGCAACAGAATAAACATATAACCATAAATACAGAGATGCGGCGGAAATAACACTTCATTTCATTAATATCAAAGAACTGAAATTTTCTTACAGACATAATGGAAATAAAACTAGCTAGGGCGCTGGTAGCTATCTCTGAGAAGAGATGTGGCGGCTACAGGCCTCTGAACTGAGTTACAATGAGGCTCGAGGGCCTATTATCATTTAGAAACAATGGGAAATCCTAAACAGCCAAAACCCTAACCCTAGGAGATGAAGCGCCAAAACTATGGGCCCTGTTTGGGTAAATTGGTGTTTCAACTTCCCAGGGGCGTAACTTTGGCATACGATCTCCGTTTGACTTGTACCATACCTCGTTAGAATGATCTATCCGAGGACTACAAATTTGGAATGGGCAACATTGGTCCATGGACCCATGTTGCCCTCTGTTTTCCCAAAAAAACTTCGTTTAGGGCCTCAAAACGGCTCCGAAAATTTAGGACCCGAAAAATTGCTAAAAATAGTAAACTGTGCCGAAATTGAAAAACTGAAATAGACAATGGTGGAGCCCCAAGTGGAATAGGCGGGTGACCACCAATATCCACCTGGATCATTGTAGCAGCTAAATAAGGCTTCTCCAAGTGTGAATAGGGTTTGGGTCATGTTGATTCAGTCAACTTTGACCAAGTCAACAACGTTGATAAGGAGGAGTGGAAATCAATTAGAGAATAACGCAGTTTTGGAGGGAGATGGATCTCATGGAGGAAATGACCTAATTGAGTGGGGCCAAGGGAAAGCAAGCTCACATTCTATTTAAGAAAGAGGATGGAATCCATTTGAGTTTATGTCTTAGATGATTATTTTGATATTGGTCTGCTTAGACTATTGCTTCCTCTTGCTGTTTAGCAGGGTAGTTGTGTTGTTTAGCACCAGGTGTTCCCGAGTGGGAATCCCACCTCTTTACTTGAGGGGCCTCTTGGAAGAGTATTTCATTCAATTCCACATTCAATTTTTCACGCCAAGCTGCATCTTCTTCATCAGTGCAGTTTCTGCAGGTTATTGTGTTGTGTTGCAGGGTGCAGCAGTGGAGGGGCTAGAACCCCACTTTCTAAGTTATTTTCTCATAGGAGGAAGGTTTCCTTCTCTTGGGATATCTTTTTGGAGAGCTCTTGGGCACATTTTAGATCCTTCATATCAGGCCATACATTTTCCATCATTCCCAACGTTATTCCAGCTATGGAATGCATTATTTTGGAAAGCAGCTTCAACAGGAATTCTGGTGGTTCCTTTTTAGTGTTTCCTTGTGATTGAGGGGTTCATCCTTTCATAGGAGGAGACCTTTGAAGGGGTATACTCCATATCTATCATACTTCATCATTTTACACTCTTGTACCTCAATTTGCAGTGTATATTCAACCATTGGGCTTTAGATCCCATCTTGTATAGAGTGTATTTCTGAAAACCCCTCTCCGGGTTCTTTATAGGAGTTCATATTGAGCATAGATCTATATTGAGCATATATTTCGAGGCTTATAATAGCACTACATATTTTTTACATCATTTTTTTGTAGCATTTTTTTTTTAACTGCACTGCAACAGTCTCTGACATTCTTGTATTGTTACAACAGTTCATTTGTAGAGTGATTTCTTATGGTAGGTTTGTTCCTTCATGGTATATGATCAAGGCCTCATTTTTATGTATGGATTTTCTGATATAATACATGGATTAATGTCTCCATTTTGGTCTCCCATGTTTATGAGTTGAGTTACACTGCTACTTTCAGTTTTATGTTCATGTATTGCTGGATCTCCAATATTGGGATATTATAAGATATTCCCAATATTGCTGATTTTCCCTATTTTGGGATACTAAACACGATAACCGGGCTTTGTGGAAGTTTGGCTCCACAGGTAGCCACTAAATCTCAAATGTAGACAGTGGTAAGGTGTTTCAAAGGCACCATTTTCAACTGGTGCGAAGGGGCATTGGCCAATATGAAAGGCCAACTAACCAAACCAAAAAATGCAACTTTAGGTATGGTGCAATCCTGATTTCTTTTGCTTTGGAGATAATTCCACTTCTTCACCCTCATTTTAATCCAGTAGATCGTGGAGAGCATATATAACCTTGTATGGTATGTTGGGTTGCATTAATGGCCGCCATGGTGGCAACAGTAGTTCAGTGGTTCAGTTCACTCTGATGTACTTTATGTGGTTGCAGAACCAAGTCTTCACAATTGAGACTTCCCTTATGCGGGTATAGATTTCAAAGGTGATCCTGAGATATCCTTTCCTCTAGGCACACAGTGGGATGAATCAGGCAAGCGAATCATTTTTTTTTTGTTTTAAAATCTAGTTTTTTTTTTCGTCCAATACTGATAACAAAATTTAAATGTAGATGTTGGTCCATGTCGACTAGCTACACTCTGCCACTTTGAAAGGTGGAAATCAAAGACTATAGTACCACCACAGGATCAGACAACAGAAATACTAACTGATATGGAATGAAATATGGAGAGGTTAACTATAGATATTCCTGAGACATCAACAGATGACATTCCTCTCTATCTTCAAATTCATGTTACAAGTGTACTAGGACAGTTTAGGAGATTCTTGCGCAAGGTGGCGTGTGCAATAAGCCCTACTCACAATATTTTTTCAACTTTAGCTTTAATAGCAGGAACTTTTCATGGATGTATCAGACATAATCGTTGTCTAATAGGCTTTGCATACGGGTATGTCTTTATTTCATGAACGACAATATTTGGATTGATTCCTGGAATTTCTTTGTAGGGCCAGGAAAATATGTCACATAATTCTTGAAATAGGTCTTTATATGTATTAATTTCATCAATTGTACAAGAAGAACCTATATGAATGTTTTCAACAACTCGAGGTTTAACAGATATGTTAATAGGAACAGTTGTAGAAATGTTTACCAAATTAATCTCAGAATCCGAATTTGTAATCAATATTGGATTATGTGGTTCCTTGACATAATCAATTTTAAAAATAGATGAAAAATCATTTTCAAACCTATCAAGTTCAGTTAAAAATGAAGATTATTGATGTAGATCATCTCGAGGTAATTCATCCATAGATAAAAATTCTCGAATACTTTCATCAGTATTAAACACTTGTTGAAAAGGATCGGAAATAGATGTGAAGGTTGAGCTTTATAGTGAAGAAGATTCTTCAATGATCACATTCATTGGATCATGATTAGTTGAAAATGTGTTAGAAAATGGTTGTATTGCTACATATTCCATCTCAAAAGGACTCAAAGGCAACTCGCCATTGAAACAATCCATTTTTTACTCTGAAGGCACTATCTAAGGATCATTGAATGGAATAGTGCTTAATGAAATCATATTGATGTTAGTAATGGTACGCGATAAGTTGGGTGGAGGCATAGAAAAATTTCCCATCAAAGCGGAGTCCTTTATTAAACCTACACCAACATCTTCATAGGGGATAGTCGATTTTCCAACATGTTGGATACTATCTATAGAAGTTGAGATGGACAAACAATATGAAAACTGATCAATTTTCACGATATTTCCTTTATGTGAAAACATTATTAACCAAAAGACAGATGAAATGATAACAGTCATGTAATAATACCAACTTCAACCCAGAAGAAGGTTGTAATCTAGAGGGGCATCAACAACTTCCACATCTAGATTAACAGTTTTTCCTTCGACTTCTATAGGTAGATCCTGTAAAATTCCAAACGAATGGAATCCTCTTCCATAAAAATCTTTAAGGATTTTCAGTGATTGTTTGAGTGTCATAGAACCAAGTGTTTTCCAACATTTTAATGACATTATGCACGTGGATGCCCCCTTATTAATTATAGTATGAAAAACTCATCTGTTTTTTACTAATACCATAATTTGAAAAGCTATTTGATGAGGGAGTCTCGGTGTAAATTTTTCTAAATTGAAGACCATGAGGTTAGAATCCTAAGGATCGATAGCTCCAATAGCTGATAAAATTAATTTCCTTTGTGATGTACATGATTGTAGCACTTCTAAGAGGAACATTGCTGAAGGGGAAATCACCAAGTCTTCAACAATGTTGTAGTTTTGAGCAGCTCTCGCATGTGGATTGAAAGCTTATTTTCGGAGTACACCTTTAGTAGGTGGTTTAATTAATATATCAGGTTTAGGTTTCTCGATATGAAGTGGATCAGGAACCGAAGGAAACATAGATGGTGTTGAATTAGAATTTTCTACTTCTTTACTAGTAACAGGATTTTTACTCCCATAGTATTTCGATTGCGTCGCAACCATAACCTCAGACATCATCAAAATATATGCTGATGAGTGTGAAGAAGATCCTATCATTTTGATATCTTTAGCTTGAAAAGGATCCTTCAATACAGCGGGTGCAGGAAAACCTTTAACGAATTTAGAGACCTCAGCCCGATGGAGGCACTCTTTATTAAAGTGATCCTCGTCACAAATAAGACAAGGGAAACGAGGTTTTCATTCATCATCAGATGGTTCAGTTTTTTCGGTTTTCTCTTTGGGAGACAAAGTCTGTTTGCTTTTATTCTTACCTTTCTTCTTATTACCGGTTTTGGATTTAGCCGTAGATGGATCTACAACATGAATGTCGGCAGAAGTTTCAAGGGAAGAATCTCATTTCAGTGAATCTGGTAAATTTATTATAGGAGAATTAGTTTTTGAAGACTTGTTCTTACTTTTATTTATGTTAACTAAGCCAATTACACCATCTGCAGCATGAGACCCTAAAGGAGTGGCAGTTATTTGACCTAGATGTGGTACGTCAGGAATTTTTTCGTATAATGTACCAGAATATGTATATACTAGGTCCAAGTACTGACCTTGAGCAATGACCTGTTCTTCAGTAACAAATCCTCCCTTAGCCACATCTTCAGTGATCTTTGGAAGTAATGATTTGATGAACCATTCTGCCAAGATCTAATCCGGCATAAAGACTTTCACCAAACATCTTCTACATCTCCATTCATCTATGTGATCGAATTTGTACGTAGACGTATATTGTTTTAATGAAGTCAATAGTTCTGTGCCATTGTCGTATTTTACTGGAATCTGAAAATGTGTTAAGAAAGCTATTGCTAAAGTGTTGAAATTGTTGAATGATCCACGTGATAGTTCAATATACCATTTTGCAGCTAAACCTATTAGTGTTCTCTGAAACAGTCGTAATCGAATGGAATCATCAATCAAATAGTTGCATGTGCACCAGAGGTGGTAAGTCAAGACATGGTTTGAGGGGTCCTCTCCTGTTTTTCCTTCAAATTTAGGAATATCACTAGGAAAATAATTTGGCATTGGCGGCCAACAAAAAAGATAATAGTATGGATCATTCGTTAGGCATGACAAATCAGGTAAATCCAAAGTTTCAATGAATGGTAGCTGACGATTAGGGTCCTGCTAAGCAAATTGATAACCCTACGGAACTATACCAGTACCAGGAGGAGTATATCTAGGATATCTTGGAATAGTCTGTGCATTTGGGATTGGAATACTTCCCGGATAACCAGGATTAGCCAAACCATATTGGGGTTGAGCTGGTATTGGATACGTGTAACTAGGGTACGGTTGATGTTGGTATACTGGATTTTGTCCTACAGGTCCATATTTATAATTCCCTTGATAGAAATAGGGGCTGTAGAAACTCTAGTGATAGGTGTGGTAGCTTGAACAAAAGTTGGTGCAGCAATTTGAGTTGGAGTTCTAGGTGTACTCAGACTAGGCTGTCGAACTATACCAGGTGCAGATACCTATGGTATAACTTGAATCATAGGTTGGACAAGTTGGACAGGTTGCTGGATTTGACTGTAACCAATTGGCTGACTAGATTGATTATAGGTTACTTCCACGTTAGGTTGTAAATTATTTTTAACTTGGGATGGATCTCACAGCGTGTTTACTCCAGGATATGAAGGTCCCATTGAAGGTTGTATTCCATAATATGGACCATAACCAGGTTGATAATCTGGAACATATTTTTGATAATTAGCTGGATAATTCCCACCTCCTTGAAACATTTGTTATTTCTCATATAATTGTGGCCCTAAATGAGGTTGTTGTCCCTAGAAATACGGTTGCCCTGGCATAGGGTACTATCCTTGAAGAGGCTGCGGACCCTGAAACGAGTACTACCCTTGAGGTATGTACTGACCTTGAGGTATTTACTATCCTTGAGGTTGATATTGTCCTTAAGGTATGTACTATCCTTGAGGTTGCCCCCCAAGCAGTAAATTACTACCTTGAGGTTTCCCCCAGGTGGTAAATTAATACCATGAGGGTCAGGGTTAGGAATATCTCCAGACAACATATAAATTTGTTCCACACTCCAAGTGTCAGTATGTGATTCATTTGGACCAGATGATTATATAACTATGTCGGGATAAGGAGTTTCTCCTGAGAAAGTACCAGAAAGTAACTGGTATCGCGAAGGAATAGAAAGACCACCATAAAAATATGATTTTGGTGATGCAGAAAACATGGATGCCTCACCAGAAAATTTTAATGGAGGTTTGTAACCTCTTGGTATGGCGTAAAAAGGAATTCAGTGCGGCAAATAGTTTAGATCTGTATTGTGTAGAAATTCTGTCAATTGAGAATACCAAGGATCTTGTTTGAAAGGACTATAGTAAATCGATTCACTTGGCCTAAGATCTAAAGATTCCTGATGGGAAGGAAGAACAAATTCTTCCTCGGTGTCAGTAACTTCTTCAATGCTAATGAGGCTAGGAGGAAGGTTCTTAGTAATGCGAAACTTTACTCTAGGTGAATAAGGATGGCCAGGGGTTGGAATGAGGAATTTGGATGCAGGCTCAGACATAGCAAGTTTAGTTTCTAGTTCAGAAATTTCAGGGCCAGTAGCTGATAATTCACAAGTTGTAGAAACAAGTTCAACTAGTTCAAAAATTAAGACTCTTCTTTGAGAACTCTCTGTTGTTTGAGGTTGATCTACTTCGTATTCAGGATGAATGATTATTGATGTTTCTTCGTGTTGATTTGATCCAGTCCCTGATGTTTGTCCTTTCTCAGATTTAAGTTTTTCTAACCAGCTTGGTGTGTACTCAGGGGCTTTCCCCTGCATTCTACGTCATTGTCTAGGTAATTCAGCCACGATTAAAAATTTTAAAACACGAAATCAAAGAAAATTTCAACAAAATTTCCTAAAGTATCTAATAAAAAAATCAAATTGATCACACGTCCACAAAATAAAGAAAGAAATCCACACACAAATAGTAGATTCCCACACTAAAAACACTAGTTGGTGATTAAATCCAATGTCATAGAATTTTAATGTAGAAATGGCGGTTGGAACAGTTACCCTGAAAACCTTCTTAATGAGATATTCTAGTGCAATTTTCTCCACTTAAACCATCTCGAAATGAAGAGAACCCTCCAGAAATTCCAAGTGAGTCTAGTCGACGTCTGCTCCAGGTACAATGGCACCTTCCCTCCACCATCACCTTGGGAAAGAATCCTAACGTTTATAGCCACTAAGGTCACCAACGACAACAAATATACCTGGGGGAACAATATACGATACGGTATACACGCAAGGGCAGAGTAAATAGCTCAATCCCCTTGAAGGCTCCTTGATATAATCTAAGGTTTACCAACAAGTGACCCAGGCTCCTCAACAATGGTCTATCGAAGGTTTACCATTTTTAATACATGCACATTTGCTATCTTTCCCAATGAGATAGGTACAATTACCTCACTAGTTCAGACATGATCTCGTGCTTGACTATTTTAAGAAGAGCTTTCGAGAGTACAAATGCTACAATTGGATTTTTCCTACTGCAATATTGCTACTTGTTTGTTTGAACTTTTTTGGAATGTTAATTACAACCCTTTCCAAGACACTAGCCTAAGCTATGTTGGTGGAAAAGAGCCTTAGAAAATGTAAAAAATATATAGATTAATTTTATTAAAGCGTTGTTTGTAATTTGGTTTTTTCTTAAGACATAAGGTATGGAAGTGAAACTTCAATGATGTTTTATGACCCGACTCAAAAATACGCTAAATGCATCTATATGAAAGTGCAACTCTTTTCTTTCCAATGAAACTTATTTAAGGGAAAGATTTGAGAGATTTAACAATTTTCTAAAGCACCAATTATTTCTTGATAAACAAAAATATTTGAAAATAAGACGATTTATTTGAGAACTCAATTTCATGAAATGATCAATTACTCGTTCGAAATGAAATCCTTTATCAAACAGATTAGAAACTAAAAATCATTAAACAAACCATTTCCAAAAATAAAACCATATCTAAAACTCCTAAAAACACAAAATTCAAAACCAAAAGAAAAACTCTAATTTTGAACTCTATCTAGAAGGTTTGAAGACGTTTTCTATTAATTTGTGATCGAACCAAGAATAATTTCTATGAAGAAGAAATGAAAACATCCAAAAAATGGTTTAATGTGAAATTCAGGCCTTAGTAAGCTTAAGACTCTTCTAAATTTGCAAATGAAAATGAAACTGAATTTTCATAATATCAAGGTTCACAACAAGCTCAATGGCTCAGGAAGAAAACAACAGCATACCAGTAAGATAAGGTATATGAAGGTTTCTGATATAGATCAACAAGAAAATAGAGCAAACACTTACCCATAAAATGAAAATCAAATGAAAAATCACTTAAACATAAAAGTTGTTGAAACAAACTCACACATAATACTTTGACAATTGAGACAATTTGGGGCGAACATAGAGAATCTGATAATCCGGTTCCTAAAAAGAGAATTCTTAATTTTTTAAAAATTTTCCACAAGTCTGCAGGTTTCAATGGAGAACAATGTGGTACCGCATTGTTCTGAACTAAAAAATGTGGATGCTACTGCAGTGTCTTTAAATAAAAACCGCGGAGGCCAGGAAAAATACAGAAAAAATAAAAATTCAGATTTTCTTTTCAGGGATTCTGATAAGTTATCTACCCAACCCAGTTTTTAGACTAATCAAAATTAGAAGACTCTTAAAATTCAAACTTAAAAATAAAAATAAAAACTAAGTTCTATTCCCCAACGAAGTCGCCATTTTTTTATGTGGATAAATCCCTCTTGCGGACAAGAGAGATCTCCCTAGTATCCTACAGATAGCTAGAAACAAACATCCATTTGTAAATCATTTTGTCTAGATCATTTGTAATTCAAAATTATTATAAACAAAGAAAGAGGACATGCTCCTACCTTGAAATTTGATGTTCGGTACAGCCTTTTATCCAGGTGCTCCAAAGAGGCTTCATTAGTAATGAGAACCTGCAATCAAAGACAAAAAAAAAGAATTAAAAGCACTTGCAACATATAATAATTGCGAATAGCTAATCTAACTCAGTGTTCAAGGAATCCAAGTATTGAATTATTCAAATAGACACAAGAAAAACTGAATGAGAAAAGGATATCCATTTGTATTATCTTGTATAAAAAGAGTAACTTTACAACCTGTCACCTTGATGTTGCACAAGTTCTTCCCGGGGTCCTCAACAATCGTTCCTCCTTCAGATTGAAAAGCCTTTCTCTCTTTGAACTAGCATGAAGTTATGGATATGAGTGTGTGATCATTCTAATACCAAAAAATGACTAGTAGAGAGAGTATGCTCTCTTGAAAGTTTCTTCAACAATTACCACATGTGTGTCTACAATCTACCCTTGAGACAGAAACATGAGCTCAATTTATAGGGAAATGGAGGTAGTTTCAGTTCCATGAAGAGGGGGATGGATTCCTCTCATGAATGAATTTGAGCTCCATATACCAAGGGATAAAATCCATGAGTGAAGAGATAGAGCTCCATGAGTGGAGGGATAAAGCTTGAACTAATCACGCCTCTAGAAGCTTTCGGTTGGGAGAATATTCATCCAGTTGGGCTTCTAGAACTTACTTTTTCCTTTATTTGACTGTTTACTGGGGTCTGCGGTTTTTATAAGCAGAAAATGCATGATGTGTCGCAAGCTATAGAGCAAATATATGCGGATCTGCAAGAAAGAGGTAGGAAAAGTGTGGAGCTAGACTTTTTAGGGTTTTAATGATATTTTCTCCAATTCCAAGACTTGGTTTAGGAACATTAGGGTTTTTGACCTCTAATGGAGCACAATATAGGTAGTGATGAACCTATATATATAGTCAAATGTCATGTTGACAAAATAATGTGTAACACCAGACCACGATGAAAAATAATTGGGTAATGATCTTTCTTTCTGCTCTAAACCTTCTCAGTCATCTTAATCAAACTCCTGTACAAGTAATGTGGCAAATCAAGTGTTTTGATAGAGGTGAAATGCATTAAGAGCCTGATATGGTAGCTATACAACTAGGAAAATCTTCCTTCACATATGAAATAATTCATTATTAACATCATCAAAGGATAGTATTTGTTATGGAGGTATCTGAAAGGGAAGAGGTAATCTGGTTCCTCTCTATCATGAGGTTTGAGAAATGATTTGTTATCTTCAAGGTCTAAGTCCATGACATTAAACCACTTCTCTCCCTGACTAGGAATACCTATTATTGAAGAAATTAGATCTGTTGATAGGCTAAAATATACACCTGCAATGATGACCTTTCCCATGCTAAAACTTGTGGAAAATAAGCTTGTCATTTGAAAATGATATCCTTCCTCCATGAGCTTCTCACAGGACCTCAAACATCCAGTCCTCTCAAAAAATCTTTTGGCCAAGGGTGAATCATTGATTTCATGCATGGTGAAGGGCTCTAACCTAAGGTGGTGCCCTCCCTTGAAGTTATTCTTCTCACTCTCCATCTTGTTTATCAGTTAAAGGATGAAACCCTAGTGTTTTGGTGGGATGGGTATGTGTAGTGTAATTTGGGAAAAATAGAGTATAGGGATGGGGTAGGTTTAGAGGGTGAGGTGAAGGGTTATGGAGCTAAGGAAAATTCTACAAAAAATTCAGGAGATAGGATTGCATGTTAGCTCCATGTTATGAGTGAAATCAAGTGAAATGGATGTGAGGAAGGTGGTCAAACGAGGGAAACACATGCAATTCCCAATTTTAACACTGTGAAAATTAGCTAGAAATTAGGGTTTCATGAAAATGGCTATTAGGGAGGATATGGACTATGGGAGATGGGAGTATGATGTATGTGGGAGGTGTAGGATAGTGTTATATAGGAGGGTTAGGGTTTATTCCACTAGAATATTTCAATGAAATGAAGAAGTGAAGATATAATGGACTATGGAGTAAGCATGAAAATCCACTCTGAACTTGATAAATTTGACCATAGGAGGTTATAAGAATGGTGAATTACTGTTGTGAGAAAGGAATGATGTCCAAAAACCTTGAGCTTGTTTAAATGGATTGGGAGCCAAAAAATCCCTAACTCTTCACTCCTTCCAGAAGCGTAGCACCAAATTACAGAAGCATAACAACTGCCTAGAAAGCGTAGCAACATACTAAAAAATGTAACAACGGGTTGAAAAAAGTAACAAATTCCTCTCCAAAACCATAGCAAAATGCTACAAAAGTGTAACAAATTCTCAAAAATGTAACAACTACCTCTCCAAAATTGTAGCAGAAGGCTATATAAGTGTAACAACTACTCAGAAATGTAAAAATTGCCTCTCCAAAAGCTTAGCAGAAGGCTACAGAAGTGTAACAAAGGAATTTAGTGTAGAAATTATACAATAAGCATGTATATCATGGATTTAATCTGATCTAACAATGTACTAAAGTAAAATACTGAATCGCTTCTACAAATCAATTGTGGAATTAAAAACATAATCGCCAATCACATGAAGCAAAGAAGAATCAATCAAGCCACAACACAGATAATTTCCTTGGGAAAATTTTCTACTCAAAACCCCACTATATTCTATTTTATATTCAGCATGGAATTATGAAACAATTACATACAACTCTTCTCACAAGAGCCCTCCTGTACTCCATTAATTGTCTCACACTCTCTTAGATAAAATTGACAAATACTTAGCCAATTTACTTCGTCCATATAGCCTGTCTTTCTTGCACAATCCCTAATGAATGAAATCCCTATTATTTAGGAATTTTTGCCTTCCTTGACTGCGCAAGTATCATCGCCACTCCAATGGGTGTTTGGTTGCATGGGTGCAACCTAATAATCCTACAACTAATAGTCAACTTCCCTTTCACCTAGATATCAACTGAGTCTCCACTGGATCTGAAATACATGCAACTAATAATAGTAAATCCTCAGTTGCATGTGAGATCATTGATTGTGAATTAATTAATATTTAATTCACTTGATCTCTAACTAATGTATCTAACAATTACAACTAGCACAACTGTTTTTAACTCACTTAACTGAGTCAAACTGATTACAACCTGCATTAACTAATGTGCTACTGCACTTCAAACTATGTTACAATGAGAATTAATCTGCATGCCTCACCAACTACCTCTAACTCAAAACACATGACCTAACTGAGTTTATCACACTCATTTAACTATTACAAATTATTTTAAGATTCGATTACATTTTATTGTCCATCTTAATTAAGGGATAACTAAAATATACATGCACCAAATTTAGCCCACACTAGTGTAGGTGTTGCTAAGACCTGTGTTCCCACCCTAGTGTAGGTGCTGCTTGGACTTCTTGGTCCCATGCTAAGCGTGGGTGCTTAAATTTCTTGTTGAATCTCAAAACTCCCTCTCAACAAGAAAGGGATTATCCTTTACCCCGATCCTGCCTCTATGGTATTCGAATTTTCTCCTAATGAATGCCTTCATCAAATATCTCAATTTTGATCTTCCGTGGGAATGTACTGAAGAAAAATTATCCTCCTATGCACACAATATATAATATTATGGTACTATATATCTATGTGCTTGGACCTATCATGAAACACAGAATTAATCGAGAGTGTAATGCAACTCTGATTATTACAATGTATCACTGTCGGATTCATCTAAGAACCAAAAAAACCAATCAAGATCTTTCTCATCCAGATAGCCTCACATGCAGCTTAAATTGCTACCATGTACTCTACTTCCATTGAACTAAGTGCCATAGATTTCTTCTTCCTTCTGTACCAAGAAAATATTTTTGATCCTATGTTGAAGATCCCTCCTAATGTGCTCTTTCTGTCTGATGGACTGCCTGCCCAATCTACATCCGTGAAGCCTTGAAGCTTCACTCCCTCTATCCATTTGTACCATATACCATACTCTGATGTGCCCCTCAGGTATCTCAAGACATGCTTACATTCCTTCCAAAAGATCTTGGTAGTCTTAACAATATCTTGACTCAGATGGTTAAATGCGTAGAAAATGTCTGGTCTGGTGTTCACTAGATACATCAATGAACCAACTAGCTTCCTGTAGATACTAGCATCCACTACCTCTCTAGAAGTAGCATCCTCTTTCCTCCAATTTCCTGAAAGATGAGTATACATGTGTTTGTAGCTCTCCATGTGAAACTTACCTAGTATCTCTTTGTTGTACTTGCCTTGAGAAAAAAAATTCCACCATCATGCTGCCATATTTCCAAAGGAAGTAAATAATGAAGGAGTCCCATGTCATTCATTTCTAACTCCCTTGCAAGATCCTCCTTAAATGAGTGTATCAGCTACTTGTCACCAGTCAAAATTAGATCATCAACATAAATAACAATAATCAATAGCTTACCCTCAACCACAATCTGGTACAGGTTTTCATCAGCTTCACATTTGGTGAAGTCTAGTCTGAGGAAATAGTTGTCTATCTGAGTGTACCAAGCACAAGGTGCTTGCTTCGACCCATACATTTCTCTCTTGAGTCGACACACATGCGACTAACTGTTGAATATCTCAAAATATTTAGGCTGCTCTATGTACACTTCTCTATGTTTTCACATCCATTTGATGAATGCACCAACCCATCTACGGTCAGAGTGCAAGGATGGATCTAATGGAATAGTACCTTGCACCAAGTGAAAAAGTCTCATCATAATCGATCCCCTCAATCTGTGAGAATCCCTAGGCCACAAATCTTGCCTTTTATTTCTCCATAAGCCCATCAACAACTTGTTTTACCTTCTAGATCCATCTAGATCGAACCACTGATTTTTTGACCTCTCTTGGGACAATTTTCGATGCACTGTTCTTGAAAATGGATTCATACTCCTCCACCATTGCATCATCCCAAGTTGGTTGCTGCACTACTTCCAAAAACAAAGATGGTTCAATCACAATACATTTTCTCATGAGAGCCATGTATCCAGTAAACCTGTCTAGAGACTTCCTCTATCTGCGTTGTGAAGTAGGGGCTCCTACATTCTCTACCGGATCAAGTCTCAATCTATCAACTTCCATGGTGCGACTTTTTCCATTTCTGATTGACGGATCTGCAGTGATTTCCTCCACTACATGATCCTCTACATGTGGTTGCTCCACACCTTGAGGCTCACCCTTGGGAATCAAGAGTTCCTCCTCTGCATGCAACTCCAGCTCCCTCTCAAGGGAAAACTGCATGGTTTTCTCCTCTTCAAATTTTATATCTTGTTGTACAACAGTCATTCTATTGTTTTGAAAATACACCTGATAGTTGTGGGGTGTTTCAGTATACCCGAAAAAAATCCTGATCTCAGTTGTCGGTTCCTGCTTCTTCCTGGAATCTTTGGTCACATGCACATAAACAGATGAGCCAAAAATATTAAAGTGTGAAACATCAAGTTTCTTACCAATGAAAGCCTCCTCCGGTGTACTCATGCTAGGTATCCTATGAGGACAACGGTTTTGCACAAATACCACAACGTTGCATGCTTCTACCCACATATGCATCAGTATGCCTTGATCATGCAACATCACTCTTGTTGCACCCAAAATCATTTTGTTCTTTCTTTTAGTGACCCCATTCTACTATGGGTTATGAAGCGCTATCAGTTCTCTTCGAATTCCTTCTTTGTTGCAGAATTTCTTGAATTCGTTAGAGATGTACTATCCACCATTATTGCTCCTAAGAGCCTTCACTTTCTTCACTGTGTCTTTCTCCACTAGTGCTTTAAACTCAAGAAACTTTGAGAATGTCTGATCTTTATTCTGCATGAAGAGAATCCAACACTTACAAGAAAATTCATCAACAAATATCACATAGTACTTATCTTTTGCTGTCGAAGAAAAATATAATGGTCCACACACGTCTGTGTGAACTCTCTCAAGGATCCTCGAAGCTCTATTCTCCTTCTCATGAAAGGTGGCCTTTACATATTTTCCCATAGTACATCCCTTGCATGTGTCTGGTTGTGCATGTATACCCATGGGAAGACCAGTAGAAATCTGTTGCATGACTTTCAAGGCTCCATGGTGAAGATGGCCCAATGTCCTGTGCCATAAATCACCCTCATCCTAACTCACCACTTTTTTCGCATTTCCCATAAATTATGCGCACCCATCTACATCCAACTTGTAGATATTCTTAAATCAAATCCCTTTATTCTTGGCTTTTCCTATTTTTCTGTGTCGTAGGAAAGCATTTCCTTCACTAAAAACAACATCATAACCTCTATCCTCCAACATTGCAACTGAGACTAAATTTTTCTCCAAACCTGGTACATGAATTACATATTTTAATTAAAAGGTTTTACCTAGCTTTCTTTGGAAGGAATTACGCTATTCCTGAGGGTTTATTGGAGCTATTGCATGGAGACTTCAGTTAGAACTCAGGTGACAGAGTTTGGTGGAGTTGATTGAGGAGTTAATGGAGTTGTGTTCAGTTTAACTCAGTTAAACATAGTTGAGCTAGTTGTATCTAGTCTAACTGATTGATACACTAGTGTGAGTGGTGTGAATTAATTATTAATTAATTCACTAATTATAAACTCATTAATCAACTAAAGAATACATCAGTTAACTTTAGTGCATGGACAGTTTCAGTGGAGACCAGTGAAGAGGTAGGTGAAAGAGCAGTGTGACTATCAATTGTGACTATAATGGTGCATGAGTTTGCACCACACATTGATGGAGATGCCAATGAGGATTGCGCACTACATACCAGAGGTATTTGAACTCAGGATGTGCAATTATTCATCTTGGATTGCACAGTAGAGGCAGGCTAATAGGTGGAACAGATTGGAGCATGTGTTTTGTATGATTTGAGCTTGTGTAGTGTTTAACAATTGGAGATTGTACTGAGAGATTGTGAGGAGTTTGCAAAATGATTGTTACATTATCTCTATCATTATAATATACAGATATTTGGGGGTTTTCAGCTTTAATCTTTCCCATAAATACTGTGTTTATATGTGTGATTGTTTATGGTTGTGTGCATGCGATTGTTTATATTTCCGCAAATTGATGATCAATAGTAGAAGAGGTTATGTATTATGCATGAAGCTCAAATAGTGTGTTATTAGGATAATCTCGGTGAATAATATTTCAGTTATTCAAATTTCTACATGGTATCAGAGCGATATTGATCATTGGAGCAATTGCAAAACATTGAAGCGGTTGAGTTTTGTGCTGGTGGAATTCGAATTTGCAGCAGTGTTTTCTTGGTGTCGAAGTTGAGATTTCTTTCAATGGATTGCGATTGGAGTATGCCCTTGAGGGCAGCTTGAATTATATTGCATGGAAGGACAGGATGGAGGCGGTGCTAGATGACAATGGGTTGAAGGAGTTCATAGATGTTGAAGTCCCAAAGCCTACTTCTAGCGATGCTGCCGTAATTGAGGCTTGGCAAAAGAAGACAACAAAGTGTCGAAGGATTCTGTTGGAGGGTGTGAAGGATCACATAGTGTCCAGCCTGCATGGTAAGGCTTCTCCATTCTTGATGTGGAAAGCCTTGACAAATTTATTCCAAAGCAAGAGAGACCACAGGAAGTTGGCGCTCAAGGATAGACTCAGAAACATAAAGATGGAGAAAGGCGACAATATGCCCAAGTACCTCACGAAGTTCATCCAATGCAGGGATGAGCTAGGAAGTGTGGGGGTGACTGTAGATGATGAGGACTTGGTGAGCTTGGCTCTCCTTGGGCTTCCGAAGAGTTGGCATTCCTATCAGGACTCTGTCAATGGTCGGGAGAAATTGCCGGGATGGGAGTGACTTTGGTCGGATCTTGTGCAAGAGGAGATAAGGCGAAGTACCAGGGACGGATCTTCATCAAAGAGCTCAGATGAAGAAAATTGCACTTTGGCTGCCAAAGCAAGGAAGGGGAAGAGTAAGAAGAATGCTTCTCAATTCGGTGCGAAAGGCAAGAAGCAGGACATGTCCAAGGTGAAGTGCTTTCACTGTCACCAACACGGACATTACGCCACAAATTGTCCGCAGAAGAAGAAAAATAAGCAGGCTGCTGGATCTGCAGCTGGAGAGGCCTTAGCCTCGCAGTTTGAGCTTGATTTTTCACTGATCGCATGCTTGGTCTCAAGTGTGATGGGTTCAGTTTGGTTTCTGGACAGTGCTGCATCTTTTCACATGACAGGAGATCGAGATCTGTTTACTGATCTGGATGAGAAAGATCTTGGAATGCACATCGAGATGGGCGATGATGGTAGATACAGTGTGACCGGTATCGGTACCATTTCCTTTAAGAGGGAGTCTGGTAAACCCTTCGTATTGAAGGATGTGATGCATGTTCCAGGATTGAAGAAGAATCTTATCTCTGTGGTGATGTTAGAAGACAAGGGATATGATGTTGTCTTTAGTGAGGGAAAGGATTTCCTGTGCAATAAGGAAACTGGTGAGACCCGGAGGATAGGGGTTTGAGTTAAGAACCTTTATCAATTGCAGGTAGATGGCTGCGTAGCAATGGCAGGCAAGTTGTGGCACCGGAGATTGGGCCACCTTCACCATGGAGCTTTGAAGATACTGCAGAAGATTTCTATTGGGCTTCCTAAAGGCACTCTTGTGCAGTCAGATCAATGCAAGGGGTGTACCTTGGGAAAATTCCGTGAAAGCCACACAAGAAGGATAGTCGCGCCACGACGCATCCTTGAGAATTCACGTACGTGTGTGGACCTTTCTCAGTGGCTTCGACAACAAAGCACAAGTACTATGTGATCTTTGTTGATGATTTCTCTCGGAAGTGCTGGATCTTCTTCATGCAGAAGAAGAGCGAGACATACTCAAAGTTCTGTGAGTTCAAGGCGCTGGTTGAGAAGGAATCAGGGAAGCATGTGAAGGCTCTTAGGAGCGAAAATGGTGGTGAATTCATCTCTGCTGAATTCAAGGACTTTTGTAGCGCAGAAGGAATTCGGAGAGAGCTCATAGCACCCCATAACCCACAGCAGAACGGGGTTGCTGAGCGGAAGAAACGTAATGACTGCGGGTGCTGTACCTGCGATGTTGCATGATCAGGGCCTACCCATTCACTTGTGGGCGCAAGCATGCAATACTGCAGTATATGTGCAGAACCGTTGTCCTCACAAGATACTTGGCATGAGTACACCCGAGGAGGCGTTTTCTGGTAAGAGGCCTGATATTTCCCATTTGAGGATTTTTGGTTCACCTCTTTACATTCATGTGACGAAGGATGCCAGGAAGAAGCTGGAGCCGACCTCAGAGGTTGGGATATTTGTGGGGTACACTGATACGCCCCACAACTATCGTGTGTATTTTCCAGACAGTTGCAAGACTGTTGTGCGACGGGATATCAAATTTCAGGAGGAGAAAGCCATGAAGTGTTTGCTTGCGAGGGAGCCACACTTTCATGCAGAAGTGGAGCTATTAGTTCCTAAGGATGAGCCTTAGGATGTGGATCATCCACAAGAGGAGGTTCATGGAGTGGAAGAGACCACTCATGCAGCGCCAACCATTAGAGGGCGGAAGCACACTACAGAAGTTGAGCGACTGGATCAAGATGCAGAGAAGGTTGTAGGAGCACCTACATCAC
This sequence comes from Pinus albicaulis, assembly GCA_034641835.2. Taxonomy (NCBI): domain Eukaryota; kingdom Viridiplantae; phylum Streptophyta; class Pinopsida; order Pinales; family Pinaceae; genus Pinus; species Pinus albicaulis. The sequence continues at coordinate 683,716,581 of CM076572.1, read as the reverse complement.
AGCGCAGACAGAGACAGTCACCTGATTGGTACACTCAATACATGGCTCTTGTGAGCAAGTGTATCGTGACGGAGCCATCCTCTTTCGAGGAAGCTGTGGAGGACCCCGCATGGGTAGATTCCAGAGTGGAAGAGTATGATTCGATTGTCAGAAACAGTGCATGGGAGATTGTCCCGAGACCGGAAGGGAAATCAATGGTGGGTTCGAGATGGATCTACAAAGTGAAGCAGGTAGCTGACGGGAGTGTGGAGAATTATAACGCAAGATTTTTTGCCCGAGGCTTTTCACAGATAGAGGGGATCGATCATGAGGAGACCTTTGCACCTATCGCAAGGTATTCTTCCATACAGACGATTCTTGCTCTCTCAGTGCAGATGGGGTGGCACATTCATCAGATGGATGTGAAGACTGCGTTCCTCAATGGGGTGATTGAGGAGGAGGTGTACATAGAGTAGCCCGAAGGTTTTGAGATCTTCAGCAGTGAGTCGCATGTGTGCAGGCTCAAGAGAGCGCTGTATGGGTTGAAACAAGCACCTTGTGCTTGGTACACACCTGACAAATACAAGAGCCACCAGACTTGGATTCTCCAAGAGTGAGGCGGATCCTAACCTATACCAGATTGTGGTGGAGGGTAAGTTTTTGATCATTTTACTGTATTTAGATGATTTGATTTTGACAGGTGATGAAATGTTTATACAGTCATGCAAGGCTGATCTTGCAAAGGAGTTTGAGATGAAGGACTTGGGCCTCCTTCATTATTTCCTGGGATTGGAAATTTGGCAGGGAAGTGGTGGACTGTTTGTTTCTCAGGGTAAGTATGCCCGGGAGATACTAGAGAATTTCACATGCATGGCTGCAAGCCTGTTGATACTCCTCTTCCTGGTGGTTGGAGGAAGGAGGATTCTACTTCAGCGGAGGTAGTGGATGCCACTGTTTATCGACAGTTTGTGGGGTCACTTATGTATCTGGTCAATACACGACCCGACATATGCTATGCTGTTAACCAGCTTTCACAAGCTATGGTGAAGCCTACCAAGCTCTTTTGGAAGGTGGGGAAGCATGTATTGAGATATCTCAGAGGCACATATCTCAGAGGCACATCGGGATATGGATTATGGTACAGACAGTCGGATGAGGTGAGGCTATGTGGCTTCATGGATGCAGATTGGTTAGGGAGCCAAATGGACAGAAAGAGCACATCTGGAGGGATTTTTAGTATCGGGTCGACAACAGTTTCTTGGTACAGCAGGAAGCGAAGATCCGTGGCACTCAGTTCAGCAGAGGCCGAGTATATGGCAACGAGTTTGGTTGCATGCGAGGCTATATGGATGAGGAAGATACTGGTCGGGTTGTTCTGTTCACACTTAGAGCCTACTGTGATTTATTGTGATAATCAAAGTTGCATCAAAATCTTGGTTAATCTAGTATTTCATGATAGATCTAAACACATTGACATCCAGTATCATCATATCAGAGATTGTGTGCAGCGGAAGATCATGTTACTTTCATACATTCCTACGGAGGATCAGGATGTTGATATCTTGACGAAGGTGCTCACCAGGAGCAAATTAGAATACCACATGTGGGCAGGATAGGGATTGCAGATAATCCATATCTTGCTGAGAGGGAGTGTTCAGAATGCAGCAAGATGATGGAGCTTAGTGAAATGAAGTCGCCTTCACTAAGTGGGCCCGCAGGCAAATTCTGGCGCAAAGTCTATTTTTAGACTATGTCTATTTCTAGACATATGGAGCATGGTTCGGGGATTCCAGTATGAGATTCTTGGAGCATTGGTCATGTTGGTAAAAATAGATGGACTTATACTTTTAGAAATACCGTGTGGATGTATTTTTTAGATTTTAAATTAAAAAATAGATATGTCGAATATTATTATTTTTTAATAATATTTAGATCAAACATTATCTTTATCCTCTTGGAGCACTTTAGCTGAAAGTGCACAAAAGTGGCACATGCAAATTTAATGTATGAATTACACTATTCCTAGGGTTTAGTGGAGCTAATGCATGAGGACTTCAGTTAGAACTCATGTGACAGAGTTTGGTGGAGTTATAGAAGTAGTTGGTGGAGTTGTATTTAGTTTAACTCAGTTAGACTCAGTTGAGCTAGTTGTATCTAGTCTATCTGATTGATACACTAGTGAGAGTGGTGTGAATTAATAAGTTAATTAATTTACTAAATAATAACTCATTAATAAACTAAAGAATACATCAGTTAACTACAGTGCATGGCAGTTTCGGTGGAGACCAGTGGAGAGGTAGGTGAAAGAGCAAGTGTGACTATCAGTTGTGACTATAGTGATGCATTGATTGCATCCAACACTCAGTGGAGATGCCAATGAGGATTAGCAAAGATACCAGAGGGATTCGAACTCAGGATGTGCAATTATTCATCTTGGATTGCGCAGTAGAAGCAGGCTAACAGGTGGAGCAGATTGGAGCATGTGTTTTGTATGATCTGAGCTTGTGTAGTGTGTAACAATTGGATATTGTACTGAGAGCTTGTGAGGAGTTTGTACAATGATTGTTACATCATCTCTATCATTATAATATACAGATATTTGGGGGTTTTCAACTTTAAGCTTTCCCATAAATACTGTGTTTATATGTGTGATTGTTTATGGTTTTAATGTGCGCATGTGATTGTTTATATTTCTGCAAATTGATGATCAATAGTAGAAGAGGTTATGTATTATGCATGAAGCTCAAATAGTGTGTGATCAGGATAATCTCGGTGAATAATATATCAGTTATTCAAATTTCTTCATTGCCATATTTGGACTCATAATTGGAATGGAATTTCTTCCCCTTCCTCTTCTTTGCCTTGGCAACCAAATCAAAATATTCTTCATCTTCATTCTTAGATGAAGATCAATCTTTGGTGTTCCGTTTGAAATCATCCTACACCAAATCCGACCACAGTCATTCCCAATCTGGAAGCTTTTCCCTTCCATTGACAGAGTCCTGAAAACTGTGCCAACCCTTGGGAAGTCCTAGGAGAGCTAAGCTCACCAAATCATCGTCAGTGAGAGTTATGCCAATGCTCCCCAGTTCATCTCGAAATTGGACCAACTTTGTTAAATATTTTGGCATGGAGTCGCCTTTCTCCACCTTTATCTTCCTGAGTTTATATTTGAGCGCCAATTTCCTATGGTCTCTTCTGATTTGAAATAGATCTGTCAAATCCTTCCACACTTCATATGGTGTGGCTCTCCCATGGAGGCTTGAGATAATGTGGTCTTTTACTCCCTCCAATAGTATCCTCCTCACCTTTTCCACTTTCTTTTTCCATGCATCAATATTTGCAACATCTGTCACAACGGGTTTAGGAACATCATTGTCAATGAATTCCTTCAAGCCATTGTCTTCGAGTACTACCTCCATATTGTCCTTCCAAGAAATATAGTTTGAGCTTCCCTCGAGTGCATACTCCAACCTCAAGCCATTGAAAGCCATTTCAATCCTAAATCAGTGGTAGCATGAAGAAAGTATTTCTGCAAATTGGAATTCTATCTAGTCACAAAATCAACTCCTCCTTCACTATTGTGATTTCATGTGCTCTGATACCATGTATAAATTATAAAAAAATCATTTATATCATGGATTCAGTCTGATCTAACAATGTACTAAAGGTAAATACTGAATCGCTTCTACAAATAAATTGTCGAATTAAAAACACAATCGCCGGTCACATGAAGCAAAGAAGAATCAATGAAGCCACAACACAAATAATTTCCTGGGGAAAGCTTGATGTCCAAAACCCAACTATCTTATATTGTATATTAAGGATGGAATCATGAAACAATTACATACAAATATTCTCACAAGAGTCGTCCTATACTCAGCTAATTATCTGACACTGCCTGAGATAAAAATGACCAATACTTAACCAATTTACTTCCTCTAGATAGTCTGTCTTTCTTGTACAAACTCTAATGAATGAAATCCCTACTACTTGGGAATTTCGGCCTTCCTTAACTGTGCAAGTATCATGGGTGCTCCAATGGGTGTTTGATTGCATGGGTGCAACCCAATAATCCTACAATTGATAGTCAACTTCCCTTTCACCTAGATATCAACTGAGTCTCCACTAGATCTGACATGCATGCAACTAATAATAGTAAATCCTCTGTTGCATGTGAGATCATTGATTGTGAATTAATTAATATTTAATTCACTTGATCTTTCACTAGTGTATCTAATAGTTACAACTAGCACAACTGAGTTTAACTCACTTAACTGAGTTAAACTGATTTCATCGTGCATTAACTAGTGCACCACTGCACTTCAAACTCTGTTAGAACTACAATTACTCTGCATGCCTCACCAAATACCTCTAACTCAAAATTCATGAGCTAACTAAGTTTATCACACTCAGTTAACTATTACAAGTTATCTTGAGATTAGATTACATTTTATTGTCCATCTTAATTAAGGGATAACTAAAATAGACATGCACCAAATTTTTCCCACACTAGTGTAGGTGATGCTAAGACCTGTGGTCCCACCCTAGTGTAGGTGTTGCTTGGACCTCCTGGTCCCACACTAGGCATCGGTGTTGAAATTTCTTGTTTAATCTCAACATCAAGAAGTGTATCAAAGTGTTCTTGGAGTAGTTCTTCGCCTTGTTTTCGAACCTTTGACCACTTAAGGAGTGAAATAGAGGTAAGAGAGGAGCTCTACCAAACAACAAAAGAGAATGGTGAGTTTGGATGATCTTGCATTTTGTATTTTATAGCTTTGAAATAACCTTTTTTGTCCTGTAGTGAAAAAATAAGACAATTTTTCCTTTTGAATTTTTTTGGCATTTAAACATATTTAAACACCACAAGATCACAACTACATGTATCCCTCATCTTGCTACTCATGATACCAACCATTTTCCTTCACTTTTGACTAGATAGTGATAAATAAAAACAAATAATACACCTTTGAATTACCATTTTTCATACCTTTTTCCATCTGTGACATTATGTTATTTCCAACTTGAATAAATTTGTAAGTTGGAATTACTAAGTTGTACAACAACTCTCTTTAAAATAAAGAAGAAATGTCAAGCTACTTCAAAGATATACCATTCATATGACTACAAATATAGTAACTAGTCTATTATAGGTAACTTTGGGCACCATCGCCCATGAACTGGTCAAACTGGACATCATCCTCGGGACCAATGAAATAGGGTCTATCATCCCCTATCATTTCAGTTGCTACATGCCCTAACAAAAGAAAAAAACATTCATGAATTATATTGCAAGGTTTCCAAGATTTGAAATATATGTTGTATCACTTATGAGCTCACCAACACTTCCTCTCAAGGGACTAACTGCGTTGCATATGCAGCTCCCTCCATTCAAGGGTTCATTGCAATGCACTTCCCGACATTCAAGAGTGCGTTGGTCAATTGGGAGTGAAATTTGCATTGTTCCAGAATCTCCACATGGCCAGTGCCTTCTAGAAGAGCCCATATGTGTCAAACTTTGAATCCATGTGTCCATCTAACACCTTTGAGGTTGGGAACATGTCTTGCATATTATTATAAAGTCATTGATTGAGAAACTACCATCAGTTTCCCTATTAATTGAGCACAAATCCTAGTGCTAGGGAAGGGAGAATTTTGGTAAAGAAATGTTGTTGGATTCTCAATTGAGAGAGTGATAGAAGTGATATTCTACTGGTGAGATGTTGATTCTGATGAGGCTGGGATGATGCTGGAGCTGGTGACACCAAATCGATCATTGGTTGTAACCTCCCCCTTCTACTCATTAATAAAGATATTTTGTTCATTTTCCCATATATGTATCTGTTTATGGTTCTATTTCTCATGCAATGGATTATTAAGTGATATATATGTTTCATGTTTAATTTATTTAACTGATAAAGATAAATAGGCATATGTATACTGAAATCTCATTTTTGTTTAGTTTTTACACATGAAGGAACTAATCTGTCGATCTAATTTGGATTGGAAGCTACAGCAAAAGCGACAGAAGGAGAATAGGAAGCGCTTGGATCACAAGTAGGTCCTTTTATATTTCTGTGTGTATATGTATTCTTAGAGAAAGTGTCTGCAAAGTCTTTGATCTATTGTTCTAAATGCATAGCACCACATTTAGGGAATTTTTTTTATCCGTAATTCATAATTCCGCATAACAAATTAGCGACTCCACTGAGGAGTTTCCATTCATCCTTGGTTTTTTTGCCTTTTCTTATCCACGTAGTAGCATATACTATCAATTATTAGACTTTTGAATCAAAGAATTGCATTATAAGTGTGTTCAGTAGCTTGAATTTTGAATCTCTATGTGCACTGTTGATTAAGACACAGTGCACTGCAGTGCATTGTCTCCCACTCAGGGGCACATTGCAACGCACTGTCTCCCCTTAGAGACTGTGTTGCCCCTTTAGCCAACCAAATTCCCTTTGAATTTTTCATTTCCATTATACTCAGACTTTTTTTTTCTCTGTTTTCAATTTTCTGATACCTCTTAGAGACCAATGAATTTTATTGATTCTTCCTTCTTTGAAAAGTAAGTTTGTTCAATGTCTCTTTAAGAGTTTTTCTTTATCATTGACAAATCAAATTCAAAGCATTTTATTCTTGCACTAGATCCATTTGTTTTCGTAAAGGAAATTGTCGCTAAATTCTTCGTGTCCTGTAGGAAAAATTGTAGTTCTGTTCTTCGTTTTTCCTAAAGGACAAATTGTTGTTAAATTCATCATTTATCAAAGAAGAAAGAGTTTTTTTTGGTTGATTTGATGCATATAGTTTCCTTTTTGAATTCACATTAAGGGGACTAAAAATAAAAACCTACATTTGCATATAGTGAATTGTGTGTTTTTCATAGGAACAAGTTAGGAAAGTTGCATATTAGTTTGTGCTCTTTGTTGTTTTCTCTCAAAACTGATTGCTCTTTCCCCTTAGTAGCTAGGATTTTCATTGAAAAAGCTAAAATTGAAAAGTTTCCTTATCATTTTAGTTTTTATTTTTATGAATTTCCATCACATCATTTTGGTGAACCTTGAAAGGAAAATTGATAAACAAGATCAACTTAAAATTTACATAAATTTACCTAAAAAATAATTGGAACCATAATGATAGAATTTAGAAGATCTAGGCTAGAGACGTGTTCTGACGTAATTAAACATAGAAGTTGTCATTAATTTCCTATGATAAATTATGGGTGTGATACCTCACTCCACATACATAAGTATATTGTAGCTCATCCACGTACCTTCGGGTATATTGGGTGTTGTTATAGTACGAAAAGTATAAAGGGGTGCTCTCATTGTGCAATTTCGCATTAGACAGTGCTAATACCGACTTGGGCCTCCACATGCCTTTACGTATACTTGGGAGGAAAAATTTAGGTTTCTATCCATATATAGTGAACCAAGTCGGCTGCCTTCTAAATTGTGATACACTGAAAAGGCATTCAGGGAGATTTTCTGCCTGTACTTCTTGGTTCAAGAGGAGGTATTCTGCAGTTCACAATTTCTTGGTAAACACTTTTCCTAGAATTACCCTTTTATTTTTCTTATTTTTTTATGTTCATAAAACAAATCAGTCATCGTGGAAAAAGGTCATCCCTTTCCCTATCGTTCATGTAGACTATCATTAAAACCACCTTTACCACCGAAAGTCACTTCTAGTTGGTTAAGGTGACATCGCTCTACTGAAACTAGTACTATCAGTACCTCTAGTGAAGCATCACATTCACATATACCATAGTTGGCACAATTTGTTTCTACAAATATTGGTTCATTTACTATTGTCGAGACAGAGTCCTCACAGCTACCCATGGTCATGATCCATCCAATCAGTGAGACCATACCTCCCGAACCCGACGTTGTTCAACTGGACGTTGATCCAGATCCTATCTCTTTTTTTCCAGAACATCTGCATCCCAAATTTGAATGATCGGAAGTTGTTCCTATATTGGTCGACCCACAACCTGTTGTAGGGATTGAGTCTCCCATATCGCACAGTCAACCTCCTGAAATATACTTTGTGCCTGACAGCGAAATCCTTCCACCTAGTTTAATTTCAATTGAAGAAGTACCACAAGACGAAACACCTTTAAATCCAACTCATTTTTGGGTGGAGATTTACTTGTGCGATTTTTTTCCTCAATCACTCTCCTCTACTTTAGTTGATCCTGCATCTATTTGAGTTCCCGTTTATCTAGTAGGGTATACATTTGGTCAAAGAACCATTTCTGAGCCAACATCTTTGGTTGGACCATCTGTTCCAATTGCGACAACACTTTCTCTCGCTACCCTGTCAATGTTCACAACTTCACCGGAGTCGTATTTAAATGGTGGCCCTATGGTCCCATCCGGTTATAAATATTTATCTAGAATATTCTCTAGTGCATCCTCAAACCCATGGACTTCACCAATTTCATCGTTTGGTATTCTAACTCGTAAACCTATAGTGAGTACTGAATGACTTGATCCTTTATATCCATCATCAGGGAAATATCAAACCGGTCCATCTAGGTATATTCCATCTAGTACAATATCGACTAGACTCCCTACATTTGGAGAACAATATTTTCCATCTTATTATCCTCCTCATGCTGGGGGGAAACCTATGGTCACCCACTTCATCAGTATTCTATAGTTATTTGGTCATCCTAATGTCGAAATGAATTTTTTTCAATGGCATCCCACTCTTCCTATCCAACCAAAAATGGTTGTACGCTCGTATAAACTGGTTCAACCTATTGCACCCACATCAACTCCACTTGTTAATACATATTTACCCTTGTTCAAGGCTCAAACTATTTGTTGGAAATACTGAGAGGGGGGGTGAATCATTATTGCTTTCAATTATAGCATTAGTTAATCTTCAATTATTATCAGTGTTTTTACAATGATAGCACTAAACAAAAGGAACAAAAATGCACACAGTTTTTAAGGTGGAAACCATCTCCAGGACAAAACCATCTGAATGATTTTGTAATATTTCTTTAATATTCAACTCCAACAGAAAATAAAGCTCCAACTTCCTAGAATCTAGAAAATAATTCTTCTCCAGCTCCCATTGTATGGATGCTCCAATGCCTGAGATTATTTAGTAGTCAACTGAACAGATGCCCCAACACCTAATGAGCTACAACTCACCCTAGCACCACCCTACCACCCTGAATTTTTCATAGGCTTGAACCTGTTAGTGACTTCATGCACCAGCCTATCACCAGCCTACCACCCTATAGAAGAATAAAAGAAGAATGGACTCCCCTACCAGGGAAAATGGTCCACTTTACAATGATATAGAATGATGTAGAAGAATAATACAGACTAGACAATAACCCCAACTTTGACACAACCACATAATGATGATACTAGACCTCCTGACACTGCCTCTTCAACTATTTGTAGATGGACACTTGTAAAAATTTTACAATGATACATTTACAATGACTTAGTAGAGCGATACCTTTATAATGACTGTATGCAGTGCTGCCCACTTGAAGACTTCATGTGGTGAACTTCTTACTAATGTTCTACACCTTGATTTATTCTCTTTTCATCCTACCATCTGCTGCACCTTTCTTTTCTTTGCTACACTTGAAAACACATGATCTATCTTTTTCTTGCCTTCTAGGAGCTCGATATTGAATTTGGTTTATATCTGTTATTTCTGATCCCCAATATGTAATTTTTGGTCCTGTAGAAGTCCTCTAAGTCTTCTTTCTAATGCCATAGGTCTGACCCAATTTGGATTCTTCAAGGGAGATTTATGCCCAATCTCTCACAATTCCCTAATTATGGACTAGTTTAGTAGAGTGAAATTGTAAAGCATGCCACGTCTCACTGTTTCTTCATTCAGCTCTAAAATTTATAAAAAATGACTACAGTTCATGCACTATCCACTACGTTTTAAAAATTCCAATCTGATACACAGAGAGAGAGGTATGATGATTTTCCCAAGGTCCCTTCTTTGAGATTAAGTTCAGGAGCATGCAAAAACACTGAATTCCACTGATCATATCTCCGAAAATATTGCCCACCTTGATCTAAAATTTGTACAGGAGCTTCCTCAGGCTTTCATCTTTGCATCATAAAAATTTTATCTTCTAAAACTTCGTAGAAAAAACTTTATAGTGCAAATTCCATGATGACATGTTTCAGGTAGCGAAATCCCTACATGAGGAGGATATGAGGATCACAATTTATATAAATGCTTAGGTTGAGAGGGACTTCAACAAGTGAATATGGGAGGGATTTTCAGAGCTTAAAAATTATTAATTATTGACTTTTAAATGACTCATGCCACAACCCCATGGGGTTTTAGCCCACTAACTGGGGTTACAAACTTCAAACATGAATATATATCAAATCGTGAAGAATTACGTGGCGTGCCATATATCATCGAAAACATCTCAACAAGTAAAAACCATAAAAATCATTATTGACCCATAATATAGTAATTTGGTAGGTCAAAATTCCCATGCAATATTGGGGTAGCCCCTGGTGCTGCTTGGGCTGACATCAATGACAACCACTAATCAACAATCTCCCACTTTGGCATTGATGGCAACACAAGCACTCCCTCTGCGATCATGACACCAATTCCTACAACATTCTCTCCCCCTTTGACATCAATGGAAAAGGGTAACTCCCCCTGATACACAACCATCATGCAGACCTGTACACACTTCCACTCCCCCTTTTTATTTTGAATAAGGAAAATATAGTGAGAGCTTGGGAGAATTCCAGGCTTCTGGCAAATATATTCAAATGCTTCACGAGGTAAAGGTTTAGTGAAGATATCATAAATTTGTTCTTTTGTACCAACATACTCAATTTTTATATTCTTTTCAGCGACTTGTTCTCTAACAAAATGATATTTGATCGGAATGTGTTTTTTTTTTAATGCATGACAGGATTCTTGGAGACACTGATGGCACTAGTGTTGTCACAGAATATGGGAATAGGCTCACTGAATTGTACTTGAAACTCTTGCAAATTTTGTTTCATCCAAAGGACTTGAGTAAAACATGTTGCTGCTGCAATGTATTTTGCTTCCGCTGTAGATAACGAGATTGAGTTTTAATTTTTTCTCAACCATGATACGAGACAACCACCTAGATATAATTCTATTCCACTAGTACTATTATGCTCTTCAACACTTCCTACCCAATCTGCATCTGTAAAGGCTTGAATAATGAGATTTTTACCCTTGGGATACCACAAGCCATATTCTTTTGTGCCCTTTAGATATCGAAGAATTATTTTGAGGGCAATAATATGTGATTCTTTTGGTGCTGCTCAGAATCTTGCTACTTGTCCAACTTCTTGCATAACATCTAGCAGAGAGGCTCTTACATATAGAAGACTATCAATCATAGATCTATACAACCTCTAATCCACATCCTTAGATGAGTTGTTTATGCTCAATTTTCAACCTGTTACCATCAGAGTAAGGATGGTTTTGCAATCTCCCATTTTGAATTTCTTGAGCATTTCCTTGATGTACTTGGCTTGACATATAAATATTCCTTTCTCTTGATGAGATATTTGAATCCCAACGAAGTATGTCAGCTCACCAAGTAAAGATATCTCGAATTCACTTTGCATATTTGTAGAAAATTTCTTACTTAGTCGATCATCATTACTTCCAAATATTGTATCATCTGCATATACCTCAAGGATTGTTAAATTACCTTTATCTATTTGTACATAAATATTGCTATCAACAGTACCTTTCTTAAACCCTTGTTGATGTAGATATCCATCAAGACGAGCATACCTTCTTTAACCAGCAAACATAGTCTTCTTTTTCTGATAGTAGAAAACCTTCAGGTTGTTCAATGTAAATTTATTCTTCTAATTCGCCATTCAGAAATGTTGACTTAGCATCCATTTGGTAGACTTTGATTTTTCTTGAACATGCATAGGCAAGAAACATTCAAATGGCTTCCATTCTAGAAACTGGTGCAAATGTTTCGTCGAAATCAATTCCTTCCACTTGTGCATAGCCTCTGCAAACCAATATTTCTTTGTTTTTAGTAACCTGTCCATCTTCATTCAATTTTTTCCTAAACACCCACTTAGTCCCAATGACATTTTTATATTTTGGTTGTGGAAATAATTCCAAAGTGTTATTATTCTTGCTTTGATCCAATTATTCATTCATAGCGGCTACCCAATCTTCATTTTGGTTGGCTTCCTCAAAACTAATAGGCTCAAAGGTTTCTAGAAAAGAAATGTGAGCTTATTGTGATGAATGAAGTTTTCGACCTTCATTTATGTCACCAATGATTTCATTTGATGGATGGTTATTTTCAATCCATTATTTTGTTCTCTTTGAAGGAGATTCTTGTTTTTGTTCTGGTTTATCTTGATCATCATTATTTACTTCTTCTTGGTTGATAGTTTCTTCTTGTTCTAGAATTTTCTCTGTGTCTTTTTCAGCCTCTATCTCAAGTTTCAAAGATTCTAGATCCTCATCATTATTCATTAAAGAACCATATTCGTCAAATCTAACATTTATGCTCTCCACTATCTGTTTTCGTCTTATATTATAGCATTTATAGGCCTTTATTTTGTGTGAGTAACTAACAAAGATACCTTCATCAACACCTAATTCAAACCTACCCAAATTTTGATCTTCTTTTTTGACATAACATTTTCTTCCAAAGATTCTGAAATATTTTATATTAGTTGGTTTTCCTTTCGGTAATTCATATGGGGTCTTGTTGCAATTATTTCTTAGAAGACTTTGGTTGATAATGAAGACTTTCTTATCAATTACTTGAACCCATAATTTTTCATCCAATTTTGAGTCCTTCAACATTGCTTTACCCATTTCCTATATGGTTCTGTTCTTTATTTCAACAACTCCATTTTGTGGAGGTGTTCGTGTTGTTGAAAATTGTCTTTTTATTCCATTTTCGTCACAGTATTGTTGAAATAATTTGGAAGTGAATTCTCCACCATTATCTGATCTTAGACACTTTATTTTCAAATCAGTTTCATTTTCGACCAACTCCTTGTATATCTTAAAGCACTCAAATGCTTTATATTTTTTCTTTAGGAAATAGACGATTGTCATCCTAGTATATTCATCTATCATTAACATGAAATATAATTCTCCTTTAAGCCTTTTGATCTCACAGGATCACATCGATCATTATGTATCAATTCCAATGGATGTGATGCAAAGTTTTGTTTTGTTTTAAATTGGAATTTTGTCTTCTTTCCATGTCGACAGGCCTCACGTAGTGTGTTGGAAGGTTTTGAGATTTTCGGAATTTCTCCTACTGCTTCATTTTTGCATAGTTTGTCCAAATTTGCACTGTATTGTAAGACCGATACCTTTGGGTTGAATCTCCCTGGTAATGTTCTAAGACTCTTTCGTACAATATCGTTCTCGTCAACTAGCTCTCCCAATCCTTCCAAAGTATTGGTTATTTCATCAAAGTATTGGAAGTATGCAACAATGTTTCCATCTTCTTTCATTCTAAGTTGCTCAAATTTTTCTCTATAGATTTGAAGCTTTGCTTCTTTGACATTTGAGTCACCTGCATATATATTCTCAAGCTTGTCCCATACATTTTTGGTGGTTTTATGACCCAACACCTTGTGATAAGAAGATTCAATAAGTCCACTGATAATAACATTCTTTTCTTTTTCATCATTTACCAAATTCTTCTTACCTTGTTCATCTGCGATTGATGTAAATCCATTTTGAATAGTGTCCCATACTTCGTAACCTTTCACCAAGAGATAGACCTCCATTCTTCATTTCCAAAGTGCATAATTATTTTCATTGAATAGAGGTACATCATTCTTGGTATGCTCCATGACCTCCTTCCAGCTGTTAAACTGTTATTGAAGGAACCAAGCTCTGATTCCAGTTGTTGGAAATACTGAGAGGGGGGGTGAATCAATATTCCTTTCAATTAGAGCATTAGTTAATCTTTAATTATTATCAGTGTTTGTACAATGATAGCAGTAAACAAAAGGAACACAAATGCACACATATTTTAAGGTGGAAACCCTCTCTGGGACAAAAACCACATGAATGCTTTTCTAATAATTCTTTAATATTCAACTCCAATTGAAAATGAAGCTCCAACTTCCTAGAATCTAGAAAAACATTCTTCTGTAGCTCCCACTGGATGGACTCTCCAATGCCCGAGATTCTTTAGTAATCAACTGAATGGATACCCCAAAACCCAATGAGCTACAACTCACCCTAACACCACCCTACCACCTTGAATTTTTCACAAACTTGAACCTGTTGATGATTTCATGCACCAGCCTAGCACCACCCTACCACCCTATACAAGAATAAAAGAATGGACTCCCATACCAGGGAAAATGGTCCACTTTACAATGATATAGAATGATGTAGAAGAAGAATACACACTAGACCATAACCCCAACTATGACACAACTACCAAATGATGATTCTAGACCTCCCAACATTGAATCTTCAACACTTGGAAAATAGACACTTGTACAATTTTTACAATGATACCTTTATAATGACTGTATGTAGTGTTTTCCACTTGAAGACTTCATGTGGTGAACTTCTTGCTTCTGTTATACACCTTGATTTCTTCTCTTGTCATGCTACCCTCTACTGCACCTTGCTTTTCTTTGCTTCCGTATAAATTTTGGTCCTTTGCAGCCCTTGACAACACATGATCTAGCTTTCTCTTTCCTTCTAGGAGCTCGATATTGAATCTAGCGTATATATGTTATTTTAGATCCCCAATATGTGATTTTTGGTCTTGTAGTAGTTCTATAAGTCTTCTTTCCAATGCCATAGGTCTGACCCAATTTGGATTCTTCAAGGGAGAGTTATACCCAATCTCTCACAAGGTCCTAATTATGGACTGGTTCAGTAAAGCGAACTTGTACGGCATGCCACATGTCACTGTTCCTTCATTCAGCTCTGAAATTGATATAGATAAAACTACAGTCTATTTACTCTCTGCTACATTTTACATAATTCCAATCCGATACTCAGAGAGAGAGTTATGGTGATTTTCCCAAGGTCACTTCTTTGAGATGAAGTTCATGAGCCTGCAAAAACACTGACTTCCATAGATCATATCTCCGAAAATGTTGTGTACCTTCATTTGAAATTTGTATAGGAGCTTCCTCAGGATTTTTTCTCTGTCTCATAAAAATTTTAGCTTCTGAACCTTCATAGAAAAAAATTTATAGCATAAATTCCATGATGACCTGTTTCAAGTAGAAAAATCCCTACACGAGGAGGATATGAGGATCACAATTTATATAAACTCTTAGGTTGAGAGGGATTTCAACAAGTGACTATGGGAGGGATTTTAGGAGCTTAAAAATTATTAATTATTTAATTTTCAATGACCCATGCCACAACCCCATGGGGTTTTAGCCCACTAACTGGGGTTACAAACTTCAAACATGAATATCTCTCATAACATGAAGAATTACGTGTCGTTCCATATATCAACGGAAACCTCTCGACAAGTAGAAACCATCAAAAGCATTATTGACCCAGAATATAGTAATTTGGTAGGTCAAAATTCCCATGCAATATTGGGGTAACCCATGGTGCTACTTGGGTTGACATCAATGACAACCACTAATCAACATTGTTGTTCCTCAACTGTCTCAAGCGGGTCCTTCAACCCAATAATATCAAGTATTGGGCCCTCAGACTCCAACTCCTTCAGCTATCTACAACAACCACTTGTATCCAGAATCTTTTATTCACAAAATGGATTACCATATTATGGGATGTCGCAGCCACAACTAGGTTATACGTATCCTCAACCAAATCCAAGTTATCCTGATTTGGGTTATAACATTGGTGGACAGACCTCTTGGCAACCACAACTGCAAATTCCACAACCTTCATTTCAACAAGTAGCGTACCCAGGTTTTGATCAATCGAACCCTCAAGCATTTTCTTAACAAAACAACCCCTATAAGGGTTACCAGCGACATATTCCTTATGTTGGTTTTTAAAGGCCTATTGCCCAAGCAATTCCATCATACCCTGGCTATCCTCAACCTGACCTCAATCGACAGTTTCCCTTTGTTGCAACTTTATAGTTACTAGATTTAGACCAAATCACCAATGATCCAATCAACTATGATCCTTGGTGGATGGTGATACCTCATAAATTACCCTCGAATATTCCTAATTTCAATGGAAACCATGGGGAATACCCGTTGACTCATGTTATGACTTATCATTTTTGGCATTCATCTAACTCCCTAAATTATGACTTTGTTCGACTATGTATTTTCCAGGATACACTCACTGGTCTGGCTACAAAATGGTACATTGAGTTACCAAGAGATTCTTTTGATAATTTCACTGCCCTAGCTACTGTCTTGTTGACCCATTTCCAGTTACCCATACGATATGAAACTGGAATGGAACTCTTGACTAATTTTAAACAAACTAATTCTACTCACATTTTTTATCATATTCATGAGTGGCATCATCATCAGAGAATGGTTAAGACAATTTTTCCTGATCAACTCCTTGCTAATTGGTTCAATAATTCCCTGTTACCATCTATAAATGAGGATGTGGCTAAGGGTGGCGCCGTCACAGAAGAGCAGGTCATTGCTCATGCCCAATATTTAGAGTTGATTTATACTCATCCTGGCATGCTCTATGAAAAAATTCCTAAGGTGCCACGATCTAATTTTATTGTTCCTCCTCCATCAAAGGACTCTCATGTAGGAGATTGTATGATTGATACTACAAGCACACATCACTCTAATACATCTGATCCTACGCATTCTTCCAAAATCCGTGCTGGGTCATCTAAAAAAGGAAAAATTGACAAGCAACCTAGAAGAAAGAAAAAATGGGAAAAAAAAAAAAAAAAAAAACTTCTACCCCGCAGGAAAGATCATCTAATCAATCGACTGGAAATCGGAAACCTCGTTACCCTTTCATAATCTGTAATGAGGAACACTTTGTTCAGGATTTTCCTCACCACATTGAAGTCTCAAAAATGGTTAAGAAATTGCATGTGTCAGCTGTGTTAACAGACCCATTTCCGAATCCGGACACAAATTTGGTTGCTACAAATTCAACTTCTAGTTCACAAGTGCTTGTGTTGTCTATAATGAAGACATCGACTGATGTTTTGGCATCAACATGTAATCAATATTAAGTTAGTCAGGCTACTAATCAACCTACTACCTCGACCACGAATTCATCTATGAAATCAGTACCGCCTACTACTATTCCTGAATTGAAAATAAAGCCACCAAAGGGAGTCATTCATAAATCAAAATTTAACCCTCGAGCTAGAGCTGCTTAAAATTATAATATAGTTGAATATTTGGATCAATCCCCTTCATCTATGTCAACGCTTTAGGTGCTACAAAACTATCCCTCCCAGAAATAGGCTTTTTTGTCCGCAATTGGTGGAATTGATCCAACTGATTCTAATCTCGCAGTCTTTAATCATACAGGATATGTGCCAAAAGTACCAACATAATTGACATTCTCCATCCAATTAAATGTTCTCAATCACCTTGTTCATCATACTATTATTGATGAGGGAGCATTTACATGCATTATGTCTCTAAACTGTTGCAAGCCACTCGGCTTTCCGCGTCTATCTCAGTCGCCAATGATGTTGAAAGTTTTCAACGGACGTACATATAAGCCTTGCAGTATTATTAGTAACCTGCATGTTGAACTAGGGGGTAAAATAGTGAATGTTGAAGTTGAGGTTGTTGATGGACCCCTTGACTACAATATTTTACATGGAAGGCCATAGGTATATGATATGACTTCAAACATTTCTACATATTTTAGAATGATTTCCTTTCCACATAAAGGTGCAATCACAGTCATCAATCAAATATCCTTATTTGCATCCATTTCCCAGGTAACTGGAAGTGTTCTATTAGTTCACGCACCCCAACTTGCACTTCAGAACATTGGTGTAGGACTGTTGGCTTCAAGGGTCCTGACCCAGGATTGGAGTTAATGTTTTCCAACAAACCCCTATAATACTACCCCTTTCGGCAATGACCTAAATTCGAAGGCCAAGGTCTCACCCGAAGTAGTATGGGTGGGTGCTGGAACCAAGTTTCCGCACCCTGGGAGTGTTACAGGTCAAAATACCTCCTCATCAGCTCAGAGGGGAAGACAAATATGGAAGAAGTACAAAGACCTAAATTAAACCTATTTCTGCCAGGGTAACGCATACATAGAGCAGAACAAGGGCGTTATAACGCAGTCAAGCAATATATTGGCTGCGTTAGTGGCTAGGGCAATGCTCTGTTTACACTAAAAGGTCGCGTTACTCGTGTTTTAAGTTTGAATTGGGAAAAGAGCGCAGAGAAATATTTGAATCTCCGACTTTCCCTCACGAAGGAGTCAGTGCACAGAGGAAACTGCAGAAGCACCAGTTCATTATTGGTCATTGCCATAGAAGACTGAACTCCAAGAGAGGCAAAAGCATGGAGATCAAGGAAACATCTAAGCCTTTTCCATTCCAAACTAGTGGAAAGAGAAGGGCAACAATGGCTTTCTCCCTCTCCTATAAGAAGGAGTTGAAGGCTCTTAATCAAAGGTCGAAGGATTGCTCAAAAGTTCTTGCATACTTGTGGAATAGAGAATAGTGTGACATTGTGAAGGCCAAGAGTCAAAGAGGCTCCTAGAGAGCTTGTTGGCTTGGACTTCTTCACTTGGTAGAGAAGAGAGATTGGGAGACTGAGGAGGGCTTGGTACAACCGATGGTTGTAATCCTCCTTCTTTCAAAATCAATAGAACTATGTTCGTTTTGTCCATTAGATGCTTAATGTTATATTGTTATTTCAATATTTGTTTAGTATGATATGAATGGCTCATATGTGTATAATCTAGATGTTTATTGTTGATTTAATTGATAGAATACTTGTTATATCAGAAGTTACGCGGGTGCTTTGACTGATTGCAGGATTCAGATTTGGAGCCGGTGGAGGAAGGACTCTTGCTTTGCTGCGTAGCGCTCTCCAAAGGATTCTAAAGTTGTCAAAGAGGTAATTCTCTGTTGTATTCCTTCAAGTTATTTCAAGCTAATATGAACATGCTCATACCATCTTTGTGAACAGCATAGCTAATCTGACTGTCTGCCTCGGGCACCGGAAAGCCCTGAGAGGGATATACGAAAACCAACCACCCAAGCAGTTTACCCTAAAGCAGGGAGAGAGTAGGTAATTATGGCAGATCTTGTTGAGTTCTATCAGGTTCGCACAGAGACAAGCCTATTATTCAGCCCTTAACAGTATAATCAGCATGTAACCATAAACAAAGCTACTATTATTAACATATTTGATCAACACATTCGCATCAACAATTATCACCATAGAACATTACATTCGCAGCTAATTCATATATCGCAGACACAATCACAGCTTATTCAAATAACACATATGCACTTTAGTAATACACACAACCAGTTCAAATAGCATAAAGATACTTCAATATATTATGCATTCATTAATATCCAAAAACCCAATTACAAACCCAAGTCACTACCCACGCACACAACCAGTGGGGTCCGCACAGAGCAGGACTGAGGATGTTCGCGCACAGAGCCAACAAGAGTCCTTACTCAAACAGCCCAAAACAGATCTCAATAGTCCGTACGTAGCATCAATATTACTTACTTCTTACTTTCTAGACACAACTATCTATCTATTTATACCATTGTAGCCTTTTCTATACTATCGTCTACAAACCGTGGTTTTCGGACTCTAGGTCTACCCTTTGACCCATTACAAAACATTGGGGGTTTGAATCGCCCCAAAGCCATTACACAGTACTAATTACTACAAAATTATATCAAAAAACACAACTTAGGGAACCCCGTTCCAGCATACCCCCAACACAATCTTGTGACTCATCCAGAGTCACAGTGGTCATAGGGTTTGCATGTTCACCTGAAGCTGTTTGATTTCATTGACCAGAGGGGGTAGCACTCCTTCACTCTATGCAGTAGTGTTCTATGAAATATCCACCAATTTCTGTGAAGTTGGGCCTTTAGTAGCAGAAGTGACACTTTCTAGTGTCTGATTCAACTATTTGACTGCAACATTCACTTCCTGAGATAGCTTGAGGGCTTCATCAGGCCATAGCTTGAGGTGGTCACTCAGAATCTTCTTCTTGTGGTGAAGCTCTTCCAGGTCATCTCTAAGCGCAAGGTTGGCTAGCAGACGTGGAAGGCATTGAGCGGGGATCAGAGTGGGCATAGTAGCTTCCAGTTGCTCAAATTATTCTTCCTTCTGGAAGATCTCTTGAGTAAATTTTCATAAGAGAGGATCGTATTGCACCTTAGACCACATCTACATAGCTATCTCAAGAAATTCTACATCCTGAGAAATCTGAGCTATAATGGTATTCATGGCTTATATGACTCGCACAGCTCGCTAGGCTCGTACCTTAGGTGGGGTTTCTAGGTGTAACTTGGCCTGCAACACAACAATCTGTTGCTCCATCTCAGTCTTGAAATTCTGGATCTTGGTCGTAGAAGCCTTCAGGGCTACAACGAGTCCCTCAATATTGGCCGAGGGGGTGGCAAAGGATAGGATATCTTCAGTCACATTTTCGCATAGCCTGCTGATTAAAAGTTCCAACTCGGTCTGCTTGTGTAGCGACAAGGACGCACACAGCCTGCACCTAGGATGCCTCAGTGGTTTTTCAAGTATTGTCTGCTCAGTTGTGCTGAGCTGCTACTGCACCTGACAATATTTGTGTTGTATTTCCTCAAAGAGGGATGTATGGAGGACCTAGAGTAGTTCGTGTGCAAACCGAGCCAAATCCAAATGTACTTCTGCGCAGGCCTGGACTTGTGCACATAAGGTAGGCAGAATCAGGGTGAGTGTTGTGCCTAGCAAGGGGCAGATGCGGCTCTCAGTCGTGACGATCAACTCAATGCTGGTTTTTGGGGGTAGCCTCACTTGAACCATGCTTGTCTGTGGGGTATAGGCCTTGAGCTGCAGAGCTTGGAGCTCAGACTGTAATTTGGTGACCATGGTCTTCTGTTGCTCTTCCAAAGAAATAGATTTTTCTTTTGGGGCGAGGTTGACTACATTTGCGATTTTCTCCAAGTATTCCTCTGTCAAGGTAAATTCAGTCTCCCTACTGGGCCTCATAGCCTGTCATTTCTTTCACTGTCCCTTGAGAGGATTAGTTGACCATTTCATACCATGCAGGGAATCAGAACCCTACACATCCAGACCCTCTATGTCCATGTCCTGCTATGATTCCTTCTCCATGCCCTATGCTGTATCCCTATCTTGGTGGAGCCTTTTGGGCCACGTCCTTATGCATTCTTGGCGGGATCAGGTGGGGTGGTCTTCAAGGTTGTGCTTGTACTAGCTGTGTCACCCGCACCTGATTTGAATCCCAATCTCTAGTGTTGTGGCCAAGTGGCAATGAGCTAGTCGATTTCCTCATCGCCGACCATGTAAGGTAGTGATACCCAAGCTGGATCCTTACGACCCTGAATCTGCACATTGTGCCTCATGACCTGGAACGCTGTGATGCTCTTGTATTTATCGTAGACCGTCGGTGACAAGTGTTGTTGGGAGTGAATTTCTTCTGCGAGCATGCTCTATAATAGGACCCAAAAGAATTTGTTATCCTTAATGCACTGCTCATGCTTCGAATCCCACAAATTTCTGTATCGCGCCCCCTCGCACATGTCTAGTTCAAGATCATGGACGACTGAGTCTTCAAGGGCTTCCCATGTGACCAATGCAATTAGGAGCAACATCTAAGAGTAGTAGAATGTTTTTCCATGATCCCAGGCCTCGCGCACATTCTCCAAAATTTCATTGCAAAGGAACTGTGACCAGTTGAAGAAGACCCCCTTTTCGCAGTGGCCATCCAACTGAATTACATAGGTAGGGACAGTCGTGGCCTGGCACTTGTGCATCATCTTACAAGCCAGCAGCATGGCATCCATGTGCACTCCCAAGTCGGCATTGATGTTGATTAGGAATGCCCTAGTATTTCGCTCAACATGGTAGTCTTATCGCACCTTGTCGGTGATCTTTTTCTCATATTTCTTGCCAACGTGCTCCATGGGATTCGGCCCCTCCATGGGGAGACCAGTAATGCAGTGACTTAGGGCAGCATCGATGGGAATGCGGTCCCATATCCACAATCTGTCGTCATGGATCAAGGCTAGCAGTTGTCGCACAACTTGGTTGGTTATACTGTATCAACCAAAGTGAGGTATATGTAGCAAGTTTAGTAAACCATATTTTTCTAGCCCATGTGCCCATGGCATTGGTACGACCCTTAGCACATCATTCTCTAGTATTATTTAGAGTTATAGCTCAGGTGAAAATTCTGGGAAGGCCTCCAGGTTGGCAAGGTTGTGGTCGTCGAACTTAATTAAGGTGAGCTTGCCATGAACTTCTCCAATTATGGGGACTTCACCTAGAATCAATGGCATTTGCAGATAGGCATGTATACCTTCAAGATTGTTAGGCGTACGCACCAAGGGCCTGTGAGGCCGAACATAGGGCAGTAGCCAAGTGATTGGTTCAACAATCTGAGCCTCTTCCTAAGCAGACAGAGGTCGCTTCATCGTGTTAGGTGAGCGTTCCTAGGGGGATTTCACATTCCAAGGGGAGGTGTGTGGCTTCCCTCTAGCCCATTTCACAGCCCTCCCTTGCCCTTGCTACTGGCCTTTCCCCTTACTCTTCTTTTTCTCCGCCTGCTTCCCCTTGGTTGGTGTGGACACAACTTCTTCAACTTCGGGGGTGACCTCCAACACTTCATCAGTAGTTCGAAGAGGAACTCAGGATTGCTACTATCAGAGGGGGTAGCCCGTCCAGACATTAACAGAGCACAATAGTTACAAAAATTTGTAAGACATAAGATTTTGAGAATGCACGGAACCCACTTCTGATCTACCCTCCTACTTTTATAGCTTTGGATAGTGACCAATGGTTGGATGAGGCTTATATGAAACTTACCATCAAGAAAATGGTAAAAAATCTTCAGAAATAGCCTCATTAATTACCGAATACCCGCTCCTTCCAATTGTAATTTTTTTTTTTTACCAAGTTTTACTATTCCAATGGCTAGTTTTTGCAGCTGCAAATTATCCCTATGCTCCAAGTGCACCTCGCTATGCTTTCAGACCTGCAATCGACCCCTGCACTCCTAGCACACCTTCCCTAGCTTCCAGACCTACGATCAACCCCTGCGTATAGAACAGGCCAGCCTGCATTTTCCCTCTTGCCTACGCGTATTCCGCCCAATACATCTACTCTGACCATATATTCATTTGATCCGGTATAGTTTGAGACGAATTCCATTAACATATCCTAAGACAATATCACCGTGTAACGTAGCTAACAGGACAACTCCTTCGTTAGTGGTTTGCTTTACCATATAGGGGCCTAGTGAGTGCTAACAAAACTTCCCTAGATCTTTCACAAATTGGTTATCATATAGCAGGGCAAATTCTACTTTTGAAAATAACATCTACTAAATATGTCTATCATGCCATGCCTTTTCTCGAGCCTACTGAACTTGTTGCTGAAATTTAGCAATGAATCGATCTGCCTCCAAGGCAACTCGTTACGCTAAGAATTCCTTCGTGATATCAGGCTATTCCATGTTCGTAAAGGCTATGATTCCAAGCTAGGAATGATATACTCCATGGGAATAATGGCTTACTTTCCATAAACCATCCAAAACGGTGTTTTCCCAGTCAAATTCTTTCACGTGGTCCGACAGGCCCATAGGACCGACGGGATGCACATGTCCCAATCACTTCGATCAACATTGTATATCTTGGTCAGCGCTTGTTCCAGAATTTTATTAAAAGATTCCACAGTTCCATTTGCTTGCGGGTGATATGGGGTACCTTTTGCATGGTGGATCTGAAATTCTTCAGCCAAGCCTGCATTGTTTCGTTAAAGAAATGCATACCTCTATCACTCATCAAGATCTTCAGACAACCAAACTTGGTTAGAATATGTTCAGAAATAAAATTCCCAACGGTGTCTCTATTACAATCCTTCACAACTTGCACTTCGGCCCATCTCATTACATAATCAGTTGCAGTGATGATGTAGTGGGCACCTGTCTTCTTCCCTAGTGGGTTGATGGGCCCCACAAAGTCTATGGACCATTTTTCTAATGCTTGTAGGGCCATCTGTGGTTGTAAGGGAATTTTTTCCCTACGCAATGGTCTTCCTATCCTTTGGCATGTGTCACAAGCTTTACAATATTCATAAGATTCACTATGTAGTGTGGGCCACCATATCCCAAATCTTAAGATATTTTGCACCTTTGTTTTCCCTATGTAATGACCTCCTACTACGCCTCCGTGGGCTTCTGCTAAGATGGCTTGTCTTTCATGCTCTAGAACATATCTTCGTAGTACCTTGTCAGCTCACAGCTTATACAAGTGGCCCACTATGATGGTAAAGTCCATTGCATGGGTTGCTAGCTCTTTTTCTATTGTACCGAATATTCTGCAAGTGACATCCCCGTGGTTAAGATGTGAATGATATCGGCGAAGTGCACATCAACCAACTTAATAGCAGATAGCTGCACATTGGGAAATCCTTCCTCTAGGTTGTACTATTCTTCACCACTCTCAATTTTAGACAAGTGGTCTGGCCCAGCATTTAGTTTCCCCGACTTCACATTGATCTCAAAATCATATTCTTGAAATAGCAATAGCCATCGGCATATATTCCCCCCCAACATGAGCTTATTCCCTAGGTACTTCAAAGATGAGTGATCTCTAAACATCTTGAATTGCCCTCCCAATAGATAATGCTGGTATTTCTGCAGGGCTATACCATGGCCAGCCCCTCGCGCTCAGTAGTGGAGTAGTTACACTCCGCTCTAGAGATTTTTCTACTAGCAAATGCAACCCGGTGGTCAATTTCCCCTTCCCTAGGCTGCGTAATGATAGCTCCCAGGGCGATCCCTAAAGCATCTACATGGACATGGAAAACCTTTGCCCAGTCAGGAAATATGAGGATAGGTGCAGAGACCATCTTTTCCTTGAGTAGCTCAAAGCTCTTTTGACACTCCGCGTCCCAAAAAAATGAAACATCCTTCTTTAGCAAATTCTCCATGGGTGTCTTGATTAGTGCGTACCCTTGAATGAAATTTTGGTAGTAACCCATGTGGTCGAGGATGGAGCGCAACTATTTCTCAGTTTTAGGGACTGCCAAGTTGATGATAACTGCTATCTTGGCGGGATCAACGATCAGTCCCTACCGACAGACTACGTGGCCTAAAAAGATCCCGAAAGATATGCATAAATTGCACTTCTTAATATTTATGGAAATCATGCTTTCTACAGGTTTCCAACATCATACGCAAGTTTGAGACATGCTGATTTACCAACCCAGATATTGTCCAATCATCAAAGTATACCTCCAAGAACTTGTGGATGAACTCCTTGAATACTGTGACCACTACCCGCGAAAAGATATTAGGGGAATTTTTGAGCCCAAATGGCATGACGGTGTACTGGAAGGATCCCCATTCAGTGGTGAACATAGTTTTGTTGTAATCTTCAGCTGTGATCCTGATCTGATGGTAGCCTGAAAACCTGTCAATGAACGAGTATGCTTCCTGCCCTCCCACACTATCAATAATTTCATCAGAGAATGGCATGGGGAAGGGATCATGTATGCAGGCACCACTCCTCCATCCATGCAACCATGTGTTTGTGCGAGTCTCCTTGGCCAAGAAAATTCTCCATGCATAGGTCAATCGGAGGTTCAAATCGTAGGATCATCATCTCGCGACGTTCCTCCCAATCCTGGAATGTCCCCTTATGAGTTTCCCACCACCGCGTAGGGGTCGCGTGCATCGCTAGGTTACGCACCCACATTCTTCACTCCCTTGGGACTTCTACTTCAAATGTTCTCAGAAAATCCTAATACTACCAGAATCATCAAAGTAAGGCAGCTCTCTTACCTCTAAGGAGATACATCAGAAGCTCTTCATGATCCTAAAACATCGTAGCACAGATACATCATGTAACCGATTCTGCCAATTTTCAATCTCCCCATCGGAGTCAGAGAGGAATTCACTATCTTTCTCCTAGCAAAGTACACCATCAGCTATAGGATTAATCCAATTCTTGTCATGGGCGGTTAGTCTATAGATATGATCCACGCCATCTTCTTCGTGCACAGGTTCTGGATACCGCTCTCCTACCACTGGGTCTAGAGGGACTATCACTCTCATACCCTCATTCTAATAAACCATGCTCCTTTTATTCAAGTTGATAATGCCTCCCATGTCTATAGCCCAATCCAGTCCCAGGAGTGTCGGATAAGGGTCCACATCTTCCATAATCTGAATTACCTCAAAGTCTACACTCACCTTAACCCCCGCAATATCTACCATAATCTTTGACAGTCTCCCCAACGGTATGATCTTCTGTTGGTTAGCCATGCGTAGCTGTATAGTAGACCATTCCAGCTTAGGTTCTCTAATCCTCTGCCATGTATTTTTTGGCAAGACATTCACATCGGATCCTAGATCTAGGATGACCTGATCCATTTCATAATGGCCAATCTGCGATGTTAGCCACATTTCCCGACCACTGTGTTTCTTCTGCTTCTACAGTTTGTGAACATCTTTAACTTTTTTGGGAGGCTCAGTTCTATCTGCGTAGATATTTATCAGTGCTTGAAGAGTTTATACTACCTTCTAGTTACTTAGTAGCTTCATACATGCTTGGAGGAATGGTTTAACTTCATCATCTGCTCTTAGGTTTGTTGGAGCCTTGAAAGTAGATTCCTCATCCCTGGTAAATTCTTTGCGAGCTTCGATGAAGGTTTCTTTCTCCTTCTGTAGGTCCAAGCTTTCCTATTTAATAGCAGCTTTTTAGATAAGGGGTTCAGCTGTAGCTCTCTCCTTAGCTCCTCCAGTAGCTATGCCACTGCGATTTATGACATTAATACTGGGTCCTTCATCACGTGGTTCTGCCTTAACCCTTTGCACATTCTGCATTGGTGTCTGATGTTTTTCCCTCATTTTTTCTATCAGTACTAGACAATATTCAATCACATGATCCAATTGTCTACAATATCAGCAATATTTTCATGCAGGGTTCGAACAGTCCCTTGCGAAGTTCCCTATTTCTCCACAGTTATAACAGATCAATTACCCTCTTCCCTGACTTGCGCTTCCACCTCTTCCCCCTCCCCTGCCTCTGGCTGGGGAGCCTCCTCTTCTCGAGGGAGATAATGGTGAATAAGGGTTAGCCTATACCCTATATAGGTTTCCTCGGTCTATCATTAAGTCATACGTCGGACAGTTATGTTCATCATGTCCCACAAATGAACATAATCGGAACCATTATTGCTTCAACTCTAGAACATAAGCACCAAGACTGGGGTAGTGGTTGGTATCATGTAGTCCAACTACGTGACATTTAGTGCACCATAACTACTTGGTCCCACAGCCTCTTTAGGATGAAATGGGATGGGCCCCCCAGCTTGCATGTAGTTCTCCAACAGAGGGCACTGATCCTTGGTGTGGCTACACACCCTAAATCTTATGCACAATATGTCTGGGCTAGCTTCTTTTCCCCGCTCTTTTCACAAATTCTAGATTTCGAGGTGCATTTCCTCCAGTTTTCCCTGCATCTATTGTACCCTGAACTGGGCATCGTCTCTTGGCACAGCTTCTAGCTTCATAGAAATCTCCAAGGCTTTCTCTTGCATCTCAATCGCTTGTTGGCCCATAGGTCCACACAGGTGAGGTAATAACATGGTGATGAACCATTCATTGTGTTGTTTATCATCATACTAAAAATCCCCATCCCAGATAACCTTTTTCAGCTGTTGATCAGCCTCCCATACCGACTCAGTGGATCCTTGTCTAGAATCTTTCAAGTCAACCACCAGCTGAGCATAGGACTTAGGCTTCCAGAACTGTTGTTTTAAAGAATTCTTAATATCTTGAATAGATGGATTCACATGCTGGCCTACATACCCCATGTACCAATCTAGGGCCCTTCCTTCAAAGGTGAGGGATAGCTACTCCCTCTTTACAGCATCGCTAGCCACATTCTGCACAGTCGATATTGATTCTGCTATGAACCAAAATCAGTCCATATCTTCATCTCCTACACCCTTGAAGGTGGGTAGCTTCATGTGTGTGGCCATATCTTCTTCCGGTGGTGGCAAAGGTGTGGGGGAGTTCTTGCCTTATGTTGACTTAAAGGTGGTGTAGACAGAGGACTACTTCCTATGTGTGCAGTCGACTCTCTTAATGGGTTGTAGATGGATCTATCCCCTTCTCGGTTGGCTCGGTATTACTTACAACTTCATGTTATACTCTCACTCTGATGAGAGGTCATTCATTTGGTGTGGCTGCACAAAATTCCCTTTTTGCACAGTAATATTTTAATTAGCAACGGAAATGTTCGCAAGAACTTATCTCAGAATACCTTGAAGAACCTCTGCTCTACCTTAGAGTAGGATACAAACTGATTGACTACGAATTTCATTACAAATCCTCCTAGCACACTATCTACCCAATGATATACCATGCGAGTGATTGTTTTGTCAGCCTTATCGGACTGTTGAATCAATTCCAAAGTCCACTACGTAACCTTATCGTCCTTTCAACACGTCTAGAATTCTACTAGCCTTGCAAGCCACTCCTGGAGCTCGTGTGAAAAAGTTACAAAGAAAATTCCATATACTTTGGTGAAAATATATTTGTTCTTCCACTTCTCAACTGTTAGCTTCGTGATGTGATTCTGATTTACAGAAAATTCTTGAATATTTCTTTCGAACCAGTCTTCAAGCTCCAATTTCTTAGGTCTCCAACAGCCTCATGGAATTACTCGATCTCTCTCTCAAAATTTTCCTGGTCTTGGAAACGAAGCCATTTGTTGGCTTCATGGGTCCTGACCTAGGTTCAGGGTTAAGGTTTTCCAACAAACCCCTATACTACTGGACCTTTCCGCAATGACCTATTTTTGCAGGCCAAGGTCTCACCCGAAGTAGTATGGGTGGGTGTTGGAACCAGGTTTCCGCACCCTGGGAGAGAGTAGGCAATTAAGGCAGATCTTGTTGAGTTCTATCAGGTTCGCATAGAGACAAGCCTATTATCGAGCCTTTTACAGTATAATCAGCATGTAACCATAAAAAAATCTACTATTATTAATATATCTAATCAACACATTCGCATCCACATGCGCATCAACAATTATCACCACAGAACATTACATTCGCAGCTAATTCGTATATCGCAGACACAATCACAGATTATTCAAACAACACAGAGGCACTTCAATAATACACACAACCAATTCAGATAGCATAAATATACTTCAATATATTTTGCATTCATTAATATCCAAAAATCCAATAAAAACCCAAGTCACCGCTCGCACACATAGCCAGCGAGGTCTGCACATAGCAGGACTGAGGATCTCCTCGCACACAGTCAGTAGGAGTCCTTACCCAAAAAACCTAGAATAGATCTCAATAGTTCATATGTAGCATCAATATTACTTACTTCTTACCTTCTAGTCCCAACTATCTATCTATTTATACCATAATAGCCTTTTCTATCCTATGGTTCTCAAACCATGGTTTGCAAACTCCAGGTCTACCCTTTGACCCATTACAAAACATTGGGGGCTTTGACCCACCCCAAATCCTTACACAAGCCCAATTATTACAAAATTATATCAAAAAATGCAGGTTAGGGAACCCTGTTCCAACAAGGACTCTTAAAGGATTCCACTTTCATGGGAACCTTTGCAAAACTTCCGCCTGCAACGTCAGCAAAAATTGCAAGCATAGAGACCAGCTACAAGATCTCTTCCACTCTATCTGGCTTAAGGAGGGGTATGGGTGATTCTAAATTTGTTACATTGGATGAGTTTATGTCACACAACCATATTGAGCTAGCATAGAAATCAATCTATCTGGCTTGGGCAGCGAATCTGAAATCATCGTCACCAGTCGTTTGGGTTGGTCGTTCATTAGATTATGGTACTCCATCTAATCCTTTTTCTTCAACTTTCTTAAAAAATGAGAATATTCTGGAAACCATGGTGTCAGAAGGAGAACCATGGGAATATTATTATCATCATTCCCATATTCCTGATTATGAAGAAGATAATATTGGTGAACTATATCACCCATCGATCAAAACATTCTTTTCGAATTATTTTCCTATTAATGCAATCGATTCTGAGAGAAAATTATCAAATATTGAATAAACCATTTCTATCGATATTTCGACCAAAACTAGGGTGTTATAAAATATTCATGTCAGCGTGTCTTATTCTCCATCAGAAACTCGAAACATATCGCTTTCTATTTCGTGAATTTTGAAATATCTTTGCCTGATCTTACAAGGAAACACTAGGTATTGACACTAGTATCGTTGAACACACTATCAATATGTACCCTGATGTCAAATCGGTATGTCAACACCTTCATCCTGTTCATCCGAAGAAGGCTACTACCATTAAAGTAGAAGTTCAAAAACTTTTGCGTGCTGGTTTCATTTACCCTATTCCGCTAACTGAGTGGGTTTCCAACATCATTATTGTTATGAAAAAATGAGAAACCATCAGAGTGCACATCGATTATCGGGATTTCAATCTTGCTTGTCCAAAAGGAAACTATCAAACTCCCTTTATCGACTATATTATTGAAAATTGTGATGGATGTGAAATACTTCTGTTCATGGATGGATTTTCTGGCTACAATCAATTCAATATCCACCCAGAGGACCAATATAAGACAACATTTATTTATCCTTGGGGAAAATTCACTTATTGAAAACTCCTGTTTGGTTTAAAGAATGATGGGGAAACTTTTTAGAGAGAAATGGATTGTGCTTTCAATGACATCAAGCACATGATTCAACCTTATCTAGATGATGTACCCGCACATTTACGAAATCAGGCTGATCACCTGATGAATCTGAGAGCTATATTTTTACACTACCAACACTACAAAATAAACCTCAATCCACATAAATGTGTGTTTTATGTTGGTTCTGGTCAATTTCTTGGATTCATCGTCTCAAAATAATGAATTCAAATAGACCCATTGAAGTTCTAGGGCATTCTTGATTTGCCTATGCCATCAAATTTACTTCAGTTACAGAAACTTCATGGAAAGGCTAACTTCCTAAGGAGGTTCATACCCAACTACACCAAAATGGCTAAAGGATTTACTCGGCTCTTGAAAAAGGGGATTCGCTTCCATTGGGACCAAGTTGCACAAGCTTCTTTTGATGCTGTCAAGGATACTCTTGTCTGGGCATCATTAATGTATCCCCTCAATTATTAAAGTGATTATTTCTTATATATCGCCACGGCTGATACGACCATTGATATGGTATTGGTCCAAGTATAAGATGGGATAGAACATCTGATCTATTATTTAATTCATAATCTCAATGATACGGAAGTGAAGTATTCGTATGTAGAATAGCTTTCCTTTGTGGTTGTTCAAGCTGTCCAAATATTTTGCCACTATATCTTGTTTCGGAATACCATTGTCATTTCAGATTGTAACTCCATGACTTATATTTTATCACGACAATTGCTGGGGGGTAAGTGTTCAAAATGGATTGTCATTTTGTAGGAATTTTATTTGGAATTCATCAAATCCAAGTCAAAGAAGTCTTTAGTGTTGGCTGAGCTTCTTTGTGACCTTCCCTCTGATAGTACTGCTACTACGTCAGAACCATCTATTCCTGACGAGTCTTTGTTTCTGTTCGAATTATATTATCCTTGGTATGGGGATTTTATCATTTATCTCTAGACCCATAATTTTCAACCTGATACCTCTTGCTCTAACCAGTGACGTATTCAATACCAAGCCAAATATTATCTGATCGTCGGCTATACACTTTATCATCATGGTGGCGATACAATTTTAAGAAGGTGCCTCACTCATGAGGAGCCCAAAAATGTTTTAAATGACTGTCATGCTGGGTCTTGTGGTGGAATTTTTCTGGATACGCTACCACGCAGAAGATACTCTGCGCCGGTTACTTTTGGCCTACCATATTTTGCGACTTCATCCTCGTGGTCAGAAGTTTTCATGCGTACCAGATATTTGATCGTAAAATCTGTAAACTGCCAGTGCCAATGCATCATGTTGTCTCTGTGGGACCATTTTCAAAATGGGGCATTGATTTCATGACCTGTAACCCTTGTTCATCCAGGGAGCATGGTTATATTACTGTCGTAGTAGACTACTTTAACAAGTGAGCCAAAGCGATGCCTACATTCAACAAAAAATGACAAACAACTACATTGTTTTTCTTTAATAATTCCATTACATGGTTTGGGGTCCCATAGGCTATAGTCACAGAACATGGTAAGAATTTTCACAACCATATGATTACTGAGTTGACTTCCAAGTTAGGACTGTCTCATGATAGTTCTACTCCTTATTATCCATAATCAAATGAAAAATTTGAGTCTATTAACAAAATTCTTAATGAATGATAAGAGTTTATAAACAAAAATGGAATTTAATCCTGTACTCAACCTCTGTGGGCGTATGAACCTCAGTGAGAAACGCAACTGGATTTACCCCCTTTTAATTGGTGTATATTCTGGAAGCTATCTTGCCAATACAATATGAAATATCATCGGTAAAAATCGCAATCGACTTATTACCTGACACCTCAAATGAAGAAGCACATATTTTTAACCTCATCCATCTTGATGAAATGCGTCGTCAAGCCCAATTGGCCAATGAAGTGCATAAGAGATGTATAAAGGCGCAATACGACAAGCATGTCTAGCCTCACATTTTCTTAGAGGGGGACTTGGTCCTTATTTATGATCAAGAAGCTAATGTAACAGGTATAGGGAAATTTGAGCCATTATGGCATGGACCCTATATTGTCAAAAGAGTTCTTGCTAAAGGTGCCTACTATTTGGTAGATTATGATGGAATTTCGTTGGCGCAACCCCGAAAAGGGTTGTATCTGAAACATTACTATGCTTAATCATGAGTGTAGTAATTTTTTTTATTATATTGTATATATATGTTGTTGATTTTCATTTACTATCTTAGTTTTTTTTTAGATTTTTCTTGACATTCGTAATCTGCTTTACATTTCATCGTAGATGTCTGAATCTTTGGAACCATTTCATCATAGTATGCAGAATCTATCCTCTGCAGCGCGGGCCATTTTTGCTCCAAACAACGAGTCGGTGAGTCTTCAAGGGATTTGTATCGATCGATCTACTAACATTATCACTGAGTATAGCACATTGATCAAACTTTTCTTTGATTCCATTTCATTTGGTATTAAATGCATCATCATCAGGTTAGACTCACAACTTGTGGTATTAAAACTTACTAGTGTTTATACTGTTAGAAATCCAACACTGCATTGTATGTTCGTAAGAGTTCAAATTTTGGAAAGACACTTTGAGTTTATTCAATACCTACACATTTCTAGAAATTTGAACACATTAACTGATTATTTATCGAATTATGTTATAAACAGACATTTGCAACACATGTAAAGAAGCACTCTCATAATTGAATAGGATTGCACAATAAACATAGGAAAATACTGAAATCAAATAGATAGAGAGATATAGGTTTTTACAAAAAAATTTGCCCAAGAAAAATTGGCGATCTAACCTTAAAATATATGCAACATGTCAAAAGTATACTAGTGATGCTCATGGTAGCATGCTATCAATCTAGCTATCCTATGTAGTAACCGCTTCCAGAAGTTAATAACACCAATAGTGTGGCGCTGTAGTCGCATGGGTAACTCTTCGATCCGGTAATCCGTAATCCCAAAGGTTAACCCCGCTATGTGTTGTTGAAGCTCAGCAATAGTCTCAACCATGTCTAAATCCTGAAGGCCTGCTCTCGTGACAACCCTCTCTGCTCGCTCATTTTCTCCATGCTCTGGTTCCTCTGCTACTTGAACTCAACCCACATCTGCATTACATTAAAAATCTATTTTAGTCTTGGGAAAACATAAAAATACAAAAACATGTATAAACCTTAGAAAAATAAAGAAACATGGTCATAAAATTCTTACCGATTGCACCCCACTGAGCGTCTTCTGGTAAAGCTAAGTCTGGATCTCCTCAGAAATTGACGCCTTCATATGCATACTCATCGATGGCGATAATCTGTCGCCTCAACTAGGCGAAGAATGTAGTCGAGAACACGATGGACGATTGGCCTGCATGTCTATACATCAACAATACCCATCTTTGTATCCTTGGATCTCTAGGGTTAGATACACCCAGTTTCACATGCTGAGGTTGCATCAGTGGAATTTTCTCTAAGGAAAAATAAATGAGGATCAAACCATAGTTGAATTTTTTCTTCCTTCCTCCCTTTGCCTTTCTCTATTTTTCTTTCATTTGAGAGAGTACAACTTCAGCCCAATTAAAGACTGTTGGTTCCATACACTCTAGCACATACTTCATATAATATTTGTTTGCTACATGTAGTGTAGCGGTACCAACAAGCTTTACGATCATGAATAAGATGGTTCTCAATGGAAAATCACGAACTTCACAGATGTTTATTTTCCCATCCTTGATAGGCTCTGAACCTAGGTAGAAATGCTACAAAATATAGTCTCTCACCATCTCTCCTCCAATATCAGACCCTGAGAAAGAAATGGGTAGGCCTCTCCTTGAAAAGCCTGTCAGAAAATAGATGTCCTCCACTAAAATTGGAGCCATTTTGTTCCTAATGTGAAATGCCTCAATTGTTGAATCCCATGCACGAATAAGGAACTCAAAAAGTTCCATTTGTTGCCTCATACCTGATAAACAGAAGTACTTTAATAAACCACAATCCCTGAGGGCTCTTACAATACCTGGATCATTAAGAGAAATCATGTTTTTTTATTCATGCTCTCTTTCCCTCCAGGTAATTTTCATTTTAGTCCAATGAATCCCTGAAAAATAACCATAAGACTCATTAGGACCTTTTTCATGCAAAAAATTAGGCAAAATTTGGGTACAATGCAAGAATAAAAAATGTGAATTGCACCCAATGCAAGCTTGGTCAATAGATGGTGTGTTGCATATGCACCTGAGCTTCATTTTGAGTGCATTTCGATGCAATTTCGATGCTCAAGGGTGCGTTTCCCTCTTTTTAAAAATAATTTACCCTAAGGAGCAAAAATCCATAAAAAAATTCAAAGAAATGACTACTGAAAGAAATATAGGGTTTGTGGCACCAACCTGGATCAAATGACGATGAAAACCGTCCATAGAATCGATTGCAATCAACAGCTGAAATTCGAGGGCAAAAATAGGTTCAGAGCTACAAAATGCAAATGGTAACTTTCAAATGGTAAAAATTAATATTAAAACTCTTTTAATTAGTCATTTGATTATTTGAAAATCATATTTATCACTATGACTATGGTTTTATTCAATTTTTATCATGAAACATGTATTTTTAATCCATTTGATGTTGTTATGAATAGGTTTGCAACTGATGAGTAGATTATTCATTCACATTTATTTCAAGAATGATTTGACCACAAATCATACTTTTATCCTTATTTTTCGACCTTTGATAAAAAAGAAAAAGGACTTGAAGCACACTTTAATATCTTTTTCAAGCTTTGATAACAACGAAAAAAGGAACCTCTGGAGTCTTCTTTTAGCTCTTTTCAGACTTTGATAATGTGAAAAGATTGCCGAGCACTTGTCTTTTCGAGCTCATAAAAGTAAATGAATTGATATCTACTCAATATAAGTTTAACCCTTTTCCAGACTGAGATAAATTATTTACGGAAAAGAAAAACCATAGTTGAACATGGCTAGGAGGTTCTCTCAGATATTATTTTACACTTTTTTAGATCTGAGTGAAAACTTTACGAAAAAGAACTTATGGATTTTTCTTTTGTCCTCTTTTTCAATCTCTCTAAATATGAAAAAGGATCAAGATGTCACTATCGTTAGGCTCGTTAAAACATAAAATAGAAATGAGCTTATCGATCATGGAAATAATCGAGTTTCATTCATCGCTAGACTCATTAAATTATTAAATAGTAATACATTATTCACCCAAAGGGTTGAATTATAGATCAAGCATATGTTATCCTCCTCAAGCTTGTTAAAAAATAAAGAGGTACTAGTCGACAAATGAATGGGGAAAATTTGGGAAAGTTAATAGAAATTTTACAGTAGCAGGTCGCTCTTGAGCATGACAACTCACTCCATCATCGTGACTATTTGGGTTGGGAATCTTCTTGAAAGTTCATTCATACCTATGGTTCATCATACCTTCACTTCAGTTTTGGGTCAATGCTGCCAACTCATCTCAGTGTCGCTGATATGTTCAAGAAAATTCATCCAGTTAATACTCATCCTTCTGCAATACTCATAAACCTTCATTCTCATGACAGTCACCCCTGAAAATTGCTATATCAAGTCACATTTTGTCTCTGAAATCAGTAACTCTGATTTTGCAATAAAGTGGCTTCCTGTTGACATCAAATCATCATCCAGGAAGTTTACTTAGAAACATTATCTTCCAGTACCATGAGGCTTGTTACAACATCCACAATATCCTCACTTCCAAAATTTTGACCGAAATATTTTTTTTGGCGTTCGACATCAAATCATCTATTCACACCTTACAAAATGTACTTCTATACCTTTAGAACCATTGACATCAATGGTCATTCTCTCAGGTTTTTTAATAGCTCACATCATTGGCTGGTAATCAAAAATGTATTTCCATGTTCAACTACAAATCATATATTTGCATGGCTAGACTTGTACCCGAATTATCAAGTGAACGAGATAATAAGACCCTAGATCTATTTTCAGCCATCCAGTCTACGATTTTAGGATTTTTGTGCACATCATATATACGGTGACCTTACATACAAATCATCATCTGAACATGGGCCTATGTCTATAGGCATGTCTATATTGGGAAACATTCTATTGTAGACGACTTTCTCCAATATGTACATGTTATTAGATAGTTTATGTGCTAAGCATGGGAATTTCTCCCTCAAAAATTCATGATCAAGAGGATATATCATGATGTAATGTATTGTAAGATTTATGCAGGTCTCCACTCCGCTTCAGTTCCAGCCCATCACATCTTAAAGCATATCATTCAAAAATATTGTTATTATTATCACTTCATGATTTAGGGGGCAGCTATTATAGTTCAATTTTGGCACAATCCCCCATGACGTGGTCAAACTGGACATCATCCTCAGGACCAATGAAATACGGTCTATCATCCCCTATCATTTTAGTTGCTAAATGCCCTAAGAAAAGAACAAACCATTCATGACTTCTATTGCAAGGTTTCCAATATTTGAAGTATATGTTATATCACGTATGAGCTCACCAACGTTTCCTCTCAAGGGACTATCTATGTTTCATATGCATCTCCCTCCATTCAAGGGTGAATTACAATGCACTTCCTGATATTCAAAAGTGCATTGGTCAATTGGGAGCAAAATTCTTATTGTTCCAGAATCTCCACAGGGTCAATGCCTTCTAGAAGATTCCATATATGTCAAACTACGAATCCATGTGTCCATATAACACCTTTGAGCTTAGGAACATGTCTTTCCTATTATTAGAAAGTCATTGATTGAGAAAATACCATCAGTTGCCCTATAAATTGATCACAGATCCTAGTGCTAGGGAAGGAATAATTTTGGTAAAGAAATGTTGTTAGATTCTCAATTAAGAGAGTGATAGAAGTGATATGTTGCTGGTGAGATGTTGATTGTGATGAGGCTGGGATGATGCTAGAGCTAGTGACATCAAATAAATCATTGGTTGTAACCTCCCCCTTCTACTCATTAATAAAGATTGATGTTCATTTTCCCATTTATGTATCTCTTTATGGTTCAATTTCTCATGCAATGGATTCTTAACTGATATACATGTTTCATGTTTAATTGATTTAACTAATTAAGATAAATAGGCATCTGTATATTGCAATCTCTTTGTTGTTAGTGTTTATACTTGCAGGAACTAATCTGGAGATATAAGTTGGATTGGAAGCTACAACAAAAGCAACAGAAGAAGAATGGGAAGTGCTTGGATCATAAGTATGTCCTTCTATATTTCTATGTTTCTATTTATTCTTAGAGAAAGCGTCTGAAAAGTTTTTGATCTGTTGTTCTAAATTCATAGCACCACATTTAGGGAATTTGATTTATCCGTAATTCATAATTCTGCATAACATAGTCCATTGCATTATGTAGAAGCAAAAATACATCCACTTGAAGGTAACTTACCTTGAACAACTCTGGAAATTAAACTGGCTATATTTCTTGCCAAATTTACGTGTTAAGGTTATCGAATTTTTGAGTTAGTTAAGGCCTAGAACATACTTGTTTTCATCATTGTCTTTGCTCCAAAATTAATTCAGAATTTGGCACCAATAGCCTCAGATCCAAAGCCCCGATTTAAAGCTATAGAGGGTTCATTTGAATTAAATTTAGTCTAGATTAAAGGGAGGAATTTCCCTGTAATAGTGCGAAGGCTTGGAACGTGTTTTTCTACTAAAATTTGATGGCAGTATCTATTCCAATTTGTGCGAATATTTCATAAGGATTGAGGATCCTAGAGTGAAGTGTTTGGAGGGGACACAAGGAATTAGATAAGTTTATACATAGACTATTAATGAAGAGAAGACACCTTGTATTAGGATATAAATTGGTGGATGGAAAAACATTTTTCTCAAGGTCTATGTAGTGAATGTGAAAAGCCCTAGTTGGAGGACTGAAAGGCTTCAGTAATATCAATATTTATATATAATAAATAGGTAACGTACCTATTAATGAAAAATAGTGAAATAAGGATAAGGAAAACTTTGGAAGAAGCATAAATCATTGTCATATTAAATTTTTCCTTAAGATAGTGAAAAAGTCGCCTTGAAGAGGATGGAAGACTGAAGTTGGCCAGCATAGCCTGAGATGCAAAAAAGAGTTGTTTTGTGCTTATATTTGTGTGGCTTATCTTCCTTGGACATACGAATAAGTAACAGGCCTGTGGTGACTAGTTTGAGCTTCTAAAGTGACTATTTGGAGGGTTTAATAGGCCCAAAAATGGTTTTAAAAAAGTCTCTTTGGATGTTGAGTTACATATTCTAATAGAAGGAAGAAGGTTGTAGCTTTATGAAGAAGGTTTTTCCTTAAATCAAGGGATGACGTAGGAAACTATTGTGCCCTAAATAGTGGTCATGGAAGATAGAGGTATGTGATATTTGAGGTATGTATATATTTTTTTATAAAGGGTCTACATAAAGTAATGAATTAGGTTTTTTGATGCATGTTTTTAACATAGGGTTTGTATATTTCATCTAGTCAAAATTTGTTGGCATCTAGGGATTGAAAATTCTAGATGGAACTTAAATAGGAAAAACCCTAGTGAGAAATTGTTATGAAACTAGCTCCAAAAATAGAAGAGAAGAGAGATCAACGCCTTAGAAATTGGCCACTTCGACGGGGCAACCTCCAATACATTATATAAATGAACAATTATTGGATGATACAAATGAAAAAACCTCCTTCTATATATAGTGGTCCATGAGGTCCAATATAATCCTAGCTGACCTAACAATAATAATTTAAGGGAACAATAAAAAAATATGGGGGTCACAGGGGCACAACAATAACAATAAGGGGGCTACACTATTAAAAAAAGGGGACTACACTAGTAATATGGGGACCTAACATGTCCCTCTCCTTCAAAAGAGTCTTGTCCTCAATGCTTGAGTAGCTTTGGATGCTTCTCTATAAAATTCTCATCCTCCCATGTAGAATCTTTGGTGGGTAAGTTCTTCCACTTGATGAGATGCTCTGAAATTGATCAATTTCATAGTTGTCAAGTTCTTGTTTCCGTGACTGTTTCAGGTTCCAAAATGATTTTTCCTTCCTCATGAAGTTCTAAAAATATTTTTTGAACTAGAATTGTGTTACCTATAACCTTATTTAAGCATGAAACATGGAAAACTGTATGCACTTGCAAAGAATAAAGAAGCTCCAATTTGTATGCCATAGTACCAATCTTTTGCAACACCTTGTAAGAACCATAGTGTTTTGGTGATAATTTATTATCCTTCTTAGCTTGCTTGAGGGACATTTTTTTTATGGTTGTAGCGGTAAAAATACCCAGACTCCTACATCAAAACTTCTCTCACTGCGATGTTGATCTTCCTATTGTTTCATTCGATTTTGTGCCAAATTTAGGTTATCCTTTAAGAGTTGGAGAACTTGTTGTTGATGCTCGATGTGATCTTCCATTGCTTGCCCCTCATAATTTTCTCTTAAAGATGATGTGATGGATGGTGGATGATATCCATTTAGTTCCATAAATGGGGTCATTTTTGCTGCAGTATAGAAGGAATTGTTACACCACCATTCCGCCAAAGGTAACCACTTGAGCCATTGCGTTTTTTTATTGGATACAAAACAACGAAGATATCCTTCCAAAAATTTGTTCACTATCTCAGTTTGACTATCAAATTGAGGATGATAAGATGAGCTATGAGCTAGTTGAGTACCCAAACAAGAAAATAATTTCGTCCAAAAATTTCCAGTAAAAATGGGATCTTGTCCTGATGATGGGTCTTATTCTAGACCCGAAACGTAGACGCAAAAATGCACACTGTGGAGATTTCGAATTCAGCAACTCAAAAATGGGATTGTTTCCATAAATGTAGTAGAGACTGTACTTGCTTTAAAAGGATGAGATAATTCACAAAAGTGTGCATACTTGGTAATTTTATCAACCACCACCATGATGACACTCCTTCCTTCAGAATTAGGTAACCTATGATAAAATCCATTGAAATCTCCTCCCAACATTGACTTGGAATGGATAAAGGCTGTAGAAGACTCGGGGTCTTAATTCTCTCAACTTTATTTTATTGGCAAACCAAACATTATGCCACAAAATTTTGAATATCAGATTTAAGGTCATCCCAAAAAAATTATTTCTTCACCCTATGGTAAGTTTTTAAAAATCCTGAGTGTCCTCCTAAAGGAGAAGTGTGAAATTCCAAAATAATATTTTATTTTATTTGGGAATTATTAAAAAGATACAAGTTATCTTTGTATCATAATGAATCATTTTTCCAACTAAATGTATCAGATGTACTAGGATCTTGCTTCAAATTTTGAATGAGTGTCCACACTTCTTCATCCTTCTTCCATTCTTGATTCAGTTATCCAATCTGGTTGGACAATAGAAATTTCACAAATCAATGCCTCCACCTCTTCATCCCTTCTTGAGAGTGCATCTGCAACAACATTTAGCTTCCCTTTTTGTAGATGATTTCAAAGTCATAACCCAACATATTTGTGACCCATTTTTTCTGCTCTTCTGAAGATATTCTTGGTTCCAAAAAGTGTTTCAGACTACCATGATTAGTTTTTACCTTGAAGTGCCTTCCCATTAGGTAAGGTCGTCATTTCTTTAGTGCATGTAGTATTTCCAGCATTTCCTTCTCATAAATAGATATTTGTAGATACTTTCCTTTGATTGGATGACTTTCAAAATAATTGGGTCTTCCTTGTTGCATTAAAACAACACCAATTCCATTTCATGAGGCATCACATTCCACAATAAAGGTTTTTGTGAAGTTTGGCATAGCTAAGACTGGTGCTATGCACATTTCCTCTTTAAGATGTTCAAAGGCCTTAGTTGCTTCAAGAGTCCATGAAAATGAATCTTTATTCAATAATGTTGTTAGAGGTGCTATTATTCTCCCATAATTATTAACAAACTTGCAATAATACCCTGTTAACCCAAGAAATCTACGCAACTGCTTTATGGTTGTGGGGACTTTCCATTCCTTAATGGCTTTAATTTTGTTAGGGTCTACCTTAACACCCTTGTGACATACAATATGACCCAGATATTCCACCTCTTGTACTCCAAAGAAACATTTGGATGGTTTTTTATATAATTGTTTCTCTTCCAATAGTTTGAGCACCCTTTCAACATGTTGAACATGATCCTTCCAAGACCTGTTGTAGATTAGTATATCATCAAAAAATACTAGCACAAATTTTCTAAGGGTGGGTTTGAAAATGAAATTCATCAACCCTTGAAATATAGAAGGTGCATTGGTAAGGCCAAAAGGCATGACCAAAAATTCATAATGACCCTCATGAGTTCGAAATGTTGTTTTCAGAATATCTTCAATCTTCATTCTAATTTCATGATATCCTGAACAAAGATCCAACTTGGTAAAATGATTTGCTTCATGTAATTCATCCAATAATTCATCAATCACAGGAATGGGAAATTTATCTTTAATAGTGAGCTTATTGAGCTCCCTATAATATGGACACATGCACCATGATCCATATTTCTTGTGCACCAATACTACTGGGGCCGAGAAAGAACTTTGAATAGGTTGAATTATACCAGCCTCTAACATTTCTGCAATCATACGTTCAATTTCGCTCTTTTGGACATAAGGATATCTGTAAGGCCTGATGTTTGGAGGAACACTTCCTGGAATCAAATGAATAGAATGATCATGATCACGAATAGGTGGGAGTACTTTGGGAATATCAAACACCTTGGAATGATTTTCCAAGACTTTTTGGAGATATGGAGAAATAGATGATTTTGATGTTGGAACTTCTAGTGAGCATAATTGTGCATTTACACCTCGTTGTTATTTCTTCAGAAGCTTTGTCAAGACAATAGAGCTTATTATCCTTCCTATCTTCCCTGTGATACCCCGTAATTCGATTTCCTTTCCTTCTGAAAAAAAAATTCGAGAAAAGTTCTTGAAAATTAAAAGCTACCATCCCCAAAGATTGTAACCATTGTACTCATAGTACAACATCAACACCTCCCATTGGAATGGAAATAATTGGACTATTCAATACATATTCCCCAATGGTTAGCTTGATATTATGGCATTTTCCAGAGCAATTTATAGTTCCTCCATTTGCAACCATCACTTGACATTCTGGTGCTAGGTATAGGAAAAAATTCAATTCCTTGGATACCTCACAATGAATAAAATTATGTGTGCTACCTGAATCAATCAACACTGTTACCTTTTTCTTTTTGATATGTCCTTCTATCTTGAGAGTTTGAGGCATGGTAATTCCTACCAATGCATTACACGATATGGTCAGACTCGTTTATTCTTCTTCTAGTGTTGGTTCCCGGTGTATATCCTCTTCTTTTGAATTTTCTTGTTCATTTTCTTCCTCCTCTTCACAATCTATGTAAAATAATTTCTTCTCAGCACACTTATGACCTTTAGTGTATTTGCTATTAGAACTGTAGAAAATCCCTTTTTCTCTTTTTTCTTCCAATTGTTGTGGTGTCAACCTTATAGGTTATGGAATTCTAGGAGTAGCAATACTTCCATATTTATAGATGTGAGTGGTAGGCTTCCTTGTCGCCATAATTTTACATTCAATTTTTATTTCCATCTCCAATGAATCAGGTTCCCAAACGCGCACTTAATGTTGGATGTTATCCTTTAAAGTCCCTATGAAGACATCAATCTTGTGTTCCTTTGGAATATCAGTTACTCTTATATTCAATTTTTGGAAGTCCTCAATGTGCTCCACCACTAAACCCTTTTGTTTGATATTTATCAATTGGCTAAAGAAGGTGTTTCTCTTTCTATCTTCATAATGTGCTATCATTTCCTCCATAAAAATGGACCAAGTGACAATTTTTTTTACGAGAGAAAAACCATCGATACCATAGAAATGAATTTTGTTCTAAATGTAAAGTTTCAATGCGTACCTTTTGTGTGTTTTGCACATTATTGAGATCAGAATATTGCTCCATCTGTAGTATCCATGTTACGGGATCCTTGCCATCAAACTTCCTCATATCCATCTTTGGAATATGTTGGTTCTTCTATCCAAGA
The DNA here is from genome assembly GCA_034641835.2 of Pinus albicaulis. Classification (NCBI taxonomy): domain Eukaryota; kingdom Viridiplantae; phylum Streptophyta; class Pinopsida; order Pinales; family Pinaceae; genus Pinus; species Pinus albicaulis. Next base: position 683,672,692 of record CM076572.1, on the reverse strand, counting down.
TTATAGTTTATGAAATCATGATTAACATTTATTTTTTTCTCATCATGAGTTTCCTCTACTATCTTTTCGGCATTAGGAAACATTTCTTGTATCAACTTTGTCAAACATTCCATGTGTACATTTAGATCATTCTTCATGTTTTCCATGTTGTATTTCATGTTTTCCATGTTTTCATTCACGTCATCGATATTAGCTTCCATGCCAAATTCCATGCCATCCATCTTAGCTTCCACGTCTTTCTTCAAAGCTTCCATTTCATTTTTTTGCTCTTTGCGAGAGAAAAATTTGGTGCACTTGCTCTTGTAATTTTGATATGTCATGTTGCAATTATTCATCTTCATGAGTCATAGTAGAGACTTATAATGTATTAATGGGTGTTGAATTCTTTTTTAGGAGGAATTTTATAGCCGAATACTAATATTTGTTCTACAATATTCCTTGCAGTCAATTCAAACTGATTTTGCACACGACTTATGCAATTCGAAAAACAATACACACCTTTTTATTGATTTCGAGGAGCTTGATATTGAAACTGAATTATCTCTGTGATTTTAGATGTTCAATATCTGAAATTTGGCCCTATAGTAGCCCTCTGAATCTTCTTTCAATTTTCATAGGTCTCACTAGATTTGGATTTTTCAAGGCAAAGTTATGCCCAATCTCCCACAATGACCTAATTATGGACTAGTTCAATAGAGAGAAATTTTATGGAGTGCCATGTGTCACTGTTTCCTCCTTCAGCTCTGAAATTGATATAAAGGAAACTACAGTCCATGTGCTTGCAACCACTCCTTACGTAATTCCAATTCGATGCTCAGAGTGAGAGTTATGATGATTTTCTCAGGGTCACCTCTTTGAGATGAAATTCAGAAGCCTGACACAACACTAACTTCCACAGATCATATCTCCGAAAATATTGTGAATAAAGCTCTGAAAAATTTCCACGATGTTCCTCCTGATTTTTCCTTTGATTTGTAAAAATTTCAGCTTCTAAACCCTCGTAGAAAAATAGTTATTGCGAAAATTCCACGATGACCTGTTTAGGTTAAATTCAGGAGCTTGCAAAAAGCCATAACTTCCAAAAATCATATCTCCAAAAATGTTATGAACCAAGGTCTGAAACTTTTCCACAACGTTCTTTAGGATTTCGGCTTCATGCTGTAAAAATTTCACGTTCTAAACCTTCGTAGAAAAAACATTATAGATAAAATTCCATGATGACCTGTTTGAGCAACGAAACCCTAGAATCCAAAGCTCTGATACCAAATGTTATGAAACCAGTTCCAAAAATAGAAGAGAAGAGAGATCAATGCCCTAGAAATCAGCCACTTCAAGGGGTAAACCTCCAATACATTACATAAATGAACAATTCTTAGATGATACAAATGACAAAACCTACTTCTATATATAGGGGTCCATGGGGTCCAATATAATCCTAGCCGACCTAACAATAATAATTTAAGGGAACAATAATAACACTATGGGGGTTACATGGGCACAACAATAGTAATAAGGGGGCTACACTAATAAAAATAAGGGACTGCACTAGTAATATGGGGACCTAACAGAAACCCTAATCTATTTTTTCCCTTATAGAAACCCTGACATCCAACATATAGGGCTTTATAAAATAATATAGGACATAGTAAAGGTGGAATTGGTTGAAATCTAGGGTTTCACATCAAAACTCTAGGATTAATGTTTCTTGAAAAAGGATAAAGTAATTTAGGGTTTGTACTTAAGAACCGTAGGAATCGACCTTATTGGAAAACCATGGAAACCATAGATTGACTGGATTGACATCATGCTCATGTATCTGTAAAATTTTCTTATTTGTACTTAATATTGCAGGTGAAATAAAGATGAGAAGGAGGGAAGAAGAAAATAAATTATAATTCTTGATTATGAATCCTTGGAAATTATGAGCATGATGGAGGGAGGGAAATGTAAGAACACTAAATAAACTAATGCTAATAGGGTCATTAAAAGAGTAAGCATGTATCATTGTGTGGTTTTAGTATGGCATCATAGATAAAAGCATGTGAGGGTAGCATATTTAAAGTCTAATTGTTTGAATTTATTGAAATCATCCAATCCTTTACGAATGAAAAACTTGGGGACCATTATGCATAAATGTCCATCCACACATTTTATAACATTATGTTAGAGGAAGTCATTTTTCTAAGATAGATCAGCATGATCCTATAAGAGTCTTTATCTTGGAAGACTCTTGGAAGAATCATTATGACAAGATTAGTATGTATTCCATATTGTATGGAAACAATACTCTCAAAAGTATGAAGGAATGCAGTTGGTAAAGTTGCAAGCTCATTTTTTAATACATTTAGCTAGATGATTGTGTGAAAGATTAAGAATTAATTTTTGAAATAACTTTTGGGCTGGATTCATATAATCCTCGAAGAAATTTAGTGATAATTTATGCACGGTGAATCTTTCATTTGGTTATATGATGCATAAGAGGGTGAATTTGACTTAATCTGAATGGATAAGAATATTAAAGACTTTATCACTAGAATAAATGCACACACACACACACACACACACACACACACACACATATATATATATATATATATATATATATATTAGTGATCAACATCTATTATAATATCTAGAAGAAAATGGTAACTTGGTAAAAAAAAAAATTATCCTTTGGCACTCTAATGCATGAAGGAAAAATCGTACGGAGATGGACCTTGAAGATGTTGATCATGAAAAAGTTGTTAGGTCCCTATAATACTAGTGTAATCCCCTTATTTTTATTATTAGTATATTCCCCTTATTTTTATTTTTATTTTAGCTCTCCATTATTATTTTTATGTAGTCTTTTATTGTATTGTGACCCCTTAGACTCCTATATCTATCGACGAGGACTTGTCATTTGCATCATCCAAGAATTTTTCATCTGTTTCAAGTAAATTGGGTTCCCCCCTCGAAGAGGATGTTTATAAAGTCTTCAATATATATTTTCTTCTATTTTTTGATTTGGTTGCATAAAATTTGGTATCACAACTTTGGATTATAGGGATTTGCTGCTTCAAACAAGTAATCTTGGAAGTTTCTCTATAAAACAAATTATAGGAATATTCAGAAGTGGAAATTTCAATCACGTGGAGATGAAATCATGGTGAATTTTTTTTTTTAATTTTCCAATCTTACCTCACTATATTTTATGATATATGGTCCGAATAAATTATGGTTTTTTCATGCTCCATAATTCAATCTCAAACAAGTGACCTGGGGAAAATCGTCATATATTTCTTCTCAAGAATAGGGTTTGGATTCCATAAAATGTGAATGAAATTTAATTAACTTTGTTTTTCTCTTGTATTAATTTCATGGCCAAAGGTTGAAACAATGACATGTGGCATCTTGTACAATTTTTCTCTACTGAACGAGTCCATAATCAGTTCATCATGGGAGATTTGCCATAAATTTATATTTGTGAATCCAATATTGGTCTGACTTTTAGTGTTGGAAGTATGACCAATATTTCTACTACAAGACCAAATTTCAAACCTTGGGAGTCTGAAATTTCAAAGATACAACAGTTTCAATATCAAGCTCCAAAAATCAAGAAGAAAAAGGTGTGTATTTTTTTAAATTTGCATAAGTTTTTTTTTGAAAAATTAGTCTAAATTAATTCAAATGGAATAGTAATGCATAAATATCATTTTTTGGTTTGACTCAAAACAAAAAAAAATGGATACTTTCAGTAAGCAACCAGAAATATCTACTATGAGACATAAAGAAGAGGAAGAAATGCAACATGATATATCAAAATTATGTGACCAAGTGCAAAGAATTTCTTTCTCGCAAAGGGTAACCAAAAATTAAATGGAAGCTAAGATGGATGGTTTGAAGAATGGTTTAAAATTATAAAAGGAAGATTTTAAGCATGGATTAAAAGCAAACATGGAAGGTTTGAAATATGAGTTAAAAGTAGACATTGAAGGTTTGAAGGAAGATTTGTCAAATTTGCTACAAGAAATGCTTCCAAATGGCAAAAAGGTATTCTATGAAACTCATGATGAGAAAAAAAGGAATGTTAATCATGATTTTAGATACTCTAACTTTGGATTCAATACCAACCACATTCCAAATATCAATATGAGGAATTTTGATGGAAATTATCTGGTAACATGGATACTACATATGGATAAGTATTTTGATATACATGATGTGCAACATATGCAAAAGGTACGCATTGCATATTTATATTTAGAACCTAATCAGTTTGTATGGTATCGATGGATTTGTTCTCTTAAACCACTCATCACTTGGTGAATTTTTATGGAGGAAATGATAGCACATTACTAGGATACAAATAGCAACACCTTCTTTAACCAATTGATAAATATAAAAAAAAATGGTTCAATGGGAGAGCACATTGAGGATTTCAAAAAATTGAATATCAGGGTAACTAATATTCCAGAGGATAATATGATTGATGTCTTCATAGGGACTCCAATGGATAACATTCAACATGAGGTTTGCCTTTGGGAACCTGATTCATTGGAGAAGGAATTCAAGTAGGTAAGAAAACTTGAAAGCAAAATTATGACATCAAGAAACTCTACCACTCACAACTATAAATATGGAAGTCTTGTTGCTCCTAGCCTTCCACAACCTACAAGGTTGACACCACAAAAATTGGATGAAAAAAGATTAAAAGGCATTTTTTATAGTTTTGATACAAAATACACTAAATTTCATAAGAGTTCTAAGAATAAATAATTTTATATAGATTGTGAAGGGGAGGAACAAAAGGAACAAGAAAAATAAAAAGAAGAGGATATACACTTGGAACCAACCTTGGAGAATGAAGAAATGAATCTAGCCATATATTTTAATGCATTGGTGAGAATTAACACTCTTCAAGCTCTCAAGATAGAAGGATGTATCAAGAAGAAAAGGGTAATAGTGTTGATTGATTCAGGTGTTACACATAATTTTATTCATTGTAAGAGAGTCAAGGAATTGAATTTCTTTTTATACCTATCACTAAAGTGTTAGGTGATGGTTGAAAATGGAGGAACTATAAATTTCTATGAAAAGTGTCATAATGTCAAGCTAACCATGGGGTAGTATGTATTGAATAGTCCAATTATTTCCATTCCAATGGGTGGTGTTGATGTTGTACTAGGGGTCCAATGGTTACAGTATTTGGGGACAATAAATTTTAATTTTCAAGAACCTTTCTTGAATTTTTTTGGGAAGGAAAGGAAGTTTAATTAAGCTGTCTTAATGCCCATATTCTTACATTTGCACCCTTGGTCACATAAAACCATATAAATAGGTCTTGGAGAGAATTGTTAGCCCCCAACTTTATATCCCCAAAAAAATACAATGGAGCATGTTTAGAGACTACTAGGGTTCATTCCTCAGGATTACATGTCCATGTGGGACCATATTCTGATTATTTTTCCTATGCCACCTCATGCACCAACCTATATTCCACTGTGTCCCAGTGCATTTTTGCCCCAGTGTTTAAACTCTCAGCTTTTTTAGAAATAATCGAGGTGCCTGGACTTTTGGGGACTAGGGTGATGTCCCAATGCTAACATGTTTGCCACCTATGCAAGGGTGCCACGTGTCACTCATTGAGTGGTGTTTCATATCACTTTTTTTTGGCACACTTGGCCACCCAAAAAATGCCAAATATGCATGCCACATCTCACATCCCTATAGTCCATGTCATGCTGATGTCACAATGAAAATATGCCTTCTTCCAATAAGATCACGAAAGGTATCATTTTTTGATTGGTCCATGCTATCAAGGATGTTGTAACATTTTCTTAGAAAAGTAATCAAGTTACATTTTTCTGAGATTTACCAGAAATATGTCAACTTTATTGGGTATTCTCATGCATATCATTACGAGGAATAATGTGTCTATCATGTGTGTCAAGGGTTCGCAATAAATGTTTGTGGAATATGTCCTAATGGAAATGGGGAAGTGGATCAACACCTTTTGATATTAGAAAATATACCAAGCTTCAAAACCTTCGGGCTATTAGCTCACACTCATGCAAGCAAAGATATACCACAAGAATTGAGTTACTTGTTTGGATTCTTCAATAGTTGAAACATATATAAATTGTGAGAGAGTTCTTAAAACCAATTTGGCCTTTCTTTTATTTCTAAATCCAACACTTATTGGTTAAATAAAAATTTTAATTTTAAATGATTTCAATTTTATAAAAATGTTATTATAAAATAATTTATTTCAAATATAAAAGTTTGGTAAATTGAGATGGTGTTTCGCATACAACTTTTTATACAAAGTTCATCCAGGTCAAATGATACCATACATCAAGCCAAGCAGGTGCTCCAAGGGAGAAATCGACAAGTTACATGGTGAGCTCAATGTGTCAAATTTACTTTGATATTTCTTGCTATATAGCTATATAGAACACACGATATATCAATTTACTGCACGTGTGGGATAAAGTCTTGTGGAAAGTACAAAGAATGCTACAACAAGGGTGATGGTTGGCAGAATGATGGGGTGGTTCTACTTTATAGAAGTTCATCGATATACATTTCTGAGACATTAATCTAATGCAAACAATATTATAAGGAAATGGGAGACTATGAGTAGAAAATGGACAAAATCATGATGATGTTGTAACATTTTCTTAGCAAAGTAATCGAGTTAAATTTTTTTGAGCTTTTCCAGAAGTATGTCAACTTTATTGGGTATTTTCATGCATATCATTATGAGGACTAATGTGTCTATCATGTGTGTCAAGGGTTTGCAATAAATGTTTGTGGAATATGTCCTAATGGAAATTGGGAAGTGGATCAACACCTTTTCATATTAGAAAATATACCAGGCTTCAAAACCTTCGGGCTGTGAGCTCACACTCATGCAAGCAAAGATATACCACAAGAATTGAGTTACTTGTTTGGATTCTTCAATAGTTGAAACATATGTAAATTGTGAGAGAGTTCTTAAAACCAATTTGGCCTTTCTTTTATTTCTAAATCCAACACTTATTGGTTAAATAAAAATTTTAATTTTAAATGATTTCAATTTTATAAATGTGTTATTATAAAATAATTTATTTCAAATATAAAAGTTCGGTAAATTGAGATGGTGTTTTGCATACAAATTTTTATACAAAGTTCATCCAGTTCAAATGGTACCATGCATCAAGCCAATCAGGTGCTCCAAGGGAGAAATTGACAAGTTACATGGGGAGCTCAATGTGTCAAATTTCCTTTGATAGTTCTTGCTATATAGCTAAATAGAACACACGATATATCAATTTACTTCACGTGTGGGATAAAGTCTCATGGAAAGTACAAAGTATTATACAACAAGGGTGATCATTGGCAGAATGATGGGGTGGTTATACTTTTTGGAAGGTCATCAATATACATTTTTGAGACATTAATCTAATGCAAACAATATTATAAGGAAATCGGAGACTATGAGTAGAAAATGGACGAAATCGATGATGATGGTTTCTTTTAATCGACAACCCATCAAATTTGATTTTCGGTACAATTTTATTCAACCAAAATCTCATCAAATCTATGGTTGAAGTTTAATAGCGTACCTCCTGTATTCTCGAATTTTAATGGAGGGAGGGGGTCCACAATTTGTGGCTTTCTCAAATCCACTTTTGATTACATGGCAACACTTGATCAATTGAGGACCTTTTTTCTTAAAGCCAAATACAACTAGGGACCCCCTCCAAATTTAAATTATGTTTTTTTCAATAATTTTCTGCCAAATCTCATGACCAAGGAAAGTAAAAACAACTTTCCTGGGTGGATTTTTGTGTTTTTTGAGTGTTTATTACAAACATTAATAGTATTGATATACATCAAATTGGTAATTATTTTTTGGAAATTATAGTAGATAGTTTTCCATTGCTATCTCTGAATATGAATGTTTGTTGGATAATCTAGTAGCAACAACATTTTATAGACTAGCATTTGATCTTTGTCTCATGGGCTTAATTGCATTGTCTAAAATTTCTAGACTGTTGGATAAGGGAAAGAAGATGGGTGGTGAGATTGTTGGTGTACATGCATGTAGATTAGCTTTAGTTCAACTCTAGATATTGCATGTGATGTGCACTTGTCTTTAGCTAGTTAACTCGAGTGTTGTACATGCACATAGTTAGCCTTAATTAGCTTTAGTTAAACTCTAGATATTGAATGCGATGTGCACTTGTCTTTAGCTAGTTAACTCGAGTGCTTACATGTGGTGTGCACTTGGCTTTAGTTAGTTAACTCTAGTGCTTGCATGTGGTGCATGTGCACATTAACAGAACATAAAGCACACTTAGCTTCAGTTAGATTTAATTATCCATATTTATTGCACGTACAACTAAGTTTAAGTTATTTTCTTTTATGTATTGATTCTAAAACTAATATTGATGAATTAATTTCATTCGTAATTCTAGTTTTTTTTTATTTTTCAACTTGGAAAGTTTGCGCAATTATTCTTTAGCTAGATCACTATTGTGCTCTAATAATTTTACATGGTATCAGAGCTACAAGGGTTTGGAGAAGTTGTATGAACAATGTTTTGTAGGTTTGAAGAGCATATAACTGGAAATTGTTCAAAGATTTGATTTGTAGATCAAAATATTGGAGAATTTCCGCAATGGAGTTCTCATCTTCATCGATTCTTACTCCATATAACTACTTCCAATGGAAGTTAGAGATTTTGCTTCACCTCAGAGGCAAAGTATTGTATAAGATAGTTATGAATATGAAAGCTGAACCCAACTTTGTCATTGAAAAATCCAAATACTTCAACAGGATGGGTGAGCCTTTTGGTCCTCTATTGTTGTCCATATCTTTAGCATTGTGTTTCCATGTGGAAACATGCAAGACTCCGAATGAGGTTTCGACAATATTGGAGAGTTTATTTGGAAAGTAGGATGAAATGCGGGCTCATATTCTCAAAAATGAGCTAAATTCCTTAGATCCAAATAGCTTTGAGAACATTTAAGATTTATTTAAGAAATTTAAATCATTGCTTCTACAACTACATGCTTGCAGGATTGATAAATAAAAACAGAAAGGTCAATTGATCGTTTCTATTTTTTCTAAACTAGGCCCTGAATATGCTGTTTTCATTTCCACATTTTATACAGTTAGACTTGCAACTGGAGAAAAATGTAAAATGCCCAAAATTGACGCATTTATTGAGTCTCTTATTCATGAGCAAGATAAGATCATAAAAATGGGTTCATTAGAGTCTCCAAATGCACATGAAATTTCCATGTATGAGAAATTAAAGTCCAACTCGAAACCAAATCAGTAATACAAAGGCAAAGGAAAGGCAAGAGATCTAGATCCAAGAAAAGGAGGAAATCCAAAACCTCGAGATGATTCTTCCAGCTCCAAGGGTAAGAAAGGAAAGAAAGGAAACTTCAAGTGTCCTTATTGTAATAAAGGTTATCATCCTGAATCCTCTTGCATGTAGAATACTATTAATCTGATGGCAAAGACTCTTCAGCAAAATAATCTTGGTCATCACATTCCAGAAAGTACTAAGAAGAAGATGGAGGAAAAACCATCAGAAACAAGGGGTAATGGGCATGCTTTGATTTCTCTTCATTCTACACCACAAGAATGGATCATCGATTCAGGAGCTTCACGTCATATGGCTTCTTTAAATGAATCCTTTTCTTCTCTACATGCATACTCAAGACCTCCTATTCTCATGGGGGACAATTCTGCAGTTGAAGCAACTGAACAAGGAAGAGAGAAATTTTAAGATGGAATTTTTGAGAATGTCTTGCATATTCCATTTCTTTATGTGAATTTTCTTTCAATGTATCAGATGACACACACAAGTACTGGAAGGAAAGTGAAATTTAACCTGGATTCTGTGAACATTTATGACATGAAAACCAACTTGAAGATTGCATCTGGCAAGGTGTAATATTCCTAATTAGTCATGAGCTAACTGGAATATACAATTTTTTTTTATTTCTTTGTTTAAAGAATAAGAGGGAAAAGGATTAAATCAATGCCAAATGTGAAAGAGACAAATCTTGGCAGCTTAATTGAAGCACCCTTGGTGTGAAAGGGGCTAGATCACTTTGACTAGGTCAACCTTGACCAAATCAACAAGTTATCATGGAGGAGTGGTCATCAATGAGGGACAAAACAATTTTATAAGGAGATGCTTTGTGTGAATGTAATGATCTTTTTGGATGGGGCTTAGGGTTTGCAAGGTCACATTTTATTTAAGGAAGAGGATGGAAACCATATGTGGGTTGTTGATGTATATTATATTTCTAAATATATGGTTTCTTTGGACATATATCTTTCTCTTGTTGTTTAGTTGAGATAGAGTTCTTTTTAGCAGAGGGTGTTCCTGATCAGGAATCCCACCTCTTCCATTAAGGAGCTCTTGGAGGAGTATTGGACTAAATTTTCCACTATCTAGCTTAAGGCCAAGCTTCTTCTTTCAACTACAGTGCAGATCATGTTGAGGGTTTGGTTGTTTTTGAAGGTTGCAGCAAGTGGTGATTAGATCTCTAGATCTAGGCCATCTCATTGCTTATTTTCAGTGGAGGAGGCTTCCTTTCCATTGGGAGGACAGTATTGAAGGCCATTGAGCATATTTTTAGATCTTGGCATCAGGCCAACCATATTTTGATCCCTACAGCACAATTTTCCTTTAGATCTAAGTTATTTCTGTAGGAGGAGTTGTAGGGTGGTTTAGCACACCATTTGGAGAGTTGATTTTCAAGTGAAGGGGATCTACTTGTCACTTTGAGGATCTACTGGGGGAGGCTATTGTATTGATCATATCAGATCAGCCACACTTTCCAGATCTGTATTTTTTAGTAGATCTGCAGTCTTAGATCTCAGATCTACAACTTGTACTTGGTGTTTTGTTGAAACCCCTTGAGGGGTTCTTTAAAGGAGCTTGTATAGTGCATGGATTTGATATAGATCTAAATTTTGAGGCACATATCAACTCTATATCTGAAGTATAATCATTTTCTGTAGCAGAGCTAATAAAATAACGTTGTAAGGGTCTTATATCTTTTCTACATGATTGCAGCACCTCTTATTGAGGGATTTTGTTCATTGGAGGCTTGTATTTCCTGTTATGCATCTTATGGCCCATTTCTTATGTACATTTTTATATTTTAATAACATATTAAAGGTCTCCATATTGGCCTCTTACTTTTTAAATGATGATCTTCAACATTGTTCCAATGTTTTGCACTATATTCATGATTTTCCCATTTGGGAATATTACAGTGGTATCAGAACATAATCTTGGCACAGCCTGTGCATTCTAAAAGACAATATATCATCTGAAGAAGCATAGCCTCTTACTGATAGAGAGAAGAGGTATTAAAGAAAAAGACACATAAATTTTGATTATACAGATGAGAAAGAAGACAATGGTAAAACCCCTTTATTTGAAGGTGAAGATGAAGAGAAGGGGTTCTCTAAGATCCTTCTTAGAGCCATGCCAGACATTGCTAGAGAGATAAAAGAGATGAGAATGAAAATATTCAAGGAATCCCCCAAAGTATTTCATCATGGAGAAGGCTCTGGCATGTCTCATCACTGGAATGATAAACCATTGCATCAACCACAAGTTTCCCAACACTCTACTATGCATACATTTTTGGCTGTGGGAAATGAAGGGTTTGAGGAGAAAGAATCCCTTGAAGACTATTTTATGGAGTATGAATCTCAAACTTGGATATTTAAGGATCACTTTTGTTTTCAGGATTTTTTTCAAATAAAGGACAATATAATACCAAGGCATCATCATAGAAGTGGTGGATTCATTCAGAATCATGATTGACATCACACTATGGGCAGATTCTTTTTTCCCAATTTTGATGGGTCATCCAAGTGCACTGCCAAAACATGGGTAGAGAAACTTGACATCTACTTTAATTTGAACAAGGTTCCAGAAATGGAAGCAATTAATATTACAGTGCTGCACCTTGAAGGTGAAGCACATGACTGGTGGTTCCATGGCTTGTCTACATTGGGTCATGCCAATGTGACTGCTTATTCAACAGTTCACTAGAAGGCTGATGGAAAGATTTGAAAGAAGATATCTCGAAGCCCCATTCATGGGGCTTTCAAAGCTAAAAAAATTAGGTAATGCAGAAACTTACATCTCTAAATTTTTAAGACTTTATGTTATGGTTCCTGATTTATCAGCAACAAGAAGGGTGTACATGTTCATTGATGGGTTGGATGAACCTCTTCATGGGTTAGTTAATTATACCAAGCCCACTACCCTAAAATATGCCATTGAAAGGGGTAGATACCTTCAATATGCCTTTCCAAAAAAAAAAGGCAACTTTTCAGCACAAGCCCTCTTTTCCATCAAAGGGAAAAGAAAAAAAGGTTGCTCCTTCAAAGGAGAGCCAATATAAAAAACCTCTTGATGATGATGTCTGGAAAGACTTGAGGAGGAGGAATCTTTGCTTCAATTTCAAAGAATCATGGGCGCATGGACATATATTTGCAGCTAGAAAAGCACATTACATAGAGGTCTTCTCAGATGATGAGGAGGAATAAGAAGAGGAACCAAGAAGAGGTCACAGTGTTGACACTACAAGAGATGAACCAACACCATCAGTAGATGGGAATGGAGCATTTTATCCTATTGGACGGGCTATTGCATCTTTTAGAGGAGTACCTAAGTACTTGACCTTAAGAGTTCAAGGTTCCATCTTGAATCAGAGGGTTTCTGTTTTGGTTTATAGTGGGGCTACCCACAATTTTATTGATGCCCAACTAGTGCAAAGGAGTGAAATACCCACTGATGCTTTTGAGGGGTTGTTTTGGTCCTAGGAGATAGAAATATGCAATGCATGTATTATGTTCCATCATTATCAGTCACCATGGGAACATATACATTGATTGATCACTTCTTTGTGGTTCACATACCTGACACCAATGTGATATTGGGTGTTCAATGGCTGACTACTTTCGGGAAAGTCACCACTGATTGGGAGGCTTTGCAGATGGAATGGGTGGATAAAAAGAGTGGTAAGCCTAAAATTATCAAGGGCATGCATAAATATCTCTCACATACAACTTCTAGATAGAAAACATAGATGGATTTGCACAGTGGAAGCAAGGACCTTACATTCCCATCTATTATGCTTATGATATTATTGCATGGGACACTATTATTTAGTGGCAAACCACCTGGGAGGCTACGTGATTCAGATTTTTTGAGATATGTCTCACAACATGATGCTCCAAGCATAGATAAAGGAGGTATGGGAGCATTAGAATACCATTAGATAGCGTTGGGAGTATTGGGTAGGCTCAAGAAGGAGGGAGACATTCTCCCAACATCATTATTACCCACTCTCATTTCAGTTTTTGCGTTGTGGGAGGAGAAGCATGGAAGGAATGACCTTCCAACATGTACCTTTGGCATGGGAGATTTCAAGGAGGAGATCATCCACATGACAGATGTTCTTTGTGATAGATCATCAGCACTGCCACCATGGGAGATTGATCCATGCTGGAAATCCCAAATGTTGGTGGATTATTCCAAGGATCTTCACACATGCATGATACTAGATTACTAGCTACATGAAGAGGGATATTCAGTCCAATAAGGAGTAATATATTATCATGGTAAGATCTTCTTATCTAGAGCCTCCAAGCTCAAGGAGAAGTTGCTACAAAGGGCTTATGAAGAGTTCTTTTTCAGCCACACATATTCCATGAAGTCCTACAACACTATCATGAGAAGCTACATTTGGAAGGGCTTTGAAGAGGAACTATATCAGCATTTTTAAAGATTCATGAACCATGTGGAGTTTGGGTATAAACATAACTCTATTAAGGATTTAAATCAGCCACCTCTTTCCTCTTTTCGGATGAGAGGAGATAGATCTATGCACCACTCCATTTGTTTAAGGAGGAATTTTGGTGAAGAATATTCTCATGTAAATAATGTTTTATTTGATGAATATATGCATTAATTTACCATGTGTATGCAGGCCATAGCTCCAAGGAGGATCACTATATCATATAAAATTAATGGCCAACTTTGGGCCACAAAATTTTCTGAACATGGCCACTCCCTTGGAGATCAAAGGGAAATTTTGTATCATTGTGGGTACATTCCTAAGGCACCAAATATTTCACACTTTCAGCTATGGTGTGATGACTTGGGAAGAAATTAAGTGGTGGGGAAACCACTTACCACATCATGATCTGATGCAATCACGAGATTTACTATGCTAGTTCCACATGCGAGACTATGACCCACCTCCATATGCACAAATTTTTGTTTGTATGTATTTGATTTTGATCCCATACATTGATGATGTGCTTATACTTTTTATGGGGATGTATGGATGGAGGATGGGAGGTATTCATGTGCCCTATGGGATGGAGATTCTCCATGTTCACTATGCTATATGTTTTAGGGATAACATTGGGAAAACAATGTTTGTTTCATTTGAACTATTGTCTCCTTATGGGATGGATTATTTTCATCTCATGAGAACTTTGGAGGAATAATTCATGGAGGGATGGATTGGTGAACACTTAGCTTATGAGGGAAGCTTACCACATGTTGGTGTCACCAATGATGGAGGTTTGCAGTACTCACCTTGTCATTTTCTTGAGGACAAGCAACATTTTGGAAGGGAGGACTGTAATATTCCCAATTAGTCATGAGCTAATTGGAATATACAATTTTGTTTTATTGATTTTTTTAAATAATAAGAGGGAAAAGGAGGTCCATAATTATCCTTAATAATGAATAAATCAATGCCAAATTTGAAAGAGACAAATATTGGCAGCTTAATTGAAGCATCCTTAGTGTGAAAGGGGATGGATCACTTTGACTGGGTCAACCTTGACCAAATCAACAACGTTGTCATGGAGGAGTGGTCATCAATGAGGGACATCACAGTTTTATATGGAGATGATTTGTGTGAATGTAGTGATATTTTTGGATGGGGATTAGGGTTTGCAAGCTCATATTATATTTAAGAAAGAGGATGGCAGCCATATGGGGGTTGTTGATGTATATTATATTTCTAAATATATCGTTTGTTTAGACATATATCTTTCTCTTGTTGTTTAGCTGAGATAGAGTGTTGTTTAGCACAGGGTGTTCCTGATCAGGAATCCCACCTCTTCCATTGAGGAGCTATTGGAGGAGTCTGGCTTAAGGCCAAGCTTCTTCTTTCAACTACAGCGCAGATCCTATTGAGGGTTTGTTTGTTTTTGCAGGTTGCAGCAAGTGGTGATTAGATCTCTCGATCTAGGCCATCTCATTGATTATTTTCAGTGGAGGAGGCTTCCTTTCCATTGGGAGGATAGTATTCAAGGCCATTGAGCATATTTTCAGATCTTGGCATCAGGCCAACCATATTTTTATCCCTACAATGCAATTTACTTCTAGATCTATGTCATTTCTGTAGGAGGAGTTGCAGGGTGGTTTAACACACCATTTGGAGAGCTAATTTTCAAGTGAAGGGGATATGCCTTTCACTTTGAGGATCTACTGGGGCAGGCTATTGTATTGATCATATCATATTAGCCACACTTTCCATATCTATATTTTTCAGTAGATCTGCAGTCTTAGATCTCAAATCTACAACTTGTACTTGGTGTTTTGCTGAAAACCCTTGAGGGGTTCTTTAAAGGAGCTTGTATAGTGCATGGATCTGATATAGATCTAACTTTTGAGGCACATATTCGCTCTAGATATGATGTGTAATAATTTTTTTTATCAGAGCTAGTAAAATAATGTTGTAAGGGCCTTCCATATTTTTTACATGATTGCAGCACCTCTTATTGAGGGATTTTGTTCATTGGAGGCTTGTATTTCCTGTTATGCATCTTATGGCCCATTTCTTATGTACATTTTTCTGTTGTAATAACATATGAAAGGTCTCCATATTGGCCTCTTACTTTTTAAATGATGATCTGCAACATTTCTCCAACATTTTGCACTATATTCCTACTTTTCTCATCTGGGAATATTACACAAGGTAAATGATCAATCTCGTCTGTATACATTTTCTGATTTTGTTTCTCAATAAGATTCTATTTTTCTACTTATGCATGTAAATAAAGAAATTATGATTTTTCACGATAGATTTGGGCACTTTAATTTTAGATATATGCAGCAAATTAGCAAGCAAAGGATGGTCAAAGTATTGTCAACCATTGAATTTTCAAATGGTGTTTGTAATGGATGTGCTCTTGGAAAGAATCCTCAAGACAAGTTTGAGAAGGGGCATGCATGGAGAGCCTCTTCACCTTTGGAAATTGTACATAGTGATCTCATGGGTCCATTTCCAATATTTGCAATAAGAAAAGCAAGATATGTGTTGTCATTTATATATGATTACACAAGAATAACTTGGGTTTACTTCTTGAAACTCAAGTCTAAAGTTTTTCAACATCTAAAGATTTTCAAAGTGCATTCAGAAAATTACTCTGGAAAATGCATCAAGATACTCCACATAGAAAATGGGACAAATATGTCAACAAAGATATCGAGAATTTTTCTAACGAAGCAGGCATACAGTTGCAGCATATCTTACACTCCACAACAAAATGGGGTGGCAGAAAAGAAGAATCGATCTTTGAAAGAGATGACCAATTGCATGTTGTATTCAAGATCTGTTTCATCCAAATTGTGGGCTGAAGCTATCAATTTTTCCTCATACATCCAGAATAGATCTCCTCATAAATATGTTACTGGAAAAACACCTTTTAAGGCTTGGGCTGGCATGCAACCTGAAGCCAGTCATTTCCGCATTTTCAGATCTTGAACATGGACCCACATTCCTACAAGGAAGAGAAAGGCTTTGGAGCCTAAAACTAAAGCATGCATGTTTGTTGTATATTTTGATGAAGTCAAAGGGTACATATTGCTTTATATCAACACTGAAGAGCTCTTTATTGAAAGGAGTGTAAAATTTGATGAAGATATTTTGCATGCACCAACAAATGAACTTGTTACCAAGTTTCCATCACCACTCATTGATGAGTATGCAGATGAAACTTCAAATCATAGCTCTAATGAAGATGAGCCTTTTCCTTTGACACCTATTCTACCACTAGTTGTTGAACATCGAGATCATACTTCCTCACGTAGTTGGGAAGATTATTAACCAACTTCAACAAAAAAATGGTGTAGCATGAGTGATCTCCTTGATGATCTTGCCTCTATACCTCTGTTTGAGGAAGATCCACAAGCACTCTTAGCTATGGAGCCATGCATACCCATGCATTCTTATATGATGCATGAATCTGATACACAGACTTATGCAGAAGCAACTGGGCATCATGAATGGGAAGCAACAATGGATGAGGAATATAACTCTCTCATTGAGAAAAAAACATGGGAATTGGTTATGCTACCTTCAAATTGTAAACTTTTGAGGTTCAAGTGGGTTTACCAGACCAAGAAAGTAGCAAATGGCCTAGTTAGTCGATATAAGGCATGGTTGGTAACAAAAGGTTTTTAGCATGTACATGGTGTTAAATATGATGATACTTTTTCTCCAGTGGAAAAAATGGATTCCATTTGGCTAGCTCTCTCCATTGCAGCAACAAGAGGATGGTGTTAGTCATCAGTAATTTTTACCTGTTTAGATGACTAAATTCTTGTCCAAGATTTCTAGAAACAAATTCATAGAATTCTTGTGAGTTCTATAAATCTCACTTCCTTCATTATCCTTAGGATGGATTTTTCACTATCCTGCTACTCTGTCAAGGCATGGCCATCCTATGACTCCCCAAAGACCAAATCATGGACCAATGTCTCTCATTCTCACTATGTTTTCCACCTCTTCCTTTAACACTCTGTTTCTTTTTACCTAATCCATTTATTCTCACACCTTGGTTTGCCAAGTAACCCAAAAATTTTCCCCTACTCACCAAGTGCCTCAAGCAGTGTTGATTTTAAACTCCCTTTCTAAGCTCTTTAGATAAATCAAAGTTTTTAGTTGTCTAGGATGGCAATGCATAAAAGTGTGTCAAAACCCTGTCTTCACCTCCAAAACCTGATTCAAGATTTTCAGTCAAAGACCTATTCCAAAGGACATCCCAGTAAGTCATATAGGGTCTCTTAGGTTATGCATTGTCATATTTTATAAATTTACTGTTTCTACAGATATTCAAAGATGAAGTCAAGTGAAAACAAGGGTGAACTTATCATTGTCCAAAGACATCAAAGGCCTCCAAATGTATCTACCTGATCAAGCACCAGAGCCTGCAAAAGAGCAGTCTACCTATGATAAATATTTCTGCCGAAATTCTCTATAATAATTATCAGCAGAGGAAATACAGGGGAAAAAATCCAAAACCCCCCTCAAAGGGCGTCCACAACAAGAAAAAACAAAGGCCTAAGTTCACAAAGAGGATCATGGTTTCATGATAAATTGTTTGTAAAATGTTGCCCAATAAAGAGCCCATGCATAAGATCTTGAAGACAGTGGCACATGAACACAAGTTTGCACAAGTCAAAGATTTAATAAAAAAAAAATCAGAGTGAAAAGCCTCCTTAGTGACTACAGGCAGAGATTAGAAGATAATTTCAGAGAATAATTTCTAAAGTTTGTTAAGGAAACATTATTTTGCTACACCAAAGGGAAATATTGAAAAGGTATTAGTGTAAAGGATGCCAAACTCTCATTTACAGTCAATTATCCATGCAGAAGGCAAAAAAGGACAAAAATGCATAGATTCAATATGTAAAAATGGAAAAAACATGCAGCATCACTAGTTTTCCAAGGGTTTTTGAAAAGGTGCCAAACTCCAAAAGAGATGAGAGGACCAAAAAACATTGCTTCTGTTGTGGATGATTTTGTCACCCTCCTAGAGATAGCCTAGAGTTGCCATAGACCAGTGCCTAGGACATCTTAATATAGCAAGGAGTTCATTTATTTTGGGTTGTCAGTCCAAGAACTCTCTTACTATCTCTTGT
The DNA here is from genome assembly GCA_034641835.2 of Pinus albicaulis. Taxonomy (NCBI): domain Eukaryota; kingdom Viridiplantae; phylum Streptophyta; class Pinopsida; order Pinales; family Pinaceae; genus Pinus; species Pinus albicaulis. The sequence continues at coordinate 683,653,725 of CM076572.1, read as the reverse complement.
TTTGAACAAGGAAATCAGATTTGAATGGGACCAATCTCTCTCTCAGAAGCTGATACAAAGATAAGAATAATGTAGGGACACAATGTAGAACTTCAGCATGAAAGCATCAGACAGTTAAGAGACCGCTTACTGTAAAGAGGGCCGATTCAAATAATATATCACAGAAATCAGATATCAGGAAGTGAATGCAGTGAGGAAACATAAGGAGATATTAGCGAACATGAGACTGATACCCAGATACACAACAGAACCATATAAGGGCGCACCAATTTACGAATCCTTATATGACAATGGCGTTTTAAAAGCACCCTCCTCAAGTAACTAATATAGCAGAAAGTATGAAGAGAGTGAACATGGAACAGTATATCATGACTAGGCCTATTTAAAGCGCTTGACTAATTCCAGAAAGGGCACCACTTAAGATGAATCCTTACTGCAAACTAGTGAGCCACTCGCATTCTAGAACATGATACAAGAAGACAAATAGCATGAAATGAGATAATGTATTAACACATAAGAGAAATTACATACTGTGAGATACCATAAATCAGAATCCTCAATACAGTTATAGCCCCTCCTCACTGAGACCCTACGGGCTCTGAAACTTCATACAGAAATGTTACAAAATGTATACAGAAACCTTCTCGCTGCACAGTTGCTGACAGAAATCTGGAACCCTTCAAAAGTCTTACCTCCCAATATTCATAGAGAAGACAAAAACTTCTAGAGGAGGAGGGAGACAAGGCACAATTAATGACTCAGTTTGAACCAAAATGGCGGAAAACATTCGCGCCTTCTCCTATGAATGACTGACTATAAATGAATATACCTAACAGTCTGTCTAAAGAAATAAAGAAATAAATGCTGGGAGATAAAAATCTTCTTTTATACAAGACAGGAATAATAAAATATATGCAATATGCTGCTTGCGGCTGAGGGAAGATCTGTTGCTGTAAGAGATTTGGAACAATCTGTATTTCAGTATTGTACTCTCGGCCTTTGGCTTTGGATTTGAGTCCTGAATCTTTAATGCGGGGAGGACGCATCTGGAGAGTTTTGAGAATCCACATCTATGTTTTCTTTAATGGCGGTCAGCTCTCCCACCTACCCTCAGCTTCTTTCTTTAATTTCGCCAGTTAAAATATGTCCTTCAGATCTTAGCAACGGAGGCGGCAAGTTAAAGCGCCAGCTGAGTCGTTTTAAAACCTGCAAAACCTGCAAAACATTAGAGAAAAATGACTCGGTGACAGGGAATGTGGATATGACAGGGGCCCTGGAGTCGGTAATACAGACTAGGCGAGGTATTGAGAAGGTGCAGGGTGACAGGAAACGCACGAATATAATGGAGAAATAGAGGGTGACAGTGCAAAACACAATGGAGCGACAATGGATGGACGGGTCAAAGGTTCATAAAAATATGACACGTAACCAAAATATATGAATGGTGGAGGAGGAACCCGTCATACACTTGTGAATAATGATGACACGACCACAGGAGGTGGGACCCAAATCGGCAATCGCAATCGGGAGGTGGAGCGGGGAGACCAGGATGACACATTTTGTAAGTTCCGATTGCGATTGGAGGCAGGACCGTGATTGACCCAGGGCCGTTCGATCTCAGAACAAGATCAACGGCTATACTTGCATCGGAGGGTAATAAATCGGCGAGTCATGAAATACCGACGGTCTGTTGGGCGTGAGCCCTCCGTATAAGTTAATTGCCGCGCCGTCGATTTGAGCCGGATCGGGCGGCCGTCATTGCATCCGATCATTAAAACAATGGTCCCCTTCTTGCTTTGAACTATGTTTTCAGACTCGGGTCATATGGAAGCCAAAACGAGAGGGAGTCAAACTTTTAGGGGCTCGGCCCGATTGTTTAAATTTGGAGTTTTTAACTATTGTAAAGCAGATTTTCGGGCGGAGATAGTAATACCAAGCAGGGTCATGGGATTTTAGGCCACGGCAGAGGCCGAGAACGGATTTGAATGTGGCAGCGGAGCAAAAATCACAGACAGAGGTAGATATGTACAACATCGGCTCCATCTGGGGACGACATGTCCGTCCTCGGGCATGTCGAGAACACGCAGAACCTTAAATATTTCATCTTATTTTTCAATTTCCCTGCACTTTTACTTCAAGTAATTATCAGCGTTCTTTTCCTTTATAAAAATAAAAGCCAAAACAAACTATATACAATATATACAACCAGGCATTCCTAGCCTGGGTCAGAATTTAAAATAAGGCTTGAGGAACTGGCCATTCACGGGTGCATCCAACAAATCACCCTGTAGATTTTCTAAAGTAAAGGTGTTGTTTCTCCCCAGCTTCACTATTTTGAATGGCCCGAACCACAATGGATCAAATTTAGCATGTTTGCCCTTTTCTGCTCTGCGAACATCCCATCTAAGAACCAGGTCTCTGACTTGAAAATTCCTATCCTTTGCATGCTGATCAAAGACATTCTTCATTTTTTCCTGGTATTCTATCAGTCTCTGATCTACCTGGTTCCTTGCTTCCTCCAATTCTACCAGCTGATTAATTCTTCGAATCACGCCATCCGATTCTTCTTGATTTTCCTGCATAAAACGTGATACTGGCAATGCCAATTGCAAAGGAAACACTGCAGCCCATCCATATACCAGCTCATAGGGTGACTTCCCTGTTGCTCTCTTGCTGGTTATCCTATTTGCCCATAGAGCAAATTTTAATTGAGAGTCCCAGTTCTTCTGATTTTCAGCTATTGTCTTCTTCAGGGCTCTCACCAGGGTTTTATTGGATGACTCTGCTAGACCATTTCCCTGTGGATAGTATGTTGTAGAATGAGTCAGGAGGATGTTATATCTTTGGCAGAATTTTACGAACCTGGCAGACTTGAACGCCTGTGCATTGTCAGTTACAATTCTTGCAGGGCAGCCAAACCTAGATATGATATTATCTTCTATAAAATTCATTATTACAGCATCTGTAGCATTTCTGGTAGGTATGGCTTCCACCCATTTCGTGAAATAATCTGTGGCTGTCAATATCCATTTATGTTGGCCACTTGATGGGGGATGAATCTCTCCTATAAAATCTAATCCCCATTTCTGAAATGGTTCATTTACGTGAATAGGGATCAAGGGCAATGCTGCTAATTTCTGCCTTTCTGCAAATCTTTGACATTTGTCACACGATCTGACCCAAGCAAAAGTATCTGAATACAATTTCGGCCAGTAAAAACCAGCCTTCAAGATTTTATGAGTTGTAGCCTTCCAGCTGTAATGTCCTCCACATATCCCCTCATGAAATTCTGTCATTACATTTTGCACTTCATTTTCCGTGAGGCATAAAAGTAATATGCCTAGAGGGTCTCTCCAATAGAGCTGCCCATTGGCAATTGTGTATTTCTGAGATTTCATCCTTACAGCTCTATATTTCACTTTATCACAGCCAGGGGGACAGCTGAGTGTTAACAGATATTCAACTATTTCTTTATACCAAGGACTAGTTAGATATTTCACATGTGTCTTTTGAGTAGCCATCTCTAGTCCATGTTGCTCTTCTTCTTTTTCTGATTCTTCATTTGCTATCGCAGACAGATTAATGCCTAAAGCTTGATGATTTGATTCAGATAACATCTTGGCAAGTCCCTGTCCTTTCACCAATTTAGTAGGTCTTATATCCAAATCATACTCCTGGATTTTTGCAATCCATCTTTCCCTTTTACCTTCGCTGTCTCCTTGAACCAGAATGTCTTTGACTGCCGCGGTAGGGACATAAGTTGTAATGTGAGGCTGCAAAACATAAACTCTGAAAGATTTAAGGGACTTTACCAGGGCATATTCCTGCTTCTCCAGTATATTATATTTCAATTCAGCATCATAAAGCACTTGACTGAAGAAATCTATGGGCTGTTCATATCCCTCTTCATTTTTCTGCAGTAACACTCCAGCAATTGTATGAGGTGAAGCAAATGAGAAAATCATAAATGGCTTTTTGTAGTCTGGCCCTGCTAACACAGGAGCTTCAGCAAATGCCCGTTTTATCCTTGTGAATGCATCTCTAGACTCCTGGGACCATTTTACCTCATTTTCCTTTTTCAACATATTGGTTATGTGCCTAACTATCTCTGCATAGTTAGGGATAAATCTTCTCAAGAAATTAATTCGGGCTAAAAATACCTGTACCTCCTTTTTATTCCTTGGAAAAGGAATACTGTTTATTACTTCAACTCTCTTTGGATCAATTTTTACACCATCTTTAGTCACGATATGTCCTAAGAGTTTTCCCTCATCTAATGCAAACAAAGATTTTTGAGGATTTAGAGAAAGGCCATACCTTTTGCATTTTTCAAAAGTTCTTCTCAAATGCTCAATATGCTCATCATCATTCTTTGAGAACACTATGATATCATCAAGATACACCACCAAGAACTTGTCCTGTTCTCCGACAAAGGCTATGTCCATTGCCCTCTGAAAAGTAGCTCCTGCATTGATTAATCCGAATGGCATCCTAGCATACATAAAGGTTCCCCATGGTGTAGTGAATGCGGTCTTCTTCTGGTCTTCTGGGAACACGGCCACCTGATTATAACCAGAAAATCCATCCATCATTGACATTCTGGATGCTCCCACTACTTTCTGCAGGATGTGGTCCATTTTAGGCAGTGGATAATTATCTTTGAGAGATGCTCTGTTCAAATTCCCGAAGTCCACACACAGCCTTATTTCTCCATTCTTCTTTCGGACAGGAACAAGGTTCGCTATCCATTCTGAGTATCTTAATGGTACAATTATCTTGGCCTTCAACAACTTCTTAATTTCTTTTTCAATTGAGGGAAGTAACAGAGGATTTATTTTCCTGAGCTTCTGCTTGTACGGCTTTGCATCCTCCCTCAGTGGAATCTTATGCTGTATAATATTTACATCAAAAGTTTGTAGGTCCTCATAGGACCAAGCAAAAACATCTTTATAAGATTGAAATAACTTCAGATACTTTTCTTTGTACTCTTCTGGGACCTTTTTGGATAATTTAACAATTTTGGGGTCAGTGGAAGTACCCAGATTCAAATCTCCTACTTGATCTTCTTCTACTACTTTATTTGGCTGCATTGGAACATCATATTTATTGAATAACCTTTCTAGAGGTACCAACCCTCTAGGTATGACATTACCTTTCAGCTGCAGCACTTTATTTCCTGCTATTCTTTCTTCCCATTTGTTCTCAGCAACATTTTCAGCTTCTTCCTCTTCATTATCATCAATCTCCATGTTGGAGAATTCTCCCATCATTTCCATAAATCTTTTCATTTGTTCATCATCTTCGAATACCTGCCAATGCTTTATATTATCTGGAATGGATGGTCTGTACCGTACCTCCACTTCATATCTTAAAAGCGGATTCTGAGGAGGATGAAAGGTACTGGCAGCTACAGCGAGAGAGTCTGCTATTCTGTTTTGCTCCCGAGGCATGAACTGTATGTTAAATGCTGAGAAGAAATTTTCTATCATGTCCCATACTTCATTTATATATGCTCTGAGCCGTGGATGCTTAGTTTGACATTCATTTTTAATCTGCCTTACAACCAGCTCAGAGTCTCCAAACACTTTTAGACATCGGATGCCCATGTTTCTAGCTGTCTGTAATCCCACTAATAATGCCTCATACTCAGCTACATTGTTTGTAGCCTCATATTCCAATTTAAAAGACAGCGGCACCCATTTCCCCATGGGAGAAATCAACAAGACCCCATCTCCATTGCCTTCCCTTGAATTAGCTCCATTAAAATGCAAAGTCCAAATCTCTGATTCCTGATCTTCTTTAGGCTGCTCAGCCTGAATTTGACCAAAAAGGGGCTCATGAGCGTAACTTTGGTTTTCTTCTAGCATAAAACATGAAAAGTCTCCCTCTTTGTTATAAATTGGGGAATTATCTGAGCAGTCAGTCTTGGTTACCATTTTAACAAATCGAGTTTCTCTGTACAACCTCCTTTCTTGACCTCCAAAGACTGGGACAGTAGCATATGTTAAGTCCAACTTGATCGATCCCCCAATCTTGGTACCCCAGGACCTTGACAGCAGCATGCCAAAGCGAGCTGGGATATCAGCAACCACAATGTCCATGACCACACTTTTTGCTGGGATTTGAGCCAAATTGACCACTAAATCTTTAATCATTCCCAAGCATTTTACTCTTTTAGAATCAAATGAATATAAATCTTTGTATGGCCTTGTAATTTGTAGCCCTAGTTGCTCCATGACAGAGAGAGGCATGAGATTATGTGAAGCCCCAGAATCTAACATGCAGTTATGTAACAGTAGGTCATGAATGACTAGGGATACGTAAAAAGGAGGGGTGGAAGGGTCTATCTCCTCGACATGTGGGCCAAAGACTACCATGGGTCTTTCTTCTTGAAGATTTAAGCTATCAGGTGCAATTGGTAGTTCAGGAGGAAGAATGAAGGAGGTAACTTGAGACTGATATGCAGGTTGTTTTAACAACTCAGTCAGAGGGACAGGAATCTTAATCTTCTCAAGTTCTTTTTGCAAATTGAAAGCAGATATGGGATTTTCTAGCACTACTTCTTTTGATTCCTTATTCTCAACTGAAGATTTAATTTCTTTTGACACTGGCTCAGCATTAGGAGGACCGACTAGTTCAGAAGAGGAGGGAAACTGATCATTAGACTGCAAGGGGGTATTCAGAAGATTCTTACCTTTTTCTATACATCTCTTTGCTGTTGATTCCTTCTGAGCAGATGCTTCTTTCTGAGGTGGTTCTTCTTCTTGCTCCTGAGTTCTGGTCCTCTTCCTCGAGGATCTGAGATCATATTTGACATTGAATTGTGCTTCCATGAAATCAGCAAATTGCTTGCAGTAATGGTCAATTTCTGCTTCTTCGTCTTCTTCTTGCAGGGGGCACTCCATATCATCATTATTTGAAAAAGCCAGATTTGAATCTTCTAGTCTATAAGCTGCATCTCTAGCGGAGTCATCTGCTGGTCCTTCCAGGTACAAGGGATGAGGTACCTGATCTTGCTGTTCTTTCGCTTCCCTTGGCAATATTTGCAATGGAGTTTTTCTATACTAAGGATTATATCCTCTGTTTGGAGCGTTATAATAGTTCTTGGGAGCTGCATTCTTAGCTTCCAGTTCTAGCTTGACCATCTTCTTTATCATCTTGCTTATCTCATCCATTTTATCTGAATCTTTTTCTTGATTAGAGGTAGAAACCTCTTCTTTTCCTTTTCTTCTAGTTTCCTGTTCAATTTTTCCTTTTAACTTCCCGGTGGCAGCAAAATTTTCCTCCAACTCTAGAGCGTCTGTCTGAGCATCGTCCAAGGTGACAGGCATCCTTTCCCGCAGGGAGAAACCGAAATCAGAATCAAAAGCTGCTATGAAAACAACTTTGGCTGCAGCTTGCTGGGGTTTCATATCAGCAGGAAGGTTTAGATATAACTTATTAAATCTTTTGATAAATTCTGCCACTCCCTCATTGTGTTTCTTCTTTAACGTATTGAATTCAACGAGGAACTGCCCTTGGTCTTTCTTTTCTCCCCACTTCCTGAGAAAATCATTCTCCATCTGGTCCCAGGTGGTGATTGAACGATTTGCCAATGTCTTGAACCACTTTCGGGCTTCCCCTTCCAAGGATTGCACGAATAATCTCAAGACCACATCCAGATGTTCAACATTTAAGTTCTCTGCAAAAGAGCAGAAGGTCTCGAGGTGCTTCTGAGCGTCAACTTCATTTTCACCATTGAATCTTGGTAAAATCTTCAAGTAATCTTGTGGCATATCGTTTAGTGCTTGGGGCAAGGCCAGAGGAGCATATTTATTTAACAGAAAAGCAGGAACATTGGCCATTGGAGGAGGCGGGGGTTGCACAACAATTTGAGATACGGATGAAGGGAGAGGAGTAGGAGGAAGCGAAGTATGAATAACAATGGGAATATATTGCACAGAAGCATGAGGTGTAGATGGGAATAACTCCCGGTTAACAGCAGCTACTTCTGTGACCTCTTTAATTTCCTCAGCCTCGAAAGCAGGATGAGATTCTCCTTCAATCCAGGTGTTTCCTCTACGTGGAGTCTCTGAGTAAAACTCGGGTTTTTCTGTTCTAACTTCCTGAGAAGAAGAGGGTGGATGATCTTCAACGGAATATTCAGAATTTTCAGAATGAACTGACTTCTTCTCTTTCCAACCTCTTTTATGAATGATCTTCTCCGGGTCAGACAAGGGTGTTTTCGGCTGTGAGGTATCTGACCTCAAATGAGGCTTCCGGGAAGCCAGGACTCCCAGTAAAGTTTATCAAACAAAGACCATTGGAGTCGCCAAGGTGAGAAATCTGCAACTCTTCACCTCTCTGTGCTCACCTAATTAGAGAGTGAAAATGAGATGTCAGACCCAGGGAAACAGATATTCTTGAATTCGTTTCCCGGCAACGGCGCCAGAAAGATGTTGTGGATGATTTTGTCACCCTCCTAGAGACAGCCTAGAGTTGCCATAGACCAGTGCCTAGGACATCTTAATATAGCAAGGAGTTCATTTATTTTGGGTTTTCAGTCCAAGAACTCTCTTACTATCTCTTGTTTTGAACAAGGAAATCAGATTTGAATGGGACCAATCTCTCTCTCAGAAGCTGATACAAAGATAAGAATAATGTAGGGACACAATGTAGAACTTCAGCATGAAAGCATCAGACATTTAAGATACCGCTTACTGTAAAGAGGGCCGATTCAAATAATATATCACATAAATCAGATATCAGGAAGTGAATGCAGTGAGGAAACATAAGGAGATATTAGCTAACATGAGACTGATACCCAGATACACAACAGAACCATATAAGGGCGCACCAATTTACGAATCCTTATATGACAATGGCGTTTTAAAAGCACCCTCCTCAAGTAACTAATATAGCAGAAAGTATGAAGAGACTGAACATGGAACAGTATATCATGACTAGGCCTATTTAAAGCGCTTGACTAATTCCAGAAAGGGCACCACTTAAGATGAATCCTTACTGCAAACTAGTGAGCCACTCGCTTTCTAGAACATGATACAAGAAGACAAATAGCATGAAATGAGATAATGTATTAACACATAAGAGAAATTACATACTGTGAGATACCATAAATCAGAATCCTCAATACAGTTATAGCCCCTCCTCACTAAGACCCTACGGGCTCTGAAACTTCATACAGAAATGTTACAAAATGTATACAGAAACCTTCTCGCTGCACAGTTGCTGACAGAAATCTGGAACCCTTCAAAAGTCTTACCTCCCAATATTCATAGAGAAGACAGAAACTTCTAGAGGAGGAGGGAGACAAGGCACAATTAATGACTCAGTTTGAACCAAAATGGCGGAAAACATTCGCGCCTTCTCCTATGAATGACTGACTATAAATGAATATACCTAACAGTCTGTCTAAAGAAATAAAGAAATAAATGCTGGGAGATAAAAATCTCCTTTTATACAAGACAGGAATAATAAAATATATGTAATATGCTGCCCGCGGCTGAGGGAAGATCTGTTGCCGTAAGAGATTTGGAACAATCTGTATTTCAGTACTGTACTCTCGGCCTTTGGCTTTGGATTTGAGTCCTGGATCTTTAATGCGGGGAGGACGCATCTGGAGAGTTCTGAGAATCCACATCTATGTTTTCTTTAATGGAGGTCAGCTCTCCCACCTACCCTCAGCTTCTTTCTTTAATTTTGCCAGTTAAAATATGTCCTTCAGATCTTAGCAACGGAGGCGGCAAGTTAAAGCGCCAGCTGAGTCGTTTTAAAACCTGCAAAACCCGCAAAACATTAGAGAAAAATGACTCGGTGACAGGGAATGTGGATATGACAGGGGCCCTGGAGTCGGTAATACAGACTAGGCGAGGTATTGAGAAGGTGCAGGGTGACAGGAAACGCACGAATATAATGGAGAAATAGAGGGTGACAGTGCAAAACACAATGGAGCGACAATGGATGGATGGGTCAAAGGTTCATAAAAATATGACACGTAACCAAAATATATGAATGGTGGAGGAGGAACCCGTCATACACTTGTGAATAATGATGACACGACCACAGGAGGTGGGACCCAAATCGGCAATCGCAATCGGGAGGTGGAGCAAGGAGACCGGGATGACACATTTTGTAAGTTCCGATTGCGATTGGAGGCAGGACCGCGATTGACCCAGGGCTGTTCGATCTCAGAACAAGATCAACGGCTATACTTGCATCGGAGGGTAATAAATCGGCGAGTCATGAAATACCGACGGTCTGTTGGGCGTGGGCCCTCCGTATAAGTTAATTGCCGCACCGTCGATTTGAGCCAGATCGGGCGGCCGTCATTGCATCCGATCATTAAAACAATGGGCCCCTTCTTGCTTTGAACTATGTTTTCAGACTCGGGTCATATGGAAGCCAAAACGGGAGGGTTTCAAACTTCTAGGGGCTCGGCCCGATTGTTTAAATTTGGAGTTTTTAACTATTGTAAAGCAGAGTTTCGGGTGGAGATAGTAATACCAAGCAGGGTCATGGGATTTTAGGCCACGGCAGAGGCCGAGAACAGATTTGAATGAGGCAGCGAAGCAAAAATCACAGACAGAGGTAGATATGTACAACAGCTTCTATGGCACTACCTGCAAAAGGAAAAAGAGAATATTAGCAAAGGGGAGAAACAAAAATAAACCCTAGTGAAGTGGGCTTTTATCTTTAATTTTTTCAAGAGGTATAAAAACAACTCAAGAAAACATCTCCCATTCACCATTTGGTTATTTGCAAAGGATTTGAGGGTTTTTGAGTTTTTAAAAATTACTGATAGAGTTTCGAGCACAAATTTCGGGTGCTAGGCTCCTATGACATTGTGTTATGCTCTTGTGCAAGGTTTCCCATACATTTCTTCGAAGGGCGCTGCGCTCCTGTACAAAGGCATTGCCTGCCTGTAGAAACAATGGTTTGTAGCCTCCGCCCATGGCACTCGACACTGCGTTCAGGACGCGACCGGCTGACCCACACTGCACTCTTGTGCGTTCACGACCACCCAGGCACACACGAAAACGTGTCCAGGGCCGCCCAGGAGGCACACGGCTGTGTGCAGGACGTGACCCGCCATCTGACTACCCGTTTAGCACTTGCCCAACTACGTGCAAGATGCACCCGACAAGCGTGCAGAAGGTGACATGCTGCATTCAGGACTGCCCAGGCACATACGATAATTCGTTCAAGACTGCCCAAGAGTAGACATCTACATGCAGGAGGTGACCTACTGCACTCATGTCCGTTTAGAAGCTGCTCGACCCTCGTGTAGAAAATGACCGACTTGCCCACAATATGTTTTGAGCGAGTTTTTTTAGCTGTGGATATATTTTGAGAGGTATTTGATCTTTTCCCACATGTTCCTATTTTTCTAAAGGTAGGATTATAAATAAAATTGAAGGTTGAACTTAGAGAAGGAAGCAAAATCCTAAAGAAAATACTTGGTCTCTACACTGCTGAACCTTGACATCATTGCAACCTCACCATCTCATCGACCCTTTTCACATCATTCCACAAGAAGTGTCAATTATTTTTAGAGGTATTGAGGCAGGGGTGAAGGAAAAAATGTCTGAAGAATAGAATTTTGATAGTGGTGAAACAAACCAAAGGCCTAAAGAGTAGCAGAGGAAGGGTGGGAAGCCAAATAGGTTTGAACCTATAAGCACGGAAGAACTGATAACTTCTCCTACTATAGTTTCCAGTTTTCGAGAATTAGGATGTTATGAGTTCTATGAGAGAGTACAAAATATCCAGATTCACCCTCTGTTGACCAAGCTCTTTTCCCTAAACCTTCATAGCCACCAAGTACACCTAGCTGGGGTGAAGTTTGAGCTTAGCACCAATGCCATCTCTATGACCATTGGAATACCTTGCATGGGAGAAAGGTGGTTCAAACAAATGTATCTGGACCTAAGCCACTATCACCCATTCTTGAAACCAAGTTGTCAAGCTGGTTGCAAAACCATGTTCCCTTTTTCTTATCTATTGGATAGATATGCTCTCCTAATGTAGATTATTATGAAATACTTCACCTGTGAGGGTAGGTTCTCCAGATTCTATTCCTACCACATAAGACTACTCATGCATTTTACCAAAACCAAGCTGCTAGATTTTCCCTACCACCTTTGTAAAAGTATTGAGAAAATGTCTTCCATCATGCAAAAGAGGCCTCCATCCCAACAAATTTCAATCCATTTTCATCATTCCCTCATCAAAATGAGTGTCTCACACCAACTAGAACAACAAGGCATCCCATGGGAAGTTTTCATCACCCATGATGATTTCACAACTCCACAGCCTCTCCCTCTGCAAATTTTTCCCTCATCATCTCAACTTCGCCTCACACACCTCCATCACCCTCCACTGACCATGATTCATCCACTTCACATGAATCATATCCCCAAAAAAACCTCCGTCTTTCACCTTCTCGTAAAAAATTAGAAAATGAAGAAAGCAGTGAAGGAGAGGAAGAAGAAAGTGATAAAGGAAATGACAAAGAAGAAAGTAGAGATGAAGAAGAACATAGAGATGAAATCAGTGAGCCCAATGATGAGAAAAAAGACCAAAATAGTGGGTCAAATGATGAAGAAGATGATTCCAAGGTTACAGGGACAGAGGTAGCTTATCAAGAGGAAAACAATGAGCTAGAAAAATACCAAAACAATGAGCCTAATGACAGTAAAAAAAAAAATGACAGTCAAGAAGATGAAATAAAAAATGAAGAAGATAACACTGAAAATACAAAGGACAATGAAGAGGAGGCATATAAAAGTAGTGAAGAGGACAAAGAAGACAGTGGAAAAGATGGCGAAAGTAGCCAAGAGACAGAGTTTGAAAGCAACTACAGTAGGAAAAATAATGAGGACAATGAGCCCAATAATGAGGGTAATGAACTAGACAATGTAGAAGAAGCCAGCCAAGAGGAGAGTATATATGATAGGGAAGGGACAACCTCTGAAGACAAGGATAGTATGTATAGAAAAAATTAATATGATGCAAGTTATGAAATAGAGGTTGAGTTTGAAGATGAAGACCATAGGAAAGACGGAGAAGATAGTGGGCAGAGAAGTGAATAAAACTCACCTAATGAGGAAGAAAGTGACCATCAAAGTAAAAGAGTGACTAATGTGAGTGCCTGTGACAGTGACCCCACAGAAAGTACAAACAATGATAGAAAGGTTGTGTCTGAAAATAAACACAGTGGGTCCAATGATGAAGAAGAGGATAGTCATGGAGTTGAAGATGTACCAAGCAATGATGAAGACACTTTTAGCATTTAAAAATAGAGGATGATAGTCTTGAGGGTCTTGGAAATGATGCTAGCATAAGAGATAGTGAAAATACCTCTCAAGAAGGAATTCAAGAGAAAGGCGAAGAAGATGCACATACAAAGATCATCCATGAGGAGAAAAGTAGTCCTAAGGTCACTAATGATCAAGGTTTTCCAGTGAGACTTGTTTCACCTTTCCCCCTTACCTATCAAAGAGGAGAGAGGCATGTGTTTTCTGCCTCCAAAGCGCAAGGGACCATGCCATCCTCCTCAACTCAAAAGATTGATAAAGGTAAGAAAAAGATGGAGGAGGAAGTAGAAAATCATGAAGAGGAAAGAGAGTTTGAAATCATTCACATAGACAGTGATGAGGAAAATGAAACAATAATTGCAAAATCCCTTCTACAAGACAGGAATGTATATATCAGGGACTTGGAATTTGAATTAGAGAGAGCTAAAGAAGTCATTTACCTCCATCAGATGAAAAGAAAATAGGTGGGTGGCCAACAAACCATCTATGAAGCAAGAGCACTCAAGTTATGGAAAGAGGCTCAAAGGTCACAAGTCAAGTTAGAGGAGTTCATGGGCACTTATGAGGAGAGTAGTGATGGAGAGGTTCAAACTAGAAGGAGACCTAGGACTATGGGTCTTAGGAAAGCATTGGAAAAGCAGAGACAAGAAGAATCAGCCCAAGCACAACCATTTCCCCTCACTGAACTCCTTTCCATGGAAATTTAGCATGATAGGGAATCATGGCTTGAAAGGGCTAACATACACCTTGAATCCAAGTTGGAGAATGGCTAAGCACTATGCACTAAGAAACCAAATTGCAAGGAAAAAACTCAAAATTGCCCAAAATGAGGTCCAAGCGTTAAAGAAGAAAAAGGACCAAGATAGCCTTTATATTTTGGCCCACACTTCTCTACAGGTCTCCCAAGACCCATCAGGCACTCATCCACCAAATTTGGGAGAAATTGAACAAGTTGTTTTTTTGCAAATTTTGAGGATAGGAGCGCAACACACCCTGTGCTGCACTTTTTCCCTGGGCATCTTCAAGAGGATAGGCTTAAATTTTTGGATTCTTCATCATGCGAGGAGCATGCTCACCAATTTTTAGCTCAATTGGAGTTGCTTTGGTCCCCCAAAAGGGTCAAAAACACTCATTTTTTCAGCATTTTGCCCACTTTTCTGAGCATGTGCTGTGCTCCTGGAAGTCTTGGAATTTTCACTTTTTTGACCATTTTCAGGGGAAATATTTAAGAAATAAAGGTATATCTAGAAAATAGACTTCAAGGGCTTTCCAGCGAACCATCCTGTAGCCTTTTCTAACATCGGGAAGGTCTCCAACACACTACTACAGGAAGGCCTATTTTTCCTGTCTCTATGCTACACTCCTGGCATAAAATTCAAATTTTGACAGTGTGCTACGCTCCTGTGGTTGACAAGGTAGAATGTGAATTTATCAAGTTATTATATTCTTGTTAGGGCCTAAAAGTCAATTTAATTGCTATATATGGCCGGAAAATATATTTTTTAGATATTTTTGTGCCTTGGCCCTTGCAAGGCCTCAAGGTCAAGTTAGGATATTTCTTGTTGGCCAATAGGCTTCTAGATGCTCTATTATTCTTTCCTCTTCCTTTATTGTTATATAAGGCATGGGGATTCATTGTAAGAAAGGGGCTTTTGATGTGTTTAAGAGCAATACATGGTTTTCAGAAGTTGATGACCAATCTAGTGTTGTGGAGCTTGTGGATGATTTGCCTTGGTTGATAATGATGAAGGCTTGCTTGCAGGATTCCTGAGTTTAGTTAATGGTGAAGTATCTCTTTTTTTTTCATGTTTTTTTTTTTTTCATATGTCCATATTTCTATATTTCAATAGCTCAGAAGAGTATAGGATGAGAAGTTTTGTTAGAGGCACCTTAGTCCTCTTGTTTTCTATTGTCTTCATGTTTTCTTCTGTTGGGTTAGTTTAAGGAATTCTTAGTTACTCCTTAGGCCCATCTAAGCTTGTCTATTTCATTATTGGATTAATATGCTAGTTTACAAACGTGATTCAAGGTAAGCCCTGCTTATTTTATGCTATCTAAACTCAGTCTTGAAATCTCCCTTTGATGTATTGATTGATTAGGTTAAGCCAAAGAGGTCTTGTTTCGATCTTGCCCTTTGTATATGCTTATCAGTTTGCCTCAATGTTCATTGTACTTCAATTAATGATTCTTAGGTGTTCCCTCTTCATTTATTAATGCTATTTGTCTCTTATATGTTTTCAAATCTTGAAAGTAGAATCATTGAAGTTAGATAAGTTGTCTTACTTCATTTGCTCCACTGGATTGTATATCTTGAATGTGTATTTGTTTAAAAGTATTGCTACTGAGTAAATGGTGTGCCCTACCTCATGACTAGTATCTTTTTCTTATCAGTATTCAAGATCTATATGTTCATAGGTATTTGACAAAGGATTCTTAACTGCCCTTTTCCGTAGCTTGGTTCCCAAAATTAATGTCCATTTCACCTCATCCATAAACTTTAAAAATCCATTAACTACACTAGATTTTCCCTATGAAGTACCCTGATTTATTATCGTGATATCAATGACTTCATAGACTCCATAACCCAATTGATTTGATAACCTCTCACTCCACCTATCATACTTCATCATCTTACCCCAACCAAAACAAACAGCAAACCTACACTTAACAACTAGCCTAAAATCAACCATCCAAAACGAACAAGTTCACATCCTTCGCATAATAGAGAGAGCCCTCTCTAAGTCTAGGAAGGCTAGGTCGTAGGACTCGAAAGACTGGTCTGATGTTACCCTGTGCATTTGGTCTACCAATCTACTAAATCATGGGACCCTAACATAATGGTGATCACAATGGGACCTTTTGAGTTAGTGACAATCTAAGTACCCCTTAGGACTCTATAATCCCTTGATTAAATAGTAACCTATGATTTATAGCTACTTCATCACTATCACTAAGACAATGGTGATCATGATGCAAACTCTGATTTAGTGACAATCTAAGTATCCCTTAGGACTTCAGAAACCTTCACCAAATCATAGATAACTCGGGTTAATAGCCAAAGAGTATAATCTAGTTGTTTCACCATCCTAGAAAAATGATGACTCAGTTATAGGACACTCTCACAAACCTTAGGGCTACATATAAGAACTTAGAAAACCCCAAAACATTCCTATATTGGCTTCTTGTTAGTATTGGTGGTGGACCATAGACACATACCTTCAAAACAACTAAAAATATCCACCTCGCAACTCCACTAGCCTCCAGTAGGCCTTATAAACTTACGAGTATCCCTAGACTCCTATAGGATTTTGTTGAATCCACCCTGGGAATTCTAGAATACTACTCACACACTGTGTGAGTTTAGCAAACAAAAAAAGAGGTAGAATTTCGAAAAATTTCAAAAAAATTCAGCGTCTCTGAATTTTGAGATTAAAATATAGCTTCATGAAGAATCAATACTAGATCTCATCTCGACCCCAACCCACCCACTATAGTTGATGACCCAGAAAATATTTTGTGGCAAACATCTGAAACTGGAGACTTAGCTACTAATAGGCCCATTCATAAAGCAATCTCTGTACCTAAACATCTTACAGCCTTGTAAGATCCCCAGTTTGACTTACACCATACAAGAAACCTTTTCAGAACCAAGTCATAGAGTAGAATTGACCAAACCAATCTTGAGCGCATAGACTTGTAGCAGAGTCCTAGCGGAGAACCTTCTCCTTCCACACCACCTAATTTCCAACTTCTCCACCACTTTGGCTCTTTTCACCCCAAATATGCTCATAATCAGTTTTCTAGTCCAAGTAATTCTACCACACCCATTCACGCCTCCACTGTGAAAACCACTCCATCTCATATCACAAATCCTCTTCTTTTAAATCCAACATTATCTCCCATCATGGTAGCTTGGTATGCCCCCTGGTTTTACCACAACCACTAGTACCTTTTCCAAATGATTACCAATCTAAAATCCCACACTTCACCAGGGAAGAATCTACCACTTCCCAGCAGCATGTAGATAGAATGAATGATGCTTTTGAATACATTAAATTTGAATATGAAACCATGAAGATGAGGATGTTTGCCCAAAGCCTAGGACGAGAAGGTAAGAAATGGTTAAAAATCCTAACTCCCAACAGCATACACGATCTCCCTTCCCTTTACCAAACTTTCATAAACAAATGGGAGATTAATCAAACCCCTCTCCAGATCCTCTAAAAATACGTCAATATTAAAAGAAACACAGGGGAAAGTGTCCAAGACTATTGCACCAAGTTCAGTAGTGTTTATAAGGAGAGATTGATGTAAATATGTCCAAAACCTAAGTACCTTTCAGTTTTGAAGGAGAGATTGCTAAAATAAAATAACCATACCTCTCACTGAACTGGTAGCTCAGGATATGTCCCGGTCCCAAATTTTGAAAGTTTTGAACATAGGGAACGATACATATACGCTAAATTTGACAGATGACAAACCAAAACTGTTGTTTGGTCTCAAAGTTGAGGGAAAATTGCAAGGAGTTGTCCCTCCTTTCTATGTTAGCCTAAACATACATGAAAAAATATTACACAATTCCATGCTATATTCTGGTGCCTCGCACAACCTTATGCCTAAGGTGGTCATGCAGAGATTAGGCCTAGAAAAAACCAAACCGTACAAAGACTTATACTCATTCGATTCAAGTAGAGTAAAGTGTTTGGGTCTAATCAAGGATCTGTGTATCACTTTGGCACAAATACCCACCAAAAGTATAGGCATGGATATAGTGGTCGTGGACTTTCCCCCAAAGTATGGCATGCTTTTTCTATATTGTGGGGGGCCAAAATTCAAGACAGCCTTCAAATGGATATGTCATATGCTACTATCCCTGTTTTCAATCAAACTAGGAGATTGTACCGAGAATCCCACATTTAGTATATGGTGAGTAGCCTAGATAGGCCTAACAACACCCCGGTTTATTCCATTCATTCAGATTTGGATTATTTTATCTTGTATAATGAGAATGAGATTAGTGGACAAGTAAAGGGAAGTGAGAAAGAACTAGGCCCTCCAGAACACTCACACTCACCCTTAAATGAAGAAAATGATAACCAAAACTCTAGCATCCCTAAACAACAACTCAGTGCTAAACATGAAATAGAAACACTTTGGAACATGAGCTTTGACGACTCATGTGGCAAGGATGGTTCAGGGGTTGGTGTTTGGATACATAACACAAATGAGGGTCATTCTTACATTTTATAATGTCAATGTACTAATAACATTGGAGAATATGAGGCTCTCCTCCTCGGTTTACACTTTCTTGAAGAATTAGGAGCTAAGAAAATATCAGCCCAGGGAGATTCAGAACTTGTCATTAAATAGATCAAAGGTGAATACTCAGCCAAGAACCCAAGATTAAGGGAGTAGAGAAATGCAGCCCTAGAACCCCTCAAAAATTTCAAGAAATATGAGCTCACTTAAATTCTTAGAGCCCAAAATAGCCTCGCCAATGACCTCGCCTTTCCCTCTAGCAATTGCCAAATACAACTTGCAAATGAAAAATACCCTATCAAAGTCAAGCATCATCCTAGATTACCTGACAACATTAACCATTATCAGGTGTTTGAGGTTGATGAACAAATTGATGATTTCCTACAATATAGGAATGGATTTACATTGACTAAACCTAGCTTAGAACATGAAGAAGATGGTTCTGCTAAAGATAAAGATCATGAATTAGAGTTGCCCTGTTTTTCTGATATAAATCTGATCACACATCCTTATGAAGCTAAAATTTTTGAGGACCTAGACCAAAGATACCTTGAAGTCTCACACTGTAAAAATGACACATTACCAAGAGGCCTTGCACCTTTAGAAGAGCTATTCGACTCTAATGATGTAATAGAATCTATTGAGGCTGATTTAAAGGAGTACAACATAGGAAGTATAAAAGTGTTAGAAAATTAAATATTGCAGAGCAATGCAACATATAAAATATGCAAAAAACACAAGAACACAAAACACATAAAACCAGAGAGACACAGATATACGTGGTTCACCTAGATTGGGCTACGTCCACCCCGAACAGCCAGTCCTTCCTTTCTATTATCCAAAAAAAATCAAGAGACACAACCTACAACAGATCCATTGTAATATACTATGTTCTCTCTCACAATATCCCTATCTGTTTCTCGCTCTGAGAATACACACACAATACACAGCCGCAATACAATACCCTCATAAAAGTGAGGGGTTTCCTTCTAGGGAAAAAAACCCTAAACTAAACATAACTTCTACCATTAGATTATCTACCTAATGAATGGCTCAGATTGACTAGAAATTACTATACTTTTACAAGACAATTTTACATATTTTTTTAGCTTCGGGGGCGCTGCTCCTGAAACCCCCCGCCAGGGGGGGACTCCCTAAAGTCGTAGTCGCCCCCCCTGGAACCCCCAAGCAGCATTTAATTACGGGCAGCGTTTCCTCCCCATTAAGGTATAGGGGTCCAATGTTGTGATACAAAATAAACAAGATAATCAGGCTCAACACCCAACAATCTCGCACTTGGAGACTAATTGTATCAACTGCACCGCTGCTTCATTTACTGGAAAATGACTCCTCTTTGAACCTGGTTGTTTCTCATATTCATTTTCATCCCCGAAGACCAATTGAAACTGAGCATAATCTCAGTTTCTCCCTGGTTACAACTTTTGTTAGAATATCTGCAGGATTCTGGCTAGTGTGTATCTTTTCCAGTTTCAATTGTCCATCTTCCAATACTGACTGTATGAAATGGTACTTGAGTTGTATGTGTTTAGTCCTGGAATGAAATGCTGACTTATTTTCAAGATGAACGGAACTTTGGCTATCAATGTATAATGTGCCCATATCATGCTTCTTACCCAATTCATCCATAAACCTTTGTAACCAAATAATTTCTTTACTAGCCTCTATAGCAACAACATACTCTGCTTCTGTTGTTGAAAGTGCAACAACACTTTGGATTTTTGAAACCCAATTGACAAATGTTCCACCTATAGTAAATACATACCCTGTAGTGCTCCTCCTGTTATCTCTATCACCTACCATATCTGCATCAACATATCCCTATAGAGCAATGTTTGAACCACCAAAAGTATAATGCTTGATTTATGGTACCTCTCAAATATTTGAGAATCCATTTTACTGTCATCCAATTTTCTTTTCCTGGATTGTTCATGTATCTGCTTACAACTCCCATTGCATGTGCAATATCAAGCCTTGTGCAGACCATTGCATACATTAAGCTTCCAACTACTAATGCATATGGAACTTTAGACATATATTCCATTTCTTCTTGGGTCTTGGGGCACATCTCCTTACTAAGTTTGAAATGGCTAGCAAAAGGTGTACTAATTGGTTTTTCAGTCTACATATTAAATCTTTTCAACACCTTTTATATGTACTCATTCTGAGACAGTGTTAATTTGTGATTTTTCCTATCTCTAGTTATTCTCATACCAAGGATTTCTTTTGTAGCTCCCAAATCCTTCATAGCAAATGAATTTTCCAATTTTATTTTGAGCACATTTATTTCCTGCATGTTATACCCTCCAACAAGCATGTCATCTACATACAATAACAATATAATATAGCTGCCATCATTTTGCCTTTTCAGATAAACACAATGATCAGAGTGACATCTAGTATAACCTTTTTCAGACATAAACTTGTCAAATTTTAGATACCACTGCCTTGGAGCCTGTTTTAAGCCATACAAGCTCTTCTTTAACCTGCACACTAATTTTTCTTTCCCTTTGACCTGATATCATTTTGGCTTCTCCATATAGATCTCTTCCTCCAAATCTCCATGGAGAAATGATGTCTTTACATCTAACTGTTCAAAATGTAAATATTCCACTGCTACAAGAATTAAAATAGTTCTGATTGAGGTCATCTTAACAACAGGAGAAAAATTTTCATCAAAATCAATACCTTTCTTTTGTGCAAACCCCTTCACCACAAGTCTAGCTTTGTACCTCTGTTTTCCTCCATCTTCTTCCTTAAGCCTGTAAACCCAGTTATTCTGCAATGTAGTTTTACCTGCAGGAAACTTGACTAATTCCCAAGTCTGGTTATGCATTAAGGAGTCCATCTCTTCTTCCATGGCTAGCTCCCACTTCTTCCTGCTTTCAACCTGCATTTCTTCTTCATAACATTCAGGTTCACCAGAATCAGTCAACAACAAATAATATAATGAAGGAGAGTATCGTTTAGGGGGTCTACTTATCCTGGTAGATATTCTAACACCACTTTCAGGTGTTTGAGGTTCCTGTTGTTTTTGTGGTGGTTGTTGTTGTTGTGGCTGCTGATTATTATTATTTTCAGGCACCTTTACCTTTCAAGCTTTGTTCTATTTTCTTTATTAATATGGACAAAGGCCTCACAACCAAAAGCCTTTAAAAAAGAGTAGTTTACCTTTTTACCTGTCCATGCTTCCTCTGGAATACCACCATCCAAGGAACTTGAAGGCCCTCTGTTTATTAGATAAATATCAATATCTATAGCATCTACCCAAAATTGTAAAGGCAATCCTGCATGCAATCTCATGCACCTTGCACGCTCCATGATTGTTCTGTTCATCCTTTCTGACACACCATTTTCTTGTGGTGTTCTTGGAACTGACTTCTCTCTACGAATTCCATGCTCTGAACAGTCCCTATCAAACTCTTTGCTGCAATATTCACCTCCTATGTCTGATCTGAGACACTTCAACTTCTTTCTTGTCTCAATCTCAACCAAAGCTTTCCATTTCTTGAAAGTATCAAATACATCATATTTATTTTGAATACAATAAATCCGAGTTTTTCTAGTTGTATCATCAATAAAAGTAACATAATAATGAGAGCCACCAAGAGATGATACCTGAGTAGGTCCCCATACATCTGTATGCGCAAGCTCTAATTTTTTGCTCTTCTTTTCTTTCCCAAATCTGAGAAATCTGACTCTCTTTTCTTTTCCATAAATGCAATTCTCACAGAAATCCGAATCAACATTCTTCAAACCCGACAACAAATTTCTTGAGTGAATAATCTTCATCCCCTTCTCACTCATGTGTCCGAGCCTATGATGCTATAATGTTGCATTGGTTCCTTTGGAAGTTAAAGCATTAACATAGTTAGAAATACCATTTCACAAATACAATGTACCAACCTTTTTGCCTTTTGCTATTACCAGGGCTCCTTTGGTGACCTTCCATGTTTTATCTGTGAAAGTTGTCATGCAACCTTCACTGCCTAACTACCCTGTTGAAATCAGGATTTTCTTCAGATTTGGAACATGCCTTACCTCATTTAATAGCCATTGGTTTCCATTTTGTTGTTTTACAAGAACTTTACCCATTCCAACAATTTTACAGGGTTTATCATCACCAAATGTACTTGTCCAAAATATCCTTGAATATAGTCATGAAAATATTTCTTATTCGCATGGAATGAGGCCCCTGAATCTACTACCCAAAATCAGTAACATTTTCGAAAGAAAGAATAAAAGCATCTTGTAACACATCACCTGTCACATTTTCTTCATGATTGTTTTCTTGCTGTGCATCTCCTTCTTTTCCCTTCCGAGATCTACAGTCTTTCTTTAGGTGTCCTTTCTTTCTGCATTTCCAGCACATTATCCCCAATCTAGACTTGGATCTACCTTTCCTTGATTTACTGTGATATCCTGAGCTCTTTCCTCTTTCCATTCTTCTTCTCCTAGACTCTGCACTCAAATTATTACCTGATGTCTCACTGGAGCTTTTCCGTCGCATTTCCTCGCTAAGGATAGCACTGACAACATCATCAAACTTTAAAGTACTAGATCCAGAGACAGAGTTACTAATGGCCATAGCTAAACCATTCCAGCTTTCTAGCAATGAGCACAGAAATAAAAGAGCCCTAAATTCATCATCAAAGTTTACCTCTACAAAACTTAACTGACTGGTAACTGTATTAAAATCATTTAAATGGTCTACAACAGATCCACCTTCCGGCATCTTCATATTAAATAAACGTTTCATAAGAAATACCTTCTTTGAGGCCGAGGGTTTTTCATATAGCTTCACCAATGCCTTAATCAAACCCTCTGTTTTTGTTTCCTTCGAAATATTGAAGGCTACTGACACCACGAAGCACAACCGTACTGTTATGAGTGCCTTTCTATCAAGAATATCCCATTCTGCATCTATCATATTCATCGGCTTCTTTGTTTTTCCACTCAATGGTAGGTACAGATCTTTCTGATACAGATAATCTTCCATCCGCATCTTCCACAATGGGAAGTTTTGGCCGTTAAATTTCTCGACCCTAAATTTACCATCTTCCGCCATTGCTCTGACTCGAACCAGGAACCATTCTTTCCTACGAGTTTATCAGCCAAATAGACCTTCAGCTCTGATACCAGTCGTTAGAAAATTAAATATTATAGAGGAATGCAACATATAAAATATGCGGAAAACACAAGCACACAAAACACATAAAACCAGAGATACATAGATATATGTGGTTCACCCAGTTTGGGCTACATCCACCCTGAACAACCAGTCCTTCCTTTCTATTATCCAGCAAAAATGAAGAGACACAACCTACAACAGATCCGTTGTAATATCCTTTTTTCTCTCTCACAATATCCCTATTTGTTTCTCACTCTGAGAATACACACACAATACATAGCTGCAATACAATACCCTCATAAAAGCGAGGGGTTTCCTTCTAGGGAAAAAAAACCCTAAACTAAACATAAGTTCTACTATCAGATCATCTACCTAATGAATGGCTCAGATTGAGTAGAAATTACTATACTTTTACAAGACAATTTTACATATGTTTTTAGCTTCGGGGGCGCTGCCCCCGAAACCTCCCTAGACCCCCCGGGCAACGTTTAATTACGAGCGGCGTTTCCACCCCATTAAGGTATAGGGGTCCAACGCTTTGATACAAAATAAACAAGATAATCAGGCTCCACACCCAACAAAAAGAACCCAAAATGATCAAACTTTCCAAGAACCTTCCTCCTCACATAAAACATAAGTATATTGAGCTCTCTAAGGAGTTTAAAGATGTGTTTGCATGGGGGTATCAATATTTAAAATCATATGACACAAACATTATTCAACCCAAAATCCCTCTCAAAGAAAACCAGAAAACTTTCAAGAAAAAGTTAAGGAGAATAAACCCTGTCTTTCTACCTCTAGTTGAAAAAGAGATTAAAAAGATGTATGATGATGATATAATATTTCCCCTCAAATACTCTGAATGGGTTTCCAACCTTGTGTCAGTTAGGATGAAAACCAGAGAGATCATGATTTTCATTGACTTTAGAAATCTGAACGGGTCCTCCTTGAAAGATAACTATCCCTTGCCTAAAATGGACCACATAATTCAAAATTTAGTTGGCTCTAAGAGAATCTCACTGCTTGATGGTTTTTCTGGTTACAACCAAGTGCTAGTATTCCCAAGTGATCAACACAAAACTGCCTTCACCACACCTTGGGGTAAATTCATGTATGTTAAAATGTCGTTTGGGTTGATGAATGCGAGGGCCACTTTCCAAAGGGCCATGGACATAGCCTTTTCATATGACATAGGCTACTTCATAGTCATTTACCTTGATGACATCACTATTTACTCTAAGACCGATGAAGAGCACTTAGTCCACTTAAGAAACATTTTTTAAAAGTGTAGGAAATATGGCCTGTCTTTGAATCCCAAGAAAACACTGTTTGGTCTCAAGGAAGGAAAAATCCTAAGCCACATCATCTCTAAAGAAGGAATCAAAATGGACTCCAAAATGATTGAAGGCATATTGCAAATCGGCCATCCCAGAAACATTAAGGAGTTGCAATATTTTATTGGGAAAATCAACTTCTTAAGAAGATTCATCCCCAACCTTGCTGAACTCTTGAGAAATATTACAAACATGCTCAAAAAGGAGGTAGGAGTTAATGGACTTTGGAGACCAAACAATCCTTCAAACTAGTTAAGCAAGCACTCGCTCAAACACAAGTTCTAATAAGTCATGATTTCACCAAAGACTTCTATATTTTCTCATTTGCAACTGAACACATTGTGGCTGCAGTGTTGTTACCAAAAAATGAGATGGGACAAGAACAACCCATAGCCTTTTTTAGCAAAGCCCTTAGAGATGCTCCCTTAAAGTACAACATCATGGAAAAGCAGGCCTTCGCATTGATTAAAGAATTGAAATATTTTAGAGTTTATATCTTACATTCTCATGTCATATATTTTGTTCCTCACGCTGTTGTCAAAGACATTTTAAATCAGGGCCCCGATGGTAAAAGGGGAAAGTGGATTGCTATTATTTTAGAATATGACTTAGAATTCAAACCCACTAAATTGGTTAAAGGACAAGAGCTTGAAAAACTTATGGCTGAAACAAATCTCCAAGCATTGGATATGAATTTTGTTGATACTTTAGAAGAACAAGAAGAATTCACATCCCCTCATGTTGAAGAAACATTTTTGAATTCATCTTGGTATGTTGATATTCTTTATGTACTATTTTATCTTAATGCTCCTCCTATCTTATCAAAGAAAAAAGAAAGATTCTCTAAACAAAAAGCTTTAAATTTATGCATTTTAGATGGAGTTTTATATTAGAAAAATCCTATTGGTATATTGCTTAAGTATTTGCTTTAGGTTGATGCAGGAAAAATCATGCATGAACTACATGAAGGTGAATGTGGGGGCCATCTTTATTGGAAAACCACAACTAAAAAAATTCTTAGAGCTAGCTAGTATTGGCCCACCCTTTTCCCTGACACCCACAAATTGGTCATGACTTTCCATAAATGCTAGATTTTCGATGGCAAGATCAAAATTGCCACTGATTACTTCCATGACTGCCACTGATTACTTCACCAAGTGGATAGAAGCCATCCCATCTAGGAACATCACTGATTCGGTCATCTTGAGACCAATATCTTGTCTAGATTCGGTTGCCCCAAAAATATCATCACAGATAATGTTGTTGCCTTTGCATCCAAAAGAATGGTTGAATTTCGTTATAAATATCACATCGCCTTGGGACATTCCACAGCCCATTACCCTGAAGGTAATGGGCTAGCTGAGACTTCTAATAAAAGCTTGGTCAATATCATTAAGAAGCTCTTGGAACAGAATAAAAAAGCATGGCATGGAAAAATAGTACATGCACTATGGGCTGATATAATAACCACCAAGAAATCAATTAGTATGTGTTGTGAAACTACCTCCCAAAAAGAGAAGAAAAGAGATATCAATGCCTTGGAAAGAAGCCACTTCGAGGGGGAAACCTCCAATACATTACATGAATGAACAATTCTTGGATGATACAAATGAAAAAACCTCCTTTCTATATAGAGGAGTCAATGGGGCCACAATTTAATCCTAGCCGACCTAACAATAATATTTAAGGGCACAATAATCACAATATGGGGATTACAAGGGGTACAACAATAACAATAAGGGGGTTACACTAACAACAATAAGGGACTATACTAGTAATATAAGGACCTAACATTCTCGTCTCCTTCAAAAAGGTGTTGTCCTCAATGCTTGAGTAGCTCCAGGTGCTTTTGTATAAAATTCTCATCCTCCCATGTAGAATCTTCCAAGGGTAAGTTCTTCCATTTGATGAGATACTCTGAAATTGATCAATTTCATAGTTGTTAAGTTCTTTTTTCTGTGACTGCTTCAGGTTCCAATATGGGTTTTCCTTCCTCATCAAGTTCTGGCAATATTGTTTGAACTGGAAGTTTGTCCCCCTATAACCTTTTTTAAGCATGCAACATGGA
The DNA here is from genome assembly GCA_034641835.2 of Pinus albicaulis. NCBI lineage: Eukaryota > Viridiplantae > Streptophyta > Pinopsida > Pinales > Pinaceae > Pinus > Pinus albicaulis. Next base: position 683,626,599 of record CM076572.1, on the reverse strand, counting down.
AAACTGGATGCACTCGCGAAGAAGTAGGAAGCTCCAATTTGTATGCCATAGTACCAATATTTTGCAAAACCATGTAAGGACCATAGTATTTTGGTGATAATTTATTATCCTTCTTAGCTTGCTTGAGGGACATTTGTTTGTATGGTTGTAACCATAAAAATACCCAGTCTCCCGCATCAAAACTTCTCTCACTGTGATGTTGATCTGCCTATTGTTTCATTCGATTTTGTGCCAAATTTAGGTTATCCTTTAAGAGTTGGAGAACTTCTTGTTGATGCTCGATGTGATCCTCCACTGTTTGAACCTTAGAATTTTCCCTTAAAGAAGATGTGATGGATGGTGGATGATATCCATAAAGTGCCATAAATGGGGTCATTTTTGTTGCAGTATGGAAGGAAGTGTTATACCACCATTTAGCCAGAGGTAACCACATGACCCATTGTGCTTTATTATCAAATACAAAACAACGAAGATATTCTTCCAAACATTTATTCACTATCTATGTTTGACCATCGGTTTGAGGATGATAATATGAGCTATGAGCTAGTTGAGTACCCAAACAAGAAAATAATTCCGTCCAAAAATTTCCTGTAAAAATGGGATCTCTGTCACTTAAAATAATCTTCAAGTTTCCATGTAGCTTTTGAATTGTTTCCATAAATGTAGTAGCAACTGTACTTTCTTTAAATGGATGAGATAATGCACAAAAGTGTGCATACTTGGTAATTCTATCAACTACCACCATGATGACACTCCTTCCTTTAGACTTAGGTAAACTTGTGATAAAATCCATTGAAATCTCCTCCCAATGTTGACTTGGAATGGATAAAGGTTGTAGAAGACCTAGGGTCTTAGTTTTCTCCACTTTATTTTGCTGGCAAACCAAACATTCCGCCACAAACTTTTGAATATAAAATTTAAGGCCATCCCAAAAAAATTCTTTCTTCACCCTATGGTAAGTTTTTAAAAATCCCGAGTGTCCTCCTAAAGGAGAAGTGTGTAATTCCAAAAGAAGCTTTTGTTTTAGTTGGGAATTCTTGCAAATATATAAGCGCTCTTTGTACCATAAGGAATAATTTTTCCAACTAAATTTATTAGATGTACTAGGATCTTGCTGCAACTTTTGAATGATATTCCACAATTCTTCATCCTTCTTCCATTCATCCCTTGCTTCAGTTATCCAATATGGTTGGATAATTGAAATGGCACAAAGCAATGCTTCCACCTCTTCATCCTTTCTTGAGAGTGCATCTGCAACAACATTTAGCTTCCCTTTTTTGTAGACGTTTTCAAAGTCATAACCCAACATCTTTGTGACCCATTTTTCCTGCTCTTCTGAAGATAGTCTTTGTTCCAAAAAGTGTTTAATACTATCATGATCAGTTTTTACCTTGAAGTGTCTTCCCATTAGGTAAGGTCTCCATTAATTTAGTGCATGTAGTATTGCCAACATTTCTTTCTCATAAATAGCCTTTTGTAAATACTTTCCTTTGATAGAATGACTTTCAATAGCAATGGGTCTTCCTTATTGCATTAAAACAACACCAATTCCATTTCCTAAGGCATCACATTCCACAATAAAGTTTTTTGTGAAGTCTGGAGTAGCTAAGACTGGTGCTAGGCACATTGCCTCTTTAAGATGTTCAAAGCCCTTAGTTGCTTCAGGAGTCCATGAAAATGCATCTTTCTTCAATAATGTTGTTAGAGGTGCTGTTATTCTCCCATAATTCTTAACAAACATGCGATAATACCCTATTAACCCGAGAAATCCATGCAACTTCTTTATGGTTGTGGGGACTTTCCATTCCTTAATGGCTGTAATTTTGTTAGGGTCTACCTTAACACCCTCCCGAGATAAAATATGACACAGATATTCCACCTCTTGTACTCCAAAGAAACATTTGGATGTTTTTGCATATAATTGTTTCTCCTGCAATAGTTTGAGCACCCTGTAAACATGTAGAACATGACCCTTCTGAGACCTGATGTAGATTAGTATATCATCAAAAAATACTAGCACAAATTTTCTAAGGAATGGTTTGAAAATGGAATTCATCAACCCTTGAAATGTAGAAGGTGCATTGGTAAGGCCAAAAGTCATGACCAGAAATTCATAATGACCCTAATGAGTTCGAAATATTGTTTTTGGAATATCTTCAGTCTTCATTCTAATTCGATGATATCCTAAATGAAGATCCAACTTGGTAAAATAAATTGCTCCATGTAGTTCATGCAATAATTCATCAATCACAAGAATGGAAAATTTATCTTTAATAGTGACCTTATTGAGCTCCCTATAATTCGGACACATGCAACAAGATCCATCTTTTTTGTGCACCAATACTACTATAGTAGAGAAAGAACTTATACTAGGTTGAATTATACCCACCTCTAACATGTCTGCAATCATACATTCAATTTCGCTCTTTTGGACATAAGGATATTTGTAAGGTGTGATGTTTGGAGGAACACTTCCTGGAATCAAATGAATAACATGATCATGATCACGAATTGGAGGGAGTCCTTTGGGAGTATCAAACACCTTGGAATGATTATCCAAGACTTTTTGGAGATCTAGAGAAATAGATGATTTTGATGTTGGAACTTCAAGTGAGCATAATTGTGCAATTACACCCTGTTGTTCTTTCTTTAGAAGCTTTTTCATGACATTAGATCTTGTTATATTTCTTGGCTTCCGTGCGATTCCCGTAATTTGATTTCCTTTCCTTCCGAAAAACATTTCAAGAAAAGTTCTTGAAAATTAAAAGCTACCGTCCCCAAAGATTGTAACCATTGTACTCCTAGCACAACACCAACACCTCCCATTGGGATGGAAAGCATTGGACTATTCAATACATATTCCCCCATGGCTAGCATTTTTCAGATCAACTTATAGTTCCTCCATTTGCAACCATCACTTGACATTCTGGTTCTGGGTATAGGAAACAAAGCAATTCCTTGGCTACCTTACAATGAATAAAATTATGGGTACTACCCGAATCAATCAACACTATTACCTTTTTCTTCTTGATGTGTCCTTCTATATTGAGAGTTTGAGGAGTGGTAATTCCTGCCAATGCATTAGATCATATGGTCGGACTCATTTCTTCTTCTTCTAGGGTTTCTTCCTATTTTATATCCTCTGCTTTTGAAGTTTCTTCGTCATTTTCTTCTTCCTCTTCAAAATCTATGTAAAATAATTTCTTCTCAGTGCACTTATGACATTTAGTGTATTTTCTATCACAACTATAGCAAAGCCCTTTTGCTCTTTTTTCTTCCAATTGTTGTGGTGTCAACCTTGTAGGTTGTGGAATTCTAGAAGTAGCAACACTTCCATCTTTATAGATGTGAGTGGTAGGCTTCCTTGTCGCCATAATTTTACATTCAATTTTTCTTGCCAACCTGAATGCCTTCTCCAATGAATCAAGTTCCCAAATGTGAACTCCATGTTGGATGTTATCCTTTAAAGTCCCTATGAAGACATCAATCCTATGTTCCTCTGGAATATTAGTTACCCTTATATTCAATTTTTGGAAGTCCTCAATGTGCTCCACCATTGAACCCTTTTGTTTGAGATTTATCAATTGGCTAAAGAAGGTGCTGCTCTTTGTATCCTCAAAATGTGCTATCATTTCCTCCATAAAAATTGACCAAGTGACAATTTTTTTATGAGAGTAAAGCCATCGATACCATACAAATGTATTTTGTTCTAAATGTAAACTTGAAATGTGTACCTTTTGTGTGTTTTGAACATTATTGAGAACAAAACATTGCTCCATCTGTAGTATCCATGTTACGGGATCCTTGCCATGAAACTTCCTCATATCCATCTTTGGAATATGGTGGTTCTTCAATACAACATTAGAGTTTGTGAAATCATGATTAACATGTAATTTATTCTCATCATGAGTTTCCTCTACTATATTTTCGCCATTATGAAACATTTCTTGTATCAACTTTGCCAAATCATTCTTCATGTTTTCGATGTTGTCTTTCATTTTTTCATCGATCTTAGCTTCCATGTCATCCATCTTAGCTTCCATGTCATCCATCTTAGCTTCCATGCCCACTTCCATGTTGTCAATCTTAACTTCCAAACAATTCATCTTAGCTTCCACGCCTTTCTTTAAGCCATCCATGTTAGTTTCCATGCCTTTCTTCAAAACTTCCATTTCATTTTTTGTTGCTCTTTGCGATAGCGAAATTTGGTGCACTTGCTCTTGTAATTTTGATATCTCATGTTGTGTTTCTTCGTCTTCGTGAGTCATAGTAGAGCCTTCTAAAGGCTTAATTAGTGTTGAATTATTTTTAGAGGGGATTTTAGAACCCAATACTAATATATATTCTTCAATATGCCCTTGGAATAAATTCAAACTATTTTTTTTTCAAACGAGACTTGTGTAATTTGAAAAAAAAATACACACATTTTTCTTGCTTTTGAGGAGCTCGATATTGAAACTGAATTATCTCTATGATTTTGGATCTTCAATATCTGAAATTTGGCCCTGTGTTAGCCCTCTGAATCCTCTTTCAAATGCCACAGGTTTGACCTAATTTGGATTCTTCAATAGAAAGTTATGTCCAATCTCCCACAATTACCTAATTATGGACTGGTTCAGTAGAGCGAACTTGTACAACTAGTCACATGTCACTGTTTGCTCCTTTGGCTCTAAAATGGATAGAAAGGAAACTATAGTTTGTTTTCTTCCAGATACTTTTTACATCATTCCAATCCGATGCTCAGACAGAGAGCTATGAAGATTTTCCCACGATCACCTTTTTGAGATGAAATTCGGGAGCCTGAAAAAGACCTAACTTCCACAGATCATATCTTTGAAACTGTTCTGAAACAAGCTCTAAAATTTTGCGACAATGTTATTAGGATTTTTTCTTTGCTCCCTAAACATTTAAGCTTCTGGACCTTTTTATATAAAATGTTATAGCAAAATTTCCATGATGACCTATTAAGGTTAAATTTAGGAGCCTACAAAAAGACCTAACTTCCAAAGATCATATCTCTGCAAATATTGTGAACCAAGCTCTAAACGTTTACCAAGTTTTTCCTCAGGATTTTGGCTTCGTACTCTAAAAATTTCAACTTCTGAACCTTCGTAGAAAAACATTTATAGCTAAAATTCCACGATGGCCTGTCTGGGGCAGTGAAACCCTAGAATCCAAAGCTATGATACCAAATGTTGTGAAACCAGCTCCCAAGAAGAGAATAAAAGAGATATCAAAGCCTTATAAATAAGCGACTTCGAGGGGGCAACCTCTAATACATTACATGAATGAACAATTCTTAGATGATACAAATGACAAAACCTAATTTCTATATATAGGAGTCCATGGGGCCATAATGTAATCCTAGTGGGGCCATAATATAATCCTAGTCAACCTAAAAATAATAATTTAAGGGCACAATAATAACAATATGTGGGTTACAGGGGTAAAAAAATAACAATAAGAGGGTTACATTAACAACAACAAGGGACTATACTAGTAATATAAGCACCTAACAGTATGTCTCCCTATCAACTAGTGTATGGCATGGATGCCATCTTCCCAACATCTTTGGGAGTTCCGATAATGAAACTGCTACAAGAAGTGCAATAAGAAGAGAATTATATGCAAAGGAGTTTTAACCAAACTATCCATTTACAACAAATAAGAGAGGAGGTTTAAAAAAGGACTCAGGTAGTACAAGAAAGAATGAAGAAAATATTTGATAGAAGAACCAAGGAGGATGATTTTCAGATTGGAGATAAAGTGCTAAAGTGGGACTCAAGGAGAGAAGACAAAGGTAAACATGGTAAGTTTGAAAACTTGTGGAAAGGGCCATTCATTATTAGTTCAACTAGAGGAAACACTGCCTTCTTTTTACAAGAGCTGGATGGGACTGAAGCATTTGGAGGTCCTGTCAATGGCAGGTCACTAAAACACTACTTTTTTCAAGATCCTTAGTTTTAAATTTTCACTCATTGTACATACCGTTGTGTGAAGGGCCACAAAGAGGAAAACACAAAAACATAGAAAATAATAGAAAAGAGGGCAGATTAAAAACAAGGTACAGCCCCATACACAAAAAATAGTAGATTTGAAAGTGTGCAAGCCTAAATGCCACTACTGGTGCAAAAATAATGTCTTGTTCAATCATCTAGCCCAATCATGGCTGAACATATTTAAAATTTATTGTTGATAATTTAGTGAAAGAATGTTGGTCAAATAATTGAAGCTTTAATTTTCAAAGAAAATAGATTGGGAATGAAAGATACTGGTTCCACATGCTCAAATCTGAACCAAAGAGAAGGATAGGGATGATTAGAAAATGATGAAACATAGCACTCACACCTTCTAGTTTTGTTTTCTTATGAAAATAAAGTTTGTGTGTAGTTTTTTGTTGATGCCACAACTCATGATGAATTAGATTGTCTAATCCTGGATCAATTCATGCGTTAAATTTCTTCTCAAAATAGCTTAGAGAATGAAGTTTTTCATACTGCTTAATCTTGATAGTCAGATAGACTAGGTAGAGAATAAGAAGAGTTCACTAGCATAATCTGAACTCTTGGAAGAAATAAGTGTAGAAGTAGATGGTTTATTTCTTTGCTTTCAAAAGAAAATATGTCAATGGGTTTGCCAGTTTAAATGCACCCAAGGAAGAGAAAATGTTAGGAAAGTAGGTTGGGTAGGTAGAGTTGAAGTTGAGCTAATCATGCTTTCATATTACCAAAATCACTACTTTAGGGAAGCAACAACAAAATAAAAGAAGAAAATCCACCCAATGGTTGAGACACGGGTCTTCACAAACCAAGAGATCTGAAATTTTGGACACCTCCTGAAAAGGAGCTTCCCTCCCCAAGTGGAGCCATTGTTATTCATCAGTAATTTTTACCTGGTTAGATGACTAAATGCTTGTCCGATATTTCTAGAAACAAAATTCATATAAGTCTTGTGGGTTCTAGAAATCTCACTGCCTTCATTATCCTTAGGATGAATTTTTCACTATCCTGCTACTTTGTCAAGGCACGACCATCCTATCACTCCCCAAAGACCAAATCATGGACTGATGTCCCTCACTCTCACTATGTTTTCCACCTCTGCCTTTAACACTCTGTTTTTGTTTACCTAAGCCCTCTATTCTCACACCTTGGTTTGCCAAGTAACCCAAACTTTTTCCCCTACTCACCAAGTGCCTCAAGCAGTGGTGATTTTAAACTCCCTTTCTAAGCTCTTTAGATAAATCAAATTTTTTAGTTGCCTAGGATGGCAATGCATAAAAGTGTGTCAAAACCCTATCTTCACCACCAAACCCTGATTCAAACTTTTCAGTCAAATACCTATTCCAAAGGACTTCCGAGTAAGTCACATAGGGTCTCTTAGGTTATGAATGGTCATAGTTTCTAAATTTATTGTTTATATAGTTATTCAAAGGTGAAGTCAAGTGAAAACAAGGGTGAACATATCATTGTCCAAAGACATCAAAGGCCTCCAAAGGTATCTCCCTGATCAAGCATCAGAGCCTAAAAAAGAATAGTCTACCTATGATAAAGAATTTCTGCAGGAATTCTCTACAATAGTTATCAAAAGAGGAAATACAGGGGAAAAAATCCAAAAAACCCCTCAAAGGCCGTCCACAGCAAGAGAAAAGCAAAGGCCTAAGTTCACAAAGAGGATGATGGTTTCATGAAAAATTGTTTGTAAAATGTTGCCTAGGAAAGAGCCCATGCATAAGATCCTGAAGACAATGGCACATGAACACAAGTGTGCACAAATCAAAGATTTAATAAACAAAAAATCAAAGTGAAAAGCCTCCTTGGTGACTATAGGCAGAGATTAGAAAATAATATCAAAGAATAATTTCTAAAGTTTATTAAGGCAACATTATTTTGCTAAAAATCATAGGAACAGCTTCACCAGGTAATGATTAGGTATCCATCTTACGCAATCAGTTAAGTCAACTTGAAACAATCATTCAGCAAACTAGAAATCAAATGGTACAACTTTCCTCTAAACTTCAAGATAGTCTTGCTAAATATGAAGAATGTAATTCCAAATTGACAAAGATATTAATGGTTGATATTCCAGTTGATTTGCCTATGAAATCCAAAGATGTCGATCTTGTTGATATACTTAGTGTGGGAGATAGAGTAGTTATTCCTATCAGAATAAAAATTCCTAAAATCAAGGAATATACTCTAGATGCTCAAATAGATTTTGGTGCCATGCGCAGCTGCTGTAAATATGGAGAAATCCCTTAATACTATTGGCAGCCTACCAATATTTATTTTAGAGCTGTTAACAAAGAAATCATGGAAATTAAGCATATTGCTCCTGACTTTCCCATATTTTTAGGTGACATCCCAACACATGTTACCTTATAAAGCTATGATATTGGTTCTGATATACTCTTAGGATAGGATTTCCTTAAAGTATTTATTCATGTTACTTTTACTGATGATTCAGTCATCTTGACTACAACTTCTGGTCCTGTATCACTACCTTCTAAAAGTGATTACAATATAGTTGTTCCTCTTGACCAATCAGATCTTTTACACACAACTTTGACTAATCTTTCCAAGATATAGAAGATAATCAATAAGTCTGAGTTTCATGGGAGAAAGACGTTGCAACCATTAGCAAATAAACTACGTAAATATTGTACATTAGAACATCCAGATGCTTTTTGGACAAGAGAGAAATATTTTTTGGCTTTGCCTTACAAAGAAGGTTATGTTCCTCGCCCACAAAAATCAAGTGCAAATCACATGAGTCCAACAGAGCAAGCATTATGTCAAAAGGAATTATCACAATTGCTAGATCAGAAGTTATTTGAACCTTGCAAAAGTCCTTTGGCTTGTCCAATATTCTATGTTAATAAAAATAGTGAGAAAAAAAGAGGAAAGAAAAGGCTTGTCATCAATTATAAAGCCTTAAATGAAGCCTTGCTTCCCATCAAATATCCTCTCCCAAATAAATTATTGTTGCTAGCCAAACTTGCTAATGCCAACATTTTCAGTAAGTTTGATCTCAAAAGTGGATTTTGGCAGATTGGCATACTTCCAAAGGAAAGGTATAAGACTACATTCACAGTTCCACATGGTCAATTCTAGTGGGTTTTAATGCCTTTTGGTCTTAAGAATGCTCCATCAGAATTCTAGAAAAGTATGGAAGATATTTTTTGGAGTACAAATTTTATTATTGTATATATAGATGATTTTCTTATTTTTAGTAGAGATGTAAATGAACATAAAATGCATCTAGAACAATTTTACAGATTATTTTTTTAGCATGGCTTGGTTTTATCAGATTCTACAAAAAGTTCCAGATTGGTAAAGTGTCTATTGATTATCTTGATTTTCATATAGAACAAGGCCAGATTCATCTCCAACCACAAATCCTGATAAATCTCCTAAAATTTCCAGATGTTTTGCCAGATATAAAATATGTCCAAATATTTCTAGGATGTTTGAATTACATTAGACAATTCTATGAGCACCAAGAAAGAGACACTAAGGTTTTGTAGAAAAGGGTAAATAAAGAATCTTATTGGACTCTAGAAATGAAAATTGCTGTCAAAACAATAAAAAGATTCAGAATCTACCTAGACTAAATTTTCCTGATACTAATCTTCCTTTTGTCCTGGAAACATATGCTTCAGATCACATTTGGGCATCAGTATTATTGTAGAAACATCGAAAGAAAGAATTATTTTGTGGCTACACATTAGGGTCCTTTGATTCAACAGAAACCAATTATCCTTCTTCTCACAAAGAAATACTTGCAGTAAAAAAGGGAATCAAAAGGTTTCGCTTGTTTCTCAAAAGCTCCGAGTTCATTTTCAGAATAGATTTAAAGCATATGAAAGGCATCCTTTCTAATAATAGACTACTTGAGCAAGGAAGCACACGAGTGTTAATATTGGCTCTTTGGTTAGATGGTTTTGATTTTGATATCATCTACAAATCAGGTGCAGAAAACTATTTGGTAGATATGTTAACCAGAGAAGGTGCTTCAATGAACAAAGAAATTAAAATGTTTCGACCAATTCTGCAAGAATAATCTTCTGCAACTCAAAGGCATATAAAGTCTTGTCAAGTCAGCATTTGTATTCAATGTAAATATGAATTTTGTTGGGATTGTTTAGTTATTATAATTAAGTCCCTTCCTCCTGAAGTCTTGCAAATAGTTTTGCAAAAAAGGTTTGATTCAGAGTCTTGCATGTTAGGGTATAATAGTGAGTTGCCATATAGGGATAGGGTTTGACGATTTTATTATAATCTGTCTCCAGAACAAAATATTGTATATTTTGCATTCATTCAGAACACCAATTGGTCATGGCAAGATTATTTCATCATACACCAAAGAGCTAGAATTCAGTGTTCTATCATAATTTTAGCTTATGCATCAGAATTAGCTAGTCCTTGGAATACATGGAGTTCTTGGTTCAAATTATTCTTGTATAAATATATGCCATGCACTTCCTGGATGCTTGAAAGTAATTTCAAAGAGACAATAAGTACTCTTTCTTGGGAACTAAGCATAGCACGAAGAAATGATTATACTATGGAATTTGAATTCAGACATGAAGATTCAGTAGTGGATCTAATAGAAGATAGCCATATAGTTGAACCACAGTTTAATCTATTTGTGAGTTTTATTGAGATAATTTCAGTAGAGCCAAGTCTTCAGCCCTCCAATACTTTCTCTTTTCCATTTTGTTTTTGTCTTCTAGAAATTGCACATTATTGGTTAGATGATGTCGTCTCGGTAGACATCAGAAATTTTGATATTGAAGCACGACTTGAACAGATTGAGGCTAATATATTTCAAGATGATGATTTTGAAGAATGGGATAATAGTGACTAATAGCTTCTGATCACTTTTTGATATCATAAGTCTTTTGTAATCATTAGAAATTCCACTATGAATTTAACTTTATTTTGATAAGGCTTTCGTGGGGTTCGTCCTTGTAAGAATCTCCAGCGTGTTTGATAAGGCTTTCGTGGGGTTCGTCCTTTAAATAATCTCCACTGTGTATCTACTTTAAGGATTCTCTCTTATCCTAAAAGAGCTGATGTCCTAGAATTCGGCCAATAGAAATGATATTCGGTATCCAGTAAAAGTTGTAACCTGATGACCTTGTAAAATCCTTATAAAAGGATAGTAAGTAGAAGTAAAGGGCATTCGAAGTTTGGGTCTAAGTTTGAGTGAGAGTCTGTAAAGATTCTTTTATTTAATATATTGGAGAAGTATTTGAAAGTTTTTGTTCAAGATCTGAGAAGCCTGTGTATCAGTGTGCTCAGCACTGATAAGAACCTAAAGTGGTTAGATCTATGGTATGATTAAGTGTTTCTGTATAATAAAGAGTTTTAGTTCAAGAGTTTGAACCACAACCTAATTGGACACTACCAGAGATTGGAGTAGATAAATTATACAGTCTACCTGTATTTCAGTTTCGAGCAGCACAGTTGTTTAGATTCACATCTGTAAATAACCCCATCTTAGTTGGCCAAGCTGTTTATCTACTTCCTTTGATAAATAGAGAATATATTCAATGGGGATTAGAACATGGTTATAAATATGTGCATATTGGCATGATTCAGTTTGGAGTAAATCCTTTGGTCCGTCCAGGTTTAAATACTTCATGTTTAACTTATATGTTGGATACTAGGTTAAACAACTTCAATGATGCTTTATTAGGAGGATTTCAAAGTCCTTTGAATAATGGGCCTGTCTGGTCATCCATTATTCCTCGTTATCAGGTCTCGCTACAAGATCCATATATCAATGAGTTTTTGAATGCATATATTTGATTTAATGGTTTTGATGTAGCTCCACAAACCCATGTTGCCCATGTGCATAGTTCTATCTGTCTACGGTTTATGTCTACTTCTATACCTCCACTAAATCCTAAATTGAATAAAAGAGCACTACCAGAAGGAGTAATTGTTGGACCTGGAAATACTGCTCCACTTCATATAGGATTCTCTTAATGTACTTTACCTGAAGAATAGAACAGTACATATATTCCTCTTTCTCAGAAATATCCACAACTACATTCAATCCATCAGCCTAAGAAATTACATCTAGTAGACAAACCTGATGGAACAAAAAGTCTTTGTTTTACCAATCCTCAATGATCTCGCTCCATGTCCCAATATTTTTCTCGCTCTTATTTTGGGCTGGTAGATAGGATGGTTTCACCATCAAAAACCAAATCTACTCCTCGATCTTTACCATCAAAAAATAAGCAAATCATCTATATATACAATAATAAAATCTGTACTCCCAAAAATATCTTCCATCCTTTTCTGGAATTTTGATGGAGCATTCTTAAGACCAAAAGGAATTACAGCCCACTGGAATTGACCATGTGGAACTATGAATGTGGTCTTATATCTTTCTTCTGGAAGTATGCCAATCTGCAAAAATCCACTTTTGAGATCAAACTTACTGAAAATGTTGGCATTAGCAAGTTTTGCTAGCAATAATTCTTTATTTGGGAGAGGATATCTGATGGGAAGGAGGGCTTCATTTAAGGCTTTATAATTGATGACAAGCCTTTTCTTTCCTCTTTTTTGATCACTATGTTTATTAACATAGAATGTTGGACAAGCCCAAGGACTTTTGCAAGGTTCAATTAACTTCTGATCTAGTAATTGTGATAATTCCTTTTGACATAATGCTTTTCTCTGTTGGACTCATGTGATTTGCACTTGCTTTTTGTGGGCGAGGAACATAACCTTCTTTGTAAGGCAAAGCCACAAAATATTTCTCTCTTGTCCAAAAAGCATCTGGACATTATAATGTACAATCTTTACGTAGTTTATCTGCTACTGGTTGCAGCATATTTTTCCCATGCAACTCAGCATTCTTGATTATCTTCTGTATCTTGGAAAGATCAGTCAAAGTAGTGTGTAAAATATCGGATTTTCCAAGAGGAAAAACTATATTGTAATCCCTTTTAGAAGGAAGTGATACAGGACCAGAAGATGTAGTCAAGATGACTAACTCATGAGTAAAAGTAACAGGAATAAATATTTTAAGGAAATCTTGTCCTAAGAGCATATCAGAACTAGTATCATAGTTATATAAGGTAACATGTGTTTGGATGTCACCTAAAAATATGGGAAAGTTAGGAGAAATATGCTTAATTTCCATGATATCTTTGTTAACAGCTCTAAAAGAAATATTTGTAGGCTGCCAATAGTATTCAAGGATTGCTCCATATTTACAGCAGTTGCTCATGGCACCCGAATAAATTTGAGCATCTAGAGTATATTCCTTGATTTTAGGAACTTTTATTCTGATAGGAATAACTACTATATCTCCCACAATAAGTATATTAGCAAGATCAACATCTTTTGATTTCATAGGTAAATCAGCTGGAATATCAACCATTAATATCTTTGTCAATTTGCAATTACATTCTTCATATTCAGCAAGATTATCTTGAAGTTTAGAGGAAAGTTGTACCATTTGATTTCTAGTTTGTCGAATGACTGTTTCAAGTTGACTTAACTGATTGCGTAAGATGGATACCTAATCATTACCTGGTGAAGTTGTTCCTGTGATTCTTAGAGGCTTAAAAAGATCTTCAAATTTTTTTTCAATTTCGACTTCAGATTCTTCATCCTTTATTCTTATCCCTATCGCCTTTGAAAATTAACGATACTCTAAAGAAGGGACCTGGCTTTCAAGAGTATGCAATTTATCTTGAAGTCTTATTTTGACAATTAACTATCTTGGTGCAAGCTTAGATAGTTGTGACTTAACAGAGTCAATATGAGATTGAAGATTATCAAGAGGAGATATATGAAACATTTTGATATTTGGAATAAATGTTTCATCAGAATCAGAACTATCAGAAGATGAACCAATAGTTACCTTATTAAAATCTCTCAATTCTTCAACATTAGTTTCTAAATCAGAAGAAGTATCAGACACTTCAAAATATTCACCATCAGAGTGGGATATGAGATCCCAATCTTGAGGATCGTTGATCGTGGAGAAGATATCCATTATTTTTACCTGTTGAATAGTCTTTTTAACTCGGCATTTCTTTGAAAAATGCCCTTCTTTTCCATAGATAAAACATCTGGTGTGTCTATTCGGTTTCACTCTCTGCCTGAAGACTACACGTTGTCTCTTACCTTTCTTTGTAGGAAAATACTTCTTCCTTTGCAGAACGTATTTACTAGGAGGACAATGACATTGCTTGGTTGCAGCCTTATTTCTTGACTTTTTGTGATAGCCAAAATAATAGGCTTCAGCAAAATTATTACATAATTTTGTACTGAAATTCATTTTCTTTTTAAAATTATTTTTGGCTTTTTCTGCTACACATTCCTTCTGTAAGACAATGATTATAAGCTATTGCAAGGCTGCAAAAGACAGATTCAATTTGAATATTATTTGACTAGATATACTGATCCAACAAATCTGGAATCTTGCCAGGCATGGAAGCTATATAATATCTCAGATAAGCAATATTATGGGGATTTTTTGCTTGATACAGAATTTTCTGCATTACACAATAATACTCAAGCAGATAATCTATATTGCATAATCTTTGAGAAAGGAATAATTAGGAATGATGTGCAGAATCAACCGGAATTTGTCCTACAAATTCATGGATCAAAGCATCTAACAATGCTTTGAGGGAATCATCATTCTCAACAATTTCATTTTTCTCATTCTCATAGAGTTTCTCCCACCATTGTTTTAAAATTCCTGTAAAAGACCAAACTATCTAAGTGACTATATCTGACCACTGGGCTTTAGTTTCTTCTTTTCTTTGTAATGCCCAAGCATGTAAATGACGAAAAGTACCAATTACTTCTGCATAGGATAGAAAAACAATCTTGACTAACAATGTATTCCCTAATCCTTTTAGATGAGGATTTTCCATCTTAGCAGAGAGATTTTCGTGATTTCCTCTGAATCTAGAAAAGGGACTAGAGGAGGCAGCTGCATGGGCTGATCTTGATCTAGGGCTTCTATTTCCTTTATTAGAAAAGAAAAAGGTTTCTTCTCTATCCCTTTTACTGAATTCACCAGTAGCTTTTTCACCTAGTGTTCTAGATTTGACTTCCTCAGTTGATTGAGGTCCAAAAAATGCCAAGACTGTAGGAGCTGGTGTAACTTTTTTCTCAATAAGATTTTGGAGACTCGCATAGTTCTTTGGTATCAACTAAGCTTGGATAGAATGAAAATTTTCCAATTTCTTCTTCATTAAATCATTATTTTCTCTTGCTAACTGGATTCCAAACATTATCTTTTCAAAATCAACATTTTGGATAGTTTCAATCCCTTTAAAAACAAGGCTTCTAAGTCCGTTGTTAGGTTGGTTAGAGCCTGAAGAAACTGGAATCTTTAGCTTAGAACTAGCCAAATCAACATCACGATATTTAGGAGGAGACGGGGGATTTGGAAGTGCAGAAGTCAAATGATCTAATGATTTAGAGATTATGCCCATATTTGACTAAATATCAATTGAAGCATGTTTATGGTCATTATGAAAACCAAGAGTTTCATTATAGCCAATATGAAGTTTCTTTATGTGTTCTTTGGCTTCTAACACATCTTTGGCTATGTCATCTATGTTCTGTAACATACAAACTATTTGATAGTTTGTATAATTCTACATTTTCTTTGCTTCACTAGATTCTGGATCTATCATATTTCTCATCTGAATCCATTGAAAATTTGTCTTCATAGTTCCATTCTTGAAAGTTCTTCTAGCATTTCCTGGGTCTAGATATCTTTCTTGAATTCTTGCATTGCTTTCACTCTGAGCTCTAGGAAGGGTGAAACTTTTAATTTTAGGAATCATAAGTTTGACACATTCCTGAAAATTTTGATGCTGACCTTTATGTTCAGGAATCTCGATTTGGAATTTGGAACTAGTTCCTGAAGAAGATGGTGTAGTGATGCAAAATTCACAATCATCAGGTAATTTGGAAGACTGTTTATTTATTGATGGTAAATATCGAGGATTAGATTTGGTTTTTGATGGTGAAACCATCCTATCTACCACCCCAAAAGAAGAGCGAGAAAAGGATTGGGACATGGAGCGAGATAATTGAGGATTGGTAAAACGAAGACTTTTTGTTCCATCAGGTTTGTCTACTAGATGTAATTGCTTAGGTTGAGGGACTGAATGTAGTCGTGGATATTTCTGAGAAAGAGGAATATATGTATTTTTCCATTCATCTGGTAAAGTACATTCAGAGAATCCTATCTGAAGTGGAGCAATATTTCCAGGTCCAACAATTACTCCTTCTCGTAAGCATCATTGAAGTTGTTTAACCTAGTATCCAACATACAAGTTTAACATGAAGTATTTAAACCTGGACAGACCAAAGGATTGATTCCAAACTGAATCATGCCAATATGCACATATTTATAACCATGTTCTAATCCCCATTGAATATATTCTCTATTTATCAAAGGAATTTGATAAAAATCTTGGCCAACTGAGATAGGGATATTTACAGATGTGAATCTAAACAACTGTGCTACTCGAAACTGAAATATAGGTAGACTGTATAATTTATCTACTCCGATCTCTAGAAGTGTCCAATTAGGCTGTGGTTCAAACTCTTGAACTAAAACTCTTTCATCATAAAGCTTTTATTCACTAGATTTATTCATAAATCTATTCATAAAAGAACATCTCTTTTGTCTAGCTAATCTCTTATCTTCATAATTACCAATGATGAATTCATATTCATTACTATGACCAGCCATTTCAGAAAGATATAAAAATGCACCTAAATGAGAATGATAAGACTTTGCACCTTCGGATGGCAACACGGCTGTCCTTCACCTCAATGCCTTCAAAAATGGCCTTACCTCCAACTTACAGACTTGATACAGATGCAAAGCTTTGCAAAGATCAACTAGACAGAATTTCAAGAAATCAACCGGGACAAAGAACCAGATGGCTATGATACCAAAATATCATACAAAAACACTCAATCATACCACAGATCTGGCCACTTTAGGTTCTTATCAGTGCCAAGCACACTGATACACAGGCTTCTTATATCTTTAACAAAAAAATTCAAACACTTCTCCAATATATTAAATAAAAGACTCTTTACATACTCTCACTCAAACTTAGACCCAAACATACAATGCCCTTTACATCTACTTACTATCCTTTTATAAGGATTTTACAAGGTCATCCGGTTACAACTTTTACTGGATACCGGATATCATTTCTATTGGTCGAATTCTAGGACATCGGCTCTTTTAGGATAAGAGATAATCCTTAAAGTAGATACACAGTGGAGATTCTTTAAAGGACGAACCCCATGAAAGACTTATCAAAATAGAGTTAAATTCATAGTGGAATTTATAATAATTACAAAAGACTTATAATATCAAAGAGTGATCATAAGCTATTAGTCACTATTATCCCATTCTTCAAAATCATCATCTTGAAATCTATCAGCCTCAATCTGTTCAAGTCGTGCTTCAATATCAAAATTTCTGATGTCTACTGGGACGACATCATCTAACCAATAAGGTGCAAATTCTCAAAGACAACAACAAAATGGAAAATATAAAGTATTGGAGGGCCGAAGACTTGGCTCTACTGAAATTATCCCAGTAAAACTCACAAATAGATTAAACTGTGGTTCAACTATATGGTTGTCTTCTATCATATCCACTACTGAATCTTCATGTCTGAATTCAAATTCCATAGTATAATAATTTCTTCCTGCTATGTTCAGTTCCAAAGAAAGAGTACTTATTTTCTCTTTGAAATTACTGTCAAGCATCCAGGAAGTGCGTGGCACATATTTATACAAGAATAATTTGAACCAAGAACTCCAAGTATTCCAAGCACTAGCTAATTCTCATGCATAAGCTAAAATTCTGACAGAACCCTTAATTCTAGCTCTTTGGTGTGTGATGAAATAATCCTGCCATGAACAATTGGTGTTCTGAATGAATGCAAAATATACAGGATTTTTTTCTGGAGACAGATTATAATAAACTCGCCAAACCCTATCCCTATATGGCAACTTACTATTATACCCTAACATGCAAGACTTTGAATCAAACCATTTTTGCAAAACTATTTGCAAGACTTCAGGAGGAAGGGACTTAATTATAATAACTAAAAAATCCCAAAAAATTTAATATTTACATTGACTACAAATGCTGACTTGACAAGACTTTATATTCCTTTGAATTGCAGAAGATTCTCCTTGCAGAATTGGTCGAAACATTTTAATTTCTTTGTTCTTTGAAGCACCTTCTCTCATCAACATATCTGCCAAATAGTTTTCTGCATCTGATTTGTAGATGATATCAAAATCAAAACCATCTAACCAAAGAGCCCATCTTAACACTCGTGTGCTTCCTTGCTCAAGTAGTCTTTTATTAGAAAGGATACTTGGTTTCTGTTGAATCAAAGGACCTTGATGTGTAACCACAAACTAATTATTTCTTTCCATGTTTCTGAATAATATTGTTGCCCAACTGTGATCTGAAGCATCTGTTTCCGGGACAAAAGGAAGATTAGTATTAGGAAAATTTAGTCTAGGAAGATTATGAATCTTACTTTTTATTGTTTTGATAGCAATTGTCATTTATAGAGTCCAATAATATCATTTCTTTAGCCTTTTTTGAAAAACCTTAGTGTCTCTTTCTTGGTGCTCATAGAATTGCCTGATGTAATTCAAACATCCTAGAAATCTTTGGATAGATTTTATATTTGGCAAAACATCTGGAAATTTGAGGAGATTTACTAGGATGTGTGGTTGGAGCTGAATCTGGCCTTTTTCTATATGGAAACCAAGATAATCAATAGAAAATTTACCAATCTGGAACTTTTCTGCAGAATCTGATAAAACCGAGCCATGCTGAAAAACTAATCTGTAAAATTGTTCAAGATGCGCTTTATGTTCATTTACATCTCTACTAAAAATAAGCAAATCATCTATATATAAAATAATAAAATCTGTACTCCAAAAAATATCTTCCATCCTTTTCTGAAATTCTGATGGAGCATTCTTAAGACCAAAAGGCATTATAGCCCATTGGAATTGACCATGTGGTACTGTGAATGCGGTCTTATACCTTTCCTCTGGAAGTATGCCAATCTGCCAAAATCCACCTTTGAGATCAAACTTACTGAAAATGTTGGCATTAGCAAGTTTGGCTAGCAACAATTCTTTATTTGGGAGAGGATATCTGATGGGAAGCAAGGCTTCATTTAAGGCTTTATAATTGATGACAAGCCTTTTCTTTCCTCTTTTTTGCTAACTACGTTTATTAACATAGAATGCCGGACAAGCCCAAGGGATTTTGCAAGGTTCAATTAACTTCTAATCTAGCAATTGTGATAATTCCTTTTGACATAATGCTTGCTCTGTTGGACTCATGTGATTTTCACTTGCTTTTTGTGGGCGAGGAACGTAACCTTCTTTGTAAGACAAAGCCACAAAATATTTCTCTCTTGTCCAAAAAGCATCTGGACATTCTGATGTACAATATTTACGTAGTTTATCTGCTACTAGTTGCAGCGTATTTTTCCCATGCAACTCAGCATTCTTGATTATCTTATATATCTTGGAAAGATCAGTCAAAGTTGTGTGTAAAAGATCGGATTGTTCAGGAGGAACAACTATATTGTAATCACTTTTAGAAGGAAGTGATACATGACTAGAAGATTTATTCAAGATGACTGACTCATGAGTAAAAGTAACAGGAATAAATATTTTAAGGAAATATTTTCCTAAGAGCATATCAAAACCAGTATCATAGCTGTATAAGGTAACATGTGCTAGGATGTCACCTAAAAATATGGGAAAGTCAGGAGCAATACGCTTAATTTCCATGATTTCTTTGTTAACAACTCTAAAAGAAATATTTGTAGGCTGCCAATAGTATTCAGGGATTGCTCCTTACAGCAGCTGCTCATGGCACTAGAACCAATTTTAGCATCTAGAGTATATTCCTTGATTTTAGGAATTTTTATTCTGATAGGAATAACTACTCTATCTCCCACACCAAGTATATCAACAAGATCAACATCTTTGGATTTCATAGGCAAATCAGCTGGAATATCAACCGTTAATAGCTTTGTCAATTTGGAATTACATTCTTCATATTAAGCAAGACTATCTTGAAGTTTAGAGGAAAGTTGTACCATTTGATTTCTAGTTTGTTGAATGATTGTTTCAAGTTGGCTTAACTGATTGTGTAAGATTGATACCTGATCATTACCTGGTGAAGATGTTCCTGTGATTCTTAGAGGCTTAAAAAGATCTTCAAATTCTTTTTCAATTTCGACTTCAGATTCTTCATCCTTTATTCTTATCCCTGCTACCTTTGAAAATTGACGATAGTCTGAAGAAGGAACCTGGCTTTCAAGAGTATGCAATTTATCTTGAAGTCTTATTTTTACAGTGAACTATCCTGGTGCAAGCTTAGATAGCTGTGACTTAACAGAGTCAATCTAAGATTGAAGGTTATCAAGAGGAGATATATGAAACATTTTGATATTTGGAATAAATGTTTCATCAGAATCAGAACCATCAGAAGATGAACCAATAGTTACCTTATTAAAATCTCTCAATTCTTCAATATCAGTTTCTAAATCAGACGAAGTATTAGACACTTCAAAATATTCACCATCAGAGTGGGATATGAGATCCAAATCTTGAGGATCATGGATTGTGGAGAAGATATCCATTATTTTTAATAGTTGAGTAGTCTTTTTAACTCGGCATTTATTTGAAAAATACCCTTCTTTTCCACAGATAAAACATCTGGTGTGTCTATTTGGTTTAGCTCTCTGCCTGAATACTACACGTTGTGTCTTACCTTTCTTTGTAGAAAAATACTTCTTCCTTTGTGGAACGTATTTACTAGGAGGACAATGACACTGCTTGGTTGTAGCCTTCTTTCTTGACTTTTTGTGAAAGCCAAAATCATAGGTTTTAGCAAAATTATTAGATAATTTTGTACTGAAATTCATTTTCTTTTTAAAATTATTTTTGGCTTTTTCTGCTGCACATTCCTTCTGTAAGACAGTGATTATAAGTTGTTGCAAGCTTGCAAAAGACATAGATTCAATCTAAATATTATTTGACTGGATATACTGATCCAAAAAATCTGGAATCTTGCCAGGCATGGAAGCTATATAATATCTCAGATAAGCAATATTATGGGGATCTGTTGCTTGATACAGAAGTTTCTGCATTACACAATAATACTCATGCAGATAATCTATATTGCATAATCTTTGAGAAAGGAATAATTTGGAATGATGCGTAGAATCAACCGGAAATTGTCCTACAAATTCCTGGATCAAAGCATCAAAAAATGCTTTGAGGGAATCATCATTCTCAACAATTTCAATTTTCTCATTCTCGAAGAGTTTCTCCCACCATTGTTTTAAAATTCCTATAAAATACCAAACTATCTGAGTGACTATATCTGACCGCTGAGATTTAGTTTCTGCTTTTCTTTGTAATGCCCAAGCATGTAAATGATGAAAAGTACCAATTACTTCTGCATAGGATAGACAAACAATATTGACTAACAATGTATTCCCAAATCCTTTTAGATGAGGATTTTCCATCTTAGTAGAGATATTTTCGAGATTTCCTCTGAATCTAGAAAAGGGACTAGAGGAGGCAACTGCATGGGCTGATCTTGATCCAGGGCTTCTATTTCCTTAATTAGAAAAGAAAAAGGTTTCTTCTCTGTCCCTTTTATTGGATTCACCAGTAGCTTGTTCACCTGGTTTTCTAGATTTGACTTCCTCAGTTGGTTGAGGTCCAAAAAATGCCAAGACTGTAAGAGCTGGTGTAACTTTTTTCTCAAGAATATTTTGGAGACTCACATAGTTCTTTGGTACCAACTAGGCTTGGATAGAAGGAAAATTTTCCAATTTCTTCTTCATTAAATCAGTCTTTTCTCTTGCTAACTGGATTCCAAACATTATATTTTCAAAATCAACATTTTGGATAGTTTCTATCCCTTTAAAAACAAGGCTTCTAAGTCCTTCATCAGGTTGGTTAAAGCCTGAAGAAACTGGAATCTTTAGCTTAGAACTAGCCAAATCAGCATCACAATATTTAGGGTGAGACGGGGGCTTTGGAAGTGCAGAAGTCAAATGATCTAATGATTTAGAGATTATGCCCATATTTGACTAAATATCATTTAAAGCCTATTTATGTGCATTATGAAAACCAAGAGTTTCTTTATAGCCAGTATGAAGTTTCTTTGTGTGTTATTTGACTTCTACAACATCTTTGGCAATGTCATCTATGTTCTGTAACATACAAACTATTTGATAGTTTGTATAATTCTGCATTTTCTCTGATTCACTAGATTATGGATCTATCAGATTTCTCATCTGAATCCATTGAAAATCTGTCTTCATAGTTCCATTCTTGAAATTTCTTCTAGCATTTCGTGGGTCTAGATATCTTTCTTGAATTCTTGCATTGCTTTCACTCTGAGCTCTAGGAAGGGTGAAACTTTTAATTTTAGGAATCATAAGTTTGACACATTCTTGACAATTTTGATGTTGACCTTTATGTCAGGAATCTCGATTTGGAATTTGGAACTGTTTCCTGAAGAAGATGGTGTAGTGATGCAAAATTCACAATCATCAGGTAATTTGGAAGACTGTTTATTTATTGATGTTAAAGATCGAGGAGTAGATTTGGTTTTTGATGGTGAAACCATCCTATCTACCACCCCAAAATAAGAGCGAGAAAAATATTGGGACATGGAGCGAGATAATTGAGGATTGGTAAAACAAAGACTTTTTGTTCCATCAGGTTTGTCTACTAGATGTAATTGCTTAGGCTGAGGGACTGAATGCGGTTGTGGATATTTCTGAGAAAGAGGAATATATGTACTGTTCCATTCTTCAGGTAAAGTACATTCAGATAATCCTATCTAAAGTGGAGCAATATTTCCAGGTCCAACAATTACTCCTTCTCGTAGTGTTGTTTTATTCAATGTAGGATTTAGTGGAGGCATAGAAGTAGACAGAAACCGCAGACAGACAAAACTATGCAACGGGGCAACATGGGTTTGTGGAGCTACATCAAAACCATTAAATTGAATGTATGCATTCAAAAACTAATTGTTATAGGGATATTGTAGCAAGACCTGATAACGAGGAATAATGGATGACCAGACAGGACCATTATTCAAAGGAATTTGAAATCCTCCTAGTAAAGCATAATTGAAGTTGTTTAACCTAGTATCCAACATACAAGTTAAACATGAAGTATTTAAACCTAGACGGACCAAAGGATTGATTCCAAACTGAATCATGCCAATATGCACATATTTATAACCATGTTCTAATCCCCATTGAATATCTTCTCTATTTATCAAAGGAATTTGATAAACATCTTGGCCAACTGAGATAGGGATATTTACAGATGTGAATCTAAACAACTGTGCTGCTCAAAACTGAAATACAGGTAGACTATATAATTTATCTACTCCAATATCTGGCAGTGTCCAATTAGGCTATGGTTCAAACTCTTGAACTAAAACTCTTTCATCACAAAGCTTTTCTTCACTAGATTTTTTCATAAATCTATTCATAAAAGACCATCTCTTTTGTCTAGCTAATCTCTTATCTTCGGAATTACCAATGATGAATTCATATTCATTACTATGACCAGCCATTTCAGAAAGATATAAAAATGACCCTAAATGAGAATGATAAGTCTTTGCGCCTTCGGATGGCAACATGGCTATCCTTCTCCTCAACACCTTCAACAATGGCCTTACCTCCAAATTACAGACTTTATACAGATGCAAAGCTTTGCAAAGATCAACTAGATAGAATTTCAAGAAATCAGCCTGGATAAAGAACCAAATGGCTCTTATACCAAATTATCATACAGAAACACTCAATCATACCATAGATCCGGCCATTTTAGGTTCTTATAAGTGTATAGTTGTTCCTCCTGAATAATTCGATATTTTACACACAACTTTGACTGATCTTTCCAATATACAGAAGATAATCAAGAATGTTGAGATGCATGGGAAAAATACGTTGCAACCAGTAGCAGATAAACTACGTAAAGTGTTGGGTATGTGTTATATTCTTTCCACGACTAAGCACGAGCAACAGGGTGGTCACAGGGGGGGTGGTAGCCCCCCCTATCGGGGTCTAGGGCAGCACCCCGGAGAAAAATTTTGGTCCTTAATTTCCGGTGCTTAGTCTGCGCCCATGGTTTTGTGCATGGTTTTGCCCATGGTTTTGTGCATGGTTTTGCACATGGTTTTGGGGTACGATGGTTTTCAACCCCTTGTATTTTTGTAGATCCGGTCAAGGGAACTATGATTATGTTCTAATCCAGGGTTAATGGATTAGGGTTCATGTATGCTTCGACATGTATATATATATGTTGTAACACTAAAAGGAATATAATGAAAAATCAAGCTAGTCGTCTCAATTTGGGATCCAGGGGAAAATCTTTGTGTTTATCTATTTTATGTTTTATGCTCTCGCTATTGTTTATTTTCTATTATAAGATTCGCGTGTAGATAATTTATGTTCAGGGTTAAAACCATTTGGTATCAGAGCAGTTTCAGCTTCAAGGGGATGCCTTTGCTGCTGAGGGTTTTTTTGCTCGGGCTTGAGGTAGACCCTGTTCAGTGGGAGATCTGTGGGATCGATTCTTGCGGTGAAAGAAGATGGCGAGCGAAGGGAAGATAGAGATCGAGAAATTTAATGGTCATAGTTTTGGGTTATGGAAGCTCAAGATGGAGGATCTGTTGGTGGATAAAGATCAGTGGATCACGGTAGATCCAGGTACTAAACCAACAGCAATGTCAGATGAAGATTGGAAGAAACTGGATCGGAAGGCTAAGAGCACAATACGGTTGTGTGTCTCAGATTAAGTATTGTTGAATGTATCTGGGGAAGCTACGGCGAAGAATTTGTGGGAAAAACTTGGGACTTTGTACCAATCTAAGTCTCTGGTGAATAAGTTGTTCCTGTGGAAAAAGTTGTATAACCTGAGGATGAAAGATGGAGACTCGGTGACAGAGCATTTGAACGCCTTCAATACTGTGGTAAGTCAGTTGTCATCTGTTGATATTAAAATCTCAGATGAAGATAAGTGCATCAATTTTTTATGTTCTCTACCAGACTCGTGGGACAGTATGGTTATTGCAATAGGTAGCAATACAAATACCTTGAATTTTGATGACATTGTCTCAGCCTTGTTGTCGGAGGAAATGAGACGGAGAAATATGGAGGGCCAGAATGGAGATGCCTTATCTGTACAAGGAAGGTCCCAAAACATAAATAAGAATAAGGTTTCGAGTGGGAGATCCAAATCTAGAGGGAGATCTAAATCTCCTGGAAAGTTTGTAAAGGTATGCTGGAAATGCGGAAAGGAAGGGTACTACAAAAGAGAGTGCAGATCTGAAGCTCCTGAGAAAGGAAAGGGATCTGATGATGCTCCTTCTGCAGAGGCAAAAACCACCTCGGATGAAGGTGGGGATCTGTATTTGGCTTCTTCCTCAAATACACATGTAGATCATGAGACATGGTTGATTGAATCAGGTGCATCCTTTCACTTCACTCCCCATAGGGAGTGGTTCTGCGAGTATGAGAAATATGATGGTGGTGATGTCTTCCTAGGGGATGATAGGAAGGCTAGAATCGTCGGACGTGGAAAGGTCAAGCTGAAGCTACATGGTGGAAGGATTAGAACACCTCCTCGTGTTCTGCATATTCCTGCATTGGCCAGAAATATGATTTTTGTAAGCAAAACGGATGATGTAGGTGAAAAAACAGTGTTCGAGAAAGATGCTTGCAAGATGGTTCAGGGAGCACTGGTATTAATGCGGGGAATTCAGACTGGAACTCTGTACAAGCTACAAGGTAGCACTATTATTGATGGGTGTAACAGTTATGTGGTTCTTGAAAGTGGAGCGGAAAGCCTAGATGTCTCTGGAGAAAAGACCATGCTATGGCATCAAAGGCTTGGACATATTGGAGAGAAGGGCCTTCGGATACTGCATAGAAATGGTATGGTAGAAGGTATGTCTAATTTCTCTCCGGATTTCGATTTCTGTGAACATTGTGTATATGGGAAGCAGAATCGGGTGAGTTTTCCTTCTGGTGCTAAGAGGGCGAACAAGATATTAGAACTTGTGCACAGTGATGTGTTTGGACCTGTGTCAGTTCCATCACTGGGAAAGTCTGTGTACTATGTTTCATTCATAGATGACTTCTCAATGAATACATGGATATATTTCTTGAGGAAGAAATCTGAAGTCTTTGACAAATTTAAAGAATTTAAGGCTCTGGTGGAAAACCAGACAGAGAAGAAGATAAAGGCATTGAGGACAGATAATGGTGGGGAGTTCTGCAAGAAGGAATTTGAAGATTTTTTTAAGAAGTGTGGTACAGCACGACAGAAGACTACTCCATACACACCTCAGCAAAACAGATTTGTAGAAAGAATGAATAGAACACTGATGGAAAAGGCAAGAAGCATGCTCAGTGGTACCAAGTTAGGACAAGAATTATAGGCAGAGGCAGTAGAGACTGCATGCTATCTAGTTAACATATCACCTTCATCAGTGTTGGAGGATAAGACTCCACATGAGGTATGGACTGGTAAGAAACCCTCTCTTTCACATCTAAGGGTATTTGGATGTGATGCATATGTACATGTTCTAAAGGAGAAAATGACCAAGTTGGATAATAAATCTGAAAGGTGCATCTTTATTGGGTATAAGGATGGTTTAAAGGGTTACAAGCTTTGGAACGCAGAAACAAGGAAGGTTGTGTACAGATGAGATGTGGTGTTTAGAGAAGTGAAAGATGTTGTTAAACATGAAGTCCTACCAAAGGAACCTGAGAAGATAGAGTTTGAGCTAAAGGAGGATGAATCAGACTCTACAACAGAAGAAGACTTGGAAGATGAAGAGCCACAAACTCCAGCTTTGAGAAGATCAGTTCGGGAAAGAAGGCAACCAGAAAGGTATAGTCCATCTGCTTTCTGTTCAGGTTTTTCCTTAACTATAACTGATGATGAACCCAGAACTGTTAGGGAGGCAGTAGATTCAGAGGATGGAAAACTATGGAAGGAGGCCATGGTTGATGAAATGGCATCCTTGCACAAAAACAATGCATGGGAACTGGTAGAGTTGTCGGCTGGAAGGAAGCCCATTGGGAGCAAATGGGTGTTTAAAAAGAAGATGAATGTAGAAGGCAAGGTGGAGAAATACAAAGCTCGGTTGGTAGCAAAAGGTTATTCCCAGGTGCCGGGAATTGATTTTGGTGATATTTTTTCTCCTGTTGCCAAAGTTACTTCTATTATATTACTTTTATCTGTTGCTGCTGCATTTGATTTTGAGATAGAACAGATGGATGTGAAGACAGCATTTCTTCACGGGGATCTAGAAGAGGAGATCTACATGAAGCAACCTGAAGGCTTTATGGTTAAGGGTAAGAAAGAACTGGTGTGCAGGTTGAAGAAGTCTCTGTATGGGTTAAAACAGTCACCAAGGATGTGGTATCAGAAATTTGATACCTATATACGGGGACTTGGCTTCACCAGAAGCAAGGAGGATCACCGTGTTTATTTTAAATTAATTGGTGACCGTGTTATTTATTTGGTATTGTATGTGGATGATATGTTGTTGATTGGAAATGACAAAGAAATTATCCAAGATTTGAAGACCCAACTGTTCTCCAAATTCGACATGAAGGATCTTGGTGCCGCAAACTATATTTTGGGCATGGAAATTAAGAGAGATCGGGCAAAGAGGAAGCTCTGGTTAAACCAGAGGAAGTATGTCGAGACTATATTGCAGAGGTTCAATATGCAAGATAGTAAACCGGTGAGTGTTCCTATTCCTGTAGGTGCAAAGCTGTCTGCTGAACAGTGTCCCAAGACACAAGAAGAAGAGGAGGATATGTCCCGTGTTCCATATGCAAGTGCAGTGGGTAGCCTGATGTATGCAATGGTTTGTACTATACCATACATTGCACATGCAGTGGGAGTATTGAGCAGGTTTATGTCAAACCCAAGGAAGGAGCATTGGACAGCAGTGAAGCGGTTTTCAGATATTTACGTGGCACTAGTGATTATGGCTTGTGCTACCAGGGAAGACCAGGATTGGAAAGAATGTTGGAGATTCGTGGCTTTGTTGATGTAGACTGGGCTGGAGATCTGGACCAAAGAAGATCTAAAAGTGGGTATGTGTTTAGCCTATTTGGAGGCACAGTCAGTTGGATGAGTAAAAGACAGTCTGTAGTGGCTCTTTCAACTACAGAGGCAGAATACATAACAGCCACTCATGCAAGCAAGGAAGTAGTTTGGTTGCAAAGATTGTCTTCAAGTATGGGGTTGGTACAGCAAGCTATAAGGATAGACTGTGAAAGCCAAAGTGCAATTTTCTTGGCTAAGAACCCTGCTTATCATTCAAAGACAAAGCACATTGATGTTAAATATCACTTTGTTAGAGATATGGTTGAGGCTAAAAGGGTGTTGCTGGTAAAGGTGGACACTTTGAAGAATGTTGCAGATGCATTGACAAAGTCTGTGAGCACTCAGAAGTTCTCTTGGTGTAGAGAAACAATGGGTGTTGAAGAATTGGGCCAATGACTAAGCTCTCCTGTGGCCCCCTGCGGAAAGAAAAAAACAAGTGGGAGAATGTTGGGTATGTGTTATATTCTTTCCATGACTAAGCACGCGCAATAGGTGGGTCATAGGGGGGGTGGTATCCCCCCTTGTCGGGGTCCGGGGCAGCGCCCCGACAAAAATTTTTGGTCCTTAATTTTCTGTGGGTACTCCGCGCCCATGGTTTTGTGCATGGTTTTTCACATGGTTTTGGGGTAAGATGGTTTTCGGCCCCTAATATTTTTATAGGTCCGGTCAAGGGAACTACGGTTATGTTCTAATCCAGTGTTAATGGATTAGGGTTCATGTATGCTTCGGCATGTATATATATTTGTTGTAACACTAAAAGGAATATAATGAAAAATCAAGCTGGTCGTCCCGATTTGGGATCCATGGGAAAATCTCTGTGTTTATCTGTTTTATGTTTTATGCTCTCGCTATTGTTTATTTTCTGTTATAAGATTTGAGTGTAGATAATTTATGTTCAGGGTTAAAACCTACATAAAGATTGTACATCAGAACGTCTGGATGCTTTTTGGACAAGAGAGAAATATTTTGTGGCTTTGCCTTACAAAGAAGGTTATGTTCCTCACCCACAAAAAGCAAGTGCAAATCACATGAGTCCAATAGAGCAAGCATTATGTCAAAATGAATTATCACAATTTCTAGATCAAAAGTTAATTGAACCTTGCAAAAGTCCTTGGGCTTGTCCAACATTCTATGCTAATAAACATAGTGAGCAAAAAAGAGGAATTAAAATGCTTGTCATCAATCATAAAGCCTTAAATGAAGCCTTGCTTCCCATCAGATATCCTCTCCCAAATAAAGAATTGTTGCTAGCCAAACTTGCTAATGCTAACATTTTCAGTATTTTTGGTCTCAAAAGTGGATTTTGGCAGATTGGCATACTTCCAAAAGAAAGGTATAAGAACGCATTCACAGTTCCACATGGTCAATTCCAGTGGGCTGTAATGCCTTTTGGTCTTAAGAATGCTCCACCAGAATTCTAGAAAAGGATGGAAGATATTTTTGGGAGTACAGATTTTATTATTGTATATATATATGATTTGCTTATTTTCAGTAGAGATGTAAATGAACATAAAGTGCATATAGAACAATTTTACAGATTAGTTTTTCATCATGGCTTGGTTTTATCAGATTCTGCAGAAAAGTTCCAGATTGGTAAAGTGTCTATTGATTATATTGGTTTGCATATAGAACAAGGCCAGATTCAACTCCAACCACACATCCTGATACATCTCCTCAGATTTCCAGATGTTTTTCCAGATATAAAATCTATCCAAAGATTTCTAGGATGTTTGAATTACATCAGACAATTCTATGAGCACCAAGCAAGAGACACTAAGATTTTGCAGAAAAGGATAAATAAAGAATCTTATTGGACTCCAGAAATGACAATTGTTATCAAAACAATAAAAATTAAGATTCAGAATATGCCTAGACTAAATTTTCCTGAAACTAATCTTCCTTTTGTCCTGGAAACAAATGCTTCAGATCACACTTGGGAAGCAGTATTATTGCAGAAACATGGAAAGAAAGAATTATTTTGTGGCTACACATCAGGGTCCTTTGATTCAGCAGAAACCAAGTATCCTTCTTCTCACAAAGAAACACTTGCATTAAAAAAGGGAATTAAAAGGTTCCACTTGTTTCTAAAAAGCTCCAAGTTCATTGTCAGAACAGATTTAAAGCATATGAAAGGCATCCTTTCATTAAAAGACTACTTGAGCAAGGAAGCACATGAGTGTTAAGATGGGCTCTTTGGTTAGATGGTTTTTATTTTGATATCATCTACAAATCAGGTGCAGAAAACTATTTGGCAGATATGTTAACCATAGAAGGTGCTTCAAAGAACAAAGAAATTAAAATGTTTCGACCAATTCTGCAAGGAGAATCTTCTGCAACTCAAAGGAATATAAAGTCTTGTCAAGTCAGCATTTTTATTCAATGTAAATATGATTTTTTTTGGGATTGTTTAGTTATTAGAATTAAGTCCCTTCCTCCTAAAGTCTTGCAAATAGTTTTGCAAAAATTGTTTGATTCAGAGCCTTGCATGTTAGGGTATAATAGTGAGTTGCCATATAGGGATAGGGTTTGGCGAGTTTATTATAATCTATCTCCAGAACAAAATCCTGTATATTTTTCATTCATTCAGAACACCAATTGGTCATGGCAGGATTATTTCATTATACACCAAAGAGCTAGAATTCAGGGTTCTGTCAGAATTTTAGCTTATGCATCAGAATTAGCTAGTCCTTGGAATACTTGGAGTTCTTGGTTCAAATTATTCTTGTATAAATATATGCCATGCACTTCCTGGATGCTTGACAGTAATTTCAAAGAGACAATAAGTACTCTTTCCTGGGAACTGAACATAGTAGGAAGAAATTATTATACTGTGAAATTTGAATTCATACATGAAGATTCAGTAGTGGATCTGATAGAAGACAGCCATACAGTTGAACCAAATTTTAATTTATTTGTGAGTTTTACTAGGATAATTTCAGTAGAGCCAAGTCTTCAGCCCTCCAATACTTTCTCTTTTCCATTTTGTTGTTTTCTTTGAGAATTTGCACCTTATTTGTTAGATGATGCCGTCCCGGTAAACATCAAAAATTTTTATATTAAAGCACGACTTGAACAGGTTGAGGTTGATAGATTTCAAGATGATAATTTTGAAGAATGGGATAATAGTTACTAATAGCTTATGATCACTCTTTGATATCATAATTCTTTTGTAATCATTAGAAATCCCACTATGAATTTAACTTTATTTTGATAAGGCTTTCGTGGGGTTCATCCTTGTAAGAATATCCATTGTGTTTGATAAGGCTTTTGTGGGGTTCATCCTTTAAATAATATCCACTGTGTATCTACTTTAAGGATTCTCTCTTATCCTAAAAGAGTCGATGTCCTAGAATCCGGCCAATAGAAATGATATCCGGTATCTGGTAAAAGTTGTAACCGGACGACCTTGTAAAATCCTTATAAAAGGATAGTAAGTAGAAGTAAAGGGCATTCAAAGTTTGGGTCTAAGTTTGAGTGAGAGTCTGTAAAGAGTCTTTTATTTAATATATTGGAGAAGTGTTTGAAAGTTTTTGTTCAAGATCTGAGAAGCCTGCGTATCAATGTGCTCGGCACTGATAAGAACCTAAAGCGGCTGGATCTATGGTATGATTGAGTGCTTCTGTATGATATTTTGGTATCATGGCCATCTGGTTCTTTGTCCAGGCTGATTTCTTCAAATTCTGTCTAGTTGATCTTTGCAAAGCTTTGCATCTGTATAAAATCTGTCAGTTGGAGGTAAGGCCATTGTTGAAGGCATTGAGGCGAAAGACAGTCGTGTTTCCATCCGAAGGAGCAAAGAATTATCATTCTCATTCAGGTGCATTTTTATATCTTTCTGAAATGGTTGGTCATAGTAATGAATATGAATTCATCATTGGGAATTCCGAAGATAAGAGATTAGCTAGACAAAAGAGATGGTCTTTTATGAATAGATTTATGAATAAATCTAGTGAAGAAAAGCTTTATGATGAAAGAGTTTTAGTTTAAGAGTTTGAACCACAGCCTAATTGGACACTGCCAGAGATTGGAGTAGATAAATTATATATTCTACCTGTATTTAAGTTTCGAGCAGCACAGTTGTTTAGATTTACATCTGTAAATATCCATATCTCAGTTGGCCAAGATTTTTATCAAATTCCTTTGATAAATAGAGAAGATATTCAATTGGGAATAGAACATGGTTATAAATACGTGCATATTGGCATGATTTAGATTGGAGTCAATCCTTTGTTCCATCCAGGTTTAAATACTTCATGTTTAACTTGTATGTTGGATACTAGGTTAAACAACTTCAATGATGCTTTATTAGGAGGATTTCAAAGTCCTTTGAATAATGGTCCTGTTTAGTCATCCATTATTCCTCGTTATCAGGTCTCACTGCAAGATCCCTATATCAATGAGTTTTTGAATGCATATATTCAATTTAATGGTTTTGATGTAGCTCCATAAACCCATGTTGCCCAGTTGCATAGTTCTGTCTGTCTGCAGTTTGTGTCTACCTTTATTCCTCCACTAAATCCTAAATTGAATAAAAGAGCACTACGAGAAGAAGTAATTTTTGGACCTAGAAATACTGCTCCAATTCAGATAGGATTCTCTTAATGTACTTTACCTGAAGAATGGAATAGTACATATATTCCTCTTTCTCATAAATATCCATAACTGCATTCAGTCCCTCAGCCTAAGCAATTACATCTAGTAGACAAACTTAATGGAACAAAAAGTCTTCATTTTACCAATCCTCAATTATCTCGCTCCATGTCCCAATATTTTTCTCGCTCTTCTTTTGGGGTGGTAGATAGGATGGTTTCACCATCAAAAACAAAATCTACTCCTTGATCTTTACCATCAATAAATAAAAATTCTTCCAAATTACCTGATGTTTGTGAATTTTGCATCACTACACCATCTTCCTCAGGAACCAGTTCCAAATTCCAAATTGATATTCCTAAACATAAAGGTCAGCATCAAAATTGTCAGGAATGTGTCAAACTTATGATTCCTGAAATAAAAAGTTTCACCCTTCCTAGAGCTCAGAGTGAAAGCAATGCAAGAATTCAAGAAAGATATCTAGACCCAGGAAATGCTAGAAGAAATTTCAGGAATGGAACTATGAAGACAGATTTTCAATGGATTCAGATGAGAAATCTGACAGATCTAGAATCTAGTGAATCATATAAAATGCATAATTATACAAACTATCAAATAGTTTGTATGTTATAGAACATAGATGACATAGCCAAATATGTGTTAGAAGTAAAATAACACATAAAGAAACTTCATACTGGCTATAATGAAAGTCTTGGTTTTCATAATGAGCATAAAAAGGCTTTAAATGATATTCAGTCAAATATGGGCATAATCTCTAAATCATTAGATCATTTGACTTCCGCACTTCCAAAGCCCCCATCTCCCCCTAAATATCGTGATGTTGATTTGGCTAGTTCTAAGCTAAAGATTCTAGTTTCTTCAGGCTCTAACCAACCTAACAAAGGACTTAGAAGCCTTGTTTTTATAAAAAGGATTGAAACTATCCAAAATGTTGATTTTGAAAAGATAATGTTTGGAATCCAGTTGGAAAGAGAAAAGACTGATTTAATGAAGAATAAATTGGAAAACTTTCCTTCTATCCAAGCCCAGTTGGTACCAAAGAACTATGTGAGTCTCCAAAATATTCTTGAGAAAAAAGTTACACCAGCTCCTACAGTATTGGCATTTTTTTGACCTCAACCAACTGAGGAAGTCAAATCTATAACACTAGGTGAAAAAGCTACTGGTGAATCCAGTAAAAGAGACAGAGAAGAAACCTTTTTCTTTTCTAATAAAAGAAATAGAAGCCCTGGCTCAAGATCGGCCCATGCAGTTCCCTCCTCTAGTCCCTTCTCTAGATTCAGAGGAAATCTCGAAAATCTCTCTGCTAAGATGGAAAATCCTCATCTAAAAGGATTTGGGAATACATTGCTAGTCAATATTGATTGCCTATCCTATGCAGAAGTAATTGGTACTTTTCATCATTTACATGCTTGGACATTACAAAGAAAATCAAAAACTAAAGCCAAGTGGTCAGATATAGTCACTCAGATAGTTTGGTATTTTACATTAATTTTAAAACAATGGTGGGAGAAACTCTCTGAGAACGAGAAAAATGAAATTGTTGAGAATGATGATTCCCTCAAAGCATAATATTTGAGAAAGGATCAAAGAAATATAGATTATCTGCATGAGTATTATTGTGTAATGCAGAAACTTCTGTATCAAGCAACAAATCCCCATAATATTGCTTATCTAAGATATTATATAGCTTCCATGCCTGGCAAGATTCTAGATTTTTTGGATCAGTATATCTAGTCAAATAATATTCAGATTGAATCTATGTCTTTTTCAGCCTTGCAACAGCTTATAATCACTGTCTTACAGAAGGAATGTGCAGCAAAAAAAGCCAAAAATAATTTTAAAAAGAAAATGAATTTCAGTATAAAATTATGTAATAATTTTGCTGAAACCTATGATTTTGGCTTTCACAAAAATTCAAGAAAGAAGGATGCAACCAAGAAGTGTCATTGTCCTCCTAGTAAATATGTTCTGCAAAGGAAGAAGTATTTTCCTACAAACAAAAGTAAGAGACAACGTGTAGTCTTCAAGCGGAGAGCTAAACTGAATATACACACCAGATGTTTTATCTGTGGAAAAGAAGGGCATTTTTCAAATAAATGCCAAGCTAAAAAGACTACTCAACAGGTATAAATAATGGATATCTTATCCACAATCCATGATCCTCAAGATTTGGATCTCATATCCCACTCTGATGATGAATATTTTTAAGTGTCTGATACTTCTTCTGATTTAGAAACTGATATTGAAGAATTGAGAGATTTTAATAAGGTAACTATTGGTTCATCTTCTGATAGTTCTGCTTCTGATGAAACATTTATTCCAAATATCAAAATGTTTCATACATCTCCTCTTGATAATCTTCAATCTCAGATTGACTCTATTAAGTCACAACTATCTAAGCTCGCACTAGGATAGTTCACTGTTAAAAGAGGACTTCAAGATAAATTGCATACTCTTGAAAGCTAGATTCCTTCTTCAAACTATCGTCAATTTTCAAAGGTGGTAGGGATAAGAATAAAGGATGAAGAATCTGAAGTCGAAATTGAAAAAGAATTTGAATATCTTTTTAAGCCTCTAAGAATCACAGGAACAGCTTCACCAAGTAATGATCAGGTATCCATATTACACAATCAGTTAAGTCAACTTGAAACAATCATTCAGCAAACTAGAAATCAAATGGTACAACTTTCCTCTAAACTTCAAGATAGTCTTGTTGAATATGAAGAATGTAATTCCAAATTGACAAAGCTATTAACTGTTGATATTCTAGTTGATTTGCCTATGAAATCCAAATATGTTGATCTTTTTGATATACTTAGTGTGGGAGATAGAGTAGTTATTCCTATCAGAATAAAAGTTCCTAAAATCAAGGAATATATTCTAGATGCTCAAATTGATTATGGTGCCATGAGAAACTGCTGTAAATATGGAGCAATCCCTAAATACTATTGGCAGCCTACAAATATTTATTTTATAGCTATTAACAAATAAATCATGGAAATTAAGCATATTCTCCTAACTTTCCCATATTTTTAGGTGACATCCCAACACATGTTACCTTATACAGCTATGATACTGGTTCTGATATGCTCTTAGGACAGCATTTTCTTAAAAGACTTATTCCTGTTACTTTTACTCATGAGTCAGTCATCTTGACTACATCTTCTGGTCCTGTATCACTTCCTTCTAAAAGTGATTACAATATAGTTGTTCCTCCTGAACAATCCAATCTTTTACACACAACTTTGATTGATCTTTCCAAGATACAAAATATAATCAAGAATGCTAAGTTGCATGGGAAAAAGATGATGCAACCAGTAGCAGATAAACTACGTAAAGATTGTACATCAGAACGTCCAGATGCTTTTTGGACAAGAGAGAAATATTTTGTGGCTTTGCCTTACAAAGAATGTTATGTTCCTCACCCACAAAAAGCAAGTGCAAATCACATGAGTCCAACAGAGCAAGCATTATGTCAAAAGGAATTATAAAAATTGCTAGATCAGAAGTTAATTAAACCTTGAAAAATTCCTTGGTCTTGTCCAGCATTCTATGCTAATAAACATAGTGAGCAAAAAAGAGGAAAGAAAAGGCTTGTCATCAATTATAAAGCCTTAAATGAAGCCTTGCTTCCCATCAGATATCCTCTCCCAAATAAAGAATTGTTGCTAGCCAAAATTTCTAATGCCAACATTTTCAGTAAGTTTGATTTCAAAAGTGGATTTTGACAGATTGGCATACTTCCAGAAGAAAGGTATAAGACCGCATTCACAGTTCCACATGGTCAATTCCAGTGGGTTATAATGCCTTTTGGTCTTAAGAATGCTCCATCAAAATTCCAGAAAAGGATGGAAGATATTTTTGGGAGTACAGATTTTATTATTGTATATATAGATGATTTTCTTATTTTCAGTAGAGATGTAAATGAACATAAAGTGCATCTAGAACAATTTTACAGATTAGTTTTTCAGCATGGCTTGGTTTTATCAGATTCTGCAGAAAAGTTCCAGATTGGTAGAGTGTCTATTGATTATCTTGGTTTTCATATAGAACAAGGCCAGATTCAGCTCCAACCACACATCCTGATAAATCTCCTCAAATTTCCAGATGTTTTGCCAAATATAAAATCTGTCCAAAGATTTCTAGGATGTTTGAATTAGATCACATAATTCTATGAGCACCAAGAAAGAGACACTAAGGTTTTGCAGAACAGGCGAAAGAAAGAATCTTATTGGACTCCAGAAATGACAATTGTTGTCAAAACAATAAAAAGTAAGATTAATAATTTGCCTAGACTAAATTTTCCTGATACTAATCTTCCTTTTGTCCTGGAAACAGATGCTTCAGATCACACTTGGGTAGAATTATTATTGCAGAAACATGGAAAGAAATAATTAGGTTGTGGCTACACATCAGGGTCCTTTGATTCAGCAAAAACCAAGTATCCTTCTTCTCACAAAGAAATACTTGCAGTAAAAAAGGGAATCAAAAGGTTTCGCTTGTTTCTCAAAAGCTCCAAGTTCATTGTCAGAACAGATTTAAAGCATATGAAAGGCATACTTTCTAATAAAACACTACTTGATCAAGGAAGCACACGAGTGTTAAGATGGGCTCTTTGGTTATATGGTTTTGATTTTGATATCATCTACAAATCAGGTGCATAAAACTATTTGGCAAATATGTTAACAAGAGAAGGTGCTTCAAAGAACAAAGAAGTTAAAATATTTCGACCAATTCTGCAAGGAGAATCTTCTGCAACTCAAAGGCATATAAAGTCTTGTC
This sequence comes from Pinus albicaulis, assembly GCA_034641835.2. NCBI lineage: Eukaryota > Viridiplantae > Streptophyta > Pinopsida > Pinales > Pinaceae > Pinus > Pinus albicaulis. Next base: position 683,588,959 of record CM076572.1, on the reverse strand, counting down.
AAGTAAGCATTTGTAGTCAATGTAAATATGAATTTTGTTGGGATTGTTTAGTTATAAGAATTAAGTCCCTTCCTCCTGAAGTCTTGCAAATAATTTTGCAAAAATGGTTTGATTTAGAGTCTTGCATGTTAGGGTATAATAGTGAGTTGCCATATAGGGATAGGGTTTGGCGAGTTTATTATAATCTGTCTCCAGAACAAAATCCTGTATATTTTTCATTCATTCAGAACACCAATTGGTCATGGCAGGATTATTTCATCATACACCAAAGAGCTAGAATTTAGGGTTCTATCATAATTTTAGCTTATGCATCAGAATTAGCTAGTCCTTGGAATAGTTGGAGTTCTTGGTTCAAATTATTCTTGTATAAATATATGCCACGCACTTCCTGGATGCTTGACAGTAATTTCAAAGAGACAATAAGTACTCTTTCTTGGGAACTGAACATAGCAGGAAGAAATGATTATACTATGGAATTTGAATTCAGACATGAAGATTCAGTAGTGGATCTGATAGAAGACAGCCATACAATTGAACCACAGTTTAATATATTTGTGAGTTTTACTGAGATAATTTCAGTAGAGCCAAGTCTTTGGCCCTCCAATACTTTATCTTTTCCATTTTGTTGTTGTCTTCAAGAATTTGCACCTTATTGGTTAGATGATGTCGTCTCGATAGACATCATAAATTTTGATATTGAAGCATGAGTTGAACAGATTGAGGCTGACAGATTTCAAGATGATGATTTTGAAGAATGGGATAATAGTGACTAATAGCTTATGATCACTCTTTGATATCATAAGTCTTTCGTAATCATTAGAAATTCCACTATGAATTTAAATTTATTTTGATAAGGCTTTCGTGGGGTTCGTCCTTTAAAGAATCTCCATTGTGTATATACTTTAAATATTCTCTCTTATCCTAGAAGAGTCAATGTCCTAGAATCTGGCCAATAGAAATGATATCTGGTATCCAGTAAAATTTGTAACCGGATGACCTTGTAAAATCCTTATAAAAGGATAGTAAGTAGAAGTAAAGGGCATTCAAAGTTTGGGTCTAAGTTTGAGTGAGAGTCTGTAAAGAGTATTTTATTTAATATACTGGAGAAGTGTTTGAAATTTTTTGTTCAAGATCTAAGAAACCTGCGTATCAATGTGCTCGGCACTGATAAGAACCTAAAGTTGGCAGATCTATGGTATGATTGAGTGTTTCTGTATGATATATATATATGACGAAGTTGATCTCTGATACTATTTATCTGTTATTCGCATTTTCTCTGCTTGCGACGGAGCTGATCTGATAAGTGTTGATATCTATATGCCCACATATGTTTACAATTTGAAATAAGTTATGTTATACACCTGTATAGGGCCACCACATCAATTTATTCCTCAGGGTGTGGAAACCTGGTACCAGCACCCCTGCTTAATGCTTCGGGTGAGACTTTGATCTGTGCAAGAAGGTCATTAATGAAAGGGCTAGTAGTTTCAGGGTTTATTGGTTGCACGATAAACTCTCAACCTAGGTTAGGACCCCTCAATCCAACAAATGGTTATGTTGTCTTGACATTCACGCAATATGCTCGCACAGAGAACCTTGTTCACACAATAGCATCTTTAGCAATAGCTTCAAAGAGAGTAGGAACTTACCTCTAGGACCCTTGAAAAATCTTCTTTCTGCTTCAGAATATGACACAAATTGATCAATGGAAAATTCAATCAAAATCCTCCCAAGACATGATCGATCCAATGATCTATCACACGGGTAATCGTATTGCTTGTCTTTTCTAATCATTGTACCAATTCTAGAGTCCACTAAGTGACTACGTCGTCCTTCACGCAGGTATTAAATTCAATCAATCACGACAACCACTCATGCAACTCAGTTGCAAAGGATGAAAATAATATATTTTTAACTTTCGTATAGATATACCTCTAAACCTAATCTTCAATAGATAATTTAGAACTTTGATTCTCTTGGATCGCGAATTCCCGATAGTGCAATATAAGAAGACAAAAGGAGAGATCAGGATTAGTGTGGACCTGCTCAAATTGAATGATGCCTATGTACATGATCCATTCCCAACTCCGTTCTCTGATGAGATTCTTGACAATGTAGGGGGAAAGAAGCTTATTCATCAAATCAAGATTGCACCAGAGGAACAAAGTAATACCACCTTTGCAACGGAATGGGGATATTTTCAGTATACAGTCATGCCATTTGTCTTGAACAATGCACCTGCTATCTTCTCGCGTATAGTAGTAGCTGCATTCAAGAAGTATATCCACAAGTTCCTGGAAGTATAATTGGACGATTGGACTATATTTGGGCTGTTGAAAAAGTATGTCTCAAGTCTGCGCTTAATGTTGGGTGCCTATAGAAAGTACCAGATCTCATTAAACTTGAAGAAATGCATATTTTGTGTGCCATTCGGGATATTGTTGGATCACATTGTCTTCCAGCGAGGGTTGATGGTAAATCCCGCAAAGATCATAGTAATTTTTAATCTAGAGGTGCTTGCAAATGTAAAACAATTGCGCTCAATATTGGGGCATATTAGATATTATCGAATGTTCATTCAAGGTTATCCGTGATAACTGTGCCCATGGAGAAATTTCTCAAGAAGGATGCGACATTTTTTTGGGATGAGGAATGTCATAAGAGTTTTGAAATGTTTAATTAAAATATGGTCATTGAGCCCATATTGATATTTCCAAATTGGTCAAAGGTGTTTCATGTGCATGTTGATGTCTCCTACATCACAGTCGGAGCTATTTTAGCGCAGCCAAGAGCTAGAGAGATCGATCACCCTGTTGCCTATGCTAGTAGCATTAGGGGATTTTTGAGGTCTAAAATGGGCCTCCTAAGAAAAAGGTACAACCAAAATAAAATTTATAAGAACAAATAGGATTCAAGATGATGATGTCAACCATGGGGATAATTCACCATATTTTAAGTAAAAGGGTGAAAAGATTAAAATATAATAAAATAATAAAACTACCTTTTCAACTCGTATTTTGAACTTATCTCCCAAATGTTTTACTCAAATTTCGAGAAGGAATACTCATTGGATGCAAAATGTAATTCCTCATCCAATGAGTACCCATGTTTCTTACTTTCGATGGACCCTGCTACACGAAAAATGAGAAATACATGAAAAAACGTGATTGTAATCACATTTTTCATGTATTTCTCATTTTTCGTATAGTTGCGGCCATCAAAAGTATGAAAAATGGGTACTCCTTGGATGAGGAATTAAATTTTTCATCCAACAAGTACTCCCGCTCAAAATTTTACTAAACACTTTGGGAGATAAGTTGAAAATAAGAGTTGAAAAAGTAGGTTTTTTCTTTTTTCCCTCTAAAATTTGATAATGTAATCAAATATTATTTTATTATTTCCACTGTTATGTTATAATTTCCTTAGGAGGCCTATTTTAGACCTCAAAATTCCCCTAATGGAAGCTCTCAAGCACAGAATGGAGTTACTCAACCATAGAAAGAGAAGGATTGGTGATGGTGTATGCGCTGCAGAAATTCCACCACTATCTGTTAGGAGGACATTTCAAGATTTTTACTGATCACTCTGCTTTAAAGTACATGGTCAGTAAGCCTGTGTTGGAGGGGGAGATCTGTAGGTGGTTATTATTGTTTCAGAAGTATTATTTTGAGATAATTTTGAAACCAGGTAGACTAAATGCCAGGCCAGATCATCTGTCACACATTGAGAATGATGAAGAACCTACTAGCTTGGAAGATGGATTACCAGATGTGCAGTTGTTCACAATCAAAGTATTTGATGATAATTTCCATGATATAATTCAGTTCCTAACTACTATACATGCGCCCAAGAAATATACATTGCAGCAGAGGAAAGAGCTCATGGTGCGCACAACGGAGCTTACTATTATTGCTTTCCAGTTGTACAAAATGGGTGTAGACAAAGTTCTGCGAAGATATGTCTTGGAGTTTGAGAGACATGCCATCTTAGGTGAAGCTCATGGAGGGGTTTCTGACAGTCACTATGCATAGAAGGCGATCGTGAAAAATATTTTGCGATCTGGGTTATGGTGGCCCACATTTCACAATGATGCCTATGAGCATTTATGTGCATGCAATGTATTCCAGAGGACAGGAAATCCATCACGCAGAGATGAGATGCCCCTGCATCCACAGGTGGCACTACAAGCATTTGATAAATGGGCTATATACTTTGTTGGACTTATTAAACCTCCAAGAAAGAAGAGTGGTGTGCATTACATAATCACTATGACTGACTATGTAACCAGATGGGATGAAGCTAAGCCAATGAAGGATTGTAGTGTGGACACAGCAGCGCACTTCATTTTTGAGAATATTGTGACTCACTTTGGATGCCCTAAGATTCTGATAAGTGATCAAGGTACACACTTTGTGAATGAGACCATCAAAGAATTGATAGAATAATTCTAGATTCATCATCACAAGAGCACTCCATATGACCTATGGGCGAATGGTGCGGTGGAAGCTTTCAATAAGATATTGGAGACTGCGCTTACTAAGATTTTCAATGTTAACCAGAACGATTGGGATGAGTGCGTACAAGCAGTTCTTTGGGCATATCGAACCACCTGTAAGAAGTTTACTAGTAGGACACCATTCAAGATGGTGTATGGGAAAGAAGTTGTGTTTCAAATGGAGTACATTGTTCCCAGTCTGCGCATTGCATCATTCACAAAAATATAGCAGACGCAGATATTATGGAGGAACGATTGTCGCAATTGGTCGTGCTTGAAGAAGATCAGTTTATTGAAAATTTCCATCAACGAGTACAAAAGGTGCACGAAAAGGCATGGCATGATAGGCATATCAAGAAAAAGGTATTTAAGGAAGATGATTTGTTCTTTTTTTATGATAGCAAGTTTGCATGCCACCCTAGGAAGTTCAAGAGGCATTGGCTAGGGCCATATATTGTTAAGGAAATTACTAATGGAGGTGTAGTGTGCCTGGCCACGTTGAGCGATGAATACCTTCTCGGGTATATCAATGGAAACTGATTGAACCCATATAGGGATGACCATCTCCCTGCGTTCACCAAATGACTATATGGTCGGAGCATTGGATCTGCTCAAAAGGGGTGGCGGATGCACAAATAGATGCAATGTGCATGTAGTAGCTATGCATGGAGGTTGACTGGGTCATAGAAGTGCCAAAATCTAGTCATTAGAACAGTAAATCTAGAAAAGACATTTTTATTACCATTTAAGGGAGCATCTAGGTTGCATTTAATGAGGATAGTTTACCTGATTTGGAAACATTTTTCATTTATGGAGACACATCAATGCATAAGGGACCGTTGAAGATGTTCCAAAGCTATAAAAATGACTTAAGGGATCACATTAGTTCTCTTTTCTTTCTGTGTGAGTTTTATGCCTTGAGATCTCTGATTTCTGAAATCTACTCAGTGTCTATGTTTGGTCTAGATCTGGGGTTTGAGGAGGAGTTGCATCGTAGGGGTCTAGGTTACGTTATCCCCCCAAGTATAACAACTACACACCTTGAAGAGGATCTCGTTGTGTCGGTCGCTAAGACACCTGCGCCCGAGAAAACAAAGAAGGGTCAGACCTCAGGGACCTAGAAATCCCCAAAAGAGAAGACCCCAAAGCTGTGATCCACTCTGTCTCAGCGCCAAAAGAAACCCATGTTTGAGATGCCTGAGACAATCATGGAGGATGAATATGTGGTCGAAGTGGCCCCAGTATTTTTGTTTCCGACCTATGTCACACCGCGCAAGGCATCAGCCAAGGTCCTAAAGGATCTTGAAAAATGGGGTCCATACAATAATATGCCTTTGATTCCATAAAATGTCCCACTAGAAGGCGATATGTTTGCCAAGGTACTGCAATTAAAGATGGAATATTGGGACCTCACGGATGTTTATAAATTCCCTGAGCTTCTACCCGAAAGATACCTGGACCGTGTAACCTATGAGGGGTGCATTGTGTGTGTAGAGCCAAAGTGCTGGGTGTTGGGCCTGCACAAGGTACGACTCTTCAATTTATTGCAGGTTCCACAGTTCAGGCGCAACCCAATCAATGACATATGTGTGCAGAAGTTGCTCGCACTGGTCCATGATGAAGTATTATGGTTGGTACAGCTTACCTATTGATTCCGGGCTAATCCATCGAACAACTGGCCTACCCGATCAAGGTGCAGGTCCCATGGCCAATTTTGGAGGCAAAGGATGGGAGAAGAAGGTGGCAAACAAGAATAAGGATACCTACCAGGTATCGCACCACAGCTGATGATTTTTGGTGAGTGAAGTTAACAACCCATCCATCCAATTTGGGACACTCATATTGGCATGCAAGATGATGAGGAAATGTAGACCTAAAGAAATATCTATACCAGTAATTACACTTGCAAGACAATGTGAGAAGGGTGTCATTTACAATTGGGAGCAGTATTTGTGTAAGGAGTTTCTCGAGAATGTGCATGGGGAACAAGAAGAGGTCAAGCACTTTTACTATGCTTGGATATCGTTGTTGATAGCATTGATTGGTTGGAAGACCCCGGAGCAGACGTAGTTTCAGGGATCAAGCCACAGATGTGCGAGGTTGCGTAGAATGCCACCCTTTGGAATTCGTCCATCCATGTGTGTTTCATAGAAAACAAGATATTCTGAGTTTTATTCAACACCTCCATCTTTGAATAAATTCAATAAAATTCGAGGTTGTATCCAACTTTATATGAGCAGTACAAGTTGATTTTTTATTTTAAAGAAATGTTCCACAACATTCACATCCGTGCTAAGGGCATCGTAGAAGGTATCTGGTACGAGCTGCCTTATCTCCTCCCTAAGGATGATTTGCTACGCGTCACTACAAAGTGGCTTCCATATTGGTTAGATTTGCGTACCATGGGAGGTGCATCCAATTCTATTCATAAGATGCCCACCAAGCCCCGTACCGGTACACAAACAACTAAGAAGAGTACTGGAGTAGATCCCACATTGACTACAACCGGCGAAATCATTAACATGGAAATGGACACTGCACTTAAGAAGAATGGTATCAGGCCTAAGGAGACCGAGGAGAAAGTGGAATTATAGACTTTCAAGGGGACAAAGTGCAGCTCTCAGGCCACGGGAGGTCCAAGGAAGAAGCGCAAAGGCTCCAAAGTCACAGGCGAAGAAGAGATGACGTTGACCGAGGATGACTTCAATGAGATAGTTAGCAGGGTCACGACAATGACAGAGGAAATGTGGATGAACTTGGAAGCACAATTTAAGGTTGCATGTTGAGATTGCAACAAGATGATGAGCTTAGTGGAAAGAAGTCACCTTCACTAAGTGGACCACAGGCTATTTTTGGCGCACAGTCTATTTTTAGACATGTCGATCATATTCTATGAGTTGCAGGATGCTATTTGTGGATGGTTGGTCAAGTTGGAAAAATAGATGGACTTCTATTTTTAGACATATTAGGCGGAATCTATTTTTAGATTGCTAGTCTAAAAATAGATATGTCGAATATTATTAGCTCTTAATAATATTTGGACTATAAACATTATCTTATTCTCTTGGAGCACTTCAGTTAAGTGCATAGATGTGGCACAGAAGCTGACAGAAGGAATTATTTTATTCCTGAGGGTTAAGTGGAGCTATTGCATTGATACTTCAGTTAGAACTCATGTGACAGAGTTTAGTGGAGTTATTGAGCTAGTTGATGGAGTTGTGTTCAGTTTAACTGAGTTAAACATAGTTGAGCTAGTTGTATCTAGTCTAACTGATTGATACACTAGTGAGAGTGGTGTGAATTAATTATTAATTAATTCACTAATTATTAACTCATTAATCAACTAAAGCATACATTAGTTAACTATAGTGCATGGACAGTTTCAGTCGAGACCAGTGAAGAGGTAGGTGAAAGAGCAGTGTGACTATTAGTTGTGACTATACTGTTGCATGATTTGCAACAACCAGTGATTCGAGATGCCAATGAGGATTGTGTGAGCAAGGTTGGACCAATTCGAGTTCATTCAGATCCATTCTTCATCAGTGATTTCGCAGTAGAGGCAGGCTATCAGGTGGCAGAGATTAGAGCATGTGATTTGCTAGAGCGGGCTTGATTAGTGTGTACCAATTGGAGATTGTACTGAGAGCTTGTGAGGATCTTTGTATAATGATTTTTACATGATCTCTATGACATATAATATACAGATAGTTGGGGGTTTTCATCTTTAATCTTTCCCATAAAATATTGTGTTCATATGTGTGATTGTTTATGGTTTTAATGTGTGCATGCAATTGTTTTTATTTCCGCAATTAATGATCAATGGTAGAAGATATTTTGTATTGTGCATGAAGTTAAAATAGTGTGTGATCAGGAGAATCTCGATGAATAATATATCAGTTATTCAAATTTATACATGGTATCAGAGCGATATTGATCATTGGAGCAATTGCAAAACATTGAAGCGGTTGAGTTTTGAGCTGGTGGAATTCAAATTTGCAGCAGTGTTTTCTTGGTGTCGAAGTTCAGATGTCTTTCAACGGATTATGATTGGAGTATGCCCTTGAGGGCAGCTTGAATTATATTTCATGGAAGGATAGGATGGAGGCGGTGTTGGATGACAATGGGTTGAAAGAGTTCATAGATGCAGAAATTCCAAAACCTGCTTCTAGCGATGTTGCCGCACTTGACGCATGGCAAAAGAAGATAGCAAAGTGTCAAACAATTCTGTTGGAAGGTGTAAAGGATCACATAGTGTCTAGACTTCATGGTAAGGCTTCTCCATTCTTGATGTGGAAAGCTTCAACAGATTTATTCCAAAGCAAGAGTGACCAGAGGAAGTTGGCGCTCAAGGATAAACTCAGAAATATAAAAATGGAGAAAGGAGACAGTATGCCCAAGTACCTCACGAAGTTCATCCAATGCAGGGATGAGCTAGGAAGTGTGGGGATGACTATAGATGAAGAGGACTTGGTGAGCTTAGCTCTCCTTGGGCTTTTGAAGAGTTGGCATTCCTATCAGGACTCTGTTAATGGTCAGGAGAAATTGCCAGGATGGGAGCGACTTTGGTCGGATCTTGTGCAAGAGGAGATAAGGCGAAGTACCAGGGACGGATCTTCATTAAAGAACTCACAGGAAGAAAATTGTGCTTTGGCTTCCAAAGTAAGGAAGGTGAAGATCAAGAAGAATTCTTCTCAATCTGGTGTGAATGGCAAGAAGAAGGACATGTCCAAGGTGAAGTGCTTTCACTGTCACCAACACGGACATTACGCCACTAATTTTCCACAGAAGAAGAAAAATAAGCAGACTGCTGGATCTGCAGATGGAGAGGCCTTAGCCTCGCAGTTTGAGCTGGATTTTTCGCTGATCGCGTGCTTGGTCTCAAGTATGATGGGTCAGTGTGGTTTCTTGACAGTGGTACATCTTTTCATATGACCGGAGAAAAAGATTTGTTTACTGATCTGGATGAGAAAGATATTGGAGTGCACATCGATATGGGCGATGATGGTAGATACAGTGCGACCGGTATCGGTACCATTTCCTTTAAGAGGGAGTTTGGTAAACCCTTCGTATTGAGGGAAGTGATGCATGTTCCAGGATTGAAGAAGAATCTGATCTCGGTGGCCATGTTAGAAGACAAGGGATATGATGTTGTCTTTAGCGAGGGAAAGGCTTTCCTACACAGTAAGGCAACTGGTGAAACCCGGAGGATAGGGGTTCAAGTTAAGAACCTTTATCAATTGCAGGTAGATGGTTGCGCAGCAATGGCAGGAAAGGCAGAAGGAGTGGTGAGCCGGGATGACGGCAAGTTGTGGCACAAGAGATTGGGCCACCTTCACCATGGAGCTTTGAAGATACTGCAGCAGATTTCTACTAGGCTTCCTAAAGGTACTCTTGCGTAGTCAGATCAATGCAAGGGATGTACCTTGGGAAAATTTGTGAAAGCCACCTTTCACGAGAATGATAGTCGTGCCACGACGATCCTTGAGAGAATTCACACAGACGTGTGTGGACCTTTCTCAGTAACTTCGACAGCAAAGCACAAGTACTATGTGATATTTGTTGATGATTTTTCTCGGAAGTGCTAGATCTTCTGTGAGTTCAATGCATTGGTTGAGAAAGAATTGGGGAAGCAAGTGAAGGCTCTTAGGAGCAAAAATGGTGGTGAATTCATCTCTGGCAAATTCAAGGACTTTTGTAGCGCAGAAGGAATTCAAAGAGAGCTCATAGTGCCTCATAACCCACAGCGAAATGGGGTTGCTGAGCGAAATAACAGAAAGATCGTGGGTGCTGCACGAGGGATGTTGCATGATCAGGGCCTTCCCATACACTTGTGGGCTGAGGCATGCAATACTGCAGTATATGTGCAGAATTGTTGTCCTCACAGGATACTTGGCATGAGTACACCCGAGGAGGCGTTTTCTGGTAAGAAGCCTAATATTTCCCATTTGAGGATTTTTGGTTCACCTATTTACATTGTAGAAATTTGAATAACTGAGATATTATTCACCCCAAAACCCCTCCGCTAGGCTAAATATAATCAAAAATATCAAAATTGGATCAGTTTCGCAGATTGTTAGGAGACCCCCTTCCAACAATATGTGAATTTTTGTCAAGGTAACCAAGTGGAGGAATTGTATTATCATGTGCATGATGACTTGTTGTATCATCTTGGAAAGTTATGTATTCCATAGGGTTAAAAAGTCAACATTATAATGGAAATGCATACTTCTCTTATTTTTGGTCATTTCGAAGTAGGTAAGACAGTGGCACAATTACTGAGGTATTTTTACTGGCCTCATATGCTTGAAATTGTATCATGATTTGTAAGAAGATGTTATTTATGTGTTGTAAATAAGCCTAGAAATAGAAATTTGGGATTGTATACACCACTTCCATCACCGTCCTGTCCATGGGAAAGTGTTTCTATGGATTTCGTAGGAGGTATACATATGTCTAGGAGAGATCATGATTATCTTTATGTAGTTGTCGACAGGTTCAGCAAAGTGTGTATTTTGATGCCTTGTAAAAAGCAGGTTACAGCTGAACAAAATGCACAATTTTTCTTTCAGAATGTATGGGTACATTTTGAATTTCCCACATCCATTTTTAGTGATCGATATTCTTGCTTTGTCGAGAAATTTTAGTCAAGCTTGTGGGCAATCATGGACACCAAAATGAAAAAGAGCACAACATTTCATCTGCAAATAGATAGCCAAATAGAGGTGGTGAATAGAATGGTGATGCATCTTCTTGGTGTTTATTGCAGCAAGCATCCTAAGTTGTGGGATGAAAATTTGCACTATATTCTTCATGATTACAACCAGGCCAAACATTCATCAACTCAAACATTTCCATTTGAGGCATGATTGGGATACTTACCAAAATCTCCTTTAGATTTTATCTTTGGGAAATATGTTGATATTGATGGACATAGTGACATATAAGGCCAAAATATTCATTGAACAAGTTCAATTGGTGCATCAAATAGTTCAAGAAAAGTTGGAAAAGGGTTAAGCCAAGTACAAGACCATACATGATAAGCATCGTGTGGATCACACTTTCCAAGTTGGTGATGAAGTTTGGCTTCACATTAGCAAAGAAAGAATCCAAGGATAAGGTAAAAATTTGAAACCAATTTGATATGGTCCATTCAGAATTCTAGAAAATATTGGTAATAATCCCTCGAGGTTGGATTTGCCATCATATATGCAAATATATGTATTTTTTAATGTTGATAATTTGAGATTATATGAGCCTCCTTTGATTTAAGATCAAGGAGAGAATGTTCAGATTCCTTCAATTGAAGATTTATCTCCTAAATATCTTGAAGAATTACAGTAAGACATCATCCTTGACAGGAAAACAAGGACTTCAAAATGAGGGAACATGGAGTACCTTTGTGTGGGGCTCAAAGGAAAAAATTCAAGCATAGCCAAATGGATTGAGATTGGAAGGGTGAGGGAACTATACCCTCATCTATTATTTGATTGAAAATGAGCTTTTCGAGGTCCAAAATTTCCAGTGGGGAGGAATGATCCAGTGGATCAGTAAAGTGCTCAAAATTCAAAGTGTTTGAAAGTGCTCAATACTGGAGCCAAAATGAAGATCTCATTTCCCTAAATCCAACGCAGCTCGAATCACTCAAAATTGATATCGTATGCTTCTGATATCGCATTCTGGCCATTATTTCAAACAACTAAAATTTTTTTAATTAGGTTGCAAGTATGCCCAGTCAATAGTACATATGCTAACTAGGCAGGTGACTGACCAAGTTAATGGTGTTTTTCATAACCAATGGATGTGCGACAAGTGTCATATTCTAATTGGTCAAATTTGTGGTGGTTTATGATTGGTTGATTCGTTTTTTAGTTGGGCTAATGGTGTAGGGCCATGTGGGAAAATGACTAGCTACCACGTGGCCTCCTGACGTCATTATAAAAAAAATTATGGGTCAGATCGGGCCTGGAAGGATTTGAACTGTTGACCTACCGATTGGTAAAATAGTGCTCCACCGCACCACCATAGGAGTTGTTTAATGCTATAGTGGCCAATGCATATATAAATTTTACTGAAATGAATGTTGGGGGTCGGGTTAGGGGTTAACCACTGGCCCCCAGTCCACCTAACCCATGAGATCGCAAGTGGACACCAAGGACGCGGGGTTAACCCCGACCCAAAATCATAGAACAACATGTTGTATCATAGTTTATTGCGAAGTTTGTTGGAAATCCAGTTAACCCGGTGGTTTTGGAAGCCCACATCACATGTAAATGGTAGTAGAGTGGTTAGGGTTATGTTGGCGCAGTGTTAACACTCCACGATGATTCAACACCATATACCATGGTTGCAAACGTATCTGAACTTGGGTGGTAACTGCTAGCCATCTATAACTTATGTTATATCTCGTGATGGCTAAAAAGGTTCCTTAGCTTTCAAGAAACAAATTTTATGAAAATCTGTGAGTTCTTGAAAGCCCACTCTGTTCATCATTTTTAAAGAATCACTCCATTGAAATCTTCATCAAAGTCCTTCAAGTAGCCCTGCTATTATCACAAGAAGATTGTTTTAAAGCCCCTCTTCCACCATTTCACCTTCATAATTTCCTCTAAAAATCCCTCCATTCCTTCTTAAAATCCCCTTAAACCTTATAAAACTTTTTTATATGGTTTAAAACCCTCTTAATAAACCTATCAAAACTCTAAAAAAGGCTCAAAAACCCACTTTGTAAGCCTGTTTCCGCCCTTTTGAAAATATAAGGCCTCAAGCCCTCCAGGCTTAACACCTTAGCCCCTTTTCCATAAAACGACATCCCCGCTCATTTAAGCTCCCGTCCATTATCCATTTACCCATCCGACTATGTTTTCCCTGAGGTAATCCTATTCGTTGATCGCAATCAATCCAATGGAAATCGGGCTTTTTCTCTCTCATTCTTATTTCCCTGAAACTTTCTACTCACTCATTCTCGATAAGATCCTGATCATTGATCCTCTTGATCCAACGGTAACCTTTTTTTTCCCATCATCCATCCTCTCACCCATTCGTTCTTTGCACATCCCCACTATGGATCTCCACCGTTGATCTACCTGATCCAATGGCCATCGCATTCTCGCCTTTCTCATCCCGCTCCCAACCATTTATTATTTGTGCAAACCTGCGAAAATATCCTGACTGTCGATCCTTCAGATCTGATGGCCCGTGCTAATCCCCACCTTTAAACCCCGGCCAATAGCCATTTCGCTACCCAACAAGACAGCTGATCTCAGCACCCGGTCCCACCGCCGAGCACCTTCTCCCATCGCGCTCACCCACCACCATATATCTGGATCCCCCAGATCTGACGGCCCATAATCCATATCACGCCCGTTTCACCAAAAGGGTTTAACGCCTCATTTAGACGTGAAATGGGCAGTTTCCATATGGACGCGTGTGTCTCGATGTATGGTATCGCGTCCGCCAGGACCAATACCATTTACCAACCAACCTCTGCATGAATACCACCCTAGTATCGCGCAAAATTGCTATCACTGTTCCCGCGCCAACATTCGAATTTGCTCCTGTTTCTTCATAATTCTGCCATGGAACCTTTCCCCTCTGCACGTATTTCTCCCTTTGCATCACTCCTCCATCCTCACTAATGCCTCTGATTGCAGTTTAATCCCTAAGCGTAGGTTTTATAATATGTTTTATGTTTTAAGTTACAGGTTTAATGGCGGCCTTAAGTTACAGGCCCTCCCACAGCAAATCTGAGTTGCAGAAGCGTGGGATGACGATCCTCGGAGTTTTAAAACATAGAAAGGGAGATCCGGGGATGATTCAAAGGGTTTTAGTCAATGTTTCATGGACATTAGTTAGCCAAGGAAACCCTCCAATGTAGAGAAAAGACACTTGTACACAAAAACATCGGAATATTAGTGAAGAACAGTGAAGATAGAAATCAAACAGAAAGGTTAAGGAATAAATCAAGAAGATCAATGACTTAAACAGCAGTTTAAAAATGAAAGATTAAAGTTAAAACACTCAACAGAGTGACAGAGACAGATGATGATAAAGAAGGCCCAAAAGTAATATCAGAGGCCTAGACAGAGTTTAAAGAGCTAATCAAACATATCAGCAAGAAAGAATGCTTCGAATGATAAATCACTGAAGCAATTACTTCTCCAAAGGACCAAAAATGCCACCTGCCAGCCTAAAATTGCCTCAGAAGACATATAAAGTTATTACAGTCAGAGATATTTCCAATAGACAGCTCAGAAGTCATTGCCAACCTACCAAATAAGCCTGAAAGTCAACAAAAGCAACTAAGTAGTTCAAAGAGTTAATGTAATATTCTTTATGCAGAGTTAGACTTAAATACATTTTTGTCTTGGGCCTTGCATGGTCTCAAAGGTCAAAAACATTTACTCTGTCATTTATGAACAGTTAGAGACCCTTTCTTTCACTCCACCTCCTCATTTACCTATAAATACTACATGAGGATCTCACTGTTATTGTTGGTTGCATTATTATTGAAGTGTAAGATAGTTGTTGAAGCTGTTGACATGTTGTTGAGTAGTTGAAGAGTAATAGGCTGAGAAGAGATGTTTTGAGTTGTAAAGACCTGCTGGACTTGAAGTATGTAACTGGTTTGAACATTAATAATACAAGCTGATTCATGGCATCCTGGTCTATGTTAATTGTGATGCTATCCCTCACTGTATTTGTCTTTCCTTATGTTTTACAAACTGTCCATTTTTTCTGATAAAGAAGAGAAAATTTAGATTAGGATTTACTGTCAAAGGTACCCTATTTCTGCCTAAAAGCTTTATCTTTATTTTTTCTTCTGCTAAGGTTTGATTGGAGGATTCTTGATTGACCTCTAGTTTTATCCAGCTTGTTAGTTTGAGAATGATTCAATAGAGTATAACCAGGGAATGTTGGTGAGCCCATATCTTTCTGAGTAGAACTTGAGATGTTGCTCTTGAATGATCTTTTCAAATGCATGCTAAATAGAGTCTAAACCAAAGACGTCTATGGTTAGCCCTATCCTCTAGCTAGTCTTTAACAGTTGTTTTGAAAGATCCCTTGAGAGTATGTCAAAAGCAGGCTAGATTCATAGTTTTTGTCTGATCTTAGGCTATTTTCCTTGTTCTCTTATATGTTTTCTCCTTTCTAAAAGTAGTCTTAGGATTACTGGATTGTTGCCTTAAAAGTTTACTTTATTACAAGTCTGCCCAAAGAAGTCTATGGTTTGCCCTGTCCTTTGGCTTGCTTCAAACAGTTACTTTAAAAGGATTTTCTTTTCAAGTGGAGTTAATAGAGTCTTAATTGATTATTAGCTTTGCTTCTTTCACAATATCTTAATGTTTCATATCACAATTCAATCTAAAAGATCCTTTGATATAGATTAATTTCCCTATGGAAAACCTTGAAGAATTATTGAGCAAATAAATCCTTTTGTGACTCCATAGCCCAATGGGTTAATACTGTTTCATGACCTATCTTTTCAGCTGAAACATTCTTTCAGTTTACTCTCACCTTCACCCTTCAACTGACCTCTTCAGTTAATGATATCCATCCCAACCAAACAAATAAGTTCTCATAGCTTCATAACTAGCCTAATATCTTGAATAAAGCTTAAAGATATATCTTTTGAAAACACTCATATAGAGAGATCCCTCTCTGAATCCAAGAAGGCTAGGTCCTAGGATTTCAAAGTGGTTCTGATGTGGCCCCTGCAGTGTTTGGTCTTTCCTTTCTTGCAAATCACAGGGAGCCAACATAGTGGCGACCATACTGGGGAATTTTGAGTTTTAAACATTAAAAACAAACTCTAAACTCAAAAAAACTCATTTAAACTTGATAAATAAAATGTTGCCCAAGAAAGGTTTCTGATTTCTGATGGTGGAAAAAAATCAACCATAAACAAGTAAATATCCTCCACCTGGTGATTCCACTGATCTCCATTTGACTCCACTAGGAAACTTACCCTGTCATCAAAACATTCAAAAACACCCAGTCAAAGAATACTTAGTGGATTAAGTATTTATTTTCACAATTTTGTTTATGTCTTAAGACTGTTATATCTCTAAAAAACCTTTTTGACTTATTGGGTCCAAAGCTCTGGCTTCTAGAAGAATCCATACTAGATCCCATCGTGACCCAAATCCCCCTGAAACAGTTGATAATCCTAAAAGCATTCTTAGGAAGTCGCCTACACCTAAAAATCCAACTGTTGTCAGACCAATCCATAGAGAAAGCTCTGTCCCTGAAAACCCTATAAACTTGCAAAATACCCAAGTTGACTTGTCTCATATAAGAATTTGTTTGATAAAAGAACAAAGGCAAGTGATTTCAACATTGGTGACAAATAATTGAAATGGGATTCTAGGAGAGAATATAAGGGCAAACATGGAAAGTTTGAAAATTTATGGAAAGGCCATTATCTCATCCATTCTTTTGCTGGTAACAATGCCTTTTTTCTTCAAGAGATGGATGGTACAAAATTTTTTGGAGGTTCTGTCAATGTTAAACATTATTTTTGTTAAAATCTCTATTCAAAGTTTTTTATTCATTGTAAATAACATTTGCTTATTGAAAGATTGGAAAAGATGAAGTACAAAAACAAGAGAAAAAGAGAAAAGAGGTCAGATGAAAAGAAAAGGTACAGCCCCATACCAAAAAAAGAGAAAAATCTGAAAGTGTTCAAGCTCAAATTCCACTACATGAAAAGAAGAAAACTGTTATTTATTCATACAACCTAATCATGACTGAATAAATTTGAACTTTATGCTTATAGGTTAGTGAAAAAAAAATTTCCAAACAGTGTAATATTGGCTTATCTGTAGAATAGATTAGGATATAGAAAGAATGGTTCTAACAAGCTTAAAATCTGAACCAAGAAAAGAAAAGAGAAATGGCTCTAAAAAGATCAAAACCTGAGCCAAAGAAAGAAAGAAGGATGTCTAGAAATTTCAGATCTTAAAGCCTTCCCAGTTTTATTTTAAAATTTCTGCAAATAAAGTCTATGTGCAGCTTGTACATAATGCCATAGCCCCCATAGCAAATCACACTGTCTAATCCTGATTTGACTGTGTTTTAAATTTCCTGTTTTAGAAATAGAGAATAAAAATATGTCAAATAGTTTAATCTTGATAGATAGTTAGAATAGGCAGAGAAGTACAGAGTTCAACTGTTTAATATAAACTCAAGGAAGAAATAAGAGTACAAATAGATTAGTTTCCTACTTTCAAATAAAAGAATAAATTGTTGATGTCAAAAGGGTTGCAAGTCTAAGTACATTCACTAAAGAAAAAATGTTAGAAAAGTAGGTTGTGTAGGTAGAAGTTTGGGAGAAAAATCATCTTGTTGTAATTCTGCAGATCATCTTTTTAAGCAGCATGATCATCAAAGAAAAGGAGATTGTCGAAGTTTAGCAGAAACCAAGGCACTAGTCTACTTTCAAGAGATTTATTCTCTGAGGTTCTTGACACCTCCAAGGAGCTTCCCTCCCCAAGTGGAGCCACTATTAGCCATCTATAACTTCTGTTATATCTCATGATGGCTAAAATGGTTCCTTAGCTTTCAAGAAACAAATTTTATGAAAATATGTGAGTTCTTGAAAGCCCACTGTGTTTATCATTTTCAAAGAATCACTCCACTGAAATCTTCATCAAATTCCTTCAAGTAGCCCTGCTATTATCACAAGAAAACTGTTTTCAAGCCCCTCTTCCACCATTTCACCTTCATAATTTCCTCTAAAAATCCCTCCATTTCTTCTTAAAAACCCTTTAAATCTTATAAAAAAAATTATATGGTTTAAAACCCTCTTAATAAACCTATTGGAACTCTAAAAAAGGCTCAGAAACCCACTTTTTAAGCCTGTTTCCACCCTTTTGAAAATATAAGGCCTTAAGCCCTCTAGGCTTAAAACCTTAGCCCCTTTTCCATAAAACCACATCCCTGCTCATTTAAGCTCCCATCCATTATCCATTCACCCATCCGACTATGTTTTCCCTGATGTAATCCTAGCCATTGATCGCAATCAATCCAACGGCTATCGGGCTTTTTCCCTCTCATTCTTATTTCCCCGAAAATTTCTACTCACTCATTCTCGATAAGATCCTAATCATTGATCCTCTTGATCCAGTGGTAACCGCTTTTTTCCCATCATCCATCCTCTCACCCATTCGTTCTTTGTGCATCCCTGCTATGGATCTCCACTGTTGACCTACCTAATCCAACGGCCATCGCATTCTCACCTTTTTCATCTTGCTCCCAACCATTTATTATTTGCGCAAACCTATGAAAATATCCCGACCATCAATCCTTCAAATCTGATGGCCCACACTAATCCCCACCTTTAAACCCCATCTAATAGCCATTTCGCTACCCGAAAAGACAGCTAATGTCAGCACCCGGTACCACCGCCAAGCACCTTCTCCCATCGCGCTCACCCACCACTGTAGATCTGGATCCCCTAGATCTAACGACCCATGATTCATATCGCACCCATTTCACCAAAAGGGTTTAATGCCTCATTTCGACACGAAATTGGCACTTTCCATATGGACGTGTGTCGCTCGATGTATGGTATCACGTCTGCCAGGACCAATACCATTTACCACCCAACCTCCGCGTGAATACCACCTTGGTATCGCGCAAAACCGCTATCACTATTCCCACGCCAGCATTCAAATTTTCTCATGTTTCTTCATAATTCCACCATGGAACCTTTCCCCTCTGCACATATTTCTCCCTTTACATCGCTCCTCCGCCCACACCAACGCCTCTGATTGCAGTTTAATCTCTAAGCACAGGTTTTATAATATGTTTTATGTTTTAAGTTGCAGGTTTAATGGCGGCCTTAAGTTGCAGGCCCTCCCACAGAAAATCCGAGTTGCAGAAGCCCGAGATGACGATCCTCGGAGTTTTAAAACGCAGAAAGGGAGATCCAGGGCTGATTCACAGGGTTTTAGTCAATGTTTCATGGACATTGGTTAGCCAAGGCAACCCTCCAACGCAGAGAAAAGCCACCTGTACACAGAAACATCAGAATATTAGTGAAGAACAGTGAAGATAGAAATCAAACAGAAAGGTTAAGGAATAAATCAAGAAGATCAATGAC
Source organism: Pinus albicaulis (assembly GCA_034641835.2). Lineage (NCBI taxonomy): Eukaryota > Viridiplantae > Streptophyta > Pinopsida > Pinales > Pinaceae > Pinus > Pinus albicaulis. Next base: position 683,569,361 of record CM076572.1, on the reverse strand, counting down.
TTAACCAGTAGTTTAAAAATCAAATATTAAAGTTAAAACAGTCAACAGAGTGACAGAGACAGATGATGATAAAGAAGGCCAAAAAGCAATATCAGAGGCCTAAACAGAGTTTAAAGAGCTAATCAGATAGATCAGCAAGAAAGAATGCTTTGAATGATAAATCACTAAAGAAATTACTTCTCCAAAGGACCAAAAATGCCACCTACCAGCCTAAAATTGCCTCAAAAGACACATAAAGTTATTACAGTCAGAGATATTTCCAATAGACAGCTCAGAAGTTATTGCCAGCCTACCAAATAAGCCTGAAAGTCAACAAAAGCAACTAAGTAGTTCAAAGAGTTAATGTAATATTCATTATGCAGAGTTAGACTTAAATACATTTTTTCCTTGGGCCTTGCATGGTCTCAAAGGTCAAAAACATTTACTCTGTGATTTATGAATAGTTAGAGACCCTTTCTTTCACTCCACTTCCTCATTTACCTATAAATACTACATGAGGAGCTCATTGTTATTGTTGGTTGGATTATTATTGAAGTGTAAGATAGTTGCTGAAGCTGTTGACATGTTGTTGAGTAGTTGAAGAGTACTAGGCTGAGAAGAGAAGTTTTGAGATGTAAATACCTGTTGGACTTGAAGTATGTAACTGGTTTGAACATCAATAATACAAGCTGATTCATGGGATCCTGATCTATGTTAATGGTGATGTTATCCCTCACTTTATTTGTCTTTCCATATGTTTTACAAACTGTCCATTTTATCTGATAAAGAACAGAAAATTTATATTAGGATTTATTGTCAAAGGTACCCTATTTCTGCCTGAAAGCTTTATCTTTATGTTTTCTTCTGCTAAGGTTTGATTGGAGGATTCTTGATTGACCTCTAGTTTTATCTAGCTTGTTAGTTTGAGAATGATTCAATAGAGTATAACCAGGGAATGTTGGTGAGCCCATATCTTTCTGAGTAGAACTTGAGATGTTGTTCTTGAATGATCTTTTCAAATGCATGCTAAGTAGAGTCTAAACCAAAGAAGTCTATGGTTAGCCCTGTCCTCTAGCTAGTCTTAACAGTTGTTTTGAAATATCCCTTGAGAGTATGCCAAAAGCAGGCTAGATTCATAGTTTCTGTCTGATCTTAGGCTATTTTCCTTATTCTCTTATATGTTTTCTCCTTTCTGAAAGTAGTCTTAGGATTACTGGATTGTTGTCTTAAAATTTTACTTTATTACAAGTTTGCCCAAAGAATTATATGGTTTTCCCTGTCCTTTGGCTTGCTTCAAACAGTTACTTTAAAAGGCTTTTCTTGTCAAGTGGAGTTAATAGAGTCTTAATTGATTATTAGCTTTGCTTCTTTCACAATATATTAATGTTTCATATCACAATTCAATCTAAAAGATCCTTTGATATAGATGAATTGCCCTATGGAAACCCTTGAAGAATTTTTGTGCAATTAAATCCTTTTGTGACTCCATAGCCCAATGGGTTAATACTGTTTCATGACCTCTCTTTTCAACCGAAACATTCTTTCAGTTTACTCTCACCTTCACCCTTCAATTGACCTCTTCAGTTAATGATATCCATCCCAACCAAACAAACAAGTTCTCAGAGCTTCATAACTAGCCTAATATCTTGAATAAAGCTTAAAGATATATCTTTTGAAAATGCTCATATAGAGAGATCCCTCTCTGAATCCGGGAAGGCTAGGTCCTAGGATTCCAAAGTGGTTCTGATGTGGCCCCTGCAGTGTTTGGTCTTGCCTTTCTTTCAAATCACAGGGAGCCAACAGTAGCGTTGAACCCAACCACCATTTAACCACAGTGGACATTGAGCTATGTTATGGCATAGAAATTTGAACCAAACCCCAACGCGACTTAACCACACCACAACTGGAACCATGGTTTTGTTTGGGTTAATCCATTGGTGCATTTTTTTAAACTAACTCTACATCCAACGACTCAAAACCTGCCACTTGGACCATTTTGATCAGCTCATGGGATCACTGGGAAATTAAACCATTCAACAATTTTCACTCTAACCGGAACGAGGTGAATTTGTCACTCCACTTTGCTGAAATTGGCAGAATTTGTAGGATGCTTTGTAGGTGGGTGTGAATTGTAGCACAGTTAGTAGAAAAATTGTTCTAAAGCATAAATCAATCATTTTTTTACCAATTTGAGTGAAGGAAGAGCCCATCTAGGGGTTTTTTATTGTTCTGGAGCCATTGGAGACAATATTTTTGCTTTCTGAGCACTACAAATCCATGTAAACACATATTTTTGAGCACATAATGAAAGAGGCCCAACATTGGAAGCTAGACTAGGAGATGTAGCCCTGGAGGGGTGAACTCCTTCATCATTTTTTTTTCTTGTGTTTCTGTTATAGTATTATTGTCTCTATTATTTGCTGCAAAACTAAGTTTTAAACTTAATTTATGTGCTATGGAAAATTTTCTAATTGCATAAAAAAACATAAAATTTCACTTGCAAACTTTCATCAAAACCTTCAAGGTTTTCTAATAGAGATCAATGTGTGTCTCTATGTGTGCATGTATCGTTGAATTCCTTTTTCAATGAATATATGAGAGCCTTTTCCATTCCCAGGTCTTTGCCCCCTTCCAAATTTTCCCATAATCAATGTATTATACTACTATACAATCCCACATTTACTTGAGTCTCCTAGGAAATTTGTGGATCAAGTTCAAAATCCAGGGAATTTACTCAACCCATCCCTTCCATTAAATTATGAAGCAATATTGCAACTACCACCCCAATTTCCATATTTATGAGGGTGATTGTTACAACTACCCACTCCTTTAAAATCAATTGATTCTCGTGCAAGGGGGAAATGGCGCATTTAAATTTGAATTTCATGGTGAGGCTTTGGCAAGACAATTCCCACAACACCCTCGTCTCTTTCCACTTATGGTATCATAGCATGTATTAGTGCTCCTATGTTCCTAGTAAGCCATGTCAATGTATTCATTAATTAAGCATTTACATTACATATATATTTCTCTTATATTCATCAAATTCATCTTTGTCGCAATAAGGACTCGTATGTGTCAATACAAGAAATATAATGGCATCGTCTTATATAACTACAACTTAACTTGGGGTCAAGATGGGGATATCACAATGATTGTTTGTATGTAAAGTTATTAAAAAAAAAAATTAAACAATAATGGCACTACATATGGGCTTCAGATGTGAAATTTGTGTCACGTGTTTTTTAAGTACATTAATGGTAACAAAAATACATGTGATAGGTAGAATTTGCCCCATGTAACCAAGAAACAAAAAAAAAAAAAAAAAAAACTCGCTACTTTTTCCTATAAAATCACTTTTACAAATAAGTTACTTCAATGAAATAACCCATTTTTATAAAATAAGCAAGAATAACTAATGAAGTTACTCATAAATGAGAATTCCATGAAAACAAATAAGTAAAAAAATATTAAGGTTACTTTAGAGTGATATATAGCCTTTTAAAATAAAGTTATGAAATAATTCAACTTTGCATCACTTTTTCAAAGTGTAACTTAAAAAGAGGGACTTAAATTCAAGAACTCTTACTAAAAAAAGTAACTTTCAACCAAGTGAGCTAGTGCACAACATGTTACAATATTAATGAAGGAGAATGGAGGTGTTGTTGTTGTAATTGTTGGAGCTTTGCATAAAGTGGATGCTTTCCAAAAAATCGTGTTGATTAAAAAACAAATAATAGTTTGGAAAAATATTATAAAACTCAACAACAATGGTACTAGAACTTAGTTAGCTTACTTGGAAAAATGCAAGTTTTATTCATGTTTCTGATTCTCCTAAATTGCACAAAGCAAATTACAAACACCAAACATGGTAAAGAAAACACTTACAGCAATGTTTATGATTTTCCAAGATTATGTAAAATGCATGGAAAAGAAAGTATATAAATAAGAAAGAGTAGCACACTGGAATAAAAATAGAAAACCAAAATATGAACTCTATATATATATATATATATATATATATATATATATATATATATATATATATATATAATTGACATGTTTAGACTTATACGTCTAGATTTTATGAAAAATGTTGTATCTCGAAGAAAGGGGCACCTTTTTTGGTTGAAACAAAAGACATTATTAACTCAAAATGGTGCTCCACATGTAATTGAATAGTCTATTTAGGATAGAAATGTAAGAAAACAATATATATTAGAAATGTTGAATCACGGGCTTAAGATCTCAATCAACAATGAGAGTACCTCTTCAAATAAGTTCTTATACCATGTTTGGGAAACTAGAGTATTAAATTCAAGACAAACAACTTCAGTAGCCACTCACACGAACAAATCAAAGATCACAACACCAATATGTTTGCATTGTTTCAACCCTCTAAGAGGAAAACAATTCACAACCCCAACCAATGTGGCCACTTGAAGCAATTTTATTAACATAAAAGAAAATTTGTACAAGAGGGTTTATCACAATCCATTATCAACAATGATCCTCCAGTCTCTTTAAATAGAGATCATGTATTAATTGGGTGTTCAGCCATGGATCAAAAATTGCTAGTATTGAAGAGAATATGAGTTATTGGAGAACCCTATATCTAAAACATATCATGACCATCGACAACTAATGCAAATTAAAGAAAACACACTTTTATCTAAAGACACATTAAACAAAGTTGAACCTAACTCCCATGTGTCTAAATATCCTAACAATTTAGCCCTGTTGAAAACTCAAAACTAGGCATTTTAAACTACATAAGATTGAGGCAAGGAAAGAAAACCTCGTGACTGGATCAAATCACTTGAAAAATATCTCGGATTAAGAACCCAAAGGATTTAGTAAATCCAAACATGCAATCAAAGGTTATGAAAAATGAGACCATGGGCATCCATGTACAGTAGACAAGATAACTCAAGGGAAAATAAGGTATGCAAATTAGTTGTCACAAGGATAATGGAAAGACCTTGTTGTCATTCACAAGTAGCTCATGCATGGTTAAAGAATTATAAATATTTCCACACCCACATATGAAGGAGTACATCTATGAAGAGTGCACGGTGCAAAATCCATCCACGAGATTATTCTTTAGCATTCCTACTTAGTTCCATTACATTGAAATTTGGTTAATGGCTAGATGAAAATGTGAATGACAACTTGGTAGATTGTTCATTTTTTTCAGTAGAAAAAACAACTGGTTTATATTGAGTACTAGCACAAATGTCTTAATTTTACTTCCAGAAATTGTTGCATCAACTGAAGCACAAAAAGAAAACAACTAGCTTTTCCTTTTATCCTTCAAACATTAAGTTCTAAACAAAAACTAAATCCTCCAAAAAGTTACTTTTCCATATACTATCATTATAGTAACTAAACAAAAATTGTCCAAACAGTCCATACGTGACTCAGAAATGTCTAATCCTAGAGCTTGGGGAACTTTCCTCTATGAAACATTGTCCTCCAAAATTGTCAACTGATAGTTACATGGCCGATAGATGGCCCAAAAAACACACATTGAACCGATATAATATCCTTTTTCTTCCTCAGACCTTCTTCAGTGACCTACCTGCATGAGACAAAAGATTTAGTAAAAAATGACTGAGCCCTTAGCTCCATTCCCTGATGCTTCAAACAACTCATAGTGCATTTCTTCATATCTCCTTGTTAGGCCCATTTTGGACAACCTGTCAGCCTGTGTGTTATTTTCTCTATATATGTGGCAAAAAGTGATAGAGGTCAACTTTTTGCGCATGATCTCTATACGTCCCATCCATGATGTAAGGAGTTCAGGACTAAGTGCCAAACCCTTGTTCAAATGGTCAATCAGAACTTGTGAATCCCCATAGATAGACAAACTGTCAATGCAGAGGTGGTAAGCAAACCACATCAGACCCCAAAGAGTAAGTGCTTCTGCCCTCATGTTCATGCCAATACCACCATACCAGTGCATCTTATAATGGCAATTAAGATTAATCATCAACCACACCCCACATCCACACTTGTGATTTTGTACAACCCTGTCAAAAAATTATTCTTTGCAAGAACCAGTAATAGTCAAAATGAAAGAATGTATTCTTTCATTCTCTTCATCTTCCCAAATTCGTGGAGTGCTATATTCCAATATCTAAATAAAAAGCATACAAAATGCTTCGTATTCCTTGAGGTTGTAGGATTTCAAAGCATATATATAAATATTGATGATGGATTCCATGATTACATCGCATGATATTGACGAGGAATTCGAGCAAATAGGATTTTTCTCACAATTTATTTGTGATATTGTGTAGTGATTTAAATAAGAAGTGATCGTGTTTGAAAGACAAATAGGTTAGAATTGTTGTTGTGGTTAAGTTTTATTAGCTATCAAAAATATTTGATAATCATTTATGATATTATTTAGCTACTTAAATACTTGTTCTATCATTACGATTATCAATTAATTGAATTTATTTGAGAGGCAATGTCGTGTTCTATCATTATTAACAATTGAGTTTGAAAGACAAATTCGTTGATAATTTATTTGCGATATTGTGTAGTTATTTAAATACGTGTTCTATCATTATCAAGTGATCGAGTTTGAAAGGAAAATACGTTAGAATTTTGTAGTTAAGTTTATCAAAAATCTACGACAGATATTTTATCATCATTTATGATATTATGTAGCTACTTAAATATTTGTTTGGTCATTATGATTATCAAGTAATTGAATTTGAGAGACAATGACGTGTTATACAATTGAGTTTGAAAGACCAATATGTTGGAATTCTTGTAGTAGTTAAGTTTGATTAGCTATTGAAAATCTTGTCTTGAAAATATTGTCGTGATAAGCATGGTAGGGAAAATATTATTGTGTATTAAGTTTTGGTTTAATGAAAAATTAAGTATATTTAATAGTAAACAAGTTTAAGTTTTTTAGAGACAATTTTTTCTTTGAGAGACTACTATTTAAAAATATTGTGATAATTCTTTCCGATTGAATATTTAAAGGGTGATAATTTTTTTTTTTTTTAAATTTAAAATAATTAAAAAAGTTATTATCATAAAATGATGCATAATGGCTTATTTGAAGAGAAGGCTCCATTTTAGAAGTTTTCATGAGAGGTGAAAAAGTAGGGGAGAGATGTCTATTGTGTAAGGAGCGGTAGTTGTCAAAGTACTAGTCCCAAGACGTCATTAGAACTTGAAACATATGCAACCAATATTTAAGCATAAATAAATAACATTAAGTGCAAATATATTTTAAATTAGGTCCAAAATTTGTCCATATGTTTACTAGGCCCACAATTGTCCATAAATAGTCTTTTAAATATTATGAGCAAAAAACATATTGTCCCAAATACAAAACAAATAAAACTATAAATTGTCCCAAAATGGTCTAATCCACTTGTATAAGGTACACATCACTTCAACCCCCACTGAAATGACTTGGAGCTAATTATCACAATGCACATTCATACACACACATAAACAAAGGTGATGGATGTCAACCATAAATGTTGGGTTATTCAACGATTCAACCCACTAGGTTCAATAAATGACACCCAACCCTTTAAATTCAATAAATAACACCCAACCCATTAAATTCTCCATTAAACAAATGAAAACACAACGATCAACCATAACAAATTCCCAACCATTGGATCACCTCCAAATCAATCCAGAACACACATTCAAATTTGAGATATTGTAATCCATGTCAATCCTTGTTACCAATCAAATTCAATAGCAAAAAATGTATAAAAGAAGTTCAACCCTTGCTGAATTTGCAATTTTAGCATTCAAACTATTCATCAGCCTTGAAGACATACCATCAGAGAAAGTGCACAATATATTTAGGTTATCTATTTCAGTTTTTGTATAGACTATCTATTTCAGTTTTGGCATATTTATATTAGGTTATTTAACACATTATGTATTCCATTTTTTATCACATTTTTTTTTGAAATACAAATAGCCAATAATTGTTTTCGCAATGAGCAACGTGATACCTGCAATGACTTTTGTTATGGAAGTTTTGTTTATGTTACAGTATTATTCGTATTCTAGAAGCGTAATATGAATTATATGATTTTTTATCACAGTTATATGAATTATATAATGACCTTTCCTATGATTTCATGATGAAGAAATGTGGTTATTATTGACTAATGCAATTCCTTCCTAGTTTTTATCACATTTGTTTTTGAAATAAATCTAGCCAACAATTGTTTTCACAATGAGTAACGTGATACCTGTAATGACTTTTGTCATGGAAGTTTTGTTTATGTTTATGTTATGTGAAAATCTTGCTTCCTATAGCCTCAAACCATAATATCAATATAAAATCTTCATTAATTTCCAACCTATTGTTCTACATTTCTTATGTATATATGAAGAGGAGGGGTTGAACACACTTACACTGCCACAAATTACTTTACCAAAAACTAAATTTTAGTGCATGAGGGGCTATGCTAACCCATCCTTACTCTATGAACTCTAGAGAGAGAAGGGAAAATTATGGTGAACATAACCCCAACCAAAAATTTTGAGTAGGAAGGATGGTGATAACAACAAACGAGAAAAGCTTTCAAGGGTTTCCATGATAAGCCAAGAGATTAGAAGGAAGTTGCAAGGGTAAAGGAGTAAGGAGTTAGGAGTCCCTTCCTTCATACATATTGGATACTATTAGATTTTTTGCATTAGAACAATAAGCAATGTTAGAACAATATTAGTGCCAGGGTAAAATTAGAAAAATAAACAATTTCATGAATTCCTTCTTTCGAATAGACCGAAGAATGTGTATAAGTTGAACTACAACTAGTCGAGTCTTTGAATGGATCAACCCTACTAATTAATTATCAATGTTTATCATTTATTTCTTATGAAGATGAGGAAATTTGCATTCCAATTTAGTGTTTTCATACCACTTACCTTGTGGTAGGATTTTTTATGCTTTGGCCACTTGAAATAGGGGATTTGTCTACATCCTTGTATGGTGTGTACACTCTCCAACATGAATGTCAACTGCAAGCGCTCTTAAACATATGGGTGGATGATTTTTAGCTCCACAAACTCCAAATTAGTAATATTTGGAATGGTTGGAAGTATGTTCATTTCAAATCCACATTGAAAAATTGGATGCAAACATGGATGTGGTGGAATGCACGACTTAATAAAATTTTCCCCAAGTATTGTGGAATGGTTCAAGGACCATACCTAAAGGGTTTTGGTTTATTATGCAAGCCACTAAATCTTTCTTTCAATATATGAAAACAGACTTGATCCCCAATTTGGAAGAATACAGAATATGGCGCTTGCCATTAAGCATGCCCCTTGGATTATTTCATTAACCATGCATCTATGCATTAAGAAAATGGTAATTAGATAGTTCTGTAGTGACCCCATAACGATCACATTGGTGTGGCAGAGGATGGTAGCATGATCCATTAGGTGTTCTAGTTAGAAAAATCTACATGGGAAGATATATTACATGAAAAACAATATATTTTTGAGTATGGTTGTTAGCAGTGATGCTAGTTGTTGGCCAATGCAGGGAATATTATTATTATTATTATTATTATTATTATTATTATATATATAGATATATGTATGTATGTATGTATGTATGTATGTATGTATGTATATGAAAGATTCCCTGCATTGGCCAACAACTAGCATCACTGCTAACAACCGTACTCAAAAATATATAGTGAAAGAAAAATATTGTAAAATCCACATAATATATGCCATGTGAAGCATAGTGTCCATTAAAAAAAATGTTTGCATGCTCACAAAAACTATTGAAATATCTTTTTTGACATCTTCTACACTGTACATGTGATTGGGAAAACCCCATAAACTAGCTAGTTGAAGTGATGTTGTGGAGAGACTATCATACTACAAATTGTGGGTGTTAGTTTATATAATATAAATTCCATTATCATGCACTAAAAATATTGTTTAAGGATACCATAAAAACTACCATAATAAGGTGTTAATACAATTGTTGAAACCGCCATCAAGATGTTGATATATGCAATATGTAGCGTGAATACAGTATCATTAGAAAAATAAGAAATGTCATGAATTCCTTCTCCTGTAGATTTGATTTTATAAGGATACTTTAAAAAAGGCATATTCATGAAAATATAGTAAGTTGCTACTTATTTTAATTGTGAATTGTGTCTCTATTTTAATTCGTGTTATTGCAAATTCTTTATTGAGATCTCCCATAAATTATTAATAACCTAACAGTTTGTTAGTTTCTTGTAGGAAAGAAGAATTACTAATGGCTTGTAGGAAAGCATAAATTCTACCTGTCTATAAACTTTTATAATATATTATTGTTAACTAAATGCATGTAATAAATCTACAGGTAGTTGCAGATATGCCAAGAGTTATTTATGTTGCTCGTACAAGGAAAAAAATAAGGCTAGTGGCTATGGGTGCCAAACTACAATGCACTTCATCAGATGAGGATGAGGTGGATCATAGGAATGTCAACAATGCTCCTATAAATGTCGTTGAGAATGACCCTGAGGTAGAGGATGATGATGTCTCGCCACCAACCACAGAGCCATCGTCAATCACTATTCAAGTTTCAAGTTCAACTAAGAAGATCAACACTACAAGAGGATGGAAAAAAGAAGACATGTTAGCTGCATTTGAAAATACAGAGTTTAATGGATATTCATTTCAGGCAACTACAAAAAACAACACATTTCTCCCTCATCAATACATTATTGGATAAATGGGCTAACTCACACAAAATGTATAGGGCCTCTTACAGTTATGACTAATGAGGAGGAGGCTGAGGTGGCTTAGTGATGCAAGGAGATGGCCCAATTGGGACATGGGATAGAGATGATACAACTCAAATCCACAGTTGCTCAAATATGTCAGGGGAGGAAAAAATCGTTCAGATATGGGTTTTCTAGTAAATCATGTTGGTTTGGGTTTAAAAAGAGGCATCCAAACCTCATATTACATATAGTCGAGGGTGTTGACAAGGACATAGCTTTCAATCTATGACCTGCAATTGTGCCTAAGTTCCATGACACTCTTTCTACTGCATAAGAGAAACACTCTTTTGCTCGAGACGATATATGGAACTATGATGAAATATTTTTACAGGTAAGAAGGAATTGTGACATGTGGGTAATTTCCAAAAGAGGGATTTGAAATGTGCCAAAGATTTTTCCTAAAGGCAACGAGTGCATAACTATTCTATGTTGTCTCAATGAAATTGGTACTTCAATCCTATACTTTTATCTATTCAAGGGTAAACTAAACTGAGAAACTATATACAATATTGTGAACTAAGTACATGCATGGTTGCAAATCCATGTGCATGGATGACTAAAGAATTTTTTTTGAATTGGATTTGTCACTTTTTTTCATCTATACCAAGTGGTGTATTACCTAAAAATATACACCTACTAGTTTTATATGGTCATGGAAGTTTTTGGTGTTGGAATCAGCACTTAGAATGCATCAAGCGCCTAACCAGACACATTTTAAGCTCTAAGAGCCATTCTTATGATTTGATTGGGTTTTTTGGAAAGTGGTTGAATCTCAAGCACTCTGAAAGGAATGTTTAACAGATAAAAATACTCTGACACATATGAGGGCATTGGTGTATGATGTGGTAGAAAAATTGAGTTTGTAGCCTTATGGTTAGAAGAATGTAAGAAAGACAGTGGGTCTGTAGGACAAAAATCCACTACTAAGAGGAAGAATGACAGAAATTCCAGATCTGAAATGTATAGTGAAGGAATGCTTTTAAATGACTTACAAGAATCTCACTTTACATTTAAAGAATCCCATTACAAGGAATTCTTCTGACTAACATGACCTCGTGAATCAGGAATTCTTGGTGAATCAATACTGACAAAAACATTTTAACATGCATGTTAGATCAAAAGACTTAAAAAAACCTGAAACAGAGTTTAATTCCACCTCAAGGAACACTTATGAACAACCTTCAATTCTGAATCAGGAAATCTTGGAACAAGACTTACAAAAACAGATCCATATGACTTGGAGGTTCACAAGACTGATAAAAACATTAGATAGAATTTTTATGATAAATCTGGAGAGACAGATAAGGTATGTAAAAACAGAAGGGAAAACAATACGCACACCATAAGATTTTGTGGATCCTCAAGAGTGTAACTGGAATATATTATGAGTTTAATCAGGAATAACATGAGGATCAACAACAGGGCCAGGGCACTAGGCCCTGTGCCACCAACCATCTCCCTTATTACATAAAACTCAACTCTTAAATAGAGTTGCACAAAACAAACTCCTGCTAGATTTTAGGAATGAAATTAAATAAAACAAACATTAAACAAATCAAACTGTTGCATGAATTTAGAACTGATGACTGGTTTGCGGATTCAAAATCTGATGCATTGAACTATTTGAATGCCACATAAGCTTCTTTCTACCACCTGCCCTAACTGTCTTCAACTGCTGCAAGAAAGGTGGAACTGTAAAACCTACCACTTTAATCAATCCTAACATAAATCTAATGGAATTAATCATATTTCCAAATTTTCTTTGAGCTTTAATAAGATATTTTTATTTGTTGATAGGTGTCGAATCTTTAAAGACTTTGTTGCCGGATTTTTTGTAAACATGTGACTGTTTCTTTTGCGCCGGTAACTGCTGTCATATCATTACAGTTCCGTAGAGATTCCTTTTTCCCGACTTGAACCATGGATTCTATCTCTTGATTACTGCGACGTTCAGCATTAATATGCCCTTTTCTCTTCGTCAATTCTTATCCTACCCAAGTCATTCTGTCGTGTTTAGCCTTTTCTTCATAAACGGTGTAAAAAAAAATTTATACACCCGGACGTGAAGTCTTTTAAACTTTATCTCTGAAGTGGTATCGCATCTGCACACTTCACAACCTTTACAGTTTAGTTTATAAAAAACACAATCGAAAATGCAATGTGAAGGGTAGGTGACATGGAGGGTCGGTGGGACCAGACCACAACGCATATCGCAATTCGTAGCGTTTAATTATAAGCACATAATATGTAAACTTTAAAAAATACGAAGTGCGATGTGTGGGGGAGATGACGTGGCAGGGAAGAAGTGGGACCAGACTGCAGCGTAGATCGCAACTTTTATCTTTTAGTTATAAGCTACATGGGTTAACTTTTAAAATTTTTGAAGTGCGGGGAAGAGGGACCCACTGGCCATGTGGCAGAGTTTTTTGAATCGAAGAATGTTTAAGCGGTAAGTGATATCACATATATAATATATGATATGTTTAAAAGGTTTTTTGTGGGGAGCGGAGCTGCTAAGGTGGGGCCGACTTACCGCATCGCAAACTAAATAAAATATATTGCGGGCACTCACAAGGTAAGTCAAAACATATGTGATGCGATATCGCAAATTGGTGATCATAGAATTTAAGTTTTGTTGTGATGAAAACATGTAACATCTGCGAAATGTGATGAGGACCCCACTTAAAGTGTGATCGGGGATTTAAGGAAGCGGAGTAAGTGAAAATTGATAAAAGGTAATGGTAGAAAAGGTAAAAGAGGAAAGGCGTAAAAAAGGGTAAGTTTAATGATTTTCAATGGAAAATGATATGAAAAAGGAAGTGTGGTGGGGAATGGGTCCCGCTCCATCGTGTATGGTATTTCTGAAAGGTTTGTGGGAGACAGAAATGTAAATTATTTGGGTTTATTTGAAACATAAGGGGCTAGAGGAAAAATAGAATGATGGAGAGGGAAACTTTGAATATGAGTCAAAAATCAGTGCTAACAGTGGCTCTAATTGGGGCTGATATGCCTCCTACGGGCTATCAAGAACCGTAGTTCCAGTGCCTTATCCATCTCTTATTTCTCAAACCATTGATCTTGCTTATTAACTCAGAAAACCAGCATGCCTAGCCATTGGGTAATGGATTCAAAAGCATCATTTCAATTTTGCAACTTATTTCTCCAAACTGAAACTGGATTCAAACTGAAAATTGAAATCTATCTTTCTAAAAAATTGCTTAAAACAACAAGCTTATTCATTCTTCTACTTCTAATCTGATTTGAATGGCAATCTTCATGCAATATGGAATTTGTCGTACAACCATTCAAATAGCTAGGAAAAACCTCATATAGATTCTGAATCTTAAAAGTAGAACTAAAAGAATCCATATCATGAAATAGTGCAGCTCATGATGAAATAATCACAACTCGGGATACTCATAAAGCTTTAAATGTATGCACTATAAGAAGACTCCAAATCATCAGCTACTAAATGAGGAAAAACATTAAATTCTACCTCTACAATGATGTGCCTTTCAGAATTCTGAAAGGTGTAGCTTTTTATCCAAAACTTCCACTGAAAATCTGATCTCTGCATCACCGTGAAGTCGCCACTAGATTTGGAACAATGGAGTTGCCAGGTAAAAAACCGAAGTCCTCTTCAAGTTATCAATTCTTATTCACCTTCAAGAATCGATCTTCAGCAATTAAAACAAGAGACTCGGGAGAATACTTCGTTTCAAGGCCTTTGGCTCCCGACAAACGCACCAAAATATGTTGGCACTGGAATCAACACTTGGATTGCATCAAGCACTTGACTAGACACATATTAAGCTCTAAGAGCTATTCTTATGATTTGATTGGGTTTTTTGGAAAGTGGTTGGATCTCAAGCACTATGAAAGGAATGTTGAACATATAAAAGGCTCTGACACATACTAGGGCATTGTTGTATGATGTGGTAGAAAATTTGAGTTGGTAGCCTAATGGTTAGAAGAATGGAAGAAAGACAGTGGGCCTGTAGGACATAAATCCACTGCTGAGAGGAAAAATGACACAAATTCTAGATCTGAAATGTATAGTGAAAGAATTATTTTAAAAGACTTACAAGAATCTCACTTTACATTTAAAGAATCCCATTACAAGGAATTTTTCTGATTAACATGACCTCATGAATCAGAAATGATTGGTGTATCAAAACTAACAAAAACATATTAACATGCATGCTAGATCAAAAGACTTACAAAAACATGAAACAGAGTTTAATGCCACCTCAAGGAACACTTATGAACAATCTTCAATTCTGAATCAGGAAAGCTTGGAACAAGACTTACAAAAATAGATCCATATGACTTGGAGGTTCACAAGACTGATAAAAACATAAGGTAGAATTTTTATGATAAATCTGGAAAGATAGATAAGGTATGTAAAAACAAAAGGGAAAACAATACACACACCATAAGATTTTGTGGATCCTCAAGAGTGTAACTGGAATATATTATGAGTTCAACAATACATAGCTTCTGGAATAGCATGAGGATCAGCAACAAGGCCAGGGCACTAGGCCTTGTGCCACCAACCATCTCCCTTATTACATAAAACTCAACTCTTAAATAGAGTTGCACAAAACAAATTCCTACTAGGTTTTAGGAATAAAATTAAATAAAACAAACAGTAAACAAATCAAACTGTTGCATGTATTTAGAACTGTTGAATGGTTCGAGGCTTCAAAATCTGATGCATGAAACTATTTGACTGCCACATAAGCTTCTTTCTGCCACCTACCCTAACTGTCTTCAACCACTGCAAGAAAGGTGGAACTGTAAAACCTGCCACTTTAATCAATCCTAACAGAACTCTGATGGAATTAATCATATTGACAAACTGTCTTTGAGCTTTAAGAAGATATTTTTATTTGCTGATAGTGTCAAATATTTAAAGTCTTTGCTGCTGGATATCTTGTAAACCTGTGACTTTTTCTTTTGCACCGGTAACTGCTGCCATATCATTACAGTTCTGTAGAGATGCTTTTTGCTCCACTTGACCCGTGGATTCTATCTCTTTATTACTGTGGTGTTCAGCATTACTATGCCATTTTCTCTTGGTCGGGTCTTATCCTACCCGAGTCATTCTATCGTGTTTAGCCTTTTCTTCATAAACATCGTAAAAAAAAACTATACAACCAGATGTGAAGTCTATTAAACTTTGTTTCTAAAGTGGTATTGCATCGATGCACTTTGCAACCTTTACAGTTTAGTTTATAAAAAACACAACTAGCAATGCAATGCGAAGGGGAGGTGACGTGGAGGGCAGGTGACGTGGAGGGTCGCTGGGACTGGACCGCAACGCATATCACAATTCAGAGCATTTAATTATAAGCACGGAATATGTAAACTTTAAAAACTACGAAGTGCGATGCGCGAGGGAGGTGTCATGGCAGGGAAGAAGTGGGATCAGACCACAGCGTAGATCACAACTTTTAGCTTTTAGTTATAAGCTACAGGGGTTAACTTTTAAAATTTGTGAAGTGCAGGGAAGAGGGACCCACTGGCTATGTGGCGGAGTTTTATGAATCGGCAAAGGTTTAAGCGGTAAGTGATATCACATATATAATATATGATATGTTTAAAAGGTTTGTTATGGGGGGCAGAGCTGCTGAGGTGGGGTTGACTTACCGCATCGCAAACTAAATAAAATAGATTGCTCACAAGGTAAGTCAAAACATATGCGATGTGATATCGAAAATCGATGATCGCAGAATTTAAGTTTTGTTGCGATGAAAACATGTAACATTTGTGAAATGTGATGAGGGCCCCACTTTAATTGTGATCAGGGATTTAAGGAAGCAGAGTAAGTGAAAAGAGATAAAAGGTAAGGGTAGAAAGGGTAAAATCGAAAAGGTGGAAAAAAGGGTAAGTTTAATGATTTTCAATGGAAAACGATATGAAAAAGGAAGTGTGGTGGGGAATGGGTCCTACTCCATCGTGTATGGTATTTCTGAAAGGTTTGTAGGAGACAACAATGTAAATGATTTTGGGTTTAATTGAAACATAAGGGGCTAGTGGCCAAATAGAATGACGGAGAAATTAGCTTTGAATATGAGTCAAAAATTAGTGCTAGCAGGAGCCACATTGTTGTGAAAACAATTGAGGAAGCTAATAATTTGGGCATTGACCTGTTAACCCTTCCTGCTCATACCACTCACATATTTCAACCCCTTGATGTGAGTGTGTTTGGGACTTTCAAGAACTATTTCAGGTCAGAGCGAGCTTCATGGATGGAAAAGAATCTAGGGGTTCAGCTGAAAAGGTTTGAGCTAGTTGAACTTGCAAGTAAAGCCTTTAAAAGGGCTCTTACACCATCAAATTTCAAGGTTGGATTTAGGAGGACTGGAATCTGGGCTCTTAATTATGATTCTCTTATGCATGGTACTAGTTGTAGCTAGGAATTTCATGTGGATGGTGAGGAATAAGGGAATGTCCAAGCACATATTGATGCACAAGAAGAAGTGGAGGAATAGGAAGATGTAGTTGTCGTTGATAATGTAATTTCCCTCTCTCAAGAACACTTATATGGGGATGATGATGGACACATCAGTGGAACACAATATAATAATGAAATAATTAACAATAAAATGGAGGTTTTTCTACCGACTAAAGCACATGCAACTTCTAAATGTGTTATTATAATGAATTTATTGATCATGCCACTACCAATGAGAATGTGGTTGAAAATGACATTGTTGATATTGCACCAGGAAGAAACATTGACCAATTGACATTTCCAAGCCAAGTAACCCCACCATCATGGTTGGAAGAAGCCATGATGAATATGAACAACCATAATGTCTCAAGAACCAATGAAGAAATCATGAACATGCCTTCACAACCAACAAAATTAAACAATGAAATTGCTCATTTTTTTATGAAAATTAGATCAATGGAAGAAGATATTGTACATAATGTTCAATTAGATGAAGATAACAATATATTTCATTCACTTTTCCCAGATATTGAGAGGAAAATGTCAAGCATAGAGCAATAAGTGTCAAGCACAGAGTAGCAAGTGTCAAGCACGAAGCAACAGGTGTTAGGGAAGAAGCCATTACTTGGTGGGTTCCTAAAGCTACCAGTAGAGAGTGTCAATGAAAATAAGGTAAGGAACAATAGATAGCATTCATTTGGGCCGAAGTTCATAGATACTCACCTCATAAGACTATATAAAGTTATTAGTTGAGTCTGAACAAAATAAACTTGAAATTGAAGAATTAAAACATATAAAGAATGATTTAGCCAAGGAAAAGAAGGCAAAAAGAGTTGTTGCAACACAACGTCAAGAAGAGGAAAGGATTGAAAGAGAGAAAGTAAGGCAAGAGAAGGACCATAAAAAAAATTGGCAAGGCGGGAAAAAGGAATCAAGAAAGGCTCAACAATTTCTTTGAAAAGAACAAGGGATGAAAAGTAGGGTTGACAATTATGCAAGCACAATCAATGAAACCAGGATGATGTCAAACACATTGGACCATATTGCAGATAATACACAATTATTCCAAGACCTCATAAATATCAAAGTCCCCCATTATCAAAATGGGGGTTTTCCCACTTCCTATTTTCCTACCATTGCAAGTTTCAATCTTATATATGATTATCAAACACTGCCACTTAATGCAAGGGTTAGTAGCACAAGTGTGAGCTATGGGTACTCAATTCCTCCATGGCTAAAAGGGGAAAATTGGACTCAAACATATGGAAGAAAAAAAAAATAGCCTAATTAATCATTATTAGGTAGACCAACCTACTTGGATCAACCAGACAACTCAACAAGAATGGGAAATGAATATTCTGGAGACCATTAAGCATAAGGGTGTCATGTTTTTTTTGGTGTAACCACATTAGGATATGGATTTTTGTAAGGATGAATATTTTGGATACCGATATAATCTATGTATAACTGATTTGAGTATCACATAGGATGTTCTCTCATGCATCCACGTATGATGTTATCTCTTGCACCCAACTACTAGATGCTTATAATCTAGCAAGTAATTTACTTTGCAGGATGATGAAATTTAATTTTATTTCAGTTTCACCTACACTCAAAACTATTATTGGTATTCAAACTAAGACTTTGTTTAATGAATTTTATTTTAACTTGAAGCAAACTATATGCAGATTCATGTAACATGGTCTGGTTTATCCACATTTATAGATTAAAGTTATTGAATTGTACATGGTCATGAACAAAGAATTATTTTCCGCATAAATACACAATGATTGGTTCAAAGATTGTAATTAAAAAAAGCCCTGTAATTTCAACATGGATCGAAGAAAAAAGACAGGAAAAGCCTATTTTGCAAAGTGCTTTTATATTGTGTTGCCTCTTATGAAAGTATAAGTTAACCTAACTTCCAAATTATCCTCAATAGTTTTGTGTTTTAAGGCTTAGTGATCTCTCGAGCATTATTTCTTATCAATATGCAAATTGAAAAAATAGAAGAATGATTTCAATATGTTTAAAAGGTTATATAAGGATATAAAAAGAAATGGAAACTGTATACTAGTCATTGAACTCAGATCTAACACTCCTGGTTCACTTCAAAAAATTTCTAAACATAGAAAATAAAAAGTTTTAAAGAATATAAAATGTTAGTTTTGAATATTTGCAGTTTACTTGAAAGGTATCTCAACTTGAATAAGAATAATAAAATCTAGCAAGATAATAACAATTTCATATAATGTAAAACAACAATAGTTCCACAACATATTTTTGAAGCATAAGCAAGTCAACTCGTTGATCATAGTCTTGAAGCAGAAGAAAAATCACATTCATGAAATCATGGAGCTAAAGCAAGCCATGTTAGAAGATTATGGTGGGTTTCATGTATGGTTCCAACAATAACTCCAAGAAAAATTCCAAGCATGCTTCACTGCACCTAGAAATGCATATCACGAGGAGTGAGGAATCCTAACTCCACTAAACAC
Organism: Pinus albicaulis; assembly: GCA_034641835.2. Lineage (NCBI taxonomy): Eukaryota > Viridiplantae > Streptophyta > Pinopsida > Pinales > Pinaceae > Pinus > Pinus albicaulis. Next base: position 683,549,628 of record CM076572.1, on the reverse strand, counting down.
CATGCCAATGCAAATTTTGTTTTGGATTTTCTTGAATTTATCAATTACACATTTCCGAAAGGGAAAGGTGCTAAAGCATCAAACCAGGTATAATGACTAGGGTTAGTTAAGGAATTATAAATCATTCGTGAGATAGATATATCTATCCAATTACATTGACATGTTGGTATATGAGCTATAATAGAGGGAATAGAAGCAAACAACATGACTGCTAACTACAAAGGGAAGTATGCAATAAGATCTAAAGGTAATAGCTTAACATGTAATACAAGGGGAATAAAGTCACTCCATTACTATGATACCAATAATGCAAGAAAAACTTAGCTTAAGCCTTTCCACGAGGTAAAACCACATGGACATCCAACTCAATGTTGTACGACACCCATCCAGAGTAAAGGAAACTATAGACTAGTCATTCAACTATAGATAAAATATGGGGTTGATCTGGAGTTGATTCATTAGTCCTAGAACTCACTTGCCAATCCTTGCAATACAGAAAATAAAATATTTCCATTTGAAGGCTTAGGTTAGGTATTTCCACTTATAAGCCTAAATCAAAGGTCAAATATCGGCATGATTGTTCTTCCATCATCCAATTCACTAAAAAGGATTGAATAAGGAGATTTTTCTTTAGTAGAAAAATTGTTTTTCAAGGTAATAGCTTAACATGTAATATAAGGGGAATAAAGTCACTCCATTACTATGATATCAATAATGCAAGAAAAACTTAGCTTAAGCCTTTCCACGAGGTAAAACCACATGGACATCCAACCCAATGTTGTATGACACCCGTCCAAAGTAAAGGAAACTATAGACTATTCATTCAACTATAGATAAAATATGGGGTTGATCTAGAGTTGATTCGTTAGTCCTAGAACTCACTTGCCAATCCTTGCAATACATAAAATAAAATATTTCCATTTGAAGGCTTAGGTTAGGTATTTCCACTTATAAGCCTAAATCAAACGGCAAATATCGGCATGATTTTTCTTCCATCATCCAATTCACTGAAAAGGATTGAATAAGGAGATTGTTCTTTAGTAGAAAAACTGTTTTTCAAACAGCAGTAGTTCCACAACATATTTTTGAAGCAGAAGCTCATGAATTGTGTCTAGGGTTTCTGATTTGGCATCTGGGTAAACCCTACACCCATTTTTATAAAAAAAAACATTTGCGCATAATTGAAAAAACCCTAACCCATTTTTCCATCCAAATCACACATTTTCGAAACACCCACAACCTATTTTTGAACTCTACCCTAAAATCATAGTGCATAAAAACCAATTTTTTTAAAAAGACTACACCCATTTTTATAAAAAACAAACATTTGTGCATAATTGAAAAAAAAACCTAATCCATTTTCCCATCCAAATCACACCTTTTTGAAACACTCGTAACTTGTTTTTGAACCCAATCCTAAACCCTAAACCCACAATGCATAAAAACCATTTTTTTTTAGACCCTATACCCCTTTTTATAAAAAACAAGCATTTGAACATAATTGAAAAAACTCAAACCCATATTCCCATCCAAATCACAAATTTTCGAAACACCCACAAACTATTTTCTGACCCTACCCTAAGCCCTAAACCCACAGTGCATAAAACTGAATTTTTTAAATCCCTACTAAAATACCCAAAGAACAAGCTAAAATTCCAAAGTGTTAGAAATTGTAGCAAGAAAGGCTCAATTTGAGTTTTGCCTTAGTCAAATTGAATAATTTGATTTTCTACATCAGCATGATAACTTAGATTGTAGTTAACTTTTGCGACATGGCTTTTTCTACTAGTTAAATCAGTAAATTCGAGTTAGATGCTAGAAGTAGAGTTGTGCATGTAATGATTGCTAAAATTTAGAAATCTAATTCAGGTATGTTTACTTGATCTCAATTAATTGAGCTCAAGTATTTAGTTGAGTCAGTTGAAGGTTAGTTGAGAAGTAGAATCATTGTTAACTCAGTGATCTCTCAATTAAACTAGTCAATCATAAAAAAATTAGCCCAGGCATCCATGGAATTCGAATTGCCTAGCTGGAGTGGAGGGAAAGGAACATTGTAATTATCATTTGTAAACTACTTGAGTGTACATGCTTGAAAGTTAAGCAAGTGAACAATTCCTTGGGTTTTGCACTAGGAAATAGGGAATTTCCCTATATTTAGGAGCCGAATTTCTCCTAAATTGCACAAGGAAATAGGAGCAATATGGGTCCTTGAATTGGAAAGTGTTAGCCAAAGTAGGACAGTCAGCAGGAGCACAGATTTATAGTGTAGGGTGTCCTTCAAATTCGAATCAAGACATTGTAATAGTTTCTCATTCTCATATGATTAATGAAAAGAAACAGAGGAGTTTTTCCTAGTTGGGTTCCCTTGTAGATCATTGTGTTATTGTGGTGTTTTAATGGTTGCATGTCATTGCTTGTGTTTCTAAATTGTGATTTCCATTCCGCATAATAGTAGAGGAAATTTGTAATCGCTTGATTTCAGTTCGATTTTATCAATAGTAGAAAATTTCACAGTATTAGAGTGGAAATCATGCTAGAAACCAGTCAATAGATATTTTCCTTCAGTAATTTCAAATTTGTAGCTTCAATGCAACTATTTTCTTCATATTCAAAATAAATTCTTTGGATTATGCCCTAGAGGGTAGCTCAAATTTCATAGCCTGGAAGGACCGAATGGAAGTAGTGCTTGATGATAATGGTGTGTTAGAATATGTTAAAACTAGCATTGTGAAACCCCAACAATTTGATGCACAACAATTATCCCAATGGAAGAAGGATGTTGCAACGACCATGAGAATTCTTCTAAAAGTTGTGAGAGGCCATGTGGTATCAAATATCCATGGAAAAAAAAACAACATATGATATGTGGAATACATTATCTAAGATATTTGAAAATAGTAGTGACCATAAAAATTGGCCCTGAAAGACAAACTTCGAAACATTAGCATGTCGAAAAATGATACCATCCCACAATATCTCTCTAGATTCACTGAAGTTTGAGATGAGCTTGGAGGGGTTGGGGTAAAATTTGCAGAAGATGATATTGTGAGCGTGTCTCTTCTAGGCCTTCCAAAATCCTAGCACAACTACCAGGACTTTGTGAATGGAAGGGAAAATTTACCAAATTTCGAAAGGTTTTGGTTTGATTTGGTTTTAGAAGAGATCAAGAGAAATACCAGAGATACAATATAATCTAAAGTAGAGGATGAAGAGAATTTTTCTTTAGCTGAAAAGGGAAAGAAGGCCCAAAGAAATCCAGAGTCCAGCCAAAACAATGGAAATAAGAAGGACCTAAGCAAGATAAATTGTTTTCACTACCATGAATTTGGGCACTATGTAGCAAAGTGTTCACATAAAAAGAATCCTTGAGGAGGAGTAGGAGGTTAAGCACTAGCCTCACAATTCAAATTAGGCTTCACTTTGATTGCATGCATGGCGATCACTGTAATGGGGAGTGTGTGGTATCTAGATTCGATGCCTTGTTCCATATGAAAGGATCATGTTAGTGTCAAAATTTGCATTCTGCCATCAGTGATAAAAATCACTCTTTTCATATTCATTTTAGGGGTCCCACTCAAATTTTTTTTATCATTCCACTAGGTCATGCAAGAAATTCACTCCTTGATGGTAGCCCTAGTCATAAAACCTCACTCTCCCTCAAAAATTCACATTTTCTGGCCCACCTTCATGTCTCGCTGAGCATAAATCAGTCTTCAAAGCTCATTTCACTATGTCATTATGTCAGTCAAAGTCAACATGAAGTCTAGTCATTCAAGGTCCATTTAGGTCACTAGGCTTCATTTTTCAAGGTTCATTAATCCTCCATTTCATCTTAATAAGGTTAGCAAAATTTTGAGAGTGATTGAGTAATACTTCTTTATCATTTGAAGAAAAATTGTCAGCATGTAAATATGATTTTTTAGAAGTTGTAATTATGGTTTCAAAGTATGATTTTCATACTATTGTGTAATTTTATTCAAAAGAGAGAATGTAATTTATTTTTATTTTTTATGTAATTTTATGCTCATTATATGTAATAAGAATTGTCCCAAGCTTCCAACTCAAACTCATATGCCAAACTAAATATTAGCAAAGTCAAAATGTAAAAAGTGTCAAACTCTAGCAAATCAACCTGCAAAGAAGAAAATCAAAGTGAAAAAGTTGTTCAACAAAGTTTTCAAAAGTGAAATGAAACATTAGAAAAGTGGGTTTTAAATTAAAAGATCCATTTCATTCAAGTGTTAAAGCCTTCATGACATCAAATTCAAAGTCATTTGTATCCTTCCATCATTGAGAACACTCAAAGAGGGAAAATTTTCGAATTTCTGGGCGAAAATTTGCAAAAAACTGAGTAGAGGGCACACACTTTTCTGCCAGGGCAGACTCTCTTCTGCTAGGGTGCACTCTCTTCTGTGAGGGCACACTCTCTTCTACCAAGCCGCACTCTCTTATGCAAGGGTGCACTTGACCAGAAAATTCTATAAACTCATTCAAATTGAAAAAAATCACTTCCTAAGCTTCAACAACTTTATCATCGACCTCCAACAAATGATTAAGAGCTAATGCCATTAATTATCCTCTCCATCAAGTTCATTTGTTGGGTGTTGTGAAATTTGTGTTAGAATTTGGTGTTTAAATAATTTTAAAACCCTAGTATCTCCCATTGCACTCTTACATTCACCAAATTTCATCTCCCTACACCTTCATACCCTTCCTACATTGCAAATACCCATTCCTAAACCCATGTATTACAAATTCCCTTTCCCTAACCCTTTTTCCAAATACCCTAAGCCCTAGGTGTTACAACTACTTAGGCTCCTAACCCCAAACCTGTAAATAATTTCCCCATCCTAAAATTTCACCATATCACTACTCGTCCCCTTTCCCATTTCATAAATCCTTAGCACCATCTCCCTCAATTTCCATTTCCCATTCAACATTCGTAAGACCACTTTCCACCATCATCAAACTTCCCTAGGGTTTTGACTTTAAAACACCATGGCAGAAGAAGAGAACATATCATATAGTGAGAGAGAAGAAAAAGAGGCTAGAAGGCCACATAAAGGGGGAAGAATACTTAGACTTAAGCCAACAAGTACTACATAAATTTTGGCATCTCCTATGGCAGTGACATGTTTCAAATATGTTGGGTGTTTTGAGTTCTGTGAGAAAATTCAGAGGGTCCAACACCATACCATGTTGACCAGGTGTTTCATATCCAACCTCCATGACAACCAAGTTACACTAGCTGGTGTCACCTTTACTGTTTCAACTGTCATCATTTTAGCTACCACCAGGATCCCAAATGTTGGGGAGAAATGGTTCAAGCACAGTGAATTGGAGGAAAACTACTTTGAGCCTTTCATGAAACCAAGATATAAGAATGAGAAGAAGAGGTTCTTTCCTTTTTCCTACCTCCTGGATAGATATGCACCAATGATGAAGATAATTATGAAATAATTTTAATGCGAAGGTAGATTTTCAAGACTTATACCTATCACGTTCATCTCTTAATGCATTTAACTAGGGTAAAGATTCTCAACATACCCTACTAGCTTTCCTGAAGCATTGATAAGATGGAACTTATTGTCCAGAAAAGGGAGAATGAACATCAAATGAGAATTCTATTCCATCATTCCCTTATCAAAATCATAGTCTTCTATCATCTTAATGAACTAAACATTGCATGGAGTACCTTCATATCCAATGATATATTCAGAGAGACATCTACTCAACATGCACAAAATGTGCCTTCATCAACTCAACCATCAACTTCCATCTCTCCATCTCAGCCCATAGATCATTCATCATCATCAGATCAGTCCCCTTCACCCATTTCACCTCCTTCATCTCCACTTCATCATGACATTGGATCACCTAGCAGGATTGAGATCAGTGAGGCTAAGAGGGCTAAAGTGGTTGAGGTTGAGTCATTGCCAAAAACCTATCAGAGAGGTCACATGCATGTTTTTTCTCCACACATAGTGGAAGGGGCCATGCCTTCTACATCAACAAAGCAGGTGGACAAAGGCAAAGAAAAGGTGATTGAGTCAGAAATTCAACCAGAGGTTAGACATGAAGAAAACCTCGATGAGACTGAGCATGATTTTGAACCTGTTGACCTAGATGAGGATGAAAATGATAAAATCACTAGTGTAGTCATCAAAGGAAAGGATTACAAGATTAGAGAGCTTCACACTAATATTGAAAGGGCTAAGTTTGACATAAACTTCCTTGAGCGGGAGAACCAATAGTTGAAAACAAAGCATACCATCGATGAGGTGAAATTCATCACTGCTCAAAGGGAGGCAGAAAAGGCCAAAGTTATGCTAGATGAGACACTTGAAAAGTACGGGTTACTTGATGAACAAGATGAACAAGCACCAAGAGGTAGACCTAGAACTAAAGGGCTGAAAAGAGCTCTACCTCTAGAAAGACAAAAAGAGGCTTAGATTGTTGATTAGCTAACCCTAAATGAGCAACTTACAATGGTGATCAATGAAAATAGGGAGCCATGGCTTGATAGAGCCAATCAAAATTCAAAGAAGCTTTTGGAAAAGTCTAACAAAGACAATGACCTACTGAGGAGGAAGGTCAAACATCATGCCCAAAAAGAGAAAATTGCAATGGCTAAGCTCAAAAGAGCCAATGCAAAGATTGAGGCTTTGGCCATGTTGTATGAGAAAATAAAATTGGACATACTTGCAGAGGCTTCAATCCAAGCCTAGCCACATAATTAGCCACCATTTCATCAATTTTGAAGATTTTTTGGTCATTTTTGCAAAATTTGTATTTTTTTGTGTGTGCATGGGCAGTGTTATATGAACAAATAAGTCACATGCGCAGCACCCTAGGTGATGCACACTTTTTTGAGGAATCAATGGACAAACGTAGACCACCATTGGATTCAAAATGATGAAGACATGCACCCTGTACATTTTTAAGGTTTTTGAGACAAACTGGTTAGTGAAAAGGGAAAAAAACATCCTAAAAATAATGTTTTTGCCCCTATTTTGGCCTAGGCGCTGCGCACAGAGCAGTCTTGGGAGATTGTAGTTTTGACAGGGAAAATAACCTTCATTTTGAAAACTAAAGGAAAATCTAGAAACTAGACTTGAAGAGATTTCCAACAAGCTATATTGGAGCCAATTTGGACACCTACAAGTCAGTCAAAATCAACCTTGAACAAGGAGGGTGCACTTAACACATCGAGGGCACACTTGACCATTTGCTGAGTTTTTTGAAATTTCACTATAAATTTGACTTTACTTCATAAATTCATGTTTCTACCTATGTAACTAAGGATGGTAAATAATTATGCTATGGATAAGTTAGCTAGGGGTAGATTCATTAGGTAAAAGTTGTTATTAAGTAAAATGAATGAGTTTGAATGTATTTAGGGAGGAGTCACTTGGAGCTCCCTATACTCCATCTTTTAGGTCAATATTTTGTGGATCTCTTCCTCACCTCATGGATTCGACCCCTGAGGATGAGTGAATTTTTTTTTGATGTCTATATCTTCCCTTTATTCACTCTTAGCAAGGGTTCAAATCAGTTTGGATGCTAATGTATTCATCAAGGACTATTGTACTCATTTTTGGCCAGTTAATAAAGAAGAGTTGTAGCTATTTTTTGGGATACATGTGGTATGATGTTTATCATTGTTTTTCCTTCAGTTTCATATGTTATAATGTGTTGTCTTCATGTTAATTACATCTATGTTGTATGATCTCTTTCAAGTTGATAAGTAGAATACATGTTTTCTCATGCTCTTTTTAGGTAAAGTTATCATAATTTGTCCATTTTCCTCTGTTTATGAAGAATACATCTCCCATGCTCTTCCTAGCTCATTTTCAGTCTTAAAACCATCTCATCACAATCATATTAAAGTGTTAATCTTTATGCCTACCTTGCCCCATTGAATATCTGCAACCCTATCTCATTTTCCCTAACCTAGCTCCCTTCACCATACTTTCATCTAGTAGCCCAACCAAAATCAATTATCAAAACCCCTGAACTCACACCTAGCCTAAGATCCTAATCCATTCAGCCTCCTAGGCTTTTTTTTGTGGAGAGAGCCCTCTCCGACTTGGTAGGGCTAGCTACCAAGTTAAAAGGTTGGTCTGTGGTTATCTCTGTTGGTATTTCTTCCTCAGCCTTAGAAATTTGGTGGAGTGATAACAGATCCAAAGATTTCTTCAGTAGCCTAGAGGAGAACGATCTCCATATGCACATAGAACTTGGGGATGATGGGTGGTATAGTGCCAAAGGAACTGAAACTATAACCTTTAAGAGGGAGTTAGGTTCCCACCTTCATCTGAAATATGTCATGTATGTACCTGGGTTGAAGAAGAACCTAATCTTTGTATTTGTATTGGAGGATCATGGCTATGATGTTGTTTTTAGTAAAGGGAAAGCCTTTCTGAGACATGTAGCTATCGGGTAGGTGAAATAGATTGGATTTCGTGTGAAGAACCTATACAAACTTGAGGTAGAAGCTTGCACTACATTTAACAACAAGGCAGAGAAGGTGCAAAGTAGAGATGTTGGATAACTCTGTCACAGGTGCATGGGACACTTACACCATGGGGCCTTGAAAATAATGCAGTAGCTTACCATCGGTCTCCTGAAAGGAACCCTTGACCAACATGATGTCTGTAATGGATGCACATTGGGTAAATGTGTCAAATACACCTTACAGGGCTGAGATAGTAGAGCGGGAGAAATCTTGAAGCGAGTCTATTCTGATGCATGTGGACCATTTTCTACAACCTATACAACAAAACATAGGTAGTATGTGATTTTTGTTGATGAATTTTCAAGAAAATGTTGGATCTTCATGCAGAAGAAGGATAACGTTTTCTCTAAATTTGTTGAATTCAAAGTATTGGTTGAAAAGGAGACGAGTTATAAATTAAAATCCTTGAGAAGTGATAATGCAGGAGAATGTTTTTCTAACACCTTCAATGAATTTTGTGACAAAGAGGGGATTAGAAGAGAAATAATAACACCCCATAACCCATAGCAAAATGGGGTGGCTAAAAGGAAGAAAAAAAGCATAGTGGGGGCAACAATAGCCATGTTGCATGATCAAGGGTTGCCATTTCATCTTTGGGCAGAAGCATGCAACACCACAGTTTGTTTGCAAAACTAAAGTCCTCATATAATACTTGGCAAGATCAACCCCGGAGAAGCTTTCTCTGGGAGGAAGTCAGATGTATCTCATTTCAAAACTTTTGGAGCTACTATGTATTTTCATATCTCCAAGGATAACAAGAAGAAACTTGAGCCTACAACTGAGATGAGAGTCTTTGTAGGATACACAGAGACTCCACATAACTATAGGGTGTATTTTCCCTCATAAGGGTGGCAGTAGTGAGGAAAGATGTCAAATTTGATGAGGAGAAGCTTATGAGATTCTCTTTATAGAGAGAGATGAGTATCCCATCAGAGGAGGATATTTTAGCTCCAAAGGAGGATCTTCATGCAGAGCTTCAAGATGTTGTGGAGCATCCACATGAAAAGGAGCCGAGAGGAGGCTGAGTGGAAGCACCCACTCAACCAAAATATTACAGAGAGGGAAGGAATAGAACTAGAGAATTTGACATATTGGTGCAGGATGCTTGGGAGAATGTGGGTGCTCCTACATCACAACACAGGCAAAGGATTTCACCAGACATGTACACTGGTTATATGAATCTCATGATAGAGCTCATTGAGTCAGAGCCTTCTTCATTTGAGGAAGTCGTTTCTCAACCAGTGTGGGTCGATGCCATGGTGGAGGAGTATGGCTCCATCATGAAGAACAGTGCGTGGGAGGTGGTGTAGAGACCAGAGAACAAGTTAGTGGTTTCTTCCAGATGGATCTACAAAGTGAAGCATGTAGATGATGGGAGAATTTATAAGTACAAGGAAAAATCGGTGGCCAAAGGCTTCTCTCAGGTAGAGAGAGTGGAATATGAGGAAAAATTTTCCCCAGTTTCAAGATATTCCTCGATCACATGCATTCTAGCAATAGTTGCGCATATGGGGTGGAAAATCCACCAGATGGATGTGAAGAAAACCTTCCTCGATGGTGTTGTTGAGGAAGAAATTTTCATATAGAAGCCAAAGGGATTTGAGCAGTATGACAGGGAGACACATGTGTGTAGACTCAAAAGAGCCCTGTATGGTCTCAAACAGACACCCCGAGCATGTTACACTCGGATCGACACATATCTAAGTGGGTTGGGCTTCACGAAAATTGCAGCAGATTCCTATCTCTATCACATTATGATAGATGGAAAGTTTCTTATCTTGGTTTTTTATGTTGATGACTTGATACTTACAGGGGATGAGCAATTGATTCACTCTTGCAAGAAGGATCTTGCAAGAGAATTTGAGATGAAATAAATGGAATTGATGCATTACTTCCATGGGCTAGAAGTATGGTAGGGTGATGGTGAGTTGTTTGTGAGCCAGGGGAAGTATGCCTCTGAAATAATTCAGAGATTTCACATGGAGAATTGCAAGTCAATGGACACACCTCTAGCTACAAACTAGAGGAAGGAGAGTGCTTCTTGAGGAGAGGCAATAGATGCTACCATCTACAGAAAACTTGTGGGATCCTTGATGTATCTTGTTAGGTCCCTATATTACTAGTATAGTCCCTTATTGTTGTTAGTGTAACCCCCTTATTGTTATTATTTTACCCTTGTAACCCCCATATTCTTATTATTGTGCACTTAAATTATAATTGTTAGGTCGGCTAGGATTACATTGTGGCCCCATGGACTCCTATATATAGAAAGGAGGTTTTGTAATTTGAATAATCCAAGAATTGTTCATTCATGTAATGTATTGGAGGTTTCCCCCTCGAAGTGGCTTATTTCTAAGGCGTTGATATCTCTTTTCTTCTCTTTTTGGAGCTTGTTTCACAACATTTGGTATCAGAGCTTTGAGATTCTAGGGTTTCACTACTCCAAACAGGTCATTGTGGAATTTTTGCTATAAATTTTTTTCTATGAAGGTTCAAAATCTGAAATGTTTAGAGTATGAAGCCAAAATATTGAGGAACATCATCACAAAATTTCAGAGCTTGGTTCGCAATATTTTCGGAGATATGATCTGTGCAAGTTAGGTCATTTTGCAGGCTCCTGAATTTAACCTAAACAGGTCATCGTGGTATTTGCGTAATAATTTTTTTTCTACGAAGGTTCAGAAGCTAAAACTTTTAGAGTGCAAAGCCGCAATCCTAAGGAACATCGTCGCAAAATTTCAGATATTGTTTCACAATATTTTCGGAGATATGATCTGTGGAAGTTAGGGCTTTTTTAGGCTTATGAATTTCATCTCAAAGAGGTGATCGTGGGAAAATATTCATAGATATCTCTCTGAGCATCGGATTGGAATGATGTAAAAAGTGGTTGCAATTACACGGAATTTAGTTTTCGGTCTATCAAGTTTAGAGCCAAAGGAGGAAAAAGTGACATGTGGCAAGTTGTACAAGTTCACTCTACTGAACCAGTCCAAAATTGGGTCATTGTGGGAGATTGGACATAAATTTTCCTTGAAGAATCCAAATCATATCAGACCTGTGGCATTTGAAAGAAGCTTCAGAGGGCTACTACAGGGCTAAATTTCAGATATTTAGGATCCACAATTATAGAGATAATTCAATTTCAATATCGAGCTTCTCAAAATCAAGTAAAAGGTGTGTATTTTTTTTTTTCCAAATTGCATAAGTCTTGTTTGAAGAATCAAGTTGAATTGATTCCAAGGGAATATTGTAGAATAGATATCAGTATTGGATTCTAAAATGGCCCCTAAAAAGAATTCAAGACCCATTAAGCCTTTAGAATGCTCTACTATGACTCATGAAGACGAAGAATGGCAACATGACATATCAAAATTACAAGAGCAAGTGCAACAAATTCCGCTCTCGCAAAGAGCAACAAAAAATGACATGGAAGTTTTGAAGAAAGGCGTGGAAATGAAGATGGATGGTTTTGAGAAAGGCGTGGAATCTAAGATGGATGGTTTGAAGAATGGCATAGATGGCATGGAAGCTGGCGTGGAATCTAAGATGGATGACATGGAAGCTAAGATCGATGAGAAAATGGAAAACATGAAGAATTATCTAAAAGCAGAGATGGAAGGTTTGACAAAGTTGATACAAGAAATGTTTCCTAATGATGAAAAGATAGTAGAGGAAACTCATGATGAGAACAAAATAAATGTTAATCATGATTTCATAAAATCTAATGTTTGCGGGAAGAACCACCATATTCCAAAAATGGATATGAGGAAGTTTGATGGAAAGGATCCTGTAACATGGATACTGCAGATGGAGCAATATTTTGATCTCCATAATGTGCAAAACACACAAAAGGTACGCATTGCAACTTTACATTTAGAACAAAATACATTTGTATGGTATCGAAGGCTTTGCTCTCATAAAAAAATTGTCACTTGGTCAATTTTTACGGAGGAAATGATAGCACATTATGAGGATACAAAGAGAAACACCTTCTTTAGCCAATTGATAAATCTCAAACAAAATGGTTTAATGGGGGAGCACATTGAGGACTTCCAAAAATTGAATATAAGGGTAACTGATATTCCAGAGGAACACAGGATTGATCTCTTCATAGGTACTTTAAAGGATAACATCCAACATGAAGTTCACGTTTTGGAACCCGATTCATTGGAGAAGGCATTCAGGTTGGCAAGAAAAATTGAATGTAAAATTATGGCGACAAGGAAGCCTACCACTCACTTCTATAAAGAGGGAAGTGTTGCTACTCCTAGATTTCCACAACCTACAATGTTGACACCACAACAATTGGAAGAAAAAAGAGAAAAAGGGCTTTGCTACAGTTGTGATAGAAAATACACTAAAGGTCATAAGTGTGCTGAGAAGAAATTATTTTACATAGATTGTGAAGAGGAAGAAGAAAATGAACAAGAAGAGGATATACACCAGGAACTAACCCAAGAAGAGGAAGAAATGAGTCCGACCATATCGTGTAATGCATTGGCAGGAATTACCACTCCTCAAACTCTCAAGATAGAAGGACATATCAAGAAGAAAAAGGTAGTAGTGTTGATTGATTGAGGTAGTACCCATAATTTTATTCATTGTAAGGTAGCCAAGGAATTGAATTGTTTCCTATACCCAGCACCAGAATGTCAAGTGATGGTTGCAAATGGAGGAACTATAAATTGCTCTGGAAAATCCCATAATATCAAGCTAACCATGGGGGAATATGTATTGAATAGTTCAATGCTTTCCATTCCTATGGGAGGTGCTGATGTTGTACTAGGAGTACAATGGTTACAATCTTTGGGGATGGTAGCTTTTAATTTTCAAGAACTTTTCTTGAATTTTTTTTCAGAAGGAAAGGAATTCGAATTACGGGGTATTGAAGGGAAGCCGGGAAGGATAATAAGCTCTAATGTCATGACAAAGCTTCTAAAGAAAGAACAACGAGGCGTAATTGCACAACTATGCTCACTAGAAGTTCCGACATCAAAATCATCTATTTCTGCAGATCTCCAACAAGTCTTGGACAATCATTCCAAGGTGTTTGAAACTCCCAAAGGACTCCCACCTATTCGTGATCATGATCATGCTATTCATTTGATGCCGGGAAGTGTTCCTCCAAACATCAGGCCTTATAGATATCCTTACGTCCAAAAGAGTGAAATTGAACGTATGATTGCATAAATGTTAGAGGCGGGTATAATTCAACCTAGTCAAAGTTCTTTCTCTGCTCCTGTAGTATTGGTACACAAGAAGGATGGATCATGGCGAATGTGTCCAGATTATAGGGAGCTCAATAAGCTCACCATTAAAGATAAATTTCCCATTCCTGTGATCGATGAATTATTGGATGAATTACATGGAGCAATTTATTTTACCAAGTTGGATCTTCGTTCAGGATATCATCAAATTAGAATGAAGACTGAAGATATTCCGAAAGCAACATTTCGAACTCATGAGGGTCATTATGAATTTTTGGTCATGCCTTTTGGCCTTACCAATGCACCTTCTACATTTCAAGGGTTGATGAACTCCATTTTCAAACCCTTCCTTAGAAAATTTGTGCTAGTATTTTTTGATGATATACTAATCTACAACAGGTCTTGGAAGGATCATGTTCAACATGTTGACAGGGTGCTCAAACTATTGGAGGAGAAACAATTATATGCAAAAATATCAAAATGTTTCTTTGGAGTACAAGAGGTGGAATATTTGGGTCATATTGTATCTCACGAGGGTGTTAAGGTAGACCCTAACAAAATTAAAGCCATTAAGGAATGAAAAGTCCCCACAACCATAAAGCAGTTGCGAGGATTTCTCGGGTTAACAGGGTATTATTGCAATTTTGTTAAGAATTATGGGAGAATAGCAACAACTCTAACAACATTATTGAAGAAAGATGCATTTTCATGGACTCCTGAAGCAACTAAGGCCTTTGAACATCTTAAAGAGGCAATGTGCCTAGCACCATTCTTAGCTACGCCAGACTTCACAAAAACCTTTATTGTGGAATGTGATGCCTCAGGAAATGGAATTGGTGTTGTTTTAATGCAAGAAGGAAGACCCATTGCTTTTGAAAATCGTCCAATCAAAGGAAAGTATTTACAGAAAGCTATTTATGAGAAGGAAATGTTAGCAATACTGCATGCACTAAAGAAATGGAGAACATACCTAATGGGAAGACACTTCAAGGTAAAAACTGATCATGATATTCTTAAACACTTTTTGGAAAAAATATTATCTTCAGAAGAGCGGCAAAAATGGGTCACAAAGATGTTGGGTTATGACTTTGAAATAATTTACAAAAAAGGGAAGCTAAATGTTGTTTTAGATGCACTCTCAAGAAAAAATGAAGAGGTGGAAGCATTGCTTTGTGCCATTTCTATTATCCAACCAGATTGGATAATCGAAGCAAGAGATGAATGGAAGAAGGACGAAGAAGTGTGGACACTCATTCAAAAGTTGTAGCAAGATCCTAGTATATCTGATACATTTAGTTGGAAAAATGATTCCTTATGATACAAAGATCGCTTATATCTTTGTAAGAATTCCCAACTAAAACAAAAGATTCTTTTGGAATTGCACACTTCTCCTTTAGGAGGACACTCAGGATTTTTAAAAACTTACCACAGGGTGAAGAAAGAATTTTTTTGGGATGGCCTTAAATCCGATATTCAAAAGTTTGTGGCAGAATGTTTGGTTTGCCAGCAGAATAAAGTGGAAACAATTAAGACCCCGGGACTTCTACAACCTTTATCCATTCCAAGTCAACGTTGGGAGGAGATTTCAATGGATTTTATCATAGGTTTACCTAAGTCCGAAGGAAATAATGTCATCATGGTGGTAGTTGATAGACTTACCAAGTATGCACACGTTTGTGCATTATCTCATCCATTTAAAGCAAGTACAGTTGCTACTACATTTATGGACCGAATTCAAAAGCTACATGGAAGCCCAAGGGTTATTGTGAGCGACAGAGATCCCATTTTTACTGGAAATTTTTGGACGGAGTTATTTTCTTGTTTGGGTACTCAATTAGCTCCTAGCTCATCTTATCATCCTCAATCTGATGGTCAAACTGAGATAGTAAATAAATGTTTGGAAGGATATCTTCGTTGTTTTGTATCTGATAAACAAACACAATGGGTCAAGTGGTTACCTCTCGCTGAATGGTGGTATAACACTTCCTTCCATACTACAGCAAAAATGACCCCATTTATGGCACTTTATGGATATCATCCACCATCCATCACATCATCTTTAAGAGAAAATTCGAAGGTTCAAGTAGTGGAAGATCACATCGAGCATCAACAAGAAGTTCTCCAACTCTTAAATGACACCCTGAATTTGGCACAAAATCGAATGAAACAAAAGGCAGATCAACATCGCAACGAGAGAAGTTTCGATGTAGGAGACTGGGTATTTTTACGGCTACAACCATACAAATAAATGTCCCTCAAGCAAGCTAAGAAGGATAATAAATTATCGCCAAAGTACTATGGTCCTTACAAGGTGTTGCAAAAGATTGGTACTATGGCATACAAATTGGAGCTTCCTGCTTCTTCACGAGTGCATCCAATTTTCCATGTTTCATGCTTGAAGAAGGTTATAGGTGAAAATATTCCAGTTCAAACAATATTGTCAAAACTTGATGAGGAAGGAAAAATCATATTGAAACTTGAAGCGGTCATGGAAACAAGAACTCGACAGCTATGGAATCGATCAATTTCAGAGTATCTCATCAAGTGGAAGAACTTACCCACTGAAGATTCTACATGGGAGGATGAGAATTTTATACAGAAGCACCCAGAGCTACTCAAACGTTGATGACAACACTTTTTTGAAGGAGAGGGGCATGTTAGGTCCCTATATTACTAGTATAGTCCCTTATTGTTGTTAGTGTAACCCCCTTATTGTTATTATTGTACCTTTGTAACCCCCATATTGTTAATATTGTGCCCTTAAATTATAATTGTTAGGTCGGCTAGGATTACATTATGGCCCCACTAGGATTACATTGTGGCCCCATGGACTCCTATATATAGAAAGGAGGTTTTGTAATTTGAATAATCCAATAATTGTTCATTCATGTAATGTATTGGAGGTTGCCCCCTCGAAGTGGCTTATTTCTAAGGCATTGATATCTCTTTTCTTCTCTTTTTGGAGCTGGTTTCACAACATATCTGGTGAACACAAGGCCCATCATATGCCATGCAGTAAATTAGTTGAATCAAGCCATGGTGAAGCATACTAAGATGTATTGGAAGTCATCAAAGCATGTGTTGAGGTACCTCAGAGGCACAATCGAGTATGGGTTATGGTACAGGAGGACAAAGGAATCGAAGATCCAAGGCTTTACTAATGCATATTGGGTAGGGATTCCATCATATATGAAAAGTAATTCACGTGCTATCTTTAGTGTTGGTCTACAGTGATTTCCTAGTATAGGAGGAAACAGAGGTTTGTGGAACTCAACTCAACAAAGGTTGAATACATGGTTGAAATTCAAGAAACATGTGAGGCCATATGGATGAAGAAAATATTTTTGGGTCTTTTTAGTCAGGAGATGGATTCGAAAGTGATTTATTGTGATAATTAGAGTTGTATCAAACTCTCTGAGAATCCAACATTTCATGACATGTCCAAGCACATTGATATAAGGCACCATCACTTGTGGGATTATGTGCAAAGGATAATTATGCTGCTATAGTACATTCCAACTGAGGAGCAGGACGCAGATATCTTGACAAAGGCACTGTCAGTAGGGAAATTTGAATTCCATAGGTGCAGGATAGGTGTGGTTGAAAATCCATTTCTTGCTAAAAGGGAGTGTTAGAAATTGTAGCAAGAAAAGCTAAATTTGACTTTTGCCTTAGTCAAATTGAGTAATTTGATTTTCCACGTTAGCAAGATGGCTTGGATTGTAGTCAACTTGTCTACTAGTAAGCTCAGTAAATTTGAGTTAAGAGGCTAGAAGTGGAGTTGTGCATGTAGTGATTGCTAAAATTTAGCAATCTAATTTAGTTATGTTTAGTTAATCTCAATTAACTGAGCTCAAGTATTTAATTGAGTCAGTTGAAGGTTAGTTGAGTAGTAGAACTATTGTTAACTCAATGATCTCTCAATTAAACTATTCAATCAACTACCATACATGCATGGAATTTGAATTGCCTAGCTGGTGTGGAGGAAAAGGCACATTGTAATTATCAATTGTATACTAGTTGACAGTTAAGTAGGTGAACAATTCCTTGGGATTTGTGCTAGGAAATAGGGAATTTCCCTATTATTTAGGAGCCTAATTTCTCCTGAATTGCACATGAAAATAGGAGCGAGTTGGGGCCTTGAATTGGCTAAGTGTTGGTCAGAGCAGGAAAATCAATAGGAAACAAGTTTACAGTGGATGTTGTGCTTCAGATTTGAAGCAAGACATTGTAGGCAATGGAGAAATTTTTGAAAATATGGGTTACAAAGGTTAAACTTCAGGATTTTGGATGCCCTGGGGTTATTTATGGTGTTGAATCCATTTCTACCATTAAAGAAACGATTCAAACACTCCAATTACCTGATTTTTTCCAAAAAAAATTACCGAATTTCAGCAAAAAGACTCTCATCCAAGCTATTTTAATTTCAGCAAAAAACACTCTCGTCCAAGCTTTTTTTATTGCTTCCATAAACAACTCCATATTAGAAAACTGAAAAGTAATTACCAACAAAATCATTCTAGATGTCATGGTTTCTTTGAATAATGCAAATAAATCAACTTAAATTAAGAAATGGTAAACAATGATGATTGTGCCTAATGAATTTTACAATTAAATTATAATAAATTTTCATAAATTAAAAAAAAAAAAAAAACAAAAATCCTTTTATCTTATCCTACACGGATGAGTATGTGTTTGTGTTGATTTAAATATGTAACCACATGGACATGTGAATAATGGCAGCCTGCCCTGTACTATCAAGAAGGTATAGACTTTTAGTTTCTGGAGTATGTATTGAATATTTTTGGTGCGAGTTTTCTCCACATTGTTCATGATTTGGGGACCAAAGTTGCTGAAAAAATAGTTTAGATGCATTCCTTTTTTCGATGAAGTGAGATTGAGTTTACATAGTGGTCTACGTGTTTCAAAAGTAGTGGCGATTCTCTGTGCTGACGGCGACCCTGAGGATTGTTAGTTGTGAAGCAGTGGTTGTTTGAGGCTTGTAGAAAACGCAACCAATGAGTGAAGCATGAAAACACAACCAATGGGTGAATAGGTAAAGTCAGAAATTGTCGTTTTCAAGAACAGGAATTTAATGGCGACTTCATGTCACCCACCAAACATCAAATATTGTGAAGACGGTATCTTCACCTTCACGCCAACGCCAGCAACATGCGATGATGTGAGTGGCGAATGACAGGTCTTTGATACGTAGAATAGCAGTACCTCTACTTAATTCATCTCACTTACCATTCGTCCAGCCCTCCGAATAATTTGGCCTCTCTACAGGGCCGCCATTCTGAAAATATATTCACCAAAGTGCGTTGAATAAGTGTAACGGGGCCCACGTAAATTCTCTTCTCCAACCAGGATTGAGGCCAACTTGCCAAGCAAGGTAATGAGCAGTGTGAAGAGTAATGCAATGATCCAGAAAGATATCTAAAATTATAGATGATGTTGTAGGTTATAAGATTTGCTTATCCAGAGGTAAATTTCTCAATAAACATACCGAAATGCAATAGGTTTAAATAGAGAGGTTGTGGTGATAAGTTAATTTCCAATACTATGTAATTCAATTAATTTGTGTAGGGTTATTAATAACCATGTTGTCTAATTATTTTATGATTTTTATGATGCAGGGGCATAGTGATTCAGGTCAAAAATATTTTACGGGAGGGGTTGGTTCCGAATGGTTCGTCAGTGAGTGGTTTGTTAGGATACTAGTAGTTTGAAATTGCCATGTAATTTATTTAATTTTGGCACACTGTTAAAATATTGTTATTATTGTTTATTTTTTCTTAAATTGATCTTTTTTATTTTACATTCGTGAATTTGGGCTAGATTATTGTAATTTTTATATTCTTTGAATTTTAATGAAAATGGGTTCATGTGTATGGTGGCAAGAAGCTTTAATATTATTTTAACCGATTCTTTTGCAATCTTATGAAAGACACAGTCCAACTATAATAATATTGTATTTTATTAGCAGGACTCGGAGACCATATATGTGTATGTATCATTTGATAGAGTGGTTGCAAGAGGAGTGGAGAAGGGAGAGGAATTACCCGTGAGAGTGGCGTTAAAGCACACAAAGCCAACCCCACAGAGGAGCCGAGCGAAAGACTTTACGTTTTCATTTTCCGCAGGGATCTGTTATTAAGTGGCATGACAATAGATGAGATTCGTCTGACGGTTGTCACCCCAACAATATTATCAAGTGGACTCCGCTCGGAAGACTTGCCCCGCTAACTTTACATAGCACCTTTTTTTTCCATTTCACCGGCTTTGGCTTTGTATCAACGACCTACAAATTTATTTGTGGGTCCCACCCGGAGGTCTCCACCCGGCAGCTCTTCGCGAGTGCATTCTTTATTTGTGCCACGATATGTATAGAGCGGCCTGGAACTTAAATTGTGGGGCCTCGTCTAGAATGTCCATCTTGCTAAGATTTTTTGTGGGGCTTTCGTATAACGTCGAGCTACTATAGTCGGCCCCTTAGTATTTGGTGGAGAGCTTGAGAGGGTCCCGCCCGGAGGATTTACCCCAGCGGCCTTTGTAGGTGGCCTTTTAAATAGCTTTGGGATGTATATAAAGTGGGACAAAGTTATTATATGGACGGTGTCGCATAGGCCAGATCCAAGGTAGGAAGAGGGTTATGAAGATCTAGCATATACGTGAGGATTTGACCATACTCGCATAGATTTAGCCATCCATTGGACCACCGCCCATAGTGATTTTAATGGGATTGCAAGGGTTGAGAGAAGTGTCGATTCTGGGAATTTTCTTTGTGTTTAGACCAACTCCTAACAAATATGAGTTAGATTTGCATCAAATGGTATTAGAGCAAACCTTGTGTTTATTTCAGGAAGAAAAGTAATCATGTCACTCAGATTTGATCGAGGCGTTGGACGAGACACTGAAAGAGGAGAAAGACAAAGACCTGCTGCTAATAGAGAGAAATCGTGGGTGATGCAGTGATTGGAGGCACAAATGACTACAATGGAGACTAGTTTGCAGAGAGAACCATAAGTAGGAGATGTGATTCATGAAGAGGAATAATCTTCAGAAGTAGAAGAAGCAATAGACGAACCAACAAAAGCCAAGGTATTGAACACAGTTTTGGGATCTGTTTGAAACCCAAACTAGATCCTTCTTCTTATACAAGCAACATGAATCCAGAGGAGCTTATCGACTAGATCATAGAGATGGATAAATTCTTTTAATATGAAGAAATGGATGAGGAGAATAACTAATTAGCTTAGTCAAATTTTCTGTAACTAAGCTAAAGGGTAATGTAGCTCTTTGGTGGGATGGTGTACAAGCAAAGAGAAGGAGAAAGAACAAGAAAAATATTAAGAGATAAGGCAGGAGGAGGTAAGGCAAAGTATTAGGGATGACTCTTCATCGAAGAATGATGATGAAGAGAATTGTGCTTTGGCTACCAAAGCAAGGAAAGGGAAGGGGAAGAAATCCCATCCAAAATTCGAGGCTAAAGGCAAGAAGCTGGATTTGTCCAAAGTGAAGTGTTTTCACTGTCACGAACATGGGCATCTCGCCACTAACTGCCCACAGAAAAAGAAGACCAAGAACGTTGCTGGAGCTGTAGCTGTCACTGGTGAGGCCCTTGCCTCGCAATTTGAACTTGATTTATCTTTGATTGCATGCTTGGTTTCAAGCGCAATGGGATCAGTGTGGTATCTTGATAGTGGTGCTTCCTTCCACATGACAGGAGACAAGGAGTTGTTTAGTGACTTGGAAAAGAAAGATCTCCAAATGCATATAGAGATGGGTGACGATGGTAGATACAGTGCGACCAGCATTGGAACCATTACCTTTGAGAGGGAGTCAGGTAAACCATTTTTGTTGAAAGATGTTATGCATGTTCCAGGTCTGAAGAAGAACTTGGTCTCGAATGCGAAGTTGGAGGACAGAGGTTATGAGGTTTTTTTCAGCGAGGGAAAAACTTTCCTGTGACATAAAACAATGGGTCAAACCAAGAGGATAGGGATTCAAGTTAAGAATCTCTACAAGCTGGAAGTAGATGGTTGCGCTACGATGATGGGCAAAGCAGAAGAAGTGGTGAGTCGGGATCAGGGCGAATTATGGCATAGGATATTGGGCCATCTTCACCATGGCGCCTTGAAGATTTTGCAGCAGATTTCTAATAGACTTCCCAAGGGTATTCTTGCACAGTCAGATCAGTGCAAGAGATGTACTATGGTTAAGTTTGTGAAGACCACCTTTCATGAGAAGGAGAACCGTGCTTCAGTGATCCTGGAGAGAATTCACACAGACGTGTGTGGACCTTTCTCGGTTGCTTCAAAAACAAAACACAGGTATTATGTTATATTTGTTGATGACTATTCTCGTAGATTTTGGATCTTCTTCATGCAGAAGAAGAATGAAACATTCTCAAAGTTAAGGTGAGTTTAAAGCATTAGTAGAGAAGGAGTCGGGGAAGCAAGTGAAGGCTTTGCGGAGCGATAATGGTGGTGAATAAATCTTAAAAAAATTCAAAGACTTCTGTAGTAAAGAAAGAATTCGAAGAGAACTCATAGCGCCTCATAACCCACAACAGAATGGGGTCGCAGAGAGGAAGAACAGAATGATCGTGGGTGTTGCATGAGCTATGCTACATGATCAAGGCCTACCAATGCACTTGTGGGCGAAAGCATGCAACACTGCAGTTTATGTGCAAAACCGTTGTCCTCATAGAGTACTTGGCATGAGCACACCTAAAGAATATTTTACTAGTAAGAAGCCAGATATTTCTCATTTAAAGATTTTTGGTTCATCTATTTACATTCATGTGACAAAGGACGCCAGGAAGAAGCTAGAGCCAACTGCAGAAGTTGGGATATTTGTGGGTACACAGAAACACCCCATAATTATCATGTGTATTTTCCAAAAAGTCGGATGATTGTGGTGCGACGAGATATAAAATTCAATGAGGAGAAAGTCATGAAGTTGTCGCTTGAGAGGGAGCTACACTTGCATGCAAAGGAGGAACTTCGGGTTCCCAAAGATGAGCCTTAAGATGTGGATCAGCCATAGGAAGAGGATCATGGAGTGGAGGAGTCCACTCACGTAGAGCCAAATATCAAAATAGGCAGAAGGTTTACCACAGAAACTGAGACACTGAATCTTGATGCGGTACAAAATGTAGGAGTCCCTACATCACAGCGCAGACAAAGATAGTCACCTAACCGATTCACTGGATACATGGCTTTCATGAGCAAGTGTATCATGATAGAGCCATCTTCCTTTGAGGAAGCAGCACAGGAGCCCACATGGGTAGATGCCATGGTGGAGGAGTATGACTCCATTGTCAGAAACAATGCTTGGGAGATTGTTCTAAGGCCGGTTGGTAAATCAGTGGTAGGTTCAAGATGGATCTACAAGGTAAAGCAAGTTGTTAATGGGAGCGTCGAGAAGTATAAGACAAGATTTTTTGTCCAGGGCTTCTCATAGATCGAGGGGATTGATTATGAAGAAACTTTGCACCTGTCGCACGATATTCTTCCATAAGGACCATCCTTGCTCTCTCAGCGCAGATGGGTTGGTACATTCATCAGATGGATGTGAAGATTTCGTTCCTTAATGGGATCATTGAGGAAGAAGTGTACATTGAGCAGCCTAAAGGATTTGAGATCTTTAGCAATGAGTTGCATGTGTGCAGACTCAAAAGAGCGTTGTATGGGCTGAAGCAAGCACCCCGTGTTTGGTACACATTGATCAACAACTATTTCACTGGACTTGGCTTTACCAAGAGTGAGGTGGATGAAAACCTATACCAAATTGTGGTGGAGGGTAAGCTTTTAATCATTGTTCTTTATGTTGATGATTTAATACTAACGGGTGATGAGCAGTTGATACACTCATGCAAGGAATATCTTGCAAAGGAGTTTGAGATGAAGGATTTGAGCTTCCTTCATTATTTCCTTGGATTGGAAATATGGCAGCGAGAAGGTGAAATGTTTGTGTTTCAAGGCAAGTATTCTTGTGAGATACTTGGTAAGTTTCACATGCAGGACTGCAATCCCATGGATACTCCTCTTCCAGGAAATTGGAAGAAAGAGGATGCTACATCGATAGAGGTAGTGGATGCTACTGTCTATCGACAGTTGGTGGGTTCAATCATGTATTTAGTTAATACAAGACCGGGCATATGCTATGCGGTGAACCAGATTAGTCAAGCGATGGTTAAGCCTACCAAGCTCTTTTGGAAGGTAGACAAGCATGTCCTGAGATATCTCAGGGGCACGTTTGAGTATGGCTTATGGTACAAAAAGACAGATGAGGTGAATTTGCATGGCTTCACGGATGTAGATTGGGCAGGCAGCGCAATGGACAGAAAGAGCACATCAGGAGGGGTTTTCAGTATCGGATCTACAACCGTTTCTTGGTACAGCAAGAAACATAAATTTGTGGCACTCAGTTCAGCGGAAGCGGAATACATGGCAGCAAGTCAAGTTTCATGTGAGGCTATCTGGATGAGGAAGATCCTGGTCAGTTTGTTCGGTTCTCATTTAGATCCTACAGTGATACATTGTGATAATCAGAGTTGCATTAAAATCTCTATTAATCTTGTGTTTCATGATAGATCTAAGCATATAGATATCCGGTATCATCATATCAGAGATTGTGTGCAACAGAAGATCATGGTTGTTCAGTACATTCCCACGGAAGATCAGGATGCAGATATTCTAACGAAGGCATTCACCAGGAGAAAATTCGAATACCACAGAGACAGGATCAGGGTGAAGGATAATCTCTATCTTGTTGAGAAGAAGTGTTGAGATTCAACAAGATGATGAGCTTAGTGAAAATTAAGCACCTTCACTAAGTGGGGCCCACAGGCTATTTTTAGGTGTATGACTATTTTTAGAATGGTGATCATATTCTAAAGTTAGCAGGATGCTGATTCTAGATGGTTGAGAAAATTCTATCTTTGGATGAATTTCTATTTTTAGAAGATTGGGCGAAGTCTATTTATAGATCGCTAATCTAAAAATAAATGCATGTCGATTATTATTAGCGCTTAATAATAATCTGACAATAAATATCAACTTATTCTCTTGGAGCATTTTATTTCAATGAACAGATTTGGAAAATCAGTGGGCTGAAGGAATTACGCAATTCCTAGGGTGGTTGGTGACTCATGCATGGAGGACTCAGTTATAACTGATAATGGAAAGTTGTGACAGAGTTGGAAGAGTAGTTATGTGAGCTATTATTTAGTTTAACTCAGTTAAGTGAGTTAAACTCAGTTGTGCTAGTTGTATCTAGTTCTAACTGAAGATACACTAGTGAGAGTTCAGTGAATTAATTATTTAATTAATTCACAACTAGAGACTCACTTGCAACTGAACAAATACAACAGTTAACTACCTGCATGTCAGTTCTAGTGGAGACCCAGTGGAGAGATAGGTGAAAGGGTTGGATGGACTATCTGTTGTGACTATAGTGATGCATTCAATGAATCTAACATACATTGGAGTTTCCAATGAGGATTACGCAGTCAAGGCAAGGCAATATCGAATTCAGTGTCTTCTTTAGCAGGGATTTCCCAGTGGAGGCATGCTGTCAGGAGGCAAGAAATTGGTGAATAGATATGCAATTTTCTGCACGACAGTGTGTGACAATTGTTGATTGTACTGAGAGCTTCATGTACTAAGATTTGTATGAGATTGTTACATGTTCCATTGATATACATAATATCTGATAGTTGGGGTTTTTAGCTTTAATCTTTCCTGTTAAACCACTGTGTTTATGTGCGATTTATTTGCTTCATATGTGTTTGCAATTGGTGATTTAATTTCCGCAAAGAATTAAGCGGAAGGATTTTGTATTTAACATAATATTAATTTTTTAGATCAGGGGAGTCCAGTAATATACATGCATCTTGTATAATTTCTACAAGAGGAAAATCTACAACACCAAGAGATGGTTCCAGTTGTTCGACTTCACCAAGACAACAAGAGGGAGAATCCAGAGGCCGACGATCCTTTTCGAGAGAACGAGGAAGAGATAGAAGAGAGGTTTGTTGCTATAGGTGTCTAAAGCTTGGACACATGGCGTATGATTGTCCAGAGAATAAAGAAACATGTCAAAGAAATTTTATCACTACTCCAGTAGAGGAAGTGAAAGCACAAGTGCAGGAAGCCAAGAATGTGCCAGAAATAGGAGAGGCCTTGATGCTGAAAAAGGTGTTGATTAAATAGGAGAAATAATTTGTTGGGCCAACTCAAAGGAGAGCCTTATTCCAAATTGTTTTCAAAGTTCAAGGGAATTGTTGTAATGTTGTGATGATATTGGAAAAACTGACAACGTGGTAACTATAGAGGTTGTAGAAAATTTGAAGTTGAAGAAGAAAAAGCATAAAACGACCTATAATCTGTCTTGGTTGCACAAAGGGCATAAAATTTTGGTGAATGAGAAGTGTGAGATAGAGCTTCAAATTGGAAACTACAACGATAAGATCCTATGTGATGTGATTTCAATGGATGTTTGTCAAATTTTTCTTGGAAGACTGTGGCAATTTGACGGAGGATTTGTAAATGAAGGCAAGAAAAACACCTATAAGTTTCAAAAATATGGAATCAATCATACTTTTCTTCCATTACAAGAAGAAGGAACTTCTGAATCTAGTAATCCTATATCTTTGTTGATGAGTGGGAAATATTTTTTACAACAGTTTTGCAAACATAGAGTATTTCTTACTTCCACTACTATTTCTGATTTTTCTTTAGAGATTCAAGAGTTGTTGGAGGAACACCATGACACTGTTGTGGATGATTTTCCAAATGAACTACCACCTATAAGTAGTATCAGTCATCATATCAATCTGATACTGGGAGCAAGTTTTCCCTATAAAGTTTCTTATTGCATGGTGCCTAAGGAGAATGAAGAAGCTAGAAAGAAAGTGTAGGAGCTATTAGATAAAGGATTGATCTGAGAAATTCTTAGTCCATGTGCAATGCCTACAATATTGAGCCCAAAGAAGGATGTGTAGAAATTATATACACTAAGCATGCATACATCTAGATTCCCCTGATCTCACAATATTTAACTTTTTGCAAAATACAGAATCATTCCACTATTAATCTTTTGCGGAAAATTAATTGCAAACACATGTGAAGCATAAATAAAAACAATCGCACATAACACAGTTGTTTAACGGGAAAGCCTAAAGTTGAAAACCCCAACTATAATATATTATGTATCATGGAGATCATGTAACAATCTCATACAAAGCTTAGTACATCAAGCTCTCAATACAATTAATTGTCACACACTAATCATAAAAAAATCTGTAAATCCATGCACTGATTTCTTGCCACCTGCTAGCCTGCCTCCACTGCGCAATCCCTGCTGAAGAATAGCTCTGAATGAATTCAAATTACACTTGCCTTGACTGCGCAATCCTCATTGGAAACTTCAATGTGTGTGTGATGCAATCAATGTATCACTATAGTCACAACATATAGTCCATCTTTCCCTTTCACCTATATATCCATTGGGTCTCCACTAGAACTGCCATGCACTGTAGTTAATTGTTGTATTGTTCAGTTGATTAATGAGTTAATATTTGTGAATTAATTAACTAATTAATTCACTCCACTCTCACTAGTATGTCATTCAGCGAGAATAGATACAACTAGCTCAATTGAGTTTAACTCCAATGATTGAGTTAAACTGAATAACAACTCCATGAACTACTCTTCCAACTCTGTCATAACTTTTCTACTTCAGTTCTAACTGAGTCCTACATGCATGAACCACCAGTAAACCCTAGGAACTGCGTAATTCCTTCAGCCCATTGATTTTCCAAATCTGTACACTGAAATTAGGTGCTCCAAGAGAATAAGTTGTTGTTTATTGTCGGATTATTATTAAGAGCTAATAATAATCGACACCTCTATTTTTAGATCAATGGTATATAAATAGACTTCGCCCAATATTCTAAAAGTAGAATTTCATCTATTTTTCCAACTTGACCAACCATCCAAAAATAGCATCCTGCAACTTCTGAAATATGATCACCATGTCTAAAAATAGACTTGCGCCAAAAATAGCCTACGGGCCCACTTAGTGAAGGTGACTCTTTTCACTAAGCTCATCATCTTTTTGAA
Source organism: Pinus albicaulis (assembly GCA_034641835.2). Classification (NCBI taxonomy): domain Eukaryota; kingdom Viridiplantae; phylum Streptophyta; class Pinopsida; order Pinales; family Pinaceae; genus Pinus; species Pinus albicaulis. Next base: position 683,521,768 of record CM076572.1, on the reverse strand, counting down.
TCTCAACACTCCCTCTCAACAAGATAGCGATTATCTTTCACCCCGATCCTGCCTCTATGGTATTCAAATTTGCTCCTGGTGAGCGCCTTCGTCAGAATATCTGCATCCTGATCCTTCGTAGGAATGTACTAAAGCAACATGATCTTTCACTGCACACAATCTCTAATATGATGCTATCAGATATCAATATGTTTAGATCTATCATGAAACACATGATTAACTGAGAGTTTAATGCAACTCTGGTTATCACAATGTATCACTTTAGGATTTAAATGAGAACCGAACAAACCAACTAGGATCTTCCTCATCCAGATAGCCTCACATGCAGCTTGACTTGCTGCCATGTATTATGCTTTCGCTGAATTGAGTGCCACGGATCTTTGTTTCCTACCGTACCAAGAAACTGTCGTAGATCCGATACTAAAAATCACCCTTGATATGCTCTTTTTGTCTATTGGGCTACCTGCCCAATCTGTATTCGTGAAGCCATGCAACTTCACCTCATCCGTTTGTCTGTACCATAAGCCATACTTAGATGTGCCCCTGAGATACCTCAGGACATGCTTGCCTACCTTCCAAAAGAGCTTGGTAGGCTTAACCATTGCTTGTGAAAGCTGGTTCACCACATAGCATATGTCTAGTCTCGTATTAACTAAATACATGAGCGAACCCACCAACTGTTGATAAGCAATGGCATCCACTACCTCTGTCGATGTAGCATCCTGTTTCCTCCAATTTCCTGGAAGATGAGTGTCGATAGGCTTGTAGCCTTGCATGTGAAACCTCTCTAGTATCTCCTGGGCATACTTGCCTTGAGACACAAAAATTTCACCTTCTCGCTGCCATATTTCCAATCCAAGGAAATAATGAAGGAGGCCCAAATCCTTCATCTCAAACTCCTATGCAAGATCTGCCTTACATGAGTGTATCAATTGCTCATCACCCATTATTATTAAATCATAAACATAAAGAACAATGATTAAAATCTTACCCTCCACCACAATTTGGTACAGGTTTGCATCCGCCTCACTCTTGGTGAAGCCAAGTCTAGTGAAATAACTGTCGATCCAAGTGTACCAAGCACAAGGTGCTTGTTTTAGCCCATACATCGCTCTTTTGAGTCTGCACACATGCGGCCTGCTATTGAAGATCTCAAATCCTTTAGGCTGCTCAATGTACACCTCTTCCTCAATGATCCCATTAAGTAACACAGTCTTCACATCCATCTGATGAATGTGCCAACCCATCTGCGTTGAGAGAGCAAGGATGGTCCTTATGGAAGAATAATGTGCGATAGGTGCACTGTTTCTGACAATGGAGTCATACTTCTCCACCATGGCATCTACCCATGTGGGCTCCTGCACTGCTTCTTCAAAAGAATATGGCTCTATCATGATACACTTGCCCATAAGAGCCATGTATCCAGTAAATCTGTCAGGTGACTGTCTCTATTTGCGCTGTGATGTAGGGACTCCTACATTCTGTGCCGCATCAAGTTTCAGTCTCTTAGCTTCTATGATCCACTTTTTTGCCTTGTCTGATGTTTGGTTCTGCATGAGTGGACTCCTCCACTCCATGAATCTCCTCCCATAGCTGATCCACATCTAGAGGCTCATCTTTGGGAACAATAAGTTCCTCCTTTGCATGCAAGTGTAGCTCCCTCTCAAGCGACAACTTCATGGCTTTCACCTCATTGAATTTTATATCCCGTCGCACCACAGTCATCCAACTGTCTGGAAAATACACACGATAATTATGCAGTGTTTCTATGTATCCCACAAATATCCCAACTTCTGTAGTTGGCTCCAGCTTCTTCCTAGAATCCTTTGTCACATGAATGTAAACAGATGAGCCAAAAATCTTCAAATGAGAAATATCAGGCTTCTTACCAGTAAAAGCTTCTTCAGGTGTACTCATGTCAAGTACTCTATAAGGACAACGGTTTTTCACAAAAACTGCAGTGTTACATGCTTCTGCCCACAAGTGCATTGGTAGGCCCTGGTCATGCAGCATCACTTGTGTAGCACCCGCGATCGTTGTGTTCTTCCTCACAGCGACCCCATTCTACTGTGGGTTATGAGGCGCTATGAGTTCTCTTTGAATTCCTTCTTTGCTACAGAAGTCTTTGAATTCACCCGAGATGTATTCACTACCATTATCGCTCCGTAGAGCTTTCACTTGCTTCCCCGACTCCTTCTCCACCAATGCTTTAAACTCACAGAACTTTGAGAATGTTGCGCTCTTCCTTTACATGAAGAAGATCCAACATCTACGAGAATAGTCATCAAAAAATATAACATAATACCTGTGTTTTGCTGTTGAAGAAACCGAGAAAGGTCCACACACGTTTGTGTGAATTCTCTCCAGGGTCACCAAAGCATGGTTCTCCTTCTCATGAAAGGTGGTCTTCACAAATTTACCCATAGTACATCCCTTTCAATGATCTGACTACGCAAGAGTACCCTTGGGAAGTCCAGTAGAAATCTACTGCAAAATCTTCAAAGTGCCATGGTGAAGATGGCCCAATCTCCTGTGCCATAATTCACCCTCATCCCGGCTCACCACTTCTTCTACTTTTCCCACCACTTCTCGAAGCCGTCCCTCCTGGTCACTACCCTGTTGGGCAGATCCCTTTCCTAGCTCCCCCTCCCGAAGTATATTCTGTCTCCGTCATGGCCACCCTCTCTCTCCCTAACTTGACCTTGGGCATACCGGTCTGGTACCTTGATCCCCCAGCCGCCACCCCTCCTGGTCATCCCAAACCCTATATGGCTTTGACACCGGTTCAAACGGTCCCCCTCGCTTCCTCCGTTGCCACTGTGCCCCCAGCACCTCCACAGGACCCTTCTCCTGTCGTGACGACTCCCGGGAAGAAAGGAAAAGCCCGCAAGGGGGCACCTAAAGACAAGACCACCACGACTGACCCAGCCCCTTCTCCTCCCGCAAAACCTTGCGCCTTATGTGATGTCACCGGTCATGCCACCCACGCTTGTCCCGAGTTGCCCCGTATTGAGCCCATGGTTAAAGTCGCGTTCCCCGAGTCTACGGTCCCTGAAGCCTCCATTCCTTCTTCGTCCGTAACCAAGAACCCCAAGACTCTCCGCACCAACAAGCCCTGTGCTTTGTGCGGCGTTCATGGCCATTACTCCCACCATTGTCCTCACCTGACGAATTACCGCGCCTCTTTAGAGGTGATCCGAGAGTATGAGGTTGAACAAAATCAATCCGCCTCTCCCATCCTCGCGCAGTACGCTTCAGGTCAGCCTGAGGATCCCCCCGCTCCCATCGACATTCCCCCCTTGATGTTCAGATGACAGAGTCTACTATAACCATTCTTTACCTATCCTCCTCTGTGAGACACTTGGAGCCTAGCCCCTCTGCATCCTCCCCTGTTGTGTCCCTTGACCACCCCTTTCCTACCCATACACGAGATCACTCCACCCATGTCTCTGTTGACCTCCGCAGCCCGAGTCCTCACCATACTTCCGATAGTCCTCATATACCACCCTCTGATTTGTGTATGAGTCATAGTCCTCCTGCTCCTTGCACTCCCTCCTGCGGTTGCCGCCCGATGAATTATGTGCACTCACGCTGCCGTCATTGCCTCTCCTCCCCTCATTTGTTGTCTTGTTACACCATTCCGCAGGACCCCCCATCCACACCCTTTATCGGTTACGCCGATGGTGCAAGTCGTTACTCCAGGAGTCTAGCCTCGGCAGGTTGGGCCATCTTCACCCCCTTGCATGCCCTTGTTCTTTCTAACGGGGTATGCATTGGTTCTGCCACCAACAATCAGGCCGAATATGATGCAGTGCGTGGTCTCTTAGCCGATGCCCTCTTTCATTGCATCCTCCATCTGCACGTTCGTTTGGATTTCCTACTTCTTGTAATGCAACTCAATGGTGTTTATCGTGTGCATAACCCTGTGTTGTTTAGATGCTATTTACGAGTGAAACTCTTGATACGTGCATTTGAAACCATAACTTTCAACCATGTACCTCGAGAACAGAATCACTATGTAGATAGTATTGCAAACCATGTTCTAGATTGTCATTTATCACACACATTTCATACAAGACAATAACATTCATAACCATCAAAAAACGATGCATATCCATAATATGTGTCGCAAAACATATGTTTAGAGTCCATCTACTCTGATACATATGACATGCCCATAGCATGTTACAAAAAACCCAAAACTGGGGGCACCACCTGCCCCTACATACATCATAGGGGGCACCACATGCCCCACCCCTAATCACTATCTGGAGGCTCCCGGGCCAATGGCTCTGCCCCTGCAGCATGTAGATCGCGCATAGCCTGACCGGCCATCGCCATGCACCGCATGACACCTCGCCACTCCGAGGGTAGACCAACACATGGCTCTATGAACTGGTCGTCTAAGTCCTGCCACCCGCACTCTGATACTCCGGTCAACAACCTTTCGCATCTACGACGGATGTCCTCCAGCAAGGCGGCTGCATCCTCATTATGCGCCGCTCTCGACCCACTCGGACCTGTAGCTCCAGATGCTGCCGGTCGTCCCATATATCCGACCGGTTTTACCGGTGCTATATCTGCATACCAAAAGTACATGAATCAGTACCGTAAATTACTATTCAAAAAACTTTAACATGCCCACACAAGAATAGCAATCTCTCACTTACCATTGGGCCCCCAGACTCGACCAGGTGGAAGTGGCAGGTCTGGATCTCCACAGTAGCTCATCCCACTATAGGGATAGTCGTCTATGTACAATGGCATCTGATCCCAATGGGAAAAAAACTCAGGTCGAAACACTCACCCGACCGCCCCTCCTCCTCCTCTACACAGTAGCCGTCCCCAACGGCGCATCCTGGGCTCTCTTGGGCCCCCATCTGGAAGTTGTACACGAGGCCTCAAGGTCGGGATCTTCTCAAAGAAGAAGGCGCACAACAAAGTCCCATATGAGCAATCATGGTTCACCTACCGCCTGCATAGTGACAACTGTCGCTTTAGCGACACCAACATCATTTGGGCCCACCCATAGTAGGTCCCACCCAGCACACTCTCCACTATCATCATCTGCCCCCCAGTGATGTGATGGAGCACCTGGTTGCCTAGGATACGCAGCACAGCTGCGGCCACTGCACGGGTTTCTAGCCTCTCTAGATCCCCGATCGGTATTCGAGTCCCCTTGACTTGGAGACCCGGTCGACAATGACGCTCCACGAACTCCATGATATGCCGCCCCCGCGGCAATACTAGCTGTGTGTTTCCCACCATCCCTAGTGGCGGGAGACCAGTTAGGAAATACACGTCCTGGACCGTTAGTTTGATCTTGTGCCCCTGCACTACAAAGACCTCCTAATCTGGATCCCAGTAACTGATAATCCGGGCCAATAATGGTTCCCCTGCTCTCATCAAAGGGTTCTCCAAAAACTTGAGAACCCCAAATCTGGCCAATACACGGCGGACGCCCTAATCCGCCTGGATCTCTGCCCGTAGTGTCCCCAGATCTCTCTCTCTCCAGTTAACCCGTAAATCTGCCATACCTGCACAAACACATCATTTTTGTCAGCGTACAGATCGGGAAAACCATAACCAAACACCAAAACCCAACTTCCAGCCATAAAACAGCACCAAAACCCCCTCATCTCCCAGGTCGCACTTTTCTGCCTGAAACCTGCCCGTAGAGATGAAGGAGGGGCTGTTTCTGGATTTCTGGGCCCTAAACTGACAATTTAATCCATCAAAATGCAAGAGAAAGGTTAGGCCTCTTACTTGCAACTGACGGATCTCGATTCCAACGGTCGGTTTTTCCGCTACGTTCGCCGCAAGATTTAGGGCCTTCTCTCTTCTCCACATTCACCACAGCAACAATAGCAAATGAGTGATTTTGGAGGGAAAACTGCCTTATTAAAAGAGAACCCCTGTTTCTTCTTTCGACTGCTGCGACCACACCGTAGCCCCGTTTGATGAACCGTCTACACCGTTGGAAAGCTCTCACTGAGCCCTCAAATGGGTATCTATTAGTTTTTTGTGATCTGATACTTCACCAGGACACATTTTTTCCAAGAAGGGTCACTTCACCTCTCCTTAAAATCGAATTTCCTCACTTACGACACTTGTACTTGGGGCACCATCTTGCCTCCTTACTTGTCTTCGTTCGTGTCGATTTTCGTCATGAGTTCCCATCATGTACTCATGTTTCCATGGCCCCCCATTGGGGCCTTTACTGTGTGGCAGCACCATCGAGTCGCCCTTGTTTAGAGCATCCAAGTTGAGTCATCATTCCCTCCATGGAGTCTATACCGCGTCCCTTTGTACCCCACTATAGCCCTCCATCCTTCATTGCTTGGTCTCTCTCTTATGTCACACATTATGACCTTTAGTCCCACTGTCCCCTGTCCCATATGATATTGTCTCAGTCGCTGCCATGTCATTCATGCCCTTTATGCTCTAACAAGGGAAGTCGTCCATTCGCTACTCAGTCCTTTCCATTTCACTCTCATCATTAGTGTCAGTTTGTCCGTCGCTCTACTGTTTTCTCTCGTGCCTTAGTTGGGGACATCTCACTCCCTCAACTATGGCGGACCTCCTTCTGTCGACATCAACATTTTCATTCCAGAAGCCAGGTCTAGAGGGCGGTGTACCTTGGTTCCAGCTTCCACTCTTGTTCGGTGCCTCGGATCAGGCCAAGGGATCTCTCATTTCCCTTTGACTTGATTGTTTCTCCAGCTCCTTTCAGCATGATTGAGATTCGTATACTTGATGGTCCAGTGATCCAGCAGCAGCTCTTGATGATTTCCGGGTGTGTGTGAGATGTCTCAACCCTCATGAGGGGGTGGCCCTGCAGGAAGCCCCCCACATGCTCGATGACCTCTCTACTGTGCCCTCTATGCCTCCCGCATATTCGATGATGCTGGCCGAGCGCCTGCGCGCCCGACTCGCATGCATCAGTCGTATTTTGTGAGCCCTTCCCCATTTACAGGGGGCATTTGGGTTGTATTTATCTCATGTACTCAGATATTATTGTACCAGTCCTGGCTGTTATCCCAGGCACAACATGTATGTGAGATTCCTCATTGTATTTTTATCCGGCTCATGATTATGCCAGCTGTACTCTATAGTTCGGTCCCTTGTTTACTGGACACACTATTCTTTTGTACTTTGTCTCGGCGGGCATAGGTATGCCTCCCCCGCCGCCTTCAGCACAGGTACCCTCTCATAAAAAGAGACTTGTTGCACCTGCGAGTCTCGTCTCCTTAGGGTCTAGTCCTTCAGCACACTATCTACATCACATTTCTCTCTCTGACATCCCTTTTGTTGTCTAGTGATTGTGTTCTTACAACGTACTTCGGTCATACGATTTGCTCCTAACACTCGCACGCTGGGGGGCAATCTGTTACACTATTTTTTGGTCATCTAACCTATTATCATTAGATGGACCCAAGTACACCATGTAAGACCAATTTTACCCTAAGTAAAATTGCCTTCACTATGTTAAATAACTTAATAAACCACATTTATTAGGTTGTTTATGGTCCAAATAGGAAACCCCAAAAAGGAAATATTAAACAAACCTATATTTGTTTGATTTTCCTCATGGAATAATTAATTAAACCATAATTTAATTATTATTCCCAGTCATGTTTAACCCAAAAACAAAGAAATTAATTAGATAAACCTTTATTTATCTTATTATTTTCTAGGAATAATTATTTAAATCTTATTTAGATAATATTCCTTGCTAAATATGACCAAATCACCCACAAATAATTAAATAAATCATTATTTATTTAATTATCTTTCAACCACTTCCTTAAATAATTAAATAAATCATTATTTATTTGATTATCTTCTAACCGCTTCCTTAAAAAGATAAATAAATCATTTATTTATTTATTTTTGACAAATTAAGGGATTTGACCCAAGTCAAATACCTTTTCCTCCAACAAATATAATAAAATATTCCATAAAAAGTGGATCTAGATCTGGTTAACCCATGCACCAAGATCTAGAATGACCCAATATTTTGTTATAAATAGGAGGGTTTTTCCTACCATTCTTCACCTTTTGTTGCCTATTAGATCATTCTGGATCTATACACTTGGTCCCATTTTTCTACCATTTGTTGTGTGAGCTCCCTTTGAGTTCCATTCTTTGTGTGGGTTTCCTACACCAACAAGAGAGAGAAATCTTAGATCTGAAGTGCTGAGGACTTCCAAGAACCCATCCCACTGAGGAGAATTGGATACACCTTCTTGTTTTCCTCCCAGGTGCCCCATTAATATAAAAATTCTTTCAAAAATTGTTCTTGTCTTGTCTATTGGTATATGGAGCAAACCCTTATTTTTTCTGCTTAATGTATTTCCATGCATAGATTTGGTTTTTGCAGCTCTTTTATGTATAACTAACCGCAGATCTGAAGATATTGGCAGCCACTTTTGTTGTTAGGGCTATTAGTTATGCGTAGCTAAAGTGGTCCTTTTTCGTACACTTCGACAAAGGATTCATACTAACACAACCATCTACCTCCAGCTTGTAGAGATTCGTAACTCGAATCCCTATCTTCTTGGTTTGACCCATTGTTTTATGTCGAAGGAAGGATTTTCCCTCACTGAAAACAACATCATAACCTTTGTCTTCCAACAATGCGACCGAGACCAAGTTCTTCTTCAGACCTGGAACATGCATAACATCCTTCAACAAGAATGGATTACCGGACTCCATCTCAAAGGTAATGGTCCCAATGCCGGTCGCACTGTACTGACCATCGTCGCCCATATCTATATGCATCTGGAGGTCCTTCTCCTCCAAGTCACTAAACAACTCCTTGTCTCCCGTCATATGGAAAGATGCACCACTATCAAGATACCACACCGATCCCATATAGCTTGAAACCAAGCATGCGATAAAAGAGAAATCAAGTTCAAATTGTGAGGCTAAGGCCTCTCCAACTGCCTTCTTGTTCTTCTTCTTCTGTGGGAAGTTAGTGGTGAAATGCCCATGTTCGTGACAGTGAAAACACTTCACTTTGGACAAATCCTGCTTCTTGCCTTTAGCATCGGATTTTGAAGGAAATTTACTCCCCTTCCCTTTCTTTTCTTTGGCAGCCAAAGCACAATTCTCTTCATCTTCATTCTTTGATGAAGAGCCATCCCTGGTACCCCGCCTTATCTCCTTCTACACAAGATCCGACCAAAGTCGCTCCCATCACGACAGTTTCTCCTGTCTATTGACAGATTTTTCGTAGCTATGCCAACTCTTCGGAAGCCCAAGGAGAGCCAAGCTCACCAAGTCTTCATCATCAACAGTAATCCCCACACTTTCCAGTTTATCCCTACAGTGGACAAACTTCTTGAGATATTTTGGAATATTGTCTCCCTTCTCCATTTTTATTTTTCTGAGCTTGTCTTTCAGTGCCAACTTCCTCTGGTCACTGCTGCTTTGGAAAAAATCTATCAAAGCCTTCCACGTTAAGAATGGAGTGGCTTTCCTGTGAAGGCTGGACACAATATGGTCCCTCACACCTTCCAACATAATTCTTCTTTTCTTTGCTATATTCTTTTGCCATGCATCAAGTAATGCAGCATCACTAGATGTCGGCTTAGGAACATCGTTATTGATGAACTCCTTCAGTCCATTATCCTTCAACACCGCCTCCTTCCTATCCTTCTAGGCTATGTAATTCGAGCTCCCATCAAGGGCATACTCCAATCGCAGCCCATTGAAAGACATTTCAATGTATACTCAACTATTGCACCAAGAATTTTCTGCAGCAAATTCGAATTGTTCACCAACACAAACTCAACAATTCTTCACAATTGCAATCTTCAAGAATTAACACTGCTTCAATACCATGTAGAATTATATACACTAAGCATGCATACATCTAGATTTCCCTGATCTCACAATATTTAACTTCTTGCAAAATACAGAATCATTCCACTGTTAATATTTTGCGGAAAATTAATTGCAAACACATGTGAAGCATAATTAAAAACAATCACACATAACACAGTTGTTTAACGGGAAAGCCTGAAGCTGAAAACCCCAAATATCATATATTATGTATCATGGAGATCATGTAACAATCTCATACAAAGCTTAGTACATCAAGCTCTCAGTACAATCAATTGTTACACACTAATAAGAAGAAATCTGCAAATCCATCCACCGATTTCTTGCCACCTACTAGCCTGCCTCCACTACACAATCCCTGCTAAAGAATAGCTCTGAATGAATTCGAATTACACTCGCCTTGACTGCACAATCCTCATTGGAAACTCCAATGTGTGTGTGATGCAATCAATGCATCACTATAGTCACAACAGATAGTCCATCTTGCCCTTTCACCTATATATCCACTGGGTCTCCACTGGAACTGCAATGCACTGTAGTTAACTGTTGTATTGTTCAATTGATTAATGAGTTATTATTTGTGAATTAATTAACTAATTAATTCACTCCACTCTCACTACTGTATCATTCAACTAGACTAGATACAACTAGCTCAACTGATTTTAACTCCAATGATTGAGCTAAACTGAATAACAACTCCATGAACTACTCTTCCAACTCTGTCATAACTTTGCCACTTTAGTTCTAACTGAGTCCTCCATGCATGAACCACCAGTAAAACCTAGAAATTGTGTAATTCCTTCAGCCCACTGATTTTCCAAATCTGTACACTGAAATTAGGTGCTCCAAGAGAATAAGTTTATGTTTATTGATTATTAAGAGCTAATAATAATCGACACTTCTATTTTTAGATCGACAATCTATAAATAGACTTCGCCCAATATTCTAAAAATATAATTTCATATATTTTTCCAACTTGACCAACCATCCATAAATAGCATCCTGCAACTTCTGAAATATGATCACCATGTCTAAAAATCGACTTGCGCCAAAAATAGCCTGCGGGCCCACTTAGTGAAGGCAACTCTTTTCACTAAGCTCATCATCTTGTTGAATCTAAACAAGATTGTGGTTGGCGCATGTGTACAGATTCTAGAGCTTTGAATAAGATTACAATCATGTATCATTTTCCCTTGCCATGTATTTATAATTTTTTGGATTGTTTAAGTGGTGCCAGTTTGTTTTCAAAAATTGATTTGAAAAGTGGGTCATCATATTAGGAAAAGTGAGGGAGAAAAATGGAAAACTGCCTTTAAAACTAATGAAGGATTGTACGAATGGATGGTTATGCCATTTAAGATATCTAATGCACCAAGTACATTCATGAGGATGATGAATGAGGTACTGAAAGAGTTTATAGGGAAATTTGTAATTTTTTCCCTAGATGACATATTAATTTTTAGTCAGCCAAAGTTGGAACATCTGTGACGCTTGGGGTATGTGTTGAAGAAATTACAACAGGAAGAGCTACTTATAAATTTGAAGATATGTTCCTTTTTAAAGACAAAACTTGTATATTTAGGATTTTTCATTTCCATAGAAGGGTTTAAGAGGGATTGAGGAAAGGTAAAGACTATTGTTGAATGGCCCTCTCATACAAATATTTTTGAAGTCAGAAGTTTTCATGGTTTGGCGAGTTTTTACAGGAAATTCATTAAGAACTTCAGTAAAATGAGTGCACCAATTGTGGAGAAAATTAAGAAGAATTAACAAACATTCTAATGTAAATTTGAAGACGACAATGGATTCGAGATGTTAAAGAAGAATATTACAAAGTAGTCATTCATTGCACTTCTAGATTTTAACCAACCTTTCCAAGTGAAAAGTGATGCCAGTAATGATGTGATTGGAGTAGTACTCAATCAAGAGGAAAAACCCATTTCTTATTACAGTGAGAAATTGAATGAGGCCAGAAGGAAGTATACAACCTATGACAAGGAATTATATGCAATAGTTCAAGCTCTTAAGAAATGGAGACATTATTTATTATCCAGAGAATTTATTCTTTATTTTGATAATCACACCTTGAAATTTAGCATGTAACAACCTAAATTAAATCAAAGAAATATCAAATGGGTTGAATATTTGCAAAGTTTCAAATTTTTTTGAAGCGTATAAGTGGGAAATCTAACAAAAGCGTTGATGATTTAAGCAGACGAAAGTTGTTGTTTCAGGAGAGCCAAATTCAAATACTTGGATTTGATTTTATGAAAGAATTATATGGAACATATACAAATTTCAAAGAGGCCTACAAAGATTTAAAAAATACAACTATGCAGAATCATAGTCCATGTCTTGATTATATAATACAATATGTGTTGTTATTAAAAAATAATCAATTATGCATTCCTAATTGTTCCAAGAGAGAGAATAAGATCAAGGAGAAACACAAACGTGGTCTCAGAGGATATTTTGGCAATGATAAAACATATGAGATGCTAAGACAACACTATTATTGGCCCAAGTTGAGCACTAATGTGTAGAAGTTCATGAAGAAGTGCATAATATGTTAATATGCCAAAGGGAGAATCCAAAATACAGGATTTTACACTCCATTGCAAATTCCAGAATGACCATGGGATTCCCTTAGCATGGATTTTATTTTGGGTTTATCGAAGATGAAAAAAGATAATGATTCTATCTTTGTGGTGGTAGAGAGATTTTAAAAAATGGCCTATTTTATTCCTTGTGCTAAAACAAGTGATGATAGCCATATTGCTAATATTTTCTTTATATAAGTGGCAAGACTCCATGGAATTCCCAAAAGTATTGCCTCAAACCGAGACACTAGATTCTTGGTACTTATCTAGCGAATATTGTGGAAGAAGTTTGGCACACAATTGCAGTTTAGTTCAACATATCATCCAAAAATGGATGGTTAGATTCAATTAGCGAATAGAAGTTTGGGAAACATTCTACACACTTTTATTGGAGATCATCCCAAACAGTGGGATAATTTTTTAGCAAAATTTGAATATACATACAATGACACTCCCAACAGAAGTACTGGACAAAGCCCTTTCCAAATTGTATATGGAATAAACCCGAGAGGAGTGCATGAGCTTAGAAATCTAGGAAGAACATAGCAAGGAAGAACAACAGGAGAAGAATTTTATACAAATATACATGAAATACATGATTAGGTAAAGCATAAATTACATGACAATAGTTTGAAATATAAAAGCAGAGTTGATCTCAACAAAAGGGAGAAAATTTTTGAAGTGGGAGATTTGGCACTTGCACATTTGTGAAAGGGAAGATTAGAAAAAGGCAAGTATATTCCCACCAATGTACAATTATCTTGGTGATATGTTTAATGTGCAACATTAAATATTGGTGAAATTCCAAATCCAGGCACTAGTACATATGGTCAATTTTCTGACACTTTAGTTTCGAAAGTTTTGACGTATTGTCGGAAAGTTCCCAAATTTTTCTCAATTTTTTTAATCCCGCCAAAAATCATCAAACAAGCGACACAATTCTCCCAATGTCATAATATTGACGAAACTTCCACATGTTGGACTTTCGACGAAAATCTGCAAACGTTGGAAGAGCGATGAAAGGGCTCCACACGTCGGAATAACGACTAAAGGGTCACACCATCAGAATTGTGATGATAGGTCCATAACGTTGGATTTACGACGAAAATTTCACAATGTCAAAATAGAAACGAAATGTCAGGTCGGGTCGTACCATGTGAGGGTCACGTCAGGTCATTTCAGGTCCGGTTCGGTCATGCCGTATGAGGGTCAGGTCTAGTCATGTCAGGTCGGTTCTGGTTGGATCGTGTCAAGTCAGGTCAGGTCGTGCCGTGTGACGGTTAGGTCGGGTCAGGTTGGATCGTGTCAGGTCAAGTCATGTCAGGTCGGGTCAGGTCGTGCCGTGTGAGGGTCAGGTCGGGTCGTGTCAAGTCAAGTACTTGTGTCAGGTCGAGTTGTGTGAGGGCACCCAAGAAAACGCATTTAGGTGAGTCTAGTTGGGTCATGCGTCGTGTGAGAGCACCCAAGAAAACGTGTTTGGGTGGGTTAAGTCGGGTCAGGTTGTGCCATGTGAGGGCAACCGAGGGAATGCATTCAGGCGATCAGGTTAGGTCAGGTAGTGTTGGGCACCCAAGGAAACACGTTTCGACGGGCCAAGTCGGTTCGGTTCGGGTCAGGTAATGTCGTACGAGGGCGCCGAAGGAAACGAGTTCAGGCAGGTCAGGTTAGGTCAAGTCGTGTCATGTGAGGGTGCCAGAGGGAACACGTTCCGACGGGTCGAGTCGGGTCAAGTCATGTGAGGGCACCCAAGGAAATGTGTTTAGGTGGGCCAAGTCGGTTCAGGCTGGGTCGATTTGGGTTGGGTCGGGTAGTGTCGTGTGAGGGTGCCCAAGGAAACGCGTTCGAGCGGGTCGGGTCGGGCCAGGTTATGTAAGGGCACCCAAGGAAACGCGTTCGGGTGGGTCGAGTCATATGAGAGCGCCCAAGGAAACACGTTCATGTGGGTTGGGTTGGATCATGTGAGGGCACCTAAGGAAACACGTTCAGGAGGGTTAGGTCGGGTTGTGTCGCATGAGGGCGCCCAAGGAAACACATTCGAATGGGTTGGTGTGAGTCGGGTGGGGTCGTGTGAGGGCACCTAGGGAAACACATTTGGGTGGGTTGGGTCGGGTTGGGTCATGTGATGGCACCCAGGGAAAAACATTCGGGCGGGTCGGGTCGGGTTGAGTCAGGTCGTGTGAGGGTGGGCGTATAAAAAATGCTAAGTTTTGACCGCCTATATGCCTTGTGCATGCTCTTGCGACCCGTTTTCCATTTGATCCCTCGTGCCTTTGAAATTCAGGCAAGTTGGGTCGGGTCAGGTCGTATGATGGCGCCGAAGGAAAAGCGTTCGGGTCGGGTTGTGCCGTAATGTGAGGGCACCCAAGGAAACACATTTAGGCAGGTTGGGTTGGGTCATGTGAGGGCACCCAAGGAACGCTTCTAGGTCAGGTTGTGTCGGGTCGTGTGAGGGCGCCCAAGGAAACGTGTTCAGGCGAGTCAGGTCGGGTCCGAGTGAGTCCAGTTGGGTCGTGACATGTGAGGTTTCCCAAGGAAACACGTTTGAGTAGGTTGGGTCAGTTTGGGTCGTGTCGTGTGAGGGTGCCCAAGGAAATGTGTTCAGGCGGGTCAAGTCTATTTAGGTCGTGTGAAGGCACCCAAGGAAACATGTTCAAGAGGGTCGGGTCGGTTCGGGTCGGGTCGTGTGAGGGTGCTCGAGGAAATGCGTTCATGTGGGTCGGGTCATGTTGCGTAAGGGTGCCTGAGGAAATGCATTCAGGTGGGTTGGGTCAGGTCAGGTCATGTGAGGTCGCCCAAGGAAATGCGTTCAGGCTGGCCAAGTTAGTTCGAGTCAGGTCGAGTCATGTGAGGGCGCCCAAGGAACGCTTATGGGTTGGGTCATGTTAGACCATGTGAGGGCGCCCAAGGAGATGCGTTCGAGCGGGTTAGGTCGGGTCTGGTCAAGTCATGCCGTGTGAGGTTACACATTCGGGCAGGTCAGGTTGGGTCGTGTCAGGTCGGGTCGTGTGAGGGTGCCCAAGGAGACATGTTTGGGAAAGTTGAGTTGGGTCAGGTCGTGCCATGTGAGGGCACTCGAGAAAACATGTTCAAGTGGGTCAGGTTTGGTCGGGTCGTGTCGTGTGAGGGCACCCAAGGAAACGTGTTTGGGCTGGTCAGGTCAGGTCACGTCGTGTGAGGGTGCCCAAGGAAACATGTTTGGGCAGGTTGGGTCAATTTGGGCTGGGGCATGTGAGGGTGCCCAAGGAAACGCTTTCGTGCGGGTCAGGTTGGGTCGTGTGAGGACACTTAAGGAAACACGTTCGTGTGGGTCAAGTCGGGTCGTGTCGTGTGAGGGTGCCCAAGGAAACACGTTTGGGCGAGTCAAGGCGGGTCGGGTCGAGTCAGGTGAGGGCGCCCAAGGAAACGTGTTCGGGCGTGTCAGGTCAGGTCATATGAAGGCACCCAGGGAAACACGTTCGAGCTAGACGGTTTGGGTTGGGTTG
Source organism: Pinus albicaulis (assembly GCA_034641835.2). NCBI lineage: Eukaryota > Viridiplantae > Streptophyta > Pinopsida > Pinales > Pinaceae > Pinus > Pinus albicaulis. The sequence goes on along the minus strand of CM076572.1, from coordinate 683,505,837 downwards.
GGTCGTATGAGGGTGGTCGTATAAAAAATGCTAAGTTGTGACTGCCCATGTTCCTTGTGCACATTTGTGCGATCCATTTTTCGTTTGCTCCCTCGTGCCTTTTTTCAGGCGGGTTAGGTCGTGTCGTGTGAGGGCGCCACAAGAAATGCATTCGGGTCAGATCGTGTGAGGCAGGTCATATAAAAAATGCTAAGTTGTGACTACCCGTGTGCCTTGTGCATGTTCGTGCGACCCATTTTTCATTTTCTCCCTCGTGCCTTAATCATCATTCGGGCGAGTTAGGTCAGATTGGGTCGTGTGATGGCGCCCAAGGAAACACGTTCGAGTCGGGTTGTGTTGTATTGTCAGGGCACCCAAGGAAAATCGTTTAGGTGGGTCGAGTCAGGTCGTGTGAGGGCACCTAAGGAACACGTCTAGGTCGGGTCATGTCAGTTCATGTGAGGGCACCTAAGGAATGCATTCGGGCGGGTCGGGTCGTGCCGTGTGAGGCCGCCTAAGGAAGTGCGTTCAGTTGGGTCGGGTCGGGTCATGTCATGTGAGGGTGCCCAAGGAAATGAGTTCAGGCGGGTCGGGTTGGGTCATGTCGTGTCATGAGCGTGCTCGAAGAAACGCGTTCAGGCAGGTCAGGTCAGTTCAGGTCATGTGAGGGTGCCCAAGGAAGCGCGTTCGGGCAGGCTGAGTCAGTTTGGGTCAGGTGGTGTGAGGGCACCCAAGGAAACACGTTCATGTGGGTTGTGTTGGGTCGTGTGAGTGCACCTATGAAAATGCATTTAGGTGGATCAGGTCGGGTCATGTTGTGTGAGGGTGCCCAAGGAAACACGTTATGGCGGGTCAGGTTGCATCGTGTTGTGTGAAGGTGCCCAGGGAAATGTGTCGAGTGGGTCGGGGCAGGTCAGGTCGGGTCATGTGAGGGCGGGTTGGGTTGTGTGAGCATCACCTAACATCTCCAAGAGGGATGTGTTGGATTGTAAGCACAATCATAGGATCTAAATGTGAACAAATACGCAATAGATACTTGGAAAGCAAGAATAAAAATAGAATAAAATTGTTGAGAAATTGAGTAATGTTGGGGCACTAGCTAGCTGAATATAATCTATAAAAGAAAACACCTCCAACATTTCAGAATGAAGTATGAACAAAATGAACCATTACTTAGATTGCATTGTAAGCCAAGAAACCAAATTTATCAATGTAAGGAACTATATTTGAGCCTCCCTATTGTTCTAAGTCTCCATTTCATAGTCATACTTCTTTTCCCCTCTATCGCCAAATATTCCTTTTGAGAGTTTCCCACAATTAGTCTTAATTTTTAATAAATATATTTTTTCCTTCCACTTTGTGTTCAGTTCCCTCCACCTTTCAAGATGAACTACTTGCTACAAATACAACTTTGGAATCCTATACCCAATGGGGTTTTTCTATTAGGAAAGGTGTTTGGGTTTCAAAATGTCACTCATTACCATACATTTTTCACCTATGCTCCCATTATATCATCCATTATTCACCACCATGTCACTTCATTTTCCCTATTATTCACCATTAATGGGTCTCATTTATATTTTCCAAATATTATTTATTTTTAAGCATTTTTAAGAGAAATTCTTGATTAAATATTATAAAATAATATATTTTACTTTATATATGGAAAGTGGGTTGTTTTTGTGACATGTGTAGGTGCCAAGGAAGCTTCCAAGACACCTTTATGTGGCCTTGAATGATCAAATTCGAATTTGAAGAGATAAACCTCATGGAGAAGATCAAGGACAAAAAGGGGTTATGTGTCTAGATGGTTGAGAGATGTATGGAACTAAAGAGAGATTAGTGGATGATCATTATGAGTTTGTTACTCATCCCATTGTATAAATAGGAGTACAATCTCCTCCATTTGTAATCTTGAAGTTTTGTAATCTTAGAATTTTGGAGTATGTAATCTTAGAAGCTTAGAGTTGTAATCTTAGAGTTGGTTTGTAATGGAGAATTTGAAATAAAGATTCATACTTCGATTTTGCTTCTACATCTGAGTCTCCATTGAAGCGGTGTGCTTGTGGAGTTATGGAGGGCCCCCATGGCCTCACTTGCATGCTTATTTGCTTATTTTAGGTATAATTTATTTTATGTTTTTGTTTGATTTCAGCTTTCAAGTTTTGTTAAATGTTCTAATATTGGAAGGATCTTATTTGAAAGTGTTTTTGTAAGAGAACCATAAGATCTCAGACAATTATTAGATCTAGGTTTATTTCATTTCAGCTTTTAAGTTCTTATTAGATGTTCTAATGTTGGAAGAGATCTTGTATAATATGTTCTTGTAAGAGAGCTATAGATCTCAAACAATTGTTAGATCTAGGTTTGATTAGTTATTGAAAGAGATCTTAATGAATATGTTCTTGTAAGGGGACTTTAAGATCTTGGACAAATTAGGAATCTTTCTAGATCTATATATTTTAGATAAGCACTTCTAAGTTTACCTTCTCGGGTTGACATTAAATTAAAATATAATTGACATCATCAATTAGAACCAAACATTTTGGCGCCGTTGCCGGGGAAGTGCAACTAGAAGGATTTAGTAATTATTTTATGCATTTGTTTTTATGGACTAATTTGTGGAACTTGGTGACAACAGGTTCATAAAGGAGTTCAAAGTTTGGAGCATTTTTATTTTCGCACATAGTTAATTTAAATTCAGTTTTTATTTTAAACCCCCCATTTCTCACTAATCCATCTACGGATGATGAATTTGACAATGTTGAACAGGTACTTCTTGGAGAGCAAGGACAATAACCTTGAGCCAACTCTAAGACAGGATTCTCACATACTTGTAAAACATAATGTAAAATTTTTAAATCTTGATGTGAGCATGTTCGAATTTTTAGTCCGTAGATGGCTTCATTGGAAGCATTCTTTTACTTAGAAAATAAAACATATTTCAAGTTAATGTAGAATAGATTAGAAAAATAAAAATGAGATCTCATTAGAAGTCATTAGAAGTCGTTATCATTAAAAGTTTTTAGTTTTGTTTTAAAAAATAAATCATCATGAATAAATTCAGTGGCACATCTTTGCATCTCTATGTCTTGTTTCTGTATCACGAGTGAGCCAGGAGCTTGATTATCGGAAAGCCTTGTCTTCCGAGAGTCTAAACGCCCCGTGACATTGCAGAAAGAGTGTAGATAATGCAAGGTTTTGTCGCAAATCTTAATTGTGTTTTATCATCCACGCTAACCTGCATAAATAAAAAATCAAGAGATTAGTATGCTCTCTTCCTGCGCTTTGTGCGATCAGAAAGATCAGAAAATCAATTGATTTATTTCAAATAAAAATACTTTTGCCAGAAAATTGATTTGCGATATGACAATAAAGAATTTTGTAAATGAGCGAAAAATCATCTTTAAAAAATAAACATTTTAGATAAAACTTAGTCTTTTAAAGTTTTAGTTTAAAAAAAATTCACATAATAATAATATATATATATATTATTAAAAATGATATATATTATTATTAAAAAAAAAAAAACTTTTTAAACTAACCAATTTTTTTAAAGATAACATTCCATTTTTTTTTTTAAAGATTAAAAAAAAACAAAAAAAAAAAAACAAAACAAAAACTTAACTTGAATTGTGAAAGAAGCCATACGTTGACTTTGCCACAAACAACAAATGTATTCCAAATTTCATCAAAAATCGATTTATGATACGCCCAGAATTATTATAACCTGGTTTTCATAGTGAATTTCATTTTATTTTCTGTCTTATCAAGGTTTCATTTACTGTAACACAGAGCACAACTTGAATTCACATAATGGGAAAGCAGTTCAATCTCCACAATTTTCAATAAACAACACAGTTATATGGGTGTAAAAAAAAAGAAAAAAAAAAAAGATTTCACCGCTTTCATCATTCTAGCATTTAAGTTTCACAGGAATAAGATCATTCATTGTCATGATTGGTTGGTTTTTGCAAATTGCCAGCGCATTGCATTTCTTTAAAAAGATTAGAAAGCTTCGTTGTCATACCACATGATGAAATTCGCTGAAAATTTTCAGAGTCTTCCAATCCATATTGCGCATACCCTGCAATTTCAAGCCATCATAGTTTGCTCCGATTCTCCAATCTATGGCTCGAATATGTGACTCACTTATAATGTTGAAGCTCACACTCATGATCACATTTCTGTGATTCTCGCACCTGTGTGTAAATGACACTGTAAGCTCAATATATGATATTACATTACCATAAGTCTGCATTTTACAATGATTCATATGACTCGGAGGTTGATATTTTGTGAGCGATGTTCAAATAAGATGTAATTTGGGTAGAAGTCCATGTTTTGCAGCGCGTGAGATTTTGTTTGTTGACTGAGCAATTTCTACGTAACATTAAACAGTAAAAAGGCCAAATTATCGCAGAGTTCGAGATAAGTGGAGATACAGAGGGCGAGAGCTGGGAAGAGAGCGGTGACGGTGGCGGTAACTTTGGCATTCTGGTTGAGGATCCGTAAGTATGCCGATGATGGTGCTTTACAACCATGGTCAGAAAAGGCTGGTTTCGCTTGTCTTTTGGTGTATTGCATACACGCTATTGTTTTTTAAAATGTAGATTCATCAAAACGTAAGACTCAACTGTTTATTCTATTTTGAAATGCATGTCGTACTGGTTTATTGCTTGAAATGTATTTTTTTTGAATAACTAGGTACCATGCTATAAAACCCATAACAGAAGCCATAGAAATCGCAAGAAATCTGCCTCAACCCACTATTTTGCCTTATCTGTAATTAAATTTGGGATTCACTCCTACAAAACAACGATTTCTCTCAACGGTGGCAGGATTTTATGGTGATAAGGATCTATGTTATCCCAATTTGCTAGTAACCTCTCTCACACAAAGCCCAAAACATTTTCGGGTCATTGGTTATGATTTAAAATGTTGGGATGCGACTTATAAATATACGAAGAATAACAAATACCATGATATCTGTATCCCTAGAAAAATCTGCTGCAAAAGGTCACCTGGTAAGACTAATGCATTTTGAGGCGGCCAACAGTTCCTCAACATTTAATGAAGGCATACACATTCGGGATGCAACTGCAATTGTGTTGTTTCGGCTGATTGCAATTATCGAAGGAAAAATGAATAGGAGAAGCATACTGGATGGACTTGGAGAAGAAATTGTGAGAATAGTGTCCCCTGTCTCAATCTGCATCCTGTTGGTTGTTATTCTGGTAATTATCCTAAACAACAGCTCTTCTTCTTCATCATCAATAACTACAATCACCACTCACATATATGATGAACAATCCTCCGATTCAAACTGGGAAAAATTTGGGGGCGCTCTTTTGATTGCCCTTTTATTTGTAGCTGTTGTCACATTGGTCACGTTCCTGTTAGTATGCCTTTTATATTACAGATGCACGAATTTTCTTCGTTTTTACATGGGTTTTGCAGCATTCGTTGTGTTGGGTTATATGGTTGGGGGCGTAGCTGTGCTTCTAGTGCAAGCCCTCTCTATACCCATTGAAAGGGTTACTTTTGGGGTTGTGCTTTTTAATTTTGAATTCTTTACCTTCATATGGCTCACTCCATTACCATGCACACCAATTGATTTATGTTGCCAAAAGCTTCACGAAATCTCATCAGTCTCAACACGTGATTTTAAAATGGATTTTCTGAGCAAATCATGATGAACTAAAAAAAATTGAGACATGGGTTTTCTCCGGAATGGGGGTAATTAGGTGACATGGTAGAAATTTCCTGAAATTTGCAGCGGTTTAGGAGAAAATTGGGGTTCTTTCGAGCCTAATTTGATAGATTGCGCCCAAATCCGATTTTCTTTGTGGCCAGACCCGATTTTCGTGGCTAAAATTCTAGCTTGAGACAGTGGGAGAAAATGCTATAAATTAACACTTGTCTATTTATGGGATTGATTGTGAGTTTTTCTAGGGTTGAAATCCATACAAAACTAAAAAAATTTAGCTAAAAATTTTTAATGATCGGAAGCTTTCGCTAATTTTTCTGCTACTGTTCAGCCATGACATAATCACTACAACTTTGTTTAATTTCATCGAGCAGCCACTACAACTTTGTTTTAATTGTCAAGGCTGCTGGATGAGATATAGATGCAACATCGAAATAGCTGCAAAAATGGAATCAACTGCAGAATATGCATGTGCAATATCATAACATTTTTAGACAGATGATTTCCATTGATGGGCAGAGCACAGAAATCACGACACGACGAAACTTTCAACGAGTAGTAACAATTAGTTTTCTTCATGAATTTTATTTTTATTTTTATTTTTATTTTTTATGCATTTATATTAACATCTTGCAAGTTTTAAATGATGCAGATTTTGGCAAATACAAGATCGATCGATGACGACATGTGAAATTTGATATCATAAATGCAAATCATGAAACAATTTCGACGATGGTCGGGATTTGCATAATTGCAACGAAATTGAATTTTATTTACATAAGAAGGGAATTAATTATACTCATTTCATATTTGAAAATGGATTTGTAAAAAAAAAATCATAGAATTGGGCTAACTTATACATTTGATTTTATTTAAATCTGTTTCATTGGTGTTTAATTTCTGCATAAAAAACCAAGTAGAAATTGATCACTTTTGCTTGGATATATTTATGTTTTGTGAATGCCAAGTTTTTGCAGGTTTACGTTAATCAGATGATCATTCAAGGAGTCTAATTTGTCGACAGTTGGACTTCCAACATATCAATTTTATGATGAATCATGTGAATAAATCCATAATCATTACAACCAGTGTTTTCTTCCCTTTGTAAAATTGTAAATCCCAATGAGTCCTCAATGCAAGCCAAAATCCCTTTTTCCGAGCAAGTTTCAATCATGCAGTCAAATCCACTTCTTTTCATGCACTTCTTTTCATTCACCCCTAACCCACAAAATAAAACCAAGAAGCTCACTTATTTTCATTTTCCTTGTCATTTCCATTTCCTTTTTCCTACCATTTTCATCTTCCACCAATAAAATCCTGCTTCTACATATCACTGAGTCAAATTCCTAGAGTCTAATTATCTTTGTAAAAACACCTAGAGGCTTGCATGCCTTAATGGCAAGTACTCTTGCTAATGAACAATGGGAGTACATTAATATCCCTTGTTCGTCATGACTTGAGGACAAGTCAATACATAAGGCTGGGAGGGAAAATGTAACTTCTATATTTTGTATACCTTCCAAGCCTTATACATTTTCAGCCATATTCAGCAAAATCATCAGATTCATTAGATTATCCAGCAGCAGATACGACAATACAGATCAATCTTTCATCCACAACTTGCAGAAGAAGCTTCAAATCAGAATTGTAGCAGCTAAACATGCATGATTCATCCACTTCTGTAGGTAAGTAAGGTATGATGTTTTCTAACCTTTAATCTTGAAATTCTTTTTAGATGCTAAAATGATGATATTTGGAAAATATTCCACTATTTCACTATTCCCTTTCTCATTAAAAATTGCCAAAAACCATCAGTTGGGGAGGGGGGAATTTCACACTTCATTTTTTCTCTCATTCATGTTACATCTTAACCCACATAGTCTTCCCACAATAAAAAAAAACTACTACAAAATGATGAGCATATTAAATGACTTCTTAAAATGATTGATCTCAACAAAGTAAATAATGATTGTAACACAAGAACCAATCATTAAACAGAGATCTCAACAAAGTAAATAATGATTGTAACACAAGAACCAATCATTAAAAGATGCAAATGCTTTGCAAAAATAAAATTTATCCAAAGATGTGCAAAGTTAAAAGGAAGTCCATGATTGAAAGATGCTTGTTACACAAGAACCAAACATCTTGTAAAAGGAAGCTCATCTAAGAATTAAATCAAATAAGTCATTGTAGTAGCTTGCATGAGGACATGCAAGAGCTTCAGTTGGGGAGTATGTTTGGGTTTCAAAATGTCACTCATTACCATACATTTTTCACCTATGCTCCCATTATATCACCCATTATTGACCACCATGTCACTTCATTTTCCCTATTATTCACCATGAATGGGTCTCATTTATATTTTCCAAATATTATTTATTTTTAAGCATTTTTAAGAGAAATTATTGATTAAATATTAGAAAATAATATATTTTACTTTATATATGGAAAGTGGGTTGTTTTTGTGACATGTGTAGGTGCCAAGGAAGCTTCCAAGACACCTTTATGTGGCCTTAAATGATCAAATTTGAATTTGAAGAGATAAACCTCATGGAGAAGATCAAGGACAAAAGGGGGTTATGTGTCTAGATGGTTGAGAGATGTATGGAACTAAAGAGAGATTAGTGGATGATCATTATGAGTTTTTTACTCATCCCATTGTATAAATAGGAGTACAATCTCCTCCATTTGTAATCTTGAAGTTTTTGTAATCTTAGAATTTTGGAGTATGTAATCTTAGAAGCTTAGAGTTGTAATATTAGAGTTGGTTTGTAATGGAGATTTTGAAATAAAGATTCATACTTCGAATTTGCTTCTACATCTGAGTCTCCATTGAAGTGGTGTGCTTGTGGAGTTATGGAGGGCCCCCATGGCCTCACTTGCATGCTTATTTGCTTATTTTAGGTATAATTTATTTTATGTTTCTGTTTGATTTCAGTTTTCAAGTTTTTGTTAAATGTTCTAATATTGGAAGAGTCTTATTTGAAAGTGTTCTTGTAAGAGAACTGTAAGATCTCATACAATTGTTAGATCTAGGTTTATTTCATTTCAGATTTTAAGTTCTTATTAGATGCTCTAATGTTGGAAGAGATCTTGTAGAATATGTTCTTGTAAGAGAACCATAGATCTCAAACAATTATTAGATCTAGGTTTGGAAGAGATCTTGATGAATATGTTCTTGTAAGAGAACTATAGATCTTGGACAAATTAGGAATATTTATAGACCTATAGGTGGCACTTCTAAGTTTACCTTCCGAGGTTGACAATTAAATTGAACTCTGATTGACATCATCAATTAGAACCACACAAAAGGCATTTTATAAAATTCTTCCAAACCATTAAGGTTTTTGATGACTTCCATGAGATGACCCCAAAAACGCTAATAATAAACACCATGATTCAGAAGCATGCAGTCAACGATCACAGTCTGTGGTCAACTATTGAACTCTACGGTCAACTGACGAAATATGTGGTCAACTATTAAACTTGTACTCTAGTTCCCAATCGTACATAGAGAATGATCTGCATGTGGCTAAAACCCTCCAACTACATGCATGAGCCCGCGTGCCTACATTTGTGACCGAAATCTACTTGTGTCATCCTTGCAGCTAGAAACCAAAATCCTAGACACACGTGCGAGCTTTAGACCCTGCAATCTCAGACCTATATGAACCAATCTCCACGACCCAACCTCATACCTATGTGAGCCAAACCAAAATAAAGAAGAATGATCACGATGATGATGTCCAACTGAGGGTCACTTGAATTTCATTTATAGCCGTCCATGGGTGTCCAATTTCTCTTTTGGGCTGACCTATCCTTTAGTGCACATGTGGGATTTTCCTAAAAAACACACTTTCCCTTCCCCAATTTGAGCATTTATAAATAGTCAAAATTGGTCCTCTTGAAAAGAGGAATCTATTCCCATGGTTGGAATTTTTCAGTGAGCTGCCAAATCATGTGATTATTATCGAAATAATTCTAAATATGTACGATGGATCACAGAAGTTAAAATTCTAAAACCTTGCTCATCATTTGCAAACATTACTCTGTAATCAAGCTTTGGATTATATGTTTCTCGAAAGGGTCTCCAGTCGAAAATTAATTAATATATTCCATTGTTCACTATTAATTCCTTCCAATCTCAACATATTGACATTCTTCCACCTTTGATGTCAAATAATGGTGGTCAATGGGTGAGAAGCTTAGGACACAATATGAATACTTCCACCTTGTAATATTTATATGAATATTTCTCAAGGAATACCTTACGAGAAAACCCTCAACATTTCATCACATTTTTTAGGTATGATACCCACTGTAGATTCACTAGCGCTAATTACAACCCTTGAATTGGCAGACATTAACTTGCTAACAATCCTCATACCTTGATCAACCTCCTTATCATTAATAAGAGCTGAGGATTGAAAAGGTTGTTTGATTTCACAACATCGAGAATAAACCATTTAATTTAATGAAAAAAGTTAGAGTCAATTGGTGCCAATTGAAAATGGGGAACTAAAACATTATTTACATTGCAATGGACAGACATAAATCTTATACTTGTGACCTATTAGTTCCAACTATGAAGACTTACCAAATATTGTGACATATTAGTTCCAACTATGAAGAATTACCAAATATTGTGACATATTAGTTCCCTCCACCTTTCAAGATGAACTACTTGCTACAAATACAACTTTGTTATCCTATATCCAGTAGGGTTTGTCTATTAGGAAAGGCATTTTAGAAAATTCTTCTAAACCGTTAAGGTTTTTGATGACTTTAGATTTTTCCATGGAGCTTGAATCCTTAGCTACAATTCCCAACCCCTAACCCATTTAACCCCTAAACCTATAATCCCCTAACCCATTTAACCCCTAAACCCTAAACCTCTAAACCCTTAACCCCTAACCCCTAACCGATTTAACCCGCTAAACCCCTAAACCCCTAACCCGTTTAATCCCTAAACCCTAAACCTCTAAACCCTTAAATCCTAACCCCTAAACCCTTAACCCCTAACCCATTTAACCCCTAAACCCCTAACCCATTTAATCCCATGAACCCTAAACCTCTAAACCTTTAACCCCTAACCCCTTAAACCCTAATTCCCGACCCCTAGCCCATTTAACCCCATAAACCCTAACCCCATTAACCCCTAACCCCTAGACCCTATAAGTGTCCTCCATTATCAATGTCTGCAAAGTGCATGATCTCGGTCCAACATGTTCATCAAGTATAATATACATGCATGAAGTATAATCAATGATCAAATCAATAGATATAAAAAGAGAGTAAAGACATAAAGGAGTAACATAAATTGAAAAAAATACTTATCTTCAATGAGAAGTGATCATCTCCCCCTTGAACCAACCTTCAAGAGTCATTAATATCCATTATCCATATAACATTGTTGCCTTAAATATATGTCAACGAACTTCATTCCTAACCACAATGTAATTGAGACTAACGCATCTTGTGCTACATTAAACCCGTCACAAGTGATTGAACATATTCACACTAATCATGCTAGGGTCTCAAATATTTCCCATAATCCAGGGTTTTCTTCCAAACCCTAACCTCATAATATCCATCAAACCCTAATAACCAAATTTCCTAAGGTTTCCTTCAAACCATAACATTGTTTAAGATCTCCACCTTCTTCTCTAGCTTCCAAAAAAGGTGTCTTCATAGGGGCGATCTTCAATAATTTTTCTTCAACCCAGCTTTGATACCATGTTAAATTTTCTTATGGCTATATTTTTATTTGCTTTAGATAATTGCATTTCTTCATTTTCATATTAAATCCACCCCACGACATCATAACATTATTTATATTTACAACATTATTCAACAATATATGCGATTACATAGAAAGAAAAATATCATCATCAATGAAAAAAACCATAAAGGAACAATAGAAGAAAAGTATTCAGACATAGAGACACCAGGATTGGTCGGTCGGAGACGAGGGAAAAGCCCAGTATGGGGAAACCCTTTCAAATTATTCTTCTTATTAGATTGTCATTGAATGCTTCAACAAAAGAGTCTACAATGATGCACATCTTCAACAATAATCCTATCCAAAAAAATCAACTAAACAACATCCATAAGATGACCCCAACAATGCTAATAATCAAAACCTTGATTCAAAAGCATGCAATCAACGGTCACAGTCTACGGTCAACTGTTGTACTCTATGGTCAACTGAAGAAATATGTGGTCAACTGTTAAACTTAAACCATGGTTCCCAATCGTACATAGAGAATGATGTTCATGTGGCTAAAATCCTCCAACAACATGCATGAGCTTGCGTGCCTACATTTGTGACCGAAATCTACCTGTGTCATCCCTACCGCTAGAAACGAAAATCCTAGACACACGTGCGAGCTTTAGACCCTGCAATATCAGACCTATATGAACCAATCTCCATGAACCAACCTCATACACGTGTGAGCCAAACCAAAAGAAAGAAGAATTATCACGATGATGATGTCCAAATGAGGGTCACTTGACTTTTATTTATAGCCATCCATGGGTGTCCAATTTCTCTTTTGGGCTGAACTGTCCTTTAGTGCACATGTGGGATTTTCCTAAAAAATACACTTCTCCTTCCCCAATTTAAGAGTTGATAAATAGTAAAAATTGGTCCTCTTGAAAAGAGGAATCTAGTCCCATGGTTGGAATTTGTCAGTGAGCTGCCAAGTCATGTGATTATTACCGAAAGAATTCTAAATATGTACGATGGATCACAAAAGCCAAAATTCTGAAACCTTTCTCATCATTTGCAAACATTACTCTTCAATAAAGCTTTGGATTACATGTTTCTTGAAAGGGTCTTCAGTCAAAAATTAATTAATATATTCCATTGTTCAATATTAATTCCTTCCAATCTCAACAGATTGACATTCTTCCACCTTTGATTTCAAATAATGGTGGTCAATGGGTGAGAAGCTCAGGAAACAATATGAATGCTTCCACCTTGTAACATCTATATGAATCTTTCTCAAGGAATACCTTACGAGAAAACCCTCAAAATTTCGTCATATTTTTTAGGTATGATACCCAGTGTAGATTCACTAGCACTAATTACAACCCTTAAACTTGCTACCAATCCCCGTACCTTGATCAACCTCCTTATCATTAATAGGAGCTGAGGATTGAGAAGGTTGTTTGATGTCACAACATCAAGAATAAACCATTTAATTGAATGAAAGAAGTTAGATTCAATTGGTGCCAGTTGAAATTGGGTAACTAAAATGTTATTTACATTGCAATGGTCTGGCATAAATCTTATACTTGTGACCTATTAGTTCCAACTATGAGGAATTACCAAATATTGTGACATATTAGTTCCAACTATGAAGAATTACCATTAAACCAAATGAATAAGTTATACCTGGCATATAATAAAGGCAACTAACCTCAAATATCAATCTCCATCCTTCTTAAATAAAGCTCAACATACTCAACCCCTCAAACTAACCCAACAAAATATATCAATAAGAATATACCACAATTAATCTAAATTTAATTTTCAAGGTATTCCACTTTAGCTAAGTTAAGCGTCCTCGGAATTAAACCCCACTCAAGTGAAAAAGGAATAACATTAAGTGCAAAAGCGCACTTAAAACGCCAATGAACATATGGACAATGGGCTTAACAACATGCGATTGGGGCCCCAAGAAAGGCATTGCATACTCATTTCTTCACATCATTTAAAATTTACATGTGACCCTCAAATCCAAAACCTCTTCCAAACCCTCATCTGAACTATCCAATCCTTCGATCCATCTGCTTGTTGAAGGGGCATGCTGAAATTTCCTCTTTTTTCGGCTCTCTGTTGGCTTATTTTGGATGATTTCAGGCTATTGAGAATAACCATGCCTCCCAAGCAGAAGTCCAAGGCTGATGTAGCCAAAAAATTGAAGGTCATGGAGGACAAGACCTTGGGCCTCAAGAACAAGAACAAGAGAAAAAATGTTCAAAAATATGTCCATAACTTAAGCAATCGGTGCAACCCAAACCCGACACCAAATTTAATACAACCAAGATAATATTTTTCCCTATTTTTTAAGGGTTTATGGTGCTTGAAAAGGCACGATGATCATAATTTACTTGGGTTTCGTATTCTTGATTGATACATTTTTTTGGGTTTCAGCAAAAGAAGGAAGACAAAAAGAAGAGGGAGAAGGAACTGAATGACCTGTTTAAAGTTTCTTTCAGTCAACCGAAATTTCCACCCAGTAGGGTTTTGAAATTATCCTTGCTTTATTCATCATTTTTTTCCATTTAATTAGTTTTAGTTATTTAAATAGCCCCCCATTTTTTACAATGGAGGAGAAACTACTCTTATAAATGCAATTGCATTCTTTAATATGGAGTGTGAACAAAAACTCTTAAGTTTCAACATACTAAAGTTTCAACCGTAAGGGTTTTGAATACAATGTGACATATCATTAATAATGTCAATGCCAATATTTTAATTATTTTCTATTTATCCACTTTAATTTATTCCATGCTTTTGTATTATAGTCTGAATGAAGTTAAAGTCCTTCTAAGTATGGCCATGAGTTCAAAGTGCAGTCATAATTTACTCAGTTAACAACCCCTTTAATTCAGAGATCCTGAAATTCTCCGTCGGGGGTTTAAACATTATATACATAATCGGAAAATTCGGCAACTAGGGTTGTATGTTACTCTCGTAGCATGGGTTTGATTTCAACTGCTACACATTCTGTTGTGGCTCCTAGGTGTAGTCGGGGGTTTGAACCAGTTACAGCATAAAGAGTGCACTTAACTATTCATTTTATCAGGAATTGATCTACACCATTGTTATGCAGAATTATGAATTACGGATAAATCATTCTTCCCTAGACAGTTGCTTATCTATAACAACAGATTAAATACTTTGCGACTACTTTTCCTAGATGTAAATAGACACACAGAACAGATCAAAGAAATTTCTTGGAGTCCAAGTGCTTCCTATTCTCCTTCTGTCGCTCTTGCTGTAGCTTTAAATCCAAGCTAGATGTCCAAAACTATTTCCTGCAAAGATGAACAATAAACAAAAAAATATAGAAATAATACAGATTTCTATTCAAGTTATAGTTAAATCAATGAAACATAAACCATATACATCAGATAAGAATTCATAATATGGAACACATGAGCTTATACAGATACATATGTGGGAAAGTAAGAAGCAATCTTTATTAATGGATAGAAGGGGAGGTTACAACCCAGTGATTGATTTTAAGTGACCATCTCCAGCAGCATCCCAGCCTCATCACAATGCAGATCTCTCCAGCAGCATGTTACACAAATCAAATCCTTAATTGAAATTCCACCAACATTTCTCTACTAAGATTCTTCCTTCTCAAACACTAAGATTCATGCTCAATTTATAGAGGATTTGAAGGCAGTTTTACAATCAATGACTTTCCAATAATAGGCAAGACATGTTCCCAATCTTGTAGATGTCAAATGGACACATGGATTCAAAGTTTGACACATGTGTACTCTTCTAGAAGGCACTAGCCAAGTGGAGATTCCAGAACAATGAGAATTTCTCTCCCAATGTGACCAACGCACCTATGAGTGTCGAAGTTCTTTGCAAAGTAGCCTTGAATGGGGCTACCTACATATGCAGCACACTTAGTCCCTTTAGAAGCAACGTTGATGAGCTATCATGTGATATATTATAAACTCCAAATCTTGGAAACCTTTGCAGATGAAAGTCATGAATGATTTGTCTTGTTCTTTGTCTTAGGGCATGCAACAACTGAAATGATAGGGGATGATAGACCCTATTCATTGGTCCTGGAGATGATTCCTAGTTAACCAGGTCATTGGGAATGATGCTGAAATTGACCTATAACAAATTCCCCCCTAAAGCATGAAGTCAGAATAATAATAACAATATTTTGATTAAGATGTTTTACACTGTGATGGGCTGGAGATGAAGCGGAGTGGCGGCCTGCATCAATCTTACAATACATTATATCATGATATATCCTCTTGATCATTATTGTTGAGGATATGCTTTCCCATGTTCAGCACATAAAAAATATAATAACATGTACATAATTTAGAAATTCGTCTACAGTGGAATGTTGCCCATTACAGACATGCCTATAGATATAGGTCCATGTTCAGATTAAGATCTGTATGTAAGGTCACTGTACAGATGATGTGTACAACAATGCTGAAATCACAGCCCAGATAGCTGAAAATAGATCCAGGGTCTTCTTATCTCATTCACTCGATCATTCGAGTAGAGGTCTAGCCATGCAAATATATGATTTGTAGTCGAACATGGAAAGACATTGTTTGATTACCAGCCAATGATGTGAGTTGTTAACAAACGCGAGAGAAGCCACATTAATTTCAATGGCCCTCAAGGTATTGTAATACATTTCGTAAGGCGTGAATATATAATTTGATGTCGAATGGCAAAAAAAATCTTTCGGTCAAAAATCCGGAAGCGAGGATCTTGTCGATGCTGTAACAAGCCTCATGGTACTGGAATATAATGTTTCTAAGTTAACTTCTTGGATAATGATTTGTCATTGACAGGAAGCCACCTTATTGTGAAACGGGAGTTACTGATTTCAGAGACAAAGGTATGAATTGATATATCAATTTTTAGGGACGAAGATCATGATAATGAAGGTTTATGAGTATTGCAGAAGGATGAGTATTTGCTGGATGACTTCTCTTTAACATATTGACGACACTGAGATGAGTTGGCAGCATTGACCCAAAATTGTAGTGAAGGTATGATGAACCATAGGTATGAATGAACTGTCAAGAATATTACCTAACCCAAACAGTCACGGTGATGGAGTGAAGTGTCATGTTCAAGAGCGACCTTCTATCGTAAAAATTTTTGTTCACTTTCCCAAATTTTCCCTGGTCATTTATCAACCAGTACCTCTTTATTTTTTAACAAGCTCGAGGAGGAAAAATTTTTCTTGATCTATAATTCAAACCTTCGAGCGAATAATTTATCGCTATTTAATAATTTAACGAGTCTAGCGATGAATGAAACCCAATTATTTCCATGATCGACAAACCCGTCACTATTTTATTTTTTAACGAGCTTAACGATAGTGATAGCCTAGTATTTTTTCATATTTAGAGAGTTTTAAAAAGAGAACGAAAGAAAATTCCATAAGTAATTTTTCGTAAAGTTGTCGCTCAGATCCAAAAAAGTGTAAAATAATATCTGAGAGAACCTCTTTAGTCATGTTTGACCAAGGTATTCCTTTTTCGTAAATAATCTCTCAGTCCAGAAAAGGGTTAAACTTATACTAAGTAGATACCAATTCATTTACTTTTATGAGCTCGAAAAGACAAGTGCTTGACAATATTTTCCCATTATCGGAGTTTGAAAAGAGCTGAAAGAAGACTCCAGGGGTTCCTTTTTCACTGTTATCGAAGCTCGAAAAATAGATAAAATTGCGCTTGAAATCCTTTTTCGTTTTTAACAAAGCTCGAAAAATAAGGATAAAAACTGTGCTTTTTGGTCAAATCATTCTTGAAATAAATCTGCACGACTAATCTGTTCATCAGTTGTAAAAACTGTTCAGAACAACATCAAATGGATTAAAAATACCTGTTTCATGATAAAAATGTAATAAAACCTTAGTCATAGCAATAAATATGATTTTCAAAAAATTAAATGACTATTAAAGAGAGCTTTTACTATTCATTTTTACCATTCCATAGTTACCATTTGCATTTTGGAGCTCTGAACTTGATTTTTCCCCCGAACTTCAGTTTTTGATTGTGTGCAATTGGTAAGAATGTTTGAATGCCCCCTACAAGAGCACATGTCGAATTCCCCCTGCAAGAGTAGGTGTCCCCCAAGCTTCATTTCATTCACCTAAGTAAAATAATTGTTACTAATCGCTGGATGGAATGAAGGTTCATTTACGAGATCAGATGGAAGACTCGTCATAATTAGGAGAGGATTTGTTTCATTTTTTAACGAGCTTGACATAGGAAAAGAACTATGCTCATGACCTGTTTCTTTTTTTAACGAGGTTGACACAGTAAAAGAACTTTCCTCAAAGGCATTTGTTTCATTTTTTAACGAGGTTGACACAAGAAAAAATAACTATCCCCATAGGCACTTGTTTCATTTTTTAACGAGGTTGACACAAGAAAAAAAAATTATCCTCATAGAAACCTGTTTCATTTATCGAGGTTGACATAGGAAAAGAATTATCCTCAACACCTGTTTCATTTTTTAACAATGTTGACACAAGAAAAGAATCATCCTCATGGGAACTTGTTTCATTTATCGAGGTTGACATAGGAAAAGAACCATCCTCATATCCTGTTTCATTTTTTAACGAGGTTGACATAGTAAAAGAACCATCCTCATATCCTATTTCATTTTTTAACGAGGTTGACATAGTAAAAGAACCATCCTCATTGTGCAGTTGGACTAGTGAGTGTGTACTAGAAAAGACGTAGTCTAACGGAATCATCATTTAAGGAGTTTGATGAACACCACAAATTATAAGTTATAACATTCGTTGATAGGTCTTCTCCAGAGTTTCCATTGAATTTTGGAATTTCTGAGGGTAATTTCTGTGGTATGACCAGCCACCAAGGAGAATAATTGATGGGATCAACTTGATATTGCACTGAAGATGTGAATAAAGGATCAAGCTATTAAGTACTCATAAAGAAGGAACCAGATAGGATTCCAGATGATGACATGGGTGAATTCAATGGACAAAACATTGAATATGAAGCAACAATAAATTCTATCGCAGCTGAAATAGATGGTTCAGTCTGGGATGTTATCTCAGCCATGGTCAAATGGCCCAGTGTATCCTGTAGAATTTATAGGAATTCAAAGTGAAACAAGATCAACAAAAGTAGAGGAATTTAATTGAAGAAAATACTCATACAGGTAAAGCTATTAGTAAAAATGAGTTGGAGTTAAAGATTTCTCATCTTGTGACATTTCTTCAATTGAAATCAAACCAGGTGGAAGAATTTCGCCGTCTTGCCCAAAGTATATTTTAGGTAGTTAACTGCGCGATATGGGAGACTCAATGGCTACAATAGATTGTGGAGTGACCAATACTGGAACAAATTCCAGTTTTTCGACTTCAGGATCAAGGTTTTCTTCACTTAGGGAATATAGAAACTAAAATATAAGGGGATGATAGACCCTATTTCATTGGTCCTTGGGACGATGTCTAGTTTGACCAATAACAGCTGCCAGCTAAAGCACAATGGGATCTGGATCAAATTCTAGTTGAACAACGTCGGGTTCAGGAAGTATGGTCTCACAAACTGGATGGATCGTGACCACGGGTAGCTGTGAGGACTCTGTATCGACAATAGTATACAAACCAGGATTTGTAGAAACAACTTGTGCCAACTATGGTATATGGGAAGATGATTCTTCACCAGAGGTACCAATAGTACTGGTTTCGGTAGAGTGATGTCGCATTTTCCCATCAAGAGTAACTTCTGGTGGTAAAGGTGGTTTCAATGCTAATCTATGCGAAAGACGGGGGAAAGGAGTTTGTTTTTACACAATGACTGTTTTATTTTAACCAAAAACAAATAAACAAAATAAAAGGGTATTACTAGGAAAAATGTTTACCAAGAAACAGTGAACTGCAGAATACCTCCTGGTGAACCAAGAATTATGGGTAGGCAATATCCCCGAATGCTGTGTTTGGTGTATCACAATTTACAAGGCGGTCGAATCGGTTCACTATGGATGGATAGCAACCTAAAAGGTGTCCTCCCAAATATACCCGAAGGTACGTGGAGGCCCAAGTCCATATTAGCACTGTCTGATGCGAAACTGCACAGTGAGATCACCCTTTTATACTTTTTGTACTGTAACACCGCCCGATATACCCGAAAATACGTCGACGAGCTACGATATACTTATGTACATGGAGTGAGGTATCACACTCAGAATGTATCGCAGACAAGGTAATGACAGTTGCTATGTTTTACGACGCTAGAACATGTCTTTAGCCTAGACCTTCTAAATTTTATCGTTATGGTTCCAATGATTTGTTAGGTAAATTGAGATAAATTTTAAGTTGATATTGTTTATCAATTTTCCTTTCAAAGGTTGACCCCGATGATGTATTAGAAATTCCTAAAATGCAACTAAGAATAATAAGCAATATTTCACTTTTAGTTTTTCAATGAAAATCCTAGCTACTATAGGGAAAGAACAATCAATTTGAGAGCAAACAAATCAAAGAGCACAAACTAAAATGAAGCTTTCCTAATTGTTCCTTTAGCAAATCACACAATCCGCTACATGCAAATGCAGGTTTTTATTTTTAGTTCCTTTAATGTTATGAATGCAGAAAAGAAACTAAATGCACTAAATCAACAAAAAAAAATGCCTTTTACATTTTAGAAATGAGGAATATAAACAACAATTTCTCTTTTGAAGGAAAAATGAGGAATTTAACAAAAATTTCTCCTATCAGGAAACGAAGAATTTACGACAATTTCCTTTTCAAAAGAAAATGGATCTAATGCTACAATGAAAATACTTTGAAATTACTTTGTCAATGATAAAGAAAAACACTTTAAACAAACATTTAACAAACTATTCTTTCAAATGAGGAAGAGGTAGATAAGTTCACTGGCCAATATGAGGCTCAGGCTTTTCAAAACAAAGCAGAGAACAAATTGAAACAAAATGCAATGACAAATTCAATGGAATTTGGATGGTTTCAGGAGGCAACACAGTCTCTAAAGAGAGACAGCGCTTTGTAATGAAGGCCTGAAAGGGAGACAGTGCTATGAAAAGCACTATGTCCTATCCAACAGTGCGTTGGGCGCAGTGTACAATGAAAAACACAATTGTTTAACACACTTCTAATGCAAATTTGGATTTCAAAAAACCTAATATTTCTGAGTAAAAGCTACTGGGTGAATAAACAGATAAAATCAAAGGCAAATACACCTAGGATGAAGGGTAAATTCCCCAGCGGAGTCGCCAATTTGTTATGCGGAATTATTAATTACGAACAAATCATTCTTCCCTAGATAGGTGCTTATCTAGAACAACAGATTAAAGAATTTGCGACTACTTTTCCTAACTGTAAATAGACACACAAAATATATCAAAGAACTTTCTTGGAGTCCAAGCGCTTCCTATTCTCCTTCTGTCGCTCTTTCTGTAGCTTCAAATCCAAGCTAGATTTCCGAATTTATTTCCTACAAATATGAACACTAAACAACAAAAGATAGCAATAATACAGATGTCTATTCAAGTTATTTAGTTAAATCAATGAAACATAAACCATATGCATCATATAAGAATTCATAATATGGAACACATGAGTTTATATAGATACATATGTGGAAAAGTAAGCAACAATATTTATTAATGGAAAGAAGGGGGGGTTACAACCCAGTGATTGATTTGAAATGACAATCTCCAGCAGCATCCAAGCCTCATCAAAATGCAGATCTCTCCAGAAGCATGCTACACAAATAAAGTCAATTGAAATTCCACCAGCATTTCTCTACTCAAATTCTTCCTTCTAAAAAACTAAGACCTGTGCTCAATTTATAGAGAAGCTGAAGGTAGTTTAAAAATCAATGACTTTGCAATAATAGGCAAGACATGTTCCCAATATTGTAGATGTCAAATGGACACATGGATTCAAAATTTGACACATGTGAACTCTTCTAGAAGGCATTGTCCAAGTGGAGATTCCGGAACAATGAGAATTTCACTCCCAATGTGACCAATGCACCTATGAGTGTCGGGAAGTGCTTTGCATAGCATCCTTGAATGGGGCTACCTGCATATGCAACGCACTTAGTCCCTTTAGAGGCAGTGTTGATGATATGTCATATGATATATTATAAACTTCAAATCTTGGAAACCTTTGCAGATGAAAGTCATGAATGATTTGTCTTGTTCTTTGTCTTAGGGCACGTAACAACTGAAATGATAGGGGATGATAGACCCTATTCATCAGTCCCGGAGATGATGTCCAGATAACCAGGTCTTTGGGAATGATGCCCAAATTTACCTATAACAATCGTGGGAGCTAAACATAATATAATATTAACATTCCTCATTATGAGCAGCTATTTTTTGTTCATGGGAATATGAAATTTACAGTTCTATTTTTTTTGGGGAGGGTTATGATATTGGTGGCGGGGGTGGGGGCGGTGATATTGGTCTAGCCTTTGTGACTATAGAGATAATTTTTATTATAGTTGTATGTATGTTGGAAAACATACTACTACTGGAAATGTACAATGAATGTGATTCTTAAAGTTATAAAAATTAGCTAGATCAATACAAAAGAAAATATTAAACTGGTTTCTGCCTTGCATAGGTAAGATTATAAGTTTTTCTCAGAAGATTCAAGAAGCCCAATTGTGTTAGGTTTTTTTCATGAGGCCTTTTATATTCTGCAGTGATGTCTTTGGTTCCATCCCCAGACTTGACTTGTTCTGTTGTCATTTATTCCATGAAGGTGTTATGAAATTCAGTCACAACATCCCGTTCAGTTTCTAACATCCTAAAACTGACATAAAGGTTTGATGAAATACTTGGATACCAATTTATAAGAGCTTCAAGAATAATTTCATCTTCAAGAATAATTTAATTCTTAAGCGAAATTCATGAAAGAGCATATGAACCATAAACTACCCATCCCATTCAAAGACATTGGTCCAAATGAAGAGATGGATATCTTCAAATTTGTTTGTTAAGTCCTTCCATTCATAATGTGGTTCATTATATTCCATCTCTTGGTCTTATTTAATTTTTTGATTAAGATTATTATAGAATTTTATACAGGTGTAAATGATTTTTTTTCTTATGTAACACAATACCTCACCCTCCAACATGTAGGAAAGGGTAAGATATTCCATAGGGCACAAGGTTGTACAACAATAGGGCTCAAATTCATGAGCTAAACATGTACTTGTGGTAATCGAACCTGGGTGGGGAAGATGGCGGTCATTCCTCCCAACCAATTGTGATAAATCCAATTGAAATACAAGTGTATATGATACTAACACTAATATCTGGGGAGATTAATAAATGTAGCAATGTTGTATAGGAGCCTGAAATAGATTATACATAAATCCAACATACAAGTACCACTCTATCAATTTATTTACTCTCATTATACCATTATATTACACCTAACTCCTAGCCACAATATTTAATAATACATTGGTAACATGTTACCAAATTATAAAGTGATAGTATTACAAAAATGTTTATTGTTGTTTATGATGGGAACTGTATATGGATTCACCTTTATTGATCAAGTCAAATATTTAACCAACTGTGATGCTTGCTGCTTCTCTAGGTGGGTAACCTGAATACATCTTCATCACATAATTTTCATTAATTTTTAAATGCTACAATTCTTCCATTTATTCTAATATATGCATCCCTTGGGCTATGCACTTTGGAACTCATAAAATGACCATATTACATCAATATTTATTTTGTCAATTATTAACAGCTTGAAGTCCACAAATAACCACTATCTGTGCATTAAAGCTACAATTAAAGTCTTATTACTCAAACCCATGGAATAAGGCACAACTGATTTATTTGTTTTTATTCTTTGTTGATTTCTAATTTTCTCCAACTCTTGCAATTCCACAGTTTCCCTTAGAGATGTCATCAAATATAAAAGTGGTATAATTTGCTAAAACATTATGTCAAGGGTATTATTATTACAACATCACTCAATGGCTACCTTTAATTACTAAATATATTGTTATAAATGTGAGTACCACTAGTTTTCTCACTTTTCTTGAGCATAATTGTTTGTAATAGGCAGTTACACACAGAAACACATATAGGAAAGTTTATTTTTTCCCCAAGACCTTTAATACATACAAAAATGAAAGTAGTCTTGCTATGATCTTATGATTCTAATCCCTTGAGCTGATCATTGTCCTAACTTCTCTGATTTGGACTATATGCTTTTAAATATGCAGGTGTTGATCCCAAATCTATAGTATGTGAATTATTTAAGGCTGTGCAATGTGGCAACGGTTTTAAGTGAAAATTCTCCGATGACTTGAATGTATGGAGAAAGGGTGAAAATATTGACATATATAGTGATAAGAGAGATGAAGGTGTGCTTTATCATGCCTACTTATTGTGATATTTCTTTATTTGTTGTTTATTGGAAGATTTGTATGGTTTAGTGAGAAATGTTGTTTCCCTGATGTTGATCAACAGAATGTTAGGTATAATGGCTGAAGACCATTGGTTGCTTCTATTCAGTTGAGTAATCTCTTGTTTTTTGTGAATTCCTTAATTGGACTCCAAGGAACATGGGATTCATTTTGACCTTTATCTTCATGTTAATAAAAATTATGCTTTTATTATATCTTTGTGGTTATTGGCTACCACAGGAGAGAAATTATTCATTTTAGTTGAGTGGCATAGGCTCTCGAGTCTTGTGTAATCTTCTCAGTATCGATAGTTTTGATTAACAATTTATCCCCTACATCTGCCTATGGGTTTCATTTAGGAAATTAGATGTTTACCACCTGTATGAAATAACTTGATTATGTGTGCATGATCCTAGACCTTTGTGTGGGTGCCATTTATTGAACTCGATGGATTGAACCCATATTGAGAAAATTATATAATTTTGTAAGTTAACAACTGAATTGTAATTTAATTGAGTTCTTAATGGTTAGGCTTTTATGTGATGACATTTTCTCCATTTTATTGCAATTAGAAACTATGGATGATTGGGGCCCAGAGACAGTTGAAAAGGTTGTAGAATCCAAGAAAAATGAATATAACCAAAACAAGGCAATAGATATTGTATGTAACTTTTTTACTATTTATTTCCTCTATATGTATCATTGTGCCATGATTTAGAGCCAATACTGATGTATGGAAAATATATTTCACTGATTTTTGGAATTGTTCTCATGTACTTGTACAGAGACGACAAACAAAAACATTGACTCCCATTAATGGTGACTTGTTTTATCAATGGAAGAAGAAAAAGACAGACCAGAAGGAAGCTAAGCTTGCTGCCAAGAGAATTGAAAGAGCGAAAAATGATTATATGAGGTAAGGTTTTTGAAAGATTTATTTATATTTTTCTAGCTAACAACTCTTTAAGCATGCTTGATGACTAATCAAACTATTAATGTAGGTAGTGGGCATGATTTATTCCTTTCGGATGCAAGATTTTTTGTTGATGATGTCGAGGCTTACGAAAAGTACAATAGGGAGGATGAAGAAGATCGGGCCAAGGAGGTTAGTTTCCTATAAATTGAACTCGAGGGTCTTGCAATAAACCCCAAATTATATAGTTAAGAAAAGTTAGATGTTAGTTCTCTATCTCAGATGTTTACAATTCCCAGGAAATATGGGCATTGGTATGTTTTGTGATTTTTACCTACATGAATTGCACTCTTTTGATTTATTAATACAATTAGGTCCTTGAATGTATCAAAAGAGTAATGAAGAAGAAATGATACCATCCAAAATTAAAGAAATGTGGTCAATCTGATTATCTTTTATTAGAAAAAAATTATAGCACAAGGGAGTTCTCAATGATTTTCCAAAGTCTAAGAAGTAACACAAATGATGCTAGTTATTGTATTGCTACCACTATATCCAAACAAAAGGTAAAAGCTGTAAGAAATCAAGGCACATATTATAAACAACAATAGTTTCCAATGATATGTTGAATATGCATGTATTTAATGTTCTATTTTAAAGGTGTTTTGATTGCTCTGCAGCATAATCCTATTATTCTGCTCAACAACCCTGATTAACAAGGAAATTGGAGAGAAAAGATACCAAATTTATGCCAACAAGTTTAAGCACTCTAGGGCAACCTTATCATGTATAAACGAAAGTCACATTACAATGGCTATAATTCTAGCAGTAAATTTTCCCTATATTCAAGATTAATGTTTAATCATTTAAAAATTTCAGCCTTAACTTATGTCAAATCAACAAGACGTAGTAGTCTCAAAAATTACCAAACAATGAAGAAATAGATAGTTGAAAATAAAATCTGCAATATGACGATTTTGAAGAACTAAAAACTTCACACACACACAAAGATGAAGTTCATGTACATGCCATAGCTTCATCCCAAGTCTAGCACAATCCTTTAGCTCTCCAAATCCGTTTATATATTTAAAAATGCATTTCAAACAATGAAAGTAGCCATTCACCAAATGTTGTATCATCAAATTCCAGCAAAAAGGAAAATATACACAATCGTTAAATTCGTTGTACCAAAATTTCAATACCTTTTAAGGTAAATTTTATTAAGAGAGTTAATTTGTGACTTATAGACAAAAATTTGATATTGTCTGGATTGATGGAGTTAGGTATGTTTGAGAAATATTTCAATATTAATTCATTTTGTGACAGATTTGGGGAGGTTCGTACCTCACCCCTTATGATTGATCCTTGAATTAGTTAGTTGGTTATAGGAGTGAAGTGTTGTTGCTAGGAGCTCTGTTATTTTCTAGTCATTTAGTGTTGTTGCTAGGAGGTAAGTGTAGTTTCTAGTTCTAGTTCCTGGTCTAGTGTGAGGAGTAATCTAATAAGATACATATGTGATTAAATAGTATTAATTGCTGGGTTTCATAGTCTATTTTTTATAAATAAGAGTAACATTTTATGAAACAATAAGAATACTAATATTACTAGTAGAGTTGAATGGGTCCTAAGTGAAGTCTAAGCTATTTATACTTTCTAATCCTACTATCTATTCCTAATACTAAGATTCCTCTAAGCACTTGTAATTGTTGCTAAGTAATTCCTAGGGTCAAAAATAGAATTCAACTTGGCTAAGTACCCTTTGTTGTATGAGGGGTTGGTTTCTGTTTAATATGTACTTGTTGTTAGGAGTTTTCTGAGGAGATTTCTGAGGATCCTCTAAGGAGATTTCTGAGTTAGGAGTTTCATAACTAGTAGCAGCATCTGGTTCAAGACCAAAGTTGAAGTAAAGGTGTAGTAAGCTGCACTTGCTAGTAATTTCTGGGAATTCTTGGTAATGTGAAGAGAGAGAAGCTATGGTATAAAGCCTGTTCTAAGGGATAAGAGTATACAAAATATAAGTTACAATATAGGAAGAAAAGTTTGACCTTTTTAATATAAAATAACCTAGCTTGGTTGCATATATATATATATATATATATATATATATATATATATATATATATATATTATCCTTATACTTTCTTGTGGGGTTATTGGGGTTGAGGTTCTATCTGGTGTAATGGAGGGGTGTTATTGTGTCTGATTATGATTCCTTAAAGCTATGGTTACTGGCTAAAGTGGGTTTTTGGGTATAGGGCTAGTCATTGTATATGATTTTATTTTCTAGCTATATGATGGGTAAAATAAATATATGGCTATGTTGTTTGTTTTGTTGCGTCCTGGTTTATCCATGAAAAAGTCTTTATAATTGGGTTGTACTAATTCTTGTGGATAGATGTGTCATTCGACCTAACCTAATAAGAATTTATTTGTCTTTGGGGAGGTTCGTACCTCACCCCTTTTCTGGTTGTTTTTTCTTTTAGGGGGCTTTGTTAATGAGGAATAATATATGTGTTTATTAGGCATGGTGTCTATTGTTCCTTGCTCTTCCTTCTTATCCGATTAAGAGCTTGAAGTGATATAAATAAATGTAATTCCTTTATTCTAAAAGGGTTTCCTGACCTTAAGAAAATGCCTTGAAGGGATGTCTTGGAAGAGGGAACTATACCTATGGGCCATCCACCTATGTATATGGGTATAAAATGATCCTGAAATTTTGGTACAATGAAATTAAGGATATACGAAGTTAAGGACCTTAGCAAAAGGAACATTTTGGAGATCCCTCGATGTTTTTTTTCAATATTCTTTTGTTGCCACTAGATCTATGATTATCCAAATTCATAGTATGGAATAGGATCAAAGAATTGCCTCCCTGTTATCATTAAGATTCCCACACTCAGGCCAATGGCTTGGTCAATTATATGGTATGTAATCTTGTTAAGTTATCTTAGCACATGGAAGGCATGAAACTCATGTAACATTTGAATCAAATACATTATACTTTTTAATAACAAGTTAATATTATACCCTTGTGGAGAAGACTTCAAATTGACTTGCTTGATATTGTTTAAGGAATCTTTGATCACCATTAACTTTTCAGTCGAATATTTCTAATTTAGATGCAACCCTTTTGATGGGGCATACATATCCACTTTATTGTCAGTGGCTGCTCCCAAACTCAAACTATAGTTGTATTATAATTGTCCCTTGGGTCAAACAAGACTCCTAATCTATCTTTGACTAGTGGTGCATGCCTCTTAGATTAGCTGGTAATGTGGCATGCCTTATTTAAGGTTAGATGGCATCCATGAATGCATGTGCCATCATCCTTTATAACTCAGGAGTGATGCACCTCCCTTTGAGAACTATGATATGCCTCACTAGCTTCTATCTGCTGGATACAATACAATGATGTTGAAGAGGTTCCTAGATCTACTACATTTTTTTAACAAAACAAGAATATATATATAGTAAAATTTGCGCTAAAGCTCATTATAGGGCATACATATCCACTTTATTGTTAGTGGCTACTCCCAAACTCAAACTATAGTTGTATTATAACTGTCCCCTAGGTCAAACAAGACTCCTAATCTATCTTTGACTAGTGGCGCATGCCTCTTAGATTAGATGGTATTGTCGCGTGCCTTATTTAAGGTTAGATGGCATCCATGCATGCATGTGCCATCATCCTTTATAACTCAGGAGTGACACACCTCCCTTTTGAGAACTATGATATGCCTCACTAGCTTCTATCTGTTGGATACAATACAATGATGTTGAAGAGGTTCCTAGATCTACTACATTTTTTTAACAAAACAAGAATATATATATAGTAAAAGTTGCGCTAAAGCTCATTAAAGGAATGAGAATCTAATCACCATCCTTTTTCTACAATACAAAATGGCCCCAAGGGTCTAAAAAAACTTGAAACCTTGTCTTTGAGACCAGATTGCTATTACATTTTTACATATTACTATAATTATATATTATGTATAAAGTTCCTAAACTAAATATTGATTTAGCAGGCATATAAAAAAAATGGAGAGAAAAAATTGTCCTCCACCAATTTCACATGAGAACTCAGTTTCCCATGATCACCACATCTTATATGGTGAAAAATCTGTTGAGGTATGGGACCACTGCTCAAGGAGACAACACATAATTGGAAGAAGATATCTGGACCACTTTAGAATGTAGATCCATTTTCTGAACACCCATAGGGAAGCTCTACCTGGGTTTGAGTTCCTGGATTTATTCATTGAGCTGGTGAATCAATTGTCTATGGTCAGTGATTATCTACATCATAGAATTGAATTGCACAGTCAATACCTCTTCCCAGGACCTGAGGTCTTCCATTTTATTTTATTGGCTGAACTCAATAGACTTTCCGCCTTGGACTGAGGTGGTCTTGGAATGCGGAACATAATGGACCAAAAGAGATCAAGACAAGTATAATCACAATGATTTTGTGACAGAAATCGGAATATACTAAAGAGAAAGAAGGAAGCCTCTACCAAAACTACCACCACATCTAAAAATGAACACAATAGCGACCAAACATCCTTGAAAAGAATACATATCAAACCTCTTCCCAAATTCAAGAGAGCTGAACTTAATAACCTGAAGGGGTCTGTGTGCAGGAAGGACTTCCAGGGACAACTCACCCGCATCATCCCACCTTTAATCTTCACCAAATGGACCTCTCCACATCCAGATACCCTACTCCATGATTTCCACTACCTTCCCAGAAATGAAGCACACCAGGTGAAATTAATTACTAGCACTCACACCAGAAGTAAATGAAAACCAAAGGATATTTGAAGTTAAGGACCTTAGCAAAAGGAAAATTTTGGAGATCCTTCGACATTTTTTTTTTAATATTTTTTTTTTTTTTTCCGTCAACCTTTATCACCTCTGCAACCTACATTGTCTCTTTAGGCAGGCTCTTTCTAAGGCTTCGAGAGGGCCTCCCCTGCAGATTTCTAGGCCTTAAGTGATATGGAGCAAGGTGATATCATAAGTAACCCCTGTGACAGAAATGTTTTTCAAAAGAAAAAGGGAAATAATGTTGATGGAAGGATGTGAAGACCAGTGAAAATATTGAAGGTGGTAGGGGTGGGGTTGCGTTCACAACCCCCTCTTTGTCAGCTCTTCCTTTAGGAATAGATGGGTTAAAATATTCCACTCAATGATACAAAATGACATGCAAGGAATTTGGATTCACTAGAACCTATTCATTCGAGATGCCCCAACCACTATACAAATAGTGCCACCAATATCCCATGCTAAGGTTGAAGATTTCCCCTAGAATTCTTTTCCAGCACAATAGTATTGTCTTTTTAATGGAAACTAAGCCCGAAATGGAAACCCTAGAGACTTGACCTCCCCTTTCAAGAGATCATATGTCTCTCAAATGGATCCGTAGACAATTTTTGTGATAACGAAACTATACCTCCAAAATTATTCCTCTATCTCTAGTAGGAGGAACTTGCATTCGAAGAATTGTATATCCATGTATTTAAAGCATTAAAGGTTCTGCATATCCTCGAAAGAAAGGATTCCCCTCACTGCGTGTACCATTTTAAAAGAAAATTGGTCCAAAATAAAAAATGGCTTGCAATGTTTCTTCCAACTTCTTTCAGACCCTATTTGACCACATGAAATTCAGGTTCATGAACACCACTCATTCTTGCCATTTATTGTAAAGGCTAGTAGCTACAGTACATGTGCTGATAGGAAGGAGACTATAGAAAAGTTAAAGCTTTGAATTGTAAGAAGTTCCGGTCAAATATTGGAACATTTCAATGTAACTTGTAAGTCCAGAAATATTTGCATCTATAGACCATTCAAAAGAGTTATGAATATTGAGAAAATGCATTCTTGCATCATGTGATATCAGAAAATCATAATGTGCCTCGACATTCAAAGCCAGGGTGATCTTCTAGACACATCCTTCAGATAGAAATTCATCTATAAAATAAAGAAAGGGGCTTGTCAATGTGTTGTAATTAAGGACAAATATCCTTTTTATATGAAAGTTATAATCCATGTTTTGTAAGACTTCGAAAATTCTCAAACAGAAATATCCATTCAATACTAGATTTTGAATTGACCGGAGTGTAAGAAAAGTGTTATTCCTGCTATGAGTCTCATTTATCTTGAAATTATCACTTTCAAAGGCTTTAAAAAAAATCTTTTATCATCAAAACTTCCTTTAAGATGTATATTCAAATCAACATTATTTTCCCCAAATAACACTGCTGGAAGTGTTTGCAGCAGACCCAATTATACATAATCCAGAGTCTGGATGTCCAATAGATGTCAGAAGAACCTCACATGTAGTTAACTCATCAGTTCCAAGTAGCTCAAAAAATGCAGGATCAGTTGTTGGATACTCCCTCTTAAAAATTCACAATACCCTCTAACTCAATAAAATTTAAACCTATAGAAAATATGATTGATCTTTCGCTTCGACATTTTTTTTTTTCAATATCCTTTTTTTGTCGTCGGTATTCCGATGCTCCTATATCATCGGACTAGAAACGCTTTGCATCCTTTTGTTTCTGTTGGTATTCTGATGCTTTTGTATTGTCGGACTAGCAATACTTTTCATCCTTTTGTTGTCGTCAGTATTCTGACATTCCTGTATCTTTGAACTAGCAATGCTTCTCCCTCATCAGAAGTACGATGCTTAGAAGTGTCAGTTGGGGTGTTATTTATCGTTGGAATTACGATGCTTATAAATGTCAGTTGTGGTGTTGTTAAGCGTCGGAAGAGAGATGAAGTTCAAACCGTTGGTAGAGTGAAAAATGTTGAACCATCGGAATAGCAACGATGTTTTCAACGTTGGAAGAGAAACGAAGTGTTAAACCTCGAAAGACTGATGACCACTTTGAAATGTCAAAATTGCAACACTGCCAAAAAATGTCAGAATTATTGTCGCTCTACCGACATTTAACTCAAGTGTCAAAATTGCGATGCGATTAGAAATGATGTTTTTCCCCACCTCAAAATGTTGCTCTTGGGATGCCTATGTGTCACAAAAGAGACATTTTTGCTGTCAGAAATTGGGCCAAATGTGCTAGTGAGGTAATCTTCCCTTGGACCTTGCAACATCTTGAATAAATTATCTACTAATTCGTATGAACTTGAATTTCCACCTAGAGATGGAATTTCACCAATATTTAATGTAGCACAATTGTACAAATATGAACCGAAGACAAAACAACCAACAAGGGATGATCAAAAGAAACAACCAGTACAATGGGAAAAGCAATTACCAACAGCTGAACCTTTACAGCCTAGAAAGATCTTATACAAGAGGTTGATAAAGAAGGCCGGGGACAAAAATGATTTTGATTACTTGGTAAAATGGAAAAACCTTCCAGTTTCAGAAGCAACTTTGTAACAACCCCGGTAAAAAAAAATGTAATAAATTTAATAAAGGAAAAACTTAGACCAAGGTCATAGGACACGTATTCCAAGTTGAATTTTGAGAAAAAAAATAGTGATGGGGATTACTTGTGATTAATAAATGGTTATAGAAATTGGTAATGGTAAAGTGGCATTAATTGACATTTATTTATGAAAATAATGGAAAATAGGAGAAAAGGAAGGTGAAAGGTCACAAAATTGCATGCGAGGAAAATTAAAGGAAAAATAGAGGAAAATGAAGAAAATAGAGGCCTGGATGATAAAAAGGATGGAGGATTAGTTCATAGATTTTTTTCAATTTTAGCTTGGAGCTCTTTTCTATTCTCTCTCTCTCTCTCACTCTTGCACACTTAGAGTTTTTTTGGAGCACTATTGGAGCATTGTGTCATCCTTTGGATTCATAGAAACAAGCTAGGCTAAGGGAAAGAAGGAAATCCCAAGGGGACATAGAATCAACGACTACAATTGTATTTAATTGTAGGTTCTAAGTTGAATGTATGATTTCCTTGCTAATTTTTGCATGCATGGTGTATGCTTGTGGTTATTTGGTTATGATCTGTCATTGGAACGAAGGATTGCCTAGATTGATAATGGTTTTTCCTAGCCTTGTAATTTCCTAGATAGCCATGGTGTTGTGGGTCTTCCCATTTTTTTCTAGTTGGTGCTCATTTTCCTTATGGCTATGGGTTGAGTTATTAGTTCCTAGAGCCTTGGTTGGACAAACATTTTTGAAGCCTTGGAATAAATTGGGTTGAGTTACTAGTCCTAGAAGCCTTGGTTGGACAAATGATCCAGATCTCTTGGTGGGTTGAGTTACTAGTCCTAGATATGGGTTGGAAAAAACTCTATGGAGCCCTGGATAACTTGGGTATAGACCGATCTGGTGATCATTAGTGATTTACAACTATGGGTGGAATCATTGGTTGAGGGTTGAGGTGGTTTGGCCTCTAGAAGCCCTGATTTGTTATTTCTTGGTTTATTCAATGAGATTCCAGATTCATGTTTGGAATATGGCAGGAGGGTGATTGGCTTGAAGGGAGATTTGGTTCAGATCAATCTATGGTCGGGTGGTACGTAGAAGTCCTTGACTTGGTTGGATTTTCATATGTTAATAAAAGTTAATTTCCTTTTGTATTTCATGAGTATTTATACTTGTTATTATGTGGCTTTGATGGGTTTTCTATCATTGTTATTATTTTGGTTATATGCTAGTTATAAAAATGGTTTCATGACAAATTTTAGTTATGGATCTTACCATGTTTTGATTGGTAAATGAATGGCTATTGAATGCATGACCTAATAGATGTTATTGCAGCTATTGTGAGAGGGCATCAGAATTTCTTGATCATTTTCAGATAAGTATGAGATACCTACGTTTATATATGCATTTATGACCCATAGATTACATGTTCACAATGTGTTTGACAAAATGCCTTTCATGGTTAGGCCTGGTTAGGTCAAGTTATTTACTAATTTTGCATTAATGGCTTTGTCCTTATGTCCTTGATCATTCTAGAAATTTATGCCAAGTTAAGGGGTAGAGGTCTAGATCCTAGCCCTGAAAAAGTGGCTCAGATCTCGGGTTCGTTTACACATAACTAGCTAATCTAGACTACAGTCAATGGGATATTGAGTCATGAGAGCAACTCGAGGATTACAGGCATTGGCTTTCCTTGCTATGCAAGCGAAGAAGAGTCTAGGTCAGTGAAAAAATAAGTTAACTCAGGGTTTGAAAACCTGGAGTGGTTGTTTGGCTTACAGGGGTCTTGTAGCTCTTGAAGAAGGCCAGTAAGGTTCTAGTCTATCGATTACACTTCCTTATTTATACCTAGGAGGTTGAGTCACGTCATAGTAGCTCATATTCTCATATTTACCCTGGTAGGCTGGTGAATTTGGGTATATATGGGAGGGGTGGTTACTGAGTGGCATCCGAGCGAGTTTCCATTCTCCTTGGGTGATATATGATACCACATAGTGGTATCAAATCTTCCAGGTTCAAAGCTTGGGATGGATCAGAAGAATGTGTTTGTTATGCATACATGTTTGTTGTATATGTTCTTGTCATGTATTCATGGTATCAGTCATTGTTGCAGTTGTGTCATGTTATGAATCTAGCTCCAAAAATAGAAGAAAAGAGAGATCAATGCCTTAGAATTCATCCACTTCGAGGGGGCAACCTAATTTACATTACATAAATGAAAAATTCTTGGATGATACAAATGACAAAACCTCCTTCTATATATAGGAGTCCATGGGGTCAAAATATAATCCTAGTCAACCTAACAATAATAATCTAAGGGCACAATAATAACAATATGGGGGTTACAAGGGTACAACAATAACAATAAGGGAGTTACACTAACAACAATAAGGGACTAAACTAGTAATCTAGGGACCTAACATGCTCCTTTCCTTCAAAAAAATGTTGTCCTCAACACTTGAGTAGCTCTGGATGCTTCTGCATAAAATTCTCATCCTCCCATGTGGAATCTTCAGCGGGTAAGTTCTTCCACTTGATGCGATACTCTGAAATTGATCGATTTCGTAGCTATCGAGTTCTTGTTTCTGTGACTGCTTCAGGTTCCACTATGATTTTCACTCCTGGAAGTTAAAACTGGAATTTTTTCACCTATAACCTTCTTTTAGCATGAAACATGGAAAAATGGATGCACTCGTGAAGAAGCAAGAAGCTCCAATTTGTATTCCATAGTACCAATATTTTGAAACACCTCGTAAGCACCATAGTACTTTGGTGATAATTTACTATCCTTATTAGCTTGCTTGAGGGACATTTCTTTGTATGGTTGTAGCCGTAAAACTACCCAGGCTCCTACATCAACACTTCTATCGCTGCAATGTCGATCTACCTATGGTTTCATTCGATTTTGTGCCAAATTTAGGTTATCCTTTAAGATTTGGAGACTTGTTGTTGACTGCTTCAGGTTCCACTATGATTTTCACTCCTGGAAATATTGTTAAAACTGGAATTTTTTCACCTATAACCTTCTTTTAGCATGAAACATGGAAAAATGGATGCACTCGTGAAGAAGCAAGAAGCTCCAATTTGTATGCCATAGTACCAATATTTTGAAACACCTTGTAAGCACCATAGTACTTTGGTGATAATTTACTATCCTTATTAGCTTGCTTGAGGGACATTTCTTTGTATGGTTGTAGCCGTAAAAATACCCAGGCTCCTACATCAACACTTCTATCGCTGCAATGTCGATCTACCTATGGTTTCATTCGATTTTGTGCCAAATTTAGGTTATCCTTTAAGATTTGGAGACTTGTTGTTGATGCTTGATGTGATCTTCCACTGCTTGAACCTTACAATTTTCTCTTAAAGATGATGTGATGGAGAATGGATCATATCCATAAAGTGCCATAAATGGGGTCATTTTTGCTGCACTATGGAAGGAAGTTTTATACCACCATTCAACGAGAGGTAACCACTTGGCCCATTGTGTTTGTTTGTAAGATACAAAAAAATTAAGATATCCTTCCAAACATTTGTCGACTATCTCAGTTTGACCATCGGATTGAGGATGATAAGATGAGCTATGGACTAGTTGAGTACCCAAACAAGAAAATAATTCCATCCAAAAATTTCCAGTAAAATGGGGATCTCTGTCGCTTACAATAATATTTTGGTTTCCATGTATCTTTTGAATTGTTTCCATAAATATAGTAGCAACTGTACTTGCTTTAAGTGGATGAGATAATGCAAAAAAGTGTGCATACTTGGTAAGTCTATCAACTACCACCATGATGACACTCTTTCCTTCGGACTAAGGTAAAAATGTGATAAAATCCATTGAAATCTCCTCCCAACATTGACTTGGAATGGATAAAGGTTGTAGAAGAGCTGGGATCTTAATTTCCTCAACTTTATTTTGATGGAAAATCAAACATTCCGCCAAAAAATTATGAATATCAGATTTAAGGCCATCCCAAAAAAATATTTCTTCACCTTGTGGTAAGTTTAAAAAAATCTTGAGTGTCCTCCTAAAGGAGAAGTGTGCAATTCCAAAAGAATTTTTTGTTTTAGTTGGGAATTCTTACAAAGATATAAGTGATATTTGTACCATAAGGAATTATTTTTCCAACTGAATGTATCAGATGTACTAGGATCTTGCTTCAAATTTTGAATGAGTTTCCACACTTCTTCTTCCTTCTTCCATTCATCCCTTGCTTCAATTATCCAATCTGGTTGGATAATATAAATGGCACAATGAAATGCATCCACCTCTTCATCCTTTCTTGAGAGTGCATGTGCCACAACATTTAGCTTCCATTTTTTGTAGATGATTTCAAAGTCATAAACTAACATCTTTGTGACCCATTTTTGTTGCTCTTCTAAATATAGTCTTTGTTCCAAAAAGTGCTTAAGAATATCATGATCAGTTTTTACCTTGAAGTGTCTTCCCATTAGGTAAGTTCACCATTTTTTTTAGTGCATGTAGTATTGCCAACATTTCCTTCTCATAAATAGCTTTCTATAAATACTTTCCTTTGATTGGACAACTTGCAAAAACAATTGGTCTTCCTTCTCGCATTAAAAAAACACCAATTCCATTTCCCGAGGCATCAAATTCCATAATAAAGGTTTGTGTGAGGTATGGTGTAGCTAAGACCGGTGCCACATTACCTCTTTAATATGTTCAAAGGCTTTAGTTGCTTCAAGAGTCCATGAAAATGCATTTTTCTTCAATAATGTTGTTAGAGGTGCTACTATTCTCCCATAATTATTAAGAAAATTGTGATAATACCCTGTTAACCCAAGAAATCCTCGCAACTGCTTTATGGTTGTGGGGAATTTCCATTCCTTAATGGATTTAATTTTGTTAGGGTCTACCTTAACACCCTTGTGAGATACAATATGACCCAGATATTCCACATCTTGTAATCCAAAAAAACACTTGGAGGTTTTTGCATATAATTGTTTCTCCTCCAATAGTTTGATCACCCTATCAACATGTTGAACATGCTCCTTCCAAGACCTGTTGTAGATTAGTATATCATAAAAAAATACTAACAAAAATTTTCTAAGGTTTTGAAAATGGAATTCATCAACCCTAGAAATGTAGAAGGCTCATTGGTAAGGCCAAAAGGCATGACCAAAAACTCATAATGACCCTCATGAGTTCGAAATGTTGTTTTCTAAATATCTTCAGTCTTCATTCTAATTTGATGATATCCTGAATGAAGATCCAACTTGGTAAAATAAATTGCTACATGTAATTCATCCAGTAATTCATCAATCACAGGAATGTGAAATTTATCTTTAATAGTGAGATTATTGAGCTCCTTATAATCTGGACACATGTGCCATGATCCATCCTTCTTGTGCATCAACACTACTAGAGCAGACAAATAACTTTGACTAGGTTGAATTATACCAGCCTCTAACATTTCTGCAATCATACATTCAATTTCGCTCTTTTGGACATAAGGATATATGTAAGGCATGATGTTTGGAGGGAAAATTCATAGAATCAAATGAATAGCATAATAATGATCATGAATAGGTGGGAGTCCTTTGGGAGTTTCAAACACCTTCAGTTTCCTGGGTTCCCTGCAATACCACGTAATTTGACTTCCTTTCCTTCCAGAAAAAAAAATTCAAGAAAAGTTCTTGAAAATTAAAATTTATCGTCCCCAAATATTGTAACCATTGTACTCCTAGTACAACATCAACACCTCCCATTGGAATGGAAAGCATTGGAATATTCAATACATATTCCCCCATGGTTAGCTTGATTTTATGGCATTTTCCAGAGAAATTTATAGTTCTTCCATTTTCAAAAATCACTTGACATTGTGGTGCTGGGTATAGGGAGCAATTCAATTCCTTTGCTACCTTACAATGAATAAAATTATGGGTACTACCCGAATCAATAAACACTATTACCTTTTTCTTCTTGATATGTCCTTCAATGTTGAGAGTTTCAGGAGTGGTAATGCCCACCAATGCATTACAAAATATGGTCAGACACATTTCTTCTTTCTCTTGGTTTGGTTCCTGGTGTATATCTTCTTCTTTTGAAGTTTCTTGTTCATTTTATTCCTCCTCTTCACAATCTATGTAAAATAATTTCTTCTCAGCACACTTATGACCTTTAGTGTATTTCATATCACAATTGTACAAATTCTTTTACTCTTTTTTCTTCCAATTGTTGTGGTGTCAATCTTGTAGGTTGTGGAAGTATGGGAGTAGCAAAAATTCCATCTTTATATATGTGAGTGGCAGGCTTCCTTATCACCATAATTTTACATTCATTTTTTCTTTCCAACCTGTTATTGGCTAAATCTACCTCAGGCTGAAGGAAGGAAGAGTTCAGGGTAACATCAAACCATGCTTAATCTGGTAGCTAGCCCTACCAGATCGGGAGAGGGATCTCTCCTTGTCAATCTCAGCAAGAATAATCAATAAGGCTTTAGATGACTTAAAATAAAAGCTGATTTTAGGCTAGGTATATAAGTAAAAGAGTTTGATTTTGATTTTGGGGGTTTTTTTGGAGTCAAAAGGAAAGGCAGTTTTGGGTCCGGGGATGAGGCCTAGTTTTTGCAGAGTTATGAATGGGGCAAGGAAGGCAATTGTTTTGATGCTTTGGGTTGAGTGAATGGATAGTTTAGACCGGTGAGGAGCTGAAGAGGGAAAGAGGCTTTCAAGAATCCTCTTCAAACAGATGAAAACATGGAAAATTAAACAAAACTCAAGGTAGAGCAAAGCAATGTAATGAATTCCACCTTGATAACTTGTTTTTTTAATTTGAGAAGAAAGGAGAAGGAAAATTATACACATGAAACATCAGTAAACTTACAATCACAGAGAGAAACACACCCTCAAAACATAGAGCCACATGGATCCCAAAGAGTGCTACAAACCCTGGTCTATTCCTTTGCCAAAATTGCAGAGATGAAATGTACAATGAAGTGCCAAGCAATCCCAAGTGTCCAACCCTGAAAATGACTGAAGAATTACAAGATATAGACAAGCATAACTCATCCCCATGCCTCAAGGGGTCAAGCTCACCATTCTAGGAGCTGTTTCAACAAGATCTAAACTAAGAACTAGAAAATAGGCAATGAAACAACTTGCCTCTATAAGATAGGAAACTAATTCATTCAGTTACATTTCACTTTTTGGTGAATGAATCTACTTGGATGAGTAAAAATGTGCCAAAATTACATCAAAGTCATGAAATTACATCAAGTTACATCAAGAGTTTCACATTTGGAGATAAAAGTCAAACTGGCCAAAACTAGGCAAAAATATGAACTGCTGAGTGAAAATTAGGCCAAAATTCCCAATGCGCCGCGCCTAAAATCTCTATGCGTCGCGACACTTTGAGGCTGATTTTGAGGGCCTTCCCGAAGTCCAAATTGAGTGCAGGATAGCTCGTTGGAAATCTATGCCTGTATAGTTTCCAACCCAAGTGGAATTTATGAATTTGGTTTCCATTTTCCCCTCCAAAAATCAAATCTCCCAACACTGCTTCCTGTGTGTCCAAAAAGTGGCAAAAAAACCATTTTTAAGGTGTTTTTGACCCTTCAAGCAACCCAAAACTTGTCAAAATCCTTAGGTAATGGGTAGGCATGCATAAATTTTGATGAAAAATCTAGAAATGAAAATTTTTCCTCAAGAGGAGCTGCCAATTATAAGCGCGCGCCAAGTGGCGCGACGCGTTGGGCAGGAAAATTTGTTTTAAGGCCAAAAATTTCAAAATTGACAAAACGTTTCCCAAATTTCTTGAAATTTGGACTGAAGGTCCACCATCAAGTGATATGTTGAGCCAAAGAAGATTCAGCCAAAATTTGGAGACTATCATGCCTTTTGCAACGCTTTAGTGCCCTCCTTAGCTTTGCCTTCAGGATCTTGATTCGAGCCTTGCAAACATGATTTCGCGCCCAATAATGGTTCTTCATGTGCCTGAGCATGTTATTTTCCTTGTTGGCCTTCTCCAACAGCTTCTCAAGATGAATATTGACCCTCTCAAGCCAAGTCTCTCTATCAACCTCAATCTCCCGCTCAATGGATGTCATCTCGGTTTGGCTTCTTTGGGCAACTTGCCGGTTCTCACAGATGTTTTGCAACTCCATGATTATTTTCTGATCTTCCAACTGTTTGTTTCACTGATCTAGGCAATTTATGATCCATTGGGCTCTTTGCAACTTGACGGTCAATGTGTCTATCTCTGCCTTCTGTTCCTGAATAGTCTCTCTCAATTTTGAGCTTGGAGAACTCAAATCCTCATCAATCAGTATGAAACCTGTATCTTGATCTCCTGAAGGCCCCTCATCCTGCATATGCCTCTTACCTCTATCCTGTACTTGTAATTGTGCTACTGATGACGGAAATAAGACCCCTTCCACCCCAGGTGGAGATAGTACTCGCCGGGCTGCTGCAAATAATCCTCTAGTGCCTCTCTGATAAGTGATATACATCGTCACACTAGTAGTCTCTACCTCCTGACCTCCATACTGATGTGAAGGTTCACCTGCATCATGAACAACCTCCAAAGGAACCTGAGGAACTGTGAAGAAATCATGGGAAATGAAATCCTCCCATGAAATACCCTGCAATCCAAGCTGATGTACAACCACGATCTTAATGAGTGCATAGTGATAAATACTGTTGTACTGCTGCTCGGGAGTTTTCCTCTGCAAAAGAGTGGTCATTCTTTCGATATTCCGGCACATGAAATAAGGGATGTTCATCATCCTCACCCTGGTGAAATGCATCAATAACCTGATATAATAGGCACAGAGACGTGAAAACCGGCCCTCGCAACTGAAATATCTGATAATGAGTTTCATCAGAGGTGCATAGGACTCCTTTAGAAATCGAAATGGAAACACTCTGCTGAGTTGCCTCACAAAGCTAGGCCTGATATATGGTTCATAATGCACTTTGTCCACCTGCTATATTTTGTTCCACTGTTCACCCACATTTGGTATTCCAGTTGCTTGAGAGATAGTTTCCGGTGTCAAAGTGAAAGTTACACCAACAAGAGTTACCTGACCATCATGTAAATGCAATAGAAACAAACGAGCCAACTCCTGATGATAATGAATCCTAGCAATCATTTCACAAAACTGATAGCATGACTGCTCTCAAAAACATGCCATGGCAAGTGGACAAGCCTGCAATTCAGCCAATGAGGTGGGCTCTTCTCTCACATGTCTAACACTCTTATGAGGCCTTTTAGGTGCATGTAACTCAGTGGTGGAATCACTATCTCAGTCATATGAGGTATCAGTATCTGTCTCCATGATGTCCAAGGTCTATGCAAGGTGTATGTTGGCTTGTATGAGATGAAAATGAGAATTTGGGTACTTTTGTTTTAGTGAAAAATGTATGGTAGTGTGGGAGGGACTGTGGGGAAATAGGGCAGTCGGGACAATGAATTTTTCTCAAGTGGAATTTTCGTTTTGAAAACTTGTGATTTGACCAATTTAGGGACAAGGGACAACCACTTGATTTTTTGGGATAAACTTAGAATTTAGGGAAATTTTGCAAATGGGATATGGATAATGGGAATGAGATGGGTATGAGTGGCTTTAATGATGTAAGGTGATGGAGGATAGACTGTAGTGATGAGATAACAGTGATGGGAAATGGGAAAAATAAGGTGGGGAGGTGAAAATGTTTGGCACCAAAGCCAATTTTAAAACACCAACTTCAAAACCCTAAGGGAGAAATTCTCAAAAAAATGATAGGGTTTTGCTTTTGTGTATTCAAATTCTCATAATAAATCATATAATCACACCAAGAATGGGTTTATGGGCAGTAGAAGATCATATGAACTTACTTGGAGCAAGAAGGACCGAGTCGGTTCAAAAATTTGGAAGCAATGGCAAAAATTAGCGTTTCGGGCCAATGCACCGCGACCACTGCCCAGTGCGTCGCGCCCTCCTGATGCATCACGTTGGTTCAAATTTACACAGAGGAGAGCAGCCCTATGCGCCGCGACCAATGCCCGATGCATCGCGCCCCTCTGTTTCAACACAGTTTGGCCTCCAAACTTGTTTCTTCACTTCCTCCACGATTTTCTTTGACTCATTGATGCCGTTGGCATGCAAATGAATTTTTGAAAGAAAAAAAATTATATTTGTACCAAAGACTTTGATTTTTGATTTGAAAAAACCCACTTTACAATGTTTGAAAACTTTGGCACTTTTTCAAAAGAACTCTATTTTGCTTGGTTTTGATTTTTTAACTGAATGATGAGTTTGTGGCTTGTTTTGCAGGGATGGATGGCATGGAGTTTTGGAAAAGGTGACCAGGGCTGTGAATGGAGCGTTATTACAACTTAAGAATTCGAAAATTACATTGCATTTGTTACAAAATGATAAAATAGACAATCTTTCTTCAAAACAGAGTTTTGAAGAAAAATCATTATCAAGCATTATGATAATGAAATTTTTGCACTGAAACCTTATTTGATGCTTCCTCATGTGCCTGCTGACATTATTAAACATTTTGAGACCTGATTAATAAAACCCTAGACCTGAT
The DNA here is from genome assembly GCA_034641835.2 of Pinus albicaulis. Lineage (NCBI taxonomy): Eukaryota > Viridiplantae > Streptophyta > Pinopsida > Pinales > Pinaceae > Pinus > Pinus albicaulis. Next base: position 683,463,096 of record CM076572.1, on the reverse strand, counting down.
GAGACTAAAAACCCTAAAAGGACTGTTTGCCTACCAGGGGACCATAAATGACTGTAAATGATTTTGATGCATAGAACTAGGCTAGCAGGTATAAGACATGAGGGATATGAGTGACAAGACCCTACCGTCAGATGATCCATGCTCCTAATGGAATGCAGCTGACTAAATTGAATGAGACACCTAAAATGAAATGAAACAAGAGAGATTTGATCTCTGACGGAGGGATGAAAATACCGACTCTAACATTGGCTCCAATGGGGATGGTAGCTCCTTGGAGGTGCCAAGAACTACAGATTTCTGGGAGAGTAGGCAGTGCCTTCGTCCTTTGGGCTATGGAATCCATAACTTTGAAAAACCATCACAAGACTCTTGACTCATTTTATTGACTGAAAATTGACTCAAAATGACTCAATTTTGAAACCAAAATGACTGAAAGACCTGACTTGACAAACTCAAACCAAAGCTGAAATCAATCTCCAGAGTTATAGCCTTCACCTCGGGCCCCAAACTGAAACTATGTTGAAACCGACTAAAACAAAAATGACTCAAGACCTACTTAATTGAAATTAGTACTTACAAAGATTTTTAATGGCAGCAGTCCATCGAGATTTGAGGGCTTCAAATCATGATGACAACCAACTGCCTACTGATGAAATATGTACAATCATGTATAGTGAGCCTTCCAATGTAACCAATCCAGCAGATGGCTACATACCAAAATTCTTCTCTCACTTTTCTCGAGCAGGTAGAACGATGTACATGTAGGCAACTCACAATAACCACTGAAACCAAGGCTTATGATAACGAACCAGGTAGCATTTATATTTTCTGATGCTTGCAAAAGAATGTTGAAAGGATCTTGAAAATCCTGAAGCACTAGCTTTTCTTGAAATCTAGCAGCAAAAATAAAACTACTCACTTCATTCTGATCTGAAAGAACAATTGATTGCTGAGTGATAGGAAGGCACATAGAGGTATAGGCTTCCTCCATCTGAGTGTTAGCTATAAGTTCCTTGACCATGAGAAATTCTGGCATATTGTCTCTCTCAAGCTTATATTCCTCAACTTCATGGTCTAGGTCATTCTTAAACAGAAAACAATCTTCAAGATTATCAAACATGACAGCCTTATCATCTTCGTGAAATAAAATATTATTTGTTTGCTGATCTATAAAGCTAATTACAAGACCGTAATCATTTTCAAAAGAAGAAGAAGTTTCACCAACACTTTCTTGACGTCACCATGTGGTCACTGCAAATCAGCTTTAGCTTGGGCTGTAACATGACCTTTCAGGAGTTGATCTATCTCATCTTCAGACAAAGGAGATAATTCTTTTTGTTTTCTTTTGCTCAAACAGTGATTGTCTTCATGAAATAAGATTTCAAAACATGAAAAACCTAAATTACAGACCTTAATTCCCTGATCTTCTGAAATTTGAAAACATTTTTGATCATCTTCATATGACATGGCAATCAAATTATCATTTATCACTGAGTTATTGAAAGAATATTTTTCACTTACTTGAACAAAGATCTCATCTTGTTTTTCATGAACTGACTGAATTACCTCCTCATGAAAACTTTGTTCTAATCAAGAGAACATTTGGATCAATAACTTTGTCTTCTTCATTCCAAATGATCTCAACAACAGAGCTCTCCTTCATGGGATTCAGCACAAGGTATTCTTGATCATCACGATCTGAATCTAGATCTGAAATAGCTGACTTGAATTTATCACATTCTAAAATTGAAACTTTACTTTCCTATATATTGTCTTCTTCTATGGATAGATCTGAAATAAAACCTTCTCTTTCATCATTTTCCATAGTACCAAGATCTTGATCCTGCTGCAAAGTTTCCTGAGCATCTTGATGGGTATCCTCTAAGTTCTCTTTATGCTGCTGAAATGAATTTTTGTATAGAACCTCCATGATCTCATCGTCCATGAAGTCATCATCTTCATAAACTTTTTCAAGATTTTCAATAAAACTATGAAAATGGCTACAGCAGTTCTGAACTAAAGTTAAGGATGGATAAGATTCTTTATACCTTTCAAAGAACATGGTATGAAAATCCTTTAAACAGTAAATACAAGCAGGCGGCAAAATTTCATACCAAGATCGGGCTTCACCTTCCAGAGTGGCCATGAATATCTTTATTAAGAAATCTTCAAGAAAATCAACCTTTAACTTGCGAATATGTATGTGAAATCTAACCAGATGTAAAGCAGCATCCTTCCTATCCTCATCTTTAAACGTAGGCAAATTCCTTTGCCAATCTACCTTAGGAATTTTATTTGGAAAACCTGGAATGTGATCTCGGCTCATGGGAGCATACCTTCAATCCAGGGAAACCATTTTGATAACAATGAATTCACCAAAAAATTCCCCAGGCTACTGATTTTTGAAGAGTAGAGTCGTCATAAAAATTCTGAACCTTAGGATTCTTCGACACTGGAGTCGCCAGGTGAATGATTTCAGCCTTCTTATGTATGATCATTGTCCACCATCAACCATCAGATCTAACTTGATACATGTACTGAGGAAATTTACAAGTCTGGTGTCACGTTTACAAACTAGACCGGAGATTGACTGAAGCAGCGTTTATCTACTTTCGCTAATGCAAAGCAAGAGCGTTTCGAAGGCTACTTGGCATAACTTTAGGCTCCGTCTGTAGCTTATAAAACAAATAACACTAACAAGAAAACCATTTTATTCCCTAGTATGGTCGCCACTATGTTATTGCCTAAATCTACCTCAGGCTGAAGGAAGGCAGAGTTCAGGGTAACATCAAACCACGCTTAATCTGGTAGGTAGCCCTACCAGATCAGGAGAGGGCTCTCTCCTTGTCAATATCAGTAAGAATAATCAATAAGGCTTGAGATGACTTAAAATAAAAGCTGATTTTACGCTAGGTATATAAGTAAAAGAGTTTGATTTTGATTTTGGGGGTTTTGTTGGAATCAAAGGGAAAGGCAGTTTTGGGTCCGAGGATGAGGCCTAGTTTTTGCAGAGTTCTGAATGGGGCAAGGAAGGCAATTGTTTTGATGCTTTGGGTTGAGTGAATGGATAGTTCAGACTGGTGAGGAGCTGAATAAGGAAAGATGCTTTCAAGAATCCTCTTCAAACAGATGAAAACATGGAAAATTAAACAAAACTCAAGGCAGAGCAAAGAAATGTAATGAATTCCACCTTTATAACTTGTTTGTTTAATTTGAGAAGAAAGGAGAAGGAAAATGATACACATGAAACATCAGTAAACTTAAAATCACAGAAAGGAACACACCATCAAAACATAGAGCCACATGTATCCCAAAGAGTGCTGCAAACCCTGGTCTATTCCTTTGCCAAAATTGCAGAGATGAAATGTACAATGAAGTGCCAAGCAATCCCAAGTGTCCAACCCTGAAAATGACTAAAGAATTACAAGATATAGAAAAGCCTAACTCATCCCCATGCCTCAAGGAGTCAAGCTCACCATTCTAGGAGCTGTTTCAACAATATCTAAACTGAGAACTAGAAAATAGGCAATGAAACAACTTGCCTCTATAAGATAGGAAACTGATTCATTCAGTTACATTTCACTTTTTGGTGAATGAATCTACTTGGATGAGTAAAAATGTTCCAAAATTACATCAAAGTAATGAAATTACATCAAGTTACATCAAGAGTTTCACATTTGAAGATAAAAAGTCAAAATGGCCAAAAATATGCGAAAATCTGAACTGCTGAGTGAAAATTAAGCCAAAATTCCCAATGCGCCGCCTGAAATCTCTATGCGTTGTGCCACTTTGAGGTTGATTTTGAGGGTCTTCCCAAAGTAAAAATTGAGTTTAGGATAGCTCGTTGGAAATCTATACCTGTCTACTTTCCAACCCAAGTGGAATATCTAAATTTGGTCGCCATTTTCCCCTCCAAAAATCAAATCTCCCAACACCGCTTCCTGTGTGTCCAAAAAGTGGTAGAAAGGCCATTTTTAAGGTGTTTTTGACCCTTCAAGCAACCCAAAACTTGTCAAAATCCTTAGGTAACGGGTAGGCATGCATAAATTTTGATGAAAAATCCAGAAATGAAAATTTTTCCTCAAGAGGAGCTGCCAATTATAAGCGCGCGCCAAGTGGCGCGACGCGTCGGGCAGGAAAATTTGTTTCAAGGCCAAAAATTTCAAAATTGACAAAAAGTTTCCCAAATTTCTTGAAATTTGGACTAAAGGTCCACCATAAAGTGCTATGCTGATCCAAAGAATATTTGGCCAAAATTTGGAGTCTATCATGCCTTTTGCGACGCTTTAGTGCCCTCCTTAGCTTTACCTTAAGGATCTTGATTCGAGCCTTGCAAACATGATTTCGTGCCCAATAATGGTTCTTCAGGTGCCTGAGAATGTTATTTTCCTTGTTGGACTTCTCCAACAGCTTCTCAAGATGAATATTGACCCTCTCAAGCCAAGTCTCTCTATCAGCCTTATTCTCCCACTCAATGGATGTCATCTCGGTTTGGCTTCTTTGGGTAGCTTGCCGATTCTCACGGATGTTTTGCAACTCCATGATTGTTTTCTGATCTTCCAACTGTTTGTTTCACTGATATAGGTAATTTATGATCCATTGGGATCTTTGCAACTTGAAGGTCAATGTGTCTATCTCTGCCTTCTATTCCTGAATAGTCTCTCTCAACTTTGAGCTTGGAGAGCTCAAATCCTCATCAATCAGTATGAAACCTGTATCTTGACCTCCTGAAGGCCCCTCATCCTGCATAGGCCTCTTACCTCTGTCCTGTACTTGTACCTGTGCTGCTGATGATGGAAACGAGACCCCTTCCACCCTAGGTGGAGATAGTACTCGCCGGGCTGCTGCAAATAATCCTCTAGTGCCTATGTGATAAGTGATATACATTGGCACACTAGTAGTCTCTGCCTCCTAACCTCCATACTGATGTGAAGGTTCACCTGCATCATGAACAACCTCCGGAGGAACCTGAGGAACTGTGAAGAAATCATGGGAAATGAAATCCTCCCATGAAATACCCTGCAATCCAAGCTGATGTACAACAACGATCTTAATGAGTGCATAGTGATAAATACTATTGTAATGCTGCTCGAGAGTTTTCCTCTGCACAAGAGTGGTCATTCTCTCGATATTCTGGCACATGAAATAAGGGATTTTCATCATCCTCACCCTGGTGAAATGCATCAATAACCTGATATGATAGGCATAGAGACGTGAAAACCGGCCCTCACAACTAAAATATCTGATAATGAGTTTCATTAGAGGCGCATAGGGCTCCTTTAGAAACCGAAATGGAAACACTCTACTGAGTTTCCTCACAAAGCTAGGCCTGATATATGGTTCATAATGCACTCTGTCCACCTGCTGTCTTTTGTTCCACTGTTCACCCACATTCGATATTCCAGTTGCTTAAGAGATAGTTTCCGGTGTCAAAGTGAAAGTTACACCAGCAAGAGTTACGTGACCATCATGTAAATGCAATACAAACAAACGAGCCAACTCCTGATGATAATGAATCCTAGCAATCATTTCAAAAAACTGATAGCATGACTGCTCTCGAAGACATGCCATGGAAATTGGACAAGCCCACAATTCAGCCAATGAGGTGGGCTCTTCTCTCACATGTTTACCACTCTTATGAGGCCTTATAAGTGCATGTAACTCAGTGGTGGAATCACTATCTCGATCATATGATGTATCAGTATCTGTCTCCATGATGTCCAAGGTCTATGCAAGGTGTATGTTGGCTTGTATGAGATGAAAATGAGAATTTGGGTACTTTTGTTTTAGTGCCAAATGTATGGTAGTGTGGGAGGGACTGTGGGGAAATAGGGCAGTGGGGACAATGAAGTTTTTTCAAGTGGAATTTGCGTTTTGAAAACTTGTGATTTGACCAATTTAGGGACAAGGGACAACCACTTGATTTTTTGTGATAAACTTAGAATTTAGGGAAATTTTGCAAATGGGATAGGGATAATGGGAATGAGATGGGTATGAATGGCTTTAAGGATGTAACAGGATGGAGGATAGACTGTAGTGATGAGATAACAGTGATGGGAAATGGGAAAAATAAGGTGGGGAGGTGAAAATGTTTGGCACCAAATCCAATTTTAAAACACCAACTTCAAAACCCTAAGGGAGAAATTCTCAACAAAATGATAGGGTTTGGATTTTTTGTATTCAAATTCTCATAATCAATTATATAATCATACCAAGCACGGGTTTATGGGCAGTAGAAGATCATATGAACTTACTTGGAGCAAGAAGGACCGAGTCGGTTCAAAAATTTGGAAGCAATGGAAAAAATTAGCGTTTCGGGCCAATGTGCCGTGACCACTACCCAGTGCGTCGTGCCCCCCTGATGCGCCGCGCTGGTTCAAATTTACACAGAGGAGAGCGGCCCTATGCACCGCTCTCAGCCTATGCACCGCGACCAATGCTCGATGCGTCGCGCCCCTCTGTTTCAACACAGTTCGGCCTCCAAAATTGTTTCTTCACTTCCTCCACGATTTTCTTTGACTCATTGATGTCTTTAGCGTGCAAATGAATTGTTGAAAGAAAAAAAATATATTTGTACCAAAGACTTTGATTTTTGATTTGAAAAAACCCACTTTACAATGTTTGAAAACTTTGGCACTTTTTCAAAAGAACTCTATTTTTCTTGGTTTTGATTTTTTAACTGAATGATGAGTTTGTGGCCTGTTTTACAGGGATGGATGGCATGGAGTTTTGGAAAAGGTGACCAAGGCTGCGAATGGAGCGTTATTACAACTTAATAATTCGAAAATTACATTGCATTTGTTACAAAAGGATAAAATAGACAATCTTTCTTCAAAACAGAGTTTTGAAGAAAAATCATTATCAGGCATTATGATATTGAAATTTTTGCACTAAAACCTTATTTGATGCTTCCTCATGTGCCTGCTGAAATTATTAGACATTTTGAGACCTTATTAATAAAACCCTAGGCCTAATTAGAATAAAAACCCTAAAATGACTATTTTCCTACCAGGAGACCAGAAATGACTGTAAATGATTTTGATGCACAGAACTAGGCTAGCAGGTATAAGACATGAGGGATATGAGTGACAAGACCCTACCGTTAGATGATCCATGCTCCTAATGGAATGCAGCTGACTGAACTGAATGAGACACCTAAAATGAAATGCAACAAGAGAGATTTGATCTCTGACGGAGGGATGAAGATACCGATTCTAACACAACCTAAATTCCTTCTCTAATGAATCAGGTTCCCAAACGTGAACCTCATGTTGGATTTTTTCCTTTAAAGTCCCTATGAAGACATTAAACATGTGTTCCTCTGGAATATTAGTTACCCTTATATTCAATTTTTTGAAGTCCTAAATGTGATCCACCATTGAACCCTTTTGTTTGAGATTTATCAATTGGCTAAAGAAGGTGTTTCTCTTTGTATCCTCAAATGTGCTATCATTTCCTCTGTAAAAATTGACCAAGTGACAATAGTTTTACGGGATCAAAGCCATTGATAATATACAAATGTATTTTGTTCTAAATATAAAGTTGCAATGCGTACCTTTTGTGTGTTTTGCAAATTATTGAGATCAAAATATTGCTCCATCTATAGTATCCATGTTATGGGATCCTTTCCATATAAATTTCTCAAATCGATCTTTGGAATATGGTGGGTCTTCCATCCAACATTCAAGTTTATGAAATCGCGATTAACATTTTTTTTTCTCATCATGAGTTTCCTCTAATATCTTTTCTCCATTAGGAATCATTTCTTGTATCAACTTTGTCAAACCTTCCTTCAAACCTTCCATGTCTGCCTTTAGATAATTCTTCATGTCTTCCATGTTGTCTTTCATTTTTTCTTTGATCTTAGCTTCCATGTCTTCCATGCCATTATTCAAACCATGCATCATGCCTTTCTTCAAACCATCCATATTCGCTTCCATGCCCTTCTTCAAACCATCCATATCATCTTCCACACTTTTCTTCAAAACTTTCATTTCATTTTTTGTTGTTCTTTGCAAGAGCGAAATTTGGTGTACTTGCTCTTGTAATTTTGATATATCATGTTGCACTTATTCACCTTCATGAGTCATAGTAAAGTATTCTCAGGGATTAATGGGTGTTGAATTCTTTTTAGGAGGCATTTTAAAGCCCAATACTGATATCTATCTTCAATATGCCCTTGGAATCACTTCAAACTAATTTTTCAAACATGACTTATGCAATTTGAAAAAACAATACACACCTTTTTCTTACTTTTGAGGAGCTCGATATTGAAACTGAATTATCTCAATGATTTCGGATCTTCAATATCTGAAATTGGTCATATAGTAGCCCTCTAAATCGGCTTTCTAATGTCATAGGTCTGAATTGATTTGAATGCTTCAAGAAAAGGTTATGCCCAATCTCCCACAATGATCTAATTATGGACTAGTTCAGTAGAGCTAACTTGTACGGTGTGCCATGTGTCACTGTTGCCTCCTTCAGATATGAAATTGATACATAAAAACTACAGTCTATGCACTTTCAGATATTTTTTATAGAATTCCAATCCGATGCTCAGAGAAAGCGTTATGACGATTTTCCGAAGGTCATCTCTTTTAGATGAAATTTGGGAGGCTGCAGAAACCCTAACTTGCACAGATCATTTCTTTGAAAATATTGTGAACCAAGATTTGAAAGTTTTACACAAATTTCCTTAGGATTTCAGATTCATGTGTTAAAAATTTCAGCTTCTGAACCTTCTTACAAAAAAATTTATAGTGAAAATTCCACGATGACCTATTTGGAGTAGCAAAACCCTAGAATCCAAAGCTCTAATACCAAATGTTATGAAACCAGCTCCAAAAATAGAAGAAAAGAGAGATCAATGCCTTAGAATTCATCCAATTCGAGGGGTAAACCTCCTTTAAATTACATAAATGAACAATTCTTGGAGGATACAAATGACAAAACGTCCTTCTATATATAAGAGTACATGAGGCCAAAATATAATCCTAACCGACCTAACAATAATAATCTTAGGGCACAATAATAACAATATGGGTGTTACAGGGGTACAACAATAACAATAAGGGAGTTACACTAACAACAATAAGGGACTACACTAGTAATCTAGGGACCTAAAATGTTATCATGTATAGTTTTATTATGTTGGTATATTCAGTATGACAATTTTATTATATATATTCATGTGTTATGCTAATCTGGATTTATTGGTTCAAACGAGAGAGCCTCCCCTGAACTTCACTGAGGTATGTGTGATTTTATTTATATTCGGTTATCAGAAATGGTATGTTTACAGGAAGTAGAAGATCAAATATGACTAGAAAAATGATGGAATAAAATTCATGTGATTCTCCCTATATATCAGATAAGCAGCATGGTGATAAGTACTCCCCTCACATAGCAGATACATTGAGAATTTTGAAATCGGAGATAAGGAGTTTTAAGGAAAATAATGATAGGATCATTCAGTCATAGGAGCGACTTGTTAGGGCACATGAGAAACAGGTAGAGGTTAATGCAATTATCCTTTATAGTTTTTCATACTTACAGAGACAAGGGCCACTTAGGTTAGTCATGGATAGGAGGAAAGGAAAAATGGCGCATATGGCAGTAATTCTCGATCAAGACACATGTTGGATAGAGAGGTTACAGCTAGAGATGGAATATTTCTAGACATGCATGAATGTAGCTGATCCAGATTTATGCAGGAATAAAAATAGAATACACATATAACCATAAATACAAATATGCAACAAAAATAACACTTCATTTCATTAATATTAAAGAACTGAAATTTTCTTACAAACATAATGGAAATAAACTAGTTAGGGCACTGGTAGCTTATCTCCGAGAAGAGATGTGGTGGCTACAAGCCTCTAAAATATATGTTACAATGAGGCTTGAAGACCTATATATTATTAAGACATAATGGAAAACCCTAAACATCCAAAAATCTAACCCTAGGAGATGAAATGCTAGAATATGGGCCCCATCAGGGTAAATTGGTACATCAGTTTCCTAGGGTCGTAACTTTGGCATACTATCTTCGTTTGATGCACATGATACATCGTTAGAAAGAGCTATCCGAGGACTACAACTGCTAACTGTGAATGTTTATTTTGGAATAGAATGATATTTTCCACACAAACGATGCCCAAAAAACGTTGTTTAGGGCCTCAAAACAGCTCTGGAAGTTCAGGACCCGAAAAAATGCTAAAAATAGTAAGTTGTGCCAAAATTGAAAAAATGAAAGAGACAATGGCAGGGTCCCAAGTGGAATAGGTGGGTGGCCACCAATATCTACCTGGATCATTCCTGCCCCCTTAGGAAGCAATGGTCCCCATTGCGGTGAGTTCCTCCATGAGATGAGGAAACTTCTGCTGAACTTGGTCCCTGGTGAACCACTTGCCTTAGTGCAGGAGTTGGCCAACTTTGAAAACCTAATACAATTGGATCTTTTGTTGGCAAGTGTTCTTGATTTTCATGTCCATGATATAGTTTGTGGTGGGTTATTCCATGCAGTTTGGGTTTAAATTTGTTGGTGTGAGTTGTTCTGCAATGTCAGAGGTGTCTAGTAGAGGTGGGAAGTAGGGACGAAGTCAATCCACATTGAATACTAGGTGTAGACAAAGGAATGGCGGAATATTGAGCTCAAAGGCATTGTTCCCTACAACCTTGTTGATGGTGTATGACCCATATCAAAGCAGGCGAAGCTTGCGATGGTGTCTAGTGAGGCTCTCCTTCTGCAAATGTAGCCAAACCTTGTCGCCCACATGGAATTTGTGTGACACTCGATGTTGATCATGTCATGGCTCTGTCCAATATGTCATAAAAATATTGGAAGATGTATTGAATGTGCTCAATGAAGTTGTTTGATTTGTCAGCTTCAGACTAGACATGAGCTGAAGCGGCCCGAGTAGCTGCAAATGGCATGGCTACGTCAATGGGACATAGTGGCTAGAATCCCAAGCCCAGCTGAAAGGGGATATGTCCAGTTGAGTTGTGAAGAGCCCGGTTATAACTGTGTTGTACAGAGGGGAGGCTATCATCTCATGTGCATGGATGCTTTGAATTGTACACGCGTAGAATTTGTATAATGATCCTGTTGACAACCTCTGTCTGGCCATCAATTTGGGGATGGAAAGCTGTGGACTTGGTGAGCCTGGTGTCCAGCATTGACCACAGGCTGGACCAAAATGTGTTGAGAAACCTGCTATCCTGATCTGAGATGATATACTGTGGAATCCCAAAGTGCACCCAGACTCGTTCAAAGAAGAGTTTAGCAGTGGCTTCTACTGTAATATTCTTCTTGCAAGCTGCCATAATGGCCATCTTCGAGATTCTGTTGATGACCACAAAAACACAGTCATTTCCATGCTTTGTAGAAGGAAGGCCTGACACGTAATCCATGGAAATGGATTCCCAAGGTCTACTAGGGGTAGGTAGCAGAGTATAGAGGCCTTGCTTCTTGATGGTCGGTTTTGCAATGGCGTAAGTAGTGCAAGATCTGATGTACTTCCCAATATCCTGTCGAAGGTTCGGCCAATAGAAATACTTTTGTAGTACTACCACTATTTTCTTGACCCCGAAATGCCCAACGACTTGACTGTAGTGTGATTCCCATATAATCTTGGCATGCTTTCTTAAAGGAGCACAAAGGTGTCCCAGGTGACATAACAGTGCATCTTGGAAGTGAAAATTTGGAACTTGCGTACCTCGCAAGAGTGCCTTGTATGTGTGACCGAATTCTCGATCACTCTTGTAGAGAAGTGGCCAATCATAAGTCTCGTGCCCATAAGAGTTGAGAATGGTGGTTAGCGCCACGATAGGTGGTCGACTGAGATAGCTTGCAACATTATTGGTGCTACGCTTCTTGTAATTGATGCTCAAATGAAATTGTTGCAGATATGTGGACCACTTCTGATGGCGATCATTTTGCAACTTTCCTTGTGTCTGTATGAACTGCAGGGGTCGGTGGTCTATGTGGATGATGGTTTCCTTCCCCAAAATGTAATGCTTCCATAGTCGAAAAGCCTGCACAATCGAATACATTTCTTTTTCATAAGTGGGATACTTGCAGACTGTGTCAGACAATGTCTCACTGTGATATGCCACTGGATGCTCCTATTTATTAAGAACTTCCCCAATAGCATAATCAAAGGCATCCGTATCGATCTCAATTGGTTGTTGCAATTTTATTAATGTGAGTACTGGGGAATAATAGAAGGGATGTTTCAATTCTATGAATGCCTTCTACTAAGATTCCGACCAAAATAATTTTGCTTCCGCTCCTCCCTTGGTGACTTGACTCAAGGGCCAAGTGATATGAGAGAATCCCAACACGAACCTGTGGTAGAAATTAGCAAGACCTAGAAAGCTGCAAAGCTCTGTTAGAGTGGTTGGGGCTGGCTAATCCCGAATGACTTGGATCTTGGTTGGATCCACATGCACCCCCCTTTCATCAATAATGTATCCTAGATATTGAAACTAGGTCATGCCAAACATGCACTTCTCCAAATTGGCACACAACTTGTATTACCACAGTGTTTGGAGGACTTGTCGAATGTGGTTGAGGTGCTCTTCCAAAGTCTGGTTGAAGATTAGAATTTCATCTAAGTACACCACTGCAAATGAGTTGGTGAATGGCTGCAAGATGTCTTCCATCAACCTCATGAAGGTTGCGGGAGCATTCGTCAACCTGAAAGGCTTGACCAACCATTCGAAAAGGCCCTCCTTGGATTTGAAGGCAGTCTTCCACACATCAGAAGGTTCGATTGGTACCTGGTGATACCCAGACTTCAAGTCGATCTTGCTGAAATATTTCACCCTTTTGAGTTGGTCCAGAAGGTCATCAATCTATAGGATTGAGTACGTATTCCAGACAGTGATCTTGTTCAATGCCCGATAGTTAATACAGAGTGTCCAAGTCCCATCCTTATTTTGTACCAACACGATCGGGTTCCCACAAGGTGATGAACTCGACCGGATGTGACCTTTCTACAACACCTCTTGAATTTGCTTCTTGATTTCATCATTCTCCAGAACAAAGCGCTGATAGATCGGTCCATTGGGTAGCGACGCACCTAGGATTAGATCAATGGGGTGCTTGACCTGACAGTGCCTATGGGTGAGGTGAAGATGTCCCTGTGCTCCTCCACAACCTTGTCCATTTGTTGTTGTCGTGCAGAGGAGCCCTCTCTAGAGGTCGTGGTCACAGTCTTCTTCTTGACCTGGGGGTGGATCATCAGGAAAAAAATTTCCTGGTTTTGGAAATGAGCTTGCTACATTGTTTTGTAGTAACCAAAGAGATGGCAGTAGGTAGTGGTACCTCTGGTATCCTGTATAGCTTATCTCCCAAAGTAAAAATAATAGCGCGAGGTCGAGACTCATACACAACATGTTGCTTCCACAAGTATGGTTGGCCTAATAATACATCAAAAACATCAAAAGGAGAAATTTCACATAATACCTCATCCGTGAAGGGCTTGATGCTGTAGGGAAGGCGAAACTGCTGGCTGATGCGGAGATCCCATCCTTGGTGAAGCCACCCGATGGTGTATGGTTGGGGGTGTGTTGTGGTCAAAAATTTGACCTACTTCATGGTGTTTTCTGAAATGAGGTTCTTTTGGCTCCCATTGTCGACAATGAACTATAGTGGGGAACCCTTTACCCACATCTGGGAGTGGAAGAGACGCTCCTCCTCCTTTGGATCTTCCGGTTCCTCCTTCTGGATCTTCGTAGTGGCAATAGTGGAATTTGGCTCCGCATCAATAATCCATTTCCCTTTTTCATTCCCCTTGTCAGGTTTTGATTCAGAGTCAGAGCATGCATCTAATTCAAAAGCCCTCGGCCACTAGCGATTTCTTGGCGGCCTGACACTCACTTGTGTTGTGAGTGTGTTGTAGCGGCTACAACAAATAATCAAGGTGGCACATTGGTTTCCATTTGCAGAAGGCACCTTCATCCAAGTCTTCGGTTCATTCAAGACTCCCCATGCTCTGCCCCGATTCATCACTGACAGGATGCTACTTCAGGAAACATGTTATCAGATGGCTTTCAGCTTCTCGAAGGTCCGTACTAAAGGTAAGAAGAAGCCATGTCCCACACTTTCGCTCACCATCAGTGCTTATACTATCAAGGATTTCAGAGAAGTGGAGGCAGAAGCTGAGCAAATCATAGGATTCTTCCCGGCACCTTTGGATCACCAGACATACGATCCTGAGAGGATAGTCCTTGCCCATTGAAAATGGGCCAAGTTTAAATGGAGCTACCAACATACTGAATGCCCAGCTGAAGATGGGGTAAGAACCTGGTAAAATAAGGATAGGAACTCACCCCGGAAGCATTAACCGATCGGGAGGACCAAGATGATCAAACTCTGGAAGAGAGAATCCACGAATTAGGAGGAGCCTCGTCTTCCTAGGACAAGAAGCCCCGAACTAACACAGGCCATAGCTCTTTCACCCAATAGAAAAAAGAAGAAGCAAAAGCTCAACGAGAAGCTGAAAAGAAAGCAAAAGAGGATGAGGATAAACATAAAAAACACCTAAAGGAAAAATAGAGGAAGAAGCAGGTGGAAGACACTCGCAAAATAAAGGAATATGAGGAGGCGAAAGCAGAAGCTGAGCGTCAGCTCAAGATAGAATTATATAAGGTGGAAGTTGAACGCAAAAGGAAGGAAGAAGAGGAAACAAAAGTAGAGGTTGAGTGTCAACTCAACATGGAACTAGATAAAGCAAAAGCTGAGCGCAGACAAAAGGAAGAATAGGATAAGGCAGAGGCGGAGTGACTATTGGAAGAAGAAGCAGAACAAAAGAGAAAAGAGGAAGAGGATCGAAGATTGAAAGAAAATTCTTCCAAATACACCGAGACACCTCCTCCAGTAACAGGGGTATAGACAGAGCTGTCGGCCATTGAAGTTCCTGCAATCAACACATGTTTTGCGCTCTCAGAACCGAGTACCTCCGAAGGATAGGAGGAGGATGTGTTCAATCTAACGAGACTCACTTATGACCAGTTCACATTCAAAACCAGGCAGGAAAAGAGGAGATGCCTAGCACGAAACCCTTCCGCACCATTCACAACCACAACAAAAAAGGATATAGTCGTGGACACTAGGACCAACCCAGTAATGATAGCATCATCCAACATTTCTTTCACTGCAGGAATAGAAGAAAACATGAGCCGGATGAGTAGGGAAATCCTCTCCCTACAAAATAGATTACAAGACTCTGAACAAAGGGAAGCTAGGTCGAAGCAAGAAAAAATAGCACTAAGAGAAGAGGTCCAACAGCTCCAAGATAAGAACACCCTTATTAACAAAGTACCAATCACTATCCAAAGATAGTTGGTGACACTAGAAGCCACCATGAGGCAGGTATATGAGGAAATGTTCACCATAAAGCAAACAGTTGCACCTCTACTAAGAGCTCAAGCAGAAACTAATAAGAGGAACGAGCAACTAAAAGAATCCTCCATAGCCATGGATAGAATTTTAGAATGGACAAACAGATATCTGCAGGCTCCAGAAAATTTTCCCAGGAAAGATTGGATTTGCACTCAGAATGACAAGGTCCAAATTCGCATGAAGGTGAAATCCAAGGAGAAGTTATTCAAAGACCTAGAGAAGGTGATGACCACCTATGAGAATTTGATCAGAGGCATTGAATCTATGGCTTAGTTGCACCATATTCCTTCTCTAGGTACACTGGGCGAAGAAAAGACATGGGAACAGGTAAATAAGGCAATTCAGGAATTCCTGCAACCTATTAGACAAGTCGTCACTACACCTGATCTTCTGGCATCACAGGAGAACTTGGTTAAGTTCGTCATGACGCCACTTTATATTTACATCAAACTGGCTTCCTTATCCAACCAGGTCACAATCAAGAGAGAAAATCTGATCCCAAATGTCTTAGAATGCTTGCACAGGTTAAGGGAAGATACTCCTCTGATCTCCCCAGTTGCTGCAGATTATCATGCATGGAAAAATTTCCTTAAAGAGCAACAAGTAGATGTTCCTGAGCTCACAATCACACACACGCTCCATGATTATATCGCAAGGCACAACCTACAGGAGGAGTCGCAGGTTGCATCTTCCATGGTCAGGTCGTAGGTTTCACTTTCCATTCAGGTCGCAAAGCATACCAACAGGAGGGAAGGCGAAAAGTCAAGACACCCAAGGGTCAATTTTGTCTTATATATACTCCCTTCGGGGACTTGTAAAGGATCTTTTTTTTTTGGACTCCAAAGGAGAGAAGAGAGTTGTAAAGCATGGAACAACCCCTTTTGAATGAATACAAGCATTTTTCTTAAATCCACTATTGGAGCTAAGGAGAATCAATGTGTTAATACTATGAGTATTTTTCCGTGTATGTCTGATATTTTATGATTAATTGATCTGCATTTTTTTGTGTATAGTCTTCATGCATTTCAGCTCACTGAATGTGTTAATGATGGTATGTTGTTTACCTAGGAGATGTTTGTAACTTCATTATTGACATCTATCTTATTCACGAAAACGCCCAAGTAAGCATAGGTTGTTCTTGCTAGGCAGAACTATTTCTTCTATGGTTCGAACAACTTTTACAAACATGGCCTCAATGATATGCTGCTAACAACATCTCCTTCAGCTGCGTGTTTCTTTTTTATCTTGCTATTTGTAGTGTTTTATGCTCATTTACAATCATCGATATTTCGTCTTGTATCATTCGATAATTGTATGCCTATGACTCTGCAAGGTTCATTTGTGTCCAAGAGAAGGAGTATTCAGCGGTAGCCGGACCCACACCCCGGACGGGATCCCTATCACAAACGGTTCAGAGTCTAATCGAGAATTTTTACTGGGGAGACCCCTTATTGTTGGCTGAAATTTTTTTGTCGTGAATAGATTTGGTGCTAGAAGGAGGGCCTGATGGCAGCCTCCCAGCACACAAGTAACATCCCATTACAAACTCCCCAAGGGGAGACCATACATGACAATATCGATCCTCCCCCTTTAGAAAACTCCCAGGAGGAGGAACCCCCTTTCTATGAGGTTACTTTAGCCCAACTAAGGGCTCCGCGCCCTATCTCCTGTGACCTTATCAAAGGTTTACAACGAGCCCTGGTCACTAGTTCCTTCGAAAATCCTGGAACTCTTGCATCTAATCATACGCGCAAAGGAAACCTTGTCAACTCCCTTCCTCAACTTGTGGGTCTTGTGATCGAAGATTATGTAGACATAGTTGAGCGAAATTCTGAAGCCCCCCTAGATAGCCCTAGGGAGGGGGAAGAAGATGGCCTTGAAATCACTGAACCTCAACCCAACACCGGCCCCCAACCCGAGCAGACTTTGCATGATAACACTCAAGCCAACGACCCATGTGGGGGAGGAGCTGGGAGAGGCCGAGGTAATAGAGGTAGGGGAGACAGAGGCCATGGGTGAGGCTGAAATGCCAACCACCACCTCCACTGAAACCAGAAATAGTTTCCTTTTCTTTACAACTGGAGAAACATAAAAAATACAGGAAACCATGGAGAAAAGCAAGACATGCAGTCCCACCATGAGGGTGAGGCCTCCAGGCCTGGCATGGGTAGCGAATCCCAAGGTGAGAGGGGACATGTATAACCTTTGTCTTGGATGGCCCAGTCCCCCTTAGGTATCCAAGGTCCCCTCCATGACATGCCCCGACACCCTGAAAAACATCTCACTAAGTTCGACCCCGAGAAAGGTACTTTGGCCGAAGACCACATCAACAACTTCTACATGTCTTTACAGATGATGAGAGTGCATTATGATGACGTAGCATGTCACCTTTTTCCTCATACTCTAGAAAATAAATTTGCAACATGGTATCGGTCACTCCCCGTTGCTTCTATCCCTTTGTGGGAACACTTCCGTCGTACCTTCCTGCAAAAATTCTCAGAAGATAAAACCCCCTTGATGCTCCTCAAAAATCTCAACACGTTGAAATGTCAGAAGAAGGAGAAGGCCAAGGATTTCAATCAATGTTTCGCCACTATATTGAATAAATTCCCTCCAAACATTGTCTTAGATGATTCCATTACCATTGACTACTACACCAGAGCCCTCCCACAGGATATTGCCGTGTTTGTGAAACGCGAGGCCAGAGCTACCTTGGAAGCCAGTTACACCACTGCCCTTGCTGTCAAAAATGACATGCTGTCCATAGGGGCCATTGAGCATGAAGGGCGGGATGATAAAAAAAAAACTACGAAGAGAACCCAATCCTCAAGTCATAAATCCGGGGACAAAGATAAGGACCCCTTTGATTTCGAAAGTATCACTAAATCCCTTAAATTTCTAACCAATGAAGTCTCTAATATAAAGAGGAAGAAAAATGATTCTGACCCAACTGTTAAAATGCAGAAACATTTCTTCATAAAAAATAATAATCCCTCCATGAATTGGCCCCCATCAAGCTCGAGTGCAGGTCTCAATGTTGAAGAAATCGAGAAAGACAAATTTTGTTCTTTTCATCAAGCCTCTCACTTAGAGAAGACTTGCCCCCAGTGGATTAACAACATGAATGTAGTGGTGAACCAACTTCTAGAAGATCAAACCCCTGGGGATATGGAGGAGGAGGCTATTTCAGAAAATGAAGAGATTCCTGCCCTAGATCAAGACGTGGGCTCCACTGTCCTCGCTTTCAAGGTCATCTGTGGAGAGTCTTCCCTTCCCACCTCTGGGATAAACCTAGCTGACGAACCTAAATCTAAACCCCCTCAAAACTATGGCTTGAGGAGCAAAGGTCTAGTTCCTGAGCAATCCTTTGAAGAGAAAAGAAAAGCCTTCTTAAGGAAAATCCTGCCACCAAACACAGAAAACCAAGACAAAGCTCCTGAAAAGTTTAGTCCAACTACTCCCCGAGAAGGCCCCAAGGCTAAAGCTTCATTATTTTCCCCGAAGAACACCACCGAGCCCACCTCACACATAGATTCTGGGTATAACATTATCAAGGATATGAAGAAGACCCAGACCAATATTTCTCTCTATGAGCTCGCTCGCATTACTAAACAACGAGATCTCATTCTCAAAACCTTCTCCAAACTACCGGTGACCAAACCCATAAGCATCACATCTGCTCAAGCTATTGCTAGTCCCCAATCCATCATGAATGCCGTGAACGCCAACTCCAGGGTCACCACGCCACCTTTCCTCCTCTCCTTCGAGACCTTTAACTTCAATTTCCACAATTGCCTTGTCGTTTCTGGTGCATCCACTAATGTTATGCCCTTGTATGTGTGCAAGAAGTTAAACATCCGCCCTGAGAAAACCGACGCCATAATAATCCAGCTTGACAGATCTCAAGTCCCCACAGTAGGTGAATTAAACAACGTCATCATCCGCCTATCCTCTGACTCCAGAGTGCATCAGTGTATCGACATAGTAATCGTGGATATCCCTGAGGCCTATGGCCTTCTGTTAAGTAGAGATTGGTCCAGTAAGCTCCAAGGGTACTTCGCCACTGATTGGTCCCACCTTTGGCTCTCGTAAAAAGGCAAGAATAACCATATACGGGTCAAGAGTGAACCATACATGAAACATACTGTGACCAAATTGGATGCAACTAATGAACCGGTTAGTTTCACGCAATAAGAGCTTGGTATGTGTTTTTTAGAATCCATCCTCGGATGCTATCAAACCCCCCAATCCTCATTCACTCAAGAGTTCCAGTCGGAGCTGTTGCTAGTCGCTGAAAACACCTCCGCCTCAAAAAAGGACCTATCAGGGACTGCTAACCCAGGTAGTTCCTTAATGCGTTAGGACTGCCTCACTCAATTGAAAAATGAAACCTGGACCTTGTACTATGATGGTTCCAAAACCCAAGACAAGGCTGGTGCCGGCTGCATCTTGCTAGACCCCGAGAAGAATAAATTTATGATTTCCTGTAGGTTAGAATTCCAATGCACAAAAAATACAGCCAATTATGAGGCATTTATACTAGGACTCAAAAAGGCCATAGACCTAAAGGTCCATTGTTTAAAGGTGATTGGCGATTCTGAGATTATCACTCGATAGGTACGTAATACCATCCGTTGCTTGTCTCCACATCTAAGAGGTTATCAACAAGATGTATGGCATTTAATTTATGCTTTTGATGCTTTCAGTATTCAATCTGTACCTAGAATGCATAATGTGGCAGCTGATACACTCGCTAATGCTGCCACTAGGTTCACCTCACTTAAGGATGGGTTTTCTATTGAATTTATTTATAGGCCATCCATACCAGACAACGTCACTAATTTACGCGTTTTCAATGATGAACAACAAGTATTGGATTTCCTACTCAATACCGACGTATTCAAAGACGCAGTCATTGAAGAAGAGGATCATGATCGGGTTTTGCAGGAAGAAATACAACAGTGGAAAGGAAATCCCATACCCAAAGGAATTGTGTCACTTGAAAATATGTTCTACCTACAGAACCGCTTCCGAGGGCCTCCAAATACGAAAATGCGAATTTCAACGTTAGCACATAGGCAAATAAACCTCGGGACAAACAAAGATCCCAAGCTCATCAACCTAGGTAACGAGTGCACCCCCCAGGAGGAACAAGCATTCACCGAGTTATTCAAGAAGTACCGAGATATATTTTCCTAGCCATATGATGAGCTTCAGATGTATGATACATGGATCATCCAGCACGTCATACCCATGAAAGAAGGAGTGAATCCTTTTCAATAGAAATTGAGAAAAGTACACTCCACCCTAGAACCAAGGATCCAAAAGGAACTGAAGAAACTCTTGGATGCGAGGATAATTTTCAAAGTTAGACATTCGAACTAGGTGTCAAAATTGGTCCCTATACGCAAGAAATCCGACGAAATCCATTTGTGCATGGATTTTCGGAATTTAAACAAAGCCTTCGACAAAGACAACTACCTAGTCCCTCCTTTGGAGAAAATCCTTCAAACTATATCGGGGTAGGAAATGTTCTCTCTATTGGACGATTTTTCAGGGTATAATCAAGTACAGCTGGTTGAGCCTGATAGGCTCAAAATCACATTCATGAGTAAATGGGGAACTTTCGCATTTAGACGCATGCCCTTTGGCCTGATTAATGCTGACGCCACCTTCCAAAGAGCTATGGACATCGCCTTCAGAGGACTCAATGGGGAAAGCATGGTAGTATACCTTGACGACGTTACCATTTTCTCCAAGCGCAGAACTGACCACCTACACCACCTCAGGCAGATTTTTGAAAGGTGTCAGAAGTACAGGATCTCCCTGAACCCGAAGAAAAGCATTTTCGTCGTTATTGAGGGAAACCTGTTAGGACACATAATAACTTGAGATGACATAGTAGCAGACCCAGAACGTGTGAAATTCATCGCTCAGATACCACCCCCAAGTGGTAAAAAAGCTATGCAGTCCTTCCTTGAAAAAATCAACTTCATCCGAAAGTTTATATCAGATTTTTCCCAAATCATGAAATCATTGCAAGGCATGATTAAGAAGAACGCAAGTTTTAAGTGGCATCCTCTTGAGAAAGAAGCATTCAACAACATCAAACAAGCCATCGCAGAAGCACCTACCCTACACAGTCTGGATTTCAACAAAGGCTTTATATTGTATAGCTTTGCCTTAGATTCATCTTTGGCATCCGTCCTCACTTAGAAAGAGACAACAACAATGATCGACATATAACATTTATGAGTACTAGGTTGCAGGGTGCCGAACTAAACTACCCGGATATTGACAATCAAGCTTACGCGGTATACAAGGTGTTTAAACACTTCAAGCCATACATCTTGAAGGATCATGTCATAGTCTTCATACCTCACCCGGCTGTGCGCTCACTGTTTGTACAACAAGAGCTGGGCGAGAGACGAGGCAACTGGATGACATGCATCCAAGAGTATGACCTGGAGTTCAAGCCAGCACACACTGTAAAGGGCCAAGGATTATGTCGCATGACCGCAGAGGCAATAAACTCACAAGGCAGTGAGGAAGAAAATTGGGAACACAAGATTTATATGTATCAAACTGATAGCATAGCCGCGCATGATATCTCCTCTTGGTACGTAGATCTCCTGCAATATCTAAAACATGGCACCATGGGCCCCACTTTAACTACTAAGAAGAAGCATGCGTTGAGATTGAAAGTTGTATCTTACCAGCTAGTGCAGGGTAAATTGTTTCACAAACATCATAGTGGTGTCTTGCTGCATTATTTAGAATGGGGATGGGGCACAGAAGGTATTGGCATAACTTCACGATGGCACTGCAGGGGGGCACTATGTAGGAGACAACAATGCTCACAAGATCATGCATGCTGGTTTCTATTGGCCTACTTTGTTTAAAGATGCACATGCATATGTCTGGAAATTCCAGTAGTGCCAAAAGTTCACAAATAGAGATATACGGCCTTCGGCCCCATTACAGTCTGTCACAGTGGAAGAACCGTTTCAACAATGGGGGCTAGAAGTGATTTTGGAAATCCTGCGACACTCTTCCAAGCAACATAGGTACATCCTGACCGCCATGGACTACTTCACAAGGTGGGTTGAAGCGGTACCGTTACGTCAAGTAAATGATCAAGAGGTAATAGCCTTCATCACCCAATGGATCATGATCAGGTTTGGTGTTCCAACGTCCCTTTTTTTTTATAATGAAACATATTTCTCATCGTTGAAATTATATGATTTTGCTTTAGAAAATGGTATCGTACTTAAACATTCTGCCAACTATTACCTTGAAGGAAACGGGTTAGTCGAGTCAACCAACAGGAACCTAATCTGCATCATCAAAAAGACTCTGTTGTCCCAACAATAAAATTGGCATAGGGCACTCCACAATGCCCTCCGGGCAGATCGAGTCACACCCAAACCTTCCCTGGACACGTCCCCATTCTTCCTCGTATACGGAAAATAAGCTATCCTTCCTCCCAACTTGTCTCTCCCAGCCCTTTAATTATTGCAGGAGACTCATGGCACTCCTTGCCTTGCTTTACAAGCCCGAATATACACACTTTTGAAACTTGAGGAGGAAAGGAAAAAAACTTAGGAAAAATTCGCCATCCACCAAGGACAAATAAAACGATGCTTTGACAAGAAGTCGGCTGGGAACAAGGTTTTCGAAGTAGGTGACCTTGTCCTCAAATGGGATAAAGCTCATGAAGGTAAAGGGAAAAACTCCAAGTTCCAGGCATTATGGATAGGCCCTTTCCAGATCAGAGAGAAGGACGGTTCCCACACTTACAGGTTACAAACTCTTGAAGGGAGGATTGAGGTCCTCCCTATGAATGGACACGACCTTAAGCAGTATTTCACCTAACAGCCCCTAGGGGCCGTCGCTACACCTTGTACAATAGTTTGTCTTATTTTTTTTCATTCTTTACCTTTCTTGTTTTCAATAAATCACTTGTTCCACACAAGCTCTCTTTAACAGTTTCTTTTCTTTGGAATCCAAATTTTTGAAAGGGGATATAGAAGTTACCCAAGTGGCATACCGAGTCGGGATCTATGCTGGTGTATTATCTCCTCCCAGAGTGTAAAAGAGGCAAGCATACCTGTGATGGGCACTCAATGGCGAGAACATGACTAAGGCCCTCGGACCAAGATGCGATAGCTTACCTAGTATGTTGTCCCAAGGGACTACTGTGAAAAAGGAAATGTTCGGTTAAATCAGTTACTAGATGGAAAAGGGAGGAGTCAGCCTTAGGTGACGAATGGAAATCCAGGAAAACCCCAAGTCCTCATGTCGACCAGGAGCAACCTCTCTTGCAAGTAAAATAAGTCGAGATCCCTCATCTGCCCAAGCAATAATTTCCAAATAAAATAAGTGCCATGAGCATGAAAAAGAAGTACCCTGAGCACATTTTAATATGTGAATTAAGCACATGAATAAAGGGTAAAGGATTGAGAAAGGCTTCCTGCATAGAGAGGTGATATGACGAATCCGTCGAGGTACTGACCAAGCTCGCTGGAAGCAGAGCAATGCTCGTGATTCCTAGGAAGTGACTCCGCTAGGACCATCTAGTTCGCTGGCAGCGGAGCAACACAATGAGGACCAAATAAACTATACTGGATCTAAAAATCCCTGAGGTTACTTTGAACTTTTCCATCCGATCTCCAAGAATGAAAACACGGTAAACCAACACCCAAGGGTAGACATATAGGGAGAGAAAATGCGCAAGGTTCGAAGATGGAAGAAGTGGGACCCACGGGGTGAAAGGAACAGTGCGCTATGCCCTCCCACCCCCCTCAAGATGAAACACCGGCAGAGATTCTAGACCTTACCAATGAATCTATGTTTGTTGTAGCCGCTACAACACCCTCCAAAAATTTCATCCTCTAAAATGTTTTGAGCCGCTTGAGCATCGAGAAGCAAAGTCAAAACCTGAAGTTCAAATATTTTCAAAAGCCTTAAGTCGTTAAGTCGCAGAATAGGTCATTTTATCCAATCAGCGACCTAGCGACCTTGCGACCTATCATTTCGCCAAGTCACTAAGTCACGTATCGCATTCAATTTTAAACAATTGCGACTTAGCGACCCTGCGACCCTGCCACCCCCAGGTCGCAAGGTCGCACATATCATCAATGTAGTTTTTTCGCGACCCAGCGACCTCATTTATTTCCCGTGTGCACGACCCCTTTATATATAGAAGGGTCATGTAGGTCGCATTTCACCCACGTGGCGGAGAACAAAACGCGTCTAACAAGCCAATTGGAGCGCATTTTTCTCGGGTAAGTTACCTAATCCTCCTGATGTTTCCCTTTTGTCTATTTTTTACCCCCTTCCCCCTTATTTCAGCTCTTTTAAACCACCATCTACCCTCCATTAAGACCCTCTTAGAACCTACATTCATCTCTGAGTTTCCAAACCCTGTCAATCTTATGAAAAACTTGTAGACGAAGCCAACCATCCCCCCTTGTGTCAATCTCTTCCTTAAATGATCATTTCTTCTTCAATATATTACTTCTCCTCCATGTTTCCCCTTATTGATTTAAGCTAAAATTGAGTAAAATACCGCATCGCCATTCAAGATCGTCCACCCAGACCTAGTGCGACCTCTGACCCAGTGACCTTGCGACCCCTGCGACCCAGCGACCTTGGTCCCTGGTCGCTAAGTCGCCAAATTGCGTATCACTCAAAACTGAAGTTTTGCGACCTTGCGACTTAGTGACTCGGTGACCCAGTCACAAGTCGCTAAGTTGCAAGGTCACATCTTTGTGAATTTTTGACCAGTGCGACTCAGCGACCTCGCGACCTAATCGCAAGTTGCCAGGTCGGAGGGTCACTTTCCTCTGAAATTTTAAACCAGCGTGACTCAACAACCCAGAGAATGGGTCACTAAGTCGCGAGTTCACCCCTTCCTTGACCTTAGTTGGGCAGAGTTAAAAGCGGTATTAAGCATTCATTAATATGGAATCTGTCTTATCCTGGGAGTGTTTTATGAACATGCCGGGGAACCTCAAAGAAGAGCTAGAGTACGTCTCCATCTCTTCAGCCTCAAGTGACATGGGGCCTTCGAATGTTCGCAGGAAAAACAATAGCCCAGAGATATAGATCGCAGAAAGTGAAATACCTATGTCTCCTCCTCCTATCTATGGGGACACCACATGTATATTTAGCAAAGGAGAAAGCATGAGTTGGTATCAAGTATACCAAGAGTTCGTAGAACCTGAGTTTCCAGAGGACCTCCCAGACCGACAGGTATATGTGCAAGTTAAGAGGTCAAAGCTTCACTACGCAGGGTCCCACCCATCTATATTCCCATGCGCTGAAATTATTGAATGGATCATAGAAAATATCGACCCTAGGATGTGGGTGATTCGGGATCACGAGGGGAAAGCTTTTGCAAATTTAAAAGGCCAAGATGCGGAGTACTATTACGCACTTCCAGCCCGGGAGCAGAAGTTCACAGAGGAATGGGCCACTACCCATGCAGTTCCCATAGCAGACACCCTGAGAGGATGGTGGGAAGAACTGGAGAAGTTCAAAGTCAAGAACGACTAGGAGTATCAAGTAGTAGGCCTCAGGAAGGTCTATAAGTTCGTAGCAGCTATTCTTTGTAGAATGTATGTTCGTCCTGATGCCACCACTTTCAGCGGTTCTTAGGTATCCATTATGTACTTTTTTACCATACATGGCACCCATTTCAATTGGGCCAACTTATTGATAGCAGCCCTCAAAACAAACATATCTGCAGCATTAGCACCCGAGGAGGGATACTTGTCCGAATTTTACATGGCCTCCTATCTATTGGATGCAGTTTGTGCCAGGTGCCACCTTGAGGGATGGGCTCAAAACTGGGATCAAGAGCGCACACGCCCAATCCACAAGGAGTTGCAGGTATTCTGGAACTCCAAATATAAGCAATATATAGAGCCAATCTCACACAATTTCATCCCTGCACTCTACAGGAAATAGGTCAGCTGGTATACCCCATGCATGTCCTGGCGAGCCATGGAAATGATAATCAAGGTGGCACATTGGTTTCCATTTGCAGAAGGCACCTTCATCCGAGTCTTCGGTTCATTCAAGGCTCCCCATGCTCTGCCCCGATTCGTCACTGACAGGATGCTACTTCAGGAAACATGTTATCATATGACTTCTGGCTTCTCGAAGGTCCCTAATAAAGGTAAGAAGAAGCCATAGCCCACACTGCCGCTCACCATCGGTGCTTATACAGTCAAGGATTTCAGAGAAGTGGAGGTGGAAGCTGAGCAAATCAGAGGATTCTTCCTAGCGCCTTTGGATCATTGGACATACAATCCTGAGAGGTTAGGCCCTTCCCATTGCAAACGAGCCAAGTTTAAATGGAGCTACCAACACACTGAATGCCCAGCTGAAGATGGGGTAAGAAACTAGTACAATAAGGATAGGGAACTCGCCTCGGAAGCATTGACCAATCAGGAGGACCAAGATGATCAAACTCTGGAAGAGAGAATCCATGAACTAGGAGGAGCCTCGTCTTCCAAGGCCAAGAAGCCCCGAACTAACGCAGGCCATAGCTCTTCCAGCCAACAGAAAGAAAAGGAAGAAAAAGCTCAATGAGAAGCTGAAAAGAAATCAAAAGAGGATGAGGATAAATGTAGGAAACACCTAAAGGTAGAACAGAGGAAGAAGCAGGCGGAAGACGACCGCAAAATAATGGAAGAGGAGGAGGTGAAAGCAGAAGTTGAGCGTCAACTCAAGATAGAATTAGATAAGGTGGAAGCTGAATGCAAAAGGAAGGAAGAAGAGGAAACAAAAGCAGAGGTTGATCGTCAACTCAATATGGAACTAGATAAAGCATAAGTTGACCGCAGACAAAAGGAAGAACAGGATAAGGCAGAGGTGGAGCGGTTATTGGAAGAAGAAGCAGAACAAAAGAGAAAAGAGGAAGAGGATTGAAGATTGAAAGACAATTCTTCCAAAGACACCAGGACACCTCCTCCAGTAATAGGGGTACAGACAGAGCTATCGGCCATTGAAGTTCCTGTAATCAACACATGTTTTGTGCTCTCAGAACCGGTTACCTTCGAAGGATAGGAGGAGGATGTGTTCAATATGACGAGACTCACTTATGACCAGTTCACATTCAAAATCAGGAAGGAAAAGAGGAGATGCCTAGCACGAAACCCTGCCTCACAATTCACAGCCACAACAGAAAAGGATATAGTCTTGGACACTAGGACCAACCCAGTAATGATAGCATCAACCGACATTGCTTTCACCGCAGCCATAGAAGAAAATGTGAGCCGAATGAGTAGGGAAATCCTCTCCCTAAAAAATAGATTACAAGACTCCGAACAAAGGGAAGATAGGTTGGAGCAAGAAAAAAGAGCACTAAGAGAAGAAGTCCAACAGCTCCAAGATAAGAACACCCTTATTAACGAAGTACCACTCATTGTCCAAAGAGTGTTGGTGACACTGGAAGCCACCATGAGGCAGGTATACAAGGAAATGTTCACCATAAAGCAAACAGTTGCACCTCTACTAAGAGCTCAAGCATAAACTAAGAAGAGGAACAAGCAACTGAAAGAAGCCTCCACAACCTTGGATAGAATGTTAGAATGGACAAACAAATATCCGTAGGCTCCAGAAACTTTGCCCAGGAAATATTAGATTTGCACTCAGAACGACAAGGTCCAAATTCGCATGAAGGTGCAATCCAAGGAGAAGTTATTCAAAGACCTAGAGAAGGTGATGACCACCTATGAGAATTTGATCAGCAGCATTGAATCGATGGATGAGTTGCACCATATTCCTTCTCTAGGTACACTAGGCAAAGAAAAGACACGGGAACAAGTAAATCAAGAAATTCAGGCATTCGTGCAACCTATTAGACAAGCCGCCGCTACACCTGATCTTCCGACATCGCAGGAGAACTTGGTTAAGTTCTTCGTGACGCCAGTTTGGATTTACACCAAACTGGATTCCTTATCCAACCAGGTCACAATCAAGAAAGAAAATCTGATCCCGAATGCCTTAGAATGCCTACACAGGTTAAGGGAAGATACTCCTCTGATCTCCCCAGTTGCTGCCAATTATCATGCATGGAAAAATTTCCTTAAAGAGAAACAAGTAGATGTTCTCAACCTCGCAATCACACACATGATCCCATGATCAGATCACAAGGCACAACCTACAGGAGGGATCCATGTCGCATCTTCCACGGTCAGGTCGCAGGTCGCACTTTTCGTTCAGGTCGCAAAGCATACCAACAGGTGGGAAGGTGAAAAGTCAAGACACCCAAGGGTCAATTTTGTCTTATATATACTCCCTTCGGGGACTTGTAAAGGATCTTTTTTTTTGGACTCCAAAGGAGAGAAGAGAATTGTAAAGCATTGAATAGCCCCTTTTGAATGAATATAAGCATTTGTCTTAAATCCACTATTGGATCTGAGGAGAATCAATGTGTTAATACTATGATTATTTTTCTGTGTATGTCTGATATCTTATGATTAATTGATCTGTGTTTTTCTGCGTATACTCTTCATACATTTTAGGTCACTAAATGTGTTAATGATGGTATTTTTTTTATCTAGGAGATGTTTGTAACTTCATTATTGACATCTATATTATTCACGAAAACGCCCAAGTAAGCATAGGTTGTTCTTTCTAGGCAGAACTGTTTCTTATATGGTTCGAGCAACTTTTACAAACACGGCCTCAATGATATGCTGCTAACAACATCTCCTTCAGCTGCATGTTTCTTTTTTATCTTGCTATTTGTAGTGTTTTATGCTCATTGACAATCATCAATATTTCATCTTGTATCATTTGATAACTATATGCATATGACTCTGCAAGGCTCATTTGTGTCCAAGAGAAGGAGTATTCAGCGGTAGCCGGACCCACACCCCGGACGTGATCCCTATCATAAATGGTTTAGAGTCTAATCGGGACTTTTTACCAGGGAGATCCCTTAATGTTAGCTGGAAAATTTTTCCCGTCAACAGAGTGGGGCTCTTATGGAACTCACACCACTTTCCCATGTCCTTCTTTGGCTTTGAGGTGTTATTCTTTGCTTGCAGCTTGGACAAGTTGTATTGGGACGCTATGCCTTGGATTTGTCCTTTGTTTTGCTATTTGGGGGCACCTTTCCCTTTCTTTTGATTCGCAAATCCAAAGTCTCACTTCTTATGTTTTAATTTCTACTCAATCTTGGCAGTGTACCGGTATGCCGTACCAAGTGAGGAGATGTAGAGGAAATAAATTTCCTCCTGAATATATCTATGCAGAAAACTGTGATACTTTAGCACCAAATTTTTCTTTGAATCTTTGATACCCAACTTTGTGTTTAGGGTATGGAATAGATTCGCCAGCTCATGCACATCTTGATCCCTTTGTTGCCGAAACGTGGTCCATTATATGTACTTGTCCTCATATCTCCCCACTGGATAGTATTTTTCCTTGATGGTGTCTCGGAAAGAATTAAAAGTGGGTACGGCTAAGAATAGAGAGGGTTCTGTCTCATCCTTTTTCTAATAGTAGGTTTCCCACCATTCCTTGACATGGTGGGTAGGTTTGAGGAGTGAAAAAATAATCTTCTCTTGGTCGAAAAAGTCATGAACTGAGAAATGTCCTTCTAATAGATTCAACCATCTATCTACAACATCTTCATCTATTTGACCCCCAAATATGGGAATGTCAAAGTTTACTTGTACCTTAAAGGGAGTCGCGCATCCAGAGTGCTTGCTAGATGTAGATGCGCTGCTGGTGGGCAGTCATTGAAGGATATGGGCAAAGTTATCCATCATCGTGTTCCTTTGTTTTTTGATGGCCTCCTCAAACAATATTTTGATAGGATCTTCTGCTCCCTCATATTTATTTGCATCCCCCATGGGTGGCCGTTAGGGTTTGCGAGGCTGATCTTGCAAAGGTTCAACCATATCAAGCCCTAACTCCTTATGCCTCGACCTCGTTGGGGACATGCAAAGAAGGATCGAGAAAAAGCATACCGCTCTGATACTGCTAATATGGATTTATACAAGAACACAATAGAATACACATATAACCATAAATACAAAGATGTAGCAGAAATAACACTTCATTTCATTAATATAAAAGAACTGAAATTTTCTTACAGACAGAATGGAATTAAACTAGCTAGGGCGCTGGTAGCTTATCTTTGAGAAGAGTTGTGGCAGCTACATGCCTCTAAAATCTGTGTTACAATGAGGCTAGAAGGATTATATATTATTGAGACACAATGGAAAACCCTAAACATCCAAAAACCTAACCTTAGGATATGAAACGCCAGAATATGGGCATCGTCGGGGTAAATTGGTACATCAATTTCCCAGGGTCGTAACTTTAGCATACTATCCTCGTTTGATGCACATGATACATCGTTAGAAATATATATCCGAGGACTACAACTTCTGAAAATGAATGTTGATTTTATAAAGAAATCATATTCACTGGAAAAACGATGCCCAAAAACATCATTTAGGGCCTCAAAATGGCTCCGGAAGTTGAGGACCTGAAAAATTGCTAAAAATAGTAAGTTATGCCGAAACTGAAAAATTGAAAGAGACAATGGTGGGGCCCCAAGTGGAATAGGTGGGTGGCCATCAATATCTACCTGGATCAGTAGTAGGGATCATGTGTTTTATGCTAGTTTTGGTTCAGAGAGACAACATGGTCATCATCGTTACCATCCGTATAGGAGGAATGAGAAGCAGTACTTTCCAGAGGAGTTTAAGAAATCAAAGCCACCTACATTTGACAAAGAAATGAAGAAGTCACAGGATTTAGATGCTTGGTTTCTTGGGATGAATAATTTCTTCATATAACATGAATATTTGGGAAACATGAAAACTAGGATAGTTACCTTCAGTATTAAAGGTAAAGCATACATTTTGTGGGAATATGTAAAGATTGTCAGAGGTATACAGGAAGAGGAGTGGACTTGGAGTGAGTTCCAGTGTCTTTTCAAGAAGAAGTATCTATATAAGAGATACTATGATGACAAGGAAAAGGAATTATATGAGCTTGATATGGGATATATGACTGACGATGAATATACTGGCAGATTCTTGGAGTTGTTGAGATACGTACCTTAACTTAAGGAGGAGAGAGAAGAGATTTAGAGATTCATCATTGGGTTGTCGGTAGAATTTAAGGACGGGATTGAGGTTGATGAGCCTAGATTATTGGAAGAAGTGTTGGCTTGATTTGGGTTGACCCAGGTTTGTTCTATATTGTGCACCAACAAAACCCTTGATCATTGGCCCTTTCGACAATGAACTGCAAGAATATCGCAGTCTCACCCGTAGTGACTATGGGAGGATGCAGAACCGGGTTTCTGTAGCCTTGAAGGACTGGGATATGTTGTATTATTGTGTTATCTTATTCTTAGCACTTAAATCACTTCGCCACATTATATTAATCACTTAAGCATGCCATATAAAACCATAAACCATCACTGTGCTGAAGTATAATGTAACTTTAATAACTTCTACTCTACAACAGATAATAATGAACATAAGGACACCTAAGGACACCTAATTACTGTGGTTCACACCAGTGTAAGGCCCACAAGAACTATTTCTTAATATAAAGAATCTTTGAACAAAAACCAGTTCTTTGCCTGCGCACTAAGCTGCAGGCTATCTGCGCACTCAGCTGCAGAATTTTCTCCATGCCTCTACACACTCAGCTATAAAGCCTCTCCCTCGATACCAAATTATAGATCACAATAATAATTCACCCATAACTCTGATATGGATCAAAAATGATTGATTTTGATGATTACCTTCTTATTAATTTACCATATATATACTATTACATTGTAGGGTGACATCATCAAAATACCATGGACTCCTTAAACAAGAAACTATGGTCCCAAAACTATTGATCCCTTAAAAAATCGAAGGTTTTTACAAAATGGAGGGGCTTTGACCCACCTTGAAGCCCTTACGACACTGCACGGTATGTTTAATTCTTAAAAATGCACTTCGATGCACGCTCCACAATGCGATCCACCCCACAAAATGTAGAGTCTTTGCCAAAATCTAGGCTAAGTTGGGTTGCGCCCAATAGGCTGCCAACAGTCACATGTGACTCGTCCCGAGTCACTTAGCTAATTTTCCCTTGATATTTGCTACAATTTTGTTGTAGGCGTTGTTGAATTGCTGCAGAATGTTAGTGACTTGCTTCTCTTCATAGCGTACTTCCTCCAGCAGTGCTTTTGTTGCTGGTCCTATAGCCTTTTGCATCATTTCCTTCTCTCTCCATCAAAGCTCTTGAAGCTTCTCATCCACTGCTTGGGATAGTTGGAGAACCTCATCCTAAAATGGTTGAGTTCTCTCTATCAAAGTCTTCTCTTCCTTCCTTAGCTCCTCTATCTTCTTTTGGAGGGAATTTCCCTCATTTATCTTTGCAAGCTTCTCTAATATTGGTAAGGGTCTCAGAGTTGCCCGAATCTCCTCCAATTGCTGCTCCTTCTGCTAAATATCCTCTTGTAATCTCTGCACATTTGGATATTCCTGCAGTGAAGTCTAAATCTGTAAGCTCTCATCCAATAACTTCCCACAATATGCCACTACTGTGGAGATGTCGGCCACTGCAACCTTCAGTTTGACCTCCCTCTACTCTCGCACTTCCTCTGTGTGGTTGGTTTTAGCTTCATCTATAGTTCATTGATCTTCATCTCATATGTAAATTGCACATCTGCGATCTTATCCTTACCACAAGGTTGAGCTTTGAAACCTTGTCCTCCACTCGTTCCTCTTCTTGGACATCAATGTTTGGAACCTCGTGACATGTTGCTTTGACCATCTCCTTCAAATTATGCTATTGTTGTACTGCTTGATCCCTCTCCTAGATCACCTAGTCGAAATTATACTTCAACAAATCTCACTCTCTCTCTCTCTACATGAATGTTTAATTGTGAAGTGAGTTGTTCGCACTGCTTCATATCATCAATGATCTCTTGATGTAGCTTGTGTAATCTTTGAAGTGGAACTATTTCGATGTTCATGTTCATGCAACTTCACTCTTTGGCCTATTGTTGTACCTTAGAGGAGTCAAACTGTAGGGCTTCGATAGGTATCAGCACTATCCGCGCCCCAAGTGTAGGATATACTAGTCTTTCCTCTCCAATCTTCTCCTTTCCCTACATTGGTTGTCTAACTGTCTATGCCAATATCTTTAGTTCTCCAATGCGCTTCTCGACACTTGTTAGAAGTGTAGCATGGCGATTTTCCATATTGTTCCATGATTTTGTTGTTGCTTCCTGAATTTTTTCCCCAATATGGTCCAAGCCCTCATCAGTGAGGAAAAATGGCATTATTTCCCTTGTGTTATCTATCTTCTACTTCTTTTTTATTCTTGTGGTAGCTTCAACATGTGTCTTCCTCTTCTCTATGACAGATGGGTATGTCTCCTCCTATTCAAACTCTTTTTTCTGCTCATCACCTCCAGGAGGATCATGGAGACCCTCGTCGTATTTCTCTTGTTGTTCTACCTCTTTCTTATCCTTATTGTTTGCACTTGCTTCCTTCTCTATTGAATTATCCTTTGTCTGTTTCTCTACAGAAGTGATCTACTCTGCGGGCCACTGTTGTATATGTGCTAGGAGATCATATTCCATCACTAAATATGGTAGGGGATGCCATGTCTTCCTTGTGTCCATGCAAGCATGTATGTAAATTTTGTGGAAGTCAGCCTTAAACTTCATGACAGAGCTATATTTTTCATATAGACTCGGTGAAAGGTGAGGGTGTTGGTTCACTTCAGCTGTGGAATATTTCCAATGTTTTCTCTAATAAATCATACTGATTATGGAAATAAAGGTGTGAATGTGCCATGCTTTGCGTTCTTTGACTCCACCACTGGTTTTGCATCTGGTTTTCTTGGTGGAATATAATGTGGGAGAGGCAAGCAAAAAGTTGCGCCATACATTTCCATTCAAATTTTCTGTACTTATTCCTCACTATCTCTCAAATGTTCGGGCTCTTTCTGAGGCTCAATGGGTTTGTTTTCTTGTTTCCTCTTCGTTCTCTTCTCTCTGGTCATTTTCTATCACAGAGATCTCTACTACGTGCATCTAGGTTGTAGTGATGCTGCTACAGGAATATCAGATGATGCTTCCATGACTCGAGTTAAGACCTTCTAACTAAATATACGAATAACTTCTTCAAAGGAATCCTTAGGTGACATACGACAACGAAACTTTCTACAACTTCTCTGGAATGAAATATTCAAACTCTTAGGACAAAAAATTGCCAAATCTGGGCGAGACACAACTTTTATCACAAATATGAATTTCAAACCCAATCATTAGCTCAAAGTGTGTTGATTAATTGAAAATATATCACTAGTTACGATCAACATGTCCTCATAAATGCATCTTTCTGCATGTTTCAATGAAAACTTTCCTTTTTAACGGTCATATTTTCCCGAAAAACTTCGAGGCTCCTATGAAATTCGACATAATCCAGAATGTAGCGAAGTAAATTCCTACGTCAAAACTCTTTCTGAAACGTAGTTTATAATCCAGTGCCCACTTTCAACTTCAGGTGGGACTAAGACTTTTTTCCTTTCTTCATAGAAAAGTTGTAGGGGTAGGGTTGTCCCTATACAGCTTCAACCTACTACCATTTACTCTTCCTTGAACCAATTATACATTTAAATTTTCTAATTGAACTGCGCCTCCATCAGTAATATGCTTGATAATATATGGGCCCAACCAATGAGTCTTGAATTTTCCTGGAAACTTTACAAACTTACAGTTATAAAGAAGAACAAGGTATCATATCTGGAACTTCTTCTTCTTAATATGTCTATCATGGTAGAAATTTTCTCTTGTTTTCTATATCTGCTGATGGAATCCTGCTATAAATCTATCTTCCTCCAAAGCAAGCAGTTGCGACATTCTTTCCTCTATTATGTTAGGGTCTCCCATATCTATAAAAGCTTCAATCCTCAAGCTAGGCACGATGTAATCCATGGGCATCACAACTTCTTTCACATAAACTAACCTGAAGGGTGTTTGACTTGTCAAATTTTTACATGTGGTCCTATAAGCCAATAACATAGTTGGAATTCTAAGGTCCCAATCATCTCTATTCACATTGCATACCTTAGTAAGTGCATTCTACAAAATGTTATTAAATGGGTTTTCTATTCCATTGGCCTGAGGGTGATAAGGGGTACTCTTCTAATGATAAATTTGGAACTCCTCAGTCAATGCTTCAATAGTCTCATTTAGGAACTGTGAACACATTAGATTAATTAATCACTTAAACATTCCATATAAAACCATAAACCATCATTGTGATGAAGTAAAATGAAACTGTAATAATAGCTACTCTACAACAGATAATAAGAAAATATACACATCAATCACACAAGGACACTAGATTATCGTGGTTCACCCTAGTGTAGGGATAAGTCCACAAGAAATGTTTATTAATATAAAGATTATTTGAGCAAAAACCAATTCTTATCATGCGTACTAAACTGCAGGTTTTCTGCGCACTAAGCTACAGACTCTTCTCTAGGCCTTTGTGCACTCAGATGTAGAGCCTCTCCCTCACTAAAAAATTACAAATCACAATAATAAGTCACCCATAAATCCTTATTTGGGCTGACCCAGGTTCGATCTATACTGTGCACCAACAAAACCCTTGATCATTGGCCCTTTTGGCAACAACCTGAAATAAGATCAAAGTCTCACTCGAAGTGACTATGGGAGGATGCAGAACTAGGTTTGTGTAGCATTGAAGGACTAGGAGATGTGGTATTATTATCTTATCTTATTCTTAGCACTTACACATAACTTCGCCACATTAGATTAATCAATTAAACATGGCATATAAAACCATAAACCACCATTGTGTTGAAGTAAAATGAAATTGTAATAACTACTACTCTAAAACAAATAATAAGAAAATATACACATCAATCACACAAGGACACTAGGTTACCATGGTTCACCCTAGTGTAGGGATATGTCCACAAGAACTACTGCTTAATATAAATAATCTTTGAAAAAGAACCGGTTCTTGGTATTCACACTAAGCTACAGGTTGTCTGTTCACTCAACTACATACTCTTCTTCAGGCCTCTCTGCACTTAGCTACAGAGCCTCTCCCTCGCTACCAAATTACACATCATAATAATAGCTCACCCCTAACTCTGATCTGTATCAAAACTGATTGATTTTGATGATTCTCTTCTTATTATTTTAGCACATATACTATTATATTGTAGGGTTACATCATAAAAATACCATGGAATCCTTAAACAAGCAAGTATGGTCCCAAAACCATTGATCCTTTACAAAATCACGTGTTTTACAAAAAGGAGGGGCTTCGACCCACCCCGAAGCCACACTAAGTGGTATGTTTAATTCCTCAAAATGTGCCCCGCCGCATGCTCCACTATGCGCTCCACTGCGCGCTCCACCCATCAAAATGCAGAGTCTTTTCCAAAATCTTGGCCAACTTGGGTTGCACCCAACAAGAAGCCATCAAAATGCTGAAGCACTATTATGAGCAATTGAAGCATAATTTTGAGACTAAGAAATATTGGAATGGTAACAAGAATAATAAAAGAAAGTGGGTTAAGAAGAGAGGA
The DNA here is from genome assembly GCA_034641835.2 of Pinus albicaulis. NCBI lineage: Eukaryota > Viridiplantae > Streptophyta > Pinopsida > Pinales > Pinaceae > Pinus > Pinus albicaulis. The sequence goes on along the minus strand of CM076572.1, from coordinate 683,426,063 downwards.
AAACCACATAATATATATGACAGGGAGAATGCATCACCTCACAATAAGTTCATTGCATCTTACAAAGGACAGGGATTTTAGTCTAAGGAGTAGAATAAAGGTGATAGAAGGAATCCTTTACAATGTTTTACTTGTGTCAAGGATCATCGTAGGAGATATTTTCAACAACATCAAAGTGGTAGGCTCCATATTTACAGTGCTCATGAAGAATAAAAAATGGGGGATGTTGCACAGAGTATTCCTCGGATTTATGCAGCATTGGACAATAGGTAGGAAAATCACCAGGCATCTATTATCAAGATAGACGATAAGCATTGTGATCAAGTTGTTTCTATTTTGATTAAATGTAGATCTAACTATAGTTATGTTAATCATGACTTGGTGGATAAGTGTGGTTTGAATAAAGAAGTTCATCCAAATTCTTGGTTAGTGTAGTTAGCTACATGTACTAAGAAAATAGTTCATCATTGGGTAAGAGCTTGTGCATTTGAGTTGAACGACATGTCTACATCAGCGCATCTGAATGTACTTCTGTTGGGACCGTAAAATATGATTATGGGTATGGATTGGTTGTATCTTCACAGGACTAAGGTGGATTGTTATGAAAATTCTATTCAGTGCTTGGATTACAATGGAGAAAAAAGAATCTTGTAGGGTAAGAAGAAGGCAATGTCAATTAGAATGGTTACAACTATGCAGGAAAAGTGCAATTTCAGGAAAGGATGTGTTTTGTTTATAGTTCATATTTCTAGTGACAAAGGTAAGGATGTTGATAATGTTGAGGTCTTGAACATGTACCTAGTTTTGCAGAAGTTTCAAGATGTATTCCCAACAAATATATCAGAGTTACCACCTCACATGGAAGTGGACCTTTCTATTGAGTTGGTACCGAGGCAAACATTAACATCAAATGCACCATATAGGATGAGCACTCTGGAGTTGGTGGAATTGAAGTTGCACTTGAAGGAAATGCTTGAAAAGGGACACACTAGGCCAAGTGTGTCACCTTGGGGTGCACCAGTGTTGTTTGTGAATAAGAAGGATGGTACTCCTAGGTTTTTCATTGATCACAAACAATTGAACAAGGTGACGATCAAGAACATGTACCCATTGTCGATGGTTGATGACATGTTTTATCACTTGAAGGGAGAAATGATGTTCTCGAAGATTGATTTGAGATCAGTTTATAATTAGGTACACATAAAAAAAGAGGACATTTACAGTATTTCTTTCTAGACCAGGTATGGTAATTATGAGTTTGTTTTAGTTCCTTTTGGTCTGGCTAATGCTCCATCTACTTTTATGTGTTTGATGAATAGTGTGTTGTGTCCTTATCTAGAAAAGTTTGTGATTGTATTCATTGATGACATATTTATATATTTTAAGAATGAGGAAGAGCATGAAAAACATCTAGCAGGAGTGTTAAAATTCCTAAGAGAGCATAATTTTTATGCCAATCTTATTAAATGCAACTTCTTTCAGACAGAGGTACATTATTTGGGAAATGTAGTTTCCAAGGAAGGCATAAATGATGGATACATATAAGATCAGTTCTATCATGGAAAGGGAAACTCTTAGGAATGTGGCTGAGGTCAGATCATTCATGGGTTTAGCAAGCTACTACAAGAGGTTCATAGAGAACTTGCAGCTTTCCTATCCTATTACATCATTGTGGAAAAAAGGAATGAATTTTGAATGGACAGAGGAATGTGTAGCTAGTTTTGAGCAGTTGAAGCGGTTGCTTACAAATGCTCCAGTTCTAAAGATTGAAGATTCGAACAAAGAGCTTGTGGTATGTAAAGATGCTTGTAAGAGAGTACTTTGTTGGGTTCTGATGCAGGAAGGATAGGTAGTGTGCTATGAATCAAGGAAATTGAATGAACACGAGAAGAATTATGTGACGCGTGATCTTGAGTTGGTAGAAATCATTCATGCATTGAATATGTGTAGACACTATATTCTTGGCAAAAGATTCATCTTGACGAGTGATCATAGAGGATTGAGATAATTGATTTACCAACCGAATATTAATGTCAGGCAAGCTAGATGTTTGGCCACGACCAATGAGTTTGACTTCGAGATCAGGTAAATTAATGGAAAAGAGAACATAGTTGCATATTCTCTTAGTATAAGAGTACATGTAAACAACATAAGAACTATGAGTTCATAAGGGACAAATTTATAGGATCAGATATTCCAGGTAAAACAATAGAATTGCTAGTACCAACAACTTAAGCACATATTACAACAGTAGGTATAGGTGAATAGGATGTGAATATCATCTCACAACAAATGGTTTGATCAGATTTAGGGACAAGATCTACGTGTCAGACACACGCCAGACAATAACAAATTCAAGAATATTATCTTGTGGGAATTTCATGTTAATCCATATTCAGGTCACCAAGGATATCAAAATACATTAACAGTGGTGAAGAAGTTCTTCTATTGGACTAATTTTAAGAAATAGGCTGTGGAGTTTATTGCGAGATGCTTGCATTGTCAACACGTAAAATTAGAGTGTAAGCATTTAGGTGGATTACTGAAACCAATTTCGATTTTAGAGTCGAAATGGGGGGGTAATTTCCATGTACTTCATTACAAGTTTTCTAAGGAAATATAGAAAACATGATTCTATTATGGTTATGGTTGACAGGTTGACCAACTTAGTGCACTTAATTCCAATTAAGTCTACAAATTCAACTAGTGAGGTAGCATAGGTATTCATCAAGGAGATAGTGAGGTTACATGGTATTCCTAGGAAGATTGTGTCAGAAAGAGATGCCAAGTTCACTTCCAGGTTTTGGAAATAGATATTTGCATGTTTAGGTACATAGTTATCCTTTATGGACAGACAGAGAAGGTCAACAAAATTTTGGAGGACATGTTGAGAATGCGGGTTATGCATCAACAACGAAAGTGGGAAGAATAAATTCCATTGGTAGATTTCTATTACAAAAATGGGTATCATGAATATTTGAAGATGATTCTATTTGAGGCACTTTACTGGTGGAGTTATAATACTCCTATTAGTTGGAGTGATCTAATGAATAGGGTATTGATTGAACTAGACATGTTGGCAGTGATGGAATAGGAAATGTAGGTAATAAAGAAGGATATAAAGGAATCACATGATAGAAATAAGAGTTATGCAGATCAACATAGAGTTTTTAAGGAATTTCAGGTTGGGGAACATGTGTACTTTTTCATCAATCCCAAGAATAGATCCTTGAGGATTGGATCATGTGCCAAGTTGGCACCTCGGTATTACGAGAATTTCAAGATTCTTGAATGGATTGGACCAATATCCTACCAATTTTCAATGCCTCCGACAGTGAAATTCCATGATTTTTTGCATGTGTCATTGATTAAAAATTATGTGAAATATTTTGATCATTTGATTGATGGGTTTTTATTGCAGGTGTAACTATAAGGAAAATTGCAGTCAAAACCTTAGTGCATTTTGAAAAAAAATATGCTCATGCTCTGGAATCAAGAAATAGAGAAAGTTAAAGTATGGTGGAAGCACTTTGGGCCTAATGAAGCTACATGGGAGATGGATGTTCATATGCGGGCTATGTTTCCTTATCTATTCACTAGCTAAGTGGATGTATTTTGGCATATGTTTTGATGTTGTGTTTTGTTTATGTATATATATGCATGTGCATGTAGGTAAATACCACATCAAGCTGTGTTATAAAACTCAAATAAGAGGTATGGTGTTCATGATAGGTTGGTTATGTTTTCAGTAGATTGATATGATGTAAATGTTGTATCAAGTTGTGTTATAAAGCTCCATAGTCAGCACGTGTTTTTTGGTTTATAAATGTCATTGAACATTAAGGATGATGTTCCCCCAAGGGCGGGGGGGGTTATGTAACAACCGCGGTTAAAAATCCATGTAATAAATTTAATAAAGGAAAAATAATACTAAGGTCAAGGGACACATATTCCAAGTTGAATGTCGAGAAGAAACATAGTGATGGGGATCACGTGATTAATAAATGGTTATGGAAATTGAAAAAGGAAATGGAAAAGGAAAAGTGGAATTAATTGGCATTTATTTATGAAAATAATGGAAAATAGGAGAAAAATAAGGTGAAAGGTCACATAGTTGCCTGTGAGGAAAATTGAAGGAAAAAACTATAGGAAAATGAAGAAAATAGAGGCCTCAATGATAAAAAGGCTTATGATGATCGGTTCATAGATTTTTGTTAGTTTTAGCTTAGATCTCTTTTCTATTCTCTCTCTCTCACACTCTTGCAGACTTTGATTTTTCTTGGAGCACTCTTAGAATTGTGGCATACTTTGGATTTAGATAAAGAAGGCTAAGGGAAAGAAGAAAAATGCAAGGGGACATCAGGATCAACAAATACAACTAGATTTCTCTGCAGCTACCGAGTTGCATGTATGGTTTCCTTGCTAGTTTTGGCATGCATGGTGTGTGCATTTGGTTAGCATCTATTGTTGGAATGGAGGATTGCCTAGATTGAAAGTGGTTTTTCCTAGCCTTGCCATTTTCCAGATAACCATGGTGTTGTGGGTTTCCCCATTTGTTTTCTGGTTGGTTCTCATGTTGCTTATGGCTATGGGTTGAGTTATTTGTTCCTAGAGCCTTGGTTGGACATATGCTCTAGAAGCCCTGGAACAACTTGGGTTGAGATACTAGTTTTGGAAGCCTTTGTTAGAAAAAATTTATGGATCCCTTGGTGGGTTGAGTTACTAGTCTTGGATCCTTAGTTGGAAAAACACTCTAGAGACTTGGTACAACTTTGTGTTGAGTTACTATTCCTGGAGTCAGTTTGGAACAAACGATCTAGAGCCCTGGAAAAATTAGGTAGAGACCGCTCTAGTGATCGTTGGTGATGTCCGATTGTGAGGTGGAATCATGGGTTGAGTGTTGAAGTGGTTTTTCCACTGGAATCCATGGTTTAGTTTTTCTTGGTTTATTCCATGAGATCCCACATTCATGCTTGGAATATGGTGTAGGGTCGATTGGCAGAAAGAGATATTTGGTTCAACTCAATCTATGGTCGAGTGGTACATTGAAGTACCTGACTTGGTTTGATTTGCATATTTTAATAAGATATCATTTATTCTTGTATTTCATGAGTATTTATACTTTTTATTATGTGGCTTTGATGGTTTTTCTATCATTTTTATTATTCTGGTTATATGTTGGTTATAAGTGTTATCACTAAGCTAATACAGATGGGCTGCTCCACCAGGCAACTTAGAGTAACTATTTCAACCAACTTTTAACTGAAGATTAGCCTCATTCGAATCTCAGTTTCCACAAGAAGGGTTATTTTCATTAAGTTTCCTGATGTTGACTCCATTAGCCCAATGGTATCAAGTCCTCTATATTTTCAACCTGCAATTAATTACAAGCAAGTCACTATCATAGAGTTAGCCATCTAATAGAGTTTTCATTGAAAAATCACAAGTTACCTTGAGAGAGCCCTCTCAAACTAAAGAGGCTAATATTCAGTTAAAATTTCGTTGAAATAGTTACTCTAAGTTGTTTGGTGGAGCAGCCCATCTGTACCAACTTAGTGATAACAATAAGCATGGTTTCATGATAGATTTTAGCTATGGAAATTAACATGTTTTGATTGCTAAATGAATGTTTATTTAATGCATGCCCTAATCAATGTTATTGCATCTATTGTGAGAGGGAATCAAACCTTCTTGATGATTTTCAGATAAGTATGAGATCCCTATGTTCAGGTATGCATTTATGACTTGTAGATTACATGTTCACAATGTGTTTGACAAAATGTAAGTCATGGTTAGGCCTGGTTAGGTCAAGCTCTTGACTAAGTTTGTATTAATGGTTTTTTCCTTTTGTCATTCATAATTCTATAAATTTCTTTCAAGTTATGGGCAGAGGTCTAAATCCTAGCCCTGAAAAAGTGGCTCAGATCCCAGGGTGGCTTGCACATAACTGGGTAATTTAGATTGCAATCCCTAGGAGGTAGAGCCATGAGAGTGATTGGAGGCTTAAAATCATTGGCTTGCCTTGTTATGCAAGCCACTGAGAGTCTAGGTCAGTGAAAAACCAAGTCAACTCATGGTTTGGGCACCTGGAGTGGTTTTTTGGCTTCCAGGGTTCCTGTAGGTCCTGAGGAATGTCAATAAGGTTCGATTCTATTGATTACACTTACTTATGTGTACCTAGGAGGTTGAATCATGTCATAGTAGCTCCTCCTTTCATGTTTACCCTAGAAGACCAGTGAAACAAAGTAGATATGGGAGGGGTGGTTACAAACTTGGATGACAACCACACTCATAAAAAAAAGTGGAAAATTTGTTGAAGAAATCATGGATAGGATCCCATGAAATATTTATTCCTTGGGATTATGTGTTGGCTTTATGGGGGCCTAGACCTAGGTTCAATGTGACTCCTGCAATCCTACAAATCCCACTATTACTGGCCCTTTCAACAATGACCTACTTGCGGAGATCGAAGTCTCACCCAAGGCAATATAAGGGGATGATAGAACCAGGTTTCTGCATCTAGAGGGATAGAGGATTGTGGATTTAGGGTTTTTCCTTCGTAACAGAGCTTCGTAGGTTAGATCTATCAATAATACAAGCTTTGTTCAACACATATGTTGAAATTACTAACAAACTTCATGATATTACTTATTCATGCATTAAAAAAATTAAACAAGCATAAACAAGACCACATTATATCAAAAACCCTTATTCAACATAGATATTCATAAACATCAAGTAAAGAAAAACACATTAATGTAAACTGAGCTCTATTCTCAACAAGTCTTTCATTCATTAGATCCTTCTCATACATTCAAGTCCACCCCGTGCACTCAAACTAAGGGGTCTGCGCACAAAGCTACAAAATTCCTAAGGTATCCGTGCACATAACTACATGAGCCTTTCCTCTAACCCAACACACAGACTTTGAATTAAAAAAATATTACATCCAAATTCATCTCATAAGATCTATCATTCAATATTAGCCTTTAACCTCTATCTAGAATCCTTATATAGGTTTGGCATTTACAATACCATGGTCCAAAACCATGGGAGGAGTCCAATGTTCACAACATTGTCCCATCCCATTACATAATGAGGAGATTTGACCCAGCCCAAAGCCCCTAAGACTCAAAATATACTTCGCAATGCGCGCTCCAATCTTCAATCTACAGAGTCTTTCTATGCTACTTACTTTGAGGGGATGCCATCTCCAACAAGCCCCCAACACAAAACTGTGACTCATCTCAAGTCACAAAGGTGGTGTGCCTACTATCTTCACTTTGATGCCACTCAAGGCATCCTTCAACGGTGGAACTGCTTCAACACATTGTTTCGTAAATTCGTTGATTTCTCTAAGAAACGTCTCTGTGACCTTCTTGGCCACCTTCTTCTCAATTCCCTTCTATGCCTCACTCAAAGTTTTTAGGTTTTTTTCTACAGTTTGGGAGAGTTGAATGGCGTCATATTCCCATGGAATTAACTTGGTTGCAAGTAGATACTCCTTCCTGCATCGTCCATTGACTTTCTCTTGTAAAGATTTACCCTCTTTGAGATGGGTAAGCCACTACATTGGTGCTAAGGTCTTTGCACAGACCTTAATTTGATCCAGTTTTTCAAGTTTCTTGCACACTTCGGCTTCGATATTTTGTACCTGAGGTTCCTCTTGGAGTGAGGACCATACATCTAGAAATTATCCAAAGACATTAAAAAAATCCTGTATGTGGGACTCAATCTGTTTGGTGGTTGCTTTCAACTCTTTTGTGCACTTCTCTTGGATTTCTAGTGGAGTAGTAGGCTCCAATTGCATCTAGAGCTCGACGATTTTCATCTACATTTCCATGCATACTTTGTTGACTTTGGCCTTAGAATCCTTAACTGTTGTGGAAATCTTGGCCACTTTCCCTTCTAGCACATCTGAGAATATGGAGCTCTGGTAGCTTACTGCAAGCTTTAGATAGCCTCCTCCAGCTTCTGTCTTTGCACTGCCTCAATCGTGCGCTCTTAGACAACAAGATGATTTTCCTCATCCATGCTCTAACTTTCGTTCTTGACATCCTGAATAATCATGAGGGCACGGTGTTCGAAGATATTCAACTCTTTGTCAATGCCCTGTTGAATTCATGCAAAGAATGTAGTGGTATCACAACAAGGTTCAACATCGTGTTCTACCAGCGGACTTGTAATATCCCAAATGGGAAAACTCACCAATACATGCCAAAATAACGCATTTTTCAGAAATATAATTTTAAATAGAAAAATGAAGCCCATGAATCCATTATATCTAACATTATTACACTTAGACCTAAGAGGAGATCAGAAACAAATGACTTTGGCCTAGTTAAACAAGCCTCCCATGCTCAAAACAACTCAATAATGTTGAAACCCCAAGACTACTGCAAACATAAATTATTGCAGAAAGAGAAAACACATTTTATTGAGGGATATACTCAAAAAATGGAGAGACAAATCAGATTTGATGATTTATTAATCAACAGAGCACAAAAACAGAGATCTAGTCTCTTTTTACATAGATCTAAGATGACCCGACAAGGGTTTCTAGACATAAATGATATACATGAAATATCTATTGCAGATCTATAGTTGAATCACACTGTATGGCTGAAGCATTACATAAATATGGCTGATCATGAAAATAAATGGTTGTAGCTCCTTTTTCTAGCTTTTTTGGAAGAAGGTTGATCCTCCTCGTGGAAAACTAGCTCTCAAAATAAGGGATTAAACCCCTCCACTGCAATACCTTAAGAAATAACGCAGTTTCTGAAAGGGAATGCACCTTTTATGAAGTTAACTACTTGGAATAACACTAGATAGTTTAAAATGCAACACAAAATTCTCTCCTCAGATTTCTTAAACAAGATCTTCAAGCAAGAGTGGGGAATTCCCGCATGAGAAAACCCTTGCACTAAACAGTGCAGTAAACTTAGCTAAAGAGCCAAAGGATGTAGAAAGTCTAAACAGACCACATAAAAATTATAATCTTCAATCATTCCCCATATGGTTTCCATTCCCTTCATTATATAGTTGATGAGCTTCCTCCCTAAGGGTCCCACCCAATTATGAGCTTTCTTCCATGCAAAGGCTCCTCCACCAAAATTAAGTTGTCTCCGTTAGTCTTCCTCATATTTTTACAACACTGTATGATTTATTCAATCTTGACTGGATCAACCTTGACTGGATCTTCATGCATTTTCTCTTTTCACACTCAAGGTGTCTTTATTTTGACTAGCTAGATTGATCTTCATTCACATTGATCTGTCTTTATTTAGGATCCACTCCTCATATAATAATGTTGTTGACTTGGTTAAACTTGAATTTGTCCACACATTTTAGAACCTGTTCACACATGTGCATGCTTGATCTGGTTGTTAACATTATCCCTTTTCACATTATGAGGGATTTTATTCCTACTTAGGCAACTTATGAGCCTCCTTGCCCATTTATTCATCTAAATAGATTTTAAAAGAAAAATTAATATTCCTATTAGTTGCATGCTAATGTAGGAATATTATAGTCTTCCCCTCTCAAATGTTGCTTTTCCTCGAGAAACTACAAAGGTGTTGCAAAATCTCCCCTCCTCCTCTTGTGGCCTCCTCATCCAACAGTCTCCACCATTGCTTCATATTTTCTGCAATAGTTCTGTCTCCCAATGGTTCCTTCCAAGAGTACAAGTTGGCCTTTGGTAGATAAACCAAATGGCTCTCATCATGAAAGAAAGGAAGGTCTATATGGAAACCTTCTTGCTGATTAATGGCCTCCTCAAGATAGAAGTGATGACAATCATGGGGAATTTCATCATCAATGAAGTACTCCCACCTCCATGCTATCATCCAAATGAAATGAATCACCTCCCAACTTGGTAATTCATGGAAAATCTCCTCCCAATTTCTCATGAGAGGCATGTCCCAAGTGCTCCAAACAATCATATGGTCCACCTCATAAAGAAAAACGTGATCTATTATAGTGGCCACATAGTTTCCCATGCCCCCCTTGGAACATGTAGTGCAAAAAATGTGGGAAATTTCTTCCCCCAAGGACACATCAAACCAATGTGTCTCTCCCCCAACCATGTCCTCAACGAAGATAAGGAAACTTTCAGCATATGGTATCATAATTAGAGTCATGCTAGCTGCCATATCTAGTAAAGGAGAAGGACAATGGTGCCTCATGTGCAACCAGTGTAGTTTTACTCCCAACTGCCATAGAATAAGATATAACAAGTTTTTTTCCCACCACTTGTTTGTTCTCCCATCCTTCTTGTATACTTGGAGAAGGTGTATGATAGTTGGTGCTAATGAAGCACACTATGAAGAATACAACATCTCCCATAAATCGCTTAGGGAATGGTCAACATTTCCATTGCTCATGGCTCCAAGTAGCCCATGAAGCCCATAATAAAAAGTGCCCCCTCTTGGAGCAAAGCCCTGCATATGAGTGTTAAGAAAATACAAGCATATAGTAGATACATCATGATTTTTAGAAGTACAAGTCTTACTATACACTTGATTCAAATTAGTGAGGTAACTCATGGATGAGCTTCCTCTTACACCCAATGAATAAGGAGGTGGTAATGACAACTCTTCCCAAGAGCTATGTCCCTCATCAACCAGAAAATGATCTATGCACTCCCTCATGTGAGAGTGCATATCCCTTTTGAAATCTTCCCACATGAATCCCTCCAAGATGGTAGAGTATGCTTTAATAAATTCAGTGGGATTAGTAAGCAAGATCTCATAGGCTGTATTAAGTAGTTTATACTTAAGCTTGGAGTCTCTAGCCAAATAGATTTGATCATGAGAATAAATGACTCCATCAACTACTTTATACCTCCCATCCATCACTTGCCCATCAAGAACCTTACATGTGAAGAGGTCCTTGGAATATTCCATCAAGAGTTGGGACTCCCAATAAGGATCTAGGCTCCCCAACAATGACAATGCTGTAGAAATATGAAATGCAGCCCCTGTCATAACATGTCTCTCCTCTTTGACATGCTTGATGCCAAAGTCACATGTTGAAGTACTATCAACTTTCTTTCGCTGCCTCTCTTGCAACTGATCTTTCTCAAGACAAGATTGAAGTAGATGGAACTCAACCTCCCCTTGGAAAGTCCTTATCTTCCAAAACTTCCTTAATTTGGCCCATGCATGCAAGAGTGTTGATATCCTCTTGTCATGTTTAGAAATATTCATTATGTATAAAAGTATCGTTTGCTGCTCCAAGGCTATGGAGTGGCCTTTTGATACCATGCTCATGTCAACACAGATTTCTGAATTCTTATTTTCCAGCGCAAATAGATGAGTGGAAGATAGCAAAGTCAATTTCAGAAAATTGCTCAGCTCTCCTTGGAATCCATCAATAGTTTTCAGCGCTGTGGTAGCTCTCCTCAAGGCTCCTTCCGTAGCCAAATATGTCACTACTGCACATAGTTGAGAGAACACTTTAGTATTCCTCCAATCAGGAGGTCTCCCTAGTGGAATGCCTCCATGCAAAGAGACATCAAGGTATAGAGCAGGATGCATATGTGTGTGGACAGATTTGTCCTTGCCTTTATTGCGTAGATCCTCCTGCCTTCTTTGTGTATCAACCTTCAGAAATAAATAGGGGTGTATACTCCTCATCACATGATGCTTTCCCTCCCCTTTTTCTTCTTCTATCTTCAAGGTCTCACCATTTGATAATTATGGCACATGTATCACATGGATTATGCCATGATCTCCATATGTGAGATTCTTTGGAACTCCTTGCAAGAGTGCAAGAGTTTCTTTCCATGGAGCAAGTGCTCCATCTTCCTCTTCATGAGGTACTATATGTGCTCTTTTCATGACTGTGATGTTATCTCCAACCTTCTCTTCCTCCTCTTCAATAGTTGAAAATGCCTCATCATCAATAAGAGACATTAGATCTTAGTCTTCTTTTGAAGGAGGAACCTTCATGTCTTCTTCTTGAGAAGAAAGCTCTTCCTGCAATGGGGACTTTACCTTTGGCAAGGCATCGTACAAGTTTCCTTCCACTTCAATGGTTTCTAAAATGGAGTTGGATTTATGGACCCTTCCAACTCATGCAAAATTTTCGTTTGTTTTGGTTTCATAGGCTTCATAGAAGATGTTTCACGAATTTTTTTATCAAACCTTTCCACTATTCTTCTAATGAACTTTGCATAAGTAGATGTATTTGCATTCTTTAAGGAAAAAGATTCAAAAAACCACCAAGCATAAGCCTTACCCTCAAGATGCAACACTTCTACTTTGATGGCTTCCTTTTCTGAAACTTGATGTTGTTGCACATAGGTGTCTAGCTCCTTTACCCAAACGCTCACTGAACATTTAGGTGATCCATCAAAAGTAGATAGAAAGAATCTACCCACACCATGCTATTTTCTCCTTGTGCTTCTTTCCTCCTTGATCTTGCAAAACCCTTGGAAGTTCAAGTGATCTTTGAACCCCTTAGATTGAGCTTCATACTCTTGCAAATAATCACCAAGAGTCTCCTTCTTTGGCACATCTCCTTTCTCCATCTTCTTTGTCATGAACAAGTGGCTGATAGAGCATTGTAAATCTGATGATGTGGTTGAATTCTCACACCCATAAGACGAGGAACTAGATATTTCCTCATGTACCTTCCTTGTTGAGGGACTTCCATGTCTTTCCCTACTCATTTATTTGATGTCTTTTCTTATACCCTGCAGAGTTTGAAAGAGAAGTTTTGAGAACCTCTTTGCTCCAAACAATAAGGGTTTGCTTTGATCTCTATTGTAGACCTTCTCCTTCCCATGACAAGACTTCATAATGGTTGAAGAACACAAGGTGAGCCAAGATTAGGGCTCTGATACCATTGTAATATCCCAAATGGGAAAACTCAACAATACATGCCAAAATAACACATTTTTCAGAAATATAAGCACAAAAAGAAAAATGCAGCCCATGAATCCATTATATTTGACATTATTATAGTTATATCTAAGAGAAGATCATAAACAAATTACTTTGGCCTAGTTAAATAGGCCTCCCATGCTCAAAACAGCTCAAAAATGTTGAAACCCCAAGACTACTGCAAACAGAAATTAATGCAGAATGAGATAGTGCAGTTTAATGAGGGATATACTCAGAAAATAGAGAGACAAATCAGATCTGATGATTTATTAATATATAGAACACAAAAACAGAGATCTAGTCTCTTTTTACATAGATCCAAGATGACACAGCAAGGGTTTCTTGACAGAAATGATATACATGAAATATATGCTGCAGATCTATGGATGAATCATGATGTATGGCTGAAGCACTGCATAAATATAGCTGATCATGAAAAAAAATGGTTGTAGCTCCTTTTTCTAGCTTTTTCGGAACAAGGTTGATCCTCCTCCTGGGAAACTAACTCTCAAAATAAGGGATTAAACCCCTCCACTACAATACCTTAAGAAATAACGTAGTTTCTCAAAGGGAATACGTTGTTGCTGAAGGTAACTGCTTGGAATAACACCAAATAGTGGAAAATGCAGCAAAAAATGCTCTCCTCAGATTTCTTAAACATGATCTCCAAGCAAGAGTGGGGAATTCCCGCATGAGAAAACCCTTGTACTAAACAGTGCAACAAACTTAGCTAAACAACCAAACGATGCAGAACGTCTAAATAGACCACATACAAATTATAATCTTCAATCATTCACCATATGGTTTCCATTCTCTTCATTATATAGTTGATGAGCTTCCTCACCAAGGGTCCCACCCAATTATGAGGTTGCTTCCATGCGAAGGCTCCTCCACCAAAATTATGATGTCTCCATTAGTCTTCCTCATATTTTTACAGCGCTGTTTGATTTGGTCAATCTTGACTAGATCAACCTTGACTGGATCTTCATGCGTTGTCTCTTTTCACACTCAAGGTGTCTTTATTTTGACTAGCTATATTGATCTTCATTCACATTTAGCTGTCTTTATTTAGGATCCACTCCTCATATAATAATGTTGTTGACTTGGTCAAAATTGAATTTTTCCACACATTTTAGACCTTGTTCACACATGTGGATGCTTGATCTGGTTGTTAACATGATCCATTTTCACATTATGAGGGTTTTTATTCCTACTTAAGCAACTTATGAGCCTCCTTGCCCATTTATTCATCTAACTAGATTTTAAAAGAAAAATTAATATTCCTATTAGCTGCATGCTAATGTAGGAATATTACAGGACCATGACATGCTTCATTTTCTCTATCATATAAAACTCAGTGTGCTTGCAGGGATATGCACCGCGTGGGTGTCAAAGGTCAGCGCCGACTCATGCACAAATTTTCTTGTGCCCCGCTTTGTGGAATCACGTTCGCTTGCAACCTAGTCGCGTAACTTACGCTCGCCTGAACTGCGGTTTCTTGCACCTGCGAGTCCTGCAAACCTTTATGGAAATATTCCAACGCTTTCTTATATTTCTCTTCGATGTTGCCCCATAAATCCTCAGTGACATTACGCACAATGTCTCCTATCTCATCAATGTCTCCCTTAGTGAGGACCATTTCCGTCGAGCCAGCAGTCCTCTTAGATTTGACCTTATTTCTTACGTTTCCCTTCTATGGCTGCCTTAACTTGGTGATAAAAAGGGAAGAGGGGTTAGATGGATCTGTGTCAAGATCACTGCCAAGAATATCATCCCCTCTAGTCTCTAGAGTATTTGCTTTAGCGTCCTTTCCAGTTGGAGATGTAACTTTTTTATCCTTCTTTCTTGTTAGCTTAGTGAGATTCACCCCACTCATTCCTTCCTACTCTGTGCCTTTAGGAAGAAGAGTTAACCAATTTCCTGGCTAGTGGCTGATGATGGCTTCCACATATTCTTCTTCAACCAGGTACAACATCTCGTACCAGACCCCAACGAGGTCCTTCTTCGCCTAGACGTGTATGTGATGGAAGTCCGCTTTGGAATCTGTGACCTGTTGATAATGCTCCACAATTCTTGGTAATAACCAGGGCTTTTGGTTAATCACTATGCGTGAAATCATCTCAAATCATACCCAAATTTTTTTTTTTGCCATAACCCTCGAGGTCTCTATCGAATTCCACAGTGAATCATGTCTAGCTACCTCACATAGATCAGGGTCCGCAATGTTGAAATGTGATTCCTTGGGCTCTCTCCATTTCATAAAGGAAATAATAAGTAAGAGACATATGTAGTGGAACTACTTGCCCTCTCCTTGAGTGGCTTTGCAATCGACGAGGAATTCAGTACATAAATATCTTGCCCAATTATATACAACACCATTGGTGCACTCAACAGCTAAATCTATTACAAGCGTGGAAGCCTCCTCTCCACAGATTTTTCTCATAATATTTCCCACAATAATGTGTGTGGTGAAGCACACAATTCTATTCGAAATGGAGTTAATTAAATAACTGTGGGTTCCCTTCATCAGATCGTAGTCATTCTTCATCTTATCTGCGAGCTACTTGTCCTAGATTTTTTCCACAATAGCCTTTGCGGGGTCTGACCCAAGACAAGGAAGGCTTGTAATTGTCCTTATGAGAATCTCGATAATGGGGATCTTCTTCCCTAGCCACAAACAATCATCATGTAATAATTCCAACAATTGGTGTACACAAAGAGTGTTCATAGGACTTCCCTCAAAGTGTGGTACATATAACATGGTGAGTATCCCTACGTGTTGGATACCCTTCACCCATTTATTCGGCTCTAATCTTGTCACTCTACCTGTATATGCCTTCTGGAATAGATATCTACTGGGCTCAAACTGTGGGTATTTGCTCTGATCTTTAAAATCCCAATCCTCCAGTCTTAGCTGAGGCACTTTGGCCAGTAAGTCTCCTTCAACTGGCACCTCATATTGAATCAACGACGTAAAAACCTTGTACTTTACTGCGTCAGGGTACTTTACCGACTTCTTAGCCTCTGGTTTCCAGGGTGGAATATAAGGAGGCAACCTAGAGATAGGTTCCTCCTCATTAGTATCACTTCTTCTTGGGCTTATTATTATTTGTCATCATATGATTTAATCTCCATAGCCTTTTTCTGTCAATATTGAGCTCCCTTACTCCATTTTTCTTTAGAGAGTTTCTTCCGGGGTGACGACCTTAGGAAATTTTCTTAGGCTTCATGGATGGAACTGCACCTGTGGTGGTATACTCTCTAAGCAACCTCAACCCTGTGAAAGTTGCAGGTGGTGTAGCCATCATGGTGCGATATACTCTCGCCTTAACTTCTTGAAGAGACTTATTAGTGCACTCACAACCATCAACGAAACTATATGTTAATAAGAACCCTTCTATCATCTCATCCAAATCCATAGTTCCATGGTGAAGCTTTGTTTCCAGATACCACTGTTGAGGTATCGTTTCCAAGGAATGAAAGAACATGTGTACCATTTTGGATGAGATTCAGTTCCCCAAGATATAATCCAATGAGCTAAATTCTAACGAGGATCTTTCTGACCGTCATAATTCTCCATGATCTTTGTATCAACATGACCAAACCTCAACCTTATCCACTTACAAAACTCCGTTGATCATCCTAAAATTTCTCTCCACCCGTCCCATCATTGGGTTGGAGTAAACCTCAATGCAAAGTCCAAAGCTTTGTATCTCTAGTTCTCAGGCACCTTTTGATCAAATTATTCCAGAAACAAGACCAAATTCCCCATTCCACCATAAAAAGGAAATTCATGTACTTTTGATTGGACACATCGCAAAGATTTGGTAACCCTATTACAACGCTTAGTGGCTACTTCATGCAAACAATTTTGCCAGTGCTCCAACTCCTCATCAGAATCTCAAACACATGAACTGTC
Source organism: Pinus albicaulis (assembly GCA_034641835.2). Classification (NCBI taxonomy): domain Eukaryota; kingdom Viridiplantae; phylum Streptophyta; class Pinopsida; order Pinales; family Pinaceae; genus Pinus; species Pinus albicaulis. Next base: position 683,409,251 of record CM076572.1, on the reverse strand, counting down.
GTGCTCCCAACATATTCTGCCATCCATGGTGGGATTGATCCAATTTTCGTCCTACGCAGTAAGCTTATATATTTGATAGATATCAGAATCCCCATACTCATGCTAGACAAGCTTTGTATAGCATGCACCTTTTGAAGGATCCAATGGCACTACAACTCGAGTACCATCCTTTTCAAACACCATTTTCCTATTTTTCAGGTGTATTATAGCATCTGTGTCGTAAGCCCAATAAAATATCCACAGCATAGCATAAGGATTACTATCATCAATGATCTCGATGAATTTAAAATCAACCAATACGCCTGCACCATCAATATCTACACTGATTCCCTGAAATCGCCCCATAGGAATTATCTTCAGCTGAATTGGAAACCATTGCAGCTTAGGCCTTCCCATTCATTCCCATGTCTGCTTCGGTGGGACGTTGGCATTTGATATTAGATCCATAATGACTTTATCCATCTCATAATATCCGATATGCACAATCAATCACATCTCTCGACCGATTCTCTTCTTGTTCTTGTACACTTTATTTACTATGTGCTGTTACAGTTGTAGCTTTTCCTTTCCAGTGCAGTTATATATTAGTTCCTGTAATCCTTCTACGACCTTTTGGTCACTCGAAAATTTCATACACGTCTACAAAAAGGATGCCAAGATATATTGATAAGCTTCCTCTACTTTGGCATTCCCCTCATGCTTATTATTCAATCGAAATAGTTGTCTCCACACGGTAGGTGGTGAAGCCTTAGGAGTCATAAATGTATTCCTTTCTTCCATGAATGTCTCTTTCACGCATTATATATTAAATCCAACACTCTTATCTTCTTGTCTCCTTACCCAGTTCTTCGTCATAATATTTTTTCCTTCTGCGCGATCTCCTCTGTTATTCACACCATTGCGTGTTACTATGTTAACACTTGGATATTCCTGGCGCAGTTTAGCCCTCATAATTTGTATATTATCAGTAGATTGTTGGTTGTGATTCTCCTTCATTTCAGCTAGAAAAATGTGACATTCTTCGATTTCATGGCAAAATTCTTGACAATATTTATAGGAAGTTGCAGTAGGATTTTGACAATCCCTAGAAACATTTCCACAATGCTTGTAGTTGTAACATATGATCTGTCCTCATCCATGACTAGCGTCTCCTCCTTGGCCACACCCCCAACCTTGGAAAACTCCTCGTCCAATGGGAGAACCCAAAGCTTCATGCCCTTCTACCCACATTTAATATGCACCAGGGCTATTCTGCATCATCATATCATAGCTATTACAATGTTTCTCATCATGTCCCACCAAACTACAAAAAAAATGCTTCGAAGATCTCACAAAATTTTGTAGTAGGTGACAATAATCTCTAGAATGATGGCCTGCAACTTCGCATATGCTACATCATACATGGGGCCCTATACATGGCCCAATAATCGATCCAGGTTTTAATGGACTCGACATCCTAGTGCCCAAATAGTCTCTATAAACATGCCACTACTCTTTATAGTGACCTTCTGCTTTGCACTTGATACACCAGACTTCTGACCTTATATCAGATCGAACCTCCTTTCCCTTCTTTTGATCCTAGAGCTCCATATGCAAGCTCACCAACTGTGCACTCCTATGCTTGCATCTACTGCTAGTGATGCTTCAAGCTTCATTATGATCTACAACGCTCTAACCTGAGTTGCAATATAATGTTGTGAAAATGGACGCCTGAGATGAGGCAATAACGCAGCAATGAACCATTATCTATTATTTTCATCAAGGATCTTGAAGCTAATTTGGTTCAAAAGTGTCTTAAATCTGTGATCTACCTCCCACACAGTCTCAATAGCTAGCTGCTTAAACATATTTGTTGAAATTACTAACAGAGTTCGTGATCTTACTTATTCATTCATTAAACAAAGTAAACAACCATAAACAAGAATGTGCTAGATAAAAACCCCTTATTCAGCATAGATATTCATAAACAACAAGTAAATCAAAACACATTAATGTAAACTCATATCTGTTCTCAATAATTATTTCATTCATATCAGATCCTTCTCATACATTCAAGTCCACCTTACGCACTCAGTTGCAGGGGTATGTTTACACATCTGAAGACTTCCTAAGATATCCATGCACACAGCTACAGAAGCCTTTCCTCTAACCCAACACACAGAATATGACTTAAAATTTTTTTACATCCAAATGCATCTCATCAGATCTATTGTTCAATATTAGAATTTTACCTCTATCTAGACTCCTTATATAGGTTTGGAATTTATAATACTATGGTCCAAAACCATGGGTGGAGTCCAACGTTCAAAAAATTTTCCTATACAATTAAATAATGAGGGGCTTTGACCCACCCCAAAGCCCTTAAGACTCAAAATAGACTCTGCGTTACATGCTTCGCTCCTCAAATTGCAGAGTCTTTCTATGCTGCTTATTTCGCGAGGATTCCATCTCCAATAGTATGATGCATGGGCATATGTAATTCTCATTCATTGAGAGGTTAAAAAATTCTTACCAGAGGGAGAGGAGTTGGTTCCTCAATGAGTTGTTTGTTAGGATAGGATTTTTTTGAAATTCCCATGTAATTTTTTTAATTTAGGGAGATTTTTAAAGGATTGTTATATTTGTTTATTTTTTCCTAAATTGACCTTTTTGATCCTACATTCGTGGATTTGGGATAGAATATTATAAACGTTATATTTCTTTAATTTTAATCAAAATGGGTTTGTGCATGTGGTGGCGAGAAGTCTTAATATTATTCCAACCAATCCTTTTGCAATCATATGAATAATACATAGTCTAACTATAATAATAATGTTTTTTATTAGTAGGACATAAAGGCCATATAATTTTATGTATCATTTGAAAAATTGGTTGTAGGAGGAATATATAAGGGAGAGGAGTTTCATGATATAGTGGCGTTAGAGTTCACAAAGGCAAGCAGCAGAGGAGTCGAGCAAAAGACTTCACATTTTCATTCCTGCATGGATTTGTTATTAGGCAATGCGATAGTTGACAAAAGCATCAATTGGAGGGATCCTCCCAATAATTGTTACCCAAAAATATTATTAAGTATCAAAATTAAACACAATGGTTTTTCAAGAGTGGGTGGACCCTGCCTGGAAGACTTACCCCAACAGCTTTGCATAGCACTTTTTTTTTTCATTTCTCCAGCTTTGTATCGACAACTTGGAGCTTTATTTGTGGCTACCACCTATAGGTATCTACTCGGTGTCTCTTTACGAGTGAATTCTCTATTTATTCCAGGATATGTATAAAGAGGCCCATAACTTAAATTGTGGGCCCTGCCCAGAAATTCCATCCTTCTAAGCTTTTACGTGTGGATTTCTGTAACAACCCTTGAGAAAATTCCATGTAATAAAATTTAATAAAGGAAAAATAGTAACCATGGTTATGGGACACTTATTACAAGTTGAATGTTGGGAAAAATATCCTAGTGTGGGTGTTCATTTGCTTTACTATGGCTAAGGAAATTGGAAAAGGAAATGACAAAGGCATTTGGAAAGGCAAAAAGGAATTTTTGGCAATTTATTTGTGAAAATAATGGTAATTAGGAGAAAAGGAAGGTGAAAGGTCACAGGTTGCACGTGAGGAGAAAAATGAAGGACAATAATGTAAAATAAATAAAATAGAGGCCTAATTCATAAAAAATCTTCTGATCATTGTTGGTTGGTAGAATTGTTCTATGTTTTAACCCCTATCCTACTTAGAACTCACCACATGAACCTCTGTTTTAACCTTGGAACCCATTTATTCCTGCACTCTCTTTATGTTTTTCATATTAAAGGTTATACATAGACTTAATTATTAATTTAATATATTTTTATTTTAAATATATTTTGTAACTCATAAATTTTCTTTTCTAAGATAATATGATGAGACAATGTGTTAATCTACCTAGAAGATGGATTGGTGTAGGAACGATTCCTATACCGGTCAGCAGTTCCTGCCCTTCCGGGGCAGTTGTCAACGATAAGTTAGAGTTTCCATACGTGTTCAAGATAAATAAACAACCATACGTATCTCTCTTCAAGAGGATTAGTTCATCATTTACTGGGCTCAGAGTGTAGAGAAGGAAGCGGATAGGAATACCATGACTTAGGTCGTGTGTCTTAGTTTAGCATTTTGATAACAACCGAAAGGCTTAATTTGAATTGTTGTTATATTTTTTGTTACGGCTGTAGGAAAAGAATATGTATTTAATGTATTTTTCTGATAGAGGATAGCTCATGATGCTGTAGAAATTTTTTTTTTGAACTGTAATAATATTGATATCACCTTTTTCTAGGCTGGATCATAGATCCATGATGTACATTTTCTCTTTTGAAACTTAATATAAAGGATTGCGCCAATTTTCATTTCGTGTTTCAATTTCATTGTGATGTGTCATTGAGTGACTGAGGTACTAGATCTCGTAGTAGCGAAACGAGCTGGTTGCTAGGGCCCATCCAACCTAGATCGTTCTCCCCTTATTGTCAGGTGTTTAACTTCACAAGTAACATGATTTAATTCTTTTACAAATCATCTGTCTCAAATCCGAGGTGTGTGGGTTTGATTATGTATGATTCGTAACTTAAATATTTTTCCTTTTATGCTTGTTTCATTTCTGAAAAGAGGAGTGAAATTAAGCTGCTTGCACCGGTACAATTTCATTCTGCACGCCAAAGTTCCTTGGTTTATTCCTGAAAGTTCTTTCTATTTTCTTTCCTTTTGTAAGATCTTCATTTACTTTATGCAAATAGTGTTTATTTATGGGTTGAAGCATTCTTAATATTTCAAGTTCATTTAAGAATTAATTTTCATTGATAAAATTGAAATGAACACTGTCGTAATATGAAGGTATGTGCTTGCACTTATCATTTATGTGGAAAGAACTAAACTTGATGTTAACATCCTTAATGAAATTTTGAGTTAAAACATTTTAAAGGGAAAATCCAATTCACATAATAAACATTCATCTCAGGGAAAGCCTGCAGACACATGGATAAGATAATTTATTTATTGGCATAAAATGAGTTTCCTACTTTTATGAAGATTTACTTTGACTCTTAAAAGCATTTATTATTTCTGAATCTGAGATTGGTTGAAGAATATTTTTGCTTATGAGAGTTTAATTTTGAGCTCTATTCATTTTGCAATTTATTTCTTTAGTTAAACATGCTCTTTATTTTCTGCAAGTGATTTGTAAACCAAATACAAGAATATTGGTTTTTTGGTACAAGAACCTCTGTTCTGTTACATGAAATGATATCCTGGTACATGTACAAAGTGCTCTGGTACACACACTCAGAGCTCATGTCTGATGGTCAAAATCTTCACTGCAGGTACAAAACACACTTCTAGTGCATAAACTTCTTTGAAGTGTAGGAACAACTTTCTAGTATAGGAATGTCGTTGTAGTGTAGGAAGGACAATTTAGTGTAGGAAGGAATATCATTGAGGAAGACAGATATCCTGGATAGCCTAATCATCACTGTATCTCATAACTACACTGAAGATAATCTTAAATTTTATTTCATTAATCAGGATTTTTCACAATGAATTGAGTGTTCCTTTCTTGAGTTTCTACAAAGTTCTTTCCTTTTATATTCCAGCACCTAAATTTCTTTGGTATTAATTGTCGTGTGATCATTTTCTTTCGATTTTGAAAAGTGTAATTAAAGAAGTACGAATAGAATTAGGAAATATTCAGAACATTCTTGCCATTTCCTATGCTAGGCCTCTAATATTATGAAGCCCCCAAGTTGACAATTAAGTGCTGAAGGAGTTTGTTAAATTCCAATTCCTACACCCAACATTTTGGCGGTGCTGCCGGGGAGGCATTTTAAGATTGGTAAGAAATTTATGTTTTTCTTATGTAGTAGGGGTAATTTTTCTATTATTTTTTTTGCAGTGTACTTCTATTGTTTGAAGGACATTATAAGTGTTGATTTTTTATTTTAATTGCAACATTTGATTGAGTTTTTTCATGTTTTTTCATTACTTTTTGAGATGAATGCCTAGAAGGGGTAGGGGTCTGAAGCCCAATAGGGGTCAAGGAAACACTGATCAAATTGAATTTTTTTCTCATATTGGGCCTTCTCTTGCAGTTATAAAGTCCAAACAGACACATACCCATCATGTAGGAACTATCCACTTGGATTCTGGAGACAGTAGTTCAGGTGTGATACAACCAACAAAGGGGAAGAAGGAGACTGTTGGATTCCAAAGAAATTTAACCCATAGTCGACCTTCTCAAACTGTTGAGAGTGGTTCACTTGGAGGTACAAAAATGGTAGAAAATGAAGACCATGCTGAGGGAAGTGGAGAAAATTATGTAAATGAGGAACAATCCACCTTCGGATTTCTAATTATGAATAAATATAGTTGTGAAAATGAATAATATTCCTCCATCAGCTCTTCCTCATTTCCATGGTAAGGGATAGGAGTACCCATATTCTTTCATTTGAGTTTTACATATTATGTAGAAGTTATGATTACTCCACAGATTCTCAGAAGTTAAAGTTGTTTCCTGCAACTCTTAAGGATTCAACATTACGATGGTTCATGGGATTAGGAGGAAATACTATAGCTTCTTGGGATCAAATTAAGAGAGTGTTTTTTTTGAAATATTAGGAATATTGTAAAACTAGAGAAATGCAGGATGAAATATTCACCATTGTGCAAGGTGATGACGAGACCTTGGAATATTATATGGAAATATTTTTGTATATCCTCCAAAGGTCAAATTACAAATTTCATCTAAGTACTATTAGAACCTTGTTCTTACGCGGGCTTATTGATGATGCTAGAAATAAATTAATTTTTTTAGGACAAGGGGATATTTCTCAAAAACCTTTTGATCAAATTTGTGACCTGTGCAGGAAATTCTCATGAAATCAATCTAGATCCGATAAAGGAATCTATAGTAAAAATAAAAATATTGGATCTACAGATGCTATGATTATTGGTTTGGAGAATAAAATGGACAATATGAAAATTGAAATAATGAATAGTGTTAGCAAGAAAAAAAATTGTTTGAAATTTCAACAAAAACTTGTAAAAGAGCAAGAGTCATTGTCTAATTTTTTTTCCAAAGTGTAAGAAAAATAATCCTTTAAGAGAATTTCCTAATGATGTCAAAGGAACAATTAAATGTGTAATTTGTGTAGAGAACCATGCCAACAAGAAATTCCCCTCCATACCTTGATTGAAAGCCATATTTGAAGGAGGTAATTCTGAACCTGATCCATTGCATGTTATGGGAGCATGGAGAAATTAACCTTAGGTAGGTGCATCTATGGTTCCTAAACCTTCACCACATTTTTTTGGTTATAATACACATCCATATTTCTATCCTAACACTATTCACTCTCAATATTGGCAGCATAGGAACCATTTTCAGTATGGAAAACCATACCAATATTGACAACAAGTATGGAGAGGTCCAAAAACATTCACACCCTTCCTATCCTACACCTATGCAATCATATCCTCCTACATATGCAACTTACCCAATGACGCAACCATCATTGCCCCAGCTAAGTCAGCCTATGCCACCATTACCTTTACCTCCACCTTTTCTACGACCTTAACTACTTGATCAACCCATAAAAAACCCCAATAATTAAGTGGTACAAATGATTCATTCCATCATACCACTTCTTCCACCCAGTTATCAGTCCATGTCGGTTGGGGTCGATGACCTCCAACTGAGATCTAGGAAGGTAGTAACATCAGAAAAAACAAAATAACCCCATGGTGTTTATTAAAGATAAGGGTGAGGAGGAAATTCCTACCCATTCTAGAAGAGATGTCACCATTCAGCCCATCGTTGTACATTCTGAGCCTTTACCATGTTCTTCAAAGCGACCTCCCTATCCAAAGAGTCTAGTTACAGAGAAGAATGACCCTGCTCCCGAGTTGATTTTGGATTTTGAGCTTAGGAATTTTTTTATAAAGGTCCCTTTTCTCCAAGCTATTAAAGAGATCCCCATATGTACAAAAATATGTAGGGAACTCTACCTCAAGAAGTGAGGAAGGAAAAGAGTAGAACCTCAAACCTTTCAATTTGTTGGAAGAGTAGCAAAGTTAATGACAGGGTGTGTGCAAATGGAAAAATATACCGACCCTGGAAACCTAGTTGTATCTATTCAAATAGGTGATATCCTTGTCTCCAATGTGTTTATAGACCTAGGGGCCATTAATGTTATGACCAAGCATACCATGGATCAACTTGGGTTGGTCTAATTTTGTCCTACTAATGTGTTTGAATTGGAAAATAGATCTAAAATCAAACCAGAGGGAGTGTTGGATGATGTGGTTGTTTCGACAGATTCCTGGGAATATCCCTTAGACTTCATTGTGCTTCAGCCAAAGAATCATGTGGTAGGACATACCTTGATATTGGGACGACCATGGCTTACTATGGACGATGCTTATACTCAATGTCATTCTGGCGACATGTACATTTCCCATGGCGATTCTAGGAATAAAGTCACCTTGTATCCACCTACCAAATCTATCCAATAGCTTTGATATACCTTATGGCTAGATTAGAGTAGTGATGAGGAAACTCAGTCAGTTTCTATGATACATCATCATACTGAATGAACTCAGGAGGGTGAGATACGAGACTTCATGAATATTCTAGATACCATGCCAAACTTTGAGTCACTCTGTCAAATCTTTAGTCTGAATTTTCAGGAAAGTCATGATTCGAAACCTTCCTTACCACAATCTCTAGCAACACCTCTTCGTACTCTCTAACTTGAAACCACTCTTGTTGAGATTAGTCCAGACAATATTTACATATTAGCTCAGACCTTGATTCATCCCAACAAGAGTAGCTTGTGAGTTAGTTGCAAAAACATCCTGATGCCTTTGCATGGGGATAGGAGGACATGAAAGGCATCCCTCCTGAAACTTGTACTCATCATATTTATATTCAGGAGGGAACTCAACCTGTTTGTCAACCCCAAAGGCGTATGAACCCAGCTCTAAGAGAAGTTGTGAAGGAAGAATTACAAAAAATCCTAAATGCTAACTTTATCTATCCCATATCCAATAGCTAGTAGATATCTCCATTGGCTTTAGTTTCTAAGAAAGATGGGAGATGGCACATTTGTATTGATTATAGAGAATTGAATAAATCCACTCTCAAGGATTAATTTCCCCTTCTTTTCATCGATCAGGTGCTTGATACCCTTGCTGGTAAAAAGTACTTTTCATTTTTAGATGGCTTTAACGATTACAACCAAATATAGATCACACCTGAGGATCAAGATAAGATCACCTTTACATGCCCATGGGGGGGATTTTCATACAGAGTGCTTCCCTTTAGGCTATGTAATGCCCCGAAAACATTTCAAAGGGCGGTTTTGGTTATTTTTTTTGTCCTTGAGTGTGTGGAAATCTATATGGATGACTTTTCGGTATTTGGTGATTCATTTCAGGAAGCCCTCAAAAATCTAGAAAAAGTGCTTCTTCGTTTCCAAGAATATCACCTTTCTTTGAGTGACAAAAAGTGTAGATTAATGTGCAAAGAAGGAGTAGTTCTTGGCCACCTCATTTCTAACAAAGGTATCCAGGTTGACCCAGCTAAGATAGAGGTTATTTTGTGCCTTCCTACACCCAAAGCACAAAGGGAAGTGAGAGGTTTTCTGGGAGATGCAAGCTACTACACGAGATTCATTGACAAATTTTCTAGGATAGCTACCCCCTTCTTTCGGTTATTAGCTTAGGATAGTGATTTTTCTTGGTTTATAGATTGCCAACGGTATTTTGAGACATTAAAGGAAACATTAGTAGGGGCACTAGTTTTGAGAGGACCTAACTGCTCCCTTCCCTTCCATATTTCTTCTGATGCCTCAGATACTTCTATTGGCACAACTCTAGGACAAGAAGAGAACAAAAAATCCTATGACATTTACTTCATCAATAAAAAATTATCACCCGCTGAATTAAATTATACAACGACTCAGAAAGAGTTTTTAGCTGTGATTTTTCTATTAATAAATTCAGACAGTACTTTACAGGATATGAAGTATTTGTGCATACTAATCATTCCTCAATAAGATATTTGATGAATAAACCGTTGAATAGTGGTAGAGTGACTAGGTGGTTACTTTTGTTACAGGAATTTAATATTACTATTGTTGATAGATCAGGAAAATATAATGTTGTAGCCGATTATATTTCTAGATTAAATAATCCTGGTGAAGTAATTCCTTTTGATGATGATTTCTCTAACGAACATCTTTTTCCCATGTCATCAAAATCCCCATGGTTTGCTGACATAGGCAATTATTTATTCATTGGAAAAACACCACCTCACTTATCTGCTCGTGAGAAGCGGAATATCATATAGAAAAGTTTTGCATATTCTTGGTTCCAAGGAGACCTCTTTTACACTGGGACATACCTTATTATTCGTAGATGTGTAAGAGAGGAATAAGTGTTTTAAATCTTGAAATATTTTCATGATGAACCTTGCAAAGGCCATTTTTCTTATAAGCGGACTGCATACAAGATTATAAGAGCTGGCTATTTTTTTCCTTCCTTGTTTAAGGAAACAATATGTCAAGTGATGTGATAGTTGTCAACGAATGGGTCAGTCAGGTCAAGCCAATTAAATTCCTTTATGTCCTCATATTATGATTGAGCCCTTTGAAAAATGGGCTATTGATTTTGTAGGAACCATAAATCCAACATATTTAAGTAAAAAGCATATCTTGGTTTACACAGATTTTGTTACAAAATAGGTATAAGCTAAAGTTGTTTCTTTTGCTACTGAAGAAGTTGTTGTTGATTTTTTATTTACTGAGATCTTTACTAGATTTGGTGTGCCTAGAGAGATTGTTTCTGATGATGGAACAAATTTTATCTCTAATCTGGTATAGGGTGTGATGGATCAATACAAAATTTGGCACAAAAACTCTACACCATATCACCCGCAAGAAATGTCTAGGTGGAATCCACAAACAAGGTGATCGAGTCCATCCTCACAAAAATAATGAACATGCATAGGAAGGATTGGGCCAGTAGGTTTCCAGGAGCCTTATGAGCATATCAAACCACTTGGAGTAGCAACGTGGGACACACACCATATGAGCTGGTATACGGGAAACAAGCCATTTGTCGATAAAGTTCCATATCAAAAACTTTAGAAATGTAGTTCAAATGGGGTTAGATCTCTCAGAAGCACAACAACAGTGCATATTACAGTTAAATGATTTAGATGAGTTTAGAAGGGATGATGTTCAGAAGAATGTGTTAGTTCAATAACAGTGCAAGAATTGGCATGAAAATTCTATCAAACAGAAGAAATTCCAACCGTGTGATTGGGTACTCATTTATGATTCCAGATTTAAACATTTCAAAGGTAAATTCCACACACGATGGATGGGACCTTATGAAGTGGTTAAATTTTTTGAGAATGGAGTGGTAGAAATCAAAACTATTGATGGGCGAGATTCAGTATTCCTTGTGAATCGGCATAGGCTTAAAGTATATTTTCAACCCCTCACAAAGGAAGATTTCATGCAGAAAGTACAATAGAAACCATAAGTAAATATGGTAGGTGGTTGTGCCAACCTACTCCAAATTTGATTCTTTCTTTTCCAAAATAAATAAATAAATGATGACAAAAATTAAAAACAAAATATTTTTTTTTTTTTAATGTGATTGTGAAAATCAGTTTACTAACATAATTACAAAAGGATCAGCCTGAAAACCATCATGCTAGCAGAAGGATCAAGTTTTTAATATAATGGAAATTTTGTTTGATATTTATATCTACTAACTGTCACCAAGAAGAAGCAAGTTTAAGTGCAGGATCCAAGCCCTTATCCATGTTTGGGACAACTGACACAGAAATTTTTATCCAAGCAACACTCAATTCCCACTGCATTTATTTTTGACTCAACACTATTCAGGCAGATTTTTGAGGTGAAATTATGCCCTTCTTCTATTCCATTTTTCATAAAGCTCCCTCTATTTGTATTTTTTTTATCCTATGATTTACCACCCCTTTCTTCAAATGGAAATTGTCCATATCCGATTTTGTTTTTCCCTCTTTTCCCTTGATTTTTTTTCCAAATCCATTTTTCGATATATCCCTCTTGGTAGTTTGACTCTTGAATTCCCTGCCATAATTTCCTTCGCATTCTGAAAATTTACCCTTCTTCCCACTTCTTTTCTCCCTCATGGACCATATTGCAGGATCTGATGTGCGCTCATGAATTAATCAGATCGAAAGGCATGTATTAATACCAAGAACTGGTGAATAAAACCTCCTTTGAAAATTCAACAAATCTTTCAGGATCCAGAATATAAAAATCATTTTATCAGAAATGTTTTTCTTCATATTATGCCACAATGACCCTAGTGCAAGAGTGTGTGTTCAGTGCAAGAATATCCAGTCCAAGATTACGCATTTGAGTGCTCCCGAGTGCAGAAACATGTGTTCTGCTGCAGGAACAATGGTGGTCTTCAATGCAAAAATGTGTATTATGGTGCAGTAATGCGTAGAAAGCCTACTTTTATTTGTTATAAAATTTTGTCCAGGGATAGATGACTGCACCACTTCAAATTATGGCATTCAATGGTTTTCTTTATCTATTGTCATTAGAAATTTCTTTCATCATTAATAAAGAAGGAAATATTTTTTAAGTACAAGAGGATTTGGTATGAAATATTATCTTTATAAGTATTATGTGTACCTTATATTAAATCATGATTTGATTAAGGAATGTGTGCGAATTTTCCCTTAATCGAATGTTTACCTTTAAAAGCCTTGATACCAATCAATGTTGATCTGATCATACACCATACCTCGCATTTCTTTTGTAATGAATTACCACCATGAATCCCACCCTTCACTAATGATCATTGCTGCATCTACATCGGACAGGACGTATCGTATCCTTTTCAAGGCTGCGATTTTTCATGATGGAATGTGACCATTATAGGGTGGCTGATATATCAGCAGTTAATTAGTTGGAAAAATTGCAAAAATATTTTGGACAGAGCTCCTCAATTCTATGTTATTTGATCCTTCTGAGTTTTGGTAAGAAAATCGAGTGAATTAAAGCGAGGGATGGCACTTTTTTGGAACAAACCGTGGTCTGACAAAGAAGTTGAATAGATAGTTGAGTACAAGAATAGTCCGCCTCTATTGCAGGAATTGGGATTTATCCCATTCCTGCTCAAGCTCGATGGGTTTTACTCGGCTATAACATTAGATTTCACCCGTTCCTTCGATGGGAGAAGATAAAAGGTGGGGTCATTGGAGTTTGTAGTAACAGATCAGTCCATTTCATTGGCTACTGGATTGGTGACCACAAGGGAGTAGTGGTTTAAGAAAGAGAAGCTCGAGAAGAAGTCTTGGCACAATTTCATGGTCGATAGGAAGCAGTAGGTGGATTGGAAGAAGGGATTGCAGCACAACATCATGATTTAAAATTGGAGACACTTGTTTTATATACTACAAAAATTCCTCACTTGTGAAGGTCAGTATTCGCTGACCTTCTTATACTGCATCCGACTGTTGTTACACTTTGAATCAGGAAAGCTCATCAACTTTTCTTACTTCTTGTTAAGAAGTTTAGAAAAAATGTCTAAGGGCATTCAAAAGAGTAAGGATAGCCAAGTTGTATTTAAATTATATCATTACAGGTTGATTTTGATTTTGGTTAGAAAGGATTTGTAAGACAGGAACATGAATTGGGAAGGGTTCTTAAAGGAATTTCAGGGAAGAAGTACAGTGGAGTCATCGGAGAAGAAGAGTGAAAGCAGGAAATAAAATTATGAAAACCTAACGTCAAAACCTAGTAAAACTAAAAATAAAGAAGCTCTGTCTAAAAATTCGGTGCAGGTAGAAGAGAAAGGGCCCATCCTCAAAACTCTGGCCCTTTTAAAAATAAGAACTCGAAGCTCAGTCAAGAGGACTACCTCCTTGAAGGAAGGCCACATTCAGTAAAACTCGTCGATAAAATTAGATGATTCCCAGCCTAGTTCACCGATAAATTTGGATGATTCCTGGCCTAGTTCACTGATTGAAGACAATCTTTTTCTCCTTTCGGATTCAATGGATCACACAGTGGTTAGTGCAGATTACATAGAAGAAGAAGATGTTACCCCCCTGTCAGTATTACCTCGGAAAATTAAGAAAATAAAAACTATGGAGACACTTGGTGCAAGTGCAGGAAAGGACCCAGTGGTGGGTAAAAATGATGATGGAACACAGGGTGTTGAAACCCTTTCTGATGAGGAAATGCAAGATGTTTATGGTCATGGTGATATTGGCCTTGATGACACAGGCACTTGTTTTAAGTCAACTACTGAGAATACTATGATAGAGGAGAATTGGATAAATAAAGCCCCACTCTCTACCTGAACTGCCAAGTAGAGGAACTTAAGCAGCGTATTTATGGATTGGAAGTACTAAACCAAGCTATGAAGGAACAAGGGAAAATGTTGAAATAGATGAATACTGAGCTAACAGGGAAAATGCAAGAAAATAAATGGAAAGTGAGAGTATGGAAATTTTGAGCATCAAAATTTTATGGGTGCCTTAGGAAAGTGGTCAAACTATTTAAGAAGGCTCGAGGAAAAAAGATGAAGAAAATGAACAGGGATCAATATACAGATTCATGATTGAAGAAGGTCTCCATGTTTGTTTTTTTGTAGAGGGTAAGGTTGTGTGAGGACACCCAACAAGATAGGGATGGGAGGATTTTGGTTGGAGGAATTTTTCTATTTTTTAACCCCTATCCTACTCTAAACTCACCACTTTAACCTCTATTTTAACCTTGGAACCAACTTATTCTTGCACTTATATTCATTCATGCACTCTCTTTATGTTTTTCATATTAAAGGTTATACATAGAATTAATTATTAATTTAGTAGATTTTATATCCTAAATAGATTTTGCAACTCATATATTTTCTTTCCTAAGGCAATTTGATGAGACAATGTGTAAATCTACGTGGAATATGCATTGGTGCAGGAACGATTCCTATACTGGCCGTCAGTTCCTAAACTTCTGAGGGAGATGTAAACGATAATTTAGAGTTTCCATACATGGTTGAGACAACTCAAAAACCATGTGGATCTCTCATCAAGAGGATATATTCATCATTTGCAGGACTTAGAGCGTAGAGAAGGAAGCGTATAGGAAGACCGTGACTTAGGTTGTGTGTCTTAGTTTAGCATTTTGATAACAACCGAAAGGCTTAAGTTGAAATACTGTTATATTTTCTGTTATGGCCGTAGGCCAAGGATATGTATTTAATGTAGTTTTCTGATAGAGGATAGCTAGCAATGGTGTAGAAAATTTTATTGTGAAATATAATCATTTTGGTATCACCTTTTTCTGGGTTGGATCGTAGATCCATGATGTAAATTTTCTCTTTTGAAACTTAATGCAAGTACTTCACTGATTTTGTAATTTTGTGTTTCAATTTCATTGTTATGTATCAATGAGTGACTAAGGTACGAGATCTTGTAGTAGGGAAACGAGCTGGTTGGCTAGGGCCCAGCCAACCCAGCTCGTTATCCCCTTATTTTTAGGTGTGTTTAACCTAGTTTATTTATGCAAAGCGTGAAGTATATCTTATTTAATTCTTTCATAAGTAACAAGCTTTAATTATTTTTCAAATCGTGTGTCTTAGATCCGAGCTATGTGGGTTTTATTATGTATGATTCTTAACTTATATATTTTTCCTTTGATGCTTTTTTTACTTCTGAAAAGAGGAGTGCAATTAAGCTGCTTGCACCAGTACAATTTCATTTCTGCAAGTTGAAGTTCCTTGGTTTATTCCTTAAATTTCTTTCTATTTTATTTCCTTCTATAGGATCTTCATTTACTTTCTGCAAATAGTGTTTATTTCTAAGTAGAAGCATTCTTAATATTTCAAGTTCATTTAAGAATTAATTTTCATTGATAAAACTGAAATGAACATTGTCGCAATATGAAGGTATGTGCTTGCACCTACCATTTCTATGGAAAGAACTGAACCTGATGTTGATATCCTTAAATGAAATTTTGAGTTAAAATTTTTTAAAGTGCAGATCTAATTCATATGATAAATAGTCATCTCACAGAAATCCTACTAACACATGGATCAAACAATTTATTTATTTGCATAAAAGAAGTTTCTTGTTTTTATGAAGATTTATTTTGACTCTTAAAAGAATTTCTTATTTATGAATCTAAGATTGGTTGAAGAATTTTTTTTCTTATGAGAGTTTACTTTTGAGTTACGTTCACTTTGAAATTTATTTCTTTACTTAAACACGCTCTTTATTTTCTGCAATTGATTTGTAAACCAAATGCAGGAATACTAGTTTTCTAGTACATGAACCTCTTTTTTGGTACAAGAACTGATATCCTGGTATAGGATCAGAGTGCTCTGGTACACAGACTCAGAGCTCCTGTATGAAGGTAAAAATATTCATTGCAGGTACAAAACACACTTCTAGTGCATAAACTTCATTCCAGTGCAGGAACAACGTTCCAGTACATGAACGTTGTTGCAGTGCACGAAGGAATATCTTTGAGGAAGACAGATATCCTAGATAGCCTAATCATCACTCTGTCTCATAACTACACTGGAGATAATCTTAAATGTTATTTAATTAATCAGGATTGTTCACAATGAATTGAGAGTTCCTTTCTTGAGTTTCTGCAAGGTACTCTCATTTTATATTCAAACTACATAATTTATTTGGTATTAATTACCGTGTGATCATTTTCTTTCGATTATGAAAATTGTAATTAAAGAAGTAGGAATAGAATTAGGAAAGATTCAGATCATTCTTGGCATTTCCTGTGCTACGCCTCTAAGCTCACAAAACCCCTAGGTTGACAATTAAGTGTTGAAGGAGTTTGTTAATTTCCAATTCCTACACCCAACAAGTAGTAGTTGATACATTTTTTGCCAGTTCAATTTTGGAGGTCTCTCTTTATTCTTTCTCTCTCACACTCTTAGACACTTAGAGTTTTCCTGGAGCACTTTAGCACTAGATCAAGAATGGAAAAGAAGGTGTTTTCGTTGCGACAAACACCCTCCAAATTTTTTCATACACTTGAATTTTGGAGCCTACCATGGATCTTATGATTGGTCGCTCATTAGTCACTTCTTGGTCAATTTATGCTTTTTGAGCTCCCTCTTGGATTGGAAGTGTTGAAGTCAATTGCACACACATGCTAAATTTTCTATAACTTCATGAGCGCAATATTCTATGTAAGCTTGGACAAGCATAGTAAGTTTCATTAGGATTGTACCTATGCGATTTCCAATCCATGTTGAATTTCAGTGCATGCTGATAATAACTGTTTCTCACATTATAGCTGCATTGCACTTCCATTACAATGAGTTTTTCAAATTATCACTTTCGTGCACCTTTGTTTTCATGAGTGTCATTTTCATTTTTTTGACTATCACTTTCACTTTCATTTACTCTAATTAGTGTCATTTTTGTGGTATCTTTGCTTCAACATGTGTTACTTTCACTATCATCCACATATCAAAAGAGTCGTTCAAACTTTAGAAATTGGTGTAATTTCGCATGTTAGTTTTCACCTGATGTATTCATGCTTGTTCCGATGGTTTCCATGGGTTATATTTGTTTGAATGATTTGGTATAACCATGTAAATATCAGTCGCACTCATTCCCAAAGTTGTAAGCATTGTCGTATAAGTGTCGTCATGGTCGTCACAAAGTATATATTTAGTGTCGCACTTGTCATGAAGTCATCACAAGGTTTCAAAATTGAGGGAAATATGTTGTCAATGTTTTCGGATGATCTATGTTGTTATGTCATAAAATTGTTTCAAGTATGTGATCACATTCAAGTCATATCACTGTTCACACCAGTCTCTTCAGTCCCATACTTAGCCAATTTTAAGAAGTTCCCCAAAAACTTAGCCTCATCTGACCTTCCTCAATGCGCACTTCATAGTTCCACCCCTCAAGCTACATCCTTGTCCCTTGACACTGTGCAATGCAAAATTCTTGCTTTAGTACTGCACACTTTTCAATTTTAGTGCTCAAGCCCAACCTTGCCTCCCAGAAGTGTGCAATTCATCTTCCCATCCTGGCCTCAACTGCGCACTTCGAAATCACAAGCCTTTGGCTAATCCCTTGATCTCCTGAGCTGAAAAATTGTGCAATGGCCCAACCTCCTCTTCCTCCCATAACTGTGCAGTTTTCCGAAGCAGTGCAAAACCTTGCAACTGAGCTCACTGATCCCAGAAACTGCACAGTTTGTCTCCCCAATCATATATTAATTGCACATCGCACAGTCTCAAGGCTCAAGCCTCATCCCTGAGCTCTTTAAATGCACAATCACTTGAGCTCATATTCCCTCCAGAACTATGCAATTGGTTGAAACAATGAAAAATCACTCAGCCTATCACCCTGAGCTCTAAAACTGCACAATATTTCTCCTCATTCCAAACTGAATTGTGCATTGTGTTGTCTCAAGGATCAAACTTCACCTCTGACTATCTGAGCTATGGAACTACACAGTTACTGAGGCTCTTTCCCAGCCTCTCACCCGGTTCCGTCTCAGTGAGTGGATCAATGTGCACCATCTTAGATTAGGGGCTTATCATATTGATGTCATCTTTTCATGAGTGAATTGCAAATGCATGAACTCTATCATGCTATGGCAAGATGATGAAGAAGGATGTGGAGAAGAAGGACATGTTAGAATACACATATGGAGTTTAATATATAATGTGATTAGAAGGTGAGAAGACAAAGGAACATATAACTCAAACATAAGATCAAGAATATCACATGTAAGACTCCTCATCTTCAAGTCATAAGGAGGAGGAAGAATAAGAACACGTACCATTTATTCAAGAAGACACAAAGAAAGAAGCACCAAGAAACACAACTTGGAATTATCACATCATCATGCACTACATGTTATCAGTTTCATGTCATGTCCTGTCACAAGTCATCATATGCCACATAATTATTTTGGATCATGTAAATTTTATTCAAAATATATTGTAAAGTGGAAGTCCATAGGACACACATGGAATATGAAGAGTCATGTAAGTTGAAAATTCATAGGAAGTTAAACAGTCACGAGGGTAGTCAAAGAGCCACAAGGGGGGTGAAGCATCACCCCTTGGTTATATATACACCCTCATTGAATGAGAAAATTACTTTCACCTTGGCTCCACCAGCAAAGCATTAGAGAGATAAGCTAGTTATTTTGTGTAGCAAGGAGTGGCTCCAACTCTCCATTATTGGAGCTAGTGATGTTCATTGTATATATGTGTCTTCGAACTTTTACTTAATAACAGAAGCCTTCAAGGCTAGCACGTTCTTCATGCATGTATTATGAATGTTTGTAAGACTATTCTATGGATGTTTGTATTTCATGTTTGCTTTCACATGTGCTAAGCTAGTTGAACTATTTCGGTTATTTTAGTACTTATCTTATTGAGAATGTGTTTTAATGGTTGCTATTGATGTCGCATCCTCGTGGACTATTCCGTTGGATATAGACATACCTTTCTCATTGATTGGTTGTAATGAATGTAGCATCCCTTGTGGACTATTCCATTGAATGTTAGATGGATCCTGTTGTTTGTTGCATCTCTTCTTTGGTGGTATTATTACCTCTCTATTATAGGTTCACCTTTCCTCTCCCTATAGTAGAAGGAATTTGACACACATACGATTCAACGCACACTAGGAACACGCCCCGTGCTTTTCAAATGCAGATTTTCACTCTTATCTCTTGCTGACAGTTAGAGCTAAGACATATCTGTAAGAATACATGGCAACCAGGTTGATATTTCGGATAGGGCTCCTAATCCAAACAATGTGAGGTCTAATTGGGACTTCACATTAGGGAGACCCCTTGGTTAACATATTTTTAGCACCGTCAACAATGGCACTAGAAGGAGGGACAGATGACAAGCTGAGCTCATTGAATCTAGTTTGAACCTCTTATCTAAAATGGCTCATCCTAAAATATCTCTCCCGAGGTGTTTCCATAATTTTTCCCTTTATAATTTTTCAATCCTCGATGAGCCTCTCTATCACTCCTATCAATTAAAGTTTAATGGTGGGGAAAAAACATCAATAACCGAGCACATTTATAATTTTCTTAAATTTTGTGAATATTACAAAATCGATGATGACAAAATTTCTTGTCTGATTTTTTTCCTCGCCCTTGAAGTTTGTATTAATCGATGGAGTCATACCTTGCCACGTGCTTCCATTCATTCCCTTCACCGTTTACTTGGAGATCTTCATTAAGTCTTTGGTAGGTATAATCACTGAAATGTTTGTAGAAGAATCAATATATTAAGAATGAAGCCAATGAATAAAATGAGGATTTTTCTAATCGATTCCATCACCTTTGCTATGAAATTCCATAAGAAGATATGAATTATGATTTCTTGAAACAAGAGTTTGAGCACTTGGTTCTTATCTATTTACACGGTGAACCTGAACCCCTTGATTTTCCTACTCCCCCGGCTCTTATGAATCATGAGACACCTCTAATTTCAGAGGAAAAACCTATTATTCCTTTTGTTCCTTATCCTCCTCCTTTTTCAATTCCAATGAGGGTACATCCTTGCGATCGTAATAATGTTGAGAGATTTTCTAATCAATATTATAATTCTTCTACCTCTTTTCATGAATCAGATTCAATGGAGGAAATTCTAGATGGTTCATGAAGCCCATGGTGAATAGTAACTCCTCCATTCCACAAGATGATGTTACAGTTCATAACTCTAGTATTAAAGCTGATATGGATTTTTGTCATCCTCTATCATCTACAAGCCATGAATCTTTGTACCATCATCTACTTGAGAAATATGGTCAACCAACTATTGTTCACACTCTCTTTATTTTTGTGTTGTTGGTTCAAATTGTGATAAGATAAAACACAATCACATTACACAGGTAGAAGAGAAGGAAGGTGAATATGCTTTCAATCTCTCTTATGTTTTTAAGAATCCTCCATGTGATAAAGATGATGTTCCTCTATTCTTGGATGATTTTCAATCTTCTAATCTCGGCAGTGAATCGAATGTATTCAATTCTTTCAATCAATCTATATCCTTGGGAAACAATCATTCCAATGATGACGAATCTATTGATGTATGTAACCATGAATGCTCGAGCGTATAAAATTATCTTTTATTTTATCATGAAGATTTTATTTTAGATCCAGAATCAGATTTGGTCAAAGAAGATGTTCTTATCGAAAATTTCTCTCCATCTCACTATCCCTTGTGTTTTGCAGTTTGTGATGCATCTACTTATGATAGAGATACTCCATGCTCTTCAAGTTATTCATCCGATGATTTATCTTATCGATAGACACAAGGTTGTGAGATTTTCCATGATAAAATTGAAAAATATCCAAATTATAGAGTACCCTTACCATCCCTCGTCATCTCTTCTCTTTCACGAAGACAACTCTTCAAATCAGCTTGCTCACAAAATTTCCCCTTTTCATTTATCTTTGAATTTGTGATCACAAGAATCTTTAAACTTAAGAAATAAGGCTAATGAAGTTGAAAAATCTGGTAAAATCAGTAATAGAGACGAATTCCAATCAGTTAGTAGTGGCCTTATTGAAACCAACGGTAGTAGCTATCCTCAAACCATGCATGATCTGTTTAAGATTCAAAATGAGATTTTACAATCCTGTAATGTTTCGGGACCTACCAGGGAGTTGAGGCACTTCAAATTACATTGGTGGTTATGTCAGGACCTCATGAATCTGGTAAGCCCCTTGAACTAAGTCAGATATGGTTTCTCTTGCATAATACTGTAATATTCCCAAGTGGGGAATGCAGTAATACAAGACGGATATGCAGAAAAATAACACATATCATCTAAGAAAAGGAAGGAGGCCAATATGGAGACTCTTTATTTACATTTACAATAGAAAAATATATCTATAAGATGGCCCATAGATGTACAACAGGAAATATAAGTCTCCAATAGAAGAAAATGATCAAAAAGAGGTGCTGCAACCATGTATTAAAACTGAAAAGCGCTTGACAACGTTATTTTATTGGCTGCAAACAACTATTGATTAAACTTCAGTTCTAAAGAAAACAAATGCATGAAAATTAAGATATATGACAGATCCATACACTATATTGGCTCTTCTTCAGAATCCCCTTGGGGTTTTTACCATTACACCATGTACAACTTGTAGATCTGAGTTTTTAGACTGCAGATCTATAGAAATATTCAAATCTGGAATTGGATCCGATCTAATATGAAGCAAGAGAATGGTCCCTCCAATGGATCTCCAAAGTGAAGGGCAGATCCTCAACACTTGAAAACTGATGCAGGAGCATCAAGAGAATTTTTTTTTATTTGTAAATATGTTCGCAAGGGGGTGTGACAATTTTTAATATTTTATTAATTAATTTGAATAAAATAGGAGAATGTGAGGATTTTGTAAATATCCTTTTATTAATAAAAGGATATGAGAGAATTGGTTAAGGATATGAAGGGATAAGATTCTAGATAATAGGGTTTGTTGAGATATTCTAGTGGTGTTGAGATATTAAGGGGATTGAGCATTAAATTAGATTATTTTAAAAAATTGTATAAATAGGAGGGGGTTTTGAGAGAAAAACACATTGACTTAGTGTGAGTAGAGAGTGAGGGGTTTTTCTGATTGGATGCCTTCGGGCAGTTTGTAAAGGGCCATCAGTGTCGAATATCAGGTCAAAGAAAATGGTTGTAAGTGATCTCCTTTTGTTTGTATGAAAACAATGTTTCAGATTTATATATATATCGTTGATTGAATGAGTAAGTCGTAGAATTGGAACTGACTTGTGATTGTTCCTTGAGTTCACTAGTTTTTATTGTTATGTCGATTTGAGATTCAGTTGAATCCTGAGTGAATGGTTTATTCCAGAAGCAATGAATAATTACATTACATGTTTGATTCCGGTGTTTATTTATTAATCTGCATCAAATAGATTGAAGTGGCAGATATAAAATCTCTGTGGATCAATCTCAAGGAGAAGAAACTTCTGTATAAGTAAATGGTCAATTACTGGAGGGCGCTATTGTATATATTTGCCGAGAGTTCTGTTTTGAATGTTTGTTTTACTGTCTCTACAAATGCAGCACGCTGTCATTGAAAGGAATTACCTTCACTGATTTGAAATGAACGCATGAAGCGTTAATGAAACGCTGGTTACTTTAATTAAAACATAACTTAACTGCAGATTGGAGTGGCTTGGAGCATGTTAACACCATACAGACAGCGTATTGGTAAATCAATGGGGTTTTGAAATAGGCGCAAGTTTAATTTCATTCCATTAGCAATTTATGCAGCGAAAACAAAATTCCGGTTTAATTCATTTGCCGTAGAAATTTTATGTTGAGTCGAATAGTTTTCTGTGGAATCGATTGGTGAATTGAATGCATGGAGGCACAGAACTGTGGTTCAACTCTGTTTGGAATTCAATTTAAATACAGTTTTTAAATTGTTGAATAGTCTGAATAGCGTGGCAGATTGGCAAAGTAAGTTTATGCAGCGATGAACACAGACCAAGTATTGAAATTGTGTTGTAAATTGTTCTGGCTATTCGATTGTGTATCTGGATTGATATTTTGTGGGCACTCGATCTAATCTTTTGTGAATTGATTGTCACAGAAAAAGAATGCTTGCATAAGCCATAATAATGGTTAAATATCCGGTCGATGTGGGAAAGCGTGGGCGAAAAGTCTTCAAATATGGATTGATTGCATTAAGGTAAGAATGAAGTTCAAGACTTTGAAATTTGAATGATGATTTTATCATGTTAAGTTTGTTTTTAAAGGGCGCAGTCCACAGATGTGGAAAAGAAATAAAAATGTATGACTGGTGATCTATTTGGGTAAGATATGAGCGCATATGAAATGGAATTCTGGGTGTTTTGAATACAAAGCAGAACGCTGGTATTAAATGGACAAATCTGAGTCTTATGTATGTAGTGGTAGTACTTGTCATGGATGCATTTCTTTTATTGAGATCCGGCAGTTTGGATGAAATGAAAACTTGAGCATTTTGTTGTTGAGATTTAAACCAAATGTAATGTGGTTAGTGGGCAAACATATAAGAATTAAGCATAGATCTTAAA
Source organism: Pinus albicaulis (assembly GCA_034641835.2). NCBI lineage: Eukaryota > Viridiplantae > Streptophyta > Pinopsida > Pinales > Pinaceae > Pinus > Pinus albicaulis. The sequence goes on along the minus strand of CM076572.1, from coordinate 683,385,110 downwards.
GGTAGGGGCGCGGTCTTTTAATTGAATCTGGCCATTTATGAATGAACAATATGAAATGGGTGCATTACAAGAATGAGATTGAAAAGGGATGACCTGAGTTGATAATATGGAATTCACTTGTTCCATAATCATTGGTTAAATTTTAATGAAGCTTTTGCATGAATGATTTGAATTTGGCATTTGGGGGTTTCTCAAGATTGGGGCTTATGAAATTGTTATGAAATGATTTTATACAATGGTTTTAAACCATATGTTTGGAAAAGCTTCCGCATGCAAATAGTATGTTAAGTGAAATTGCCAGCTATTGAGGTTCTTGATTTGGGTAAGAAGAGTGAGAGGCACGCTGATATGCACAGAGGAGAAAGATTCTGGGTTTGCAGGCCTCGCACTGCATCATTTTTTGGTATCAGAGCTTGGCTCTATTGAGATTGAAGAAAGTTTGTTTTATGAATGAAGACAGAAGGTTTTGGTTGAAGAGCTGGAATGGCTCAGGGAGAGGATTCAAGTTTTTTTTAATTTAGTTAATTGCATGTGGTGAATGAATGTCGGATTGTGAAACTGATGAAGATGGCAGCACATGTATGCAAGTGCAGTTGAGGAAGGAAGCGAGATCAACAGGATCTTGAAAGGTGAGATTGTGTAGTTGATATTTAACTCTGGTTTGAAGACTATTTACAGAATTTGGTTGCAGGCATAATCTCAGCAAGAAGAAGCAGATCACAGCTTGAGAGCAGTGATGGAATCCAACATAGGATTCTAGGTGTGTGGCAGAACCTAAAGATTCAACGGAGATTGAATAAAAAGGACAAGTGTGTTCTTAAGAGTTGCAGATGAGGAAAGCCTGAAGGAGCAGTGGAGAATGCTCGAAAGGTTCCAGCAGAGGATCGGGTGATTACCAAAAGACCAGATCCGGAGGAAGGGATTGGTGAGGTAAGTGGCAGCAGGAGAGGTTACTGTTGCAGAGGCTTGGTGCAATTCATGAAGGAGAAACTCATGGCGAATGAAATGACTACTGCAAGTCATAAAGGAGAAAGAAGAGGTTCAGAAAGAGGCCACAATAAAATGAGGGAGAAAGATGCCAAGACAAAGGGCATATTGAAGTAGTGGACTAATGAAGAGTACGAGAAAGAGAAAGCTGAGATCACAATTCATCTTGAGTTATTGATGGAGTTGTTGCAGGAGAATATGAAAGGCCAGAGACATGGTTGGCTGATGAGGAAGAGAGTGAAGTGGCAGAGGCTACAGCAGAAAAGGGATCGACAGATAAACATGCAGTTAACAGAAGAGCTGAAGAATCTCGAGCAGGTGATGGATGTACAGTTGAGACGAGAAGAACTCAGAGCATCTGAGTTGGAAGAGGAGGTTTCCATTGATGAAACAGAGGAGGAGATCATTGATGATTTCTTGAGTTATTGGGTAGATCCAGATCAGCTGGATAATGTGAACTCTTGTATTTTTGTAACTGATAATTTGGATGTGGTTACAGGTGCTGAGGAGGATGCACAATCTTGTGAAGTTGTCGCCACTATGAAAAGGAGTCTTTCATGAGATAAGTACTCTGAAGAAGAAAGCAGTGATGCTTTTACTGTTACAATACAGGAGGAAGTTCATGTGAATGAAAAGGAGATTCAGCTGGAAGAGTTGGTATATGAACCGACGGTTAAAGTTGTTGAAACTTGTAGTTTTCAAACTGACAAGTTGTGTATGAATGCAGGGATGATACATGATGATGATCAATTGTTTTTATTAAGAGATGGACAGATAACTGAGTTTATTGCAGGAGTTGAGAATTAGAATTATGTTCTGATAACAGATGATGAGATGGTGACAACAGAAAGCTTGGCTTATGAAAGTATTGAAGATTGCACAGAAAGTTTCTCAAAGGAGATGACAGGTTTATGGCATGAGTTAAGTGTTCTAGAGCAGAGACTAGAAGCACAGAGGACAAGTGTTCAGAGTATAAAGACATAGATGAATGGAAATAAAGAGGTTCCAGAACACAGAAGTATTCTCGAAGAAGATGACGTTGAGGAGAGACTAACTGATAGTCTCAAGAATGATTGGGATCAGCATACTGAAGTGCTGGCAGCGGGAAGTAAGGCACTGAGGCCTTATGATTTTTATTCTAACAAGTGTTTTGTGAATGCAGGTATTGTTGCAGGTATTGGAGAATATTTGACTCAATCGAGCAATCAAATGAAGAGAGAAGAAGTTTTCTGTTCCAAAAGACAAGAGGGCATGGATGATGGGGTGGCAGTCAGAACAGAAACAAGCAAAGAAGCAAGAAGTCAGCAAGTGATAGTACAGATAGAGAAAGTGAAAATTGAGCAAGCCGTCTTAGCTCAGCAGGCAGCAAGAAATCAATAGCCGGGAGATTTATTGGATCGAGAGATTGAAAGTATCAGAAGACTGATGACGAAAGAATCCCGGAAGAGACCAGCAGCATTAAGACAAAAGAGAAGCAACAAGAGGAATACAGAGAAAGATTGCGAGAGCACAGCAAGTGGATTACTACAGCACAAAATATGGAAGCCTGGAGGACAACAGCAGATAACAACAGCAGTAAAGCAATTGACAAGCAAAGAAAGATTACAAAATAAAATTTGGGATCCAGGAGGAAATAATTATCCAGACTTATGACCAGGTGGTCATGAATTTTCTTACATGGGGAGTCTGATGCAGGAGCATCAAGAGCATTTTTTTTTATTTGTAAATATGTTAGCAAGGGGGTGTGACAATTTTTAATATTTTATTAATTAATTTGAATAAAATAGGAGAATGTGAGGATTTTGTAAATATCCTTTTATTAATAAAAGGATATGAGAGAATTGGTTAAGGATATGAAGGGATAAGATTCTAAATAATAGGGTTTGTTGAGATATTCTAGTGGTGTTGAGATATTAAGGGGATTGAGCATTAAATTAGATTATTTTAAAAAATTGTATAAATAGGAGGGGGTTTTGAGAGAAAAACACATTGAGTTAGTGTGAGTAGAGAGTGAGGGGTTTTTCTGATTGGATGCCTTCGGGCAGTTTGTAAAGGGCCATCAGTGTCGAATATCAGGTCAGAGAAAATGGTTGTAAGTGATCTCCTTTTGTTTGTATGAAAACAATGTTTCATATTTATATGTATATCATTGATTGAATGAGTAAGTCGTAGAATTGGAACTGACTTGTGATTGTTCCTTGAGTTCACTGGTTTTTATTGTTATGTCGATTTGAGATTCAGTTGAATCCTGAGTGAATGGTTTATTCCAGAAGCAATGAATAATTACATTACATGTTTGATTCCGGTGTTTATTTATTAATCTGCATCAAATAGATTGAAGTGGCAAATATAAAATCTCTGTGGATCGATCTCAAGGAGAAGAAACTTCTGTATAAGTAAATGGTCAATTACTGGAGGGCGCTATTGTATATATTTGCCAAGAGTTCTGTTTTGAATGTTTGTTTTACTATCTCTACAAATGCAGCACGTTGTCATTGAAAGGAATTACCTTCACTGATTTGAAATGAACGCATGAAGCGTTAATGAAATGCTGGTTACTTTAATTAAAACATAACTTAACTGCAGATTGGAGTGGCTTGGAGCGTGTTAACACCATACAGACAGCGTATTGGTAAATCGAAGGGGTTTTGAAATACGCGCAAGTTTAATTTCATTCCATTAGCAATTTATGCAGCGAAAACAAAATTCCGGTTTAATTCATTTGCCGTAGAAATTTTATGTTGAGTCGAATAGTTTTCTGTGGAATCGATTGGTGAATTGAATGCATGGAGGCGCAGAACTGTGGTTCAACTCTATTTGGAATTCAATTTAAATACAGTTTTTAAATTGTTGAATAGTCTGAATAGCGTCGTAGATTGGCAAAGTAAGTTTATGCAGTGATGAACACAGACCAAGTATTGAAATTGTGTTGTAAATCGTTCTGGCTATTCGACTGTGTATCTGGATCGATATTTTGTGGGCACTCGATCTAATCTTTCGTGAATTGATTGTCATAGAAAAAGAATGCTTGCAGAAGCCATAATAATGTTTAAATATCCGGTCGATGTGGGAAAGCGTGGGCGAAAAGTCTTCAAATATGGATTGATTGCATTAAGGTAAGAATGAAGTTCAAGACTTTGAAATTTGAATGATGATTTTATCATGTCAAGTTTGTTTTTAAAGGGCGCAGTCCACAGATGTGGAAAAGAAATAAAAATGTATGACTGGTGATCTATTTGGGTAAGATATGAGCGCATATGAAATGGAATTCTGGGTGTTTTGAATACAAAGCAGAACACTGGTATTAAATGGACAAATCTGAGTCTTATGTATGTAGTGGTAGTACTTGTCATGGACGCATTTCTTTTATTGAGATCCGGCAGTTTGGATGAAATGAAAACTTGAGCAGTTTGTTGTTGAGATTTAAACCAAATGTAATGTGGTTAGTGGGCAAACATATAAGAATTAAGCATAGATCTTAAAGGTAGGGGCGTGGTATTTTAATTGAATCTGGCCATATATGAATGAACAATATGAAATGGGTGCATTACAAGAATGAGATTGAAAAGGGATGAACTGAGTTGATAATATGGAATTCACTTGTTCCATAATCATTGGTTAAATTTTAATGAAGCTTTTGCATGAATGATTTGAATTTGGCATTTGGGGGTTTCTCAAGATTGGGGCTTATGAAATTGTTATGAAATGATTTTATACAATGGTTTTAAACCATATGTTTGGAAAAGCTTCCGCATGCAAATAGTATGTTAAGTGAAATTGCCAGCTATTGAGGTTCTTGATTTGGGTAAGAAGAGTGAGATGCATGCTGATATGCACAGAGGAGAAAGATTCTGGGTTTGCAGGCCTAGCACTGCATCATTTTTAACTATGTAGATGGTGTGCCAAAAGACCCTGCAGCAACACCTATAGGAAAAACGCAAATATGGAAGTAAAATTGCGTTGTAGGGTTTAGAAAATAGTTGGCCACATGCCAAGATCTTAAAATTATGCTCCAATGATCCAATACTCTCTTGTCAATGGGATAGAAGCCTTCCCCACTGAAAAGGAGCACTAGAATGGTCTAGATCTGAGTAGATCTAGCCTCCACTAGCTGCAGCTTTCAAAGACAACCAAACCCTCAACAGGATCTATGTTGTAGTTGGAAGAAGAAGCTTGGCCTTCAGCTAGATAGTGGACTATCCAATATAAGACACTCCCAAGAGCTACTCAATGGGAAGAGGTGGGATTCCCGATCAGGAACATCCAATGCTAAACAACATTTGCAATCTAGGCTAAATAGCCAAAGAAATTTGTATGTCTAAACAGACAATACATCAAAATATTATATAATTCAACAACCCTCTCATGCTACCACCCTCTTCCTTTTATAAGTTGAGAGCTTGCAAACCCTAAACCACTTTCAATGAGATCACTTCTTTCACACAAGCCATCTCCATCTAAAACTGCATTGTGCCTCATTGATGGCCAGTCCTCCAAGACAGCGTTGTAGATTTGGTCAAGGTTGACCCAGTCAAAATATCCAACCCATTTCACACCTAAGGGTGCTTGATTACATAGCCAATATTTAGCCTTTTTCACATTTGGAATTGATTTATTCTTTATTAGGAGTTTTATGGACCTCCTTTACACTTTTATTCTTTAAACAAAAACATAAAACAAAGTTGAATATTCCAATTAGCTTAGGACTAAATAGGAATATTACAAATACTTCTCATTGCATGGTTTCACTCGATGTAAATCTCTTCTTGAAATATGTTTCGGATTTCAAATGTAATATTTCAAACTTTTGAGATTTTAATTCTCACCATATTCAAGAATATTAATTTTCAGTTCATTCATCTTCATGCAAATCTCTTACATCAAACTCGGGTTTGGAATGTGTATCTCTCATCATGGAATCACAAAGTTGATCATCCCAAATACCATATTTGGCTGAAGGAATCGTATCTATAATATGTGTTTCAGGATGAGAAGCTCATGGCTTTCCTTGTGAATATTGTATTGCGAATCTTGTTCTTCATCGCACCTGTAATCCTCTTGAGTGTGAAGGAATGCATGGGTATTTGTGCAAATCAAATTAATTTTCATTCATTGCATCTTGACTGGTGTCATGTGTATGTTGTATTGGAATTCCTTTCCACGTCTTCTGATGATTATGATGCTAATGTAGTGTGTTACCAATTACAAATAAATAGATTGTCACATTCATCGTGCAAAGAATATGATTCTATTATTCAAAGCATTTGTGAAACTTTTCAAATTGATTTATCTTCATTTATTACAAACTGGGAATCTGATGCTTTAATTAGGCCATCTGATCAATATTTTGTGATGACTATAATTTATTTTATCATTTTCCCACCAGTATATCCAATGGAAACTCTTTTACATCCTTCGATCTTCATGGTATAACTTCTCACCATTAATATTTTTTTCAAGCAGTTGAGGCACTTCATCCTTCATTGATGGTTATGTTAGGTCTTTTGTGTCTCAACATGACTGCTGGATATGATTAGATCTACTTTCCCTCACAAGATTCCCATCATAATCCCCTGCCTCTAATTTAAAATTCATCCTTCCAAATATTTCGGGGTTTTCAAGAGGATTGTCATGAATTGTACGATCCAATCACTGAATGGTTGGAACAGTATTACCTAGCAAGCTTCATTGCAAATAAAAATTTGCAATCTTTCCTCACACTTGCTAAGAAATTAGGTGTGATGGAGACTCATCCGTGAGAAGATTTCAAGGTTTTTCTGATTATGCTTCCCATTAGAAAGGTAAGAATGTGAATTGGATGAGAGTAGTTGTTGTGACACATCTTTCTTCCCACAGGCAATACATTCAAATTTATGTGCAAATTATTCAAATTTTCATCTTTTATGTTGCACGTTACTTTGTATATGTTTTAACCAACCGTATATTTGTTATTGCATATCGGGAATAAATACGGTGGCTACATTGGAAATTCCATTATACGTGACCCCGACCTTCTAGTTGGTTAGGTTAGGAGTAGGTCTAGTTGCATTGTAGTTTACTTGCACATCCATCCTGCATTCATTTCTTGTATTTTGTCTTGTGTTTTCTAGTTTTGATTTCACATCATGTTTTTCTTTAGCCATTTTCTCTTTTGTGCTTTAGTTTTAATTTCTTTTTGTATTGTGTCTTTTATTTCTGTTATATCGGTAATGCCTTGCATGGAGATGCTATGTTGGCCTGAAACGAAATGTGGAAAAATACAAAAGGACTTTGTGACACTACAACATTTGGCTAACTCTCTTTTCTTCTTCCTTTTCTGGATCACATCTTTTGGTCAATGATGTTCTGATGGAAAATACGATCCTTGCATTAAGAAATCTTTGTGTCGAACCATGACCTCCTTGGGTTTTAATGTTTCAATGTTTTCAAGATAATCCAATCAAGTAGAGAAGGACAAGGGGAAAGTATAAATGAGTAAACCAATATCATAGGTATTATATATTCTTCTCTGAAGGGACAACCTCTCCTACTCTACATAAGTCAGGATCCCTCTTCCACCCATAAATAAATAAGTGTCAATGCACAATCCTCTTTAAATAAATAAATAAAGGCGTAAGAAGAGAAAGGCTTCCTGTGCAGAGAGCTGAAGCAAGAAACTCCAGCGGGGTTCTTTCAAGGCTCGCTGGAAGCGAAACAATGTTTGTGTCCCTGAAGTGACTCCGTCAGGTACTGTCCATGACTGCTGGCAGTGGAGCAACACTATAGATGAAAACCTATACTCTAAAAATATAAAGCTCGTGAACTTCATTACCCTATCCTTATTCGAAAAATTGTATGATTGTTGATATCATGTTTGTGTTTAACCAAGTAAAGGAATGAAGGGGGCCATGTTTATGCACGGGGTGAGTGGGGAAGCCATGGTAATCTGAATGATGAATAAATAATTCTAGAATAACTTGGCACTATATGAAATAATTGACCAAGGTAGATAAGTTGGAGTTCTATCAGTGTGCTGCCAATGTTGTCACTACGACAAACACCCTCCAAAGTTTTTTGTACTCTCAAATTTTGGGTCCTACCATAGATCTTGCGATTGGTCATTACATAGTCAAATCTTGGTCAATTGATGATTTTTGAGACCCCTCTTAGATTAGAAGTGTTGAAGTCACGTGCACACACATGCTCAATCCACAATAAGTTCATGATCACATTCTTCTATGCAAGCTTGGACAAGAATAGTACATTCCATCAGGACTGTGCTTGTGCGATGTCCAATCCATGTCGATAGTCAGTGCACACTGATAATGACAGTTTCTCACATTGTAGATGCATTTCACTTCCATTTCAGTGATTTTTGCAAACTATCGCTTTTGCACACCGTTTTTCTTGCAAGTTTCATTTCCATGTTTTCAAATGTTGCTTTCACTTTCCTTTATTCTAATTAGCGTTTTTTTCATGTTATCTTTTCTTCAGCATGTGTTACTTTCACTATCGTCCACATATCGCAAGAGTCATTCATTCTTTAACAATTGGTGTATGTTTTCATGTTAATTGTGGCATGATGTATGCATGCTTGTTCTAGTGGTTCAAGGAGTTATCTTTGTCTAAATAAGTTTGTCTAACCATGTAAACATCATTCGCACTCATTCCAAAGTTTTAATCATTGTCGCACAAGTGTTGTCACGTTCGTCACAGAGTATATATTTAGTGTTGCACTTGTCGTGAATTCATCACAAGGTTGTCACATTGAGGGAAATATGTTTTCAACGTGTCTAAATGATCTACATTTTTGTTCTGTCAAAGTGTTTCAAGTGTGTGATCACAATCAAGTCATATCACTGTTCACATCAGTCTCTTTGGTCCCACACTTAGCCAATTTTCAGAAGTTCCCTAGAAACCTAGCCTCAATTGACCTTCCTCAACTGCGCACTATGCAGTTCCAGCCCTCAAGCTGCATACTTGTCCCTAATAGAGCACAATGTGCAGGTCCTACTTTCCAATACTTCACACTTCGTAATTTCAGTGCTCAAGCCCAACCTTGCCTTCCAGAACTGCAAAATTCATCTTCCCAACCTAGACTTAGCTGTGCACTTTGCAATAAAAAGCCTTAGGATCATCCATTGAGCCCTTGAGCTATGCAATTTTGTAATGGACCAGCCTCTTCTACCTCCCAGAACTGTGCAATTTTCCCAAGCAGTGCAAAACCCCACAATTGAGCTCACTAAGTCTAAAAACTAAGTAGTTTGTCTCCCCAGTCCTATCTGAACTGCACACTATGCAATATCAAGGATCAAGCCTCATCCCTGATATATTGAAGTACACAATAACTTGGGATTATCTTCCCTCCTTTCTCTGCCTCAAAATCTGCCTTAGGTTTTCTTAGGAGCAGTTGTTTCACCTCTAGTTGCATGTTTTCTTCTTGTAGGAATGTTTTCATGAAATTTTCCCTTGAGAGACTGTCCTTGAGCTCTTTTATCTCTAATTCTTTTTCCCTGATTATCTCTTTAGATGAATTTTTTTCCACCTGCTATGCTAGCTCTACCATGTCAACCTCCAAAGGTTCTTTCTCCTCCTCATGTTGTTGCAAGGGTGACACGCTCTCATGCATAGGTGGTTGCTCCATAGTTTCTCTAATACTTTCTCAACTTTATATTCAGGTGAAAGCACACATTTAGTGATCTTAGGAGAAAATACCAACTTTTTACCCTTCTCATAAGTTTGAGTCACTTTATCCCTTGGCATCTTTGGAACCTATTATGGTCTACTTGAAGAGCCAATCTCCTGTGGCTTTGATGATGTTAATGGTATGCTTTGAATGATAGGTGGACTAGTGGTGGGCATAGAAGCAACTGATTTCATGGATTTTTCCCAGAACATATTGATTTGTGAGAGCTGATGTAAGACTATAACATTGACCAAACCATGGTGAAACAAACTAGCTTGGTGATCCTTGCCTTTAATTTTTACTTTTTCAGTCATTTTAACTAGACTTTTGAATAGATAATGAGGCAAGTTAATTGGCTTGGTGGCAGTGAAATGCATTAATAGCCTTATTTGGTATTGATATAACCTTGAGAAACTCCCTTCATAGGTAAAATACATCATGATCATCTTCATTAAAGGAGCATACCTTTCAAGTAAATTTCTGAAGGGAAAGATGTGTTCATGAGCATCTTTCTAGTGTGGCTTTAAGAAAAATTTATAGTTCTCAATGTCCAAATCCATCCCTTTGAACCAGATTTCTCCATGGTTCGGAATAATTGTTAATAAGGCTATGGAATATACTAATATAGTGAATTAAACCCCTGCTATGTTATCCTTATCTCTCATAAAACTGGCGGCAAAGATGCTCGTAAATTGAGCATGATATCTACCTCTTGAATTCTTTCACAAAACCTTAAACAACCAGTGTATTCAAAGGATTTTTTGGTATATGAAGAAGAATTGATCTCCTGAAAGTTGGATGGCTCAAATCTTAAATGATGACCTCCCTTGTTTTACTTTCTCTTCTTACATTCCAGGACATTTTTTTGCAAAAATAAACCCTAGCTTAATGTGAAGGAAATGAAGGGTGACGCTTAGGAAAATGGTAGAAAATGATGTTGTGAGTTTAGGGACAGAGATGAGAGGGATTGGAGCTAGGGAAAAATCCCTAAAGATTTGGCAGATAGGATGGTACAGTAGAAACATAGTGTAGGTGGAATTTTTGGAAATGGGTAAGGGAAAGAGGGGAAAAGGGCCTAAACACAGAGTTGTCCTAGTATCTCTGCAAAAACGTAGTGAGGATTAAGGTTTGAGTGAAAATGGGATAAATGAGAAATATGAATGACAAGGAATGATTTGGTAAGGTGCATGAGTTATATGTGAAGGTTTTTAGGTGATTAATCTGGGGGTTTTCTTGCTAAAACAAGCCAAACATCAATGAAATCCAAAAACTTAGTGAGGACCCTAGAAGAGGGAATCCACCTTTTGCTAAAGAAACTTGATTGAAACAGGGTGAGGAGGAATGTTTACTTAATGGATTGGAAGAATTTGAAACTTGTGAAATTCTGAGTTGACCCTTCTGATGGATTCTTTGACCTTTAATAATAAAAACATATCAGATTGCTAGAAACGTAGCTTGGTTTCCTCAGAAAGGTAGCGAGGAGAAGAAATGTAGCGTGCGACAGTCTGAATCAATTTTGATGGTGGATTTCGATCTTTGGATGGTTGTAGAGAGTCTTGGAGCATAATAGAGGAGCTATTGAAAACCAAAGGATGAAATGAACTCAATAGAAGCTTCATTTCTCTTTAAAAAATCACAAACTTTTCTTTTGGATTTAGTGACATCATATGCACTTTGAGAAAAATATATGTTGAAAGATTTTGACAATGTAGCATACTTCTTTACAGAAAGGACAAGTTTCCTTTTGTTTTATTTCATAACTTTGCTAACTCCCAATGAAGGTTACTTTAATAATGAAAATGAATCTTATTTTCCTTTTTTACATGATTGTCATTATGATGAAAAAACAAAAGTAGCCCTAAACCATGACCTAGATGATGGTATGTTAACTGATATATGACCCTGGATACTTAAATGATGACATGACCTTGAAATTGATGATGACCATGAGTGGGTGGAGGGAGCAACATCACCTAGAAAACATCTAGTGAAAAAAATTGATTTGAGAATTCATTTGAAAGTAAAAAATTTTGACCAAGGACATCTACCAAATAAACCTGAAAGAGTGCATTTGATCACTGAAACATTTAGAAACTAACAGATAACACAAATTCCTGAGCTTCACATTACAAATCCTCTGCCTTGGGTGTGCTGGTTAATCCTTTTATATAGCCCACGGGATGTCTTGGGGTCAAACTCACAGGCCTCCCATGATTGGCTTTGGAAATTCATAGTGATATCTTACAATGATATAACAAGCTGCATCATATTTATCATATGGTGTATCCAAAGTTTTTAATCAGCGTATATCATTGGGCCGGTGGTATTACATCAACCAACCCTTGGCATTTTGTTATATAATTTTGGGATATGGTTTTATTATTGACCTGGAGGTGATACATTTGAATCCCCATGGTACATTTGATTGGCACTGAATTTTTTACATAGCATATGGTTGAACAATAGTCTGACGATGGAAACAATATATTGCGTATTCAAACCTTTGGTTATAACCCAATTCAACAGATATCATATGGTTATTCATTGCTATGTTTGGTGGCATGATATAATAATATGGGGTTTGGCGAGGCCGCCGAATATGGCAAGATCTACCAACCCTTCCCCCCATTATACAACATAACAACTATTCAAATATAATAATGCGCCCATATAATAATAAAACAAACTCGTGGAATATTGGTAATATTTTGTAATTTGATATCGTAGGTCATGGGTTTGACCCACACTTTGGGAGTTTGACCTCTCCACTTGAGTTTTTACTGCCACGTGTCCTTCTAAGAGACTGGCACGTGTCATGTTCTGAGACTTCCACTTGGCCTTCTATGGCTCATTTTTTGACTTGATTGGGGAAAAATTTAGAATGTGTTTTCTCCCTCATACGGAGGCCATTTTTCAAACCCAATATATCATCAGAATCATCGTGACAAGCTCTTCGACTTGATGTTGGTTTTATGAGCATCCGAGACTGTAAAATTTTGAGCATTTCGAGGATCCTCTTGGATCAGACCAGGAGGTCGATAAGTTAGGTCTAGGAAAGTTCCAACCTATGTGGTTGGGTTCATACATTGTCAAATGATTCCTTGCAAAAGGGGTCTATTAATTATTAGATTTCAATGGAGTTCCATTGGTGCAACCTAGAAATGAGTTGTACCTCAAAAAATACTATGCTTGATCTCATGCATATCACACTATGTACATATTGTCTACAGGTGTGTGTGTGTGTGTGTTTGGAGTGTGTCTTTTCATAGTTTCCCATAATTTCTATTGATCTCGTTTACGTTTCGTTTGTAGAGTCAAAATCTCTTGAACCATACATTGGTTATGTTGATGGTGCTAGTTGTAGTACTCGGAACCTATCTTCTGCAGCATGGGATATATTTTCTCCAAATGATGAGCTAGTGAGTATGCAAGGGATTTGCATTGGTCGCTCTACTAACAAATTTTTTGAGTATAACGTAGTGTTTGAGCTACTATATGATGCTATTTCACATGGTATCTATTTTTTATTCATCAGGCTCGACTCACGACTCGTAATACTACAAATTTCTAATGTTTATTCATTTAGAAATCCCACCGTCCTTCTCATGGTTTTGAGAGTACGTCTACTAGAAAGACATTTCGATTTCATACAATATGAACATATTTCTAGAAATCTAAACACATTAGCAGATGCCCTAGCTAATCACATTTTAGATAGACATTTGCAATGAATGTAAATAAGTTTTAATTCACATCACATCATATTGAAAGCATAATAGGAACTAGGAAACACTAAAAACATGTATATATATATATATATATATATATATATATATATATATATATATATAAATTTATATATATAAATTTTGGTTTTACAAAAAATTATGCCCCAAGACACATATGGCTACGTAGCCCATATGAAAAACTACATGAAAATATCTAGGTAGACTAATCAATGGTGTTCATGATAAAATGACACTGCACGAGCCATCTTATGTAGTAATTGACTAATATGGCTAGGAACTTCTATAGTGTTTCACTAAAGTCACATGGGTACTTGATCGACCACAGTCTCATCAATATCGTGTGGTAGTTCCTCCATGTGGCGATCCACCTCTGATAGGATCTCAGCTACCTCAAGATCCCGTAGCGCATATTTTCCTACTGCAGTGGCCCGTACTGGTACCACTACCTCCTCATGTGGTTTTTCCTTTGCACGATAGATATCTGAAGCTCCCATTGGTCGAAATAGTCCTATATTTGCATGAAACATCAATTATTTATTCTTGAAAACATAAAAAAACACAAAAAAAAATTGTAAAATTTTTAAAAACATAATGGTTGAAATATTTTTACCTAAAGAATCCCATTTCTCTTCCTCAGGAAGAACAAGATCAATATCATCATGAAAATCCATCACTACATAAGGATAATCATTGATCGTGATGAAATATTTACGCATCCATCCAAAGAAGGTCAGTGAGAAACTAATCGCTGAAAAACCTGCATGTCGAAGCATATGCTTTATCCACATCATCATCCGTGGGGACCTTGAATTGATAGGCTTGAGTATAACCTACTGAGGTTGAAGTAGTGGCACCCGATCTAGAGTAAAAAAGACTAGGATCAAACCATAGTTGAAGTTCTTTAGCTCCCCCTCTTTTGATTTAGTCACGTGTTCTTTCATATTGACCAAGATGCCCTCACTCTAGTTGAACGATGTTGGCTCTATACATTCCATCCATTACTACACGTGCGATCTACTCGCTACATGAAGTGTTGAGCTACTTTCCAACCTTGAGATGATAAAAAGGATCATTCTCAAAGGTAACTAGGTCACATCTTTTATATTGATATTTCCATCCCTATTAGGTTAGGCTCAAGGCATGTAACAAGTATCGATATAATATTTCATGGTCTCCCAACCACTACTCCCACCTATGAGAGAGATGGGGGCACCCCTCTTGGATAAACCTATTAGAAAGTATATATATTCTACCTTTATCTCGAGCATATGTTCTCCAAACTTGAATGCTTGTACTTGAACATCCCATGAAAAAATAATATATTTCAACAATTCCATTTTTTGCCTTATACCAGGAAGCCAAAATAATTTTATCAATCCATAGTTTTTCAGTGCCTGAATGGTGGAAGGATCATTTTCTGCATTTAATCATGTTCTCCATGTTCTCTTTCTCGCTAAATTAATGCCTTCTTTTGCTAATGAACACCTAAAACATCAATAAGGGATTCATTAGACTCATTTTCATGCAAAAAATCTAACAAAATTTGAGGGAAAACTGATAAATAACTCAGCATTTTGTGCCTAACGCACACCAGTAGTGCATGACAGAGCATTTCACCTCTCACAGCAATGACATTATGCCTAGATGCAACACAGAATTTGATACATGGGGGGTGTTTTTTTCCTAGGGCGTGTTTTTGGAACCCTAGGGCCCTCAAAACCTTAAAAAGCTAGCATCAATCACAAAAATGGACCACAAAAAGAAAGATAAGGGTTTTAGTTCCTACATTAAAGTGACGATACTCAAAATGGTCCACCAGATTGACCATAATCAATTGCATAATATCAAGGGAAAAAGTGATCCAAAAATCTCACTGTAGAAGGTAAATGTGAAATGGTAAAAATGAAGTCATTTTGAATATTTATGGTCATTTATTGCATTATTTTATTCAAATTTAATGTTTTTACCTAGATATGCTTCATGTTTACTATGAAATGTGTATGTTTAATCCCTTTTATGATGTTTTGAGTAGGTAAAAATTTGTTGATGATGTTTTAACATGCTTTGAAAAGGTTATTTTGACCAAGGAGTATACTTTTATCTCTTTTTTGGGCTCTATAAAATTACGAAAAAGGAACCCCTTGGAGTCCTCGTTCATCTCTTTTCAGACGAAAATATGAAAATATTATTGAGCACTTGTCTTTTGAACTTGTTAAAGTAAATAAAAAGACGTCTACTCACTATAATTTTAACCCTTTTCCAGACTGAGATAGAATATTTACAAAAAATGAATACCTAGTCGAACATGGCTAAGAGGTTCACTTGAGTATTGTTTTCTCCCTTTTTGGAATCGAGAGACTTTTGAGGAAAAGAAACATCTAGAGTTTTATTTTTTCACCTCTTTTTAAAACTCTCTAAACATGAAAAACATGTCGAGTTTTACCTTCACTGGACTCGCTAAAAGATCAAAAAATGATGGACTTGTCGAACATGACAAGGTCGAACCACTCCTTCTCAGGGTTCATTAAATATACAAGGAGGGATTCATCCAAAGTGTTAGGGCTCCTTAGTTTCCCAAGGCTGAGAAAGGAAACTACTAAGGTAACCACATAGAAAAATTTTTCATGGTACCTAACCCTACCAAATCAAAGAGGGCTCTCTCAAAATCAACCTCACAGCTAATGGAAAAAACTAGAGAGTATTAGGGTTTTATTGATGGGGAGACCGTGAAATATTATATTATTTTTTCAATCTTATCCAAAAACTGACTTCTTAGAATCAATCTATTCAATTATTTATACTATTTAGCCTCAACTATCCTATGGTTTGCAAACCATGGTTTGCGGCCCCTTGATCTACCCTTTTAACCCATTACACTTTGTGAGGGGTTTTGTCCCGCCCAAAAACCCCTGCGCAATAATATATTACTACAAAATATATCAAAATTGTCGGATTTAGGAAACCCTGCTCCAAAAGGCCCCCAATGCAATCTTGTGACTTTTCCTGAGTCACACTGGTAGTGGGGTCTTGATTTTGAGCTCGAGCGCATCGATGGAAGTACCTGCACTTTGGTCTGTGTCGCTTTACACAGTCTCAACCAACTTTTCTTATGGGGGCCCTTCAATGGCCAAAGTGACATTCTGCATCGACCGGTTCAGGCTGTGGATGGCAGCATCAAGGTCCTGAGAGAGCTGCATGGTCTCATCTTCCCATCGCTTCATGTGATCGGTGGCAATTTCCTTCTGGCAGCGGAGTGCCTCCACTTCGCCCTGCAATGCCTGGCTGGTCTAATGGTGCATCATTATCTAAGCAGGGATAAGGGTAGGTAGAATCTCTTGGAAGTCATCGAACTCCTACTCCTTCATGCGCAGTTCCTGATTTATTTTCTTGACTAAAGGACATGTCTGTACAGAAGTCCATAGTCCCATGGCTTTTTCGAGCAAGGTGGAGCCATATGTGACATATGCTAAGATGCCATTTGGATAGTAGCTGCTCATTGTGCGCGTACTTCTGGGGGAGTCTTAGGCTACAACTACGCCTGCAAAACAACAATCTGTTACTCAAACTCTGCCTTTACGGACTAAACTTCTGACATGGAGGCTTTGAGAGCTACGACTAGGCCCTCTACTTTAGCTTACGACACGATAGAACTGGGATAGCAATATTGGGAATCTCGCTGCATAGCTTGTCAATAACACTTTCCAACTCTGCTCTTTGAGCTAGGCTTCATGTTGTGCTGTTTAAGCCTAATGAGACTCTTCCATTTTTGCATCTGCAACTTGCTCAGCCTCGCTAACTTACTGCTGGGCGTGCACCTCCTTATCATGAATTTTTGGTGAGATGAAGATATGCAGTGCGTGGAGTTACCCACTTCGAAACCTGGAAAGTTCAAGGCTGACCTCAGAGCAGGCATGGAATTGCACGCATAAATCGACTGGATCTAGAGATACCGCTACGCTCGGGAGGGTGTAGACTCTGCTTCCTATGGTTGCAACGATTTCTGTAGATGGCAGGCTTGCTTACACCAGCCTTGCTTGTACCAGACTTTCTTGATCCACGCTCGCTTGCGAAGTATCAGCCTTTAGCTACAGAACCTATAAAATAGACTGCAAGGCTTCTACTATAGCCTTATGTTGGGCCTCTATGGTGCTCCACCGGTCCTCAGACGTTGAGGCAACTCCATCAGAAATTTTGTCGAGGTCATCTTCTATCACAGTAACCTCCTCTTGTCCACTTTTCTTGGACCCCTTCCTCTTCTTGTGTGGCCCCTCGAATTTTTCTCCTCCGCGATTGGTGTCCCACGATAATTCTGCACCATCTCCCCCAAGCCCATCCAACCCGTCTAGGTCCACCTCCATGTGGTCACCTCCTAGTTCCTGATCGCTGTGTGTTTTTGCATCGCTGTCAGCGTCCAGGTCTTCATATGCTTCAACTTGTTTATCTTTTCCGCCTATCTCTGTGTGTTTCTCGATGGTATCTTTGGGCGTTGTGTCTTGTGTAGTTGGGGTTATCTCTTTCATATTTGTTTCCTTTGGGGCTGTTTCTTTACCGGATGTGGACGGTGTGACAGGCTTTGTAGAGCCCATCTCAATCTTCCATGACTTTGGCCATGAGGCGACGACCTGGTCAACCTCCGCTTCTGTAACCATGTAGGGTAAGGGATACCAATTGGGGCTCTTACGTGCCTTGATCATGATCTTGGGCATCGTTACCTAAAACTTCGCCATGATTTTGTACTTCTCATATATAGTTGGCAAGAGTTGTGGTCGGGAATGAATATCATGTGCCGACATGCTTGCAAAAAGAACCCAGAAAATTTTATTTTCTTCGACCCGCTTGGAATTCGACGAGTCCCATAAATTTTCCTAGCACACCCCCTTGCAGATGCCTAGCTCAATGTTGGGAAGGACTGTATCATCTAGGTTCTCCCACGATAGTAGTGCAATCAACAATAAAATACATAAATAGAAAAATGACTTCCCCATTTCCTGTGATTCACGCGCATGATCCAAAAGTTTCTCACATAGAAATTGTGACCAGTTATATAACACCCCTTTTTCACATTGCCCCGCCAAGTCTATGACGTGGGTCGGAACTGTCTTTGGCCAACATTTTCGCATAATCTTACATCATGCGCACACTGCCTGGTCATTGATGGATTGAACTAGGAAGCCATGCTTATCCCATTCTACCTTGTACGTTTCATTAACCTTCATTGTTACCTTCAATTTAGTGCTTTTCCCAAATCCTGTCATTGGATGGGGCCCCCTCATGGGCAAGTCGGTGATTCGATGGATCAGCGCGGAATCTATAGGGATTCTCCCCTGAATCCAGAGCACTCTGTCATGGAACAAGGTCAACAATTGGTGAACACACATGCTTGTGATGGGGTACCGCCCAAAATAGGGGATCCTTAGCAGATTAAGGACTCTAATGTTGTGTAATTCGTGCACCCATGGCATTGACTCTACCTACAGGACATCATCATAAAACACGCGTTCCAAGTATTTTTCTGGGGCGAGCTCAGGGAACGTTCCTTCATTAGCGAGATCATAATCATCAAACTTCATCTGATGGAGCCTCCCATGCATTTTTCCGACCACGGGGACATCTTGAGGGCATAATGGCATCAACAAGTATTCCCGTACCACATCAAGATTCTATGGCTTACGCGCAGAAGGCTTTCGCCATTTAACATATGGTGGTCGATGTTAACACTGGAAAATCATACAATAGAATATGACATTAATTAATGTCAAGCCTAAGTATTTACAGGGTAGGAACACATTATGGAATCAAGAAAGTATTTAAAATCTCTAAGGTTTTGAGAAAATCATATTTGAACTAGTCTTAAATGTTAAAATGCACACTTAATCCTTCAAGAAGAGCGCCTTCTGCGCGCCTTTTTTCCCAATAAGCACGCATTCCTGGAAATGGAAAAATGTCACTTTCTGGGACCACACCAAGCAAATGACAGTTACTCCTTATATGAAGTCACCTAAGGACAGCCACCAGCGCCTCTTTAGACACTATGTGAGCACACAAAGGAATATTTGGAGCACACAATGGAACCATACCTCTCCCTTGGGTCACCATCCATCATGTACCAAGGGAGGGAAGGAGGATTTGAAACTCCCCTATATAAATCCACCAAGGGATGAAGAAATGGTGATCACATTGTTATGCTGGCCAAATTTTCCCAAGCAACACTAGTAGTGTGTGACCCAGAGCTGGAGCTAAAGAGGACTCGATCGTTGGCCACCCAAAAATCCTAGTCCACCACGACAGAGAGAGAGGGAGACTGCATCAGAGGTAGAGCGTGGAAGGAAACATCCTTGCATCGGGACCTAGAGCCATTTCCTAGGTGCCCTTTGGCAAGTAGGTAAAATTTCTTCTCCATTTCAAACGTTTAATAAGAAGAGCCATTTGAGCCATCGTTGGTATTATTATCATTTTGACTCTCTTTGATAGCTTCTGTTTATTTGTGTTTTAGTTTCAGTTTACTTTGAGCATACAATCACATACTTTTTTCACTGAATTGTGTGCTTTTGAGCTCCACCACTTTCTGCCTATTACCAGTAGTTTAAAGAGTAGACCACACTCTTTAAACTGGTGTGATTTCGTACACTCATGTGACTAATCCACCACAATAGGATTGGCGACTCCATTGACGGGTTCCAAGTTTATGTGGTTGTGCCATATTTTGTAGGAGACCCTTTTTCTATGCTGGAGTGGAGCTGACAATCCTCTGACCCATCTTACAGTCCCTAGATTCACTGGAGTGACAGACTGAAGAAGGAAGCTCCTAATATTTTTTACTTATACGATTTTTGTGTGCTATTTTTCCTCACAAATGCACAGGGCACGTGTTCAGCTCTGACCTGTGTGCAAGAAGGTGCATCTGTCAAGGCTTTTTGCACACAAATGGCTGAATGAGATTTTTCTCCCTATATTCCGCATTTTTCTGCTTGTAGTGTGTTGGGCAGCCCCTAATGTATCTACCAGCACTTGTGTTGATACCCCATAGCTTCTGAGAACTCACTTTTTGCTACTTTCTGTAGGCATAGAGTTAGTTTCTCTTTAAGTTGACTTTTTGCAAAAATCTTCACATAGTTTAAGTAGGGGGAAAATTAACCATTGCATTCCGAACAATTTATGTTTTTCAAAAATTTGGTATTCACACTTAGATTAGCTAGTCCAAGTAAGTGGCCCAAGACCACACATGCATAAGCTAGTGTAGAAATTGTTTAGCTTAATTCAATTTTTGCATTTAGGAAATTGTGGGACTAGGATTGAATCATCGATTAGAGCAAGTAATCTATGTGCCTTTAAACCCTCCAGTGATCCTAGGCAAGCATATGAACGCTCTATTTTTTGCGATTCGCCATCTCCCTTTAGTTAGTCACATAGATTAACTAGGAAGATTTGAAAGCAGCCCATTATCCGCACACGTTTTCCATTTTGAGCCAGGAACAAGATAATGTAGTTTAACTAGGGGTTTTTTGTAAAGGATCACTGATATTCAAATGTTCAAACTATGAGCTTTTTCACCTTATTCTCACACACACTCACCCACTAAGAAAATAAAGCCACCTAAAAATAACTTAAACAAACTCACTAAATTCTCCCCACAGGGGCCACAAGAGAATTTATAGACTAAGTTAGGATCAAGGGGGTAGAATGTTTTGGGCATTCAAAAAATGGGCTGTAGATTTTTTGGGACCAATCAACCCTCCTAGGAAGAATACTGGGGCACGATATATCATTAATACAATTTATTATGTTACCAGGTGGGTGGAGGCACAGGCGGATAAGGATTGTACTACAGACACTGCTGCACACTTCATTTTTTAGCACATTTTGACCAGGTTTAGGTGCCCAAAGATTTTAATGTGTGATAGAGGTGATAGGCACTTTCATCTCTACGTGAAGGCTTCCCAGTCCATTGACAAGCATCGCAGGCCCGGAAGTATGCTGTGCATCACGATGTAGTGACCAATTTTCTCTTTTAGCAGCTTAAAGCTCTTTTGACACTCATCATCCCAAAATAATGCTACATATTTCCTCAATAACTTCTCCATCGTCACAGCGATTAGAACATACCCCTAGATAAACTTCCTGTAATAACTAGTATGTCTTAGGATGGAGCGCAACTGCTTCTCAGTGGAAGGGACTTTTAAGTTAATGATCACCACAATCTTGGCCGGGTCCACCATCATTCCTTGCTGACATACGATATGTCCCAGTAGAATCCCAAAAGGTACGCAAAATATGCATTTCTTCAGATTGAGAGAAATCTGGTGCTTTCAACGGGCATCAAGCATCAAGCGCAGATTTGAGACATGGTTCTTTACCAATCCAAATAATGATTAGTCATCAAAGTAGAATTCCAAGAATTTATGCATGAATTCCTTGAATACAACCATGACCACACGTGAGAATATTGCAAGTGAATTTTTCAATTTGAATGACATGATAGTGTATTGAAAAGAACCCCATTCAGTGGCAAAGGTGGTCTTGTTGCGGTCCTTTGGCACAATGTGGATTTGATGATAACCTGGGAACCCATTTGTGAACAAATAACCTTCTTTCCCTCCCACATTATCCATAATTTCATCTGAGAACGGTGTAGGGAAGGGGTCATGTACATAGGCATCATTCAGCTTCCATAGATCGACAAAAATCCTGATTTCTCCCTTGGTCTTTTTATCTTGAACCACCATTGGTCTTACCCAATCCGAATGCTCAACCGGTTCAATGATACCCGTAGCCACCATATTTTCTAACTCCTCTTTTACCTTCTTCTTATATTTGGGGTTCAATCAATATGGGTGCTACTTGACAGGGAGTGCATCTGGTTTTAATGTGATTTTCATGACACCCAGGTCCCCCATGATGCCCTTCAGCTCAGAGAAGCTCTGCAATCTTGCCCACTCTATATACATCCCAGTATTCCCCAATCTTGGCCAACTTGGGTTGTTCTTCCATTCCAATGTTGACTTCCTTCAATTTTATAGGTTTAGTCATGTCCACTATCCTTAACGTTGGTCCTGCAACGGCGCGCTCACCTTCTGATTCATGGATACTAACATTCCTTGGGTCATCTTCATTATTCTCAATTGATAGGTTTCAGCATTTGACGATGCCTTTCATCTATACATCCCAGGTCAGCACAACGTTCTCCATGTGGGGCCAAGATTCATTAAAGACTAGTGCATCTATATCTTGTAGTGCTTCATCCATTTTTTCTGAGCCACCAACCGTGCCAAAGGTTGCCAGAAATCCTTTGGTCACTGTATACTAGTCTCGAGTGCCTCAGTGTAACTCAACCTCTAGATACTAGGTTGTGGGGACTGGTCCTAATGAGTGGACAAAAATATGAACCCATTCATTTCATTTCTTCTCGTCCCGTACCTCCATTCACATGGCTAGGTGCCGACACGGATCTCCTCGGCCATAGAAAAATTCAATGGGATGTGTGGTGGAAGGTTCAAAGTGCATCATCATCATCTATCTACATTCCTTCTAGTACTGAAAAGTTCCCTTGTGTTTTTCCCACCACCCCACTAGAGTTGCGTGCATAGCCAAGTCAAACGCCCAGAATATTTCTTCCTATGGGATGGATTTTTATGGCGCTTTTAAAAAGCCTTTAACACTACAAAAATCATTAAAGTAGGGTAGTTCCCTTACCTCATAGGATATTCATTTGGATCTCTTTGTAATCTTGAGGCAACGTAGCGTAGAGATGTCGTACAGCTGGTTCTTCCAGTTCTCCATTTTGCCATCAGAATAAAAAAAACAAGAGCTATCCTTCTCCCATTTTAGCATGCCGTCAGCTGTAAGTTTGATTCAGTCTTCATCCCATGTAGTAAATTTATAAATATGGTCAACCTCATCCCCTTCACGTACTGGCTCTGTTTACCGTTCTCCTTTTTCCAGATCTAGTGGGACAATCACCCATGTACCATTATTCTCAAAGATCATGCTTCTGTGCTTTAGGTTGTTGATACTGTTGGCAATATGATGCAGAGTGTTGTCCTTGATGGCAACCCACTTTGATGAAGATGATGACAACTTACTTGATGAAGTTGTGCTTGATAGAATATGTTCTTAATGAAGTAAATCTGATGTATCTACAGTGAGTACAGAAGGCAGTGAAGAAAGGAATTCAAATTGTGCTAAATCTATGGTGAAAGAGTATGTCTCAAGGCATACGCGGATCTGTCTAAAGGAAGTCGCGTATGCACGCGGAAATGAACGTGCCAAGTCGCGTATGGGCTAAAGCGCTCTAAAAGTGAAAAACCAGGGGTAATCACCATGGTATTGACCCATTGTATTGGGTAATGATCCGCCTAATTAACCCCGTCCAGGAATACCATCGGATATAATGTGGTTTTGGGCTCATGGTATTGTTTGTCATGTAAATGTTGAAAAAGGGGCTCATGAAAAGTATTGAAAAGGATAACTATATAAAAGATTATATTAATTATGAGGTGGTCTGAGATGTTTGAGCTTGAATGAATACTTCTCTGTGAAGTATATCTGTATGGAAAGGGTAAAGGTTTGATGATAGATCCGAATCTATGATGCACCTATGAAGAAATGATGAAGCGGGATATCTAGATCTGAAATGTATTTGTATCTGCTAGATCTGTTTATGGAGTGATTAGATCTATGATGAGGCGAACATCTGTCTGAAGTAAAGGGTTGAATCTGAACTGAATATCTGATCTGAAGAAGTATGTAGCTCTGTAATGGTTGAAGATCCATACGCTAGTTAGCCGTAGAGGAAGCGCGTATATACGCGGCTTCAAGAAAGAAAAAGCGGCGATATCCTCCCAGCACCATCTGAGATGTATGTTTATTTGGTTGATGTGGGCCGGAAGCTCACCCCTGGACGACATCGAGTGAAAGGAAGGACATTATGGAAACTAGGGTTTGCTGAAGCAAGGGGTATGAAATATCTGATCTGTTCTGCTATGTTTCTGCTATCTGATCTGTGTTGATAAGTATCTGTTGGTGATGTATGTTTGTGCTTAAAAGTATGGAAAGGGTCGAGTCTGAAAATATGATGAAACGTGGCCTGCAAGTGTTGTTCTATTAAGTTGTTGGATCCAGTGTGAAAATTGATGAAACGTGGTCCAAGGTGGTGCGGGGTTCATGGCAGCAGAGTCGGGGGGGGTTGTAGCTCCCTTCAGGAAAGTGGTAAATGAGAAGCGAGGGGGTCGTAGCTCCCTTCAGTGAGGTAAGCGAGTCGAGGGGTTGGAGCTCCCTTCTAGGAGAGGCACATTTGATGGCAAAGGTGCGGTGGGTGCTCATTGAGGTTTTGAGTCTGCTCATACATATGTAATAGATGTTTCTCTATAATAAAATATTGAAGGCTGAGCAACTGCAGCGGTGGTTTTCTCCCGACTTGGGTTTCCACCTAAAATCCTGGTGTTCATGTGTGATGCTTATGTGTGATGGTTTATTCTGTTCTTAATGCACATGTTTATTGTTTATAGAACATCTAATGAATGAATGATGGAATGATATAAGTGAAAAATTAATGGCATAATTAGATCTCTGTGTATACGCGATTTTTATGAAGGATATCCGCGTATATACGCTAGTTGGCTTCAGCAAAGTAGCGTATGGGTTTTAGAGCATGAAAAAGTAAAAAATTTTGAGTATGCAGTAAATACTGATTCACCCCCTCTCGGTATTTTCCCAACAATTGGTATTAGAGCGGGTCCTTCTGCAGAAGCTTGATCGCTTGAAGGAGATCCGTCGCAATGGGAAAGAAGCAAAAGAAGAAGGTTACTCAAGGAAAGAAGAGGCCTCAGAAATCATGTAAATCAGAAATTGAAGGAGATGAAATAGGTATTGATCGTTGTTCTTGTATTTTTCTTAACTGTATATGCAAAGGTTATGATAGTGAAAGTGAAGATGAAGAAGATTCTGACCAAGCTCTACAAGTTCTCATGGCAAAGAAGCAAAAGGCTACTCAAAGTAAGGAGATGTCTCAGAAAACCTGTATAGCAGAAGTTGACAAAGATGAATATGATAGTGATTAGGGTCCTTGTAATCTTATCGGTGCAAGCAATGATGTAGATGTAGAAAGTGATGTTGTGGATTTAAAAGAAGTCATCAAAGATCAACAAAGAATATTTATTGAGAAGGACTCTGGCTCCAAAAGGTTGGTCTTTAGACTGAAAAGGATGTTCGATGATGTATACAATCGAAGTAAAGGACTTGAAGCTGAAATCATCTCTCTGCAAGAAGATCTTGAAGAATCAATAAGAAGAATAAAGGACTTGAAGCAGAAAACGTTTCTCTAAAAACAGATCTAGAAAAATCAAAAGGGAAGAATGAAGGTCTTGAAGCTGGAATCATCTCTCTACAAAAAACTTGAAGCATCAAGTAAGAAGAGTGAGGAACCTCTACAATCATTTGAAAAGGAAGGACTTGAAGAAGAAATAATTTCCCTCAAAGAAGACCTGGATAAATCAAATAAGAAGAATGCAGGATTTGAAGCAGAAAACATATCTCTGAAAGAAGATCTCGAAGCATCGAAGAAGAAGAATGAGAAATTGCAACAAACATATGAAGAAAATGAAAAATTGGTTGAAAGAAAGATTGAGAACTGTGAAGGATCAGAGTAGAGAAGATGGAAGAGGAAAGAAGAAAGCATGACAAGGAAATGTCCAAGCCCTGGAGGTTGAGATAAACGTTCTCAAAACATTCTCAAAGGTAAATTAGAAGAAAAGGATAAACTTTTGAGGTTTCAAGATAGTACTAAGATTATGGATAATATTCTTAGTAGTCAAAGGTCTCCTTCTATCAAACTTGGTCTGGGTTTTCATGAAACGGTTAAAGGAGAATCTAACTCACAAGGAAGTGCTAAAGATTCAAAGGATGTCAAAGCAAAACCTAAAGTAGTGAAAGAGACAAAAGGGCAACCAACAATTATGAATTCTCAAAGGAAATCACTCAATAATGTTGAATGCTTTAAATGCTCATAGTATGGAGCATGATCGACCAAATTGCGGGAAATGGATCATTTCAGCCTCAAACAAACAGCAATTCCTACTTAGAAAGGTGCCTACGATTTCTTGAGGATATTGTTTCTCATGTAACATGTATGGACATAAAGCAGCTGATTGCAAAAGGAGGAAGATTAGAAATACTCTTTATGATTCTTATGCTTATTTTTCTGACCACATGAGATGTTATGCTTGTAATAAGTATGGACATATAGAAAAGGAATGCAGGATGAACAGATCTGGGAAAGTGGATAACTTCCAGCTCTCAAATAGAAAGTTCAAGCAAATTTGGAAAAAGAAGGAGGACCGATCAGAAACGTAGGGAATTCAGACCCTACTGCAGTCATCCGCTTCTGGAAGCTTACTTCTCTGATTGACTGCAGGAATGATGTGGGATACATTATGAGATTTAGTAATGTATCGTCACAGGAGGAGCAATGTATGATGTCTCTCATGGTTGAGTTGATTATACTGGTTATGTTTACTTCTGACAGCGCATCTGATGTGGAAAGGACAGGTACAGGAGGTACAAGCTCGGGAGGAAATGAAGGAAGATGGAAATTTTCTATGCTTCACTTTCCATACGCAGGTTCCATTAACTAAAGTCGCGTATACACGCGAGTTCCAGAAGACGCAGACGCGTATGCATTGATGATAAGAAAATTTATCTGATAGCTGAAGATCTGAAGCAGAGGTCCAGGGGGAGCATCGATGCGATTGTTAATAAACTGTATTATTGACTGTATGACTTAGTCTCTAGGTTCTAAATAATGATGATATGATACGATTTCTTATGTTGAATATTGTGGATGAGTCTGTTGCCTTTTGATGAAGAGCATTCATTGTTGAGATGAAAGTCTTATAATTAGGAGATAAGAGCGGTTCATGCAGAGATTGTTGCTGATGACTTGGCATTAGGCATTAGTCGAGATTGCACAAGTTAAGGAGGAGCACTGGTTCAGGGGGAGCAGCAGGTTGAATACTAATGATTGCATTGTTGGCACTATGACTGCTTATTCTTTGATACTCATGCTCAAATGATGATAACCTGGTATATGGTTTATTATGATGAAATTTTGAGCCCTGTTTGCTGAAAAGTATCTTTTGTGCTCACACATGGATGAGTTGGAAGTCGTTTGATTCAGAAATAAGAATAGATCATGCAGAGTTTGTTACTATGGTTGAGATTTTTTTGCCTACATATGTTACTACATGTTAAATCTTGAAGATCATGGTGATGTTGGACCACATGGATGATTGCTTGACACTTATGTGAAGATGTTGTTCTGGTATGATAATTTCTCTTGGAAAGAATGTATTGATGCTGCAAGAATCTGAAGGCTTGGTTACTAATGTGTTTATGCTACAACCATTGGATGACGCTTGAAGACCTGACTTCTGTATTCTATCTATGCAGCAAGCATTCAAATATCTCGGAAAGAAGCTGAACAACATCTTTGCCTCACAAAATGGGAATCCAAGTTGAAATTTAGAAGATGGCTTGGGATACGCAGTTTTTGGCTCTGATCGCGTACGAGTTCCTGCACAGAAAACTGCGTATGTCTGATTGCTGACATTTTTCTGCTTGGAGTCAGCTCTCTTCAGCACAGCTGCAGAGCTATTTAGTATCTCTGATACTGTTCGGTATATCTGGTGGTGTTCCAATTCTCATAATTCTTTTCTCATGTTTTGATAAAGATGCCTTGATGATTTTTTGATGAAAGTATTCAGGATGCACAAACTAAGGGGGAGCCTTAGTCATATGGAAAGGATGCTTGGATGCACAGATTCAGGGGGAGCTTTAGCTTTGCTGAGTATAATGCATTGTTGGCATTATGATGATTTTGGATTATGTTCTCCTTCTTGAAGACTTTCTGGTGTTGGTTATGAAAAGTCACATTTGTAATTTGATGAAAAAGGTCTTGTTAAGACCCATGATGTAAGATTGTAATATTCAGTCTTGTAAGGACTTGTCGAATTTGTAAACCCACTTATTTGGGTAGCTGAGTCATTTTTTTTGTAAACCCACTTGGTTGGGTAGTTGAGTCTCATATGTAAATCCACCTTGAGGGATCTTTGATGTAAGTATGAGTCATTGGTGATAGAGTTCATAAAGTCATGTACTTCATTGAAAAATATGCTTGAAAATTCAGCATGAACTCAGGGGGAGAGTATGTTGGTTCTGGTCCGCCCTTTTCTCTTGATGTCAAAGGGGGAGAGTGACATGGTGTTTGAATGGTGTCAAAAATAGAGAGAGTGACATGGTGTCATTGAATTATCGGTTGTGGTAACCAAACACCATTGTGGTTGCCATCAAGTCCAAAGGGGGAGATTGTTGGAAATATGATGCAGAGTGTTGTCCTTGATGGCAACCCACATTGATGAAGATGATGACAACTTACTTGATGAATTTGTACTTGATAGAATATGTTCTTAATGAAGTAAATCTGATGTATCTACAGTGAGTACAGAAGGCTATGAAGAAAGGAATTTATATTGTGCTAATTCTATGGTGAAAGAGTATGTCTCAAGGCATACGTGGATCTGTGTAATAAAAGTCGCATATGCACGCGGAAAATAACGTGCAAAGTCGCGTATGGGCTAAAGCGCTCTAAAAGTGAAAAACCAGGGGTAACCACCATGGTATTGACCCATTGTATTGGGTAATGATTCATCTAAATGACCCCTTCCAGGAATACCATCGGAAGTAATGTAGTTTTGGGCTCATGGTATTGTTTTGGATCATGGTATTGAAAAAGAGGCTCATGGTATTGAAAAAGGGTAAACCTATATAAAGAGAAGAAATTCATTGTGCAAATGATGTGTGTGAGAGCAAGATGTCTAGTCTTGAATGAATACTTCTCTGTGAAGTATATCTGTATGGAAAGGGTAAAGGTTTGATGATAGATCTGAATCTATGATGCACCAATGAAGAGATGATGAAGCGGGATATCTAGATCTGAAATGTATCTGTATTTGCTAGATCTGTTTATGGAGTGATTGGATCTGTGATGAGGTGAACATCTGTCTGAAGTAAAGGGTTAAATTTGAACCGAATGTTTGATCTGAAGAAGTATGCAGCTCTATAATGATTGAAGATCTATACGCTACTTCACCGCGGAGGAAGCGCGTATATACGCAGCTTCAGCGAAGAGAAAGCGCGTATGCGCAATAAAATATACTCTGAGGTATACGCTGGTTTGTGTGGACGAAAGCACGTATATACGCGACATCAGTGAAGTAAAAGCGCGTATGCAAACTAGGGTTGCTGAAGCAAAGGGTATGAAATATCTAATCTGTTCTGCTGTGTTTCTACTATCTGATCTGTGTTGATAAGTATCTGTTGGTGATGTATGTTTGTGCTTAAAAGTATGGAAAGGGTCCAGTCTGAAAATATGATGAAACGTGGCCTGCAAATGTTGTTCTATTGAAGTTGTTGGATCCAGTGTGAAAATTGATGAAACGTGGTCCAAGGTAGTGCTGAGGGTTGTAGCCTTCAGTCAGGGGGTTGTAGCTCCCTTCCAGGTGAGGCTGGTAAACGAGATCGGGGGGTCGTAGCTCCCTTCCAGGAGAGGCTGGTAAACGAGTCAGGGGGTTGGAGCTCCCTTCCAGGAGAGGCTGGTAAACGAGCGCAGGTGGGTGCCTGCGTGCTGGTCAAGTCTGCGCCACCACATATGTTGTAAGATGTTTTCTCTATAATAAAATATTGAAGGCTGAGCAACTGCAGCGGTGGTTTTCTCCCGACTTGGGTTTCCACCTAAAATCCTGGTGTTCATGTGTGATGCTTATATGTGATGGTTTATTCTGTTCTTACTGCACATGTTTACTGTTTATAGAACATCTAATGAATGAATGATGGAATGATATAAGTGAAGAACTAATGGCATAATTAGATCTCTGTGTATACGCGAGTTTTATGAAGGATATCCGCGTGTATACGCTAGTTGGCTTCAGCAAAGTAGCGTATAGGTTTTAGAGCATGAAAAAAGTAAAAAGTTTCAGTTTGCCCTAAATACTGATTCACCCCCCCCTCTCAGTATTTTTCCCAACAGATACCTCCCATATCAATGGCCCAATCCAATCCTAACAATGCAGGGTAGGGATCTGCATCATCCACAATTTGTATAACTTCAAAGTTAGCACATACTTTTACTCTCGTGATGTCGACCTTAACTTGCAAAAGCCTACCTAGGGGGATGATCTTTTGCTAATTAGCCATTCGTAAATGAATGGTGGACCATTCCAAATTTGGCTCTCCCATATTTAGCCAGGTTTTTTTAGGTAAGACATTTGCATCGGACCCCAAAACTAAGATAACCTGGTCAATATCGTATTCTCCAATCTGTACTGTCATGCGCATCTCCCTACTTGTTCTCTTCTTCTGCTTGTAAACGTTGTTGACAGCCTTGGATTCTCTCTATGGCACTTACCTTTCTACGTAGTTGTCTATTAGGGCCTAAATATTATCTACTTCTTTCTTATTGTGCAATAGCTTAATGCAGGCTTGTAAGAATGGCTTAACTTCATCGCCATCATTTGGTTCCCCAATATGTCTCGAAGTGGTTGATTCTTCCTCATCAAACTCCTTTTTTTCTTGGATTAAATTCTCTTTTTCTTTGTATAGGTTGAGGCTTTCCTTTTTGTCAGCTGCTTTTCTGATTATTGGTTTTGTGTTTTCCTTCTCTTCGTTTCCTCTAGTAGCAGTGGCGCTGTGTGTAATGAAATTTACACTTGGATCGTCATCACGTGGCTTAACCATAACCTGTTGTGTTTTATACGTTGGTGTCTACTGCTTTTTTTGAATTTTAGCGATCAACACCAGAAAGTCTTCAATTACATGATCAAATTGCCTACAATACATGTAGGATTATCATTCAGGGCTTGGGTAGTCTCATGCATAATGTTCGACATCTCCACAGTTGTAGAAAATTAGATGCCCTCTTCCCCTACTAGCACTTCCACCTCTTCCCCCCTCCTCGACCTCTTGCTAGGGATCCTCTGTGTCTGGAGGGAGATGCTGGTGATGAAGGTTCAGTCTGCTCTCTGTACTGATTTCCTCCATCAATCATTAAGTCATACGTGTTGCATTTGTGCTCATCGTGTCCTACCAAAGAGCAGAATCTACACCACTATTGTTGCAATTCTGGTACATAGGCACCTAACCGAGGGCATTGGTCCATATCATGCACCTCTCCACCCAATAATCAACGCACCATAATGTGGGGGTAGTAAGCCCAGAAATATCCCTCGGGCATAGTGGAATCGGTCCCCCATCTTGCATATAATATGATAGTAGAGGGCACTGATCTTTGGTGTGGCTGGATACTCTACAACGTATGCACCAGAAATTTGTGCTAGCTTCTTTGCCCCAGTCCCTTCGTAAATTCTGAATTTCTAAGTGCATCGCCTCTAATTGGCTCTGAATCTATAATGCTCCAAATTGAGCATCATCCCTTGGTGTAGCTTCTAACTCATAGAAATTTCTAGGGTTTCTTCCTGTGATTCAATTTTTTGTTGTCCCATAGGCCCACGCAGATGCGGCAACATCATGGCAATGAACCATTTCTTATGTTGCTTGTCATCGTAGGCAAGTCCTCCATCATTGATAACCTTTTTTAGCTGCTGGCCAGCTTCCCAAACTGACTCTGTAGGCCCTTGCCTAATATCTTTTAGTTTTAATACACATTAAGAATAAGACTTAGGCTTTCGAAACTAATGCTTCAAGGCATCATTGATCTCATGTATTATGGGATTCGCATGTTGAATAATGTATCCCATGAACCAATCCAAAGCCCGACCATCAAAGGCTATTGCTAGCTGTGCTCTTTTAACGGCATCATTATTGACATTCTACACAGCCCATACCGCATTTTCCACGAACCAAAATAGGTCCATATCATCATTCCCCACACCCTTAAAAGTGGGTAACTTCATCTACGTGGCCATATCATCTTCAGGTGGGGGTGGAGGTGGGGTAGGAGGATTCTTACCCCTGTGCGAGTTTGATGGTGGGGTAGTTGGGGGGCTAGTTTTTGCGTGCATAGCCTCACTCCCCTTTACATCAGGTGAATTTCTCAGAGGACTGTACACTGATTTATCCCCCTCTTAATTGACCTAATAGTATTTACCACTACATGTCGTTCTCCCACTCTGATTCGGGGTCATTCACTCAGTGTGGCTCACAGAACACCCTTTTCACAATAGCATCTTAATTAGCAGAGGAAAATATTGTAAGAACTCACCCCTCAATCCTTTGAAAAAAAATTGTTCAGCTTCAGAGTAGGACACAAACTGATCGACTAAAAATTTAGTTACAAATCCACCAAAGACGCTATCAACCCAGTAATATACAGTCCGGGTAATAGAATTATCACTCTTTTCCAATTGTTGGATTAATTCAAGGGTCCATTATGTGACCTGATCGTCCTTCCAATAGGTTTGGAATTCTGCCAACCTCGCCAACCACTCCTGTAATTCAAGTGAAAAGGTTACGAATAATATCTCGTGCACCTCCGTAAAAATATACTTATTCTTCCACTCCTCAACAGATAGATTCCTACTTCTGTTTTCTTTTAAGGAAAACTCTTAAATGTGTTTTTCAAACCAGCCCTAAATTTCAGTTTTTAATGGCTACCAATGAACTTGTGGCATCACCCAATCTCTCTCAAAATGCTCCCGGTCCCGACAAAAAAACTATTTTTTGGCTTGATGGTTCTTGATCCAAGTTCGGAATTGATGTTAACCAACAAAACCCTCTTACTACTAGCCCTTTCGGTAGTGACCTACTTGCACAAGTAAAAATCTCACTCGAAGCAGTATGGGGGTGTATTGGAACTAGGTTTCCCCACCCTTAGAGAGATTTGAATGACGTAGGTGCCTTGAGTTTCCCAAACAACCTTAATAGATCTTCACAATGATATCCCTAACCAAAAAACCATTTTAATATGAATTCAGATTAGTTATGTAGATTATCTTGTGCAAGTTAACACGAAAATCATAAATCAAGTACTAACCCTTACCACATCATATCAGAGCTTTATACCATCAGATCTATCCAATAAGCGGCCATATAAACCAAAACATAGTTACGCAAGAGATCTAAGTGCAGACAGTACACAAATAGGAAACAAGATGTAGAAACATTCATAACATAACCAATAAATGCATAAATAACTCAGATATCCACAACAATACTTATTTATTACTAAATCAGTTTAGATCCTTCATACAAAACGCTTCAAAATCCCACGCACACAGCTAGCAGGGTCTACACACAGCAGGACTAAGGTCTCCGCACACACAGCCAACAAGAGCCTTCTACCCAGACCAATCTACACCAAACTATCACAAATTATCCAGATCTATCATCCACGTTCAGTCTTATCCAAAAAATGACTTCTTAGACTCAATCTATTCACTTATTTATACTATTTAGCCTGCGTTATCTTATGGTCCGCAAACCATGTTTTGTTGCGCCTTGATCTACCCTTTTAACCCATCACACTTCATGAGGGGCTTTGACCCACCCAAAAATCCCCGCGCAAGATTAAATTTTTACAAAATATATCAAAATTGGCAGACTTAGGGGACCCTACTCCAATATCCCCCCAACACAATACTGTGACTCATCCCGAGTCACACTGGTAGTGTGGTATTAATTTTGAACTTGAGTGCATCGATGGCAATAGAAAATGGTGGCAATATACCTGCAATTTGGTCTGCGGCGCTCTGCACAGTCTCGACCAACTTTTTTGATGGGGGCCCTTCAGTGGTTTAAGTGACATTCTGCATTGTTTTGTTCAGGCTGTGGACGATAGCATCTAGGTCTTGAGAGAGTTGCATGGCCTCATCTGCCCATGGCTTCATGTGATCGGTAACGATTTGCTTCCGGTGGTGGAGCGCCTCCACTTCACCCTACAGTGCCTAGCTGGTTTGAAGGCGCGCCATTCTCTGAGCAGGGATAAGAGTAGATATAACCTCTTGTAAGTCATCAAAATCCTACTCCTTCGTACACAGTTCTTGATTGATTTTATTGACTAAAGGATCCATCTGTACAGAGGTCCATATTTCCATGGCTTTGTCGAGCAAAGTGGAGTTGTACGTGACATATGCTCAGATGCCAACCACGGTGTTATAGATAGTAGCTCCTTGTTGTGTGCGTACTTCTGGGGGAGTCTCAGGCTGTAGCTGCACCTATAACATAGCAATCTTCTACTCAAAATCTGCCTTTACGGACTGAACTTCCAACCTAGAGGCTTTGAGAGCTACGACCAGACCCTCTACTTTAGCTTGTGACGTGATAGAGGCCGGGACAACGATATCGGGAATCTCACCACATAGCCTGTCAATGACACTTTCCAACTCCACTCTTTGAGCTAAGGTTTCTTGTTTTTGTTGTTTGAGCCTAATGAGACTCTTCCATTTTTGCGGCTACAACTTGCTCAGCCTCGTTGAACTGTTGCTGGGCACGCGCCTCCCTGTCCTGAAGTTTTGTTGATATGAAGATATGTAGTGCATGGATCTACCCACTTAGCAACCTGACCAGGTCGAGGACGACCTCAGAGTAGGCATGGACTTGCACGCATAAATCAGCCAGATCTAGAAATACCGTTGCACCCAGGAGGGTGCAGAATCTGCTTCTTGTGGCTGTGACGATTGTTGTAGATGGCAGGCTCGCTTGCACTAGCCTTGCTTGATCCATGCTCACTTGTACCAGTCTTGCTTAATCCATGCTCACTTGAAAAGTATCGGCATTTAGCTGTAGAACATATAAACTGAACTGCAAGGCTTCTACCGTAGCCTTGTGTTGGGCCTCCATGGTGCTCTAGTGATCCTCAGACACTGAGGAAACTACATAAGAAATTTTTCGAGGTCCTCTTCTGTCAGAGTAACCTCCTCTTATCTGCCTATCTTGGACCCCTTCCTCTTCGGGCGCAGCCCCTTAGATGTTTCTCCTCTACGTTTGGTGTCCCACAATGATTCTACACCATCTCCCCCAAGCCCATCCAACTCGTCGAGGTCCACCTCGGTGTGGTCACCTCCTATTTCTTGATGTCTGTCTATTTTTGCATCATCGTCGGTGTCTAGGTCTTCGTTTGCTTCAACTTCTTCATCATTTCCGCCTGTCTCCATGTGCTTCTCGGTGGTATCTTTGGGAATTGTGTCTTATGGAGCTAGGGTTGTCTCTTTCGAAGTCATTTCCTCTTGGTTTTTTTCTTTCCCGGATATGGACAGTGTGACATGCTTTGTAGAGCCGAGCCCAATATTCCACGACTTCGGCCATGAGGTGACAACCTGGTCAACCTCCGCTTCCATAACCATGTAGGGTAAGGGATACCAATTAGGGCTCTTACGTGCCTTGATCATGATGTTGTGCATCGTTACCTGAAACTCCGCCACACTTTTATACTTCTCATATACGGTCAGCGAGATTCGTCGTCGGGAATGAGTAGCCTGTGCCAATGTGCCTGCAAAAAGAACCTACAAAATTTTGTTTTCTTCGACCCTCTTAGAATTTAACGAGTCCCATAAATTTGCATAACACACCCCCTCACAGACGCCTGGCTCAATTTTGGGAAGGAATTTATCCTCTGGGGTCTCCCACGCTACCAGCGCAATCAACAATAAAATCCATGAATAGCAAAACGACTTCCCCATTTCTTGTGATTCACACGCATTCTCCAAAATATGCTCACATAGAAATTGTGAAAAGTTTTATATCACCCATTTTTTGCACTTCCCCGCCAAGGAAATGACATGCGCCGAAACTATCTTCGGCCAACATTTACGCATAAGCTTACATCCAAGGACAAGGGTGCTCTAGCGCACTGCCTAGTCATTGATCATTTGAGACAAGAAGCCCCGCTTATCTCGTTCTACCTCATATGTCTCCTTAACCTCCATTGCTACCTTCAATTCAGTGCTTTTCCCAAACCATGTCATTGGATGGGGCCCCTTCATGGGTAGGCCGGTGATCCGATGGATCAGTGCAACATAGATAGGGATTCTCCCCTGAATCCAGAGTGCTCCGTTATGGACCAAGGTAAACAATTTGCGAATGCACATGCCTGTGATGGGGTACTACCCAAAATAGGGGATCCTTAGCAGATTGAGGACTCCCACATTCTTCAATCTGCGCGCCCATGGCATTGGCTCTACCTTCAGGACATAATTATATAGCACGTGTTCCAAGTATTTTTTTGGGGCAAGCTCAGGAAACGTTCCTTTATTAGCGAGATCATAATCATGAAACTTCATTTGATGGAGATTATCGTGCATTTCTCCAGTCATGGGGACATCCTGAGGGCACAATGGAATCAACAAGTATTCTCGTACTGCATCAAGGTTTTGTGGCTTACGCGTTGAAGGCTTTCGCGGCTTAACATATGATGGCCTCCAAGAAATTGGCTCTACTTGCAATGCTTCTCGCTTAGCAGTCATCGGCTATTTGGAAGGATCACCCTTCAAGGAGCGATCCTTGGAAGTTTGTCTAGGAGACGGAACATTCCTCAGAGAGGTACATGGCTTAGAAGTAGCCCACTTCAACATTTCTCCCTTACCCTTCACTATCATCGGAGTGGATTCAACTTCTTCCATGTCTGGAACTACTTCCTTGACCTCGTCTGATCCTTCCTCTATAGATGTCGTGAGGGGTGTCGAAAGCTCTTCTGCAAGTTGGTGGCCATTATTCTTGCTCGGAATATGAAATCGGGGTTACTACCGTCAGAAGAGGATTCGTGACCATAAATTCATAATGCATAGATGTTAGGAGAATAGAGCTTACAGATGAGCACAAGGCACCAAATGTTGAAACAGTAAAGGGACCAATTAAGACCCACGCCCTCCTTGTTATAAGCCACCCATAGTAAAAGCTGTTGGATTATCATTAATTTCCATTTAATTCTAAGGGAACAATAAAAAAATATTATGAGATTGCCTCATTAAATGCAATAATTAAACTCCTCTCAACGGAAATTTCAAGTTTTTACCCTGCTGCACGGTTCTAGTGGCTAGTGTTACGACCTGCACATTACCCCTGTGCACCTGTCTTCACTCTTTCTCCCTGTTGTGCACAGATCTTCTGATTCTGATGCTCCAACCATATATTCATTTGGTAGGTGTTGGATTGTCTCTATACAACTTTAGGAGGCTTCCATTGAAGTATCCGGGAAATTCATCTCCGCGCAGCGTGGCCAAGCGTACCACACCACCATGAGTGCTCTTCTTCACAACGTATGGTCCCAACCAATTCTTTCTGAACTTACCTGTGTGGTGTGAAAATTGACTATCATAAAGTAACACCAAATCTGCCTCCTTGAATACCTTCTGCCTGATGTGCCTATCGTGCCATTCTTTCTCGCGCGCCTTCTGTACCTGTTGCTGTAATTTAGCAATGAAGCGATCTTGTTCCAAGGCAATGAGTTGCACCAACCATTCCTCCATAATGTCGAGCTAAACCATGTTATTGAAAGCCGTAATGCACATACTAGGGACAATATACTCCATGGGCATGATGGCTTCCAGCCCATAGACCATCCTGAATGGTGTCTTTCCTGTCAACTTTTTGCATGTTATCCTATAAGCCCATAGTACAGAAGGGATGCGCACATCCCAATCGTCTCGGTTGGTATTGCGGACCTTTGTAAGGGCATGCTCCAAAATATTTTTGAATGCTTCTACTATGCCATTTTATTGTAGGTGATATGGGGTACTCTTCTTGTGATGGATTTGAAATTCCTCAATCAATGCTTCAATCGTCTCATTGATAAAATGCGTACCTCTATCACTCATTAAAATATTTGGGCACCCAAACCTGGTCAAAATGTGCTAAAAAATGAAGTGCGCAGCAGTGTCTGCAGTACAATCCTTAACTGTCTGTGCCTCCCCCCACCGGGTCACACAATTAGTTCTAGTAATGATATACCGTGTCCCATTATTATTCCCAAGAGGGTTGATTGGTCCCACAAAATCTATAGCCCATTTTTCGAATGCCTGCAAGGTCATATCCGGGTGCAGGGGCATTTCATCTCTATGCGACAACTTCCCAGTCTGTTGACAAGCATCGCAGGCCCAGTAGTATGACTACGCATCACGATGTAGTGTTCGCCACCATAACCTGGCACGCAACACCTTCTACACGGTGGCTTTCCCAGCATAGTGGCCACCTGCTACTCCGCCATGAGCTTCAGTGAATATAGCCCATATTTCATGTTCCAATACATATCTCCTTAATACTCACTACTAATTTATAAAATTGACCTGCAATCAGGGTAAAATCCGTTGTGCGCGCAACCAACTCATTCTTTTGTTGGATCGAATATTACACAAGCGATGCGCTCGTAGTCAGAAAATGAATAATGTCCATGAATTGCTCATCAACCACCTTGATAGCAAAGATTTGTGTGTCTGGTAATCCTTCCTCCAAATTGGTCGATTCCTCCCCATTTGCAATCTGTGACAAATGATCAGGCCCAGCTTTTATTCTGCCCGGCTTGACAATGATTTCAAAGTCATACTCCTGGAAAAGAAACAACCATTGGCATATCTTCCCCCCCAACATAGCCTTATTGACCAGGTATTTTAAAGCAGAATGATTAGTGAACATCTTGAAATTCCCTCCCAAAAAGTAGTGTCTATATTTTTGCAGTGCTTATACCATGGCCAATCCTTCCCTTTCCCTGGTGGAGTAGTTGTGTTTTGCACCGAAGAGCTTTCGACTATCAAAAGCTACTGGGTGATCAGTATCGCCTTCTCATATATGTGCTAACACATCCCCTAGGGCTATGCCCGATGAATCCACATGCACGTGGAAAACATTACACCAATATGGGAATATCAAAATGGTGGCAGTGACCAATTTCTCTTTTAGCTTCTCAAAGATCTTCTAACACTCATCATCCCAAAAGAATGCTACATATTTTTTTAACAACTTCTCCATCAGCGTAGTGATTAGAGCATACCCTTGGATAAACTTCCTGTAATAACCGGTATGTCCTAGGATGGAGCGCAACTACTTCTTAGTGGAAGGTACTTCTAAGTTAATGATCTCTGCAATATTGGTCGGGTCCACCATCAATCCTTGCCGACATATGATATGTCCCAACAAAATCCCAAAAGGTATGTAGAATATGCATTTCTTGAGATTGAGAGAAATTTGGTCCTTTCGATAGGCATCAAGCATCAAGCACAGATTTAAGACATGGTTCTTTACCAATCTAAATACTGTCTAGTCATCAAAGTAGACTTCCAATAATTTATGCATGAATTCCTTGAATACAAACACGACCACATGCGAGAAGATTGCAGGTGCATTTTTCAATCCGAAACATGACAGTATATTGAAAAGAATCCCATTCAGTGGCAAAGGTGGTCTTGTTGCGGTCCTCTGGCACAATGCAGATTTCATGATAACCTGAGAACCCATCTGTGAATTAATAAGTTTCTTTCCCTCACGCATTATCCAGAATTTCATCTGAGAACGGAGTAGGGAAGGGGTCATGTACACAGGCGTCATTCAACTTGCTCAGATCGACACAAATCTTGATTTCTCCCTTGGTATTTTTCTCCTGAACCACCATTGGGCTTACCTAATCCGACTTCTTGACCGGTTCAATGATACCCACAACCACCATATTTTCTAACTCCTTTTTTACCTTCTTATATTTGGGGTTCAACTGATATGGTCATTTCTTGACATGGCATGCATCCGATTTAATGTGATTTTCATGAAACCCAGGTCCCCCACGATGCCCTTCAGCTCTGAGAACTTTGTAGGAAAAAAATATTGATATTCAGTTAGCAGATATGCAATCTTGCTTACTATATCGACATCCCAGTAGTCCCCAATCTTGGCCAACTTGGGCTGCGCATCCATTCCAATGTTGACTTCCTTCAATTTCAAAGGTTTAGTCACGTCCACCATCCTTAACATCGGTCTTGCAACAACTCGCTCACCTTCTGATTCAGGGATACTAACATTCCTTGGGTCATATTCGTTATCCTCAATTGGCAGGTTTCAATAGTTGACTATGTAGGTCAATGCATCGTTCTCCCTGTGGGGCCGAGATTCATCAAAGACTAGTGCATCTATATCTTGCAGCACTTCATCCATTTTTTCTTAGCTTCCCACTATGCCAAAGGTTTCCATAAAGTCTTTGGTCATTGTATACCAATCTCGAGTGCCTCAGTGTAACTCAACCTCTAGACCCCAGGTTGTGGGAATGGTCCTAATGAGTGGAAAAACCTATGGACCCATTCATTCCATGTCTTATCATCCCATACCTCCATCCACATGGCCAGGTGCCCGCGCGGATCTCCTCGGCCATAGAATAATTCAATGGGTGGGGTGGCAGAAGGTTCAAAGCACAACATCATAATCTGTATACATTCATTCCACTCCTAAAAAGTTCCCTTGTGTTTTTCCAACCACCATACTGGAGTTGCGTGCATAGCGAAGTCTAGTACTCAGAATATTCGTTCCTCTAGGATGACTTTTTCTAGTGATTCTAAAAAGTATTTGACACTACCAAAATAATCAAAGTAGGGTAGTTCCCTTACCTAATAGGAGATGCATTGGAAGCTCTTTGTAATATTGAGGCAGCGTAGCATAGAGATTTCATGCAGCCAGTTCTTCCAGTTCTCCATTTCACCATCAGAATCAGGGAAATAGGAGCTATCCTTCTCCCAATTCATCATGTCGTCAGGTGTAGGGTTGATCCAATATTCAACAGTGCAGTCAATTTATAGATATGGTCAACCTCATCCCCTTCGCACACTAGCTCTGTGTACCATTCTCCTTCTGCTGGATCCAGTGGGACAATCACCCGCGTACCATTATTCTCAAAGATCATGCTTCTCCACTTTAGGTTGATGATACCTCCCATATCAATAGCCCAGTCCAATCATAACAATGTAGGGTAGGGATCTACATCATCCACAATTTGTATAACTTCAAATTCAACACATACATTTACTCCAATGATGTCGACCTCAACTTGTGAAAGCCTACCTAGGGGGATGATCTTTTGTTGATTAGCCATGCGTAGCTGAATGGTAGACCATTCCAACTTTGGCTCTCCCATATTCTGCCAGGTTTGTTTAGGCAATACATTTGCATCAAACCCCAGATCTAATATAACTTGGTCCATCTCATATTCTCTAATCTATACCAACATGCGCATCTCCCTACCCGTTCTCTTGTTCTGCTTGTAAACTTTGTTGATAGCCTTGGATTCTATCTGAGGCACCTCCTTTTCTGCGCAGCTATCTATTAGGGCTTGGATATTATCTACTATCCTCTTATTGCATAGTAACATAATGCAATCTTGTAAGAATGGATTAACTTCATCATCATCATTTGGTTCCCCGATAGGTCTCGAAGTGGTTTCTTCTTCCTCAGCAAACTCCTTTCTGGCTTCGATGAAAGTATATTTTTCTTTTTGCAGGTTGAGGCTTTCCTTTTTGTCAGATGCTTTTCTGATTATTGGTTCTACATTAGCCTTCTCTTTGTTTCCTCCAGTAGCAGTGCTGCTGCATGTAATGAAATTTACACTTGGACCGTCATCGTGTGGCTTAGTCATAACCCGTTTTATTTTTTGCATTGGCATCTGCTTCGTTTCTTGCATTTTAGCGATCAACACTGGACAATATTAAATTACATGATTTAATTTCCTATAATACCTATAGATTTTCGTGTGGGGTTCGGGCAGTCTCGTGCATAATGTCTGATGTCTCTACAGTTGTAGCAAATTAGCTGCCCTCTTCCCCTACCAGTGCTTCCACCTCTCCCCCCTCCTTGACCTCTTGTTGGGGATCCTCCACATCTATAGGGAGACGTTGGTGATGAAGGGTCAGCTTTCACTCTGTACAGGCTTCCTCTGTCAATCATTTAGTCATACATGCGATAGTTTTTCTCATCGTGTCCCACCGAAGAGCAGAATTGGCACCACTGTTGCTTAAATTCTCGAACATAGGCACATAACCGAGGGCAGTGGTCTGTATCGTGCCACCCTACCACCTGAAAATTAGTGCACCATAATTTGGGGGTACTAGGCCCAGCAATATCCCTTGGGTGTAGTGGACTCGGTCCCCTGGCTTGCATATAATCTGACAGTAGAGGGCACTAATCTTTGGTGTGTTCAGATACTCTACAACATATGCACCAGACATCTGCGCTAGCTTCTTTGCCTTGGTCTCTTCATAAATTATGAATTTCTAAGTGCATCACCTCTAATTGGCTCTGAATTTTTAATGCTCCAAATTGAGAATCGTCCCTTAGTGCAGCTTCTAGCTTCATAGCAATTTCTAGGGCTTCTTCCTGTGAGTCAATATTTTTTTTTCCCATCGGCCCGCGCAGATGCGGCAACAACATGGAAATGAACCATTCCTTATGCTGCTTGTCATTGTATGAAAATCCTCCATCACTGATGACCTTTTTTAGCTGTTGGTCAGCTTTCCAAACTAACTTTGTAGGTCCTTGCCTAATATATTTTAGTTCTATTATGCATTGAGAATAAGACTTAGGCTTTTGAAACTGTTGCTTTAGGGCATCATTGATCTCCTGTATTTTGGGATTTACATGTTGAATAATTTATCCCATGAACCAATCCAAAGCCCAACCTTCAAAGGCTATTGCTAGCTGTGCTCTTTTAACAACATCATTATTGACATTCTGCGTAGCT
The DNA here is from genome assembly GCA_034641835.2 of Pinus albicaulis. Lineage (NCBI taxonomy): Eukaryota > Viridiplantae > Streptophyta > Pinopsida > Pinales > Pinaceae > Pinus > Pinus albicaulis. The sequence continues at coordinate 683,342,005 of CM076572.1, read as the reverse complement.
CATACCACATTCACCATGAACCAAATCAGTCCATATCCTCATTCCCTGCACCTTTAAAAGTAGGTAATTTCATGAGCGTGGCCATATCATCCTCAGGTGGTGGTGGAGGTGGGGTAGGATGATTCTTACCCCTGTGCGATTTTGATGGTGGCATAGCCAAGGGGATAATTTTTGCATGCATAGCCCCTCTCTCATTTAGATCAAGTGAATTTCTTAGAGGACTGTACACTGATTTATCCCCCTCTTGATTGACCCGATTTTATTTACTGTTGTGTGTCATGCTCCCGCTCTGATTTGGGATCATTCACTCAGTGTGGCTGCATAGAACACCCTTTTCACACAATAGAATCTTAATCAGTAGAGGAAAATTTTGTAAGGACTTACCCCTCAATCCTTTGAAAAACCTTCGTTCAGCTTCAGAGTAGGACACAAACTCCTTGACTGAAAATTCAGTTACAAATCCACCCAAGACACTATCAACCCAGTGATCTACAGTACGGGTAATATAATTATCAGTATTTTCCAATTGTTGGATTAATTCAAAGGTCCACTACATGAACTGATCTTCCTTCCAACAGGTTTAGAATTTCGCCAACCTCGCCAACCACTCCTGTAATTTGTGTGCAAAGGTTACGAATAATATCTCGTGCACCTCCTTAAAAATATACTTATTCTTCCACTCCTTAGAAGATAGATTCTCACTTATGTTTTCTTTTAGGGTAAACTCATGAATTTGTTTTTCAAACTAGTCCTTTAGTTTAGGTTTTAACGGCTACCAATGACCTTGTGGCATCACCCAATATCTCTCAAAATGCTTCCGGCCCCAGCAACGAAACCATTTTTTGGCTTGAGAGGTCCTGACCCAGGTTCGAAACTGAGGTTAACCAACAAAACCCTCTTACTACTGGCCCTTTCAGCAGTGACCTACTTGCACAAGTCAAAGTCTCACCCGAAGAAGTATGGGGGGGGTGTTGGAACTAGGTTTCCACACCCTGAGAGATATTTGAATGATGTGGGTGCCTTGATTTTCCAAAACAACCTTAACATATCTTCGCAATGAAAGCCCTAACCAGCAAACCCTTTTCAGACGAATTCAGATCAATTATATGGATTATCTTGTGTAAGTTAACACAACAATCATAAATCAAGTAATAACTCTTAACACATCATATCAAGGCTTTATACCGTCATATCTATCCAATAAGCAGTCATATAAACCAAACCACAGTTGCACAAGATATCTAAGTGCAGACAGTACATAAATCGGAAACAAGATGTAAAAAAATTCAACATAAATGATAGATGAATAAAGAACTCAAATATCTACAATAATACTTCTTTATTACTAAATCAGCTCAGATCCTTCATAAAAAACGCTTCAACAGTCCACACACATAGCTAGCAAGTTCCACACATAGCAGGTCTAAGGTATCTGTGCACACATCTAGCAGGATCCTTCTACCCAGATCAATCTGCACCAAACTATAACAAATTATACAGATCTTTCATCAACGTTCAGTCTTATCCAAAAATTGACTTCTTAGACTTAATCTATTCACTTATTTATAAAATTTAGCCTGTGCTATCCTATGGTCCACAAACCATGGTTTACGACCCCTTGATCTACCCTTTTAACCCATTAAACTTCGTGAGGGCTTTTGACCCGCCCAAAAACCCCTACACAAGACTAAATGATTACAAAATATACCAAAATTGTCAGACTTAGGGGGCCCTGCTCCAACAAGTTTGTTGGATAAAGAAGCACCAGGTTTAGGAACAAGGCCAGGTATTCCAAAAGATAAATTGCAGACATAGAATGAGGATAGGTAGGTGTAATCAGTGACACAAAATATATGTGTCATTGTAGTATGATGATGAGGAAATCAGATAAAGAAACTGCGTGAGCATGCATGCATGAATTCACTCGTTAGAGGATAAAAACACTTATATGATAATCTCAAACAAAACAAAGAATTATAGGTAATGTAGTATGTTTAATACTTAGGATATTAACACAAGAAGAACATAGATGGCTGCTAGAACTACTTAATCATCAGATGCATAAGAAATACTAAAGAAAACAATGCCATTGATCACAACACATGAATCCGATAATAATAGTTGCAACTTCCTATATATTGTTTTTGCAAAGAGTCAAGTACACTAGTTCCAAAAAAGTGTGAACTTCAAGTATCCAACCTTTTCTTCGACTTGTTTCTGAGTACATATCAAGGAAAAACAAGATTCCACCTCTAAGGGGTCGAATCCTAATCCATAGCAACTAATCCAAGAAAGTTCCATATCTCCCAATCTACAATACCTGTGTAGAAACTGAAGGAGGTTATTGTGATTGGGTCTGTCCTTAACAATTTTTATTTTTTTTTCCAAAATTGATCTTCATTTGGTCAAAAACTTCTTTTCAAAAGGATGATTGAAAATAGAGTCAAAAGCGCAATGAATTTCAAAGGAGGGAAATGAGAGGGAAACGGGGTAGTAAAATTTCTAAGAAAATTATGGGGGGTAGGATAGATGTTAGGAATACAATGGAGGTATAATTTCTTTAAATAAGTGAGAAAAGAGGGGTGAAAAGAGCGAATTACAGACCTAGAGCAAAAACGCAGCAAAAAACTAGGATTTTGGGGAAAATGGTGAAATGAGAAGAAAGGGGGGGTAGGAAAAATTATAGAAAAATTATGGGGGGTAGGTATGGGTGTTAGAAAAATTACACAAGTGGAATTCCTCAAAAAGGGTGAAAATTTCAAAACACATATCTAGTGTAAAAGCACAACAAATTTCTAGGGTTTTTTGGGAAAATAAGGAAATGAAAGAATCTTAATGAGGGGAATGATGGGAAATGTTCAATTGAGGGTCATGGAGGATAAGTGAACATACAAATAAAGTTTTTGAACCTTGAATGAACCTATTAACCATGGAAGAGGGAGAGCGCAGAAAAAACCCTAGAAGCTTCCAAAAAGTGCATTAGATGCACAACACCGCTTTAGTTCTTCTTTCTTGGCTTAGTTGCAAAGTTTCTGAAGATGAACTTGAGCTACTTGAATGCATGTCACTATTAATAGAACCAAATCGAACTCCTTGAAGCATTTTATAACTTGAAAATTCAAATTTTACCTCCCTTTTTCATGATGACCAATTTCTCCATCATTTGGATGATTTGAGCTGGGATATGGCTTGATGATACATTTATACAAAAGATATGATGATTATTTCAGTTGCAGGTGTATTTTCCTCCATGTGAAATAGATGTACCTTGATTCTCTTTGAAACAGTTTATTTTCCAAATTGCTAACTCCCATAATGAAAAAATTTTATGACCATAATGGATGACAAGACTCCCTTTTGAGAATGATGACTGAGGTAATGATGAACATCATATGTATATTCTTTACCATGACTTATAAATTTAACTTCTCAAAGTATCAATTCTTACGATTCCATGACTAGTGTGATGACCAACTAACTCATTTGCTGACTTATGGAAGGAAATGATGACAATTACCATTATGGCTTTTTGTGACCTTGGATAAGTGGAGGGAGTAGCAATGAAACCTAGACAATAACTTGGAACCATTTGACAATCAAGAGACATGTCAAATTTAATTTGAAAATTATAATTTGACCTAAAACTCAAAAAACAGTGGAAAGAGTAAATTTAATCACTGTGACTATAGGACACTAACACAAATGATGAAATTACAGATCAAGCATATGCTATCCTCCTCAAGCTTGTTAAAAAATAAATAGGTACTGACCAGTATGGTTGGGAAAATTTGGAAAATAGGGTATTTCATTTGGCTAATGGAAGCAAGTCACTTTTGATAATGAAACTCTTCCACTTCATCACTGTGCTTGTTGGGTTGGGTAATCTACTTATCATTCGATTCATCATACCTTTTCAAAGTCTCCATTTTTGTTTTGGGTCAATGCTGCCAACCCCATTCAGTGTCATCAGTGTGTTCAAGAAAAGTCATTCAGTTGATATCTGTTACAATACTCTTAAATGTTCATTCCATGTTTGAATTATCTTGATCTAGTTTTGTATCATCATCATTTTGTCTCACTCATGATACCTATTTAGTGTTGTTGATGAGGGATACATAAAATCCCTCTTGCGGCAGGTCACTTCATGTCGACATCAGCACATCATCTAGGAAGTTGACTTAGAAACACCCCTTTGGTACCTTTGTGCTTGTATCCACCACATCGAAAGACTCTGTGTGGTTTTCGACATCAACTCATTTACTCACACCATATGGATTTTACTGTAGTACCTTGAGAGCCATTAACATCGTTGGTGGTTTCTCTCGCATCTATTAACAACATACATCATCGGCTGGTATTTAGATGTGGTCTACAATGTTCAACCTCAACTCATCGATTCACATGGTTAGACTCGTACATTGGTTGGTTGTGTGTACGAGATATAAAACCCCAGATATAGTTTCTTCCATCCGGGATACGATTTGAGGAATTATGCAGAGATCACAATGTATAATGGTGATGATCATATAGATATTCATTGAGTCATGGGTCCACCAGTTGTATATGTGGATGTGTATTTTGATCATTGTACATGTCATGTTAGATTGGGTGCTCAGTATGGGTATGACTCCCTCAGCAAAAATATGGCATGATGAAATATATTGTAACATATGAAGCTTGCTAGTTGTTCTTGATCTTGACTTGTCCCAAGGTAAAGCACTTCAGTAACCAGTCATCCTTTCTAACTTTGCGCTTTAAGGGTAAATATGTTATAGGCCATTTTTTCACATCCAGTCAATAGGCCTCCTAATGGGATAAATCAACATCTTATCCCCCCTTGTCAACATCATTCCAAAAATCCCTAAGTATGCCTCCTTCATTTCCCAGAATTTCTTCTTGAAACTACATCATCTGAGCCAGTTTTAGGACCAACGCTCCCTGGCCTCCTTCTGGACAACATTCACCTACATTTTTCTCCATTATAGCCTGTGTTTATCACCTACAATTTTCTCCCTTTGCATCTATGTTGATCACCTATAGGTTTCTCCCCTTTTCACTTGCATTGGTTCTAGAAATTTGGGGAAAAGAGAGAAATTATAGAAGCTTCCTCTTCTAGAATCTTCCAAAATTTGTTACAACCATTTACCTCAGATAAAACATTTAGATCCTATACTATCCCTCTTTTTATTTTCCATCCCTTATCCTTTGATCCCATCCTCCCATCAAAGGCATATCTAAAACATTAGATTGGTAATTGGATAAGAACTCCCAACTTACCCCACTCCTTTATATATTTATAGCCTTCCATATGCAAGAGGTCGGATTTTGAAGAGTGGTTCTACCCTTATGTTGTTGTGGTGAGAGGTATCATCTCGTGCATTTAGGGTGTTTGGAGGTGCACATTGTGACAAGGAAAGGACAAGAAAACTTGGAGTAGATCTTCTAGAAGCTCAACACCTATTTATGTTTGTAATCTCCTTCCATTTATATTAATGTAAATAAATATTTATTTTCTTATATGTGATGTCTTTATTTCAAGTATTTTCAATACCATGTTGGTCTATGGTATAGATTACTTAGAGATACTACATAGATCTCGTAGTTTCTTGGCTTGTATTATCTGACTGTGAAGGTTCTAATTTTGGCAATCAGAGCTGGAATTGGATTCAAGTTGAAGAAGGAGTGAAGGATGTGAATGATTCTAGGTAGGCTTCATTCCATCATCTATTTACTTTAAGGAAAGCATTGGGTTCCTTGTCTCTTTGTTGTTCTAGGTTGGCCACCAAACCTAGGGGAGATACTTTTGTCTGCAATCGTAAATCCCCCATAACAATTTTTTTTTGAGTCCCACATTCATGCTTGGAATATGGCACAAGGGTGATTGGCTAAAGAGATATTTGGCTCAACTAATCTATGGTTAGGTGGAATGTGGTAGTCCCATATCGAGTTGGATTTCACATTCATTAATAAGAGTTCCTTTCCTTGGTAATTTATGTGTAAATGCACTGGATTCTATGTAGATTTTATGGTTGACGTATCCTCAAAAAATTATGTTGTTTAAATGATGTTTATCCTCATCATGTTTTGATTTTTAAATGAATGAGAAATTAATATATGACCAAACAGATGATAAGGAAGCTAATGATATAAGGCATAAATTCTTCTTAGTGATTCTCAGATAAGTATGAGACCCCTATGCTTAGATATGTTGTTTAAACATGTAGATTACATATTTGTGACATGTTTGATGAAATTCCTATCATGGCTAGTAGGGTTCCATTCAAGTCCTTTTTCAAGGGATTGCATCCATATCATTATTCTGTTGTTATATTTCATTCCTGAAAATGTCATGGAGTTTTGGGCAGTGACCTGAGCCCTAGGCTTGAAAAAGTACCACAGAAATCAAGGTGGTAGGCTCAGAAATAGCTAAAAGAGTCCACAGTAGCATGCATGCCCATGTTGTGCGAGAAAATAGAGGGTTCCAGTCACACTCTTACCCAGGTCAAGGGAGTGACTAGGGGATTAAGGCACAACAAGGTCATTTTGTCTCAGGGGCTAGCCACCTGGAACATTTATATGGCTCTTGGGTGTCCTGTAAAAGGTGCATAAGGTTTCTGTAGTTGTGTGGAATCGATTCCACTACCTTAAGGTGACCTAGGAGGTTGAATCAGGTCATAGTAGTCTCTCGTCGCATGTTTACCTAAGTGGACCTGGTAGAATGGGTAAATGTGGGAAGAGGGTGCTATATAGTGGTATCAGAGCATGGTTCAACACTTGGACTGGATCGGTAGAATGTATTTTTCATGTATACATCTCAGTTGCATATGTGTTTTGTATGGTTTTGGACTATGTGGTTGTTTTGTATGCATGGTTGTGGTCATTGTTGCAGTTGTGTTGTCATGTGGAATTTGATGGTGTTGTTGTTGGTAGTAATTGTCATGAGTGCATGTCGGTTATGCATTTGTTATGCATGTCAACATATATATGTTTTTATGTGTGCATTTTCATGGTTAAAGTTGTTGTCCATGAGGCCATTGTAGGAATTTTAGCTCATCATGATGTTGTTGATATGTTATGATGTTAATGTGTTGGTTGAGACAGAGAAGGAGATGCAAATCATCAAAGTGAAGTTGCAGCACTAGAATTTGGGGTAAGAGCATATCATCATACATGTATTGTATGATTGGAATGCAGGTATGTTAGTTAATGAATTGTTATATGCATTAGGTTCACATAAATATTTTTCATTTTATTATTGTTGTGGTTACATGCATGGTAGATGCTAGTGAATCAGTGTGGTCATATGCACGTGTGTCGAATATTCATGAATGATAGTAATGTGTTGTTATATGCATTGTTGTTTTTGTTTTAGGTTAGTTAAATTGATGATTATGTTATATGTTGGTGATAAGTATGTTATATGTTAACTTTTTATTGTTATATGATAGTTAACTTGAGGATTATGTTATATGTTGGTGATAAGTATGTTATATGTTAACTTGATGATTAGGGTTATTGCATTAAGATATTGATGTTATATGTATCATGTTAATCTAGATTGGCATATGAAAATGGTTACGGTTATTATATTCAGGTATGAGCCGACATATTTGTGATATTGTGTCGTACTAATTTGGAATGACTGTGTAGATGTGATTGTTATGCATGAATGAAATTTTTTTATGAACTTATGAGGTGAACATGTTATCTAGTTACTGTTATAGATATCATGACCTTAATTATGTTTGAGTTGATTTGTTGTGAGTTTATATCATGCTAAACTAGATTGATTGTGAAAAAAAGAGAGCCTCTCCTAAGATACATCAAGGTATGAGTTTGATTATGTTGAATATTTTGTGTTTGAGCATTTGATTATGTCATGTAGTTTGTTTATTTAACATGGTATGTTTTCAATTTGTTTCAATGTTTGATTAATTGCATGATATGAGTATATGTTTCTAATATTTTATGAAGGAATGGTCTTGTTTTAAGATGATTGTACTAACATGATATGTGTTGAGATAATTGATATGCATTTGAGTGTAAGTGAGTGATAGTTGTAGTGTTATGATATATGACTATGATTTGGCTATTGATTATGACATGGTTGATAGTCTTAGTAAAGGTTAATTTCAATTACTAGACATGATGTTTTGATCCTTAGAACATGCGGCTGACATGTGTAAACATTTTCAGGGAACATGCTTGGTATTAGCATGAAAAGGAAATAGTTGATTTGTTTATATAGCTAATAGTTAAGTGATGTGACACTACATAGTAAGACTCGATTGCAATAAGGTAAAAGGTAAAGGAAAGGAATTGGATAAGAATTCCTTAGACTATGTTTGGAAACCCTAATTCCAAACGAATAAGTGCTTTGCATATAGGAAGTATTCTTAACCTTGATTTGGTTTGACATTATGTGGATATATGTTACATTCATGAACATGTATTTGATAGGTATATTAGCTAGTTCTAGTTATAACTAGGTTTGTTAAGGGAATTGGAGTTCCTTGAGAGATAATACATGTACTTGTTTAGTTACAATGCAGTGTGCTTGGCAAAACAAGGTAATATAACATGTATATTGTTATATTTGTTTATAAATTGATAGTTATATTTTTATGGAAGTATGATGGAGGGGATTGCATGGAAAAAGAGATTTCCATGAAATCTTGAATAAGCCTCAGGTTGAGATTTCCTTGGGAACGATGGAGATTAAGTCATGGTGTTTGTTGATATTCTTGTTCTTTTGGTATTTTTTGATTTTTTGCACTTCATTTGCAGTATTGATTGTGTATAGTGCATGGCCATGCCACTTTCTGTGGTTTTGTATTACTATTGGTTTTCATGGTCTTCTTATTGTTCGAGTTTTTTTTTTCCTTTTATGTTTTGAGGGTGATGGGAATTGGTTTGGGAAAGAGGGAAGTTAATGAAGCTCAGGAAGAGCTCAATGAAACCTAGCAGGTAATGTAAGAACCGAATGAATCTTGGTGCATGAATAAGGGTAGTTGAAGGTAAGAGTATGACAGTCGGTTGGATTAGTTAGGTTCATTAGTGTAAATGGACGGTGGTAGGAAAATCATGAGAAAGGTAACATGAAAGGTAAAGAAAATGGACCTGAAATAATAGATGCCTTGGATATGATTGGGAAGTATTGTTCTCAATGTTTTGCATGTTGTGCACGGATAAAGGGAGTTCTCTTAACCTTGACCTTATGTTATCTGGAAATTATGTCGTGATCATGATTATGTTGATGTTTATATATGTATACATGTATGTATGAAATTTTCTGACTAGGTGGTCAGGGATCGTGATTGTTTCATGCTGATGTTTATATGTTTATATATGTATGTATGTATGTATGTATTTCTTTTTCTGATAGGGTCACTAGGAATCATTCTCATGGAGGAATGATTGCTTATGAAAGTGAATGGTATGAAGAGGTTCCTGGTTTATGAGGAATCAATTGGGAAGAGTATTCCTAAAAAATATACAAGGTAAATATCATATGGATATGAATTTATATTATATGTTTGTACTATGCTTGTGTTTATGTTATGGACAGGTAATGTTGAGGGATACATCAATAGAATGGAATCAGTGTGATCGGTGGCATTGTGGAACTTGCATGAATAGTAACAAGAGCCTAGAAGCAAGGTTTCTTCGTAGAGTCAGTGTGTGGCATATGGATGTGCAGTACTATTGTTGTGTATATGTTGTACATGTTGTACCTTTGATGTTGTGTACATGTGGATTTGTATATATATGATATTGTGTACATGTTGTTTATGTAATTCCGGGTATAGATGGTGTTATGTACATGTTTGATATGCAGTGTTGTGTACATATTGTAATGTACACATGTTGGATATGTGGTGTTGTGTGCATATGGTGCTATGTAAATATGGTGCTTTGTGCATGTTGCATATGCGGTGATATGTACATATGGCGTGGTGTGCATGTTGTACATATGGTGATATGTGCACATGGTGTCATGTACATGTTGTACATGGGTGTTGTGTACATGTGGTGTTGTGTACATGTCATGCATGCAGTGTTGTGTACATGTGGTGTTGTGTACACGTCGTACATATGGTGTTGTGTACATGTTGTGCAGGTGGTGTTGTGTAAACATTGTGCTAGTCATGTTGTGTACATGTAGTGCTATGTACATGTGGTGTTGTGTAGATATTTTGCAGGTGGTGTTTTTTACATGTGGTATTGTTATATGTGGAATTGTGTGCATGTTGTACATGTTATTTTGTGTATGCGTGGTACTGTGAATGTACATTGCACAATCATCCTATCATGACATATGTATTATTTGTGTTGTACTATGTGTAAGTATATGAATTTTTCTGTACACCGGGTGTAGGTGTATGTATTTTGTTGTGTCTTATTTGGGTGTAGGTGTATGTATTGTGCTGTGTCATATTTGGCTGTAGGTGTATGTATTGTGTTGTGTTGTACACTAGGTGTAGGTGTATGTGTTGTATGTCAGGTGTAAGTGCATGTATTGTATGGTGTTGTATATCGTGTGTGGTTGTACATGTCTTGATGTAAACTATGTATATGTGTACATGATTGAAGGGAAGAAAATGCTCTGGGTGCTTGCGGGATGTGGCAACCGATTTGGTGTGCATACAGAAAGAACAAAGGCAGAATTAAGGATCAATTGAAAGATAATTATCAATATTTTATTTCAGTATTATTTATGCATGTGATCTATTATTATGATTTATTATGGTTGTGTTTGAGCTAACCGAATGTGATATGTTTATATGTGGTGATTTGATCAAACAACCAGTTTGACTTGTTGTGACAGGAAGTGAATGAAATTGCAAGTGCACCTTGTTGATGAGATACGATGTGAATTTATTTCAATTTATTTTGAATATAATGGTAGTTATGTTATTGGTACATGAATGCATGGACATGCCCAGTTTGGTGGTTGAAACTGAATGCAAGAATTAGTAGCAAAAATAAAAGTAATTGAAACAAGTAAAGCAATTTAGGAGCAGGGCCATTGTGGGACACTGGTACCAATAGTGTTCATTGATTTCCATGAGTATGCTATGACTGGTATGATGGTTTTGAGTCAGGATATGCCTTGGTTTTTGGACCTTCTGATGCGAGGAAGCATGTCCAATGGAGGGATCATCCGAGGGACTGTGTATCAAATAAGGGGATGCTCACGGAATTTAGAAGGTGTGTGACTGCATGTAAGAGGGTGACTGGATTTCCTGAGGGACTATGTAGTAGAGAAGGGAAGGTCGGGGATGTATCTGTTTTGGTCATTAGCATTACCAAATGGAATCATATGCACATTGTGAGTGTGCCCTGGAACAATGAGACGGTAATTGTTCACTAAGGGAATAAGTGGTGCAGGTTGCAGTGTTGGACATTGGATGCAACTTTGACTTTGGCATTGGATTTTGGACTTCCTGGGAAGAAGGTGAATCTTGGTATTACTTTGAGGGTGGAGGTGTGAGCTGTTGGATTCCCTTTTTGTTGATACGATCATCGTATCCTTCTATTTTCCAGTTGAGAAAATGTGCATATGTGTATATGTGTATATTATTGTAAATATTGTATCCAGTTGTGTTTATAAAGCTCATAGATAATATGATTATTTGTTGGTTGAAGCAAATGTACATAAGTGTATGTGGTTTTTATTGTAAATATTGTAATGAGTTGTGTTATAAAGCTCTAGTAAATGGTATGATTGTTATGTTTTTAGCAAGTGGTCATTGTAAATACTGCAATGAGTTGTGTTATAAAGATCCATGGGTAGTATGTTTTTTTTAGTGGTTTGATAGTTTTATGTTTTATTGAACACTGAGGGTGGTGTTCCCCCAAGGGGGAGGGTTCTGTAACATCCCCGGTTAAAAATCCATGTAAGAAAAAAATATAAGGCCATGTTCATGGGACACGTATTCCAAGATGAATGGTGGGAAAAACATCCTAGTGGGTGTCACTTCGATTTATTATGGCTAAGGAAATTGGCAAAGGCAATGGAAAAGGCTTTGGAAAGGAAAAATGACATTGACTAGCATTTTATTTATGAAAATAATGGAAATTGGGAGAAAAATAAGGTGAAAGGTCACAGGTTGCATGTGAGGAGGAAAATGAAGGAAAATAATGGAAAATGAAGAAAATAGAGTCCTCATTAATAAAAAGGCCTATGAGGATTAGTTGGTACCTTTTGTCAGTTCATTTTTGGAGCTCTCTCTCTATTCTCTCTCTCTCACACTCTTGGACATTTACAACTTTCTTGGAGCACTTTAGCATTGGATCAAGAAAGGCAAGGAAAGAGGAAGCAACGATCAAGCAAGGAAGAGCAGGATCAAGTAGCTACAACGGGTTTTTCTTGCATGTATCAATTTGTATGTGTGATTTCCTTGCTATATTTGGCATGTGTGGTTATGCATGTGTATTCTTGGTTCTATTTCTATCATTAGCATGGGTTTTTCCAGGTGTGATAGTGTTTTTCAGCCTATCCTTGCCATTTCCGGATAGCCATGGTGTGATGGGGTTCTCATGTTTTGGTTGAGCGGGATTTCTAGATGGATTCAAAACTCAGTGAGGTGGATCTTTGAATGAAAGAACACATGGCCCAGTAATACGTGAACCATACTATGGATTGAGGTAAAGCCACTAGCCTAGTGACCCCTGAACCAGACTGTGGGTTGCAGTAAAGCCAGGTTTTGTGTGCCTCGATGGGCCTAGGAATCCTCGATTGATGAATGACAAGATATACGATAAATCATAGAGGTGGTTTCCCTTGGTCAGGCATATGAATCCTTGTCGATGAATGTTAGGATATATAGTAAATCTTGGAGGGTAGTGTCTCAGTTATGGCCTAGTGATCCCTGGATCAGACTGTAGATTGTGGTAAAGCCTAGACACTAGGAGACAAGAACATTCCTCATGATGTAGGTGGAGAAATCCAGTGGCATCCATGCTTTTTTATGACCTAGTGATCCAGTGAGGATTGTAGTAACGATTGTTTCTATTGTTGAGGGTGAGGTAGTTTAGCCTCAGGAAGCCCTGGTTGGTTCTTTTGGTTTGAGTCCTACATTCATGCTTGGAATATGGCATGTGTTGGGTATGTGTTATATTCTTTCCACGACTAGCCCCACGCACTGTACGTTGCACCGGGCGCAGCAGGGGGGTCATAGGGGGGGCGGCAGCCCCCCCTGTCGGGGTCCGGGGCAGCGCCCCGACGAAATTTTTTTTGGTATGTGGTCCCACTCATATGTGGACCCACCCATGTTTTGTGCATGATTTTGCACATGGTTTTGGGGTACGATGTTTTCGACGCTTGGTATTTTGTAGATCCGGTCAAGGGAACTATGGTTATGTTCTAATCTAGGGTTAATGGATTGGGGTTTATGTATGCTTCAGCATGTATATATATGTGTTGTAACACTAAAAGGAATATAATGAAAAATCAAGCTGGTCGTCCCGATTTGGGATCCAGGGGAAAATCTCTGTGTTTATCTGTCTTATGTTTTATGCTCTCGCTATTGTTTATTTTCTGTTATAAGATTCGTGTGTAGATAATCTCTATTCAGTGTTAAAACCTACATTTGGTATCAGAGCTGTTTCAGCTTCAAGGGGACGCATTTGCTACTGAGGGTTTTTTGCTTGGGCCTGAGGTAGACCCTATTCAGTGGGAGATCTGCGGAATCGATTCTTGTGGTGAAAGAAGATGGCGAGCGGTGGGAAGATAGAGATCGAGAAATTTAATGGTCAGAGTTTTGAGTTGTGGAAGCTCAAGATGGAGGATCTTCTGGTGGATAAAGATTCGCGTAGATCTATAGGTAATAAACCAACCAGAATGTCGATGAAGATCGGGAAGCAACTTGATTGGAAGGCTAAGAGAAAATATGGTTGTGTGTCTCGCATTCAGTATTGTTGAATGTATCCTGGGGAAGCTACTATGAAGAATTTTGTGGGAAAAACTCGGGGCTTTGTACCAACGTGTTCACAGAATGTTGTTCACTTTAAAGCCGTATAACTCGAGGATGAAGGATGGAGGACTTGCGGACAGAGCATCTAAATTCCTTCAATACTGTAAGTCAATTTTCATCTCGTTGATATTAAAATCTTAGATGAAGATAAGTGCATCAGTTTGTTGTGTTCTCTACCAGACTCGTCAGACAGTATGGTTATTGCAATAGGTAGCAATACAAATACCTTGAATTTTGATGACATTGTCCTAGCATTATTGTTAGAGGAAATGAGACGGAGAAATATGGAGGGCTAGAATGGAGATGCCTTATCTGTATGAGGAAGGTCCAAAAATAGAGACAAGAATAAGGTTTCAAGTGGGAGATCCAAATCTAAAGGGAGACCTAAATCTCCTGGAAATTTTGTAAAGGTATGCTGGAAATGCAGAAAGGAAGGGCACTACAAAAGGGAGCACAGATCTAAAGCTCCCGAGAAAGGAAAGGGATCTGATGATGCTCCTTCTACAGAGGCAAAAACCACCTCAGATGAAGGTGGGGATGTGTATTTGGATTCTTCTTCAAATACACATGTAGATCATGATTCATGGTTGATCGACTCAGTAGCATCTTATCATCTCCCCATAGGGAGTGGTTCTCATGAAAGTATGAGAAATATGATGGTGGTGATGTCTTCCTAGGGGATGATAGGAAGGCCAAAATCGTCGGACGTGGAAAAGTCAAGCTGAAGCTGCAAGGTGGAAGGATTAGAACACTTCCTGGTGTTCTGCATATACCTGCATTGGCTAGAAATCTGATTTCTGTAAGCAAGATGGATGATGCAGGTGTAAAAACATTGTTCGAGAAAGATGCCTGCAAGATGGTTCAGAGAGCACTGGTATTAATGCAAGGAGTTCAGACTGGAACTCTGTACAAGCTACAAGGTAGCACTGTTATTGATGGGTGTAATAGTTATGTGGTTCCTGAAAATGGAGTGGAAAGCTTAGCTGTCTCTGGAGAAAAGACCATGCTATGGCATCAAAGGCTTGGATATATTGGAGAGAAGGGCCTTCGGATACTACATAGAAATGGTATGGTAGAAGGTATGTCTAATTGCTCTCTGGATTTCGATTTCTGTGAACATTGTGTATATGGGAAGCAAAATCAGGTGAGTTTTCCTTCTGGTGCTAAGAGGATGAACAAGATATTAGAACTTGTGCACAGTGATGTGTTTGGACCTGTGTCAGTTCCATCACTGGGAAAGTCTGTGTACTATTTTTCATTCATAGATGACTTCTTAAGGAATACATCGATATATTTCTTGAGGAAGAAATTTGAATTCTTTGACAAATTTAAAGAATTAAGGCTCTGGTGGAAAACTAGACAGAGAAGAAGATAAAGGCGCTGAGGACAGATAATGGTGGGGAGTTCTGCGAGAAGGAATTTGAAGAGTTCTGTAAGAAGTGTGGTATAGCACGGCAGAAGACTACTCCATACACACCTCAGCAAAATGGAGTTGCAGAAATAATGAACAGAACACTGATGGAAAAGGCAAGAAGCATGCTCAGTGGTACCGGGTTAGGACAAGAATTCTGGGCAGAGGCAGTGGAGACTGCATGTTACTTAGTTAACAAATCACCTTCATCAGCGTTGGAGGATAAGACTCCACATGAGGTATGGACTAGTAAGAAACCCTCTCTTTCACATCTAAGGGTATTTGGATGTGATGCATATGTACATGTTCCAAAGGAGAAAGGACCAAGTTGGATAATAAATCTGAAAGGTGCATCTTTATTGGGTATAAGGATGGTTTAAAGGGTTACAAGCTTTGGAACCCAGAAACAAGGAAGGTTGTGTACAGCCGAGATGTGGTGTTTAGAGAGGTAAAAGATGTTGTTACACATGAAGTCCTACCAAAGGAACCTGAGACGATAGAGTTTGAGCTAAATGAGGATGAATCAGACTCTACAACAGAAGAAGATTCAGAAGAGGAAGAGCCACAAATCCCAGCTTTGAGAAGATCAGTTCGGGAAAGAAGGCAACTAGAAATGTATAGTCCATCTGCTTTTTGTTTAGGTTTTGCCTTAACTATAACTGATGATGATCCCAGAACTGTCAGGGAGGCAGTAGATTCAAAGGATGGAAAACTTTGGAAGGAGGCCATGGTTGATGAAATGGCATCCTTGCACAAAAATGAGGCATGGGATCTGGTGGAGTTGTCGACTGGAAGGAAGCCCATCGGGAGCAAATGGGTGTTTAAAAAGAAGATGAATGTAGAAGGCAAGGTGGATAAATACAAAGCTTGATTGGTAGCAAAAGGTTAATCCCAGGTGCCGGGAATTGATTTTGGTGATATTTTTTCTCATGTTGCCAAGGTTACTTCTAGTAGATTACTTTTATATGTTGTTGTTGCATTCGATTTTGAGATAGAACAAATGGATGTGAAGACAACATTTCTTCACGGGGATCTAGAAGAGGAGATCTACATGAAGCAACCTGAAGGCTTTATGTTGTTGATTGGAAATGACAAAGAAATTATCCAAGATTTGAAGACCCAACTGTTCTCCAAATTCGACATGAAGAATCTTGGTGCTGCAAACTATATTTTGGGCATGGAAATTAAGAGAGATCAGGCAAAGAGGAAGCTCTGGTTAAACCAGAGGAAGTATGTCGAGACTATATTGCAGAGGTTCAATATGCAGGATAGTAAACCGGTGAGTGTTCCTATTCCTGTAGGTACAAAGCTGTCTGCTGAACAGTGTCCCAAGACACAAGAAGAAGAGGAGGATATGTCCCGTGTTCCATATGCAAGTGCAGTGGGTAGCCTGATGTATGCAATGGTCTGTTCTAGACCAGACATTGCACATGCAGTGGGAGTATTGAGTAGGTTTATGTCAAACCCAGGGAAGGAGCATTGGACAACAGTGAAGCGGGTTTTCAGATATTTACGTGGCACTAGTGATTATGGCTTGTGCTACCAGGGAAGACTAGTATTAGAAAGAATGTTGGACATTCGTGGTTTTGTTGATGCAGACTGGGCTGGAGATATGGACCAAAGAAGATCTACAAGTGGGTATGTGTTTAGCCTATTTGGAGGTGCAGTCAGTTGGATGAGTAAAAGACAGTCTGTAGTGGCGCTTTCAACTACAGAGGCAGAATACATTGCAGCCACTCATGCAAGCAAGGAAGCAGTTTGGTTGCAGAGATTGTGTTCAAGTATGGGGTTAGTATAGCAAGCTATAAGGATAGACTGTGATAGCCAAAGTGCAATTTTCTTGGCTAAGAACCCTGCTTATCATTCAAAGACAAAGCACATTGATGTTCAATATCACTTTGTTAGAGATATGGTTGAGGCTAAAAGGGTATTGCTGGTAAAGGTGGACACTTTGAAGAATGTTGCAGATGCATTGACGAAGTCTGTGAGCACTCAGAAGTTCTCTTGGTGTAGAGAAACAATGGGTGTTGAAGAATTAGCCCAATGACTAAGCTCTCCTGTGGCCCCCTGTGGAAAGAAAACAACAAGTGGGAGAATGTTGGGTATGTGTTATATTCTTTCCACGACTAGCCCCACGCGCTATACGTTGCGCTGGGCGCAGCAGGGGGTCACAAGGTGGGAGGCAGCCCCCACTGTTGGGGTCCGGGGCAGTGCCCCGGCGATTTTTTTTTTGGTATGCGGTCCCACTCATATGCGGACCCACCCATGTTTTGTGCATGAGTTTGCACATGGTTTTGGGGTACGATGGTTTTCGACCCCTGGTATTTTGTAGATCCGGTCAAGGGAACTATGGTTATGTTCTAATCCAGGGTTAATGGATTGGGGTTTATGTATGCTTTGGCATGTATATATATGTGTTGTAACACTAAAAGGAATATAATGAAAAATCAAGCCGGTCGTCCCGATTTGGGATCCAGGGGAAAATCTCTGTGTTTATCTGTTTTATGTTTTATGCTCTCGCTATTGTTTATTTTCTGTTATAAGATTCGTGTGTAGATAATTTATGTTCAGGGTTAAAACCTACAGCATGGGGGTGATTGGCTAAAGAGAGATTTGGCTCAGCCAATCTATGGTTCGGTGGAACGTGGTAGTCTCATATCGGGTTGGCTTTTGCATTCATTAATATGAGTTCCTTTCCTTGGTAATTTATGTGTAAATGTACTAGATTCTATGCATAATTTATGGCTATTGTATCCTCAATGTTTCTATTGTTTATATGTTAGTTATGAATGTGTTTTATGACAGTGAAAATGTATGGTTCTCATCATGTTTTGATTTTTAAATGAATGAGCAATGAATATATGAACTAATAGATGATAATGTAGCTAATGATATAAGGCATCAATGCTTCTTAGTGATTCTCAGATAAGTATGAAACCCCTGTGATCAAATATTTTGTTTAAACTTGTAGATTACATATATGTGACATGTTTGGTGAAATTCCTATCATAGCTAGTAAGGGTCTAATTAAGTCTTTGTTCAAGCGATTTCATCTAGTCTATCATTATTGCGATGTTATATTTCATTCCTGAAAGTGTCATGGAGTTTTGGGCAGTGACCTGAGCCCTAGGCCTGAGAAAGTGGCACATAAATCTGGGTCGCAGGCTCAAAACTACCTGAAAGAGTCCCTAGTCGCACATATTCCCTTGTTGTACAAGCGACTAGAGGGTTCTAGTCGCAGTCTTCCCCATATCAAGGGAGCGACTAGGGGATTGATGCATAAAAAGGTCGATTTGTCTAAGGTGCTAGCCACCCGGAAGGTTTGGATGGCTCTGGGGTGTCCTATAGCAAGTGCAGAAGGTCTGTGTAGCTGTGTGGTGTCGGTTCTACTTCCTTAAGGTGACCTGTGTGGTGTCAGTTTTACTTCGTTAAGGTGACCTAAGAGGTTGAATCAGATCATAGTAGTCTCTTGTCGCATGTTTACCTTAATAAACTGGGTAACCTAGGTAAATGTGGGAAGAGAGTGTTACAAAAGAACACTGGTATGAAAAGAGCATAATGCAAAATCCATATATTATAATACTTTTTAACATTACTACTTAATTTTAAATAATTTGATTAATGACCAAAATTATTATACTACCTTATTGTGGTAGATGTGAATGTAAATTTAGTAAATAGTTATTTAAAAAACAAAATTCATAATGAATTAGTTTATTCTTTTACTTTCTTATCACCTTCCAAAATTTGTTTGAGAAAGTTTAGTACAACATTGCAAAACATAAATAAAGATAATGCAAAATGCTTCATATTTCTCGAGGTTATATTATCTCTACTTAAGCATATCAAGCATAAGTCTATTCCATTAATTCATTGATATTAGCTATAAGTGATAATAGTTTCTATGATTACATCACACTATAACCACAATGAGAGACCCTCACTAATAGGAATTTTTTTATCATTCATTATGATGTTGTGTTAGTTGTTGAAATTGAAAGACAAATTTGTTAGATTTGTTCTTCGGATAAGTTTTATTAAGTGTCATATTTTTTTTATTATAACTAATATCAAAACAAATACCATGTTCAACTAGGTCCGGGTTCAATGAGAAATTAGTTTTGTTTCATATCACGTAGATTTAAATCTTTTACACGTAGATTTAAATCTTTTACATGTTTTGTTTTTTATTACTTAATATAACCAAATGGATTGGTTTATGTAAGTGAAGTTAAAAACAAATATTTTATTTATTGAGAGGATTATTTTACAATTTAGTAAGAGGGGTTGTGTAAGTCAGTTGGTCCAGTTGACATTTGATTTTTAAAATAAAAATAAATTATGTTCTAAATAAAAAAATAATGTCTATAATAAAAAAAAATGATAATGAAAAAATGTATGGATATGGCGGTTTTTGACACATAACCCTTTAAAATAAAAATAACTAAGATGTTTAAATCTTATACATTTTGAAAATATCTCAATAAGAGATTTAAATAAACTGTTTGAAAATCTATGTTAACTAATTTATGTCCATATAAATTTCATATGTAAAAAATTGTTAAAATAAAATATTTTAATATTGTATATAATAAAATATTCAAAATAAATTATGAATAAAATATTTTAATAAAAATTAATATTGTCATATACTTAAAAATATATTAATAATTAAAACAATAATTAAATAATAAAAATACAATTTAAACAGTGAAAAATTACAAAACTTGAGATGTAAAATCAGACTAATAATACGTAAATAAAAAGAAAAAACGAAAAGTGTAAAAAAAAAGACATACCAGGAAAATATTCACGTTTTAAAAACCAAAAACCAAACGGTACAGAAGTTCACAATATAATATTATATTGCCATAAAACTATTAAGACATTCCTTGCACGTTGAAGATTTGATGGGTTCCAAACCTACGTCATTCCCGAAATTAGTCGAATGATATGGTGAAATTTGTGAGCATATTTTTGGGGCCATCATTTAAATGACTTCAAAAATTATTGTCACAATCATAGTTGATTTGGAGAAAATATTTCACTTCTTTTCACGAAAAAATTCCATTTTAAGAAAAATAGTTAATTTTAAGATAAGTCCGTGTTTTACATCCGATTTTCTTCGGAGGTGAGTAGAATTAGGACACTGGGATAAATAAAAACTTAAAATAAAAGGATTCTTTTTTGAAGTGGTTGTAAAATGATATTTTATTAAATTTGATAGTATTAAATTATATTTAAATTAGATAATATTAAAAAAAAGTTAATAAAATAAGATAAAATTTAAATTAAATTTTTATATTAGTGAAATTTGTTGTTATTATACAAATTTTATACACATTTTATAGATCACAGAAGTTCAATTTTTAATGATAAAGTAAGGTTGTTTATGTTATATTTATTTATTTTGAAAGATTTTGATGATTATCACAACAGGATAAACAAAATGTTTTGTTGAGTGTATGTTAATTTTTTTTTTTTTTTAAAGTTGATTGGAAATGTGGAAATATATCTGGAAAAACATGTTTAAGATAATTAAAAGCTTTTTTAGTTTTATTTGAAGTTTGATAAAAAGTTTTTAAAATTTTAATTTTGAACTGTGTAATTTACAGTTCAAAATTTTTTCAATGCTGAATTAATATATCATCTAAAAATACATTTTAAACCTAGTATGAAATCAAAACTAGTAATGAAAAAAACCAGCCAAGCACTACTTGTAATTTATATATATATATATGAATCATTACAGCTGATGTACAATCCATGTACTACACATATCTATATTGGAAATTTGCAAGTAGTCCCAGCCTTGTTGTGCTACCCAAAATTGAGCAAGGCTCCTTCCATGCATTCTTTTCCAATAATGTAAGGGGCGTGTTTATTTTAAAAAGTGAGCAGCTGTTCAAAAAGTAGTGGCGTTTCTCTGTGCCGACGGCGACCTCGAGGACTGTTACACCTACACAGCGAGTGGAGGAAGTAAATTCCAAATCGTTTGACAGCGAAAGTTGGTGGGTTTGAGGCGCCCCTAAATGAGTGAATGTAAATGTATAGTTGGTGGGTTTGAGGCGCCCCTAAATGAGTGAATGTAAATGTATAGTGGGCAGGTAAAGTCAGAAATTGTGAAGCATCACGAGACGGAATTTAATGGCGACTTCATGTCACCCACCAAACATCAAATATTGTGAAGACTGTATCTTCTCCTGCACGCCAACAACATGCGAGTGAGAAAGGCCAGGTCCCCGGGAATACCTATACCTACTTCACCTCCAATTAATTTATCTCGCTTCCCATTAGTCCACCCCTCCTAATAATTTGGGTTACTTTTTTAACAAATCAAATCACACGGAATGCACTTTTCAGTCAATTGGAAATCACGAGCTGGAGATCTAAAACGAAAACGAAAACGAAAACGATTTTTTTATAATGAGAATTTTGGAAGGAGTGGTCTACCAACTCAACAGAACAGAATAGTTTGGATTGCAGTGTTTTGCTGAAATTTGGTTAAAAAAATTTAAAAGAGTCATGTAGTTTTGGAGTGTTTGAATTGCATTTTTGATAGTGGAAATAGATTCAGCACCATCAAAAACTCTTAGGGCACCCAAAAAACTGAAGTTTAACTATTGTAACCTAGATTTTCAAAAATCTTTGTCAGAATTTTTCATAATATTACAGGAATTTCTGGGTTATTCTACCGGTTTTTAGATAACTGTTTTTCCATTTATTTTTCTAATATAATTTGTTTGAAATTTGGTATGAATTCATTAAAATCACAAATTTGATGGGTAAACTCTGCACAATAGAAGTGCCCTGAGATTCTTCAGGGTGTTGAATCCATATATGCAGTCAAAAAACCCGTTTAAATAACACAAATAAACATTTAACCTTCTCCGCCAAAGACCTGAATAATTGAGAATGTAATAGAGCTGGAATTTCTTTCAGAGTATTCTTGCTCATCTTTCATCTTCAAATTTTGTTGACTAATTTTAAATTGTATTTGGCTAATCTTTTATCTTCAAAATTTGTTGACTAATTTTAAATTGTATTTGACTAGCAAATCACCTAGTGACACAGACAATTCCTGGTCCAAGAGGGATTCATGTATTGTAGGTTATAAGACTTGCTTATCATGGAGTATGTAGGATGTAAATTTCACAAGTAAATTTGGCTAGACTTATTGAAATGCAATATGTTTAAATGTAAAGTTAATGTGTTTAAACCGAATGATTATGATGCTCTACAATTGGCTTTGGTTAGATCTCACATAATCTACAATTCAACATATGGTAGATTTCATATAAATATTTAACATTTAAAAATTAAGTTTTATTTAAAAATCTATCTAATTATTATTATGTATAAACACAATATAAATTTAAAATATGAAGAGGTTTACAAACATTAAAAAAAGAGGTATGGTAAATAAATAAAACATTTTTTTATACTTACTCAAAGATATGGTAAATAAATAAAAATATAAATAAACTAGAGATATTGTAAATAAATAAAACCTCTTTTTATATTTACTTCATAGACATCTTTATATTTATCTTTATATTTACCACCATAGATCTATCTTAACTCGGTAGATCCATCTTAATTCCAGGTCTATCAAGGACTGAGAGGGATCAAATCTCTCTAGGTGCAAACCTCTTTTTTGAGAGCAAAGTTTGATCCCTCTCGGCACTTGATAGATTCCAAGTTAAGATGAATCTAGGCTAGTTTGTTGAGATGATAAATGTTGTTAATATCTTTAATGATGAAAACAGATGAAATGCAAATTGACAATATCAGTGTTGAATGATAGAAAATGTGAATAATAAGAATGTTGTCAATTACGAAAGTCTTCATTCTAATTAATGTCAAAATATTTTCTTCTACTATTCTTATTGTCCCCTTCTTAAATTTGTCATATTTTCATATGGTAAACCATTTAAATTTTTAGCTCCAGTAGTGTCTCTCTTGCTCTCCAATATTAATAGGTTGAATTGCTATAACACAAAAATCAATGTACATTCTCAATCATTTTTTTTTGCTTACATTGAAATCAATGCACATTGTTAATCCAATCGCTTTAAAATTAATGTACCATCATACGTCCAATTACATCAAATCAAAAATCAACATTTACACTGAAATCATTGCATCTAATGAAAGCAATCAAATAAGATTAGAAAACAACTTCTACACTGAAATCAATGCATTTAGTGCAATAAATCAAATAGGATTAGAAATCACCATCTACACTTAAATCAATGCATTTAGTGCAAGCAATCAAATAGGATTATAAATCATCTACACTGAAATCAATGCATCTAGTGCAAGAAATCTGAATTAGAATTAGAAATGAACATCTACAATAAGATCAATGCATCTAGTGCAAGCAATCAAATAGGAATAGAAATTAACATCTACACTAAAATCAATGTATTTAGAAATCATCTACATTGAAATCAATGCATCTCGTGCAAGCAATCAAGTATCATTAGAAATCAATATCTACACTAAAATCAATGCATCTAGTGCAAACAATCAAATAGGATTAGAAATCACCATCTACACTCAATTCAATGCATCTAGTGCAAGCAATCAAATAGGATTAGAAATGCATCTATACTAAAATCAATGCATTTAGTGCAAGCAGCCAACTAGGATTATAAATAATCTACACTGAAACCAATGCATCTAGTGCAAGCAATCTGAATTATAATTAGAAATGAACATCTACATTGAAATCAATGCATATAGTGCAAGTATCAAATAGGATTAGAATTTACCATCTACACTAAAATCAATGCATTTAGCACACAAAATCAAATAGGATTAGAAATCATCTACATTGAAATTAATGCATCTTGTGCAAGCAATCAAATTTCATTAGAAATCAATATCTACACTAAAATCAATGGATCTAGTGCAAACAATCAAATAAGATTAAAAATCACCATCTACATTGAAATCAATCAAATAGGATTAGAAATCACCATCTACACTGAAATCAATGCATCTAGTGCAAGAAATCAAATAAGATTAGAAATCACCATCTACATTGAAATCAATGCATCTAGTGCAAGAAATATTCTTCTATCTCCCCCCCTCCACTTATATCTATATCTCCCTCAATCTCTCCTTGTTTGTCTCTTTATATCATACCCCCTCAAACACACACTCTCCCACACCATATCTATCAATCTCTATGTCCAACCCTCCCTCACTCCATCTCTCTCTTCTTCCCTCTCTTCACCTTCCATCTATATCTCTATCTTCCCCTTCTCCCTCTCCCCCACTTCTATCTCTCTTTCCTCCTACTGTCCTCTCTCCCTCTTCCCTAATTATATCATTATTTCCTCCTAATGTCCTCTCTCCCTCTCTCTCCATATTCCTTGTCACTCCGTCTCCCTCTCCACCTTTCTCTCTCTTTGTCTTTCTTCTTACCTCCCTCTCTCTCCCCCTCCAGTATCTCTCTCTCTCTCTCCAACTATGTTACTATATCCCTCCCTCTCACCTTCTCTACCCACTTCTCTCCATATATCCTTCTTTGTCTCTTTATCTCACCCCAAAAAAATACACTCTCTCTCCATCTATCCCTTGTCAGCTCCTCTCTCTTTTCACTTTTCACTCTCTAAGTCTTTCTTCTTCCCTCCCTCTATCCTCCTCCAACTCCATCTCTCTATCCATCCCTCTCTCCTCCTCTCTCCCTCTCTTTGACCTCCTATCTCTCAAGTCTTGTCTTCCTCCCTCCAGTTCTCTCCTACGCCCCTCTCTCCCCACCCATCACTCTCATCCTCTCTCTCAAGTCCTCTCCATCTCATCCTTCCCCTCTCTCCCATTCTCTCTTGCCTCCATCTCTCTTCCCCCACCACACACGCTCTCCCTCTCTCTCTCTCTCTCTCTCTCTCTCTCTCTCTTACTATATCCCTCCCTCTCTCCTCCTCTCTCATGTTCTCTCCATCTCTCCTTCTTTGTCTCTCTAGCCCTCCCTCTCTCTCAATTCCTCTTTCCCATCCTTCTCCTCTCTCCCCTTCTCTCTCTCTCTCTCTCTCTCTCTCTCTCTCTCTCTGCCCTCCAATCCTCTCATTATCTTCCTCCCTCTCTCCTTCTCTTGCCCCCCCCTTCTCTCCTTCTCTCTCTCCGTCCGGCCCCCTCCATCTTTGAGTCTCCCTCTCCCTCTCTTACCCTTCTCTACATCTCTCACTCCTATCCCCCTCTCATTCTTCATTTATCATCTCCCCTCCTTCGGTTTATCTTCATTTCTCCCTTGTGACTCCCCATCTCTCCACCTTTATGACTCTATGTCTTTGTTCTTCCCTGCCATATATAACTAGAGTTAATATATATCATGATATATTAATAAAATTTATAATATAACAAATTTAATATTGTACTAATCCAAAATTATTAAATTTAATAAGATTAATATTATAAAATATTAATATGAATAATAGATTTAATAATAATAATAATAGGGTTAATAATATTTCTTTGCATGGTATTAATAATAATTTAGCCCATAGGCGTCAACTAAATAAAATCTCAACCTCTTTTGTGAGTGTTCATAAATATAAAGATGAGTATTGAGTAAATATAAAAATAGGTTTTATTTTTTTACCATACCTTTGGTTTATTTATATTTATATTTATTTACCATATCTCTTTTATTTAGGATGGTATTTGGCCCATAGGCTTGGTATATACTTAGATGTCGATTTCTAATCATATATCATATTTGATACATTTTATGTATTTTCCATACCTCTTTATACATCTTTTATATTTATTTATTTACCATACCTCTTTTATAAATACAATATTTGGCCCATAGTATTTAGCCCATGGTATTAATAATAATTTGTCCCATGGTATTTGGCCGATAGGCTTCACCTAAAAAAACCTCATTTTTGAGTTTTCATAGATATGAAGAGGTTTATGTTGTAAATATAAAAAGAGGTTTTATTTATTCACCATACATCTAGTCTATTTATATTTTTATTTATTTACCACACCTCTGGAGTAAGTATAAAAAGAGGATTTATTTATTTACCATACCTCCCGTTTATTTTTATTTTTATTTATTTACCATACCTCTGAAGTAAGTATAAAAATGTTGGGTTAATAGATTTGTAATTTGAGAGTGTAAACTTCTGTGATTCATATCTAATTTAATCTGAAACCTTTGGAAAAATCACATAATCAATTTAATTGAGAAGCCGACGTCCACTAGTTTCGAACTACTGAGTGTAGTTCATCATAGAATTCTCCTGATGATGAACTATACTCAGTAGTTAGAAACGCTTAGGTTTCTCAATTTATTATTTCATTTTTCGGAAGATTTCTGATTAAACTAGCCTAGATCCATCTTAACTTCGGATCTATCAAAGACCAAGATGGATCAAATCTCTCTAGGTGCAAACCTCTTTTTTGAGTGCAAAACTTGAGGAAATGTTTGCACGTAGAGAGATTTGATCCCTCTAGGCACTTGATAGATCTGGAGTTAAGATGGATCTGGGCTGGTTTCAGTCGTGTGCAGCCAAGGAAATATATCGATAATATGAGGAACATATGATTAATTTTATCAATAATGATAATATGAGGAACATATGATTAATTTTATCAATAATATGTAAAAACATCTAATATTAATATAACCATTTTAAATATGCTAAATATGTCTGAGATTTATCGATTCATTTTAATTTTAAATTAGCTTATTTAATTAATGTGAAAAATGATGAAATAAAGTTTTTGAATGCAAAGTGACAATGTAATAATATTGAGTGATAGAAAATGTGAATAATAAGAATGTAGTAAATTACAAATAGCCTTCATTGTGATCAATCTCAAACTATTTTCTTCTATTATTCTTATTGTCACCCTTGTTAGTTTTGTCAACTTTTCATATCTATTATATGAAAAAGACAGTTGAAATCATAAATATTTAGCTCAAGTTGTTGTATTAAACATCATACCTTGTCTCTCTTGCTCTCCACTATTATTAGGTTTAATTAATTTATAACACAAAAATAAATCTACATTGTCAATACTTTTTTGTGCTTACACTGAAATCAATGCACACTATTAATTCAATGGCTTTAAAATTAATGTACCATCATACATCTAACTACATCAAATTAGAAATCAACATATACACTAAAATCAATGCATCTAATGCACAAAATAAAATAATATTAGAAAACAACATCTACACTAAAATCAATGCATCTAATGCAAGTAATCAAATAAGATTAGAAATCAACACCTCCCCTCAAATCAATGCATCCAATGCAAGTAAGAAAATAGGATGAGAAACCAACATATACACTAAAATCAATGCATCTAGTGCAAGCAATAAAATAGGATTATAAACCACCATCTACATTGAAATCAATGCATTTAGTGCAAGCAATCAAATAGGATTATAAATCATATATATTGAAATCAATGCATCTAGTGTAAGAAATAAAATATAATTAGAAATTAACATCTACGTTGAAATTAATTCATCTAGTGCAAGCAATCAAATAAGATTAGAAATCACCATCTACACTGAAATCAATGCATTTAGTGCAAGCAATCAAATAGGATTAAAAATTATCTACATTGAAATCAATGCATCTAGTGCAAGTAATCAAATATCATTAGAAATCAAAATCTACACTAAAATCAATGCATCTAGTTCAAGCAATCAAAAAGGATTAGAAATCACCATCTACAATGCAACCAATGCATCTATTGCAATAAATATTCTTCCCTCTCACCCTCCTCCATATATATCTATATGTCCCTCCATATATCCTTCTTTGTCTCTTTATCTCACCCCTACAAACACAAACTCTCTCACTCCATATTTATCAATCTCTTTGTCCCTCACTCCCTTCTCCAGCTATCTCATCTTTCTCTTCACCTTCCATCTATATCTATATCTCCAATCTATCTATTTATCACTCCCTCCTCCTCTTCCTCCCCCTCTCTCTCTCTCTCTCTCTCTCTCTCTCTCTCTCTCTCTCTCTCTCTTTTCCCCTTCCCTCCCTCTCCCCCGCTTATATCTCTCTTCCCTCTTGCTATCCTCTCTCCCTCTCTCTCCATATTCCTTATCACTCCCTCCCTCTCTCTCTCTCTCCAGATTTCACTCTCTATGTATTTCTTCTTACCTCCCTCTCTCTCCCCCTCCATCTCCATCTCTCTTTCCTTACCTCTCTGCACTGTCTCTCTTCCTTTCTCTCCCACCTCTCTCTTTCTCTCTATATTCACCTTCCAACTTTGTTAATATATTCCTCTCTATCTCTCTCCATCTCTCCTCCCTTCTCTATATCTCTCCTTCTTTATCTCTTTTTCTCGCCCCAAAACATACACACTCTCTCTCCATATCTCCCTTGTCACTCCCTCTCTCTCTCCACTTGCCATTCTATGTACTTATTCTTCCCTCCCTCTCTCCTCCTCAAGTCCCCTCTCTTTTCCCTCCTCTCTCTTCCTTTCTCTCATACCTCCCTCTTTCTTCCCCCATCACTCACTCTCTCTCTCTCTCTCTCTCTCTCTCTCTCTTGTTCCCCTATAATCCTCTCACTTCCCCCTCTCTCTCTTCCTCTATCTCAAGTCCTCTCTCTTGTCCTTCATCCCTCTCCCTTTCTCGCCTCCCTCCCTCTATCTTCACCTCCCTCTCTCTCTCTCATTGTATGTGTATGTCTCCCTCCCTCTCTTTTCCATCTCTCTCTCTCTCTCTCTCTCTCAAATCATCTCTCTTCCCCCATCACCCTATTTCTTTCTCCAACGATGTTACTATATCCCTCCCTTTTTTCTTCTCTCTCCTTCTCCCCCCCCTTGTTTCCATCACTCCTTCAACGTCTCTTTATCTCACCCCTAAATATACATACTCTCTCTCTCCATATCTCCCCTGTCACTCCTTCTCTCTCCACTTCTCACTCTCTATGTCTTTATTTTTCTCTCCCTCTCTCCTCCTCTCCTCCTCTCTCTCTCTCCCCCCTCCAATCTTCTCTCCTTCTCCCTCCCTCTCTCACTCTCTCTCTCTACCACCTCAATATTTATGTCTCCCTCTCCCTCTCTTACCCTTCTCTGTCTCTCTCACTCCTCTCCCTCTCTCTCTCTCTCTTCATCCCTCCTCTCCGCTCTCCTTCAATTTATCTTTATCTCTCCTTTGTCACTTCCGCTATTTCTCCAGCTCTATCATATGTCTTTGTTCTTCCCTCCCACATATATCTAGAGTTTATATATATAAACAAATTTAATATTGTATTAATATAAAGTTATTAAATTTAATAATATTAATATGAATATTATATTGAATAACAATATTAATATTTTAATATTAATGTTAGGGTTAATAATGTTTTTTTTTGCAT
The DNA here is from genome assembly GCA_034641835.2 of Pinus albicaulis. Classification (NCBI taxonomy): domain Eukaryota; kingdom Viridiplantae; phylum Streptophyta; class Pinopsida; order Pinales; family Pinaceae; genus Pinus; species Pinus albicaulis. Next base: position 683,312,261 of record CM076572.1, on the reverse strand, counting down.
GTTATTATTATTAGTTTGGTCCATAGGCTTCATATATAATTATATGTTGATTTCTACTCCTATTTGATATATTTTTTTTGTTTTTTTACCTTACATTTTTTATACCTCTTTTATAAATATAGTATTTGGCCCATGGTGTTAATAATAATTTGTCCTAGTATTTGGCCCATAGGATTCACCTAAATAAAACCTCTTTTTTGAGTTTTTGTAAATACAAAGAGATTTATGGAGTAAATATAAAAATATGTACCTCTCGTTTATTTATATTTTTATTTCTTTACCATATCTTTTTTTTTGAGTTTTCTTAATATTCTTCATATTTTAAATTTATATTGTTTTAATTTATTTTAAATTGTTTATTTATATGGTTGTGTAAGTTATTAGATTTAGATTTTATTTTTAGTTTTTTATTTTGGCTTCTGACATACTTACACATTGGGGTCATACTGGGTTGAAGAATGCTCCCCTCCGTGCAAAAATTGGATTTGTAATTGTTTATTTATACAATTATTTAAATCTTTTACAAGCCTACATTTAATTTTTATGTATACAAATGCACCTCTAGGAGCAACAAAAACCCATAAAAGAGCTTTTATTTAGGTGAAGCCTCTGGGCCAAATACCACGAGACAAATTATTATTGATACCATTGGCCAAATATCATATTTATAAAAGAGGTATGGTAAATAAATAAATATAAAAGAGGTATAAAGAGGTATGGTAAATAAATAAATATAAAAGAGGTATAAAGAGGTATGGGAAATAAATAAAACCTCTTTTTATATTTACTCCATAAACCTCTTTATATTTACAAGCAAAATTTTTATTTAGGTGAAGCCTATGGGCCAGATACCATGTACCAAATTATTATTAATATCATGCAAAAAAACATTATTAACCCTAATATTAATATTAAAATCTTTTTTTTTTCCTCGAAAAAAAAGCGTAATTTTATTACTGGAGAAGAGTACAAAATTACATTGGGAAACACATGTATGTGTGTTGTATGAAGACAAACTCTATCGTTTGTAAGCCAAAGCATATACAAAGGTGGAAAGCCATCCTGTGCTGAAACAGAATCTGGCATTTCCCCAGAACATTTGGATGAAAAATACAAGTTGTTCATACTGTTCATATGAAACTGAAAAGCTATAGCAAAAATCCTTTTAGCAGTCCTGTAATATAGTCTTTTCAGGAAAAAAAAGTCACAGCCCAGAGGTGACATTCTGAATCTTCTCCGAACCAAGGAAATGTCTAGACATTCTAAGTCTAGATGGTGCATCAAAACAGAAAAAAACTTCAGCATATAATATTTAATCACCTTCCAGGGAATAGTCCATGACCCAATTTGTCATTTAGGAGTGATCAGTCCACTGTATTAAACCATCCTTTCAGAAAAAATCAAATGATACCTGGGGAAGCGCAGCCACCTTCGCACTTTGATATAATGTCGCTCACCAAGTTGATTCAGTCCGTAACTATTTAAAATCCGAGCTGTTTAATCTCTGTTATTAGATATATGCCAGCCCACTGCAAGCCAATATCTTCAAATATGCAGACCAAAGTATAAAAATAGATTAATCCGACTACCCATAATATGTTGAGGTATAAACGCACAGCTAGTGAATACAGACATTTGACAATAAGATGACATGTCAACATAGCAAACCTGAAGCCACTTCAGTCAAATAAAGAAGGATGGATATATTCATTGGTTCCTCCATCTTAATGTTCTCTTATTCTCCAAGTACCCTCATCCAGCTGAATCCCCCTTTTGGATGCACGATCAGCCTCTTCGTTATTTTCTCGATATATATGTTGACAGGAGAAAGATTCAAGAGAAAGGAGGATCTCCCTTATAGACATGAAGATATTTTGAAGATGGTGAACTCTGCATTGATGTATTCCTTTAATCCAATTGATCACATTCAAAGAGTCCCCAAAGAAATTTAACTTATTGCAGCCTTTCTCCACAACAAACAACAGAAGAATCTTGAGGCTCAGCAATTCAGCGAAATTATTCGTGCCTTCCCCAAGCCCAATAGAGATCTCAAACCAGTGTGAGTCTGATAAAAACAGCAGAGCCCCTCCTCCACAGTCATTTTGTTGCATAGCCCCATAAAAAAATCCCCAAGGAGTCCTCCTATCAATCTCTTGCTGATGAACCTCCCGTTGATTGGCAGCCCGGATGTGTATAGGTAAGGCAGAATGCAGTCCTATAGTCATAACACCAATGATCTATGGAGTACTGACAGACCCATCAAAAAGAAGGTGATTACATGCCAGCCAGCATCCCCAGATTACCAAGAGAGGCAGAGCTTTTAGTTTCTGTTCAGCATGTGACCCCCACCACAAATCCCATGCGTGAGGCACATAATTGCCCTCCCATCTACAAGGAAACCCCAATATCCTAGAACATTCTAGCCAAACTCCTTTAATGAAAGGACAACTTAGGAAGAGATGGTTAACAGATTCTTCATCCGAATTGCAAAGACAACACCAACCAGGGCCCTGAAAACATCTGTGTTGCAGAACATCCCAGGTAGGAACTTTGTTTTCAAGAACACACCACATGAAAAGTCGAGTCTTAGGAGGGCAATGTAGTTTCCAAATTTTCTTCCACCACCACCGCTCATCACCCAAGACAGCCCCAGTACAAAGATTTTTGTATCCAGCCCGAGGAGAGTAGATCCCCGAAGAATCATAATCCCAAGCAATAAAATCATCCCTATCTTGTAGCAAAATATGAGCCTGTTTTAAAGCACAGATATATGCAGCTAGAGCCCTCTCATCATGTGCATCTAGCCCCAAAGAAGAGGCCAAAATCCATGACTGTATACCCACTCTTCTCCGAGCCGGATCAGCTAGTTGGGATAAAAAAGTAAGTCCCCTCTGCCTTAAGGCCTCAACCGTGCACCTGGGCAGGATGTGTTGACGTATGCTTCTCATCCAAGGATCCTCACCGATCCGAAGCTTCCTGCCGCTACCCACATCCCAAGCCAGACTAGATTCCAGAAGGTGAAAGGATTTTACAAGTGCCTTCCAAATCACCGACCCACCCACAAAGGATTTACTAGGATTCCTAATCCAGTCAACAATAGAGTGAGGAGCAATATATTTTTGAGTGATCACCTGAGTCCAAAGGCTATCCATAGTGATAAGCCTCCACCCACTCTTTGCAGCCAGAGCTTGAGCAAAAAGAAAAATATTTTTTAGTCCCCATCCTCCCATCCCTTTAGGGACAGCTATTTTCTCCCACCGAACCCAAGGGGTTACCAACGATTCTTGTTTTCCACACCACAAGAATCTAAAGCAAATCCTCCTAGCTGCCTCCAAAATACCCTTTGGAATCCAAGAGAGGGATAACCAATAAACCGGAACAGCCTCGAGAACCGACTTAACTAAAATCAGCTGCCCAGCTCTAGACAACCATTTATGACTCCATACTCTTAAGCGCTTTTCCATATTTTCCAGCAGCCAGCTCCAATCATGTTTCCGGTAATCATTGGGTTTTAAATGAAACCCCAAATAATTCAACCCAATATCCAAACCAGCAGCCTGAAAGGGAATTATCCTCACGAACTCACGCCTCTCCTCATCCCTCAGATAATAAGTAGTAATGGAAGACTTCCCAGCATTCACTTCCATACCAGTCGCCTTGCTAAACAAATCCAAAATCTCACCAATAGTGATCGCATCATGCACCAATCCAGAGCAAAAGATTAAGACATCATCAACAAAAAGAAGATGAGTAATAAAAAAATTAGGAGCAACCTGTATACCCTTCAAGGAACCCTATCTCTTGGCCGCCTGAAGAGCTCTGCTCAAACTCTCAGCAACCAATAAAAACAAAAGGGGAGACAGGGGACATCCCTGGCGTAGTCCCCTTTCAGCATGAAAAAAAGGAGATGCAGCCCCGTTTATCAAAACAGAGAAAGAGACGGTAGTAAAACAACACATAATCCATCTTATGAAGCCAATGCCAAACCCAAGATGAGTCAGAAGCATGCGAATATATAACCAGCTTACTCGATCATATGCTTTAGAGAGATCTATTTTCAGCAAGGTCCCCTTCAGGTTCTTGGTCTTCATGCTGTGAAGAACCTCTTGAGTAGTACCGATTGCTTCATGAATTTGACGACCATTCAGGAAGCCGAATTGCTCACCTGAGATATGAGTAGATAGAATACACTTGAGTCTTCTCGCAGCCACCTTGGCAGCCACTTTATAAATACAGTTGCATAAAGAAATAGGACAAAAATCAGCCAGAGAAAGAGGTGAATCCACTTTCGGGATTAAAGCTATGAAGGTGGAATTAAAACATGCGGGAATCCCCCCTGAAATTATGATATCTTCCACAACTTTCAGCAAGTCAGCTCCTAACACATCATAAAGAGCCAAGAAAAATTTGATCGACCATCCATCTGGCCCAGGGCTTTTGTCTTTTTGAAAACTATGAAGAACCTCCTTTAGTTCCTTCTCAGAAACCTCAGCCATCAGAGTTCTATTATCAGCCTCCTCCACAAATCTCGGAAAGAATTGAGCAACTCTTATCACTTCCGCAAGAGATGCATGAGCAGGAGCCTTAAAAAGAGCCTTGAAATGTTCAACCCCCAGCTTAGCTTTAGCCTCGAAAGAAGAATTTTCAGTGCCTTGACCATCTCTTAAACTCCATATAGTATTGGCCGCCTTCCGACCACGAGCATAAGCATGAAAAAATTTGGTATTGTCATCCCCACATGCCAGCCATGTGGCCCTACTTTTCAGCCTCCAAGATTCCTCCTTATCCATAAGAAGAGAGTTCCTTCCTTTTTCAAGAGATACAAGGGTGTCTTTATCAACTTGTGACTGGAGCCCTCCTCCAAACCCCTCATAGATCAAGCGCAGATCCGCTTCCACCTGCTTCAGTTCCAAATCCTCCCTCAGTCTCTTAGCAGCTGCCCAAACCTTCACAGCATCCTTTATGCGTTTTAAATTTTCAGCAAATTGGAAAGCCGCAGAAAGAGTGCTGTCAGCCCTAAAAGGGATCCACCTAGCTAGAACAAGAGCTTTAAAAGAATCATCCATGAGCCAGGTTTTATTAAACTTTAAAGGGCTAGGGGGCTACCTAGGCCCAATCTTGAACTCAAGAAAAATAGGAAAGTGGTCAGATGCACCCCCACATACAATCCATTGCCTAATCTGAAAAGGCTTGTCCACAATCTGCTCAGCCACTAGGAACCGATCAAGTCTCTTCGCTATTCTACCATCCGCACATCTATTGTTCCTCCAGGTGGGTTTCTTCTTTATGGGCTCAATATCCAGCAAATGATTCTCCTCCAATTTTTGTGTGAAGTACCCAGTCAAGTGATCTGTTTGTGCATGAGGACCCCAGAACTCTGAATGGCCCAAAGAAAAGTTTAAATCCCCTCCCAAGATCACTGAATCACCCTTGATTAAAGAGTTACCCATGATTATGTCCCAGAATGGGATCCTGTCATGATAAGGGCCATAAATATTAAAGATAGTAAATACTTCACCAAGTTCCAAAGCCAAAAAGTTTAACCCAAGGACCGACTCCATACCCCAGAAGTTCAGAGGTTTAATGGTTCTGTCATTCCATCCAACAGCCAAACCCCCCGACCTTCCTCTAACATCCAAAGTCTCAAAAGACCAACCAGGCAACCATCCTTCCAACCTAGCTTTAACCACAGTCCCTTCACCTAATGTCTCTTGTAGCAGAATAATATTCGGACAGTCCAAAGTTATAATCCTCCGAAAGGCAGATTTTTTATGGGGACCTGCCAGACCCCTGCAATTAAAGGACATATACTTCATCACACACCTGGCTTCAGGGATTGGCATGCTCTAAGCGCCCTGTCAATTAAAATCTACCTCCCATCATAAACATCCCTCATGGCTCTATCCTGAGCCTTTGCCAAAGAAGAGATCCTACCCCTGCCCCGAGCAGCTGAGGATTTCCCCCTCCCGAACCCACCAGCACCTTTTTTTGCACCTTTTTTTGCGCTAGATCTCAAGTTATAGCCAGAGTCCAAAGGGACAGATACCAAAGGATCCAGCAATCCTTCACTCGGATCAAAAACAACAACCTTCTCTTGGAGAGCAGGCTGAGAAAGAAAGGTAGAAACAGCACTAGAAGACTTATCACAATCGACTTTCCAAACCTGAACAAAATTCAAGACCAAGTTAATGGAGAAATTTATGAAAGGTGAGAAAGGAAAAGATCCCAGGAGAGTTGATTTCAGCATAGTAAGCACGTCCTTCAACAAGCCAGCTTCCCTCAGCTAGAAATCCGCTCCGAAATGCCTACTTTGGATCTTCACAGCAGAAAGCGCTCCATAGTCAGGGGTCTGAGAGAGCGATGTCTGCCCAGAGGTGTGACTAGACTCCGCAGCCAACACCTGTATGCCCAGATCTAACGAAGAGTTGGAACCCTTTACAGGGTTAGTAACGCATGAAAAAGAAGAAGTGGACTCAGGCTTCGTATGGGAAGAGCCAACGCCAGCCCCCTTTGAGAAAGGCTCCACCACTGATCGACTATTCCTCCAGTTATTTTCATATCGAGAGAAAGAAGGACATTCAGAGGAAGGGTGTCCATAAGCATGACACCAACGGCACCTGAAAGGAACTTTTTCATAATCGAGTAGCTGCTTAATGTCAAGATTCCCCCATCGGAGGTTCAGTGATTCAGCCAGTCCTTCTCTGATGTTGATTAAGACAAGTATTCTTGCAACATGCCTATGGTTTGTCTTTATAAAGGAAAGATCATCCTCTAGAAAGACTCCAAGCGTATTGCCTATACCACGAAGATGTTCCTCCGTCCAGTAGTGGAGTGGCAGTCCAGGAAGACGGACCCATAATGGAACCGATTCCACCCTCTCCCTACTAGCATCAAATAGAGGGTGCCATTTTTTTAGCAGCAATGGTGAATGATCCAAAGCCCAACACCGTTGAACCACACACTGACTGTGTTCAGGCTGTAGAAAGTTGAAGGCGACCCAACCCTTTGAGAGAGACACCACCTCAGGCACATATCCGAGGACAACTTTCCAGTGAGCTTCAGCCCAAGCAACAACGGTTTTTAGTGCAAAGAACCTCCCCACAGCCCTTCCAACCAAAGTTCTACTCGCCATTTGCGTGACTTGCTCCCAGCCAATGTCTTCACCTAAAGCATAGTTATACTCTACTGTCTTAACCTTTACCCATTTCTTTTTCCTGCTCCCCCTGCTCCCCTGTTTAGTCGATCCTTCCTCCCTTTCAATGTTTGAGCCCGCCTCGAATGTGGCTTCAGGAATGTGAACCCCACTCTGTTCTTCCAAGGTGATATGTTCTGAGGTAGCGCTCAATCTCTCCCATTCACAGAAATCATACCCCCTTCTATTCGTGAGCAGAGAAGGGTCTTGTTCCTTTGCAAACACAGAATGATAGAACCGCTGATATTCACCTTCTTCGAGAGCCTTCGCTTCCACATTCAACCACGGTGACGTTTCCTTCCCCTGTAGCTCACAAACATTTGCCAAGGGTTCCTCGCTCCTACTATCAATCAATGAAACTCCCGCCCTCCCAACTGAGCCACCGACTAAGCAAATGGATGAGGTCCTTCCTCCGGTTAAAGCAGGCTTCTCCACTCCTTGAGATGACGGTCCAAGGAGCACCCTTTTCCATGAATGTTTGTCTTTTACTGTTGCGCGCAGGCCCTGGAACTTCTCCCGCCCAACTCCATTCAAATCTGTCTGAATCCCGCCCTGCGCCATCGTGCATTACCTCACTCCCGAGATTTCTCCATAAATCTAATATTCATATTAATATGTTATAATATTAATATTATTAAATTTAATAACTTTGATTAATACAATATTAAATTTAACCCAAGGGGTGGCGGCTTGTTGGTGATTGAGTGTTCTGTTAAGGCACTCGTTTGTAAAGGTCACCGGTTCAAACCCCGTGGGTGCCCGTCAGGCGTAAGCCTGTGAAACTTGCTGCGTATTGTTAGCGGGGAATGATGCCAGCCAGGAGGGTTTTCATTGGCAGCGGCGCGATGTGATCATGTGTGGCAGCTTTGATTGTATGGTTCTAGTTACCGGTTTCCCTCCTGATTAAAAAAGAAAAAAGAAAAAAAGAAAAAATACAATATTAAATTTGTTATATTATAATATATATTAATATATCATGATATATATTAACTCTAGATATATATGGGAGAGAAGAAAAGTGTAGAGTGACAGAGGTGGAGAGATAGGGGAGTCACAACGAGAGATGGAGACAAATTGAAGGAGAGGGGAGAGGAGGGATGAAGAGAGAGGGGGGAGAGGAGAGAGAGGGAGAAGAAGACATAAAGATGGAGGTGGGTGAGAGAGAAGGAGAGATGATGCAGGAGCATCTGATTCGGAGAAGACAGAAGACAGCTAACTGTCTCACTGATTACATATGTTCGTAGATAGGTTACTAAACCTGTGTTTTTAATTACTTTCATTATTTATCATTTAGATGAGAACAGTAGGATTAGGGGATTAGAATGTTTTTGTAGTTAATTGGAAGTTTTTTTTTATGAAACTGGAAAGGTAGTTAGAAGGATGCGGTTGATAGTTCAACCGAAAACAGAACGGACTATCACCTATAGGATACAAATAACAGAATTTCATTTTACTATAGGTTTGATTTGCTTTTTTTCCATCAGAGAGAAGAGATATAAGAAAAAACAGAGTTGAAAACCATTCTGCAACTCGACATTTCTTTCAGAAAAAATTGTTAATTTACATCAAACTATTTGTGAAATGAAATTTTATTTTCCTACTGCTATATGTGAAGTATTCTAATATGAATTTACAAAACAGAGTTGGTTTAACATTAAATGAATTAAGCTACAAGATACTGTGTGCATAAATAGGAAATTCCACGTTCATAACATTTTACAGGATTGGGCAAACAACGGGAGCAAGCTTTATACAACTACAGAAAAGGGACGGAGTTTTCGTTTTTACAGCGAAATCAACCAGCAAACCAGATATAGGTAGAGACAGGTAAGTTCATCATCCCAGAAAAAATTTGAAGTTGGGTACAAATGAAAATTTCTGTGTTAAATATTTAAGAGTTTAACAAAGCCTGAAAAAAGGAAAACTGTCTGGAAGAAAGAGACTGAGTCTCGAGTATGTAACAGAAACGAGGGTTTGAACAAAAGAATTATACAACTACAGAACATCTGTCATTTTATCAAATTTCATCAAGGAAATTCAACAGCCGGCTATAGTCGGGCGTTACAAAAATCATAAACCCTAAGCTACAGGCAACATAAAATGAGGTCGACCCTACCCACAGGGTTCCAGTGCTGAAGGGAGACCGGCGGACGAGAAAAACTGAACAAGAACCTATAAAAACACCCAACGGTTCTTCGTTAGGAGTTTAAACGATTTAAGAACCCAGATTGACAGTAAAGAAGGTGTAAATTTGATGGACGAAACACATAATAACTTACCATCAGGGTTCGACGACTGAGCAGAAATAAAATTCTCAGGGTTTGAACCGGTAGAGCCTGCTCACGGAGGAGCGGAGCGGTCAGAGACATCAAACAAAAATTGTGAATTTGCCAACAGGGAAGGACCGAAGTACCTGTGATTTGTGTCCAAGCTGTAGGTGGCCACAGGGAGTCGTGGCAGTCCAAACCTGTAAAGAAATTGATAGCAGATAGTGGCAACATTAAAAAAAACTATAAGATTAAAGAATACAAAGACGTGAAATCAACCAGAATAACCAAACAAGCGATTATCACTTGAAGAATTACCAGTTATTCATGTGACGAGCCTCATTGCAAGGTTCACGGGTAGAGTGATCGACAGAAAAACGCACAATGAGACCAGAGTAAAGTTCGTTCAACAGAAGGAAGATTAACCACCCTCACACTGAAACACCGAGGTGTATTGCCGAAACCCTCACGCAGAGCCGAAAAGGTTTTTGGAGGTCGAGAACCCCTCCTCTTGACACATTAAGTGAAAAATACCATCGACGCAGCGGAAAGGTGGTTGCATAGCACGATGAGAGTTGTGTGAGGATCAAGATAAGGCGGAGTAAATGAACCAGCTCACAAAGCAGATGTGTATTGATTGCCACAGAAGTTGAAAAATTCCCGCGTACAGAAATTAAACGCTATTGATTCATTGTATCACTGTTACATTTATTTACTGTGATGAGTTGTCAATGACCAGGTGAGGTGTAAATCCAATGTATTGAAGTTTCAACGTTTTACTGCAAATTAACTGTGCATTGACACGTGTGAGCGGGCTGGGCCACATCATTTTTGGTATCAGAGCAAGTTAGTGAATAGAGAAAATGGAGGTTGGTAGACGAGGACGAGGAAGGGGAAGAGCTAATCGAAGGTTAGTAGAGGAAGGACCGAGGGAGGAAATTCGAGTTTTGAATGTGCGATTAGTAGCAGTGGAGGTTGGAAGAAGATGGGACCCTGACGATGGGGATAACAACGATGAGGAGGTCGCAGAAGCGATAGATGGTTTTGAGGGAGAAGGACCTGAACTGAGATTGTTGAGGTCAGTTTTGTTATCAAGTAGCAAGACAAAACATGAGCTTTCTACTTACGATGGGAATCTATCAGCAAATGTGCTGCTGGACTGGCTGAGTGAGTTGAACAAGTATTTCAACTTTGAAGAAATCAACGAAGACAGGCGGGTAAAACTAGCTGCCACCAAACTGAAAGGACATGCGTCCTTGTGGTGGGACAATGTTCAGGCGGAGAGAAAGAGACTGAATAAACTGCCTATTAAAAAATGGGCCAGGATGGAGGCCAAACTGAAGGAAATTTTTTTGCCAAAGGATTATCAGATTATGTTGTGCAGACAGGTGAAGAATCTGAGGCAAAAAGGGTTGACTGTTAAGGAATATATGGAGGAATTTTACAGGTTGAATTTGAGAGCGGGGCATATAGAAGACACCCCCGAAAAGACAGCCAGATTTGTAAATGGTTTGAGAGGGGAGATACTGGACGAAATCAGTATTCTCTCACCGGGAACTATTGATGAGGCATATCAGTGTGCCTTGAAAGCAGAAGAAAAGATAATCAGAAAGCAGAATGCCAGAAGAGGAGGAGGATCTGGCAGAGGAAAAGGGAAGGCTTTTGGGAGAGGCAGAAGCATAAATTCCAGCGAAGAAGGCAGCAATTCCAAACCTTCAGGGACAGCAGAAAAGGACAATAACACGAGAGGGGGACGACCATATTAGAGGGGAAGAGGAAATGGTCGGGGCAGAGGATCTGTCCAGTGTTATAGATGCCATAAGTGGGGGCATAAGTTCTATGAGTGTCCTGAAGGGGAACCAACAGGTGGTAGAGGAACCTATGTTGCCCAACCGAGGAGGCAGAGGTGCCACCCCAAGAGGTAGAGAATGCGCCTGAGACAGGGGAAGCTTTGGTGCTAAATAAAGTGCTGCTGAAACCAGCCAAAGAAGTTGCAGAACCGGATCAGCGAAAAGCTTTATTCCGGACAATCTGCAAGTCACAAGGTAAGTGTTGTAAATTGATAATCGATAGCGGGAGTACAGATAATTTGGTGGCCACAGAAATGGTGGAGAAGTTGGGGTTGAAACGATTGAAGCATCCCACTCCCTATAAAGTGTCGTGGCTGCAAAAGGGACATCAGCTGTTAGTTGATGAGTAGTGTGAAGTGGAATTTCACATTGGCAGGTATAGGGACAAAGTTATGTGTGATATTATGCTGATGGATGTATGTCATATAATGTTAGGAAGGCCTTGGAATTATGATAGGAAAGTGGTTCACGATGGGAAGACAAACTGTTACAAGTTTGTCAAGGATGGGGTTAAGCACACACTTGTACCCATCAAGGAAGAAGATACAGCAGAAGCTAGTGGGGTTAAAGCGTTACTGATGGGTGGAAAGGAATTTTTGAAACAGATCGATGATAATAATGTAAATTTTGCTGTTGTGAGGAGGCCAAATACGGTGGTACTGCACACAAAAATCATAGATTTACCAGAGGAGATTCAAGATATGTTGCAGGATTTTAGTGATATCATAGTGGACGATCTTCCGAATGAACTGCCTCCTAAGAGGGGTATCAGTCATTGTATTGACTTCATACCAAGAGCTAGTATGCAAAATAAAGTAGCCTATTGTATGAGTCTTAAGGACAATGAGGAGATCAGGAAGCAGGTGCAGGAGTTGTTGGATAAAGGGCTGATTAGAGAAAGCATGAGCCCCTGTGCAGTTCCGACAGTTTTGGCTCCGAAAAAAGGTGGTGAATGGCGAATGTGCACAAACTCCAGGGCTATTAATAAGATTACCATCAGATACAAGTTTCCATTGCCACGAATGGATGACATGATGGACTGTTTGAGTGGGGCAGCATACTTCACGAAGATCGATCTGAAGAGTGGTTACCATCAGATTAGAATTCGAGAAGGGGATGAGTGGAAAACAACTTTCAAGACGAATGAGGGGCTGTACAAATGGCTGGTGATGCCATTTGGTTTGAGTAACACCCCTAGTACGTTTATGCACCTAATGAACAAAGTGCTGAAGGAATTCATTGGGAAGTTTGTAATTTTTTATTTGGATGACATATTGATTTTCAGCAAGACAAGAGAAGAACACTTCAGGCATGTTCGAAGTGTATTGAGGAAGCTGCAGCAGAATAAGCTGCTAATAAATCTGAAGAAATGCACTTTTTTCCAGCAGGAGTTAGTGTATCTGGGTTTTGTAATTGCAGAAACTGAGTTGAAGATGGACCCAGAAAAGATTGCAGCTATAATTAGCTGGCCATCCCCGAAAATTCTATTTGAAGTCCGAAGCTTTCATGGATTGGCAATTTTTTACAGGAAATTCATTAGGAATTTCAGTGAAATCTGCTCACCCATGTTGGATACGATCAAGAAGGAAAATCAACCTTTTTTTGGATAGAGGTAGCAGAGAAAAGTTTTTAGACTTTGAAAATGAAGATCACTGAGAGACCGATATTGCGGTTTCCTGATTTCAACAAACCTTTTCAAGTTCGTTGTGATGCTAGCGGTACAACCATTGGGGCCGTACTTAGTCATGAGGACAGGCCGGTCACCTATTTAAGTGAGAAGCTGAACGAAAGTAGACAGAAATACTCAACCTATGACAAGGAATTCTATGCGATTTTCCAAGCATTGAAGCACTGGAGGCACTATTTATTAGGTAATGAGTTTGTTTTATTTTCTGATAATTCTGCATTACAGTACATTATGCAACAGCATAAGTTGAACCATAAGCATGCAAAATGGGTTGAGTATCTGCAGAGTTTTACGTTTGTGCTGAAACATATTAGTGGGCAGGGCAACAAGGTGGCAGATGCGTTGAGTAGAAGGGCTTTACTCTTGCAGGAAAGTACTATGCAAGTTTTTGGTTTTGAGCATTTGAGGGATCTGTATCAGACAGATGCAGAATTTAAGGAGGCCTATGATGCCTGCCAAAACCCTTTGTTGAGGAATAATAGTCCATGGTTGGACTACAATTTGCATGAGGGATTATTGTTCAGGGGAGGACAGTTATGCATTCCCGACTATTCGATGAGGGAGAACATTATTCGGGAAAAGCACAGTGGAGGTCTAGCTGGAAATTTTGGCCTAGACAAGACATTATCGCAGGTCGAGCACTTTTGTTTCTGGCCAAGTTTACGACGGGACGTGCAAAGGTACGTAAGCAGGTGTAAAACATGTCAATTGGCGAAGGGTTGTAGCCAAAATGCAGGACTTTATATGCCACTGCCTATTCCGAGCAGACCATGGGACTCAGTCAATTTTGATTTTGTTTTGGGTCTACCGAGAACACAGCAGGGTTTTGATTCAGTGATGGTAGTAGTGGATCGATTTTCGAAGATGGCACATTTTATACCCTGCAGAAAAACCAGTGATGCCACTCACGTAGCACACTTGTTTTTCACATATATTGTCAGAATGCATGGCTTGCCAAGGTCCATCATTTCCGATAGGGATGTGAGGTTAACCGGACACTTTTGGCGTACCCTGTGGAAGAAGTTGGACACTCAGTTACAATTCAGCTCTACCTATCACCCACAGACTGATGGGAAAACAGAGGTGGTGAATAGAAGCCTAGGAAATTTGCTGCGGAGTTTAATAGGGGAAAATTCCCGGATGTGGGATCGCGTACTTGCTCAAGCGGAATTCGCTTACAACGATTCACCGAATCGCAGCACAGGTTACAGCCCTTTCCAGATCTTGTGTGGCATGTACCCTCGCAGAGTGCATGAATTGCGAGACTTAGGGAAACTTGAAAAACAGAGTGCTGATGGAGAAGATTTCGCCCAAGGAATGAGCGATTTACATGAACAGGTGAAACTAAAATTACAAGACAGCAGTCAGAAGTACAAATAGCAGGCAGATTCAAAAAGGCAGGAGGTTCAGTTTAATGTCGGAGACGAAGTTCTTGCACACTTGTGCAAGGAACGGTTCCCGAAAAGGGAATATAACAAGTTGAAATTTAAAAATATTGGCCCCTGCAAAATCATTCGCAAGTTTTCCTCCAATGCTTACGAGTTACAGTTGACACCAGGAATAGGTATTTCACCCATCTTTAATGTGGCAGATCTGTTTCCTTATGTTGCTGGTTCTGAGGATGACACGACAGTAAGGCCAGAATGGGACACCCAACTTGATGAAGGTTCTTGGGTGAGATAGATGCCCATGGCACAACCCCTTGAGATAGAGAGTATTATCGACACACAGGTAGCCAAGCGCACACGCATGAAGGAATATCTACGCTATTTGGTCAAGTCGAAGAACCATCCTATTGAGGACGGTTCGTGGCTTGACGAAGCACAGATACGGAAGACTGGTTGTTCGGTCAACGATCTCATGGAATGGAGCCATGACTTTTTGTCACCCTGGGAGCCTAATGCAGGAGCATCTGATTCGGAGCAGACAGAAGATGGCTAACTGTCTCACTAGTTACATATGTTCATAGACAGGTTGATAAACCTGTGTTTTTAATTACTTTCATTATTTATCATTTAGATGAGAACAATAGGATTAGGGGATTAGAATGTTTTCGTAGTGAATTGGAATTTTTTTTTATGAAACTGGAAAGGTAGTTAGAAGGATGTGGTTGACAGTTCAACCGAAAACAGAACGGACTATCACCTACAGGATACAAATAGCAGAATCTCATTTTACTGTAGGTTCGATTTGTTTTTTTCCCATCAGAGAGAAGAGATATAAGAAAAAACAGAGTTGAAAACCATTCTGCAACCCGACATTTCTTTCAGAAAAAATTGTTAATTTACGTCAGACTATTTGTGAAATGAAATTTTATTTTCCTACTGCTATATGTGAAGTATTCTAATCTAAATTTACAAAACAGAGTTGGTTTAACATTAACTGAATTAAGCTACAAGATACTGTGTGCATGAGGAGGAAATTCCACGTTCATAACATTTTATAGGATTGCGCAAACAATGGGAGCAAGCTTTATACAACTACAGAAAAGGGATGGAGTTTTCGTTTTTACAGTAAAATCAACCAGCAAACCAGATACAGGCAGAGACAGGTAAGTTCATCATCCCAGAACAAATTTGAAGTTGGGTACAAATGAAAATTTCCGTGTTAAATATTTAAGAGTTTAACAAAGCCTGAAAAAAGGAAAAATGTCCGAAAAAAAGAGACTGAGTCTCGAGTATGTAACAGAAACGAGGGTTTGAACAAAATAATTATACAACTATAGAACATCTATCATTTTAACAAATATCATCAAGGAAATTCAACAGCCGGCTATAGTCGGGTGTTACAAAAATCATAAACCCTGAGCTACAGGCAACATAAAATGAGGTCGACCCTACCCACAGGGTTCCAACACTAAAGGGAGACCGGCGGACAAGCAAAACCGAACAAGAACCTGTAAAAACACCCAACGGTTCTTCGTTAGGAGTTTAAACGATTTAAGAACCAAAATTAACAGTAAAGAAGGTGTAAATTTGACGGAAGAAACACAGAATAACTTACCATCAGGGTTCGACAACTGAGCAGAAATAAAAGTCTCAGGGTTTGAACCGATAGAGCCTGCTCACGGAGGAGCAGAGCGGTCAGAGACATGAAACAAAAATTGTGAATTTTCCAACAGGGAGGGAGCAAAGTATTTGTGATTTGTGTCCAAGCTGTAGGCGGCCATAGGGAGTCGTGGCGGTCCAAACCTGTAAAGAAATTGATAGCAGATAGTGGCAACATTAAAAAAAACTACAAGATTAAAGAATACAAAGACGTGAAATCAACCAGAATAACCAAAAAAGCGATTATCACCTGAAGAATTACCAGTTATTCGTGTGACGAGCCTCATTGCAAGGTTCATGGGTAGAGTGATCGACAGAAAAATGCACAACGAGACCACAGTAAAGTCCGTTCAACAGAAGGAAGATTAACCACCCTCACACTGAAACGCCGAGGTGTATTGCTGAAACCCTCACGCAGAGCCGAAAATGTTTGTGGAGGTCGGGAACCCCTCCTCTCGACACAATAAGTGAAAAATACCATCGACGCAGTGGAAAGGCGGTTGCATAGCACGATGAGAGTGGTGCGAGGATCAGGATAAGGCGGAGTAAATGAACTAGCTCACAAAGCAGATGTGTATTGATTGCCACAAAAGTCAAAAAATTCCCGCGTACAAAAATTAAACGCTATTGATTCATTGTATCACTGTTACATTTATTTACTGTGATGAGTTGTCAATGACCTGGCGAGGTGTAAAGCCAATGTATTGAAGTTTCGACGTTTCACTGCAAAACAACTGTGCATTGCCATGTGTGAGCAGGCTGGGCCACATCAAGAGAGGGAGGTAGATAATGAGAGGACTAGAGGGCGGGGAGAGAGAGAGAGAGAGGGAAGAGAGAGATGGGGGAAGAGGGAGGGAGGTAGGAGAGAAATGGAGAGAGAGGAAGAACAATAGAGAGGAAGAGAGAGGGAAGGATAGAAAGAGGGAGTTGGAGGGGGAGAGAGGGAGGGAAGAAAAAATACATAGAGATTGAGAAGTGAGGAGAGAGAGGGAGTGAAAAAGGAGATATGGAGAGAGAGTCTGTATGTTTGGGGGTGAGATAAAGATACAAAGAAGTAGAGATAGAGAGAAGGGAGGAGAGAAGGAGAGAGAAGGAGAAAGGGGGGGATATAGTAACATAGTTGGAGAGAGAGTGAGGGTGGTGGGGGAACAAACAGGATTGGAGGAAGAAGAGAGAGAGAGAGAGAGATGGGGGAAGAGAGAGGATTTAAGGGAAGAGAGAGAGAGAGAGAGAGAGAGAGAGAGGCGGGGGAAGAGAGAGGTATGTAGGAGAGAAAGCGAGAGATGTTAAGGACAAGAGAGAGGACTTGAGATAATGGGGGATAGAGGGAGGGAGATAGGAGGAGAGATGCAGGGATAAATAGATGGAGTTGGAGGGGGAGAGAGGTGTTGATTTTCCACGACCTTGGGTCTAGGATAGAGTCTTAAAATCTCTGACGCTACCAAACCAAGAATCTCAATAGAACTACTTTACACAGTGGAATATAAACAACAATAAATCACACATGCATAGAATATAAACAAAATTTTACAAATTTTCAACCAAAATTATTTATATTAAACAACATATAATACAATAATATAAGGCTCTCGTACCAAGGATAATGACCCTCATACATCCACTAGTACAATATACAAAACAAGATACTTGAACCATCTAGCTATAATGCACTCTCTTAGCTCCTCTCAGTCCTACCAAGTACTTTCCTGGTCCTTCGGCTCCCGATCTGCAGCTCCTGCCTCTATCAATGCTCCAAGTCCATATGGCTACTAAACCTTGATTTTCAATTTGCTCACTACTCGATCGTTGCTCCACCAACAAATCAACACATCGAGACTCTTGTTGAGTTGTTCACAGTTCCACTTGTGAAAAACTCTCAATCTTCCCAATGATGATCCTCAGCTACTTAGGGACTTCAACCCACTATTGTCTTCCTTTGTTGCACTAATGAAGACCAACAAAGGGCATAAAGGGATTTCATCTATTACTACAGTATGTCCATCTCCCATAATGAACACAAGATAGGAGGATTTCCCATCATCTGATGTAGAAGTCCTTCACCATACACAAATATCAGGCTCCAAAAACTGCTCCTAGATGTTCCAACCCTTGAGCTCATCCAAAAATTTCACTCTAGCAACTACCTTTTTCCATCAACATGTTACATATTGGGCTCTAACTTGGACATTATCACACTGTCCTCCAATAGACCATAAGTTCCCAATCCATGTCCACACTTGGTCTACTCTCACGCTGCCCTCCAACAGTGCACAAGTGACCAAGTCCATGATTTAGAATCTACACCTAGCTAGGGCATCCTCACACCTAGGAGACCCTTACACACGGCTTCTAGTAGAATTATCATCAAATTCCATTTTCTTCTGCAATAAAGGAGCTATTGCACAAATCTAGGCTCCAATATATTTGTCTTCACTGTTGTTTGTGGAATGAGTTTTGATTACTAGTTAAGGCTTCCACTGAAACCTATAAAAACCCACTAAACCAATAAAAAATCACCTAATTTGTTGTGTCTTATTCTCTTTACCAATTATGGCAACTTGATCTCCTAGATGTCTTCTATTTCACCCCTTTTAAGTTTGTTTAGCCTTCTAAAAAACTCTTTCAAGATTGCGGAAATTTCACCATAGGTTTGTCACCTTCTTGGACTAATTCTCATGCCACATTGAGCCAAAAAAAATCTTCTTATGCACCTTCAAATTGATCCCTCACTGTAGAATCTGTCACTTGGTTAGGGCATCTAACCATTAGGTCTGCTCCTCCTCTTTGACTTGCATGGGCTTCTCCTAAAACGATCCACCATTGGTCAAAACAATGACCCAACATAAAACACAGATGTTGCTCCATCTCATTGTTTAAGGCTCTTCTTGACTACTACAACTCTAGGTCTGGTTAGGGAACTAAACGTAGTCTTAACAACCCTCATAAAATGCTGCAACAATCCTCCTTTGGTGCGGATTCCATTCTCGAGCAAGCCTCTTCCCACGATGTCTTTTTCTTTGCTCTAGCATAATGGAATAGGCCTTACGACCCTCCTATTCTGCTCAGAACAGGTTTGTGGTGCCTCTAGGGCATGCAACCTCCCTAAACAGGGATATCCACCCTCAAAACAATCATTAAAATATCACCTAAGGTTGTGGCTTCTCCAACAAGGGTACTTGGCCCTTCTCCATCACTTGTTCACCCTAAAACAAGCTTCAAACAACCTCCTTCTCCCACTTTGGTTCTGCCTCTGCCTTGTTGCGGCTAACACAGAAAAACCTTGCCTTCACCAATTTATTTGCTTATGTTTTTGTTTCACAATGGATTAGAAAAGGTCCTCTCACTCACCTTATATATATACCCATAAAAGGGGGCTCCAAAACGTCATCCCAGGGGTTGTCGAATTGTTAAATACCTAAAATAACCTTAGGCAGACCTTGACAAACATGTGTGAACCCCAACCATAACTTCAAAAATTCATAAATCTTCAAAGAAAACTCGGAAACAGATGATTTTCTACATGTCAGATTCATCTCAATAAGAAATATCATCCTCATCCATCACATGTTGAAAACTAATCATGGTTTTGGCCCAAACATCGATGGGTGAAAAACCATAGGATTTGGTTTCAAGCCCACGAGGCCACTTGTGGAACTTTTCTCTCCAATCCCCAAATCCTAGGGCTTGGAGTAACTCCCAAGGTACAAAAAAATAAAAATTCCCTCTTACCAAGGGAGGTACTTCTAAGACTACGAAGTAACCATCATCATCGAATGACAACACTATCCCATTTGGCATCCATCGCTGCAACATGCCTTGTAGAATGAATCCCGCATATCGGTAGTGTCTTTGCCTCATCACATCTGAACCTGAAGATCCAAATCATCCATAGGCCTTTTCCCTCTAATATTAGATTCCCTCTGAGCCTACATGATCTCCACTGTCTCAGTCCTACAAGCACTCATCCTCCTGGATCAAATACCACTCATGCAAATTCCATCAATCTCGGATATACAACATCCCGATTCGATGAAGAATCTAGCCTTCCAATATGTAGTCCATCACATGAAGCCATCACGATAAACCTGATCTCGTCCAAGCCGAATAAACTCTCGAGTTTTTCTAACCATCCATGACAAATCAATGGAAGTCCATGATCAACAATCTGCCCTACAATAAACTATTGTTCACCAAGCTCACCACCAATCCACCAGAACTCCTAGCCAATATCATTGCAAAGAAAATCAAGACCACATATCCTTGTCTTTAGTTGAACCCTACCCTCCATGATCTAGACACCCACAACTCCCTCTGAGTTGCTTCACTGTACACACTCTGATTCACTGTCCTTCAAAGTAGCTTAGATACGCTTTGAAACCATGCTTATTTTCCATGACACTAGGTCTAGGATAGAGTCTTAAAATATTTGACGCTACCAAACCAAGAATCTCAACAGAACTACTTTGCACATCAGAATATAAACAATAGTAAATCACACATGCACATAATATAAACAACTTTTTACAATTTTTCAGCCCACCTCTTTTATATTAAATAAAATATAATGCAACAATCTAGGGCTCCCATACCAAGATAATGTCCCTCATACATGCAATTATACAAGATTCAAAACAAGATACTCTGACCATCTAGTTGTATTACACTCTCTCAGCTCCTCTTAGTTGTAACCTGTACTTGCTCGGCCCTTCGACTCTCGATCTACAACTCCTACCTTTATCAATGCTCCAAGACCATACGGCCACTGAACCTCATCTATCAATTTTCTCACTAGTTGATCATTTTTCCACCAACACATCAACACATCGAGACTCCTGTTGAGTTTTTCACAATTCCACTTATGAACACCTATCAATCTACCCACTCCTGCTCCTCAACTACTCAAGGACTTAAACCCACCACGGTCTTCCTGTGTTGCACTCATGAAGACCAACATAGAGCACCAAAGGCTACCATCTATTACTGCAAGATGTCCATCTCCCCCAATGAACACAGGCTAGGAGGATTGCCCATCATCTGTTGTAGAATTCCTCCACACACAATTCTAGGGCTCCAAAAACTGCTCCTATATGATTAGACCCTTGAGCTCATCAACAAGTACCACTCTAGCAACTACATTTCTCCATCAAGATGTTGCACACTGGGCTCCAACTTGGACACTTCACACCATCCTCCAGCAAACCATAAGTGCCCAATCCACGTCCACACTTGGTCCACTCTCACACTACCCTCCAATAGTCCATGAGTGACCAAGTCCACGTTGTAGCACCTAAACCTAACTAGGGAATCCTCACACCTAGGAGACCCTTACACACGATTGCCAAAAGACTTCTCATCAACTACCCATTACTTCTGCAATAGAGGAACTATTGCACAAATATAGGCTCCAATATATTTTTCTTCATTTTTGTTCGTGTACTGAGTTTTAATTACTGGTTAGGGATTCCACTGAAGCCTACAACACCCAACTAACCCAATCAAAAATCACCTAATTTTTTGCGGTTTCTTCTCTTTACCGATTTTGGAACTTTTCTCTCCTAGATGACTGCTCTTGCACCCCGTTTAATGATTTTTATCCTTCTAAATAGTTCTTTCAAGACTTGATCAAGTTCACCATAGGTTTCTCACCTTATTGGACTAATTCCCATGCCACATCTAGCCCAAAAAAACTATTCTTCTACACCTTCAAACTGATCCCTCACTGTAGAGTATGTACTTGTTCAGGGTATCTAACCATCACGTATCCTCCTCCTCTTTGAATTCCATAGGCTACTCCTAAAACGATCCATGACTGGTAAAAAAAATGACCCAATATAAAACACATATGTTGCTCCAACTCATTTTTTAAGGGTCTTCTTGACTGCTGCAACTACTGGTTTGGTTAGGTCACTAAACATAGTCCTAACAACCCTCATAAAATTGTTGCAATAGTCCTCCTTTGGTGTGGATTCCCTTCTTCAACAATCCCTCTTCCCACGCTTCATGTTTCTCTACTCCAGCACCATGGAATAGGCCTTACGACCCTCCTATTCTTCCCAGAACAGGCCTGCGGTAGCTGTAGGGCCTGTGGCCTCCCTAAATAGGGATATCCACCCTAAAAAAAACGCTTAAAACAATCCCTAAGTATGTGGCTTCTCCACCCAGGGCACTCGGCCCTTCTGCAGCTCTCTGTCACTCTAAAATAGGCTTCAAACAACCTCCTTCTCCCACGTTAGTTCTAACTCTCCCATGTTGCGGCTAACCCAGAAAAGCCTTGCCTTCATCTAGTTCTTCACTTGTGTTTTTGTTGCACAATGGATGGGAAAATTCCCTCTCACTCACCTTGTATATATAGCCATAAACACGGGCTCAAAAATGTCATCCTAGGGCCTATCCAACTGTGACATGCATAAAATAACCTTAGGTAGACCTTAACACACATGTGTGATCCCCAACCATGACTTCAAAAATCCATAACTCTTCAACGACAACTTGGAATCAGATGATTTTTGATGTGTCAGATTCATCTCAATAAGCATTATCATCCTCATCCATCACATGTCAAAAAATCATCACAAAAATTTCCCAAACACCGATGGGTGAAAAACCCCAGGCTTAGTGATCTACGTGGCTCTAGAGACACACAAGACAAAGAGGGCTTATTAAAGCTCAAAAATCAGAGTGACGAAATTGTGGAAAACTAAGTTTCAAGTCAAATATCTCGTCATCTTGATCGCAACGGTGTGAACGGTTTGTCAAATCGAGCTCGTATGTGAAAGTTAGAGCTGGTCAAAGTTCTAAGGTTGACTGGATGACTTGGTAGGTTGAGGAGGCAACATTTTTGCAATTTTCTAGAGGCTGGATTCCGGTAAGCTCTGGCTAGATTCTAGGAGAAAATATCGGATACTTAATTTGTCTAATACCGCCCAGAATCCGTTAAAATTTTTAAAAGGGGTTATTTTTAAAATTAAATATAAAATATAAAAAAAGGGGCAGGTCGTGACCCCCGCCCCTACCCCAACCACATATCAAAAATGCATTAAATTGGTGGGTTCGATGGCCATGACCATGTCAGACCCATGTGGCACCATTTAAAACATTACCGTGGATGGGTAGGCCACCTATTGTGGACCCGACCCACGCCACCCCTCCATACTCCACTATATCCACCGCATATATGATATGTGACAGACAGGGTAATTGGGCAGGCCGCCCAATGCTATCTCCCCCACATTTAAAATTGTTGTTTGGTTTTAAAAAAAAATGCACTAAATACATGCATATTTTTGGGGAGGTGGGATTTGATCCCTCGACTTCCCCTTAACAAACTACTTTCTTTACCAATGCGCCAACCATTGGACTTTGGTTTATCCACCTAAGTTTTATTATATAAACCAACATTTCCGTAGATGTGCCCAGAGCAGGGGAGAAGGCATGAAATTAGAGACATTATTATTTTATGCAGGTGGAACCATGAGCCAACGTGCAGAGGCCAAATTACGAGAGGGGCCAAATTTTCCCAGTGTCCAAATTGGAAATTTTTTATATGGTTTTTACACCTATCGGTGACACGAACCTTATGGCGGTGTTAGTTTCTGCAACATAGGTCTCTATTTTTTGGACATATTACATATGGGGATGACGGTGTCAGATTTAAGCATGTGTATAGTCGATTTATTGCCATTCAACGCCATGTTTGCGATGGTGCATTCATATCTAGTGACTGAGCAGCCTATTCTTCAGCCAACATTAGAGTTGAGGTGTATGAAGTGTTTTTGCCATGTACTTGACTGGTTATTGTTGTAGGATGATTTATGTCATGTTGATTCCTGCTTGATGTATGATGCAGAATCTCTATGTCTATTTGTTGTTGTTGATTCCTACTGATGTAAGATGCATGATATTTATTTGTATTTGATGTGGTATGTATTTATCATGGATGGTGATTTATGTTGTGAGATCCCTTTGTTGTCTTGAAGGTGGGATAATCTTTGTCACCATGTGTGAAGTTGCCATACTGATAGGAGGTTTGTGTATGAGTGAGAGTTCCCTGCAACAGAACGTCTCGTGGAGAGACTTTGCCACTCATGTCGAGGGCCCATTTCCTTGTATGACAAGTCAACAACATCCATGTACATTATCACTAGTTACAACACTGAATGAAGTGGCCAACACCATCAGGACACTGAGGCCCGGAGACATAGTCCACATTGGACGAACTCCGTTATTAAATGTCTTGCGTTCATGTTGTATTATTGTTGACATGTGTTCATATTGATTATATCTGCATGTGTTCATTAATTCTTTCGATAAGATTTGATTCTAACACATCAGCTGAAGAAAAAGGTCTTGGTTAAAAGGGTATCAGAAATTTACTTGGATCAAGTGGTATCAGAGCGGTCTTCTTGCTAATGTGAACCACAAGCTTGAACCATTGAACCTGCAACAATGGAGGATGTCAAAAACATGTACAAGACCATGCTCAGGGTGTCTGAGAAAGCGGACATGTTGTATGAAGCTTATGAGAAACAAGCAACATATAACATTGAGTTAAAAACACTTCTACAAGAGGAGAAGGAGTACAAACAACGATTGCAACTTCAATTTCAAGCCATGAAAAAGGAATTGGAAGAATTGAAGCACAACAAAGAAATTCATTAAGAAGATCATGAGGCATTGAAGGAAATCCTACAGGAAGAGAAGGAGGAGGAGAAGCGATTGCAGCTTCATCTACAAGCCGCGACAGATGCCTTGGAGGAAGTGAAGTGTAACGAAGGCTTAGAGAAGCCCTCTTTACATGTTTCAAAATCGACAGCTAAGGTAAACAATGCTTATTTACCTTTAGTTTCATCTTCACATGATATCATTTCTATTGGAAGTGTGGAGATACACATTACAAGAAACAACATGAGACTTTGTACCAAGATGGGGTACAAAGGAGGAGGACTTGGCATTTAGGGCCAAGGCCTAACTCAACCATTGGATGTTGTGCAGAGACCTCGCTACGCAGGTTTGGGATACACTGAAGGATAATGATCAAAGGTGTCAGAAGCTCCCATGGCATTGATGAAACCATCGAGGAAAAAGAATGATGGGAGCACCTCCCCATCATCTTATGACAACACATATTGTAGAGAGAAAGCTTAGGCAAGTTACCATCACCATAAGGACATCAAAGGTGTTATAGGTAAATTTGGGCACCATTCCCAATGACCTGGTGTTGGTGAGGTAAATTCCCTCTACGGACAGAGGTGATCCCACTAGGCCTAGAGTGGGTCTAGCCACAAACAAGACACGCTATGACATCAATTCCTAATTAAGAATGGAAAAAGACTTGGTAGATCACTTACCATAGGTCCTACGCTATTGTGTCATCCGGATGAATGGCTGCCTCCTGCTCCTTATTTGATAGATCACAATCCACTCGTTCTCATGCCTGGATACCTGCACATACACAAGCAACGAAGACAATACACAAAATACTATTTCACATTCCTAACTATCAGTTAGTCAAAGAAGACTAAATCAAATTCGTTAAATAAACATAACACAGTGACGGAAACAATATCATAGTCGAGTATATTAATTTAAAGAAGGAAGAGTACAACTAGGCTTCGACATTGCGATCTCCTCCAGCAGGGTTCTAGCGGAGCACGTCTCACAAAGCTCATCGGGGAATTCAGACGAGGCTCTCTCTACAGGATCCTCCTTGGTGCGACCTTCTCTATAACAATTACTCAGCTATAATGTCTCTTCTCCAAGTTCAGCTTCTTGGCTATATGTTCAGCTAGCTTTTGTAAAGGGAGAAGGCTTGTTTATATAGAGGGAGAAGGAGAGGTTAGGATCCCTATAATCGTGGGGAGAGTCCTATCCTCTAAGAATGTTCCATCAACCATTTCCTAAAGGAAGAGATCCGTGGCTTATCGAGTTTAACCACTTGCAATGAGTCATTCCTGAGGTGGTTAAAGGAAACTTCTACCTCCAATTTGTTAAAAACATTCCAAAAAGGTTGGCGCGGGTTCAACACAAGGACAGAGCACCCGCTGGCGCGGCCTCTAGTGAAAATATTCCCTATTGGCATAAGGGGTGAACTGGCTACCTGTGCCAATGCCAAAACATAGCTTTTTGAGTGCTTTTTGAGGAAACGCTCAAAAGGAATAATCATGTCCTTATGCAAAATGATGCAAAGAAGGTATTTTCAGAGTTTGACACTGCTCACAGGTCACATGAAAGACCCTCCAATATGTGGGGTGAGGGATTGTAGCGACGGTGAAAAAAATATTGTGTAACAGATGCCCCCTAAAGCATGAGGTCTGAGAGAGAGGGAGGGGTGAAATGCTTTATGAGAACGTGTTCGACCAAAACACTACTGTCGGAAAACCTGCAAGTACGAATACAACTGATACATATGATATATGACATGTGGCATGGGCACAACCATCCATAAGAGAGTACATAAAAAATGAGATCCAAGGTATGGACACGGCCATCCAACAGTAGGGATCAAAAAATAGACTCTGGTGTGGTCACAACCATCCAATCAGAAGAGTCATAGAATAAGTCATAGTAATCCACAAAGAACCCGTAACCTGGATTTCATTAGACAAAATCCAGGGTCTTGCGCTCCATCTCGACCCGAACATAGTACAAATTTGAGCATGCAAGTATGTGAACTGAAGTCGAAAATTTAAGAACATCGTCTGATTACCAGCCAATGATGAAAGATGTTAACAAATGCGAGAGAAACCACCAATAATGACAATGGCTCTCAAGGTAAAAAAGGTACAATCCATGGCATGTGAACAATGATCTGATGTCAAACACCCATAGAGTCAATTGATCGAAGGCCAATGATGTGGACCTTACGTCAAGTGCGAAGAACCTACCATTGAGACATGTAGGCTCCAAGGTACCTGAAGGGAGTCTCTAGATCAAATTCCTGGATAATGAGCTGGAGTCAACATGAAGTGACCTTGATCGAAGGTGGGCCATAATTTTTCCCACATCATTGATACGAGACAGAGGAATATGATGTTTGTGAATCAAGACCAACAGAGAATCAAAGGGAGGTTGAAAACTGTAGAGGCCAACTTCTCTTGAACATATTGGTGGCACGACACTGGATTTGGCAGTATTTGACATCAAGGGATCTGAGGTCACGGTGACGTGGCAAAGAGTAGATGAGTGGTCAAAAGATATTACCCAAACCCATGGAGGCAAACAAATAACAAGATGAGATGTCCCCAACCCGACACAAATGCAGACAAGTGCCATGTTCAAGAGTGACATACTGCCAACACGGCTACAATCTTGGTTCCATTTCCCCCCATCATTTCTGGCGAGTACCCAATTATTTTTGAAAACAAGCTTGAAGGGGATAACATGTGCTTGTGATGTAAGTTTTTCCTTTGGAAAAATCCAAACTAGTACATTTTACGAGCCCTAGGAAGGAGGGACCCGAGTAACGTCATGACGACAGAGTCCTATGTCATCAGTTTTTAACGAGTCTGACAAAGGAAGAACTTGACATCTTTTCATATTTAGAGAGTTTGAAAAGAAGGCAGAAAAGAAAACTCCAACGGTCCCTTTTCGTAGATAGTCTCACAGATCCGAAAAGGTGGAAAACTGTGTCTGAGAGAACCTCTTCATCGCGATTGGCTAAGGTATTCATTTTTTGTAAATAATCTATCCCAGCCCGAAAAAGGGGTAAAAATATAATGGGTAGATATCGTTTCGTGGCCAATTTAACGAGTTCAAAACGACAAGTGACTCGACGATCTTTTCAATTTTAGAGAGTCAGAAAAGAGTTGAAAGGTGATTCTAGTAGTGACTTTTTCGTGTTTTTACCGAGTTCGAAAAAGTATAAAATACAACTCGTTTCTTCGTCATATCCATGTGGAAAACCTGTCACTGCACAAAAATATGCCTGTAAAACATATTCCTTGAAAATAATATGAAAATATATCAAAAAATATGTTTTAAAACCTATTTTAGGACTTTTAAAAGTTATAAAAGACCATAAATGGTAAAAAATATTTACTTTTCACTTTTTACCTCTTTGTAGAGCAACAGTGACCCATTTCTATTGCAATCTTCAGGTGACGATTGTAAACAATCCAATGGAACAATCCAGATTCCGTCTATTTCAGGTAAGAGCCAACTCCATTGGCCATATTTTGAGCTATATTTTACTACATTTAGTTTTCATTTAGGATCCCTCAGAGGAGGATTGCAATTTTTTTAAAGAGCTTCCCAGATTATCCACATGTTCCTTAATACTGTGGATAATCTGGGAAGCTCTTTAAAAATGATCACCATAGGAGTTTAAAAACCAGAATTTTTAGGGCATCGCAGTTAGTGTGGGTTTTGGGCACGGACCCACGACAACCGTCCCATTTTTACATAGGGGTCGCGCCAACTGTGCAACCCAAAATCCACTTTAAATATAATAAAATGCAACGAGTAGATTGCAATTTTAAACAGCCAAGGGGATTTCTAACGTCCTTATGATTATTTCATGCAAGTACAAAGTGAAAAAAGATGGTGATCGAGTGGCAGGAGAGAGAGCATAGTGCAGAGGATGAACAAGCAATGGGAAATGAATAATGCACGAATACCCTCAGGAATTGTGGGATCAAAAAGTTCTTTATGACACCATGTCCCCGGGCTCAGCCCAAATTGCTTTAGTATCTAATCGGAATTTGGGACGAAGATCAGGAAAAGTTCGTACTTTGGGATCAAGAGCTCAAACTTGAAGTTTCCTATGTCTATTTCATCACTGGGTTGTCACGTAGGGGTGCAGTCCTTATCTTAACCGGTACCCAACATTCTGGAGAAAACATGGCAATGGTCATTGACAAGGTGTGCCATCGGGCATGAAAAGGATCAGGGAGCGGAAAAGTGGATATCCAGACTGTTCCTGATTTGGCACTAAGAGTAGTGATGCACACCATCACGCGCGCTGCAGGATCGCAGACACCACATGAGGCCATGAAGACACAACTTCTTCTTGCTTCAGAGTGTATGAACCTGACCATCTTCAACTGGGTCGAGGTCATGCCCATCAACATAAAATGGTAGCTCATGAAGTGTAAGAAGACCAAACTCAAGCAGTTTGGGTACGGGTTGATCCTATTATCGTTCTTCTTGGAACGATTACCCATATTTCAGCGTCAGGAGGTTATAATCCTGGAGCCACCACCTACCAAGCCACGGATGGCCTGATGGGTGGCACTGATGCCCAGAGAAGGGGGTGGCTAATAGATGTCATGGAGGCCAGAGTTTTCTGATTAGCTCCAACGACAAATGATTGTTGTGAAGGATTGGCCCTACGCCGACATAGACTTCATCGGAGACCCAGACCTCCCACTCCCAAAGGGAGAGAATTGGGATGAAGAACTTGGTAAGACTCATTTTTTATTTTCATGAGTTTATAATTTTTTTGATATATATGCATGTTCTGATAGTTATTATTATATGTATGCATATGTTGGCCCAGAGTGTCCTGTAGGCATGTCGCCGATAGCGAGGCGGGTCCCTCACGACTTTGATCCTCATGGTGAGGGTGGCGAGGAGGAGATAGTGCAAAATCTGGAGGGGATCGCCTGTGGGATCCCTGACTATGCTCGCTTGGATGATGTGCCTTGGGCCTACCAGAGGCATACTGTAGAGGTGCCATGTCGTATCCACCATTTGTTGAGGCGGTTGGTATGGGCGGTGACGTGCTATCATGAGCACCACGCCGATTGGGCACCTAGGCTTTATTTCTCCACATTTTTTAGAGACATGTTGTCTCACGATGTAACTGAAACAAACATATATTATTTTTTGTGGGTTTTATGATGCACACATTGCAAACAAACGATATATATATATATATATATATATATATATATATATATACACACATCTATTTTCTACATGGGTCTATGTACATATGATTATGTTTTTATAAATTGCGCAAATGTCTATCTAGCACAACGTTAGATATTGCATCTGTTAATGTATTCATTTGTCTTGGTATATGTTGATATGTAATGAAATCAAAATGTCTTTCAAGTAAACGAATATGCAAATACAATCTCAAAATGCATGGGTTTCGAACCGAATAATGACCGTTCAGTTGAAGAACAACAAGTTGTGAATCCAACTTAACAAGTAATGCAATGTTGAGGTTAGGTTGACTGCCTTGATTAATAGTTCCAAAAATGCACTATATTCAGTGACATTGTTTGTAGCTGGCCCCAGACAAATACCTTGTAAGTTAATCAACTCACCGACACGATCATAAATTACCCAGGCTGCCAAAGACAAGTTCCTGGTACTGCGGGAAGCACCATCTGCAAAACCGACATAAGGGGAAGTAGACATCTGCATAGCAAACAAGACCCAATAAGCATAAAAAAACTCACAAAGCACATCAAACCAAAGCATGCACACAAAATGAAAACAATCACCTATGTACACATATCACGAGTGAATAATTCAAGCATAATATTTTTTCAGATACAACCCATTTTTGGGCTACGATAAAGGAAAACCTTCATAGTCAATAAGCTCATAAGCCCCATTCTGTAACACACGTTTAACAATGTAGGGCCCATGTCACATGGGTTGTAATTTTCCTACCCCCAGGTTATCATGAGCTTGGTCGTATAGAAGAACAAGATCGCCTTCGATGAAAGAACGAGGAGAAACAGATTGGTCAAAATGGGCTTTGACTTGCTTCTTATGTGCTTCGATGACCAAGGCAGCTAAGTGACGAGTTTCATCCAATCTCTCTAAATAGAGGAGACGTTCTTCTTTAGGTGAAGTATCAGGCAGTAATTCCACAACTAATTTTAGTGAAGGGATTTCACATTCAATCAAAAGCATGGCTTCCAGACCGTATACCAATTGAAATGGGGTAAGCCCGGTTGCATTCTTGATCGATGTTTGGTAAGCCAATAGAGCTGAGAACAACATGAGATGCCAGTTTGATTTGTGGATCTTGATGGTTCATTGAAACATTGTAACAAGGACCTTGTTTAAAGCTTCAACTTGGCCATTAGCTTGAGGATAGTAAGGCGTTGAGCTGTCGTGACGCAGACCCAACTTAGATGTCAGCTCTGCCATCATATAATCCCAAAAATGAGAACCATGATCAGTGACGATGGCTTGAGGGACACCAAACCGAGCAATAATGTGATTGAATATGAACTGTGCTGCTGTCTTACCGTCCGCGGCCAATGTAGGCATTGCTTCGATCCATTTCGTAAAATAATCTACGGCAACGATAATATAGGCATGCCCCCCAGCCGAACAAGGGTTACACATCGTAAAATCTATGCCCCATTTGGAAAAAGGGCCAAAGGTAATGACAGGGTGTAGTGGAACAGGTGGCGAATGCATCTTGCGTTGATAAATCTGGCACGCGTGGCATTTATGTATTGCAACGATGCAATCTTTAAAAATAGATGGCCATAAGTAGCCAGCATGAAGGATCTTCTGTGCAGTGGCATAACCAGACATGTGACCACCACGGGCGCCATTGTGGCAGTCATTTAAAAGCTTCTTCGCTTCGTTGAGGGTCAGACATCGACAGAGTACAGAATCAACTCCGACACGATAAAGGGTATCTCCAACAATGCAATAAGGTTGTGATTGGTGTCGAATGAAACATCGGGCATATTTCGTTAGCTCAGAACTGAAAGTATATGTTTGGAGGTACATGATGATATCACCATACCATGGATCGAGGGTGCTGATCAGGAAGGGAGTTTCGTCCAGAATGTGATCTTCAGAGGAAGAAGGAGCAGAGTCGGCAGGGAGAGAACAAATCAAATCAACGAAAACAAGTGATTTCTTAGATTTGGCGGTAGTGAACTCAAAATAAAACTCTTGCAAGATGACGATCCACTTCGAGTATTTTCCCCCCAGCAACTGCTGTGACAGAATATAAGTCATGGGGTTACAATCAAAAATCATGGTCACCATGCATAAAAGAATGTAATGACGAAAACGTTGGATGGCCTAGACCACATCCAACGCTAACTTCTCGACATGTGTGTAACGTGTTTCAGGGTCGAGAAGGTTCCGAGACAGGTAGTAAACGACATGTTTGTTACCGTCATCATCATCTTGAACCAATACCATGGAGATCGTACTGAAGGTGACAACTAGGTAGAGGGTGAAATCACGATGGTAATTTGGAGGACACAATAGAGGAGCGTTGACAAGAAACATCTTAAGTCTATCAAAAGACTGTTGATCAATCTCATCCCAATAGAAAAGGATGTCCTGCTTTAGAGGTTGTGTAAATCCTTTGGCTACTTCGGCGTAGTTTGGGATGAAACGACGTAGGAAATTGGCTTTCCCTTGGAGACTCTCGAGCTGGTGTAACGAGGAGGGGGAGGGGAGATTAACAATAGCCTCAAACTTAAGAGGGTCAAGGGGAATTTCGTATTTAGATATGATAAACCCTAAGAGTCTACCGGAGTCGACGTAGAAGATGCATTTATGTGGGTTGAGCCTAATGTTATAGCGTCTACAATGAAGAAAGATTTGATGAAGATGTTCCGGGTGGTCTTTTAGCACAGCTGAATGATCCGGAAGGTCATGTAGGTATGGTTGGAAAATATGCCGAATATCATGAAAAGCATAGGACATCGAGTGCTGGAATGTGGCCCCAGCATTCTTCAAGCCGAATGGGAGTTTCCTATATGCGTACATTCCCCATGGACAAATAAAAGAGGTCTTGTGTTGATCTGACGAGAAACTGTTAATCTGGTTATAGTTAGAAAAACAATCCATAAGTGAGAAGATTTCACTCCCCACACAATCGCCAATGATCTAATCAATAAACGGGGTGGGATAGTTATCCTTAGGACATGCCCGATTGATATCACAATAATCAACACAAACATGAATGGTGCCTTGCTTCTTATCTACAGGAACTATATTTATTACACAAAATTTTGTCACCATCCCTGCAATCCCTCATCTCGTACATTGGAGGACTATTCCCGTGACCTGTGAACAATAAAATGTCCTGAAAACACCTTGATGGCATCCTTCTGCATAAGGGCAGGAATTCTCCTTGAGAAAATTTCCTTAGAAACTTACTAAAAACATATGTTTGGGAATTGGCGCGAGCAGCCAGTTCATCACTCGTGCTGACGTAGGAAATTTACACTAAGCCCACGCCAACTGGCGCTCTGTCCCTGTGTATTGCCTGCGCCAAGCCTATTTGGGAATGTTTTTTAAAAATAAAAGGAAGAATTTTGGTTCTAACAACTTTAGAACGAATCATCAAAAAGAGGTTGGGTTGTTTGGCTCTCGATCTCCCTGTTAAGGAAGTGGTTTTCCACCTCTCATGGAACCTTCCTAAGAGATAGGACTCTCCCCCATGATTATAGGGATCCTAACCTCTCCTTCTCCCTCTATAAAATCCTGCCCTCTCTATTTGCAACCTTGTTGAACATTTGGGAAGAAAACTATAGCTAAACGACTATTGAAAGCAGAGCTAAGGAGAACCCCGTAAGAGAGAGATCCTTGTCTAAATTCCTGACAAGCTTTGTGAGACACACTCCGCTAGAAGCCCTGCCAAAGGAAGAACGCAACGTTGGAACTCGGTTGTAATATTTCTTTCACATTTTAATATATGCTTGATTATGTTATTGGTTCCATCGTTGTATTGCTTATCTGTGTAATGCAATTTGATTCAATCTTTTTCGACTAATTGATAGTTACATGTTTGAATTATTACGTTGTATGTCGTCATTTTTCTCCGCATGTGTACAAGTGTCTGGACGCGGTGAGTGAAAGGATTTTGATTTGTTGAGCTAGGAATGGGAAGCAGCACTTCTTCTTCGATAGCAGTAGTGTAGGAATCGAGGTAGGCTATCTATTGTAGCTTTGTCTTTTGTAACTAGGAATTGACATCATAGCGTGTTTTGTTTGTTGCTAGACCCACTCTAGGGCTAGTGGGATCACCTCTATCCGCAGAGGGGATTTATCTCTCCAACAAATTGGTGACTTCGATGGGGATCAGTGTGAGCTATTCCTTCTTCCATTAGGTTGTGTTTTGGCTTTTGTTTGTTTATTTTTCCTTCCTGGTTCATCTTGCTTGGTTTGAAACCCCTGTTCAACCCCCTGAAGATCAAACCTCTCTTTGTTTGTTCATTTTTCATTTTTATCTAAGTAAACCTTCTTGGTCGAATTTCCCGCCTGAAATTCATGCCAATGGGCGCGAGTTTCCAGTTCATTACCCATGCCATTCCATGTTTGGCACATATTACAACTAGACAGGTGCGCCAACCCTAGTAGGGTTTGTGGTTTGCTTGGTTTTGGAGCTTTTGAGCCTGAGCTTTGATCCTGGGTTGTTTTTTTTTTGAATTGTTGAGTGCTTTAGAGCCATTTTTTACTAAGATCAGCCCTTGTCCTTCGGATTTTTTCCCTTTTCTGTCAGTTTTATTTTTCAGCCCTAGGTTTTATAGGTGCTTCAGCCAGATGAGCCTCTCGTGGGAGTTTAGGGTCCTTGGTTTCCTAGTCAACTTCGTTTCTTGTTCTTTGCATTCAGCTTCTTGGATCCATTTGAGTGATTGAGTTAATTGAGTGACTGTCCTCTCTTTCATTCAGTTTTTATCTTGTCACTCCAAGCCTAGATTACACATCTTGTTTGGGTCTCTTTTGAGATGTTTCTTTGATTTGAGGGATTTCGTCATTGGTTTGAGTCTCGCTTTGCTTGTTTTGAGTTGAGGGAAATTGTTTTGTTTCAGCTTTCGCTACACCATTCTCAAAGTCAGTGTTTTGATTTATTTTTCATATCATTTAGTGCACTTGCTTTGATATATTGAAAAACACAAAAAAAATAAAAAAAAATCCTTTGCATTCTTGATTAGCATAGTGAAAATTGGAAAATCTTTCGCATTTCTAGCATTATATAATTCTAGGGAAGAGCTTTTCAGTTTCATTAGCTTGCATGAGATTCAGTATTGGATGTTCTTGTATTTTCATATTGTTTCTATCACTTGGAAGCTCTTAACTCTCTCGTAGATAGCCTTCCATTGAACAAAATGGTATTTTATGGCATGTAGCTTGCATTTAGGGATTCATGAGATTCAACATTTGGTAGGACCTTGGAATTGAAATGTAAATCGAAGATAAACTTTAAAATTTATTTCAATTAACCTAAAGGCAACATTGAAACTTAAAGCAATATTTAGTGGTCTAAGTTAGAGACATGTTTCGACGTCTTTAAGCCTAGCAGCTGTCGCTCGCCATCTGGATTTAGACAGTGCTAGTACAGACATGTGCTCCCTGTACCATCCAGTATATAAAGGGAGACCCCTCTAGGTTGCAATCCTTTTATCCGTAGGAAGCTGAGTCTGCCGCCTTGTAACTGTGATACACCGAACATAGCATTCGGCGAGACTACTTGCACGTACATCAAGTCCTTGGTTGATTTCTCTTTCATTTTATAACCAAGGTGTATATGGCAGTTCATGGGAACCTGGTACACCCTTTTACCTATACTACCTCAACAGTCATTTTTGATCTTTACTGACTCCATAAATTTGAAAATATCATCGAGCACTTGTCCTTTTGCGCTTGCTTAAAACTAAAAGAAACTAGAGTCATCTTTGACAGTTTCTTGACTCTTAAAACATGAAACAACAAACTTTTATTTCAATGTGTTAAAATAAACTACCTGCAATTACACGCCCATTAAAGATTGATTACTTGGCCTGTTTTTGTTTGCCTTGGTTTTAATCCAAGAGTCTTCATTTTTTATCTCTTTTCCTTTTTCTAGTGTGTTATAGTCACTGTGGTGAAACCGTCAGTTTCGTCTACTGGTAGTCCTTACATGGACGATTCATCTGAAAATTCTCAGGTCTCTGGCTCTACCAAGCTTGAGTAGCCTGTCATCTCGTCTGAGTACCCCTTCGGGGAACCAGTTGAGTTTCATTGGCCTCTTTCCAACACTTGGTTTGGGTTTGGGGTTGGGGAACATTTCCCCCCTCTTACATCGGGATCACAGTTTTTGGCTGTTGTCATACCTCCTAGCCCCCATACTCTTTTGCAAGATCTTATGGCAGATTTAGACATGGACTCATCTGGTCCTAACGACAATGAGGGTATTCCAGTTTCTGATGAAGGATACCAACTTTTCCCAAAAGATGTCCAACCAGATACTGCTCAGTCTTCACCATCGGTCTTGCTTCTAGTTGGATATAGGTCTTTAGGTCAGATAATAGCTAGTATTGTCTCAATGGCACCGTCAACTTCGTCAAGGGGGATGGTTCTTCCATCATTAGGGATGTCGCCAATGACACCTGTCTCGTCGTCACCCTTGGTTGCATTTTTCCCCACTAGACCTACTGTCTGTGTGGCTACATCGGCACTGACTGTCACTGTTCAACCGTCAAGAGTTTCAACTTTGGTAGAAACTTCGATTGCCATGGCAATCCCTAGCGATCTTTCGCCGGAGGAGTATCGGATATATGTTCAGCAACATAACTCCCAGGTTTATCGGTCCCCTCAGGATCCTTATCAGTCCTATTTTTCTCATAATGGGGTGGATGGTACCCTGATTTATTCACTTCCGTTCCAACATGATGAGCATGGCAACCCCATCTACTTGCCTGCTCCTGAGGCTTATCAATTCCTCCCTGTTTTTATACCTACCTTGCCTGTGCAACCCTCTAACAAACAAGGACAACCCTTTCAGGGACAACCTTTGGTTCAGCAAGGGTATGCTTTCGGCCCACAAGGACAACCATTTCAGGGACAACCTTCAGCCCAACAAGGGTATGCGTATGACCCAAAAGGGCAACCCTTATAGGGACAACCCGTGGTCCAACAAGGATTGTTTTACGGCCCGAAAGGGTAGCCTTACAATCCTCATGGTCAACCTTTATAGCCTCACCCTGTGGTCCAACTAGGGCAACCTCAAGGACTAGCAGGGCAACCGGTATATCAACCCAGACCTTCATACAGTCTTGGGGGGCAAATACATCCATCTTAAGCATTGGTGCAACCTCAGCAGCCATATCTTCCGATTGGTCAAAACGTTGCACAGCCAGGGCCATCTTATGGTCCTACCATAGGTCAACCTGATTATCAAGCACAACCTGGCCCACCCCAACCATCAGGCCAACCTGCTTAGCAGGGGCAACCTGGTGGCTCTCATCACTCGAGTCAACTTGTTCAACCAAGACAACCTACACAACTTGTCAACCTTGCTCAGCCGTCGCTCTATTTTATGCCACAGTCGAATCCACATGTGCGCCTGAATTATTCGGCTCTGTAGGGCCCTAATTACTAGAAGCCCATTCAACCCCAAGGCAGTTATCACCCTCAAAGTCAATATCGACTGGTTTACAACCTACCTCAAGGTTCTTCATATTACCCTCAACATCCAGGCTATACTTATACTCTGTAGCAAAATCCCCACGCTGCTCAATCGAGGCCCACATATAATCAGAATCAGTATCCTGTTTATCAACCCCGGTACCCTGGTTCTCAGTCGCCATATCAACCAAATTATCAGGCTTATACCCATTATGGTCAAAATCCTCAAGGATAGAACCCATGGGGGCAAAGTTATACTCAACTAGGGTGGACTATGGGTATAGGTACTTATCGAGGACTTGCCATGCCTTTTAACCCTCAATTACTGTTCCTTGCCACGTTGGAGTTTCCATATGTGTCGAAATTGACAAATGATTCGATTCATCATAATCATTATTGGCCTCCAGTCCCAACGAAGGTTCCTGGTGATTGTCCCAAGTTTGAGGGAAAGTCTGGAGAAGACCCCCAAGCACACATCATGACATACCATTTGTGGTGTTCTTCTAATTCTTGGGTCGATGAATCTATCCGACTTCATCTTTACCAGCGAACGCTCACCAGAGTTGCTGCTAAGTGGTACATCAAACTGCCTTGCGATATCTTTCAATATTTCAACACTCTTGCTATGGCATTCCTGACTCATTTCCAGTTGCCAATTTGTTATGAAGTCGAGACGCATCTCCTAACATCCTTGAAATAGGACTGGGCTACCCATATCTTAGACCACATTCATGAATGGAGACAACGTCATTTCCTGATCAAGTTCAAAATTCCTGATCAGCTTCTTATTCATTGGTTCACTACCTCTTTTGTCAACCAGATTGTGAAAGATATCGCCATGGGGGCATGTGTAACTGACGAACAAGCCATCGCTCATTCCCAGTACCTTGATTTAGTGTACTGTCAATCGGGCACTTTGTATGATATCTTAAATGAAGCTCGAAAGCTTGGGACCTCTAAAGCACTGGCCACCCCATCAGTCGATGACGTTATTGGTTCTGTATCTTAGACTTCACGCAAGTATTCCAATGGGAAGCAGAAATCAAATTCTTCAAATTATTCTGCTCCTCAGGCTTCCCCAGATTCTAGTAAAACTGCGGAGGTCAATGCTGTTCAGGCCAATCCTACAGACAAGACCTCCAAAGGGAAAAAGAAGGGAAAAGGCAAGGCCAAATCTGATGCCCCAAAATCGGAATCGTCTAAACCTTGTGTTGATGATGGTTCATAGCAAAAACCGAAGTATCCCTATCTCATTTGTGAAGGGGATCACTACACTAAGGATTGTCCTCGATGATCTGAGGTTAGTCAGTTACTCAAAGGGACTAAGGGAACTCCGGCAGTCCTTAAAGAACCTTTCCCATCTCAGCAGACCTAGATGGTTGATTAATCAGCACCATCTGCATTGTTCGGCTCTCAAGTTTTCATGATAAATGGTTCTGCACCCATTTCCATCGCTACTCAGTCGAAAGATTATGTCGGATCACGTCAAGTAGCCAGGAAGGAGGTCGTTGATATTCCTCCTCCCCCACCTGCCTCTGGTCCCCTTGAAATTGAGAAGCCTAGTGCTGAACTCATTATACAGCCACCTTCTAAAGGTGTTCTCCGGAAGTCTTCCTATAATCCTAATGCCTGTGCTACTCAACATTACAGTATTGTTGAGGATTTAGCGCAGGCTCTGTCCATGATGTCCATGTTGGAAGTCCTCCAGAGTTGTCTATCTCAACGGAAAGCGTTGTTATCTGCGATCAGTGGTATCGATCCTGTCGATTCTAGTCTTCTCACTTTCGACTTAGAGAATTTCGTCCCCCGACTTCTGCACCAGATTGCGCTTGTTATACAAGTCAGTATTAACTGTCTCAAAATCCATAGGGCCATAGTGGACGAAGGTGCATCTACCTACGTCATGTCATCTTCTTGCTAGAAGGCTATTGGCTCTCCAACCCTTAATTAGTCATCTAATGCCCTTGAGGAATTCAATGGAAGGGAATCAAAACCCTTGGGTTTTCTTGCTAGCTTACCGATCACATTGCAAGGAAAGTCTGTCAACATTGAAGTAGAATTCGTTGATGCCAAAATAAACTATAATATTCTACTTGGTCGCAGTTGGACTCATGCTATGTTGTGCGTTCCGTCCACCCTCTTTCGACTTTTGAAGTTTCTGCATGAGGGAAAAATTATTACTATTGATTAGTTGTCATTATTTACCTCGTCTTCCGAGAACAGCGTGCCATACGTGGACCAAATTCCTAATCCCCCTAATAGCATAGGGCCAGGTATTTTCAAAGATCCCACTCTCATGGGTATTTTTCCCTTTCGACCACCCCATATTGTTCTAGTCAATATCATCTCTCGGTCAGATGACCCTTGGATCATCCCTTCACCTCAATAGGTTGGTTGATTCGTTTGGAGATTCGATGCCGCTTAGACCCATCGAGATAAATTATTGCGAACTAATGGTTGCATCTGATTCTCCCCCTCTTGAAGCTACTCCTTTAAGCATGTCTCTCGACATGTATTCTCAATCCCCCTAGCTCGGCGATGTGGATTCGCCGGATCCTTTAAAAGAAGTGTTTCCATCTGACGAGGCTATCATGGAAAAAATGTCTCTCGAGGATCTATCGTGGGGCAATGGCCATCATCGTTCCTCGTTTATGCCTTGCCTTGGGGCCATGTCTAACTATCTTGAGCGCTTCAAGTCCCAAGTTCCTTCTCTGTCGCTTTAGACACCCATTTTGACTCACAAAGTCTTTTCGGAAGGTAACTTGGGGAACATTACTCAAACGATGCCTATCGACATCTCCATTAAACCAGAGATCGTCAAGAACATCCATGTGGGAGTCACTTGTTCCTCTGAGGAAGTCCAAGTGTACACTAGTCTCTTTCACGAATTCTGCGATGCTTTTGCATGGTATTATGAAGAAATGCCTGGAATCAACCCCAGTATTGTGGTGCACAAGATTCCCACCAACCCAAGTGCGAAGCCTGTCTGCCAGCGTCTTCGTCTCGTGCATCCTCGAAAATCCACCACTATCAAGGCTGAAGTTGAGAAATTTCTTAAAGCAGGTTTCATTTATCTAATTCCCATGACTGAATGAGTTTCTAATATAGTTCCTGTGGATAAGAAACAGTGTGCCATTCGTGTTTTTGTTGATTACCGTGACATCAATCGGGCCTGTCCTAAGGATAATTATCCCACCCCGTTTATCGATCAGATCATTGACGATTGTGCGGGAAGTGAAATTTTCTCCCTTATGGACGGTTTCTCTAGCTACAACCAGATTAACATTCTCCCTTCAGATCAACACAAGACCTATTTTATTTTCCCATGGGGAACTTTCGCATATAGGAAACTCTCGGTCGACTTGAAGAATGATGGGGATACATTCCAGCACACCATGTCCTATGCCTTTCATGATTTTCGGCATATTGTCCAACCATACCTGGATGACCTTCTGGCTCATTCAGCTGCGTGGAAGGACCACCCGGAACATCTTCTTCAAATATTTATTTGTTTTAGATGCTACAATATTAGGCTCAACCCGCACAAATGCGTCTTTTGTGTCAACTCCAGTAGACTCTTAGGGTTTATCGTGTCTAAATATGGAATTCACCTTGACCCTCTTAAGGTTGAGGCTATTGTCAATCTCTCCTCCCCATCCTCATTACATCAACTCCAGTGTCTCCAAGGTAAATCCAATTTTCTATGTCGTTTCATCCCGAACTACGCTAAAGTAGCCAAAGGATTTACATGACTTCTAAAGCAGGACGTCCCTTTTTGTTGGGATGATATTACCCAACAGTATTTTGACAGACTTAAGACGTTGCTTGTCAACACTCCGCTATTGCGTCCTCCAAATTACCATCGTGATTTCACCCTCTACCTAGCTGCCACCTTTAGCACGATCGCCATGGTATTGGTCCAAGATGATGATGACGGTAACGAACATGTCATTTACTACTTGTCTCAGAACCTTCTCGACCTTGAAACACGTTACGTACATGTCGAGAAGTTAGCATTGGCTGCGGTCCAGGCCATCCAACGTTTTTGTCATTACATTATTTTATGCATGGTGATCATGATTTCTGAATGTAACCCCATGACTTATATTTTGTCATAGAAGTTTCTAGGGGGCAAATACTCGAAGTGGATTTTATTTGGAGTTCACTATGGCCGAATCGAAGAAATCACTTATATTTGTTGATTTGATTTGTTCTCTCCCTGTTGACTTTGCTCCTTCTTCCTTTGAAGATCATATACCTGACGAAACTCTCTTCCTGATTAGCACCCTTGACCCGTGGTACAGTGATATCATCGTTTACCTCCAAACATCTAATTTCAGGCCTGAGCTAACGAAAGATGCCCGACACCGCATTCAGCATCAATCACAACCTTATCTCATCGTTAGAGATACCCTCTATCATGTTGGAGTCGATTCTGTACTCCGCCTATGCCTGACCCTCGAGCAAGTAGAGAAGGTTTTAAATGACTGCCACAGTGGAACCTGTGGTGGTCACATGTCTGGTTATGCCACTGCACAGAAGATCCTTCGTGTTGGCTACTTTTGGTTGTTTATTTTCAAATATTACATTGTTGCAGTACGTAAATGCCATGCGTGCCAGATTTATCAAGGCAAGATGCGTGCGCCGCATACTCCACTACACCCTATCGTTACCATTAACCCTTTTTCAAAATGGGGCATAGATTTTATGACGTGTAACCCTCATTCAGCCGGGGAGCATGCCTATATCGTCGTTGTCGTCGATTACTTTACGAAATGGGCCAAAGCAATGCCTACAATGGATGTGGACGGTAAGACAGTGGCACAATTCATATTCAATCATGTTATTTATTGATTCAGTGTCCCTCAAGCCATCATCACTGATCATGGTTCCCATTTTCAGGATTATATGATGGCTGAGCTGACATCTAAGTTGGGTCTGCGTCACGACAGCTCAACGCCTTACTATCCCCAAGCTAATGGCCAAGTTGAAGCTGTAAACAAGGTCCTTGTTACAATGCTTCATTGAAAAATCAGGATCCACAAATTGAATTGACATCTCATGTTGTTCTCATCTCTCTGGGCTTACCGAACATTGATAAAAAATGCAACCGAGTTTACCCCATTTCAATTGGTATACAGTCTGGAAGCCATGCTTCCGATTGAATGTGAAATACCTTCACTTAAGTTAGCTGTGGAATTACTGCCTGATACTTTGCCTGAAGAAGAATGTCTCCTCTATTTAGAGAGATTGGATGAAACTCGTCGCTTAGCTGCCTTGGTCATTGAAGCACAGAAGAAGCGAGTCAAAGCCCATTTTGATCAATCGGTTTCTCCTCATTCTTTCATAGAAGGAAATCTCTTTATTCTATACGACCAAGCTCATGATAAGCTGGGGGCAGGAAAATTCCAACCCATGTGGCATGGGTCCTACATCATTAAACGTGTGTTGTAGAATGGGGCTTATGAGCTCATTGACTATGAAGGGTGTCCTTTATCGCAGCCCAGAAACTGGCTGTATCTGAAAAAATATTATGCCTGAGTTATTCATGTGTGATATGTGTACATAGGTGATTGTTTTCATTTTGTGTGCATGCTTTGGTGTGATGTGCTTTGTGAGATTTTTCTGCTTATTTGGGTCTTGTTTGCTATGCAGATGTCTATTTCCCCTTATGACGGTTTCGTGGATGGTGCCTCCCGTAGTACTAGGAACTTGTTTTCGGTAGCCTCGGTAATTTATGATCCTGATGGTGAGTTGATTAGCTTACAAGGTATTTTTTTGGGACCAGCTACAACCAATGTTGCTGAATATAGTGCATTTTTGGAACTATTAACCGAGGCAATCAACCTCGGGATACGCGCATTTCTTGTTAAGTTGGATTCGCAACTTGTTGTTCTTCAACTGAATAGTCATTATTCGGTTCAGAATCCATGAATTTTGAGATTGTATTTGCGTATTTGTTTACTTGAACGACATTTTTATTTCATTACATATTAACATATACCAAGACAGATGAATACATTAACAAATGCAATAGCTAACATGGTGCTGGATAGAAATTTGCGCAATTTATAAAAACATCATCATATGTACATAGACCCATGTAGAATATATATATATATATATATCATTTTTTTACAAGCCGTGTGCATCATAAAACCCATAAAAAATAATATATGTCTATTTCGGTTACATCATGAGACAACATGTCTCTAAAAAATGTGCAGAAGCAAAGCCTAATGCTTAGTCAGCGTAGTGCTCATGATAGCACGTCACCGCCCGTACCAACCACCTTAGCAAGCAATGGATACAGATGGGCACTCCCATAGTGTGCCTCTGATAGGCTCAGGGTACGTCATCAAAACGCGCATAATTAGGGACCCCACGAGTGATTCCCTCCAAGTTTTGTACTAGCTCCTCGTCGATGCCCTCGCCTTGAGGGTCAAAGTCACGAGGAGTCCGCCTCGCTATGGAAGACATGCCTACAGGACATTCTGGGCAAACATCTGCATTCATATAATATTTACTGTTAGAAAATGCATATATACTAAAAATCATAAAACTCATAAAAATAAAAAAATGAGTCTTGCCAAGTTCTTCGTCCCAATCCTCTCCTTTTGGGAGTGGGAGGTCTGGGTCTCTGGTAAAATCGGTGCCAGCATAGGGCCAATCCTCCACGACGATCAAATATCATCAGAGCCAGTTAAAGAACTTAGGCCTCCATGACATCTGTTGGCCACCCCCTGCCCTGGGCATCAGTGCCGCCCATCGAGCCATCCATGGCTCTCTCAGTGGTGGATTTGGGACTCTAGCCTCCTGGTGCTGAAAAATAGTTAATCGTTCCAGGAAGAACGATACCAAAATTGACCCATACCCAAACTATTTTAGTTTGGTCTTCTTGCATTTTGTGAGTTGTCATTTGATGTTCATGTTCACGGCCTCAGCCTAGTCAAAGGTAGTCGGGTTCATACACTCTAAAGCAAGAAGTAACTACGTCTTTCTGGCCTCATGCGGTGCCTGCGATCCCGCAGCCTG
Source organism: Pinus albicaulis (assembly GCA_034641835.2). NCBI lineage: Eukaryota > Viridiplantae > Streptophyta > Pinopsida > Pinales > Pinaceae > Pinus > Pinus albicaulis. The sequence goes on along the minus strand of CM076572.1, from coordinate 683,267,853 downwards.
CATAATGGTGTGTAGCACTACTCTTAGTGCTATATAAGGAATGGTCTGAATGTCCACTTTCCCACTCCCTGCTCCTTTGCATGCCCTTGAGCACACCCTGTTCATGACCATTTTCATGCTTTCTCCTAAAGGCCTGGTACCGGTCAAAATAGGGTTTGGACCCATGCGTGACAGTACTTACAGCGCATCAGACATATGGAAGGATGGAAGGATGGAAAGAGCTTGAAATAGAAATATAAATAGCTGTACAGGCTTCAAATAGAAAAGCATTCGTCACAGACTTCAGACTACATCGCTAGGAGATGGCGTTCACACTTATGAAGAGCACTTAGGAAAAAATGCTATAGAATAACCTGGATGGGAGGGATGGGTGAGTATCTCACATAAGAGCAGAGATATAAGAGTAACAATTATTTTTTAGTGCACTAGTTGTACCCAAGATAGTGTTTATAAAAGATTCCCAGGGATTTCTAGATATACGACTCAAAAAAATCGACGCAATCTGATACTTCGAGCTCAAGATCCTGCTCTCGAAGTTCGAATTTATCCTCGTCCTCATCCAAAATTCTTATGAGATACTGCAACAATTTGGGCTGAGCCTAGAGACATGGCGTCAGAAAGAACTTTTCTAGCCCGCAATTTCTAAGAGCATTCATACATTGCTAGTTTTCCATTACTAGTTTGTCTTCTTCACTGTGTTTTCTCTCTTTCCATTCGATAATCATCTCTTTCACTAGATACCTACATCAATCAATCATAGGAACATTATAAACCTCCTTGGGTATTCAAAATTATGTTTCATTGGTTAAATTTCAAGAAATTTTAGCTGGATTTTGTGTTGCGCCGTTGGCGCGACTGTTTTCCTAACAGTCACGCCAACTGGCGTGACCCCTGTGTAAAATAGGGCAGATTGGCGTGGGTCCGTGCCCAAAACCCACGCCAACCATGGAGCCCTAAATTTTGAAAATCCTTCCCTAAAGGACCTCAAATAACAATGAAATGCAGTAAAATGTAACTTAAAAGATGGCAAAAGAGGTCAGCTCTTACCTGAACTGAACGGAATTCGATTTGGTCCACTAGATTGACCACACTCGTCGCCTGAAGATTGAATAAGAAATGTGTCACTGTTGCTCTGCAAAGAGGTAGAAGTGAAAAGTAAATATTTTCTACCACTGTTGGTCTTTTATAACTTTTCAGAGCCCTAAAATAGGTTTTAAAACATATTTGTCGATATATTTTCATGGAATATGTTTTACATGCGTATTTTTGTGCAACAACAGGTTTTTCACGTGGTTTTGATGAAGAGATGAGTTGTATTTGATACTTTTTTGGACCCGGTAAAAACACAAAAAAGTCACTACTGGAGTCACCTTTTAGCTCTTTTCTGACTCTCTAAAACTGAAAAATATTGCCGAGTCGCTTGTCATTTTGAGCTCGTTAAATTGGTTGTGCAGCGATATCTACCCAGTATACGTTTACCCCTTTTTTCGGCTGGGATAGATTATTTACAAAAAGGGAATACCCTAGCCTGTTGCGACTAGGAGGTTTTCTCAGACACAATTTTCTACATGTTCGGATCTGAGGAACTATCTACGAAAGGGGACCGTTGGAGTTTTATTTTTCACCTTCCTTTCAAACTCTCTAAATATGAAAATATGCCGAGTTCTTCCTTTGTCAGACTCATTAAAACTGATGACATTGGACTCCATCGCAATGATGTTACTTGAGTTTCTCCTTCCTAGGGCTCGTAAAATGTACTAGGTTGGATTTGTCTGAAGGAAAAACTTACATCACAAGCACATGCTATCCCCTTCAAGCTTGTTTCCAAAAATAATTGGGGTACTCGCCAGAAATGGTGGGGGAAAATAGAACCAAAGTTGTAGTTGTATTGGCAGTATGTCGCTCTTGAACATGGCACTTGTCTGCATTTGTGTCAGGTTGGGGACATCTCATCTCGTTATATGCTTGCCTTCATGGGTTTGGGTAATCTCTTTTGACCGCTCATCTGATATTTTCCACGTCACCATGACCTCAGATCCCTTGATGTCAAATACTGCCAAATCCAGTGTTGTGCCGCCGATATGTTCAAGAGAAGTTGGCCTTTGCAGTTTTAAACCTACCTATGATTCTCTATTGGTCTTGATTCACAAACATCATGTTCCTCTGTCTCGTGTCGATGACGTGGAAAAAATTATGGCCCGCCTTTGATCAAGGTCACTTCCTGTTGAATTCAGATCATTATCCAGTAAATTGATCTAGAGACTCCTTTTAGGTACCTTGGAGCCTGCATGCCTCAATGGCAGGTTCTTCGCATTCGACGCAAGGTTTTCATTATTGACCTTTGATTGGATGATTTTGTGGATGTTCGATGCTAGATCACTGTTCGCATTTTGTGGATTGTACCTCTTGTAATTTGAGATCCATTTTCATTATTGGTGGGTTCTCTCACGTCTGTTAACAATTTTAATCATTGGCTGGTAATCAGACGATGTTCTCGTATGTTCGACTTCAGCTCAAATATTCGCATGCTCGAAATTGTACTTTGTTCAGGTCGAGATAGAGGACAAGAACCTGGATTTTGTCTAATAAAATCCAGGCTGTGGGTTCTTTGTGGATTGTTATGACTTATTACATGACAGTTTTGATTAAATGGCTGCGACCATACCTAAGTCTACTTGTTGATCATTATTTTTCTGGATGGCTGCGTCCATACCTTGGATCTTGGTTTTTGTACACTTAATTATAGATGGTTGTGCCCATACCACATATCATGTATCAGAGATATCAGTTGTATTTGTACTTGCAGTTCTTTCGACGGTAGTGTTTTCAGTTGAACGCGTTCTCATAAAGCATTTCACCCCTCTCTCTCTCTTGGACCTCATGCTTTAGGGGGCATCTGTTACACAACATTTTGTCACCATCCCTGCAATCCCTCGTATCGTACATTGGAGGAATATTCCTGTGACCTGTGAATAGTAAAATGTCCTGAAAACACCTTGATGGCATCCTTCTACATAAGGGAAAGAATTCTCCATGAGAACATTTCCTCAGAAACTTACTAAAAACATATGTTTTGGCATTGGCACGAGCAACCAGTTCATCACTCGTGCTGACCTGGGAAATTTACACTAAGCCCGCGCCACCTGGTGCTCTGTCCTTGTGTATTGCCCACAACAAGCCTATTTGGGAATGTTTTTTAAAAATAAAAGGTGGAAGTTTGGTTCTAACAACTTTAGAATGAATCATCGAAAAGAGGTTGGGCTGTTTGGCTCCGGATCTCCCTGTTAAGGGAGTGGTTTTCCACCTCTCATGGAACCTTTCTAAGAGATAGGACTCTCCCCCATGATTATAGGGATCCTAACCTATCCTTCTCCCTTTATAAAAGCCTACCCTTTCTATTTGCAACCTGGATAAACATTTGGGAAGAAAACTATAGTTGAGTGACTATTGAAAGCAAAGCTAAGGATAACCCCGTAAGAGAGAGAGCCTTGTCTAAATTCCCAACAAGCTTTGTGAGACACGCTTCGCTGGAAGCCTTGCCAAAGGAATAACGCAATGTCGAAACTCAATTGTAATCTTTCTTTCACATTTTAATATATTCTCGACTATGTTATTGGTTCCATCGTTGTATTTCTTATCTGTGTAATGCAATTTGATTCAATATTTTTCGAATGATTGATATTTACATGTTTGAATTATTACGTTGTATGTTGTCATTTTTCTCTGTATGTGTATAGGTGTCTGGATGCAGTGAGCGAAAGGATTGTGAATGGGAAGCAACACTTCTTCTAATGGGAACCAACACTTCTTTGACAACAGTAGCGTAGGACTCGAGGTAGGCTATCTATTGTAGCTTTGTCTTTTGTAACTAGGAATCAATATCGTAGCATGTTTTTTTTGTTGCTATACCCACTCTAGGGCTAGTGGGATCGCCTCTATCCGCAGAGGGGATTTACCTCTCCAAAAATTTTAGAAACCCATTCAGTCAGGGGAATCGGATAAATGAAACCCGCTTTAAGAAGTTTCTCAACTTCAGCTTTGATAGTGGCGGCTTTTCGAGGATGCACGGACAAAGACGCTGGCTAATAAGCTTCGCACCTGGGTAGGTTGAATTCTCGTGCACCACAATACTAGGTTGATTCCAGGCATCTCTTCGTAAGACCAGGTGAAAACATTGTAGAATTCATGAAAGAGACTAGTGTACACTTGGACTTCCTTAGAAGAGCAAGTGACTCCCACATGGATGTTCTCGACGATCCCCGGTTTAACGGAGATGTCGATAGGCATAGTTTGAGTAATGTTCCCCAAGTTACCTTTCGCAAAGACTTCATCAGTCAAAATGGGCGTCTAAAGTGGCAGAGAGGGAACCTGAGATGTGAAGTGCTCAAGATAGTTAGACATGGCCCTGAGGCAAGGCATGAACGAGGAATGATGATGCCCATCCCTCCATGGTAGATCCTCGAGAGACATGGTTTCCATAATAGCCTCATCGGATGGAAACACTTCTTTCAAAGGATCAGGCGAATCCACATCGTCGAGCCAAGGGGATTGAGACTACACGTTGAGAGACATGCTCAAAGAAGTAGTTTCAGGAGGGGGAGAATCAGATGCAGCTGTAAGCTCACAATAATTGATCTCGATGGGACTAAGCGTCATCAAATCTCCAAACGAATCAATTTGTTTAGGTAAAGGGATGATCCAAGGGTCATCTGACTGAGAGACCGTATTGACTTGAATGGTATTCGGTGGCAGAAGGGGAAAAATACCCATGAGGGCGGGATATTTGAAAAGAGCCGACCCTATAATGTCAAGGGGATTAGGAATTTGATCCACGTATGGCACGTTGTTCGTGGAAGACGAGGTAAAGAATGACAACTGATCAACAGTAATAATTTTTCCCTCATGTGGAAACTTTAGAAGTCGAAAGAGGGTGGACAGAATGCACAACATAGTGTGATTCCAACTACGACCAAGTAGAAGATTGTAGTAGAGTTTGGCATCAACGACTTCTACTTCAACGTTGACTATCTTTCCTTGCAATGTAATCGACAAGCTAGTGAGAACACCGAAGGGTTTTGATTCCCTTCCATCGAATGCGTCAAGGGCATTGGGTGACAAATTGAGGGCTAGAGAGTCAATAGCCTTCCACCAAGAAGATGACATGATGCAGGTAAATGCACCTTCGTCCTCCATGGCTCTATGAATGTTGAGACTGTTGATACTGACTTGTATAACAAGCGCAATCTGGTGCGGAAGTTGGGAGACGAAATTCTCTAAGTCAAAAGAGAGAAGGCTAGAATAAGCAGGGTCAATCCCGCTGATCGCAGAAAATAACGCTTTCCGTTGAGACAGAAAACTCTAGAGCACTTCTAACGCGGACATCGCAGAAGGTGCCTGTGCCAAATCCTCAACAATACTGTAATGCTGAGCAACACGGGCGTTAGGATTATAAGAATATTTCTAGAGAACACCTTTAGAAGGTGTCTGTATAACGGGTTCATCACTGGGCCTTTCAATTTCAAGGAGACCAGAGGCAGGTGGGGCAGAAGGACCATCAATGACCTCTTTCCCAGCTGCCTGGCATGATCCGACATAATCCTTCAACAGAGTAGCGTTGGAAATGAGTGCAGAAACATTCATCATGTAAACTTGAGAGCCAAACGACGTAGATGGGGGAGGTTGCTTGACCATCTGGGTCTGTTGAGATGGGAAAGGTTGCTTAAGGACCGCCAGAGTTCCCTTAGCACCTTTGAGTAGTTGAATAACCTCGAATCATCTAGGACAATCCTTAGTGTAGTGGTCCTCATCACAAATCAGATAGGGATACTTCAACTTTCACTGTGAACCATCATCAGAATGAGGTTTAGACGATTATGGTTTTGGGGCATCGGATTGGCCTTGCCTTTTCCCTTCTTTTTCCCCTTGGAACTCTTGTCCGCAGGATTGGCCTGAACGACGTTGTCCTCCGCAGTTTTACCAGAATCTGAGGTAGACTAAGGAGCAGAATTGTTGGAAGAATTTGATTTCTGCTTCCCATTGGAAGACTTACGTGAAGTCTGAGATACAGAACCAATAACGTCATCGAATGATGGGGTAGCCAGCACTTTAGAGGTCCCAGAACGTGGAGCTTCAATCAAGATGTCATACAAAATGCTTGATTGAGATTACACTAAATAAGGGTACTAGGCACGAGTGATGGCTTGTCCCTTGGTTACAGATGCCCCCATGGTAATGTCTTTCGCAATCTGATTGAAAAAATAGGTAGTGAACCAATGAGTAAGAAGTTGATCAGGAATTTCAAACTTGATCAGACGATGATACCGTCTCCATTCATGAATGTGGTCCGAGATATGGGTAGCTCGATCCTGCTTCAAGGATGTGAGGAGATGCGTCCCAGATTCATAATGAATCAGAAACTAGAAATGGGTAAGGAATGCCATAGCAAGAGTATTGAAATCTTGAAAGATGCCATGAGGAAGTTCGATACACCACTTAGCAGCATCACCGATAAGAGTGCGCTGGAAGAGACAGAGCCGAACAAAATTTTCCACCCAAGAATTAGAAGAACACCATAAATGGTATGTCATGACATGAGCTTGGGGGTCTTCTCTAGACTTACCCTAAAACTTGGGGCAATCACTAGGAACCTTCATCGGGACCGGAGGCCAATATGGATTATGAAGAATGGGATCATTTGTCAATTTGGACACATCCGGTAACTCCAATGTAGCAAGGGAAGGTAATTGAGGATTAAACAGAATAGCAAGTCCTTGATAAGGACTCGTACTCATACTCCATCTTGGTTGAGTATAACTTTTCCCCCATTGGTTTTGTCCCGGAGGATTCTGACCATAAGGGGTATAAGACAGATAATTCAGTTGATATGGCAGCTGAGGACCAGGATACGGGGGTTGAAAACCGAGATATTGATTCTGAATATACGAGGGTCCCGATTAAGCAGAATAAGGATTCTTCTACGGAGTATAAGTATAGCCTGGCGGTTGAGGGTGATAAGTAGGACCTTGAGATGGGTTGTAAATCATTCGATATTGACCTTGAGGAAAATAACTGCCTTGGGGTCGAAAAGGCTGCTGATAAGTGGGTCCCTGCTGAGCTGGATACATTGGGCGTAGCGGTTGATTTGGCTGCGACATAAAGTAGAGCGGTGGCTGAGCAGGGTGAATAGGCTGTGTAGGTTGGCCCGGATGGGTAGGTTGACCTGACTGATGAGGGCCACCAGGTTGCCCCGTTTGAGCAGGTTGGCTTAATGGCTGTGGTGGGCCAGGTTGTGCCTGATAAACAGGTTGACCTGGGGTATGACCATAAGAGGGCCCTTGTTGTGCAACATTTGGACCAATCGGAAGATAAGGCTGTTGAGGTTGCACAAAAGGTTGAGATGGATGAATATGCCCCCGAGGACCGTATGAAGGTCTGGGTTGATATACTGGCTACCCAACTGGTCCTTGAGGTTGCCCTGGTTGGATCACAAGCTGGGCTGGAAAAGGTTGACCTTGAGGATTGTAAGGTTGCCCTTGCAGGCCGTAAAAAAATCCTTGCTGGACCAAAGGTTGTCCCTGTAAGGGTTGCCCTTGTGGGTCATACGCATACCCTTGCTGAACCAAAGGTTGTCCCTGAAAGGGTTATCCTTGTTGGTCATAAGCATACCCCTGTTGACCCAAAGGTTGTCCCTGAAAGGGTTGTCCTTGTTGGTTAGAGGGTTGCATAACGCCAGAAACAAACTGATAAGCCTCAGGAGCAAGGAAGTATATGGGGTTTCCTTGCTCATCATATTGAAAAGGAAGTGAATAAACCGGGGTACCATCCACTCCATAATGAGAAAAATAAGACCTATAAGGATCCTAAGGGGACTAATAAGTCTGGGAGCTTTGTTGTTGAACAGCCAGCCGATACTCCTCAAACGAAAGGTCGTCAGGGATTGCCATGGAAATCGAGGTTTCTACCGAAGTTGAAACTCCTGACGATTATGTAGTGACAACCGGTGTCGAAGCAACCACATAGTCAATGGGCCTAGTGGGGACAAACGTGACAAAAGGTGTCAATGATGAGACAAGTGTCGTCGGCAACATACCTAAGGATGGAAGAACCAGACCCCTTGACGGAGTTGATGTTGCCATGGAGGCAATACTGGCCATAATTTGACCCAAAGACCTATATCCGACTGGAAGTGACACCGATGGTGAAGACTAAGCAAGTTCTTTTTGGATGTCTTCTGGGAAGAGTTGGTATTGTTCATCAGAAACTGGAATACCCTCACTTCCATTAGAACCAGACGAATCCATGTCTGAATCCACCGTAAGACCTTGCAAAAGAGTACGGGGGCTAGGAGGCATGATAGCAGCCAAAAATGGCGATCCTGATGTAAGAGGGGGAAAAATGTTCCCCAACCCCAAATCCAAACCAAGCGTTGGAAAGAGGCTAATGGAACTCAACTAGTTCTCCAAAGGGATACTCTGACGAGATGACAGGTTTTTGAAGCTCAACAGACCCAGAGATGTGTGAAGTTTCAGATGAATTTTCTGAGAAAGGATTTCCAGTAGATGAAACTGATGGTTCTGCCACTGTGCCTATAGCACACCAGAAAAGAGAAAAAGATCAAAAATGAAGACTCTTGGATCAAAACAAAGAAAAACAAATATAGGCCAAGTTGTCAATATTTAATGGGCCTGTAATCGTAGGTAGTTTATTTTACCACATTGAAACAAAAGTTTGTTGTTTCATGTTTTAAGAGTCAAGAAACAGTCAAATATGACTCTAGTCTCTTTTAGTTTTATGTGAGCGCGAAAGGGCAAGTGATCGATGATCTTTTCAAATTTATGGAGCCAGTAAAGATCGAAAATGACTGCTCAGGTAGTCTAGGTAAAAGGGTGTACTAGGTTCATGTGAACTGCCATATACACCTTGGTTATAAAATGAAAGAAGAATAAACTAAGGACTTGATGTACATGTAGGTAGTCTCCCTGAATGCTGTGTTCGGTGTATCATGGTTACAAGGCGACAGACTCGGCTTCCTACGGATAAAAGGATTGCAACCTATAGGGGTCTCCCTTTATATACTCGATGGTACGAAAAGCACAAGTCTGTACTAGCGCTGTCTGAAGCTTGGTGGCGAGCAACAGCTGCTAGGTTTTAAGATGCCGGAACACGTCTCTAACTTAGACCACTAAATTTTTCGTTAAGTTTCAATGCTGCCATAGGTTAATTGAATAAATTTTAAGTTGATCTTGTATTTATGTTTCAATTCCAAGGTCCTACCGAATGTTGGATCTCACAAATTCTTGAATGCAAGCTACATGCCATAAAATACCGCTCATTCAATGAAGAGCTATCTACGAGAAGGTTAGGAATTTCAAGCGATAACAAATATTGAGAACACACAGACGTATTCACTGCAAAACCTGATGCAAACTAAAGAAAATGAAAAATATTTCCTAGAATGACGAATGCTAGTTATGCAAAAGATTTTCCAATTCTACGATGCAAACAAAAAATGCAAGCAATTTTTTTTTTTTTTTTTTTTTCAATGTAATGGAGAGAACAACACACTAAATAACATGAAAAATGAATCTTCACACTAGTTCGAGAATTCCAATGCAAGAGTCGAAACAAAGAAACTCAAACAACTCAAAAGTAAACAAGACAAGAACTCAAACCAATCTCACAATCTCTCAAATCGAAAAAAGATGTCAAAACAGACCCATACAAGCAATGTGAGCTATGCTTGGAGTGATAGGAAGCAAAAATGAATGAAAGAGACAAGACTCACTCAAGACTCATTTCACCAAAAGCAACCACTCAAAACGGATCTAGGGGGTTGAATGCAATCAAGAAAATAATGAAGGTGACCACGAAACAAAAGACCCAAACTCCAATAGGAGGCTCAGCATGTCAAAGCACTAGAAAGCCCTAAAGCCACGACGCTGAAATAAATGAAAAAAAAAAACGAAGGAAGAAGGTTGATCAAAGTCACAAACAAACTGAAAGAATCCAAATCAAGTCAAGAAAACACCCAGAGACACCAGGATGGACCAAAAACTCCAAAACAGAGAAAAACCTAGCACCTACAGGAATTGGCGCGACTGTCTAGTTGTAATTTGCGCCAGACAGGGGATGGCATGAGTGATAAACTGGCAACTCGCGCCAGTGGGTGCGACTGTCAGGCTGGAAACTGCGCCAATCAAGCCAACCTTGAAAAGATGAAAATTTGGAAAAATAGAGGTCAAAACTGATCCTCTGGGGCTGAACAGGGGCCTAAGACTCAAAAAAACAATCTAGAAAGATAAGCTAGGAAAGAAAAGACCTAGAAGAATATCTAATAGATGAAAGAAAAACTCGAACTGATCCCTAGTATAGTTGCCAATTTTTTGGTGAGGTAAATTCCCTCTGCAGACAGAGGTGATCCCACTAGCCCTAGAGTGGGTCTAACCAGAAACAAGACACGCTATGACATCAATTCCTAGTTAAGAATGGACAAAGACTTGGTATATCACTTACCGTAGGTCTTGTGATATTGCGTCGTCCAAAAGAATGGTTGCCTCCCACTCCTGATTCAATAGATCACAATCCGCTCGTTCTCATGCCCGGATACCTGCACATACCCAAGAAACAAAGACAATACACAACATACTATTTCACATTTCTAACTATCATTTAGTCGAAGAACACTAAATAAAATGCACTAAATAAACATAACACAGAGATGGAAACAATATCATAGTCGAGTATATTAATTTAAAGAAGGAAGAGTACAACCAGGCTTCGACGTTGAAATCTCCTCTAGCAGGGTTCCAATAGAGCACGTCTCACAAAGCTCATCGGGGAATTCAGACGGGGCTTGTTCTATGGGATCCTCCTTGGTTCGACCTTCTCTATAACAATTATTCAGCTATAATGTCTCTTCTCCAAGTTCAGCTTCTTGGCTATATGTTCAGCTAGCTTTTGTAAAGGGAGAAAGCTTGTTTATATAGAGGGAGAAGGAGAGGTTAGGATCCCTATAATCGTGGGGGGAGTCCTATCCTCTAAGAATGTTCCATAAACCATTTCCTAAAGGAAGAGATCCATGGCTTATCTAGTTTAACCACTTGCATTGAGTCTTTCCTGAGGTGGTTAAAGGAAAATTACGCCTCCAATTTGTTAAAAAATGTTTCAAAAAATGTTGGCGCAGGTTCAAAACAGGGACAGAGCGCCAGCTGGCGTGGCCTCTAGTGAAAATCTTCCCTATTGGCACGAGGAGTGAACTGGCTACCCGCGCCAATGCCAAAACATAGGTTTTTGAGTGCTTTCCGAGGAAATTTTCAACAGGAATAATCATGTCCTTATGCAGAAGGATGCAAAGAAGGTATTTGCAGAGTTTAACACTACTCACAGGTCACAGGAAATACCCTCCAATATGCAGGGCAAGGGATTGTAGGGACGGTGACAAAATGCTGTGTAACATTTGGTTAACTGGGCATCATCTCTAGGACCAATGATCAAGGGTCTATCATTCCCTATCATTTTAGTTGCTATATGCCCTAAAATAGAAAACATGACAAATAAAACAATACTTTCATCAAGCAAAGGTTTCCATGGTTTGAAGCTTATTGTGTAGCATATGAGAGCTCACCAACGTAGGCTCTAAGGGGCCTAAGTGCGTTGCATATACAAGTAGCCCCATGAAAGTGTAATGATCCTTTTTCAGGATTCTCAAGATTATAATTTAGAGATAGAATACAGAGGCATTTACTGGATATGTCACCCTTCAAAGAAAGGGTGAGATCCAGAGGCTACCTAGCCAACTGTAGACTCTGTCTATAAAACTTGGAATAACCCCTTTTCAGGATTCTCAACAAGGTCTTCAATAAAAATGCTATATAAGGAAATATGAGCAAGAATAACATAGATCAGGGATGGGATCCCTCATTTATGCTGTATGTGACTTATATGTGGAATTTCATCAGAAACAAATAAGTTTAAGCACATTAAACAGATCTCCCAAAGTCAAGACTAGCTAGAAATCAGCCAAAGAGAAAGGCTGTTGCAACATGAAAGCCCCAACAACCAGAATTACACAGTTTTGGCTGAAGCTCAGAGAAGGAAATCCAAGGATCTGATACTTCAGAGATATAATAGTAATTCAGATTTATATTTGAGCTTATTGCCTCTACAACAGATTACAAAGAGAACTAGGGCAAAATCCCTTCGGAAATTAGAGCTGCAACTAGAAATAAACTGTAGAAATACATAGACAACGTTATTTTTCAGATGGTTTAGCTGTTGTAAATTAAATTTCATATCTCTGACATATGTATGGATGAAACATCAGATATAATATAGATCTGGAAACTATATGAGTTTAAGAACAAGATCCAATTGGAATTACATCAAAATATTGCATAATAAGTTGTAGATCTGAATTACAAATTGCAGTGCTGCAGAAAACCCAGAAATTTCTGAAGATAACTTTATTTTTGAAAGAGATAAGATATATAGAGACATGGATCAGCAACCCAATCCATGGATCACCAAGGGAAGGCAAGCCTAACACCAAGAGATCTCCCTCCAATTTGATAGCAAACTGAAACAAGAAACCCTCTTACAAAAATAACGTAGTATAGAGAAAAAACTGAGCTGAGGGTGAAGAAGACTAAATAAACTTGAATGAAATTACATATCAGATACAAAATATGGATAGAATCTCTCTTTGGAGGCTGATAAACACTCTCCAACAGAAAAATCCTCCCAAAACAAGCTAGATCTAAGCAGATCTAGAACACCACTTGCTACAAATGACAGCAGCTGCAAAACCCTTAATGGGCCAGCACTTCTCATGAAAATAGAGCTTGGTCTCAAACCAGATAGTGGCTCACTTCAGAAAATAACTCCTCCAATGATCCTCAAGGAAAGAGATGAAACCCCTAAACAGGAATTCCAATCACAATCCTCCACTAAACAACAGAGAATGGTATTTGTCTAAGCAGACAAATACTTCAGAAATATGATATATCAACAACCTCCTCATATACCTTCTCCTCCTTTTTATAACATGAGAAAGCTCTTGCAAACCATAAAAAACTTTGATGAGTTATCCCTCTTCACATTAGAGGCTCCCTTCTAGAACTGCGTAGTCCCTTTTGGAGATACAATGAACCTAGACAGTGCAGTTGATTTGGTCAAGGTGGACCCAATCTTGGCTCAAACCTCTTTCACACCTGCAAGTGATTATTTACATAGCCCTGATTTGTCTTTGTTCACATGGGAATCGATTTATTCAGAATTTTTAGGAGTTTTACATGTCCTCCTTTATTTATTTATTCATAAAACATAAATTAAATGAAAATTGAATGTCTCCTCTTAGCTAAGGCTAAGTAGGAACATTACAGTCCTCCCCTCCAAAATGTTGCTTGTCCTCAAGCAACTAACAGGGTAAGATCTGTAGTTCTTCTCCTTCTCCATTGATGGCACCATCAAGAATCAAGATTTCATCATGGATTAAGTGGTCACCAAGCCAATACATCAGAAACTGCTCATCCAATGCTAACATGATAGGTGCATAGTCTACCCCTTCAGGAGTGTAAAACTCAGCAGAAATAAACATGGGTGAAGCAATTTCATATCTGAAACATGTATCATGAAGTATAGGATAAAGTTCCATCCCATGTAGTACATGTACACTACTTAATGTTTTCCCATATATACCCATAAACAATACCAATATGTCATCTATGTATGGAAGCAAAATCACATATAGGAAAACTGAAATTTGCACTTAAGGAGGTGGGTCACAATCCCACATAAGGTACCGGCGTAGTGCATTCCTTGTTTTGAGTAGATCTAAGTGTGATAGGTGGTATTCCCACGACATTTTTTCTGCATGGGTAACTTTGACATGGCTGAAAGTGAAGCCCTCATTAGGTGCCTTTGGGAAGCACCCATCATGGTAGATAATCACCCTTTTCACCTCAAGGGAGTGGCCAGCTTTGGAATTTTTATTGGCCTCATTAATGCCATGAGATCTACATGTAATATTACTCCTTGTAGGAGCCATGGCCTGCATACATATGGTAAGAGAATATGCCAAATCAGAAAAATAAACATACTCCATAAGATCAGATTCCTTACCATTCAAGTCTCCCATACACATAGAGTTAGGCATGGGCTTTTCTCCTCTTTTAAGAGAAGAAAGAGATGGCTGAAATGTATCCTGCATAGGATCCCTTGGCCACCCCATCTCCACATAACTATTGCACTCTTGTAAGTGCTGATATAGTTCCTCCCAATCATAATGCTGATGTAGTTCTTCCTCCATACCCTCCCAATCAAAACTCTTCAAGATCAGGGAGTAGATTTTTGCTGACTACATGTAGTTGGAAAGGAACTCTTTGTGTGCTCTTTGTAGTACCTCTTGCTTAAGCTTGGAGGCTTGAGACAATAATACTTTACCAAGATGATAGATGACCCCTTCATGGACCAAATAACCTCCTCCTTGCTTTATGCCATTTAAGATCATCTCGGTGTGCAGATCTTTGAAGTACTCCACAAGGAGTTGAGACCTCCAATATGGATCTACACTTCTCAACAAAGACAACACTATTTATGCATCTATGGTAGTGCTTGCCTTGTTGTTGCTTATTTCTTTGGCACTATGCATGCCAAAAGTGTTTGTGGGAAGGCTGATCCTCCCCCTTGCTTCCTCCCACAGCCCTGTGACTCTCTCTTCCATTGTTTCAGCACTTGGTGAGGTTTGTCCCACAGAATCTAATGGCACCCCAAGTGGCTTTCCATGATGTAGGAATGTTCCTTTCAACATTCTCATAAACATGAGAGAAGGAACTGTGAGGTCCCTGCCCCCACTGCGCAATTCCATCTTTGTTGTGTGGGTGGAAACATCAAGTGAAGTGTAGGTGTGCATGCCTTGAATGATTTGTTGTTTCCCACTCTTCAAATCCACAAATTCCATTTGCAAGGCCTTCCAATCAGTGGTGACTTTTCCCAAAGTAATCAACCACTAGACACCCAAGATGATGTTGGTGTCTGGTATATCCAATACAAAGAAATGGTCCTCCAAAGTGTAGGTTCCCATAGTCACAGAAAGTGATGGAACATAATGCATGCATCACATAACTCTATCTTCTGGAACCAAAATAGATAAACCATCAAAAGCATCAGTAGGGATCCCTCTCCTCTGCACAATGTAATATTCCCAAAATGGATTTCTCAGGAAATCATGCCTGAAAAACGAATTTTTCAGGAATTTGTGCTTCAGATATCATAAAAAGTGTTTAAAAACACTTATCAACCAAATCCAAGTGCTGCAGCAACCTTTACTCAGCTTTTATGGGCAAAAAGGTGGGGAAAAGTGAGGATTTTTGACCTAAAATGAGTATAATAAGAAATATGCGTAAAAATGAGGGTCATGGCTCCGTGATATGTTATATTAGGTCAAGATGGATCTACATGTCAAATTTAAGCAAAAAAAAATTCGTTTTACTAAGTTAAATAGTTCCTCCTTCTCGACTAGTCAAGAAAAACCTTGATTTCCCATGACTTGGAAGATGCATAAATTTACTGAAGCAAGGGCAGCGTATTTTATGAATGTGTAAGATTTAAAACAATATTAAAAATAAGGAAATTATTTTAGGAACATGACATAAGCATTAAGCAAGGTTAAACAACAGTTTTACATAGAAAATCCCTCAAGATTGAGGTGCTACAAGACAAGAGGTGCTACAAGACGAGAGAATGAACAGAAAATATTCAGCGTGATTGGAAGGAGGCTGAAGCTTATTTTAATTAAGTTACATATCTGCAACTGATATTTACATGAAAACAGAGATCTATAACAAATCAAAATTCCCAAAGGGCTCTTTATTTCATTCCCCTTGGGGATTTTAGCAATACATGAAAATGCTGGAGCAAATTTGAATTTTACTGTAGCATGATTCAGAAATTTTGAAGAAAAAATTTCAGTGAGTGTTTTAGATCTGAAATAGACATGTATTGGTTGGCCAATCCATGGATCACCCTTGATGCAAGGAGGCTTCCTTCACATCAGAGATCTGGCTCCAAAATGATGCCAAAAACCCTGCAATGCTGCTCCTTCAGCAATAACGTAGATCTGGGGAAGGAACTGCACAATATACCATGAAGAACACATTGTCCTGATGCCAAGATAGAAAATGAATCTCAAATCATTCAATACAGCATTCCAATGGATTAGAAACCCTCCTCCACTGAAAAGAAGTACTGAAATGCTTTAGATCTAAAAAGATCTAAATCCCACTTGCTGTAGCTTACAAAATCAATCAAAACCTCAACAGGATGTGCATTTTATTTGGAAGTAGAAGTTTGGCCAAATGCCAGATAGTGGATAAATGCAGCACATCCTCCTCCAAAGAGCTACTCCATGGAAGGAGAGAGGATTCCTAAACAGGAAACCCTCTTCCCTTTGGCTAACCAGCCAAGAGAACTCGAGTTGCTCAAGCAACCAAAAATCATCAACAACCCTTCCTTGAGTCCTCTCCTTCCCTTTTATAAAATGACAGAAGTGCAAAACCCTAAACCACTTCACTTGAATTAGCCTCTTTGACATTTAGAATATCCTTCTAGAACTGTGCAAATCACTTAGGAGGTTCAATGCACCTGGACTGTCTTGTGATTTGGTCCTGTTGACCCAGTCAAATAACTCAGCTATTTTCATACAAAAGTGGTTTTTATGAAACCAGCTCATATTTAATCCTGTTCACATTGAGCATGTATTTATTTTTAGATCTAAGGAGTGTTGCATGTACTCCATTAGTCTATTATTCATAAACATGAAAGATAAAACAAAATTCTAATGTTCCAATTAACTTAGCTAATTTAGGAACATTACAGTCCTCCCCTCCCAAATTTTTCTTTTCCTCAAGCAACTGCAATGATAGAACTAAAATATGTCTCCTCCTCCTACCGCAACATCCCCATATGATGAACTCCTCCAATTAATGAGATGTTGTGTCAACAATGAATCTCCATATTGCCCCTCCCAAGCATGCAAGTTTGCTGAATAACTATCAACATGAAACAGTCAAATACTCAAGAAGGCAATAAGGTGCTGCCTAGAGGCTCCCTTGAGGCATGAAATCTGAAGTGTATTGGGAAATATCATCCCCCATGTGAGTTCTCCACCCTCAAGAAATCATCCACCAAAAATGAGTCACCTCATGACATGGAAACTCTATGAAAATTTTCCTCCGCCTTGAGCTCCTACAAAATAGGTGGGCTGAAATTCTACACATGGTAGAAAATATAGCCTACCCCACGCTGTTCTCCTCTCTACTTAAGATAAATGTAGAGTGCAGATTGATCTTGGGCTGCAAAGACATTTCCCTCAAGTGGCATCATGAGGATTAGATATGCAAAGTTCCTCCCTCCAACACTGTAAAACCAATCATCCCAAAATGTCATATGTGATGGATAGAAGAGTATCACCATGAGGTACTCCATCACACACATGGCTCACCTCCAAAAGAAACAAGTGTTTGGCTATGGTGGCCACAATTTCTCCCATGTTCCCATTAGAACATGTGCTGCATAAAATGTGGGAATCTCCTTCCCAAAAGGACACACTCATCTCATGTGTCTCTTTCTCAGTCATGCTCTCAAAAAACATAATGGCAATATCAGCAAAGAAAACATGATCATCATCATAATGAGGGAAATACTGAAGGTTCTATGTGATGCAAGAGATTACCAATAGTCCCCCAAATCCTCACAGTACAGTCTTCTCAACTACTACTTAAGAAGAGTACATGGAAAATTGCCTCCTGTGACATGGTTAATCATATAAATAAAGAATCCACATGTAAGGAAAACATCTTTGCCCAAGGCCACATAACAGATGGCTATCTCCATCATGCAATTTGGCCCAGCGAAGTTCATGGAGCTCAATAAATAGCTTGCCCTCTTGTGGAGCAATGCATTGCCAAGAGATGGTAAGAGAATGCAAGCAAAATCTCTCACCATATGTCAGAAGCAAGATGATACATGGACTCATGAATGAATCCTCAATAATAGTTTGGCACACTCCCATGAAGAGAAATGAACCAAGCTCTGCATACAAATCCTCTTCCCCATGCTTGGAAACTCAAGACAAGAAGAATACATCATCTTCCTCACCTTCTCTTTGCTCACCAAGTGCATTGAATGAGAAATGATCCTGGGAATACTCCATCAATAAATCCCAGCTCCACAGTGGCAACGCTGTTGGCCTATGTAAATAGGCTTCCATCAACAAACAACTCCAATATTTGACATGCAGAATGTCAAAGGCATCTCCCATAATGCTACTACAAATGAGAAGTCGTCCTCATGAAGAAAGTCCTTCTTAAACATCTAAGACTAAGGAGTGAACCCTTGCACCATGATAGTGCCATCTTCTACTCCTGCAACATCATGAAAACTATGACAGAAATTCTTCCCTTGCTCTCTCAAGAACATCCCAAGCAATGAATCCTTTTCTTATTTCTCATACTTCCATCACCTCATCCATGTAGTGAAAACCTGGTGCTTGACATGAAAATTTTTATGCCAACACAATGTGCCCATACTCTTTGTTGCTCCATGATGCAAGTATCCTGCCACATACCCTTAGAAAGAGTGTGATGATCAAACTCTTCCAAGAGCAGCCAGTGTAGCCAAGCCTCCTGTTGCCTGGTATCAAAAATCTGCAAGTGGCTTTCTAGCCTCTTGCTCTCCATCCTCTAGCTTGGTACACCTCCCATGAGGGATACCATCATCCCAAATCAAATTTCTGCATTTCATGGGATCTTGAAATGAAATCTTCCCTAGGATCAATTTGACCCTATGAGGATCCAAATAGGTGGTAGGCAAAAACCTCCGATCATGATGTGCATGGCTCAAGAAATTTCCAACACAGTCATGAGAGTTGTTATTCATCCAAAGATGTCCCCCATCTACTATCTGCTCCTATGAGAAGGGAAGATCCTCCTCAAACTATTGAAGAACTTTGCACTCCATGATGTGTTTAAGTGCACCTCCAATGAATTCTTCTCATGAGGTCTCCACCTCATGCATGACTTTCCAAAACCCAAGGGCCTTGGATTTGCTGCAAGTAGAATTTTCTCTTTGAGCAAGGGTGTGATCATTGAGAAAGAGTCATCTGGAAGGGAGAAAGGGTTTCTCACTCCAAGATGTCTACCATCCATCATTCCATCCTTTATTTCTTCATGAATGAAGCTTCCATGTGAATGATCCAATGAGGAATGGTTCCTCTCTTCTTCCTCACTTCTTTGGCACAGCGCAGTACAACTTGTTGCTCTAAATCAGTAGCATGCAAAGATGTAGATCTTCTTCATACAATGTGCTATGAAAATAGATGAATCTTTAATCATACCTCGGTGAGATGTAGAAGGAAGAGATCCTTATGCAACTATGTAGTCTTCCTTCATTACTGAACATGAAGGCTACTCTTCCAAGGTTGTGCCAGCACTGGTACAAGTCTCCACCTTCTCAATCTCCTTGAGATCTTCCTCAATACCCTTGAGGGCTTAGAAAAGGAGCAAGGAGATCTCCTCTTTTGTCATTCTTCCAAGTGGTGGAGCCATGCTCTGGTTTTTTTTAGCATAGATCTCCTTCTTTGTGAGGATAGGAAGTGCATGGATCTTCCTCTCCTTCTTGAAACCTTTTTCAGGTCTCACTGCAACTTTCTGCTTCTTGAAACCCTCTAAGAGTTTCATTTTCTTCCTCCTTCTTTCTTCTGTCTAACCTCTTTAAAGAGGCTCTTCTTGGATCTAAAATATGATAAGGTAAAACTCATCTCCTTCAGATTTCTGATCTCTATCTCTTCTCTTCTATGATACTGCTGTAAAGTTCCCTCTTCAGGAGTATCATGTTTCTATTCCAGAGATTGACTACAGGGGCATTTACTGGATATGTCACCTTTGAGAAAAGCATGAGATCTAGAGGCTAACTGGCCATCTACAGACTCTATCTATAGATCTTGAAAGATTATTTCTTCAAGGATTCAACACTTTGGCTTGAATCCACAGGCTGAGCCAAAGATCATGCTTTGATACCACTGTAATATTTCCAAAATGGATTTCTCAGCAAATCATGCCTGAAAAACGAATTTTTTAGGAATGTGTGCTTAATATATCATAAAATTGTTTAAAAACACTCAGAAATAAAATCCAAGTGATGCAAAAACCTTTACTCATCTTTTATGGGCAAAAAGGTGGGGAAAAGTGCGGATTTTGGCCCTAAAATGAGTATAATACGAAATATGCATAAAAATAAGGGTCATGGCTATGGAATATGATATATTAGGTCAAGAAGGATCTACATGTTGAATTTCAGCAAAAACAAATCCGTTTTGGTAAGTTAAACAGTTCCTCCTTCCCGACTAGTCAAGAAAAACCCTGATTTCCCATGACTTGGAAGATGCAGAAATTTCCTGAAGCAAGGGAAGCATATTTTATGAATTTTTAAGATGTAAAACAGTATTCAAAATCAGTAAATTAGTTTAGGAACATGACATAAGCATTAAGCAAGGTTAAAGAACAATTTTACATAGAAAATCCCTCAAGATTGAGGTGCTACAAGACAAGAGAATTACCCAGAAACTCTTTAGCGTGATTGATAGGAGGTTGAAGCTTATTTTCATTAAGTTACAGATCTGAAAATAATATTTACATGGAAACAGAGATCTATAACAAATCAAAATGCACAATGGGCTCTTTATTTCATTCCCCTTGGGGATTTCAGCAATACATGAAAATGCCAGAGCAGATCTGAATTTTACTACAACATGATTCAGAAATTCTGAAGAAAAAACTTCAGTGAGTGTTTCAGATCTGAAATATACATGGATTGGTTGGCCAATCCATGGATCACCCTTAATGCAAGGAGGCTTCGTTCACATTAGAGATCTAGCTCCAAAATGATGCCAAAAACCCTGCAATGCTGCTTCTTCAGCAATAACGTAGATCTGGGGAAGGAAATGCGCAGTATACCATGAATAACACATTGGCATGATTCCAAGATCTTAAATGAAGCTCAAATCATTCAATATAGCTCTCCAATGGATTAGAAACCCTCCTCCACTGAAAAGAAGTACTGAAATGCTTTAGGTCTGAAAAGATCTAAATCCCACTTGCTGCAGCTTACAAAAGCAATCAAACCCTCAACAGGATTTTCATTGTAGTTGGAAGTAGAAGCTTGGAAAAATTTCGGATAGTGGATCAATGCAACACATCCTCCTCCAAAGAGCTACTCCATGGAAGGAGAGAGGATTCCTAAACATGAAACCTTCCTCCCTTTGGCTAACCAGCCAAGAGAACTCGAGTTTCTCAAGCAACCAAAAATCATCAAAAACCCTTCCTTGAGTCCTCTCCTTCCCTTTTATAAAATGATGAAGTGCAAAACCCTAAACCACTTCACTTGAATTAGCCCCTTTCACATTTAGAAGATCCTTCTAGAACTACGCAGATCACTTATGAGGTTCAATGCACCTGGACTGTCTTGTGATTTGGTCCTGTTGACCCTGTCAAATAACTCAGCCCTATTCATACACAAGTGGGTTTTTATGCAACCAGCTCATATTTAATCCTGTTCACATTGAGTATGTATTTATTTTTGGATCTAAGGAGTGTTGCATGTCCTCCATTAGTCTATTATTCATAAACATGAAAAATAAAACAAAATTCTAATGTTCCAATTAGCTTAGCTAATTTAGGAACATTACACACAAAGTGAGCATTAATAAAGTTGTGGGTTGCCCCACTGTCAATCAGAATAGACACTCTTTTTCATAACTGAACCTTGCATGTCAAATACTTGGGCACTCCTCTCAGAGAAGCAAGAGTCCCACTGGTTAGAGCAAATGCTCCTTCTTCTTCTCTGGATGATGGTGGATCCTCCTCCTCATCATCACCAGCGCTGTGACCTCTCCTAGGTCCATCATTTCCCTCTTCCTCCTCACAATTAGAGAAGACTTCAATATAATGTTCTCTTTCAGCAGCACATCTATGTCCCGGTACCCATGTGTTACACAGTAATTTGTCACCGTCCCTACCATTTCCCGTCCAGCACAATGGAGGACCCATTTTGTGACCTGTGAACATTGTCATGCCTTGAAATCATTATCAATGCATTCCTCTAAACATGAGCTTCAATTGCCCTAAAGACATCTCCTTGCAAAAAACCATGAAAACATCTCCTTTTGCATTGGCGTGGGTAGACAGTTCATCACTCGCACCAATGGGGAAAATCCTACAAAGAGGCCGCGCAAACTGGCACTCTGTCCCAGAGCAGCAGTCGCGCCAGCCAATTTAAGGAGTGTTTTTTAAATAAAGATGGCGGAAGTTGTGTTTCAAAAAACTCAGAAACCATTGCCTATCTTGAGTTGGGAGGTTTGGCTACGGGAGTTCCATGGAAGGGAAGTGGTTTGCCACCTCTCATGGAACCTTCCTTGATGATAGGGCCAATCCCAAAATAATAGGGATCCCAACTCCCTCCTTCCCCATCTATAAAAGCTTGCCTATTGCCATTGCAAGCTAGTCTGGAAGTGCCTAAGCTTTGAATCTCCAAATTCCCAAGAGCCTTTGTGCTATAAGAGCCCTCTTTCTTCCCTTAAGGCCGACTCAAGTAAGGAGACTATCGTCGAGAGACTCTAGAGAGGCTTGCCCTTTCCCTGGCGAGCTTTGCGAGACGTGAACGACTGGGGAACCTTCTGAAGGAGACCGCGGCGTCAGAACATTGGTTGTACTCTCTTTCGATTGTTTATTAATGAATGACTACCGGTTATGGTTCCACTCTGTTTTTCACTTATGTTAATAATGAGTTATATCCTTTCTGACTGATCTATAGTTGCGTATTCTGGGTTTTATGCTTGTATTCGTGTTGTTTCTTGCATGTGCAGGTGTCCATTCACAGAGATCGTGGGGATCGTGATTTGCCGAGGCTGAGGAATGGGAACGTCGTCTCTTCTACGAATCATAGCACTGGACTCTAGGTAGGCCTCCATCGTTGGCTTATTTATTCGCAATTAGGAACTTGCGCTGTAGCATTTGATGATTGTTGCTAGACCCCTGCTGGGCTAGTAGGGATTGCCTCTGTCTGCAGAGGGGATTTACCTCCTCAACAATTTGGCAACTCCGCTGGGGATCGTCTAGTTTTCACTGTCTCGTTTGGATTGTCTCATTTTGATTGTTTTATGATTTTCCTTGCTTGGTTAGCCTTCTGGGCCGGGTTCTTTTGCTGTTTTTTGCTTCTTGGTTTGCTTAGTTTACATTGATCTGCTTCTAGAGTAGTTCTTTTTTATTTTTGGCTGAGAAACTTGACTGGCACGCTTTTTAGCCCGACAGTCGCGCCAATTGGCGCATGTTGCTTTTGTATCACCCGCGCCAATTGCTTGCTGGCGCTAGTTGTAGCCTTACAGTCGCGCCACTCTTGTAGGGTATTTGAGTTTGCTCAGTTTTGAGCTCTCTAGGTCTAGTCAGTGTTTTTCTTCTTGATTTTTCGACTACCTGAGTGTGTTGGAGTCCTGTTTGACTGGGAATTTGCCTTCGTCCTTTGGTTGTTTGCTTTTCTCCATCGATTTCATGTTTTAAGCCCTAGGGCATCTAGTGGCTTTGTGTATCGAGCCCTCCTTGGGAGTTTTGGTGTTTCGTTTATCCAGTCAACTCTCTGATTGCTCCTCCGCATTCTCTTAGTAGTTGTTCACTTTTTTGTTGCGATTTTTGGGTGATTGCTCGTTTCTTCATTCAAATTTCGTTTGGTCTTTCTTTGGGCCTAGATCACACGGTCCATTAGAGCCTTTGAGTCTTTTTCTTGGTTTTGAGAGACTTTGGTCGATTTGAGATCTGATTGTTTGTGTCATTGAGTGAAATTTGTTCGTTTTGCTCTCTCAATATCGTTTCTCAAGTTGTTCTGTTTGTTTTCGGTTTTTTTAGTGCTTCTAGATATCAAACATTGAAAATTACAAAAAAAAAATCTCTTTTGCTTTTGGTTGATTAGTGCAAATTGAAATTTTTCGATTTTACTAGTAATTAGTGAATGGAATGAAAAATTTTCGATTTCATTAGTTGCATTAGAGATATCATTGTTTGTCTTCTGATCATTTTGTTTGTGTAAAAACTCTCAACTCTTCTGTAGCTAGTTTTCATCGAACGAAATGGTCTACTGTGGCATGTATCTTTTCATTTAGGAGTTTTCGAAACAACACATTCGTTAGGGCCTGAAAACTGAAACCTAATTGAAGATCAACTTTAAAATCTATTCAATTAACCTAAGGCAGCATTGAAATCTAACAAAACACATTTAGAGGTCTAGGCTAGAGACGTGTTCCGGCGTCTTTAAACCTAGCAGTTGTTGTTCGCCTTTTGGCTTTAGACAGCGCTAGTACGGACTTGTGCTCCCCGTACCGTCGCGTATATAAAGGGAGACCCCTCTAGGTTTTCAATCCTTTATCCACAGGAAGCCGAGTCTGCCGCCCTATACCCGTGATACACCTAACACAGCATTCGGGGAGACTACCTGCACGTACGGAAAGTCCTTGGTCGATTTCTGTTTCATTATTGAAACCAAGGTGTATATTGCAGTTCACGGATATTTGGTACACCCTTTGTGCCTAGTTTTCCTGAGCAGTCATTTGGTCTTTTCTGACTCCCTAAATTTGAAAAGACCGTCAAGCGCTTGTCCTTTCACGCTTGTGTCAAATCTGAAAGAGATAGAGTCATCTTTTATCGTTTCTCGACTCTTAAAACATGAAACGGTGAAGTTTCTTATTTTTCAATGTGGTAAAAAATTAATCACCCACAATTATACGCCCTGTTAGATATTGCTTGTTGACCGTTGATCGTGTTTCTTGACTCTTTTTCAGCCCGTGTGTGTGTTTGCTTCTTTTTCTCTTGTTGGTTGCCACAGTGGCGGAACCTTCGGTTTCGTCTACTCGTAGTCCTTACTCGGACGATTCATCAGAGGTTTCCCAATCCTCTGCTGAACCGCAGCAGCCTATTGTTTCCAAGTTTCCTGACGGGGGACCAGTTCTTGCTGAGCAACCCTTTGGAGGACCAGTTGAGTTCAATTGGCCCTTTTCGGACCCTATGTCTGAATTGAGATTAGGAGCTGATTTCCTTTCTGTTACATCGGGTTCGCCTTTTGTTGCTGCTGTATTTCCTCCTAGTCCTCGCCGTCTCTTACGAGATTTAATGGTAGGATCAACCATGAGTGATTTTGGTGAGGAAATCCCAACGTCTGGTGAAGACTATCAGCTCTTCCCACGAATATTGTTTCAGGGAGACAACTTTGAGCTGGCTGACATGTCAATAGCCAGTCCCTCTTTACCGCAGGGATACAGATCTTTGGGACAGATAATTTCTGCCGCAGCCTCTATGGGAGTGTCAGCTCCTTCTCCGAGGCCAGCTGCTACTATGCCTGGGGTGTCTCGTCAAACGCCCATTACTTCTGTTCCCATTCGGCGCACTATTTGTGTGGCCGCCTCTTCTCCTGTTGTCACAACATCCGCTGCGAGGGCTGTGCCAACTCCTGAAGATGTTTATCTAGCGACTGCTATACCGGAGAACATCTCTCCGGAGGAGTATTGGTTGTCTTTGCAACAGCCAAACGCCGAGGTTGGACCATCCTCCCAAGATCCCAACCGCTCTTACTTTTCGCACTATGCACAGGATGGTACACCTATGTATGCTTTCCCAGGTCAGTATGATGAGCACGGGGAGATTTTACGTCTACCCGCTCCTGAGGCTTACCTCTATGCTCAAGGTTTACCTTATAACCAGACTTATAACCCGCAAGGACAACCTTTCCAAGGCCAACCTTCGGGCCAACCTGGCTATATTTATGATCCACAGGGGCAGCCCATGCAAGGCTATCCTGTCAGCCAATAAGGGCCATCGTACGGTCCGCAAGTACAGTATTATAGCCCTTCTAGTCAACCTGTTCAGCCTCAGCCGGGGTATCAACCGGGACCGGTCTATGGTCCTGGGGGGAAAATCCAGCCTTATTTACCAATGCAACCACAGTATCATGTTGTTTCTAACGTTGCATATTAGCCGGGACCATCCTATGGTTCCGCTTCGGGTCAAAC
Source organism: Pinus albicaulis (assembly GCA_034641835.2). Taxonomy (NCBI): domain Eukaryota; kingdom Viridiplantae; phylum Streptophyta; class Pinopsida; order Pinales; family Pinaceae; genus Pinus; species Pinus albicaulis. The sequence continues at coordinate 683,241,752 of CM076572.1, read as the reverse complement.
CGGTTTTCAGCAACAACCTGGTGTTCTGCTTCCAGGCCAACCGGTCCATCCGGTACAACCTGGGGCTCATTCACAACCAGGCCAGCCTGCTCAACCGGCGCCACCTGTTTATCCAGGTCAACCTATTCATTCAGGGCAGCCCTCTCAGTCGGGTCAACCTGTTCACTCAGGGCAGCCCGCTCATTCTATTAACCCTGCTCAACAGCTGACTCATTCAATGCCGTAGCCAAATCAACAGGTGCGCCCTACTTATCAGGCTTCGCAGGGTTCCACTTTTCAGCAGCCTACTCATCCTCAGGGTGGTTATTATTATCATGGTCAATCTCAACCGAATTATAACCACCCCAGAGGCTCTCAGTATTATCCTCCTCCACTCGGTTTTACCTATACTCAGCAGCCAAATCCAAACGTTGCTTACACCAGGCCGACATATAATCAGGGTCCATACCCCGGTTATCAGGCCCCACACTCTGGTTACCAGCATCCAAATCAGTCTGGTTATACGACCTACACCCCCTACGGTCAGAATCCTACGGGACAGAACCCATGGGGGCAAGGATATTCACAACCATTGTGGAGTACAGGTAACGGTCCTCATCCTGGGTCTGGCATGCTGGTCAATCCGCCATTGCCGTTCCTGGCCACCTTGGAGTTGCCGGATGTTTCAAAGTTGACCAATGATCGATTTTACATAATCCATATTGGCCTCCAGTTCCCACCAAGATACCAGGTGATTGCCCCAAGGTTGAGGGAAAAGCTGGAGAGGACCCCCAGGCACATGTGATGACGTATCATCTTTGGTGTTCGTCTAACTCTCGGGTCGACGATTCGATTCGCCTGCGCCTCTCCCAGTGTACTTTAACTGGAGCTGCTACTAAGTGGTACATAGAGTTATCCCACAGCATTTTCCAAGATTTCAATTCTTTAGCCATGGCTTTCCTCACACACTTTCAGTTATCGGTTCGTTACGAAGCCGGGATGCACCTCCTGAATTCTCTGAAGCAGGATAAAGCCAATCACATCTCTGATCAAATTCATGAGTGGCGGCGCCATCGTAGACTGATCAAGTTTCACATACCTGATCAGATACTAACTCACTGGTTCACCACCTCCTTTGTGAATAAAATCGCTCAGGATATTGCGATGGGAGCATGTGTGATAGAGGAACAAGCCATTGCACGTGCCCAATATCTGGATCTGGTGTATTCTCAATCTGGCATGCTTTATGATATCTTTCCTGATGCCCCATGGTCTGAAACCTCTAAGGCTCTGCCTACCCCCGCGGTGGATGGTGTCATTGGTTCTGTCTCTCAGAATTCGAAGAAATCTTCGAATGGGAAGCAGAAGTCTAATTCTTCCAACAATGCTCCTGCTAATCTCGCCCCGTCTGATTCTCGTAAAACCGCAGAAGTGAATGCCGTCCAGGCCAATCCTACGAAGAAAAATTCCAAGGGGAAAAAGAAGGGCAAAGAAAAATCTAAATCTGATGCCCCAAAGCCAGAATCTAAATCTCGCACTGAGGATGGCTCTCAGCGTAAACCGAAGTACCCTTGCCTCATTTGTGAAGGGGACCATTATACTAAGGATTGTCCACGACGATCCGAGGATAGTCAACTTCTCAAGGGCCCTAAAGGGACTCTGAATATTCTAAAAGATCCATTCCCATCTCAGCAGACCCAGATGGTCGAACAACCATCACCATCTGCACCATTTGGGTCCGAAGTTTTCATGATGAAGAGTGTTGCACCTATCTCTGTCGCTACGCGTTCGAGGGATTACAACGAATCACGGCAGGCACTCGGGAAGGCAGTTGCGGATGGACTGCCTCCCCTACCTGCCTCCGGTTCGTTGGAAATCGAGAAGCCTACTCCTGAACCCGTTGTGAAACCACCTTCTAAAGGTGTCCTTCGAAGATCTTCTTATAATCTGAATGCTCGTGCTGCTCAACATTACAGCATTGTTGAGGATTTGGCACAGGCGCCATTTTCTATGTCTGCGCTAGAAGTTCTTCAAAGTTGTCCTTCGCAACGAAAGGCTTTACTGTCTGCGATCGGGGGCATTGATCCCACCGATTCGAGTCTTATCACCTTCGATTTAGAGAATTTCACTCCCCGGTTTCCACATCAAATCGCTCTTGTTATTCAAGTCGGGATTAATGGTCTTAACATTAATAGGGCCATCATGGATGAAGGTGCATCTACCTGCGTTATGTCCTCCACTTGCTGGAAGGTCATCGGCTCTCCAGCCCTTTTGTCATCTCCCAATGCCATAGAGGCATTTGATGGTCGGGAATCCAAACCCCTGGGTGTTCTTGAGAGTCTAGCGATCACTTTACAGGGGAAGACTGTCAACGTGGAAGTAGAAGTGGTTGACGCTAAACTCAACTACAATATACTTCTTGGTCGCAGCTGGACCCATGCCATGCTCTACGTGCCATCCACCGTTTTTCGATTCCTTAAGTTCCCTCATGAGGGCAAAATTGTTACGGTGGATCAGTTGTCATTTTTCACCTCTACCTCTGAGAACAACGTGCCATATGTGGATCAAATTCCGAATCCCTCGGATAGTGTGGGACCTGGTATCTTCAAAGACCCGGTCCTCATGGGTATTTTTCCCACACCGCCACCGCACACCGCTCAAGTCAACATGATGTCCAGGTCCGATGACCCCTGGCTTATTCCTACACCTGAGCAGGTGTTTGAGTTTGGAGAATTAATGCCCTTGACTCCAGTAGAGATCAGCTACTATGAAATTGTTGCCGCATCTGATCCTCCACCTCCTCAGCATTTTCCGTTGAGCATGGCTCTCGACGTCTACTGTCAATCCCCCTGGCTTGGTCAGGTCGATTCAGCTGATCCTCTCAAAGAGACTTTTCCTTCTGATGAGGCCATCATTGAAACTATGTCTCTTGAGGAGCTGCCTTGGGGCGATGGACATCATCGCTCCTCTTTTATGCCTAGCTTGGGGGCAATGACTGACTGTCTGGAGCGTTATGCTACTCAGGTTCCTACCCCTCCTCTTCAAATGCCCATTTTGAGACACAAGGTTTTTTCGAAGGGAAACCTGCGTAACATCACTCAAACCATCCCGATCAACATCTTCGTTAAACCAGGGATCATTGAGAATATTCATGTGGGTGTGACTTGTTCTCTCGATGAGATTCAAGTCTATATTGAGCTTTTTAAGGAATTCAGAGATGTTTTCGTGTGGTCCTACGAGGAAATGTCGGGGATTGATCCCAGTATCGTAGTGCATGAGATTCCAACCTATCCAAGTGCGAAGCCCGTGTGCCAACGCTTACGCCCCATGCATCCTTGAAAAGCCGCCGCCATCAAGGCAAAAGTTGAAAAACTTTTGAACGCGGGCTTTATTTATCCTATCCCCCTCACAGAATGGGTGTCTAACATTGTCCCTGTCGATAAAAAGCAGGGTACGATTAGAGTCTGTGTTGATTATCGCGACATCAATCGCGCCTGTCCAAAGGATAATTATCCCACTCTGTTTATAGACCAGATCATCAACGAATGTGCCGGAAGTGAGATCTATTCCTTGATGGAAGGTTTCTCAGCATATAATCAAATCAATATTGCACCTGAGGATCAACACAAGACCACATTCATCTGTCCGTGGGGTACTTTCGCGTATAAAAAGCTCCTGTTCGGCTTGAAGAACGTTGGAGCCACTTTTCAGCGTGCGATGTCCTACCCTTTTCATGACATTCGCCATATCGTTCAGCCTTATCTGGACGACTTGCCAGCTCATTCGGCTAAGCAAGAGGACCATCCTGAACATCTCCGCCAGATCTTTCTTCGTTGCAGGCGCTACAAAATCAGGCTCAATCCTCATAAATGCGTCTTCTGCATTGATTCTGGCCGTCTTTTAGGATTCATAGTCTCGAAAGATGGAATTCGCCTTGACCCTTTAAAGGTCAAGGCCATCATAAATCTCCCATCACCCTCCTCCCTATATCAATTACAGAGTCTGCAAGGGAAAGCGAACTTTCTTCAGCGCTTTATCCCGAATTATGCCGAGGTGGCCAAAGGATTCACTTGTTTATTAAAGCAGAACGTTCCCTTCCATTGGGACGAAATCGCTCAACAATCCTTTGAGAAGCTGAAGATGTTGCTTGTCTATGCTCCGTTGCTTCGTCCTCCGGACTACCACCGCGACTTCACTTTATATCTCGCCGCCGCATTTAGCACCATAGCCATGGTCTTGGTGTAGGATGACAATGACGGTAATGAACATGTTGTTTATTATCTGTCACGGAACCTTATCGATCTAGAAACGTGTTATGCTCATGTCGAGAAGTTGGCATTAGCAGCAGTACACGCCGTGCAGCACTTTCGCCATTACATCCTTTTGCGTACGATAACAGTGGTTTCAGACTGCAACCCTATGACGTATATTCTCTCCCAACAATTACTAGGGGGCAAGTACTCCAAATGGATTGTTATCCTGCAGGAGTTTGACTTAGAGTTCACTACCGCTAAGTCAACTAAATCACTGGTTTTCGCGGATCTTATATGCTCTCTCCCTACAGACTCTGCTCCCTCATATACTAAAGATCATATACCGGACAAAACGATCTTCCTCATCAGTACTCGTGACCCTTGGTACGGTGACATAATAGTGTATCTTCAAACCTCGACATTTCGGTCTGAGCTAGATAAAGCTGCCCGCCGTCGGATTCTGCACCAGTCCCAGCCCTACCGTATAGTAGGAGATACCTTATACCGCATTGGAGTAGATTCAGTGCTCCGGCGATGCCTAACCTTGGAAGAGGCTGAAAAGGTCCTAAATGACTACCACAGTGGTGCCTGTGGTGGACATATGTCTGGGTATGCTACTGCCCAGAAGATTTTGCGAGCAGGTTATTTCTGGCCTTCTATATTCAAAGACTGTATCATGGTAGTCCGTAAATGTCATGGGTGCCAGATATTTCAGCGCAAGATGCGTGCGCCGCCTCTCCCCTTGCATCATGTTATTACCGTCGGCCCTTTTGTGAAATGGGGCATGGATTTTATGACGTGTAACCCTCACTCGGCCGGGGGGCATGCGTATATAATTGTCGCCGTCGACTACTTCACCAAGTGGGCCGAGGCGATGCCTACACTAGCTGCTGACGGTAAAACGGCTGCTCAATTTATATTCAACCACGTTATCGCACGGTTCGGGGTTCCTCAGGCCATCGTCACCAACCATAGTACTCATTTCCGAGATTATATGATGGCTGAGCTGACTTCAAAGTTAGGCTTGCGTCACGACAGCTCAACACCATACTACCCTCAGGCGAATGGTCAGGTTGAAGTAGTGAACAAGGTTCTAGTCACTATGCTTCAACGAACAGTTGGTATTCACAAATCCAATTGGCATCTCCAACTATTCTCAGCTCTATGGGCATACCAAACATCTGCAAAGAGTGCAACTGGATTCACACCATTTCAATTGGTGTATGGTCTGGAAGCAACTCTTCCGGTTGAATGCGAGATTCCTTCTTTGAAATTAGCTATGGAACTTCTACCTGATACTTCTGCTGAGGAAGAGCGTCTTTTGTATTTGGAACGATTAGATGAAACCCGGCTATCCGGTCGCTTTGTTGTCAAGCACAAAGAACAGGGTCAAACTCATTTTGACCGTCCGTTTCTCCCCCGTCCTTTATCGCGGGAGACCCCTCGTCCTCCCTACGTACCTGCCAGACATGACAAGCTTGAGCTGTAAGTTTTTGCCTTGCGTGGCATGGGCTCCATATAGTTAAGTGAGTATTGAAAAAACAGTGGCTTATGAGCTTATAGATTATGAAGGAGTTCCGCCGGGCACGTGCCCCCGTGGCCGGGTTGTACCCCAAAAGCACTATGCCCGGGCGGGATTTTGGTGTGTGTGGTGTTTGTACATAGGTGTGTTTTTCATTTGTGTGCATGTATGGTGTGGTGTGCCTTGTAAACATATTTCTGCTGATCGGGTCTTCCTGGTTGTGCAGATGTTTATTCATCCATTTGTTGGTTTCGCGGATGGTGCCTCCCGCAGTACCAGGGATCTGTCTTCAGCAGCCTGGGTAATCTATGATCCTGCTGGTGAGTTGGTCAACCTGCAAGGAGTGTGTCTAGGATGTACTACGAACAACATCGTGGAATATAGTGTTGTGTTATAATTATTAACTGAGGTAGTAAACCTTGGTATCTGTGAGTTGCTTGTGTATCTAGATTCACAACTTGTAGTATTACAACTGAACATACACTATTCGGTAAGAAACCCGTCCATTTTACGTCTGTATCTGCGTATTCGATTACTGGAAAGGAATTTTGACTACATTACATATCATCATATACCCAGGCATTTGAATACATTAACAGATGCAGTAGCAAATTTGGTATTAGACAGACATTTGCGCAATTTGTAAATCATCATCACATGTAAAGAAAGATCCATCCAGAAATTGATATGCATATATATATATATATATAGATATCGAAATGTTTACATAAAGTGTGTCACATAAAGTCAAAATATACATAATCATCTTAAGTACATCCGGAGACGATACGTATCTCAAAAAATATATGTGGTATAATCCCTAAGAGCTAATTCGCATGGTGCTCATGATAACATGTAACTGCCCACACTAAGCGTCTCAGGATTTGGTGGACCTGACTTGGAACTCCCACCGTATGACGCTGGTACGCCATCGGTACATCCGCCAGCCGAGCATAGTCTGGGATCCCTTGGGCAATGCCCTCGAGATTCTGGATCAACTCCTCCCCTCTTGTGCCCTCTCCCTGAGGATCAAGGGCGAGATGAGTCCTCCGCGATATTGGAGACATCCTAGCTGGTCTCTCAGGGCCCACATCTGCATACATATATAAAATGTTTTAGGACGAATGTGTATTAACAAAAAAAACATAAAACATAAAAATCAACAAACATGAGGTCTTACCCAACTCCTCGTCCTAGTCATCTCCTTCTGGCAGTGGGAGATTTGGGTCTCCGGTGAAGTCAGTTCCTGCATATGGCCAGTCTTCCACTACAATCAACTGGCACCGTAACCACCTAAAAAACTCCGGCCTCCAGGACATCTGTTGGCCGCCTCCAGCTCTGGGCATTAGTGCTGCCCAGCGAGCCATTATTGGCTCTCGTGGAATCGGATCTGCTACTATGGCCCCTTGGCCCTGGAAGATTGGTAAGCATTCCAGAATGAACGATACCAGGATGGAACCATAGCCAAACTATTTTAGTTTAGCTTGCTTGCATTTTGTGAGCTGTCTCTTCATGTTTATTGTTACTGCTGTAGCCCAGTCAAACAATAAGGGACTCATGCATTCTGAGGTCAGCAGGAGTTGGGCCTTTGTGGCCTCGTGCGGTGCTTGCGATCCTACAGCCCGCGTGATGGTATGTAGGATGACTCTCAATGCCAGATTGGGGATAGTGTGGATATCCACCTTTTTTCTCCCTGATCCCATTTGTGCTCTTGGGCACACTCGTGCCATCACTTCTTCCATCTTCTCGCCAGATGGTCTGCTCCCAGTTAGGATGGGTACCGGACCTCTGCGAGACAGTCCAGTTATGAAGTACACATCAGAGACCTCCAGTTCTAATATCTGGTCTCGTAACTTGAACACTTGTTCCTGTTCGTCCCAAATACTGATCAGATACTGGAGGAGCTCGGGCTGAGCTCGTAAACACGGTGTAAGGAAGAAGTTCTTTAGCCCACAGTTTCTGAGGGCATTCATGCAAGCCTCACTTTCTATGGCCTATTCATCCTCTTCTCCGTGCTCTCTTTCTTTCCACTCAATCACCATTTTGCTTGATTTCCTACATCCACATGGTCTTAAACCCTTAATTAGATCTCTGGTAGGCTTCAAATTTCATGATTAAAATTTCAAATTTCTAGGCGGAAATTTGGGTTCGGCCGCTGGCGCAGCTGTTTTGTGAACAGTCGCGCCACGTGGCATGAGCCCTTTGCATGGAAAAGCCCATTGGCGTGGGTCCGTGCCCGATACCCACGCCAATGAGCGCAACCCTAAAAATTCAAAAAGTTGCCACAGAGCCTGATATATGAGGGAAAACTATCAAAAAATGGATTGAAATAAAGTACAGGGAAGCGCCTCTTACCTGTAGCAGACGAGTATCTGAATGGTCAACCGGATCTGTCGCAATCGCCATCAGAAGTTTGCACTCCAAAATGGACCACTGCTGCTTTTTACCAAGGTAAATAGTAAATGTAATTTTGTTTTTACCATTTTGGCATATTTATAAATTTTTCGACATAGGATGGGTTTTAAAAGTTAGTTTTATCAAATATTTTAATATGTTATGTCGAAAATGGGTTTTACGCTTGCTTGGTATGTACAACAATAGGTTTTTTGCGACTTTAACGGTGGAAACGAGTTGTATTTTATACTTTTTCGGACTCGGTAAATACATGAAAAGGTCACTTTGGAGTCATCTTTCAGCTCTTTTCTGACTCTCTAAACATGAAAATATTGCCGAGGCCCTTGTCATTTCGATCTCGTTAAAATGGACACGAATCGACATCTACCCAGTATACGTTTACCCCTTTTTCAGGCTGGGATAGATTGATTACGAAAAAGGAATACCCTAGCCTATCGCGACTAGGAGGTTTTCTTGGATATTGTTTTCTACCTTTTCGGATCTGAGGAACTATTTACGAAAAGGGACCTGTGGAGTTTACTTTTCTGCTGTCTTTTCAAACTCTCTAAACATGAAAAGACGCCGAGTTCTCCCTTTGTCAGACTCGTTAAACCCTGATGACATCAGATCCAGTCAAAATGACGTTCTCCAAGTTTCTCCTTCCTAGGACTCGTTAAATGCACTAGGATGGATTCGCCCGAAGGGCGGACTTATATTACAAGCATATGCTATCCCCTTCAAGCTTGTTATCAAAAATAATTGGGGTACTCGCCAGAAATGGTGGGGAAAAATGGAACCATCATCGTTGTCATCGGCAGTATGTCGCTCTTGAACATGGCACTTGTCTGCATTCGTGTCGGGTTGGGGACATCTCATCTCGTTTCTTCACTTTGCCTCCGTGGGTTTGGATAATCCCTTTTTACCTCTCCTCTGCTCATTGCCTTGTCACCATGACCTCTGATCTGTTGATGTCAAATACTGCCAAGTCCACTGTCGTGTCGTTTATATGTTCAAGAGAAGTTGGCCTCTGCTAATATCAACCTTCCTCTGATTCTCATACGATCCCGATTCACAACAAAACACCATGTTCCTCTGTCTCATGTCGATGATGTGGGAAACATTATGGCCCAATTTCGATCAAGGTCACTTCCGTCGACTTGTACCCCCGTCATCCGCAGCTGATTCCAGAGACCCTTGGTACCTTGGAGCCCGTATGCCTGCACGGCGTGCTCCGCCGCACCCGACGCGGGGGCTTTGATCATCGTCCGACCGAGTGATTCACCGGTGGTTCGGACGCCGGGGCCTTATCTATTCACACGCCGATTGTACCTGTAGTACCCGAGCTACTGCTGCTATCAAAACGCCCCTGCCTCGGGCACGCTCATCATTGGTTAATCGACGATGTTCTTGCATACACCTCACCACACATATTCGATGCCCCCCTATTGAAAATTAGTTTGTCGAGATGGAGCACAAGACCTCGGATTGTGTCTATTGCAATCCAAAGGTCGTTATCAGGATTATTTCTACTATGTACATGACTCACCGATTTTGGATGGTCACACCATACCTGAGTCTATTTATTTGATCCTCGCTGGATGGCTGCGCCCATACCCTGGATCTGGATTATAGTGTACTCTGTTTTGGATGGCTGCGCCCATACCGCATATACATCATGTACTTGAGATATAAGTTGCATTTTTCTACGTGGGTTTTCGACGGCGGGGCTTCAGTTGAACATGATCTCGTAAAGCATTTCACCCCTCTCTCTCTCGGGCCTCATACTTTAGGGGGCATCTGTTACACAGTAATTTGTCACCGTCCCTACCATTTCCTGTCCCGCACAATGGAGGACCCATTTTGTGACCTGTGAACATTGTCATGCCTTGAAATCATTATCAATGCATTCCTCTAAACATGAGCTTCAATTTCCCTAAAGACATCTCCTTGCAAAAAACCATGAAAACATCTCCTTTTGCATTGGCGCGGGAAGACAGTTCATCACTCGCGCCAATGGAGAAAATCCTACAAAGAGGCCGCGCCAACTGGTGCTCTGTCCCAGAGCAGAAGTCGCGCCAGCCAATTTAAGGAGTGTTTTTTAAATAAAGATGGCGGAAGTTGTGTTTCAACAAACTCAGAAACCATTGCCTATCTTGAGTTGGGAGGTTTGGCTACGGGAGTTCCATGGAAGGGAAGTGGTTTGCCACCTTTCATGGAACCTTCCTTGATGATAGGGTCAATCCCACAATAATAGGGATCCCAACTCCCTCCTTCCCCATCTATAAAAGCTTGCCTATTGCCATTGCAAGCTAGTCTTGAAGTGCCTAAGCTTTGAATCTCCAAATTCCCAAGAGCCTTTGTGCTGTAAGAGCCCTCTTTCTTCCCTTAAGGCCGACTCAAGTAAGGAGACTATCGTCGAGAGACTCTAGAGAGGCTTGCCCTTTCCCTGGCGAGCTTTGCGAGACGTGAACGACTGGGGAACCTTCCGAAGGATACCGCAGCATCAGAACATTGGTTGTACTCTCTTTCGATTGTTTATTAATGAATTACTACCGGTTATGGTTCCACTCTGTTTTTCACTTATGTTAATAATGAGTTATATCCTTTCTGACTGATATATAGTTGCGTATTCTGGGTTTTATGCTTGTATTCATGTTGTTTCTTGCATGTGCAGGTGTCCATTCACGGAGATCGTGGGGATCTTGATCTGCCGAGGCTGAGGAACGGGAATGTTGTCTCTTCTACGAATCATAGCACTGGACTCCAGGTAGGCCTCCATCATTGGATTATTTATTTGTAATTAGGAACTTGCGCTGTAGCATTTGATGATTGTTGCTAGACCCCTGCTGGGCTAGTAGGGATCGCCTCTGTCCGCAGAGGGGATTTACCTCCTAAACACCATGGCTCTTGACAAGTGAAACATAATTTCTTTTTCCTCAACTCCCTCCGGAGATCATTGTTGAGAAGCTTCTTCAGCGTGCTCTGCTTGGGTGGAGCAACTTTCCCCTCCTTCCCCTTGGAAGAGTGAGTGGCTTTGCTAGGGAAGGTTTCCTTTGCCATTGGAAAGGCATCTTGGAGATCTCTAGTTATTTCAATGGCATCATGCAGAGTGATGGGCTTGGTGGACTTAACCAACCCATGCAAAGGTTCTTCCAGGCCATCAATGAACATGTAGACTCTCCTTGCTACTAAAAGATCAGGAACCATTACAGACAACCTAAGGAATTTAGAGAGATAGGCCTCAACATCTCCTATCTACTTAAGCTTTTCCAAGCTTATGAAAGGGGCCTCCGGATCTTTCTAATCGAATCTCTCCACTAGTCTCCTAGTGAAATCAACATAAGTGGACACATTTTTGTGCCCCAATGTAGAAAGTCCATGTAACCACCAGTTCTGGGCTTCTCCCTCAAAATGTAGTGCATGAATCTTGATGGCGTCTGCTTCAGACACTTTATTCAGCTAGAAATAGATGTCCAACTTCTCCACCCATGCTTTAGCAGAACAAGAGGGTGATCCATCGAACTTAGGCAAGAAGAACCTGCCCATGGTGTGGTGCCTCCCATGAAGGAAACCTCCATCTCTGTACTGCTGCCATGGCCTCCTCCGGTCCTTGAGATGGAAGAAGTCTTGAAAGCTCAAGTTATCCATGAACCTTTGGCTTTATGAGTCATATTCTACAAAGTATCCTTCCAAAGAGGTTGGCTCTTGCAGCCCTTCATTCTCTACAACCAAGAAGGTAGGCATTGTAGAGCGTTGTGAGGTCTGTGGAACTTGAGGCAAGCTCACATGTTGACGAGTCCCAAACTGAGACATATAAGAAATTTATCCTTGATGGAATCTCCCAAGGGACTCCCTCATTCTATCTATCCTCATCTCCTTTATCTCCTTGGATAGATCTTGCATAGCTTCAAGGAGAGTTTTTGCAAACTCCTCTACCTCCTTATCTTTATCATTCACCAATTCAGGGGCTTTCCCCTTGTCTTGACCCTTGTCGAGGTCAACAATAGTATAGTAATACTTTCTATGACTTCTATTCTAGTATCTCCTCTCCCTCTCAGAAAGAGGATCTTCGTCTTTGGAATGCAGCATGACCGAGGCTCCAATGCTAGCACAGGCTATGCCAAGAGTCGAGCTCTGATACCACTATAATGATCCTTTTTAGGGATTATCAAGATTCTATTTCAGAGATGTAGTATAGAGGCATTTACTGGATATGTCACCATTCAAATAAAGGGTGAGATCTAGAGGCTACCTGGCCAACTGTAGACTCTGTCTATAGAACTTGGAATAACCCCTTTTCAGGATTCTCAACAAGGTCTTCAAGAAAAATGTTGTATAAGGAAATATGAGCAATAATAACATAGATCAAGGCTGGGATCCCCTCATTTATGCTGTATGTGACTTATATATGGAATTTCATCAGAAACAAATCATTTTAAGCACATTAAAAAGATCTCCCAAAGTCAAGACTAGCTAGAAATCAGCCAAAGAGAAACGTTGTTGCAACATGAAAACCCCAACAACCAGAATTGCATAGTTTTGGCTGAAACTCAGAGGAGGAAAGCCAAGGATATGATAATTTAGAGATATAACAGTAAATCAGATTTATATTTGAGCTTATTTCCTCTACAGTAGATTACAAAGAGGACTAGGGAAAAATCCCTTCGGAAATTAGAGCTGCAACTAGAAATAAACTGTAGAAATACATAGACAACGTTATTTTTCAGATGGTTCAGCTGCTGTACATTAAATATCATATATCTAACATATTTATGGATGAAACATCATATATAATACAGATCTGGAAACTATATGACTTTAAGAACAAGATCCAATTGGAATTACATCAAAATATTGCATAATAAGCTGTAGATCTGAATTACAAATTGTAGTGTTGCATAAAACCCAGAAATTTCAAAAGATAACTTTATTTTTGAAAGAGATAATATCTATAGAGACATGGATCAGCAACCCAATCCATGGATCACCAAGGGAGGGCAAGCCTAACACTAATAGATCTCCATCCAATCTGATAACAAACTGAAACAAGAAACCCTCTTACAAAAATAACGCAGTATAGAGTAGAAAATGCGCTGAGGGTGAAGGAGACTGAATAAACTTGATTGAAATTATAGATTAGATACAAAATATGCATAGAATATCTCTTTGGAGGCTGAGAAACACTCTCCAACATAAAAAGCCTCCCAAAACAAGCTATATCTAAGCAGATCTAGAACACCACTTACTACAAATGACAGCAACTGCAAAACCCTCAATGGGCCAGCGCTGCTCATGAAAATAGGGCTTGGTCTCAAACTAGATAGTGGCTCACTTCAGCAAAGAACTCCTCCAATGATCCTCAAGGGAAGATATAAAACCCCTAAACAAGAATTCCAATCACAATCCTCCACTAAACAACAAAGAATGGTATTTTTCTAAGTAGACAAATACTTTAGAAATATGATCTATCAACAACCTCTTCATGTGCCTTCTCCTCCTTTTTATAACATGAGAAAGCTCTTTCAAACCCTAAACCACTTTGATGAGTTAGCCCTCTTCACATTAGAGGCTCCCTTCTAGAACTGCGCAGTCCCTTTTGGAGATTCAATGAACCTAGACAGCGTAGTTGATTTGGTCAAGGTGGACCCAATCTTGGCTCAAACCTCTTTCACACCTGCAAGTGATTATTTACATAGCCCTGATTTGTCTTTGTTCACATGGGAATTGATTTAATCAGAATTTTTAGGAGTTTTACATGTCCTCCTTTATTCATTTATTCATAAAACATAAATAAAATCAAAATTGAATGTCTCCTCTTAGCTAAGGCGAAGTAGGAACATTACAGCAAGGCTGCTCTACAAAGCACTTCACGACATTCAAAGGTGTGTTGGTCACATTGGGAGTGAAATTATCATTGTTCCGAAATCTCCACTTGGCCAGTGCCTTCTAGAAGAGTTCACATGTGTCAAGATTTATATCCAAGTGTCCATTTGAAATCTACATGAATGGAAACATGTCTTGCCTATTTTTGGAAAGCTATTGATTGCAAAACAACCTACAATTCATCTATAAATTGAACACAGATCTAAGTGTTTGAGAAGGAAGAATTTGAGTAGAGAAATGTTGGAGAGTTTTCAATTGCGAGTTTGATTTGTGGAGCTGCTGCTGGAGAGATTTATGCTGTGATGAGACCTGGGAACTTTGCTCGAAGGTCACTTCAAATCAGTCACTAGTTTGTAACCTCTTCTTCTATCATCAATAAAGATTACTTCTTATTTTTCCCTACATGCATCTATGTTAACTTTGATTTTCCATATTGTAAGATCTTGGTTGATGAATGTAGTTTATGCTTTACTGATTTAGCTAACTAGCTTGAATAGATATCTATATTATTGCATCTTCTGTTGTTTCAATGTTCTTTCTTGCAGGAAGCATGCAGCTCACAAACCGCTTGAACTTGAAGCTGTAGCAGAAGCGACAAAAGGAGCCATTTGGAAGTGACTGAAAAAGTAAACCTCCAATCCTCTCTGTGTATCTATTCTGAGTTAGGAGAAATGGTAGTATAGTCTTTCACCTGTTTTTCTAGACTAGCACCTGTCTAGGGAAGCATAGTTTATCCGTAGATTACAATTCTGGCCAAAACAAACTGGCGACTTCACTGGGGAGAATTTCTCTTAGTTCTAGGTGTTTTAGTCTCTTATTTTCTTTCTAAATCCACCCAGTAGCTATTTCACATAAATATTAGAATTTTTCAGAAGTTAATTTGCAAAGATAGTGACTTAAACAATAGCTTTTTCTTTGTTTACTGCACCCAACGCACCCTTAGACTAGACACAGTGCTTTGCAGAGCACTGTCTCCCTTCCAAGCCTGGGTTGCAGAGCACTGCCTCCCCTTGCATACTGAATTGACTAATGAAATTGATCAAATTCCCTTGAATTTGACTTTGCAACTTGCTTCAGTTTTGTTTGCTGCTGTGTTTTGAAAAGTTTGATGCTCAATTGACCAGTGAATCTATATACTTCTTCCTCCCTTTGCTGAAAATTTGTTCAATGTTTGTTTCGAAAAGTTTTTATTTATCATTGACAAGTTGATTTCAAAGTATTTTTTACAGTCGCATTAAGAATCATTTTCTTTCGAAATAGGAAATTGTCGTAAAACCTTCATTTCCTTGATAGGAGAAATTTTTGTTTTCATTCTTCGTTTCTCGAAAGTAAAAAGCATCTAAATTATTGATCTAGTGCACCTAGTTTATTTTTTGCATTCATAACATTAAGGAAACTGAAAAGAAAAACTTGCATTTGCATGTAGGATTGTGTGTTTTTTGCAAAAGGAACATTAGAAAATCTGCATTTGGTTTGAGATTCATTGATTTTGTTTTTGCTCATTGATTTGTTTGTTCTCAAATTATTTTGCTCTCTTCCATTATTAGCTAGGTTCTTCATTGAAAAAGATGAAAGTGAAAATTTGTTTATCATTCTTAGCTGCATTTTAGGAATTTCATACACATCATCGTGGTTAAATTGAAAGGCAAATTGTTAAGCAAGATCAACATAAAATAAATCTCAATTTACTTAACAACGCTTTGGAACATTAACGATAACATTTAGAAGGTCTAGGCTAGAGACGTGTTCTAGCATCATAAACATAGCAGCTACCGTTAACTTTTCTGCGATACATTCTGAGTGTGATACCTCACTCCACGTACTTAAGTATATCATAGCTCATCCACGTACCCTCGGGTATATCGGGTGGTGTTACAATGTGATAAGTATAAAGGGGTGCTCTCACTGTGCGGTTTCACATCAGACAGCGCTAATACGGACTTGGGCCTCCATGTACCTTCGGGTATATTTGGGAGGACAAATTTTAGGTGTTATCCATCCATAGTGAACCGAGTCGGCCGCCTTGAAATTGTGATACACCGAACACAACATTCGGGGAGATTACCTGCCCGTACTTCTTGGTTCGCTAGGAGGTATTCTACAATTCACGGTTTCTTGGTAAACTCTTTTGCCTAGCATTACCCTCTTTTTGTTTATTTTTTTTTGGATAAAATAAATCAGTAATCGTGGAAGAACACAATCCTATCCCCTGTCGTTCGCATAGATTATCTTTAAAACCACCTTTATCACCGGAAGTCACTTCTAGTAGGCGAAGGTGATCACGATCTGCCGAATCAAGTACAATTAATACCTCTGGTGAAATATCATCTTTTAACCCAGAGTTGGCACAAGTTGTTTCTACAAATCTTGGTTTGTCTATTGTTGTTGAGACAAAGTCCTCATAGCTACTCGTGGTCACAATCCATCTAATCTGTGAGACCATACCTTTCGAACCCGACGTTGTTCAACTAGAAGTTGATCCGGATCCCATTGTGTTTTAGGGGGCAATTGTTATTGGTAAAACTGGACATCATCCTCAGGACCAATGAAATAGGGTCTATCATCCCCTTATATTTATGTTTCTATGTTCCTTAAATGGAGAAAATCTTGATCCCGAAGTTGAGCAACTGGAAGTTGTTCCTACCTTGGTCATCCCACAAAGTTCAGTCGCTATTGAAACTCCCATATCACACAGTCAATAGTTTGAAATATATTTTGGGCCTGGCGGTGAAGTTATTCCTCTTGGTTTAATTATGATTGAAGAAATATCATAAGATGAGACACCTTTAACTCCAACTCATTTTCAGTAGGAGCTTTACCTGTACGAGTCTTTTCCTCAATCACCTTCCTCTTCTTTTGCTGATCCTGTTTCACTTTCAGTTCCCGTAGATTAAATAGGGTATACATTGGGTCAATTGACCATGGCTAAGATAAAATCCCAGACTGAACCATCTATTTCAGCTGCGACAACATCTGTTGTTGCTTCATCTTCGATGTTTTGTCCATTGAATTCACCCATGTCATCATCTGGAATCCTATCTGGTTCCTCCCTTATGAGTACTGAACAACTTGATCCTTTATTCACATCTTCAGTGCAATATCAAGCTGATCCCATCAGTTATTCTCCTTGGTGGCTAGTGATACCACAGAAATTACCCTTTGAAATTCCAAAATTCAATGAAAACCCTGGAGAATACCCATCAACACATGTTATAACTTATCATTTGTGGTGTTCATTAAAATCCTTAAATGATGACTCCGTTAGACTACGTCTTTTCTAGCACACACTCACTACTCCAACTGCACAATGAGGATGGTTCTTTTTACTATGTCAACCTCGTTAAAAAATGAAACAGATTATGAGGATAGTTCTTTTTTCTTGTGTCAACCTCGTTAAAAAATGAAACAACTGCCTTTGAGGAAATTTCTTTTACTATGTCAACCTCGTTCAAAAATGAAACATGTCATGAGCATAGTTCTTTTCCCATGTCAACCCTCTCCTAATTACGACGAGTCTTCCATCTGATCTCGTAAATGAACCTTCATTCCATCCAACTATTAGTAACCAATTATCTACTTTGGTGAATGAAATGAAGCTTGGGGGCCACCTACTCTTGCTGGGGGAATTCGAAATGTGCTCTTGCAGGGAGCATTCAAAAAATTCTTACGAATTGCACGCAATCAACCGCTAATGTTCGAGGTGACCACTGAAGTTCGGTGGAAAAATCAGGTTCAGAGCTTCAAAATGCAAATGGTAACTATGGAATGGTAAAAATGAATAGTGAAACTAATTTTTACAGTCATTTAATTATTTTCAAGTTAAATTTATTGCTATGACTATAGATTTATTATGTTTTTATTATGAAAAAGGTATTTTTAATCCATTTCATGTTGTTCTAAATAGGAAATACAACTAATGAAGATATTAGTCATGAAGATTTATTTCAAAGAATGACTTGGCCACAAAGCATACTTTTTCTCCTTATTTTTCAAGCTTTGTTAAAAACGAAAAAGGATTTGAAGCACACTTTTATCTCTTTTTCGATCTTCGATAACAACGAAAAAGGAACCCCTAGAGTCTTCTTTCAGCTCTTTTCAAACTTCGATAATGTGAAAATATTTCCAAGCACTTTTCATTTCAAGCTCGTTAAAGTAAATGAATTGATATCTACTCAGTATAAGTTTAACCCTTTTCCAGACTGAGATGGATTATTTACGAAAAAGGAATACCTTGGTTAAACATGACCAAAGAGGTTCTTTCAGATATTATTTTACCCTTTTTCGAATCTGAGATACAAATTTACGAAAAATTACTTTTGGAGTTCTCTTTCGTCCTCTTTTTCAGACTCCCTAAATATGAAAAAGGACTGGGCTATCACTGTCGTTAAGCTCGTTAAAACATAAAATAGCAACGAGCTTGTCGATCATGGCAAGAATCGATTTTCATTCATCGATATACTCGTTAAATTATTAAATAGTGATACTTTATTCGCCCAAAGGGTTGAATTATAGATCAAGAAAATTTTATCCTCCTCAAGCTTGTTAAAAAATAAAGAGGTACTGGTCGACAAATGACCGGGGAAAATTTGGGAAAAGTAAGAAAAGTTTCTTTTTGGTAGCAAGTCACTCTTGAACATGACACTTGTTTCACTCCATGTCTGTGATTGTTTGGGTTGGGTAATCATCTTGACGGTTCATTCACACCTATGGCTCATCATTCCTTCACTTTGATTTTGGGTCAATGCTACCAACTCATCACAGTGTCGCCGATATGTTTAAGAGAAGTCATCTAGTGATTAAAAACTCATCCTTCTGCAATACTCATAAACCTTTATTTTCATGACCGTCATCCCTGATAAATTGCTATATCAAGTCATATCCTTGTCTCCGAAATCAATAACTCCATTTTTGCAATAAAGTGACTTCTTGTCGACAAAAAATCAATATCCAGGAAGTTCACTTAGAAACATAATTTTCCAGTACCATAAGGCTTGTTACAGCATTGACAAGATCCTCACTTCCAGAATTTTGACCGAAATATTTTGTTTAGCATTCGACATCAAATAATTTATTCACGACTTACGAAATGTACTATAGTACCTTGAGGGCCATTGACATTAATGGTGGTTCTCTCGCGTTTGTTAACAACTCAAATTATTGGCTGGTAATCAAACAATGTCTTTCCATGTTCGACTACAAATAATATATTCACATGGCTAGACTTGTACCCGAATGATCGAGTGAATGAGATAAGAAGGCCCCGAATCTAGTTTCAACCATCTGGGCTGTGATTTTAGGATTTTTTTACACATCATCTGTATGGTGACCTTACATATAGATCGTCATCCAAACATGGGCCTATATCTGTAGGCATGTCTACATCTGGGCAACATTCCAATGTAGACGACTTTCTGAATTATGCACATGTTATTAGATTGTTTATGTGCTGACTATGGGAATGCCTACCCTCAACAATTATGACCAATAGAGGATATAGCATAATTTAATGTATTGTAAGATTGATGCAGGTGTCCACTCCGCTTCGTTTCCAGGCTCATCATTGTGTAAAGAATCTCAATCAAATGTTCATATTATTTGGATCTCATGCTTTAGGGGGAAATTGTTATAGGTCAATTTGGGCACCATTCCCAATGACCTGGTTAATTTGGAATCGTCTCTAGGACTGATGATCAAGGTTATATCATTCCCTGTCATTTTAGTTGGTATATGCCCTAAAACAGAAAACAAGACAAATCAAAAAAGACTTTTATCAAGCAAAGCTTTCCATGCTTTGAAGCTTATTGTGTAGCATATGAGAGCTCACCAACACAGGATCTAAGGGGCCTAAGTGTGTTGCATATGCAGGTAGCCCCATGCAAGGCTGCTCTGCAAAGCACTTCCTGACATTCAAAGGTGCGTTGGTCACATTGGGAGCGAAATTCTCATTGTTCCAGAATCTCCACTTGGCCAGTGCCTTCTAGAAGAGTTCACATGTGTCAAGCTTCGGATCCAATGTCCATTTGACATCTACATGAATGGAAACATGTCTTGCCTATTTTTGGAAAGCTATTGATTGTAAAACAACCTACAATTAATCTATAAATTGAACGCAGATCTAAGTGTTTGAGAAGGAAGAATTTGAGTAGAGAAATGATGGAGAATTTTCAATTGAGATTTTGATTTGTGGAGCTGCTGTTGGAGAGATTTATGCTATGATGAGACTTGGGAACTTTTCTAGAAGGTCACTTCAAATTAGTCACTAGGTTGTAACCTCTCCTTCTATCATCAATAAAGAGTACTTCTTATTCTTCCCTACATGCATCTATGTTAACTTTGATTTTACATATTGTAAGATCTTGGTTGATGAATGTAGTTTATGCTTTAATGATTTAGCTAACTAGCTTGAATAGATATCTATATTATTGCATCTTTTGCTGTTTCAGTGTTTTTTCTTATAGGAAGCATTCAACTCACAAACCGCTTGAACTTGAAGCTGTAGCAGAAGCGACAGAAGGAGCCATTTGGAAGCGACTGAACAAGTAAGCCTCCAATCCTCTCTATGTATCTATTCTGAGTTAGGAGAAATGGTAGTATATTCTTTCACCTGTTGTTCTAGACTAGCACCTGTCTAGGGAAGCATAGTTTATCCATAGATTACAATTCTAGCCCAACAAAAGGAAACATACATTGTTGAACTCACCAAGGAAGAGGATTGATGGGAACACTTCACCATTATCCCATGAAAGTGCATGTCGCAATAGAAGAGCTGAGACAAGATCTCATCACGATGATCGCAAAAGAGACCACTACGAAAGGTATAACAAGTCTCGATATTCACAAGTTCATTTTGATTATAATCATATTTCTAATCATGAACATAAATCATGGCATAAGAAAACTTTTCATTTTTGTGGTTCACATAACCATGTCATTGCTGAGTTTTGGAAAAGAATGTCAACACAAAGGAGGATGAAGCATCAAAAGCCTTTTCCGTATCAGGGAAAGAAATTGGTTAAGAAAGTCTAGAGGAATAAAACCTTTTGCACCCATTGCAACCAAAATGGTCATAAAAAAGCCACGTGTTGGAGGCTCCATCTAGAGTAGCACCTTAAGGACGAAGCATCAGTGCATGAATCAGTTGGTCGACAAATGAATCCACCACATTCATGGTGGTCCTCTTTATTAGGAGAAAGATGGTTTTCCTCAATATGTTAGTGTGTCATGGAAAAATTTTGTAAATAATATGTTGCATTTATTTATGTAAAAGTGATGATGTGTTTTTCCATCACTTGTTAAGAAACACTGATGTTTTTGGCCTTGTATTGATAGATGGGGTATTATTGATTTCATTTTGATGTAAGCTTGATCACTGAGTATGTGTTAAAACTCGTGGCAAGTATGGAAATGTTTGGGTCATAGTTGGTCATATTTGAGCATGTAATTTGCAAGGAATTGTACTAGAGGTTTGCAAAAGATGCAGGTGTCAGATCATCACTTAAGGCTCCAAAGAAAAAAGGTGAAGGATATGGAAGGGTGACCTTTTCCAGGACACTTGTGGTGAAGACATTGTACACAGCAGTTGCAGATTATTATTGATGCTTTTGGAGGACCAAAAGCTCCTCAGTGGCGAGGAATGATCTAGGTGGCTCCATAGACACACACAAGACAAAGAGGGCTTATGAAAGCTCAAAAATCAAAGCGACGAAAATGTGGCAAACATAGTTTCAAGTCAAAGATCTCGTCGTCTTGATGTGAAAATTTCGTCAAAATGAGTTCATATGCGAAAGTTAGAGCTAGTCAAAGTTCTAAAGTTGATTGGATGACTTGGCAGGTTAAGGAGGCAACATTTTTGCAATTTCCTGGAGTCCGGATTTTTCTCAGCTCCGACCAAATTCTAGGTGAAAATGTGGGATACTTAATTTGTCTGCTACCACCCAGAATCCTTTAAATTTTTTAAAAGGGGTTGTTTTTAAAATTAAATAAAAAAATATAAAAAAGGGGTGGGTCGTGACCCCCACCCCTACCCTAACCGCATATAAAAAATGAATTAAATTAGTGGGGTTAGCAGCCATTACCCTGCCAGACCCATGTGGCACGATTTAAAACATTACCGTGGGTGGGTGGGCCACCTATGTTGGACCCAGCCCACGCCACCTCTCTATACTCCACTATATCCACCGCATATACAAGGATAGCCTAGGTAGTTGGGTGGGCCGCCCGATGCGGGTTCGACACCCCCCATTTAAAGCTGTTGTTTGGTTTTAGAAAAAAAATGAACTATATACATGCAAATTTTTGGGGAGGTAGGATTTGATCCCCCGACATGCCCTTAACAAACTACTTTATTTACCACTGCACCAGCCATTGGGCTTTGGTTTCTCCACCCAAATTTTATTATATAAACCCTCATTTCCGTAGATGTGCCCAGAGTAGGGGAGAGGGCACAAAATTCCAGACGTTATTATTTTATGAAGGTGGAACCATGAGCCGACATGCAGAGGCAATGGAACCATGATTGAGCCTCATTTCCAGAGGGGCCAAATTTTTCCAGTGTCCAAATTGGAAAAAATTTATATGGATTTTACACCTCTCGGTGACACAAAACTGATGGCGATGTCAATTTCTACAAAAGAGGTCTTGATTTTTTGGCCATATTCCATATGGGGATGATGGTGTCAGATTTCAACATGTGGATAGTTTATTTATTTCCATTCGACGCCACATTTGCGATGGTGCATTCAGATCTAGTGATTGAGCAACCTATTCTTCAGATAGCATTAGAGTTGAGGTATATGAAGTTGTTATAGGTCAATTTGGGCATCATCCCCCAAGACCTGGTCAAATTGGCCATCATCCCCCAAGACCAATGAATAGGGTCTATCATTCCCTTAATTAAGTTTCTATATGCCCTAAGTGAAGACATTCCTTTGATGGCTTCAATTGTGAGATTTCCAAGGTTTGAAGTATATATTATATGACCCATTAAATCATCAACGCTCCTCTACAATGGACTAACTGCGTTGCAGTGCACTTACCTCCATGAAAAGGTGCACTTCCCGAAACTCAAGTGTGTGTTGGTCTCCTGGGAGAAAAATCATCATTGTTCCGAGAATCTCCACATGGCTAGTGCCTTATAGAAGAGCTCATAGGTCTCATACTTTGAATACAAGTGTCCATCAATCACCTATAAACTTGGGAACGTGTCTCACCTATTATTAGAAAGCCATTCAATGAGAAACTACCTTTATTTTCCCTATAAATTGAGCACTCATCTAAGTGCTAGGGAGGAATAATTTTGTGTAATTTATGCTGTTGTATTCTCAATTGATGAGAGCTAGAAGTACTGATATGCTATTGAGATGATGCCTGATGTGATGAGGATGAAATGAATTTGGAGCAGGTTGACAATGAAACGATCTATTGGTTGTTATCTTCTCCTCCTACTTTCTTAATAAATATATCTATTCATTTTCTCATACATATGTTTATATCTTGTGAAATGTATTCTTGATTATGTATGTATTCTCAGATATAATCGGTTCGATTTGGTTAAGATAAGTAGGTACTTGTATATTTGTATGTTGTTTTATGTTCTCTGTATTTGATTGCAGGAATCGATCTAACAGCTTTAGTTGGATTGAGAGCGATGAAAAAAATGACATAAGGAGAAGGAGAGTGAAAAGGATCATAATTAGGCTTCTTTCCTTTCAATCTATATATTTGTCTTAGAGAAAATAATAGTTGTCTTTCTTCTGTTGTTCTCAGTGAAGGAACACCACACTCAGGGAATCTAGTTTATTAGTAGATTAGAATTCTGTATAACAAATTAGTGACTCCATTGGGGGGAAATCCATCATTCTTGGTGTTTTTTCTCTATTTACCATCATCGGTAGACTCTACTTTCTTTTATCAGTCATTTGAATGAACAAATTGCATTATAAGTGCGTTTAGCTGCTTGTTTCCCAAACTTAGCTGCGCCCAATGCACTGTTGGTCAGGGTACAGTGCACTGCAGTGCACTGTGTTCCATTCAGGGGTGCATTGCAACACACTGTCTACCCTTATAGGGTGTGTTTCCCCCCCAGCCAACCAAATTCCATCAAAAATTTTCTTTTCTTTCAGTTTCAACCAGTTGTTTACTGTATTCTCAGATGTCTGATTGCTCTTAGAGACCAGTAAACATTCCTTGTTTTTCCTCCCTTGAAAAGCAGGTTGTTCAATGTTTCATTAGCTGTTTTATTTATCATTTTCAAATAAAATTCAAAGTAGTTAATTTTACATTAGATCAATTTTGTTTTCGAAAAGGAAATTTTTGTTTCATTCCTCATTTCCTACAGGAAAATTGTAGTTTCATTCTTCACTTTCCTAAGAGAAATTGTTGTTTCATTCCTAATTTCTCAAAAGAAAACATTTGTTTGATTTATTTGTGCATTTAGTTTCCTTTCATTCATTCACATTAAAGGGAGATGAAAAGAAAAAAATGCATGTGCATTTAGAGATTGTGTGTGTTGCATAGGAACGAGCTAGGGAAATCTGCATTTGGTTTGTGCTCTTTGTTGTATGCTCAAAATCGGATTTCTCCTTCCCCTAGTAGCTAGGATTTTCATTGAAAAGGCTAAATTGAAAGGCTTGCTTCTCATATAGTTTTCATTTTAGGAATTTCCTATTACATCACCCAGTGATACCACATAAATTACCCTCTGACATTCCTAAATTCAATAGAAACCCTAGAGAAGACCCGTCAATGCATGTTATGACTTATCATTTGTGGTGCTCATCCAACTCCTTGAATGATGATTTTGTTCGACTACGTCTTTTCGAACGTATGCTCATTGGTCCGGCGACGAAGTGGTACATTGAAATACCATGAGATTCATTTGATAATTTCACTACCTTAGCCACTAACTTTTTAACCCACTTCCATTTACCCATATGATATGAAACTGGAATGGAACCACTAACCAATTTCAAACAAACATCTGCTACTCACATTTATGATCATATTCATGAGTGGCATCGTCATCATAGAATGGTAAAAACGTTTGTTCCTGATTAGCTCCTTGCTAAGTGGTTTATTAAGTACTTGTTGCCATCTATCACCGAGGATGTAGCTAAAGGTGGCTTCATCATTGAAGAGTAGGTAATTTCTTGTGCCCAATATTTATATTTGATTTATACTTAGTCTGGCATGCTCTAAAAGAAAATTCCAAATGCATCATGATCAAATTTTACAGTTCCTCCTCCATCTAAGGACTCTCATGTCGATTATGGTATGATAGGTTCTGCAAGAACTCACAACTCTACTACATTTTATCCTGCACCTTCTTCCAAAATTCATGTCATGTCATCTGACAAAGGAAAAATTAACAAGCAACCCGAAAGAAAGAAAAAAGGGAAAGCGAAGAAAATGAAAAATTCAACCCCGTAGGAACGATCATATGATCAACAATCTAGAAATAATCAAAAATCTTGTTACCCTTGCTTGATATGTAATGAGGAAAATTTTGTTCAAGATTTTTCTCACTGTGCCAAAGTCTCAAAATTTCTTAACACCTCGACTGCATCCACTGTGTTGTGTTGACGGGAAAATTTGTCTAGCCAACAGTAGGGGATCTCCCCGGTAGAAAGTCCCAATTAGACCTTGAACCGTTTGGAGTAGGGATCCCGTCCGGGGTGTGGGTCTGGCTACCGCTTAGTGCCCGTATTGGTGATCCACTCTTGCACTGACCATAAATATTTAATGCACATGTGATCCGGATTTTATGCAGGAACGCAACAGAATAAACACATAACCATAAATACAGAGATGCAGCGGAAATAACACTTCATTTCCTTAATATCAAATAACAGAAAGATGCTTACAGACATAATGGAAATAAAATAGCTAGGGTGCTGGTAGCGAATCTCTGAGAAGAGATGTGGTGGCTACAGACCTCTGAACTGAGTTACAATGAGGCTCGAGGGCCTATTTATTATTGAGAAACAATGGAGAGCCCCCAACATCCCAAAAACCTAACCCTAGGAGATGAAGCGCCAAAACTATGGGCCCCGTTTGGGTAAATTGGTGTTTCAACTTCCCAGGGACGTAACTTTGGCATACTATCTCCGTTTGACGCACATGATACATCATTAGAAAGCTCTATCCAAGGACTACAACTTTTGTGACAATTTGATGATCAAATCACAACAAATTTCATACCCAAAAAACGTCGTTTAGGGCCTCAAAACGGCTCCGGAAGTTCAGGACCCGAAAAACTGCTAAAAATAGTAAGTTATGCCAAAACTGAAAAACTGAAAGAGACAATGGTGGGGGCCCAAGTGGAATAGGCGGGTGGCCACCAATATCCACCTGGATCATTCCTCCCCCTTTAGGAAGCAATGGTCCCCATTGCGTTAAGTTCCTCCATGAGATGAGGAAATTTCTGCTGAACTTGGTCCCTGGTGAACCACTTTCCTTGGTGCAGGAGTTGGCCAGCTTTGACAACCCGATATAGTTGGATCTTCTGTTGGCGAGTGTTCTTGATTTGTATGTCCATGATACAATCTGTGGTGGCCTGTTCCATGCAGTCTGGGTTTAACTCTGTTGGTGTGAGTTGTTCTGCAATGTCCGAGGTGTCCAGTAGAGGTGGAAAGTAAGGACGAAGGCGATCCACATTGAAGACTGGGTGCAGACCAAGGAATGGTGGAATACTAAGCTCGAAGGCATTGTTAACTACAGCCTTGGTGATGGTGTACGGCCCGTATCGGAGCGGGCGAAGCTTGCGGTGAGGTCCAGTGAGGCGCTCCTTCTGCAAATGTAGCCATACTTTGTCGCCCACCTGGAAGTGGTGTGGCACCCGGTGTTGATCATGGCGTTGTTTGTACTTCGCATTGGCTCTGTCCAATATATCATGAACCTGTTGGCGGATGTGTTGAATGCGCTCGATGAAGCTACTTGCTTTGTCAACTTCGGACTGGACATGAGCTGAATCGGCCTGAGCAGCTGCAAACGGCATGGCTATGTCAATGGGACATAGTGGTTGGAATCCCAAGCCCACCTGAAAGGGGCTATGGCCAATTGAACTGTGGAGAGCCCGGTTATAACCGTGTTGTACATAGGGGAGGCTCTCGTCCCATGTGCGTGGATGCTTTGAGTTGTACATGCGCAGAATGTGTACAATCATTCTGTTGACGACCTCTGTCTGGCCATCTGTTTGGGGATGGAAAGCTGTGGACTTGGTGAGCTTTGTGTCCAACATTGACCAGAGGCTGGACCAAAATGTGCCGAGGAACCTGCTATCTCGATATGATATGATAGACTGTGGGATCCCAAAGTGCACCCACACTCGTTCAAAGAAGAGTTTAGCAGTGGCTTCTGCTGTGATATTCTTCTTACAGGCCGCCATGATGGCCATCTTCGAGAATCTGTCAACGACCACGAAAACACAATCATTTCCATTCTTAGTAGAAGGCAGGCCCGACATGTAATCCATGGAGATGGATTCCCACGGTCGACTAGGGGTAGGTAGTGGAGTATATAGGCCTTGCTTCTTGATGGTCGGTTTGGCAATGGCACAAGCAGTGCAGGATCTGATGTGCTTCTCGACATCCTTTCAAAGGTTCGGCCAATAGAAATACTTTTGTAGTATTGCTACTATTTTCTCGACCCCGAAATTCCCAGCGACTTGACTGTAGTGTGTTTTCCATATCATCTTGGCACGCTCGCTTGAAGGAACACAAAGGTGTCCCAGGTGACATAAAAGTGCATCTTGGAGGTGAAAATTTTGGAACTTGCGTGCCCCCCAAGAGTGCCTTGTAAGTGTGGCCGAATTCTGGGTCACTCTTCAGAGAAGCGCTCAATCGTGTGCCCAGCCCAGCAAGAGTGAGCACAGGCAGGTAGAGCTGCAGCCCACGATCGTGTCCTACTGGTGCAGTCTGCAACACACTGGTGCTTACCCTTCCACAGCTTAGTGTTGAGTTGGAAATCATGCAGCCAAGGGGGAGAGCCACTTCAAGGCGAGCACCTGCTGTAGCCACCTTCCCAGTCTGGGGAGTGAACTCAGGCAGGGGCCGGTGGTCTGTGTGGATGATTGTTTCCTTCCCCAAAATGTAATGCTTCCATTGTCGACAGGCTTGCACAATGGAATACATATCTTTGTCATAGGTGGGATACTTGCGAACTGTCTCAGACAATGTCTCACTGTGATATGCCACTGGATGTCCCTGTTGAGTAAGAACTGCCCCAATAGCATAGTCAGAGGCATCTATCTCGATCTCAAATGGCTGCTGCAAGTCCGGTAAGGTGAGCACTGGGGCAGAACAGAGGCGATTTTTCAATTCTTTGAACGCCTTCTGTTGAGGTTCCGACCAAAAGAATTTTTCTCTCGCTCCTCCTTTGGTGACTTGACTAAAGGGCCAAGTGATATGAGAGAATCCCAACACGAATCTACGGTAGAAATTAGCAAGACCCAGAAAGCTGCGAAGCTCTGTTATAGTAGTCGGGGCTGGCCAATCCCGAATGACTTGGATCTTGGCTGGATCCACATGCACCTCCCTTTCATCAATAATGTATCCCAGATATTGAACCCGGGTCATGCCAAACGTGCACTTCTCCAAATTGGCACACAACTTGTGTTGCCGCAGTGTTTGGAGGACTTGTCGGATGTGATGAAGGTGCTCTTCCCAAGTCTTGCTGAAGATCAGAATGTCATCCAAGTACACCACTACGAATGAGTTGGTGAATGGACGCAAGATGTCGTCCATCATCCTCATGAAGGTTGCGGGAGCATTCGTCAACCCGAAAGGCATGACCAGCCATTCAAAAAGGCCTTCCTTAGCTTTGAAGGCAGTCTTCCACACATCAGAGGGTTCAATTGGTACCTGGTGATACCCAG